>JAPVLO010000015.1:2482142-3723214 GCA_027257055.1 Cephalopachus bancanus | reverse complement strand
ATCAAGCATTAGATTCTCATAAGGAGTGCACAACCTAGATCCCTTGCATGCACAGTTCACAGAAGGGTTCGCGCTCTTATGAGAATCAAATGCTGCCACTGATCTAACAGAAGACAGAACTCAGGCGGTAATATGAGTGATGGGAGGTGGCTGTAAATACAGATGAAGCTTAGCTCACTAGCCTGCCGCTCACCTCCTGCTGTGGGCACCAGTTTCTAACAGTCCAGGACCATCCCTGGTCCATGGCCCAGGGATAGGGGGACTCCTGTTCTAAGCAACTAATCATCCCATTTGCACCATTTCCAGATAAAATTTCTGGACCTCCCTTTGTTATGGTCACCTTGTAAGGAGGCCAGATAATAATGAATTGGTCTGTGGCTGAACAATTCACAGTTCAGGGTTTGTATAGAGCATCCTGAACCAGCACACCTCAAAACAATGAAAAGGATATTGAGGGCTTAACCTGACTAAAAATGGATACTTGCACCTATAAAGAGGAAGATTTATGAAACCAGGTCATGAATTTATAGCAACACATTCTACACAGGAACCTAGTCATAATCTTTCCCTTCCATCACTAAGGTCTCTTTCCGCAGAGATGCCCTGCTTCCAAACAGAAACTGCCCAAATTATAAACACCTTCTAAGTGATTTGTCCAGTCAAGTCCTATTAAATAAACAGATAAGTTCCGTAGCAGTCGGTGTCAATTGAGAAAAAATATTTTTGTTAACATTCTGGTTTAACTGAATCATTAGCTTAGAATCATTATCCAGGTTTTTTTTGTTTTGTTTTTTTTTTTTGCTTCCATCCTCCTCTTTCTTTTTACCACCCCCAACCCTATCACACACTCCAAAGACCCAGATAGAAAGGCCCCTCTCTATGTGAGAGAGGGAGAGAGGGGAACACAGTTGAGATGGGGAAATCTATGGGAAAAGTGGCTACTGAGAAGGCAGAAGAGGTAGGCAGTGGATTATAAGGACTTGAGGCTTCATGTTTGGGCAAGGACTAGCCCTTGAAATGTCTAGGATGAGAAACGTGGAAGGCGAACATCATCAGACTGGTGCTTCTACTTGATCTCTCAGAACTCAGAATGGAAGCTGCACCCAATGCAGGGTCTAGAGTTGCTGAATAGGTAGTCAGGATGCCGCACAGGCATTTTTGAGCAAAATAAGATGGTGCTTTGAACTCGACTGTGATGGGAGAAAGAACAGGAGTAGTTCAAGAAGGGCTTTGGAAGCAAAATCAATGTGGTTTGAAAATAGACGATTTGTGGGCATGGGGAAAGGGAAAAGTTGGCATTTAATTTCACACTGTTCCTGACAGGTCTTCAGAAGGACTGTGTTTGTCCACATGTGCCCCCTTTCTGTGGAAGAAGGTAGCTGCCAGGGACACAGGAGGTAAGGGTACCATTGCCATCTTTCCACTACCTAATGCCTTAGAATAGTTAGTACCTCCTAAGTACCCAAATTTAACTCAAATATATGATTGAATCATTCTTGCGTTTAAAAAAAAAACTTTTTAAAAAATCACAACAATAAGCGCTTTGTTTTCATCAGTTTCGACCATGTCTGTTTCACAGTAGGAACTGACACAGAAATTTCAAAATATCCTGAAAAATAAGACTCCTCTTGTGTTTCTGACCACATAGAAGCAAAAATAATAAGACAGGCTGAGAGTCATCATGTTTACAGACCAATCCTGAAAACAAAAAAATAAACAGATTAAGCATTTGATGTTCGAAATCTCTGTTCAAACTGAGCCACATTATATCTATTTTCAAAATCATAAACTTGTGAGGATTCACTATTTATTGTTGGCAAAGTGCATACTTAACAATCAGTTCTTTTCCAGGGCTTTGTGAGCCTGTTTGTTTTTCATAATGCCTACCCACAATTAAAATAGGTTGGATTTGCTAATTACACAAATGTTTAGCATAATGGTTTTAAGAAAGAGTGCGTTATCACCCTTTCTCTGTGGCGATTAATCTTCTTCCAATAAGTTTTTACATTCAGAAAGCACATTTACTTTCATCAAGAATGCAAAGCATTACTTTTAACTCTAAGGAATTTGAGGATGAGTTTTTGCTGGAACAGTTCTGGAAGACTGCTAAATTCTCTAGATGTAAGTACTTGCATCTCATAAAACACAACAGATATAAATTCTCAAAGTGTCAAAGAATCCTCAAATAATATAACGATATAGTGTAGAAATGGTAAAATGGTGAACAGAGTCAACTTCCCAGTAAAAATATTAGGAGGTCATTTTTCATAGACTCTTTTCATGAAAAAGATTTGAAGTAGTTTACAATAAAAACACACACAATAAGACCAAAATAATACATTAAAGGAAGATTAAGGAGATAGGCCATATGTAATACCAGGATTCTGAGGGAGACATCGCCAGGAGTACCTCGTCCGTTTTCCTCTTCTGGGAATGTGGAAGAGACTTCTCTCAGCCCTGTGCTGCAGAGTGAGGCTGCAGAGTGTGTCTGGTATAAGCCAGTGGAATGGGGGGAAAGCAACATGTATCATTTCCTGTTGGAGACAGTGAAAAGCCCACGTGTGACTCTTCAGATTTTCTGCTCCTCTAACATTTCAGCTAAGGAAGCTGTGTGTTTCTGAGGACAAGAGGTAGAGACCACCTCCACTTGAATGTCTGATTGAATTTCCAAATGCAGCAAAGCCCCTGCCAACCTGTTCAGGGATTTTTTGTTTATTTTAAACCATAGAAACTTGAGGGGTGTTTGAACATATCCTAACCTGTCCTGACAAATACTGTTAGTGATTATTTTGAAAAGGAAAAAAAAATTTGGTGCACCAGAGACAGATTAACAATGATATAAAACCTAACTAAGTGTGCACAAAATGTAATACCGCATATTCTTACTTATAAGTGGATCTGCAAAGACATACAGAATGGTATAATGAACACCGGAGATTCAAAAAGGAGAAGGTAGGAAGAGGGTAAGGGATGAAAAATCATCTATCATGCACAATGTGCACTAGTGGGGTACACTGACAGCCCAGACTTCTTCACCACTATATGATATATCTATGTAAGCAAAAATCACTGGCATATTTAAAGCTATTGAAATATTTTTTAAAAGAAGGAAAAAAGGAAAGAAAGAAAAGAAAAAAATGTCATTGTGTTAGGTGAAATTTTTTGAGTATTTGTGTCTATTAAATGTTAAACATGCATTATCTTACTTAATCAAGATGTGGAAAGTAGAGTTAAATGAGATTAAGTAATTTATGTTATTTTTAAGAAACAGAGCAGGACCTGAAATCAGGAGGTCTCATTCTCAAGCTGAGCTTGGAACTATGATTAAAAAAAAAAACAGGTTTGCACCGGTCATTGCCTGGTAAAATTACCACAACTCAGCAGAAGTAAAACCTCTCCCTAGTTCTGAGTAGCCTGAAGCTTGGCACATGAATGTTTAAATAAGGAACATAATGAACAATTTATTTGACAGTGGAAGAATAACAAAAAGAACATGGGCTATGGGATTAGATAGACGTAGGCTTCGATCCTGAAGTGACCACTCATTTCTGAGTGAGATAATTAAGAAAAACAAAGGGCCCTTCTTATTCAGGTGAATAAGAAGTATTACTTGAAATCGAGAGGTCCCTAAGAGATATGCTGCTTCATCTGTTTTTTTTTTTTTGCTTCTTTTCCAAATAGTTCAAATAGTGTTATTCTGAAGTAATTTCAATTTTGCAGAGTTGAAAAATGTCATTTTGCTCAACAATTAGGTTTTTTAAATTGTTTACATTTTAACACATTGGCTTTCTCTCTCTCATACCTGCACGCAATGTACACACACTAACACACAAATATCATTGGCTGGGTCTGAACCATTTAAGATTAAATGCCGACTTTATGTCCAAATATATATTTCTTAATTTCTTAAGCGCAAAGGCATGTCTTTATCTATTTACAACACAATTATAAAATTCAGAAGTTTAACATTGATACAGTACATTTATCTAAAACAGATGCTCCTCTGTTGACAATGAACTTGTGTCCCAATAACTCTATTGTAAGTTGAAAACACTGTAAGTTGAAAATGCATGGAATACCAAATATCATGCCTTAGCCTCACCTATCTTAAATGTGCTCAGAACACTTACATTGGCCCATAGTTGGGCAAAATCATCTAACACAAAATCAACTTTAAAATAAAGTATATAATATCATGTAAATGATTAAATACTGTACTGAAAGTGAAAGACAGAATGGTAGTATAGATACATAAAGTTCAATTTCTATTGAATGCATATTTCTTTCATATCATTGCAAAGTACAAAAATCATAAATTAATCCATCATAAATCTGGGACATATGTCTAAAGTCTATATTCAAATTTTGCAATTGTTCTAGTAACATTTTTAAATCATCTTTAATCTGGAAAATTTCATCAGTCTTCATCTTTTCATGAGACATGATTTAAGAGTGGAGAGTAGGCATTTTAAGGAAATTTCTTCTGTTTAGATTCAGGTCATGCATTTTGACAAGAATACCACATAAGCCGTGTTATGTTCATATTCTCTTGCTTATTTCTTTGCTGTCTTTGTTTCTGCTGCCTACTTCACAAGGCCTTTGGGGTTCAAATGAGATTATATCTCTGAAAATTCTTTAAAAGCCATAAAGGGCTTTACTTCCATAAGCAATTAATAAAAATAATGTGTTGTATAAACATAAATATCAGTTTCTTTTCAATGTAAATGTCATAATTTAAAAGGAATGAATGCGAAATGAAGACCCTCCAACTTCAGAGGAAAAAATAATTATTGTCTTAACTGCATTGCATACAATGAGCTACAAAAAAAGGTTCACGCATGAGATGGTAAAAAATATTTGAATAAAATTAGACAACTCACCCAATTATTTTGAAGTAACTCAGATGAAAAAGAATGCTTGATCTAGATTTTTAAAAATAAATTATTCATTGTCCTGCTTCAGTTAAGTGAATATAGATTCTAGGAAAACCAACCTTTGCCCAAAGTGTGGATCCAAAATATCTGCCTTGTCACCTTCATATTGAGAGGCATTCTGCAATCCAGGCCTGACCAATCCCTGCTCACAAAACACAACTCATGTGAGGCTTATTAAAAACCCCTTTGAGGTCTGAATATAAAGAATATTCATATGACTAAAAGACCCACTATTCTTCTTCCCAGAATGCACATAAAGGTCTCTGCAATGACATCATATCAGGTTGAATAAACATACAATATAAAATATCCTAAAAATTCCACTCATGCTCTTAACACTATTCACATTGCCAATAGAAACTTATAAAGAAGAATTTACAACTGTGTAGCCACAGAACACTATCAATCCTTCTCCCTGTTGGTTCTTATTTGACTTTGCTTGTATTTTGTTTGGGGTTTTCCAGATAGATGAAAGAAATAGCAAGCGATTATGGAATCCCTCATTTCTTGGGGAACTAGAAACCTAAGAATTTCCCTGATTTATCTTAAGGATCAGGTAGATCCAGTATATGATAATTAACCTTTAACACTGACCAACCAGTAAGATGTAGATCATCTAATTTAAAAAGACCTTGCATCAAATGAGAATAGTTATTATGTTGGGGCCTATGGACACTTAGTGATTGACAGACCACCATCAAAGAACCATGAATGTCCACAGATTACCAAAAAAAAAAAAAAATTGTACATATTTGATGAGAAGCCCCATAGCATTCATTAAACTTTCAATGTAGCTCAAGTTAGGCTAAAAACCACTTTAGTGGTGTGGTGTGATCATAGGGGTCCTGACCCACTTCCCTCATTAACCATGACTGGTCTATTTTTGCTTCTCTGATGCATACCTCTCACATCTGCCAGATTTGTTCTCTCTCTCTGGGTCCCCAGCTGTTGTATGCTCTTCACCCTTGCCTTGTCTTTGCCTGGATTCCAGGTTCTGACAGCTGATCCCTCTCCATGATCTTACATACTTTTCTCTGCCACACCATACCTAGTATTAGACTGGAAAGTCTTACCCCACTACAAACAGATACCCAGGCTATGAGTTGTTAAAAATACTCGTAAGTTGCAGATTTTTGAAACATGCATCATCAAGGTTATAGAGACATTGTGAATTACTTATACAAAGCCTTGAAATATATTTAAGCAAAACATTAGACCAATGGTTAAATTTGTTTTTAAATTTCTAAACACACATACATTGTAAAATAAGATTAATACACTCTTAATTGAGTAATTTTAAAATGAATCATAAGAAGCCAAATCTGGCACACACCAAATATAAAAATTATAGCAATAATAGTAAAATGAAAAAACTTAGCACCTTACAAAGAAAACTGTAGAGACAGAAAATATACTCTTGGATAGTCCCCATAATTGAGTAGGTCATACATTTATATGCTTTCCAAATAATATAGAGATTATCATTGTTTATAATATGAATTTGGATAGCACAGGTCAAGTATTGCTACGGTAAAGGGTAAAGAAATGAAAATTAGTTTGTTCTTGGATTTCTATGCAATGATTAATCTTTGACTAAATTCAAAATGCCAAACTAGAAAGAAGTGGAAATTCAAGAATCCACCAGGAAAAGTGATGGTTTTTTTCCATAGAAGATCAAGAGTCATGTAATATAATTAAAACATTTTATTAAGAGGAAAGCAAATGTTCTGAGAACTTGCCCAGAATCCCAACTATGACTGCAGGCGCTAGTCACGCTAACACTAGACTGTTTCAGTAACTGTTTTTGCTGGGGGCACACAAAAAAAATCTTAATTTAATTTTTTCACTATTTTCAGGGTCAGATATCCCCAGCAGGCACCAGAGTATTTGCCCAATGACCTGCACTTTTCAGAGGAATGTGAAGGAGCAGTGATAACTAGAAATCTACTGAGCTTTGATTCTGACCCTCCATACTCCCCCTGGCAGTGTATTTAAGTACCAGCCATTAAAAAATCGGAACCTCCACTAGTGGATTGACATTACACCAGCCTGAAGAAAAAAAGTGTAATCAATTCTGATAGAGGAAAGACGGAGTGAAAAAGCCATGCTCAAAATGGCTGGCACAAGGAGAACATCTTGCATTTGTGTGCACTTTTGGTTTATAAGATATTTTTACATAGATGACCTTGTTTGAGACTCCCGTTCACTCTGTGAGGTAGAAACTAAAGTATTTGGGGACCATTTTTGACAAATTGCAGGGGTTTTTTTTCTTAATTAGCAAATGGAGAGGGTAGTGTCTGCAGCGAGAGATTGTGGTGTTACACAATCCTCCTGTACACAACATGGGGTAAGCTCCCAAAATAATCATCTTGTGCCACTTCCATGTCTTCCAACCACTGCTAATGTGAGCAAGGGGTTGAGTTATGTTATTGAGACTTTATCGCTGTCATTCCATGGCTGTTCTCAAAGCTGTGCTGAGGGAAAAAAAGAGAGAGAGAGAGTGAACTAGAGCAATTATAGAGGCTATTCTTATTTTCCTTTCTGGGATTTAATTTTCTTGTATTTAAAATGAGAAAAGAGGCCAAAGTTAAGTGTCTATGATCCATACACATTCAAACATGAAAGGTTTGTAGGCAGGTGAAAGTATTTAAGTCACTCTTTCTTATAAAACTTACTTCTAAGGCCACCAGAGGACCTTCAGAGGTTCCATGAAGTTATACTTTTACTGCCAAGGAACATTTCTATCCAAACTCACATCTAAACAACCACATAGCTATTATCACAGCATTATAAAGGGTATCTGAAATGCTAATAGAAACAACCCCAGCCTAGAAATGATTCAGAAAAATGAACAGCATGTGCAAATGCCCCTTCCACCCGCCATCTCCTCACCTCTGGAATCCCTGGTGCTACTGCCCAAAAAGCCATTCTGGGTAGGCAAAAGGCATGAGAGAAATTGGAGGTTCAGAAGTAAAGAAAGGAAAGGTACTGTGAAAAAGGCAGTGCAGCATGGAGCTGACCAGGGACAGGTGCACAGAATGAGCTGACCTTCACCAGCCCAAAAATATCTTCCCCCTACTGTGCCTGAAGTTTTGACTTCACTCTGGCACGCTGGCAGAAATCATAGCACTGGGACATGCTTTTTTGGATAATAAGCAGAAGGGCTTTCTTTATTTTTTATTTTTTTTCCAAATGCAACTGACTCTAGGAGAGCTCTGAGACTGTCAAGCCCTTCATGCATTTGTGTCAGTTGGTTCAATCAGCTTGCTTTCCTCCGAACACCCAGCTGAGATCAACAGTCCTGAGTTAATCAGAGTTTTGGAAAGCGGGAAAAGAGAGATAGGTAATTTTGGTGAAAGATAATTTTAGGGAATGGGCTAATGTCGATGGAGAAATCTAGAGATCTTTTAGTAATGGCACTGAAAATGAAAGAGTTGCAGAAAGCTTTAATAGATGTCAACTGTGTATTTCCAGATGTTTCTTAGAGTTACCCTCATAGCCAGGAAAAGTGGTACTGGACACTTGGCTCTATGCTTCGTGCTTTTGGGAGTTAGGTAATAATTCTTGCAGATAAGGAAACTGAGGGTCATATAAATAAAGAAACTTGCTCAGGGTCAGAGTCAGAACATGGCATCACCAACACTTCAGAGGCCACCACTCCATCCTCTTTCTTATCCTCTTCTGTTTTGGCTTTACTGTCTTCCACTTCACTGCTGCTGGAACTCAAAAGTAGAGGAATCGTATAGTTGCAGCAATGTTGTTCAGCTGTGATTTCTATGATCTAACTTGGTGAGCCAGGTAACACATATATTATTGTTTATGTGGAGGAGAATACATGCTGGGTTCCAAATAGCCAATTTATTAACAACCTATTGGGATACTGTTGTTCTTATAATTAGTAAGTCATATACTTTTGACTTTTTTCACAGCTACGCAAATAATAGAACCTGTAGAGGTAATTTCTTATTTGTAATCCTTCCTAATTTTTCCATGACATTGTGGTAGGTATCTAACTGTACTTTTCAAGCATAGACTCTCCTGCACCAGTCATGCTAGGAAATCAGTAAATGTATCAAATAAATAAATGAATGTAAGTGAACAAGATGGAATCCAAATGGCCTAATCAATAATATGGTCATATGCATCTTATCTTTCAGACTAGACACTAAAAGGGACCATGGACTAACTCTGGTTCTGGCTGCCAATGAAAAGAAATTATGTGTGGCAGAACTTATATGGTTTAGAAAGACCAGTGGAAAGATGAATATATTTCATGTCTTCTGGTATTTGTAACCCTTTTCTGTTTTTTTGTTTTTTTTTGTTTTTAGTTTTTTTTTTTTACTTTTCCAAGAGTTTCCTTTGACTATAGAGTTGAGAAGAATGGACTAATTCTGGAACCAGTAATGGAGAGTTAAGCTTGGAAACTTAGGAGCACAGGTAATGTGAGGAACAGAAGATCATGCAAAGGGTAAATTAAACCAGAAATCATATGTTTTTAAAAAACCAGTCACATGCATTAAGTAGCTGAGGTTTAATGAAACAATACCATCTTAGAACATTTTAGGAGCAAAACCTTACATCCTCCTCCCATTTCTGTGATCAGTCTTTGGTCTAGTGTTGGCATTTCCAATTAAGGGAAGAGGCCCGACCACTGGGTACTGGGGAATCTTTTGTAACCTGAACTACCCAAGAGAACAACTCAGAAACCTTACTTGTTAATAAGGAAATGCCTGCGGGAAATTAGTAATTCCGAGGCATGACATAAATGTGGGAAAGTAAGACCAGTGCGATTAGCACCATTACCCCCAGCCTGAAGGAAAGGGCAAAGATGCCCTATCAGAAACTTCCTGAAGAAACACAAGCTAGATGCAAGTGAAAGGATTCGGGAAACTGGCAGTACCAGATGGAATCTGGAGCTATGTAATAAAACCACTAAACATCCACGACAGATGAATGGATAAAGAAATAAGTGAAGTAAGCCAGTCACAGAAAGACAAATACTGCATGATTCCATACCTGAGGAATCTAATGTAGTCAAACACATAGACGTAGAGAGTAGAATGGTGGTTGCCACAGGCTTTGGGGAGGAGGAGTTGCTATTCAAGGGATATAAAGTTCTAGTTATGCAAGATAATTAAGTCCCGGAGACCTGTTGTACAACATTGTGCCTATAGCGAACAAAACTGTACTGTTCACTCAAAAATGGTTGAGAGGGTAGGTCGTCTGTTAAATGTCTTACTATATATATTTTTTAACTGCTTTGCTTTAAACCTGTGACCCACTACATCTTACCCGAGTGGCCCAGGGCACATTTTTCAAGTTTCCTCATTTCAAAGTTAGGCTGAAAATACTACACACTGCGAGGGGGAATCCTGAGACCTATATTAGTTAATATGTGTAAAAGTATTCAGAAGACTGCTTGGCATAGAGTAAGCCTTCAACCGATATTACCTTTTTACCGCATGCCTCGGTGTGCTTGAGACCTCAGTGAAGTCCCAAGCCACAGCCATGCTTGTCAAGCAGAACCAGTGGTCCTCGGGGGAGGAAAGAAAGTAAATACTAAGGAGCACGGTCATTTCTGTACTCCTTATAATTAGTAGAAGTGGATTAAACAAGTGAGATCATGAATTTCACTGCAAGCACTTCCCTAACAAGGAAGATTTTTGAGCTACTGCTTTAGATAATTCAATTGCAAGAGATCTACCACTAACTAGTTCTCCCCTTAGTTTGAAAATGTAAATTCTAGACCAAAGATTGACCACGGAATTGGAGACATGCTTTTTCTCTCAAAAAGTTCTAAAATAGTATCATTTTTAAAACACCTCAGCTACTTTACTATGATGACGGATGTGTGACTGCATTTTTAAAATTCATCATTTATGATTCGACTCATCAGCTACAAGTAATTCTAATCCTGAGAGTTTCTATGCCCTGTGAATTCCAAATTTAACTCTCCCTTTTTGTCCCTGTAAACCCAACCCCCACCCAAAGCAGGTTTTTTTTTACATGCCCATGAATTTCACCTCCAGTCACAATCCGTTGCCCTTACAGTCACTCTGCAGGCTGAGTCTGTCATAACCTCTCTGCGTAAAACTCTCCCATCATCATTTCAGCCTAGAAAATTCCAGTCACAATTGCCTTCTGGGGATCTAAATCAGGTTATGGTAATGTGACAGCTCATTCAATATCCTGCAACTCCCCAGCCTCTGCCCATCAACTCCCATTCACAAATTCATATTTTATAGAAAAACTTTAAATGAAAGTTTAGATTAGACAAAGATTGTAGTTTGGTCCAGAGACCAGCTGAGATTTGCATTCTCCATGGAGAAATCTGACTAAATTCTAAAGAACAGTTAAGTAGATTCAATAATACTTAAAAGATTTTGTTGTTGTTTTTGTTTAGAGTCAAGGAGGTCTCACTCTATTGCCCAGACTGGAGTACAGTGATGTGATCATTGTTCATTGTACCTTTCAACTCCTGGGCTCAAGCAATCCTGTTGTCTCAGTCTCTCATGTAGCTGGGACAATAGGCATATACTGCCATGCCTGGCAATTTTTTATTAATTATTAGTAGAGACAAGGGTCTCACTATGTTGCCCAGGCTGGTCTTAAACTCCTGGCCTCAAGTAGTTCTCCCGCCTCAGCCTCCTGAGTTGCCGGGATTACAGGCGTAAGCCCAACCCAATAATACTTGAAGGTTTCACCAGAAAAGGCAACCTGACTGAGCACAAGGGACAATGGTCTTGGACTTAAATGAGGCATCTGTGGATTTCAAGTTTTAGATTCACATTCTAACACCAGAGCATGCCAAAGCTCTTTTGATCCAGACCAGAATGGTCAAGACCATGCTAAAGTAGACCATACTTCCAAGAATTTTAGACTATTTGCCTATGGTAGGGACACAGTACGTGGGCAGACAGCTGAGTGGACATGGGAGACTTGAATCAATGTGCTTTGCCACTAAATGCCTGTGGGATCAGGGGTAAGTCACAATGCGTATGGAACTCATTGTTATTCTCTATGAAATGAGGGTTGAGGTTCGATGACAGGTAGGTCTCATCTCATGCTAAAAAGCTTTTCCATATGCATTCCATGGTCAAGCCCATATGGCAAGGCCTAGAGAGCCAGAATCTAAATCTGATCCTCAATGAAGCTTGCTCATACTGGTGATTCTCTGTCTGTCCTCTTTGGAAATGTATTTATAAGACATTGTTATTGTCTTCCTAATACCAAATTGATATAAATTAATTATCATCTGTTTTACTTTTGTAAGAGTAAGAAGATAGGTTTTCAGTTTTAAAAACATTCCTATAGGTCTATTTGAAAGCAAACTTACAAATCGTATCGAGAACACGATTCCATCAGGCATGGTAATGTAGTCCCAGCTACTCAGGAGGCTGAGGCAGGAGGATCCCTTGAGCGTAGGAGTCTGAGGTGAGACTCTCATCTCTGAAAATAAATAAATAGAAAGAACAAAATTCCTTTTGCCTAAGTCAATAGAGCTTGTCTTAAACCTGTTTTTTGTTCTGTTTTGCTTTGTTTGTTTGTTTAAATTATCACTCATGGCCAGCCACAGTGGCTCATGCCTATAATCCCAGCACTTTGGAAGTCCAAGGTAGGAGGATTGCTTGAGCCCAAGAGTTTGAGACCAGCCCAGGCAACATTTCAAGACCTTGTCTCTACAAAAAAAGTCAAAAAAATTAGCCAGGCATGGTAGCATGTGTCTGTAGTCATGGTAGCTGCTCAGGAGTCGGAAGTGGAAAGATTGCCTGAGCCCAGGAAGTTGAGAATGCAGTAAGCTTTGATTGTGTCACTGCACTCCAGCCTCAGCGACAGAGTGAGGCTCCAACTCAAAAAAAAAAAAAAAAATCACTCATGAAATCATAATTTCACATAAAAAGACACCAACTGAGGGAGACACTGGCATGGCAGAAGGAATACAGGCTAAATGCTAGAAAAATTCAGTTCTTTATCCTGGGAGTGGCCTCATGATCCTGAATGTTCCTTCTGCTCTAAAATGTTATTCTGGAAAAGACACCTCCTTTTTTTCAACCTTGAGTCTGAGTAATCACATATGGCAAAACTGAGTGTCAATACATAGCAAGCAGTCCATAAGTACTTGTTTAATAAGAACAAATTGAGCAGAAGTGTCTACCAAATTCTACTAGGCAATTTCAATTGAAATTTCATATGCAATTTCATTGTCAGATGGATCCTTCACTATTCTCGTACAAATTCACTTGAGGAGTATATACCTTCCACAACACACTCAGATGGTCTGTATACCAGGTTTGCAGCCAAACAGAATATTTTTTTGAAAATTGCTTGATGTTTTTACATTATCAGAAGATGAGTCTTACAGCTGTATCCTTTGGGATTTGTAATTGCTACGATGCACCTAGAGGTAGGGCCGAGAGATTCAAGCAAATTTATTGATGTGTTCACTGTTCAAGAAAAATAAAGAAAAAGAAAGCATTAAAGAAACTGTTCAAATTAGGGCTGAAACCAAAGAAATTTCAGCTGTTTTGAAACTGATACTTTTTTATAGCCTGGCTAAAGGTAATGGCTCCCAAGGTACTGAAAGCTATTATGCTATCTGGGGAGGGCTGCCAATGGGCTGTGTGACCTTGGGCAAGTCCCTTAGTTTCCTATTTATAAAAACAGTCACTTAAACCAGATATCTTTTCCAACTCTAAAATTCTATACCTCTGAGTCTAAGAATTAATGCTTTCTTGCCGATGAAGTTTAATCCTGGCTTGTTATTGCGATGCAGAGCAGTTCAAATATAACCCAAACAAAACCATGTCCTCCACAGCACAAAAAATAACATCAAGAGCAGGCTTGATTTACATGGGAATTAGATCTAGCCTCAGATTTCAGCATTATTATGGGTTCCCACCAGAGTGCTCTAGATTTTCCTCCAGCCTGTTCAACTGCGCAGTAAATCTTCAGGATCTGAGATCAGTGCTTGCCCTGATAAATAAATGAATCAACGTTAAGCGAATGCACTAAATCATCAGCTTCCCCTCCTCAGTCTCCCTTCCCTGCCAAATTCCTATGGAAACAAACAAACAAAAAAAGTCAAAAGAGAAAAGAAAGCAGAGAATATTTTCGGCCCACTACATGATTTATTTGACCAAGATTGCCCTACATTTTAGCAGCATGGCCTCCACCTGCCCTCCCACCTAGCAGAACTATTTTCAGCACATAGGCCAATGCTTATTTTTGTAGATGCATTAAGCCACATCTCCTGTTAGGCAGGTTTTGTTAAGGAAGTTCTTCCTTAAGCCCATCCAGCTGTTTTCTCAAGTGTACCTTTAGGAATAAGGGAACAGGAAGCCAGAGAAGACATGGCTAGCTCAGCCCTACCCCTCACAACTATAACCCAAGAAAAATGTCTCAAGAAACTTACCTCATTAATAGCAGATCAGCAACACCTCCTTGTATGAGGACAGTCATCTCGTTTCTTTATGTGGCCATTGTAAGTCCTGGATAATTACTTTTCTCATTCTAATTTAATTTGCTTTAGGTCCAGGGTGTTTAGCTTTTGAGACCTAATGCTCAAATCTGGCAGACACTGGCTTGTGGTTAGGAATGCAAGACTCCTGGGAAAACATCTGGCCTCATTCTGAATAAATGCCTGAATTCATTTCATCCTCATCTGAAACCTTTCTGAATGTCCTTCCTAATGAAGTATATGCTGCACACACATTATTTTAAAATAAAAATAGATTGATAAATGACCTTTGAGAGAACCATGATTAGGAGAATGTTTGCTACCTTACCATAAATTAATCATTAAAATGATTCCTAAAATTATCCTATTTTACAGAACCACATACTAACTCAAGGCATTCCAATTTGACAAATGTGTTTTGAATGAACTATGGTGTTTTCAGCTTTCTCATTAGTCTCACATTGTCACCCTGTAACTTTATTGAGTCATTATCATAACTACAGAAGGGAAAGTGCTAAATAACCTTTCTATGCACAATGCCTACCATGTGGCTACTCAGGGTTACAAAACATGAAAAGGATTATGACAGTATTTTAACTATAAATTAACCAATAGTCACTTACAAACCACTGGTCTTTCAGTAGCATATAAACATGCACTTACATGTATACATATATGCATATGTATATTTGCATGTATATATTATATGCGTATAGGTTAGACAATAACATAAGAGTGTTTCTATCTCAATTTATGGGCTATGTTTGAGAAGAACGAAGATTTCCAAACAAACATGACAGCATCTCTATTCCAGCAACAAGAATCTTATGTAATTCTCTTAATCTACCTATTCGATCATGTACAGTTAGAACCTCCAAGAAAATACTCACCTAATTCAAAATATTTCTTTTCTTAGTGCCAGAAAGTTATGAGATCATATGCATTTCAGCATATCTTATTGATGCATCCAACGTAAGTGAATATGGAGTTAAGATGAATTAAAGAAAGCAGTGAATGATACAATTAATGTACCTCTTCTTCAGAAGGTTCGATTCCCTAATGGGAGTCTGCATTTGTGGTGTGAGGAAACGCAAATAGCCCAAAGTAGTGTATGTCAAACTCAAGGCCTCAGCCCTCCAAATGGATTCAACTACTCTCAAGAGGTAACATCAGTTATATTCTAATTTGACATGAGCAATTGACTAGTAGCTTATTTTTTGCAATATATAAATAAAAGTTGTATTATTTCACTTCATTACTTTTTTTTAGTAACTTTCCACATCAAGTAGTTCCACGGAATACTTCATGGCATATGTTATATTCTTTTTTTCCAAACATCCTAGAAATACTTAAAATATGTTAAAGGTTATATTAAAAGGTTTTGTTATTAATAGAGCCAAGATTCCATGATCTTCTAATATTTAGTATAGACTGCAAGGAACCACTGAGAATTCCTGAATGACATTGCTCTCCTAAGTCATCCCACATTTGCATTCATGAACTCTGTGAGCGGGGTGGTGCTGGTGATGCGTGCCTTTATTTTCCCAGACTCTCCTGAATTCTCTGAAATGATCCTCTTCACAGGGTACCCTGAACATCTCATTAGCATGCATTCCTTCAGTCAGGCCACCAACATTTAGTGGCCACCAAAAACATCTTCTCCTTGGAACACATTTGTGGCATTTTTGACTTGGTGATTCTACTAAAGCCAATTTCGATGCCAGGTTCTCTTTGATATTGTCACTTATGCCATTTTGATCCTCAATGTTTTGATGTAATCTTTAAAAAAGGTATTGTAAGATAAGCTTTTATACTGGTAAGCCATGCACAAAATATCCACCCTCTCCATCCTTAAGCCATACCCATTCCAAATATCCAGCCTTTAAGACGGCATCAACAGAGAAATGTGGGTAGAAGATGCAGAGTTAAAGATGGAACAGAAGTTCACGAGTCAGGGAGCACTAAGAGCCATGTTCAACCATAACATCTCACCCTCAAGTTTGGTCACCAAATTCTCTGGACAAGCTATCTGTTTTTTCTCTGAGAAGTCATCTATATTTTGAAAGATCTGCATCCTGACTTCCCAGATTCAATAATACATAACTAGAGGAAATCATATAAAACAACAATGTTATGCAGGTTGTACAGGAAATCTGCAATTACATTCCTCTCAATAATGTATTACATATGTAGGATATCTTCGGTTTTGGAGAATAATAGGACAAATTGCCCATCTGGAGGCAAATTCACGTTAAATTCCATTGGAGGCAAATTCACTTTAAAAACGAGATTCTGTTTTGAGCACAACAGCTAGTTCTGCAGACCCACTCCCTAGCAAAACTGGTAAAAATTATTTTAACAAAATTAAAATTGTCCAGACACAGTGGCTTACTCCTGTAATCCCAGCACTCTTGGAGGCTGAGGAGGAAGGATGGCTTGAGGTCAGGAGCTAAAGACCAGCCTGGGCAACATAGCGAGACTCCATCTCTATAATTTTTTTTTTAACTAGCCAGGTGTGGTGATGCACACCTGTAGTCTCAGCTATTCAGAAGGTTGAGGCAGGAAGATTGCTTAGCCCAGGAGCTGAAGGCTGCAATGAGCCATGACTGTGCCACTGCACTTCAGTCTGGGTGACAGAGAGAGACCCTGTCTCTAAAAACAAGTTAAACTATATCAAAAATTAAAATCTGTAGAGATGGTCCTAAAGGTTATACAGCCAGTGAAGAAACATTTATTCAAGAAAAGTTATTAAACCTTAAGGAAGAGTAGTAACAGTCTGTAATATTTGTGCCAAGACCCACTAACTCCCTTTTCTCTCTGAGCTCAGTGAGATGGGGAAAATCCACCCCAGATAAGTGCAGCCAGCAGCACAGATTTTCCTCTCCATCCAGCTTCTCAGAAGGCTATCTTTTCTCTGGAGGTTCGGGACATCAGCATTTCTCATATTGCCCTACGCTACCTGTTGCTGAGACAAAGTTTCAGGTAAGTGAAACTGAGAGATGAAGTGAGAGACGAAGGCTTCCTTCTCCCACTCAGCCCCAACAGAGGTTCTGCCTTGGATTGGCACTGTGAAGAATACGAGAGCCCTGAGCCAACTTGTCTCAGCTGGAAAGGTGGAAATGTAAGCAGACAGAAGATCTCAGGGTGCTGCCCCATGCCCTTCTCCCCACTAAGCACTAAGCTCCTAAAGCAGTGAAATCACAATATCCTGAAAGCAGAGGTAGAAAAAAGACTCCTCACTAACAGAGAAACCCCAATAAGATTAATAACTGAGTTTTTATTAGAAACGGTGAAGGCCAGAGACAATGGTATAATATATCCAAAGCACTCAAAGAAGAAAACTCTCAGTCAACAACCCTATGTCCAACAAAGCTATCTGCCAAAAATGAAGTTGAATACAAACATTCCTGGATGAAAACAGAGAATTTGTTGCTAGCAGATTTGCTTTACAAAAAATATTAAAGGAAATAAAGAAAATTCTTCAAGCTAAACATAAGTGATTTCAGAGAGGAAATACAAAAAAAAAACTGCAAAAATAATTATGCAATGATTTGAAAACCTGCATAAATGCATGTGTCTTATCCTATCTTTTCTCAACTGATTTAAAAGGTAATTCTAGAAAAGCAAATGTATATCATGTACTCCTAGGCTCGTAACTTATAGAAATGTAATATATTTATAAATAATAAGACAAAGGAGAAGGTTGAAAGCAAAGCTGTCCTAGGCTTAGGGAATAATCTACATGGTTATTAAAATCCATAGAAACAAATAAAGAGATCCAGAAATCATAAAAATGAGTTAATATAACAAAATCTATAAAATATATAGATGTTCTCTTTTCTTAACTCAGCTTTTTAAAACATAATCCTACATACAATAATAATTACAGCAATATAATCTTGGGCTTGTAACATTTATAGATGTAATATATCTAATAATAACATAACAAAATGGAAGAAAAGAGCTATATAAGTGTAACATCTCTTATACTGAAATGAAGTTATAATAAATTTGAAGCTGATGAGTGTAGGTTAATATGAAGGGGACCCCAAAAACCCAGAATTTATTTATTAAAAATTGTGTACTATTCTCACATGTTTAAACTTCAGTTACTTCCAAAGTACTCTCTATTTGGATGCAATACACCTTTTTCTACTGCTCAAAACAATTTTTAAACTCGCTGGTTTTGATGCCTTTTAGTGCTTCGCTGTTTTTTGTTTAAGCCCTTCCACATTAGCAAAGCATTTCCTTTTGAGGACTTTTTTCATCCGAAGAAACAAAAAAATAGTCACTCAGGGTGAGATCAGGTGAAAAGGGAGAGTGGGGAATGGGGGTCATGTTGTTTTTGGTCAAAAACTGCTGAACACTCAATGCAGTGTGGGCAGGTACGTTGTCATGGTGGAAGAACCAGTCACCAGTTTGTCACAACACAGGAAGTTTCTTCCACAAATTGTGATGCAACCTTCTCAAAACTTCAGATAAAAACTTTGCCTGGCCATTTGATCTGAAGGTACAATTTCTAGTGTACTACAAGGGGTTCATCCATCAAAAGGTAATTCCATTTTTTTGGCGGATTCTCCTTCATATGTATATGGTAAACCATAGATCAACCACTAAGAAAATAACTCAAAAAATAGTGAAAAACTATTAAAAAGTAAAATGCTGATTAGAAAAATATTTACTTAAAAATACAAAATAAAAGAATAAATAAGACATGAGCCATATAGGAAACAAAAAGTCAAATGGTAGATAATAATTCAATTCTATAAAAACATGAAATGTAAATGAATTAAACAAGCCAATCAAAAATCATAGATTGTCAGACTGAATTTAAAAAAACAAGATCCAATCATGTTGTTTAGAGGAGATATACTTTAGAGTAAAAGATACAAGCAGGCTGAAAATAAAATAATAGAAAAATATATAGCATTCAAACAGCAACCACAAGAAAGCCGGAGTGAGTATACTATATCAGGTAAAATAAACTTTAAAAAAAAAAGTTATTAGAGATAAATAGGAATATTCTATAATAACACAAAGGTCAATTGGAAACACATGTGCACCTAACAATAGTGCACCAAAATACATGAAACAAAAAGTGACAAAAATGAAAGGAGAAATAGACAACTCAACAATGATAATTGGAGGCTTCAGTACCCCACTTTCACTGATATACAAAACTAAGAAGAGATCGACAGGAAAACAGAAGTCTTGAACAACTCATTAAACCAACCAGACCTGACACATCTAGAGAACATACCACACAACAAGAGCAGAACATACATTCTTCTCAAATACACACAGAAGAATACTTCTCCAGAATAGAGTGTATAATGGACCATAAAATAAACTTCAATAAATTTTAAAGAATAAAAGTAGTCAGAAGTATGTTCTCTGACCACAATGGAATGAATTAAAAATCAATACCATGAAGAAATTAGGGACACTCACAAATATGTAGAAATCAATTCACCCCTAAGTAAATTAAAAGGGAAAACAATAAACACTACTAATACAAGTGTTAAAAAAAATTTATGGAATGGTTGGAAGGCAGTGAAAAGAAACTTTATGGCTTTAAATGCCTGTATTAAAAAACAAGGAAGATTTTAAATCAAAAACCTAACTTTCTACCTTAACCTGCTAGGAAAAGAAGAACAGCACAGGGAAGGGTGTAAAGTTCAAAACAGAAAACAGTGAAATAGAGGATAGAAAACCAATAGAGAAAACCAATGAAACAAAAATTTGGTTCCTCAAAAAGATGAATAAAATTGACAAAACTTAACGATATTAATGAGGGAAACATGTAAAAAGAGTCAAACTACTGAAATAAAAAGGGGACATTACTATCACCCTATATAAATAATAAGGATTCTAAAAGAATTTATTTACTGTTAAACTAGATAACTTAGAGAAAATAAAAAATTCCTAGGCAGACACACTCTTCAGAAACTGACTCAAGAAGAATAGACAATTTAAATATACCAATCACAGGAAATTGAATTCATAATAATAATTTTTAAAAAATTTACCCACAAAGAAAACTTCAGGCCCACATGTCTTCATAAGTGAATTCCACCAAGCAGTTACAAAAAATGTAATACCAATCATCCATAAACTTCTACCAAAAAAAAAAAAATGGCGGTGGACAGGAGGACAGCACTCCCCCAACTCCACCTATGAAGCCATTATTATCTGATACAAAACCTGGCAAAGGCATCATGAGGATAGCAAATTATACACTAACATTCCTTACAAATACAGATGCAAAAATCCTCATCAAAATTCTAGCAAACTTAAAAAGCAAATATAAAAAGAATTATACACAATGACCAATTCTAATTTATGCAAGGTTGATTTAACATCTAAGTAAATTAATGCCCCACATCTTTAATAAAGAAATAAAAAGTAGATACTGCATAGAAATTTGAAAAGTTGTACAATAAAGCAATGGGAGATGTCACAGACAAGTAAATAATTACCAAATAAATGATATAAACAGGTATCACATATACAAAAAAAAAATAAATAAATTAATGGAACAGATCTTACTGATTGAATAAATACCCCAAATCACAGGCATAATTAATAGAGAAAACATATTTGACAAAATTCAACACCCTTTTAAAATAAAAATACGCAAGAAATTTTACCACCACAAGTAAAATTCCTCAACATGATAAGAGGCATCTATAAAAAAAAAAAAAAACCCACAGCCAACATAATAATTTATGGTGAAAGACTGAATCTTCCCCCTACCATCAGAATCAAGACAAGGATGTCAGCTCTCACCACTTCACCACCTCTGTTCAACATTGTACTGGAGGATATTGTCAGAGCAACTAGGGAAGGAGAAAAAGTGCATCCAGTTTAGAAATGAAGAATTAACACTAGTTCTGGTCACATATGACATGATTTTGTATGTTAAACACTTCTAAGGAATCCACTAAGAAACTATTAGAACTCATGAAAGTTCAGTAGAGTTTCCGGATACAAAAAGATCAATATAGAAAAATTAATTGCATTACTATAATTTACAATGAACAATCTGAAAATAAAATTTAAAAAACAAGTCCATTTTCACAGCATTAAAAATAGCAAAATACTTGGAAATAAATTTAACCAAGGAGGTTAAAATATTATACTCTGAAAACAACAAAACATTGTTGAAAGAAATTTTAGAGTATCAAAATATATGGAAAAATAATAAATAGAAAATATCTCATATTCATAGATCAATATACATTGATAAATTGCATAGATTAATTAAATGTCAACATTTTTCAAATTAATCTAAATATAATCCCTAACTGAATTCCAGTTAGCATCTCTGTAAAAACTGACAACCTAATTCTAAAATTCATATGGAATTGCAGAGGACCCAGAATTGGCAAAGTAATTTTGAAAATAAAGAAGTGTTGGAGGACTCACATATCTTGATTACAGATAAATAGTAATCAAGATAGTGTGGTCTTAGCATAAGGATAGACTTATAGATCAACTGAATAAAAATTAAAAGCTTAGAAATAAACCTTTGTGTATATGGTCAATTGGTTATGACAAGGATACAAGATTTTTTAATGAGGAAACACTAGTCTTTTCAATAAATGGTGCTGGGCAACTGGATAGCCAGATGGAAAGAATGAAGGCAGACCCTTACCTCACACCATATACAAAAATAGAGAAAACATTACATTAGTTATTACATTAAAAGCATGAGCAACAACAGAACAAAATAGATAATTTGGTGTTCTTCAAAATTAAAAACTTTTGTGTTTTGAAGTACACAATCAAGAAAGTAAACCATAGTCTCAGAATGGGAGAAAATAAATACAAATTATAGATCTGATAAGGCACTTGCATCTAGACTATTCAAAGAACTCTTACAACTCAATAATTAAAAGTCAAGTGACTCAAATGAAAATGGGTCAATTATCTTACATTTCTCCAAAAGGATGTACAAATGACTAATAAGCACATGAAAGAATGACCAACACGATTGGTCATCAATGCAAATCTAAAACCACAATAAAATAGTACTTTGTGCCCACTAAGATAGCTATAATCAAAACATCAGACAGTAACAAGAGTTGGCATGACTGTAGAAACATCATAACCCTTATACACAGCCACTGGGGATGTCAAGTGCTAGAGTCACTTTGGAAAACAGCCTGGTTGTTCCCTGTTTTAGTCTTCTCATGTTGCTATAACAAAATACCACAGACTGGGTATGACTAAATTGTATGGCTACACAAAAATGTATTTCTTTTTTTTTTGAGTTGGAGTCTCACTCTGTCGCCCAGACTGGAGTGCAGTGGCCGCTCCTGGCCACCGCAGCCTCGACCTGCTGGGCTCCGGCGATCCTTCCGCCTCAGCCTTCCGAGTCGCCGGAATTACAGACGCGCGCTACCATGCCCGGCTAATTTTTTGATTTATTGTAGAGATGAGGTCTCACCTGCCCAGGCGGGTCTCGAACCCGCGGGCTCAGGCAATCCACTCACCTCAGCCTCCCAAAGGTGCGGGATTACAGGCTTAGCCACCCAACCCGGCAAAAATGTATTTCTTGCAGTTATGAAAGTCTGATGAGTTGAGATTGAGAGGTGCTGGCTGATTTACCACACGAGGCGGGGGGAGAGATAGAGAGAAAGGGCTGGGTGGGAGGGAGAGAGAGAGAGAGAGAGAGAATGAGAGTATGTCCTGGCATCTATCTCTTGCTCTTCTTATAAGGGTTCTAAATCCCGTCATGAGGATTCTATCCTCCTGACCTCATTTAAACCTAATTCTCTCCCAAAGGCCCCATCTCCAAATACCATCACACACTGGGGTAACATAGGAATTTGGGGGACACAATACTACCCATAGCATTCCTTAGATGGTTAAACATAGAGTTGCCATATGACCTAGCAATTTCACTCCTAGATATACACCCTAGATAAATAAAACCACATTCACACAGAAACAGATACACAATGTTTGTAGCATCATTATTTATAATAGCTAAAAGGTGGAAACAATGCAAGTGTCTATCAGCTGATGAATGGATAAACAAATTGTATGTTATTTGAACATAAAAAGCAATGAGCCTTTAAAACTTTATTCTAAGTGAAAGAAGCCAATCACAAAAGATAACATATTATGTGATTCAAATAAAACAAAATTTCCATAATGGGAAAATCTATATAGAGAAAAAGTAGATTAGTGATTGCTTAAGACTTGGGAGGATGAGGGCAATGAGAGCTATTGCTAAAGGTATAAAGGTTTTTTGTTTTGTTTTTAATTCTGTATTTTGAAGATGTGGGTGTACAATTCAGGGTAGGTATACAAATATTCATTACGCAGGTACCCTTGTTGATGAGGTTATTTTTAAGATAATAATACTTTCTAAAATTAACTGTGGCAACAGTTTCAGATACGCATGATTATACCCAAAACCACTAAATTGTACACTTCAAATGGGTGAATTTTATGGTATATAAGCAATATCTTAATAAAACTTTAATTTTTTAAACTCTAGCAATGTCTTTTATTGTCTTTCTAATTATAAAAGTTATATTATTTAGTAGTAGTAATAATAACAATACTTCTAAATATCTTTAAAATAAATAAAGTGTAGTTAGTTAAACTAAAGGAAAAAAACTGTCCATAAAAAACATAAACAATACAAAAGTGAATCAAAAGGCCCCATGGTCTTGGTGGGTGGGGCAGAGTAAGAGACAGAGATACAACTTTAGAACATGACTTTACTCTTTGATAGGATCATTTTCGTGCAGTTATGTCAAAGCTGATCATTCAAAATGGCCTTGTCAAATGCCCCACATGGCTGTGGGATTGCCCTCTCTGCTGCAATCAATTCATCTCCCAAATGTTTGATCTGCTAACAGCTATTGTGGCCACCTCCCAAGAATCCATGGCCCATTCTTTCATTGCAGGCCATTAAACCATCTTTTTAAAATCCATAGTTCAACACCACTAAATTTCTACTAATTTTATTGAGAAAAGAGAGTAAGTTAATTGTCTTACTCTAAAATCTATCATTCTTCATTCTCTTTATCATCTTTCTTTGCTAGCCAGTGACTCACATCCTGTTCTTGAGTTTTTTTTCTTTCTCAATCAGTCTTTCAGAGTACTCTGCCCATATTTTTCCAAATCTGTTTCACTGCTGCAAAGCTTCACATTTGTTTATAAAAGCAAAATATTAAAATTTTACATGCTAATTAAACATATACATATAAAATTATGTAATTCTATCAGCAATAATAATATACTTTTCTAAAAAAAATCTGTTATAAATAACACCCTAGGCTAAAGGGAAATCACAGACTGAAGGAGGTGACTGATATGAAAATAAGAAAGCATAAATCTGGTCACATGGTTCATCTCTTTTTAAACCAGGAAAAGACCTCATTTTCATTCAGCCTATAAAACTCTACGTGCAGCACAGTTATTTGCAAGGTAGACTTCTCCACACTTTGGACATTTACAAAGACCCTTTCAGCCCCAAACCACTGTTGTGTATGTTCTCAGCTACTGAAAAGGCTGCCTTTAGTTTGTTCTTGGCTTTGCTGTCTCCAATTACAAAAAAGTACATCCACTGTTCAACTCTTATGTGGAAACGCTACTAAATTTCTTCTGCTCTAATGGCATTAATTAACACGATTTTTTAAAATGATAGGATAAGCATTGCACTGAATACAGTTGTAACAATAAAACTGATTGTGTATTATTTCAGTGCTAACACCACTGAAGGAATAAAAATTCAAGAAAGAATATTGGGGAACAAAAAAAAATCTAACACAGATGTTTCCAATAAAAGTACTTTAATGAGGGAGTTATATAGAGAGTTGTCAAAAATGTTAAAGTAACTAGTAAGGGATGTTGAGACACCCTGACTTGGAACAGTGAGAAACTGTTGACACTGGTAGGGCTGGAAGGGCAGGGAGATGAAAACGTGCTATCGAAGCCCTGTGAGAGCATCAGTCTGGAGGGCAAGGTCACCCAGCAGGAGCTGCCGTCACTGAGGGACACTGCCTGAGACAAGGGGGGGGGATTGTCTCAAATAATCTCTGTCTCCCTCTCTCTCTCTCTCTCTCTCTCTCTCTCTCTCTCTCTCTCTCCTCCGCCCCCGCTGTCTCTTTCTTTCTCTCTCTGTCTCTCTCCCTTGCTCCCTCTCTATCTCTCTGTCTCTGTCTCTCTCTCTATCTCGCCCACTCTCTCTCTCTCTCTCCCTTTCTGTCTCTATTTCTAGCTCTCTCTCTCCTCCTCCTCCTCTCTGTCTCTGTTTCCCCCCACCCTCTCTCTCATCTCTGTCTCTGACTTTGTCTATCTCTCTCCTCTCCATTTGGATTTCCAGCCAGTATCTCCCCTTGGCTAAACTTAGAGAATAAGACCAACAACCAGGGAGACCAGGGAATGAATGAAGTCTACAGGGGTCAGCTCTGATATGCATAAAGAGAGAAGGCCAGGACTGGGAATTTACCTGTGGAGGCAAATATAGATGGGCTAGTCTAGGTACTAGTGAAACAGAACCCAGGAATTTCAAGAAACATCCTTTGATCAAACATCTAAGACCCAGCAGAAACTGCTAATCTTAGCTCTTCTGCAAACACAGGAGAGCCTCCAAGAGATGTTTCCATGGATGGACAGAATTTTTACTTCCCTCTGCTCTCTCCTCATAATTTCATTTCTGGTTAAGATCCCTTCTTTCTTGGTGATCCTCAGTTTTTCTAGGCTGTGCAATTATAATTTTCCTGGGAAAAGTCCCAGAAGTTAAAGTAGATAAACAGGCATTCCCTTTGTGGGGTCTAGTTTAAATACGAGAATGTTCAATCAGACATGAGAAGGCTGGTTGTTGAGAACCAGCTGCAAGGGGTCATCTCCTGAAGAGCAGGAGCAAAAACAGTCCCTGCTATGACATGGTTATGTCAAGAGGTCACAGCCTCTCCTCTCTTCTTGAGGCCACTGCCTGTACATGGAATGACCATTTCTCACATTCTTACCCAATTTGCTCTCAAATGTAATGGCTATGTAGCCATTATCTTCTAATTGCCATAATAGTGAAGGCTCTATTATTGACCAATGCAGAAGACATCACAGAATGGATTCAGGTCTCTCTAGTGCCTACAGCCTTGATAGCAAGGCGAGCATTTGTGAAGTGCAATACATCATTCATTGTGCTATTTGGTCTGTCACATGACATCAGCATCGTTGTGCCTGTATCAGCCAGGGTCACAGCAGGAAAAAAGTTCCACTCCAATGACTCAATTGAAGAGATTTTAATGAAGGGACAATTTCAGAGGTGTGAGACGCATTAAGGGGACCGATGAAGGATGTTGAATCACCCAGAAATTTTCAACTGTGGGAAACTATTACCACCCTTAGAGCAGGAGGGGCCGAGGGCAGTGCTGGATGATTTGGCCACTATGTCAGATGAGCTTTGCAGGGAGACCCGCCAGGCAGAAGCCAGTCACGAGGGACATAGCTACTTCTGCATATGAGAAGCAGGGCAGGGTGGGAAAGGTAAAATAATCCCCCTGCGTTTCTCTCCTTCTGTTCCTCTTATCTGTAAGATGCCTCCCTCTGGCCATACCTCACCTGTGATAAAAGTGTGCAGTCATGTGACACACAGGGGTGAGCCCACTTGGCTCATCAAAAGACAGGAAAGAAGAGGTAGGGGGAGGGGCAAGATAGAAAATGGAAAATAACCATACAACGTCCCTCCATAATAACTTGCTAGTACTACTTTATAATAGGTAAAACACTGGGAGAAGCTCAGATTTGAACTCTCACCAAGGGAACTCAATTACTCAATTACTCAAAAGTGCCCAAAGATTTTGCTAGTTATATAACAAATGCCCAGTCAAGCCTAAAAACAGCTTATAGTTTCCATTTTAGGGCTAACAGTATGGTTCAGTTACAGAAATACTAAAGATACAAGCCACTTGTGTGGAATTCTCTACATTAAGTATAAATATATATGTAGTATGTAACTTTCATTTTGTGTTGTCAGTAACCTTATTCAAAAACGCTTGGGGAATAATTCAACTTTATTCCCTAAGCCAGCTAAAGTGTGACATATTATTTTGAAAGAATGGGATTGTTGTTTTATGGAAATTGTGGTAAATATAAATTGAGTACTATGATCTGGCGTCAAAACACAGTGACCAGGTCCTTTCTATGTTGCCTGTTTAGTATGCACAAAATTAGATGCCTTCTTTCCACTCCACCTTCATCGCAACTGTCACATCACAAATAATATGATCAATCACAAGGTGTCTCTAGGGTCAAATGCATTGTTTCTCTAAATTGGGTATTTTAGCTGTTTTTTCATTTTATGTCATGAACAATAAAATTGGTTATAGACCTTAAAAATAAGCCATATTAGTAAAATTGTTAAAAATATCACACCGCAAATGAAAATTTTACCAAATAAAGTTTCATTGAATTGGAGCCTTTATAAGAACAGTATCCCTCCAGTTTAATGTTCTGATATAATTGTTGCCATGCCTTTTGCTCACTTGCTGCTAGAGCTACATTTAATAAGGTTATTTCCTTTGATATTATTTTGAAGCAAGCTATTTACACAGTTGTAGCTATAATGACTCCAGAGACTTTAAGCTTCCTGATATTTTTTGTTAACATTGTAACATCTAGGACTAAAAGTAAACTATGATTTACATATTAAATATTTACATGAATTCTTTTATTATTGGTAATTTTATAATCTTTTTTGCCTTTAGAAAAAAATCATTAAGAAATTTCAACATATTCTTCCTTGAAACACAATGAAACTTTTCAAACGGTTTCCACTTCAAGACACATTCACATTACCTTTCTACTTTCCCAAATCTCATCATTCAATGTGTATGAAGGTACCATTCCACACCTCTAATGTGTGTATTTTTGTGCATGCACATAACACACACATAACCTACTACAGAATTGGAAAAAAAATTGATGAAGTAGCATCATACTGATGATCAAGAAACTGCATAATATCTGTAAAATAAAAATAAAATAATCATATTGCCAGAACACCTAATGGCCTATAGATGAGTGGCCAATTCAGGCAAAGGAGGGGATCTCTGGATAAGTTCAATGATGCATTTTCTTAACTACACTCCAGTGAGAACTGTCATGTTAAGCATGCCCTGGGACATAGTGCAATACATTGAAAGCCTTCTGTGTTCTGTGTGTCCAGGGCTCAGTAATGGCATTTGTTGCATCTCTACTGGAAAAAATGGTACCTTTCAGTAAAATAAGAGGCATGTTGCAGTGAATCCCAAGCATAAATTTTAAGACCAGAAAGAGTCCTCCATCTAACATTAGGCTCCTAAATAAATGATAACCTGTCAAAGATGGCAAAGAGTTTCCTAATGTGTTCCAATTGTAGGAGTGCTTTCTCCTACTTCCTCGCCTGATGGGGTCTGTGAACCAGCAATGTACTCTCCTTTCACACCCCCTAACACAGACACACCTGACTATGGGTCCAGAAGAAACCTACCTGCAGGCTCAGTGGATATTTTCTCCAATTACACTCACTTGTGTGTTGAGTTCATAGCTTTAAATACCAGCTTTAAGTGTGTGACTCAAAAACATATATCTCTACCCTGGATGTCTCCCATGAACTGCACATGTCCATCACTAAATGCCTTGGTGACATCTGTATTTGAATGCCTAATGGGGATTTCAAACTGAACTCCTGGCCTCTCCCTAAAATCTAATATACTTGGTATTCCTTGTCTCAGTCATGAAGCTCTTCCTCTCAGGAGCTCAGACCTAAAATCTAGCAGTCATCCTTGACGCCTCTTCTTCCATACCCCACATGCAATATGGCACCAAATTCCATTGTCTTTAAATGTACCTAGAATCTGCCTGTTCCTCACATCCATAAAAGAAGAGAAAACTCCTACTATGCCAAAAAAAAAAAAAAAAAGGATCAGAAAGTCCTCTTGCAATGTAAAAATCTAAGCCATATTATAATATAATTGCATAGTATATGCTCTGGAAACTGAGTTGGTAATTTGGAATCTGATCTTGAGTAATTCTTTACAACTTAAAAATAAAACAGGATAGTAAGTACAAGAAGGAACTTAAGAGACAAGAAAGATGGGTCCAGAAAATACACTATTTACTTCTTAGAAGTATCAGTAGAAGAGAATGGAGCAAATGGTGGAGAAGAAATAGATCAAAAGATAAAATCTCCTGCACTGAAAATGAACTTGAGTTATTAGGGCAAAAGTGCCCATCAAGCACCAGGAGGAAAGACTGCATTAAACTACAGAGAATCAATAACCAAAGAAACAAGAGCAAACTTTCTTGAGTCAAAGACGAATTTGAGTCATTAAGGAAAAAATGTTTAACATGTTCCTGGACAATAATATTTTTTAAAAATACACTTATGGTTGTCTCAGTATAAAAATTCTATAAATAGAAGAATTCCATATTCTAGAAACAAAAGTGGTTACCTAGATGAGAAAGAGATTCAGACTAACATACGATATCTCAACTGTAATTGTAAACACTAAAAAACAATCACACTGATTTTGAGACTCCTGGAGAAGAATGTGTTGCCAATGTATTGGTTGAATACATGCTTCCATGCTATAGCATAAAAGTAATCAGTAAATATATTTATGTGAAACATGTTTACCAGTTGCCTTTTCTCACATAAACACATTAAATTTGAAGTAAAGATCTGCAACTCTTCTATAAAGGAATTATTGTGATTTCTCTTCTCTTGGACAAAAATTCTTAATCATCTTGGACTTTATATAAATGAGAGCACCATGATATAAATTATATAAATGAACTCCAAAAACACAACAAAAATGATAACTAAGCCTGAAAATAGAAATAAACATATTGTATCATATTCATGTGCTCAGATACAGTAAAACTGATTCACAATTGCTAGCAAATCGTCTATACTCATTTAAAATAAGATCTATGTATTTCATAAATGGAAGCTGATTTATATCAACCACAACATGGGAAAGTATAAAAAAAATAATAGAAGTAATAAAATGTGTGAGTGTGTGTGTGTAAACTTTGACAGTCACTGAGAGCATTTTTCTTACAATTTTCCCTCCTCTGATTATCCCATGGAATCATTCCCACTGTCCTGGAGATCCTCTTCTCTTATGCATTAATAACAAAGCACAAGACATGGCTAATGGATAATTATGTTCTCTGGGATTTTGCTTTTGTAGTTGATGTACTTCACTGTATTTTATATTCCCCAAATCATAAAAGGTTCTCAGACATATTACTCATCAATTATTTCCACCTAATAATGGCTTTAGTGAAATATCTACTTATTATTAGCTTATTCAGAGAATATATCATCTCAGAATATATATTTTATGTTACATATATTGACATCCCATTAGAAATAGTGTGGGTAGAAGAACAATTTGTACCAAAACTATGAATATCAATATAAAGCACAGAAAAATGACTCATATTGCACAAATGTCAACTATTCAAATCAAATGGCATGAGTTTTACTTGTTTTCTTTTCCTACAATTACAGCTATCATGCTGAAAGAAGTACATGTCACATATCACGTTCAATAGCTTATTAGCTTTATAACACACATACATACATATATACTATTTGAAAAATGCTACTTTTCCTATTTTATAATTTTATTTCAGCTGAATTAAACTCATGTTTAAATTGAATACATACTCAAAACAGAAATGATCATATATATACACTAATGTCACAGTTTTTCCAGGCATGCTGATGTAAGCCGATTGGAAGAAAGGATCCATTGTTTAACAGATGCAGTCTAAACATTTTGGTGAAAGTTGTACTACAAAAGGTACACTAAACATTTAGGTGAGAGTTACGCTATATTTCTGAAAAGAAAAATAATGTGCAGAATAGTTTTCCATCTATACCTCTCCTGGGATCATTTTAGGTAGACAACCTAAACATCAATCCGCGCTTCCTCTCTCTGTATATTGTTAAGTGTTTCCTGGTGCTAGAACACTTCTTTGAACCCACGTTCAGGTAAGACCCTCATGCTTCTCGACGGTTTTGTCTGATCATTGAATACCCACTGAGCTTGGTCTTTGTTGTCTTCCCATTAGAAAGTAAGTGTAACATCAGTACCCAGTGACAGTTGCCGTCCCTATCAGATCCCTTTCACTGTCTTTCCAGGTAGGGGACAGGTCACCAGGTATACATTTCCTATTCGACATTGTTTTAAAGCTTGCCTCTCTTGTGACAAATACGCTCATATCTTTTAGCTTCTCCAGTAGCACTAAATCTCTTGAGGTTTCTTTGAAAGAGGTAGTCTCAGATTAAAATCAGTTCTTCCTTCAGTGTCTTCACTGAAAGAAGTGAAAAGAATTAGTTGGTGAATATTATATAGTTTCCCTGATAATATCTCCTGTAATGCTGAAGTGCCATACACATTCTATGCTCAGATCCAGCAGACGCTGTGTGTTTCCCTTTGAGATCAGCAACTCAAAGCAGAGGAGCCCACAATCTACCTTTCAGAGGCTGTTTCTTTCAGTTACAATAGATTTCAATGGGGTGGACAAATTATGAAGATAATTAGAACACACCATCCTTCTTCTGCTATCCTCCTTTACATAAATGCATAGAAATACACATACTATTTTGACAACAAACTCATTCGCTCAAAGCACAAGTTCCAAATGTATCTCCAGGGTATTGAGAGATGGGAAAGCCTCTCACTGAAAGGTGCTATTTGACACTGGGAAATGAAATATTGTGGAAATTAGCTATTTGAGCATTTTTCCTTTTCTTTTTCTTTCCTTACTTTCTTTTTTTTTAGAGGCAGGTTGAAATGCAATGGTGCCATCATAGTTCACTGCAGCCTCAAACTCCTGAGCTCAAGTCATTCTCCTGCCTCAGCCTCCCAAATAGCTGCAACTACAGACACATGCCACTACTCCCAGCTAATATATTTCTCTCTTTTTGTAGAGATGGGGTCTTACTATGTTGCTCAGGTTGGTCTCAAACCCTTGGCCTCAAGTAATCCTCCTGCCCTGGCATCTTGAAGTGCTGGGATTACAGGTGTGAGCCACTGCCTCTGGCCCTGTTTCAACTTATTTTGCTCTTCTAAGGTGACTCTTTCTCTAAATACTATACACTTATAAAAGAAATAGACAAAGGGAATTTGCAACCGAAAAAAGGAACTGCTTTAGTAGACAAACTAAAATTGATTCTCCTATCTTTTCTTCTATATTTTAAAGTTTCCCCAGAGTCACACTTGTCTCCTTTAACAAACAATTCCCGAGCAACTACTCTGCATCAGGCATTGCAAATTCTGAAGATGCATGATAAACAGAGACAGAGACAGTCCCTTTCACAAGAAGATTGCTCTGCCAGAGTGACAAGGCTATTCCATTAGTGTGCTCCCATGAGGTCATGCTATACATGACCATCACCATAGGACACACCCAGTTTTCACAGTGAAGCCCATTTAAATTGGTACAGCTGAGAGATCTGGTATCGAGTTATTCAATAATACAGCTAAAATATAAATTTTAGAAATTTCTATCTCCTTAAAAGCTGCCTGTCAGAGGATTTCTATAAAATTCTCACACATCTCAGACACCAGAACTAAACAGTGTTCCCATAAGACACATAAATTATGAGAAACGCTAAATGAAAGAAAACTACCAAGTTTCCAAAAGCTACATATTTTTCTAAGCTTTATCTGGAATTCTGGTCATACCATAAGGCCAGTTAGAAAATAAAAAATACCCTATCTATGAACCTTGAGTACTACAGTTGTCTAATATTTCTAAAAGAATTCATAGACAAAACTAAATTTTGTTTTGAAGATGTCTTATATGAAGTTAAACTACTTCTATTTAGCTTTACTCTGCTTCAAGTATAATACTTGGACCCAAGGTGCAACGTCTGGGTCCTCTCCTGTATCCCCCATGGTTACCTTAGTTTCCTCCTGCAGGGTTTTGCCACAAAGACTTGCAACAACCTGTTTTCACACCTGTCTCCTCCATAGTCCAACATAGTTGTAAAAGCAAGGACCATGTCTGTCATGGTCACCATTGTATGTGCCAGTGCCTGGTAAGTACAAGGTGCTCATAAAGGTTTTTGAAAAAATAAATGAGTTCTTTACAATTTTAGAAAATTATTATATAGGTATCAATGATTAAGTATCTTGTTCAAATGAAATTGATTTTGTTTTATACCCTTAAGAGTTTATTTTCATCTTCATACTTATGATGCATCAAAGTCAGGGTAGGTAATGCCAAGAGCATGACTGTGGAGTCAAACCTTCTCTGTTACTTCACATTACCTCCTGTTAGAGTACTTGTGTGCATAAAATAACAGAATTACTGTAAAGCATATAGCCCAATACCATGTTAGCTACCATTTTTGTTTGCCAATGTTATTTCCATTTGCAAAAATAAACTGTGTGATAAGACAGCATCCCACCACATGAGAATCAGCCTTTGGCCCAGACTGTTAGCTGCTGTTGGCAGACTTTTCACTTTCAGAGGTTTAGCCTCAAAACTAAGCGTGCATCTGTACCAAAATTAGGCATGGTATTGCTTTCTATTGTCTACGCAGATGAAGTTGCTGTTGTAGAAACAGCAACTGACTAAAATAGAACAGATATTTCTCTATCCCCACCCCTTATATTCTGTATAACATACCTACAGAAACCCATAGGGAACAGAATAATAACAATCAACTTTGCTTGAATCACAAAACACTGTGCCATATGTAACATGCTTTCCTTCAAAACCAGCATTTATGAACTGTTGGTGGGTGCAGCCTTTCCATAGGATACTTTAATAATTCAACACCTGGAAAACACACAGACACACACACACACACACAAAGATGTTAAACATAGTGTTTTCTAACATGAAAAACAATTTTAAACTCAAACAACTGCCATTTGGTTAAATTAGAAACTTAATAAAACTACTTTACTCAAAGCTTCAGGATTTTTAACTTATTTATTATCCTCTTATATAGAATTTAACACTTGTAATGAGAAAGTCTTTGTCTTCCTATGAGAAATATAACTTCTTAAAACTACCTAAATAATAAATCAACATCAGAAAAAAAGAGAAAGCAAGAAAATAGCAATGTTTCTGGAAGGGTGTTCACCAAAATGTTAACTTACAGATGCTCATATATTTTAGTTATATAAACATTATGGTGTTTAAATTATTGTTGACTAGATGTGTTTCCTTTTCTGATACCCAATCATGTTTGAAAGTCAGGTTTGATCTATTTTATTTATTTATTTATTTTTTGAGTTGGAGTCTCACTCTGTCGCCCAGACTGGAGTGCAGTGGCCACTCCCGGCCACCGCTGCCTCGACCTGCTGGGCTCCAGCGATCCTTCCACCTCAGCCTTCCAAGTAGCTGGAACTACAAGTGCATGCTAACACACCCGGCTAATTTTTGATTTATTGTAGAGATGAGGTCTCGCTGAGTTGCCCAGGCGGGTCTCGAACCCGTGGGCTCAGGCAATCCACTCACCTCAGCCTCCCAAAGGCATGGGATTACAGGCTGAGCCACCGAGCCCCGCTTCAGGTTTAATTTATCGGACAAGATCCTTACATTTGTCCATCTCCATAGAACTTACTACAGCACAATGATAATTATTTGTTGGATAAATATAAATGAATAAATGAATGAACTGTTGAACAGAGTCATAAAAATCACACACATTTTATCTGGGAGAAAAAGCAAGAATCAGCTGCCTTGGCAAATAAGAAATCTCAGCAAGAACATTATGGGACAAGATCCCCTTTTCACTGATCAGAGAAACAGTCACACTAAACTTGTTCTTGAATAAGGTTTAGAAAATGGCAGAGTTGAGTTTTGCATCCTCCCCTTCTCCCCCTCTCAGTTTCACATCCAAACTCTCAGGACCCTCCTGCTCTCTCCCACTTTTAACAAAACCTGCTTTCAGGAAGGTATTAGGTATCTGTCATGTACATGTTGACATGAATACAGTTCATTGTTCCTCTTCCCAGGTGTCTTGGTGAGATTTCACTTGGATAATCCCCTTTTGCTTTGTAGTCAGGTTCTTTGGTCATCATGAGACTCCAAAGTGATGCCTGTGGGCCTCAGATGTAAAAAGCAGACTGAGGCGACCTGCTTAGAATACAGTAGTTTATGCACTAATGCCATGCTTGAAATGGGTGTGTGTAATTGACGTTTTAGTTATATATCTTAAAAAGGATTGGTGGGTTGCATTCACATGAGCAACCTCAGCCTCCATGCCTACACACCACTAATGAGAAATATATTTCTGTAACTACTTGTGTGGCCCCTGCAGATACTGGATGGTTTGACCCCTGACACCCAGCCATTCTCTTACCATTCTCATGGTTAGCTAGTCAGGACTTCCCCTGTTCTTACTTCCTAGATACACTCCTCCAAATAACTGCTAATCCCACTCCCTCATCAACTTCAGTTTTCACTAAAATGTTGTTCTCTCACTGTAGTCTTTCCTGACCATTCTATGGAAAGTTACAGCCCTTCCCAGCCACTAGAATTTCCTACTTCCCCTTTCCTGCCTTAATTTTCTCTATAGCATTCATTAGCATGTAACCTCCTCATATTTTATATCCATCTTATCTATTGTCTGTTTGCCTTCACTGAAGCATAAACTCCATTGTGGCAAGAATTTTTATTTTATTTACTGATGTTACCTTAGTGTCTAAAACTGTATCTGATAAACACAATCAATAAGCATAATAAATATGCATCAAATAAACAAGCAAAGATTCATACAAATATTTTATCATTGTACAATTATTTGTGTAGAGTTTTATGATGGAGATGTCAGATCAGTAAGGAGGGGCAGAGGCAGTTTTGTTGGGAATGTGACATTTGAGATACAAATGAGCCAAGAGGAAAGAAGGGAGAAGAATATCTGACAGAATCAGCATGGTGGTGACCATGAGCTGGGATTATGAGGTCTAGAACCCAAAGGAAGGAGACAGAAGCAGAGTAGACAGTGGTCTGATTCTGGATGGTCATGTCGACAAGAGCTCAATTTCAAAGGGCATGTGAGTCATGTAGGTATTTTGGAATTTCTCCTAAGTGAAGTGAGGGTCCAATTAATCATTTTAAGAAGAGAGGCATGATGAGAGTAGCATTTAGGAAGGTTTACTTGGTCTACAGTATGGAGAATGACTGGAGAAGGCAAGACCAAGTGGGAGGTCCCTATGCTCATGGGGCATATATTTCTCATAGACAGACATAAAGGAACAAATAATCATATATTGTATTTCATCAATCCAAAGCACTCATTTTTTTTCACATTTTAAAATTTCTGAAGTTGGGATGTGGGTTACAATCGATAGTATCTTAGATTTGATAAAATGTGGTAAACCAGAAAACATCAGACAATGGAAAGTGCTAGAGCATGAGGAAAAGATGATGCTATGACAGAAAGTAAGTGTGATATTGTAAAATATATATTTGTGCTTTGTTCTAAATTCTTACAGCCTCCAAAGTGATGTCTATTGTATGCTAATGATTGACTGGATTGATTGATGGCTGCCAGTCCCTAGATAGTATCATGAGGAGGCTGGTCACCAGAAAGATCAAGATGGGATTAGAGGGTAGGAACTTCCGGCCTCACTTTCAGCCTCTGGAGAGGGGAGATAGATTGAAGGTAAAGAGATTGAAGGTAAAGTTGATCACCAATAGCCAGTGATTTAATTAACTATGCCTGTGTAATGAAGTTTTCTAAAAACCCAAGAGGACTGGGTTCTGGGAATTTCCAGATAGCTGAACATGTGGAAGTTCCTGGAGGGTAGTGAGCCTGGGGAGGGCATGGAAGCTTCCTGCCCCTTTCCTCATCCCCTGCCTCATACATCTCTTCATCTGCATCCTTTGTAATATCGTTCATAATAAACCAGTAAACGGAAGTGTTTCTCTGAGTTCTGTGAGCCGCTCTAGCAAATTAATCAAACCCAAGGAAGGAGTCATGGAAACCCTGACTTGGAAGCACAGGAGAAACAACCTGAGGCTTGCACTTGGCATCAGAAGTGGGTGGGGCTCAGATTTGTAGAACTGAGTCCTCAGTCTGTGTGATCTGAAGGTAGTGTCAGAATTGAATTAGAGGACACACAACTGGTGTCTGTCACAGAAGAGATTGCTTCCTTGGTGTGTAGAAAAATACCCCTACACATTTGGTCACCAAGGTCTCCCGTGTTTATTGTTGTAGGATGAGGCAGAGAAAAAAATAGTTTGTTTTTTCTACACTGAATACTAGACCACTTTGGGCAGAATGATCAGGCCAGGTTTTGCAGAGTGGTGGCATTTAAGCTGAGATCTAAATGTCCAAAAGGAGTCCATCATGAGGGGATATGGGAAGAGAACACACCAAGCAGAGGAAACAACTAGTACTAGGATTCGGGAATAGGAATTAGTTTGGTGTGTATATCAGTTTTCTATGGCTATGACAAACCATCTCAAAACTCAGTGACTTCCCACAACAATCATTTATTTGTCACGATTCTGTGGCTCGGCAATTTGGGTTGAGCTCATCCCATGGTGGCTGGACCCACATCATGTCTAGAGGTTGGTAGAAATAATGGATGAAACTGACCTATGTGTCTCCCATGACATAGCAGAATAGCTCAGTCTTCTTCCACAAGCAGCCAGAGAGAGATAGAGAGAAATTCCACATGTGCTGTATTTTTCAAGTCTTCTCTTACATAATATTTGCTCTTGTCTCAGAGGTCAAATCAAGTCACATACCCAAGGCCAGAGTCAGTGTGGAAGGGCCACACAAGGGCATGGAACAGGGAGGGGTGACTTGCTGGTGCCCCTACTATCACAGTGTCCCACAGTGAGTTTGAGGAACAGAATGAAGGTTGACATGACGGAAGCATAACCAACCAGGGATAGAGTGATGTGAGACAGCAAGTTTAAAGAGGGAGATAAAGAGGGTTCAGGAGGCCAAGAAAGGTCCAGTTGTTTTCAAAGTGGATGGAGAGACACCAGAATGCTTTAAGCAAGAAAATAAGTTGATTTGGTTTACGGGGTTCATTCTGGCTACTTATAGTTTATCATTCAAATGTCCACTGTGATTGGACAAGAATGTAAGCAGGAAAACCAATTAAGGGACTGTTCCACCCACAATACCAGGAGGGGACAGTTGTGGCATGCCCACAGTGGGTGGCTATAAGATGAGAAGGAGTTGAACAGAAGATCTTAGGAGGTGGCACTAAGGCCTTGGTTAGATCTGGGAACAAAGGGTATTAATAGCCATTGCCTCTGTACAGTAACAGATCTTGGTTCCAGCAGCTCACATGGTGCCCAGGGCCCAGGAAATGTTCTACAATAAATTTGCTAAATGAATGAATACATTAACAAAGGAATCACTCCCTGATTTTTTGTTTCAATTGTAGCTGCCTAGACATAGGCAGAGGCTGTTAACTAACTCTGGTTTTTCATCCCAGTCTGGGGTAAGTTTTACTGCCATCTTTACTATATTAATTGTCTATCGCTGTGTAATAGATTACCTCAAAATGTAGCGGCTTAGAATAGTAAGTATTTATTATTTCATGGCTAGGAATTAGGAGCTACTTTGCTGGATGGTTCTGACCCAGGGTCTCATGAAGCTGCAGACAAAATGTCACCCAGGACTGCCTGTGAAGGCTTGACTGAGGTTGGGAAATTCTCTTCCAAGGTAGCTCACAAGGTAACCAGCAAGTTGGTGCTAGATGCTAGCAGAAAGCATCAGCTTCTCCCCATGCTGGGATCCCCACATGGGCCTCTCTGCAGGCTGCTTGAGCATCCTCACAACTTGGTGGATGGCAGCAAAAGTTGTATCTTCTTTCATGACATAGTCTTGGAAGTCACACATTATCACTTCACCACATTCTATGCAAAAGAAGCAAATCCCTGTCCAGCACACATCCACAGCGCAGAGAAGCAGTTTCCATCTTCTGAAGGGAGGTGTGTTAGAGAATTTGTAGGCAGATTTTAAAATCACCAGAATTACTAATAACAGTCACTGTCCATTGAGTACCCAACAGGTGTCAAAAACTGTGCTAGCTACTTTACATACAGTGTCTCATTCGACCCTCTAACCTACATCTTACAGATGAGGAAACAAAGGCTCAGAAGATCCACTGACTTGTCTGAGATATTAAGGGTAGAAAGTGACTGAACCAGGACTCTAAACTCAGTCTGTCTTCAAAACCATTTCCATTTTGCCCCATTGTCTCAAGGCCTTTCCCCAAACCACACAAAGAAACTTAAGAAAAAGAAAACTTAAGAAAAAGCTTGGCATTTTAGAGACCTAAATCCATAAAAGGTATCCTCTGTTCTGAACTATGTGTTACTCAGAAGCACTGACCACTTTGTTGCTAACAGAAAATTATATTAATTTGAGCCTCATTATTCAGAATTTGTGACAATCATTAAGGCTTATCATAAAGTTTAAACATTAAACAAACTGGTGGTATAAGTAAGATTTTATCTTAAATGTGATCGCTTTCACAGACATTGGTTATACAAAAATTCAAAATCACAATATTTTCACTATAGCAGGCTTAGTAAGACTTATATGGTCTAAAGCTTCCTGGGATAGTTTATGTTTCTTTTTGTACTGGAAACAATGGTAAAAATTTCTGCTAAGACACACATTTTCACTGGTTCACTATTTCAAGCTGACTTTCCTCCTCATTCTCCAAAATACATGGAGTTTCAACCTTGAACCCAAACTATAACAATAGGATGCCATTAAAGAAATGTCTTTGGGGGAGTACCTCTGACACCTGTAGATACACTAAGAAATGTAAGTTACAGCTGTACATGGAACTCATGTTGCTGAGTTTAGAAATATGCTTAACTCAGACCATGGCTGCCATGAAAAATAAGCTTATTTTGGAGCACTCTGAACACCTGTCCTGAGCAATGCTGGCTAGCAAAAAGGAAAATGCAATGAAATCAAGCTTCCACGCTCAGAAAAATGAGTTAGAATCATCTAACTCTCATCTCCAGTCTTGGTGGACACCTACCCTCCCAAATGGCTTACACCTATTTCTGAGTGAGGACCAGTCTGCCCAGAGAAAGGCCAGGACCATGCCCGTGGGCCTTCAGAAATTTCCTTTTAGGATCTCCCACTGGAAGTGTCTTATCTTACCACAAAGAATTTTCATTTTTTTCCCCCACCAAGTCACCGCTCTCACTCACCTCAAAGAACTTTTACCTAATTCATACACAATACATAGTCTCTCTCTCATTTTCTGTCTCTCTCCCTGTCTCCCATACCTCCCTTCCTTGCATACACATGACTATTCTAGATGCTGTATCTACTCATTTTAAAAAGAAAGTTTATTCTGGAAGATCCTGAATATTAAGAGCTAGCAACTACAGAAAGAGCTCACTGTGTGCCAAATACTTTCCCAAGTGCTGGTCCTATGCTCACTCTCTTAAGACATCCTCATCACAAGCCTATAAGGAAGGTAACGCTATTGCCCACATTTTATAAATGAGGGGACCAAGAGACATACCTACTGTCACTGAGCTAATGGGGACAGAGCCAAGGTTCAAAACCCCATTCTTTTTTTTTTTTTTTTTGAGTTGGAGTCTCACTCAGTCACCCAGACTGGAGTGCAGTGGCCGCTCCCGCCACCACAGCCTCGACCTGCTGGGCTCCGGGGATCCTTCCGCCTCAGCCTTCCAAATAGCTGGAATTACAGGCATGCACTAACACGCCCAGCTGATTTTTTGATTTATTGTAGAGATGAGGTCTCACTGCCCAGGCAGGTCTCGAACCCGCGGGCTCAGGCAATCACCTCAGCCTCCCAAAGGCGTGGGATTACAGGCTGAGCCACCGAGCCCAGCCAAAACCCCATTCTTTTGGGGGGGGGGTTGGAGTCGCCCAGACTGGAGTGCAGTGGCCGCTCCCGGCCACCGCAGCCTCGACCTGCTGGGCTCTGGCGATCCTTCCACCTCAGCCTTCCGAGTAGCCAGAATTACAGGCGACCACGCCCGACTGATTTTTTGATTTATTGTAGAGATGAGGTCTTGCTGCCCAGGCGGGTCTCGAAACCGTGGGCTCAGGCAATCCACTCACCTCAACCTCCCAAATGCGCGGGAAAATTCTTAATGACTCTGTTCTGACTGCTTCTCAGTCTCTGGCTGATACTATTTCATTGCTGGAAAAAAAAAGGTTTAACCTTCATCTCTAATGTGCAGATTGCTTTTGTTCTTCCAGCTCTATGTTTCAAGAAGTGTATAATGCTATTACAGCATGGCACATTTTTCCATGTATTTGAATAGAACATGGATCAAATAAAACCCCCAAAACACAACTAGCTAGACGCTAGCCCAGAAGAGACTGGTAGACATGGCATATGTTTATATTATTATCCTTGCTCAATATTATCATACCTAATGTTAATATTTTATATCCGTGCTAAAGAGACAATTTGACCTGAACCACCATCTCATGAAATACATTGGAGAGGAAGTGTACCTTTGTGGCTTTAGAGGTAGATGAACTGAGTTTGGATCCCATTTCTACTCCTTACAAGTTGCCTGTCCTCTGTGCCTCAGCTTTCATACCTGTAAAATGGGCATAATAATAATAATCACTTTTTAGGCAACCGTACTTGGCATATAATAAACTCTTTAAAATGTTAGCAACTATTTAACTTGAGGAAGTATTATTCTCACCCTCCTTTTTAAATATATAAGCACCCCTAGGTTTAGATATAATATTCTAAAGTTTTAAATATTCTTCAGTGCATCCTTTAATTCTCCAATGTCACTTTCTAAAATGCTGCTGAGTGGCAGATTGTCCTCAGAGGCAGCCCTAGGGTAGGAAGCAGAGAGAAGCAGCTCAGCCTAGGAGATTTTGACCTTTTGCTCTTGCCTGTGGCTGGATAGTGACTCTACCCATAGAGTCTGTGGGGAGATAACCATGGGGGAGGAGAAGGTCATGCTTTTCTGGGGCTAGAAGTACACACATGATCTCCTGATAAACCCCAAAGGATGTGACACTGCCTTACCAGATGTCATTCAGGTAACCGCTGAGACAGACATACTGTCCCTTCTAGCAGCTCATGTCTTGAGACTCTTGTTTTCACCTGCATACAAATAGAAGTGCCTATTTGGTGGGGTAGGGATGATAGAAAAATCATCACCCCTAAGTATGGCCCTGTATGTATCATGGACTACTAAGAGGTGACTGTCCAACAGGCACAGAATATAATACAGTATAGATGCTCCCCTAGAAGCTAGGGGCAACGTAACCAATTTTTGTTTCTGAAGGCACGGCATCATAAACGGCTGAGTTAGTGTGGAAACAGGGAAGTATTTTGTACAGGACAGAATTTGAAATGTAATCTTAATATGGATAAAAGAATAGAAAAAAGACCAACTTGCCACACAGTAAAGAAGATTGCTGGGACAGAGAGTGGACCCCAAGAAACTGGAGCTCTTAGAAGCTGCCAAGGAGTCAGTGTGGAGGAACTGAAGGCCAGAGAGTTCTGAGATTGTGAGCAAACAAGTGGACAACTATTCAATGGAAAGACAATATTCACTTGGTTGGTCTTGACAGTAAAATGTCTTTGAACTGCTATGCTGAGACTCTCCAAAGAGCCGTCTTTGGGCTTCATTCAGACTGCCTTCATACTATGAGTCTTCCACTGGCACACCAGCAACTACCACTTGAAAGGATGAAAACTAGAAGTTGTGCCAGGTGCAATGGCTCGCGCCTGTAATTCCAGCACTTTGGGAGGCTGAGGTGGGAGGATCACCTAAGCCGAGGAGTTAAAGACCTGCCTAGGCAACATAGTGAGAGCTTGTCTCTACAAAAAATAAAAAAATTAGCCAGGTATGCCTGTAGTCCAAGCTACTCAGGAGGTTGGGGAGGGAGGATCGCCTGAGCCCAGTAGGTCAAGGCTGTGGTGAGCTGTGACTATGCCACTGCACTCCAGCCTGGGTGACAGAGTGAGACACTGTCAAAAAAAAAAGAAATTTTATATAAACACTTTCTAACTCCACCCTTTATATTGACAAACTGCTAATAAAGAAAATGGTAACTTTATTCATCAAGTAGCTTAAAGGGAGAGTAAAAAAACATGCATTAATATGGGCTTTTGTGACCAGCATGAGGCAAAAAGAAAAACTTCAGTATCTTCCTAATTTTTTAAGCCGTTTTTGAAAAGACTTCATTTGATGTTCTACTTTTAAATATATTTGAGGACATGTTTTAGAAGCTTAGCTTACAGCCTGGGTCAGATTATACCATAACATCAGTTGGGAGGAACATGGTTGAATAGCACTTGGTATGTTGTCATATAGCTATCACACTTTTGTTTTTTGTAGGATATAGAATACCCAGCCAAGCAAGTAAAATATAACAAAAAAATCTTAAATTTGCATACGAGAGACAATAAATCCATAAGACTGGGTAAAGAGAAGGAGATAAAAGACCACAATTATTTAAGGTGTCACTTGGAGTACAGGGCCTTAGCATCCATAAAGTCATATATAGAAAGAGAAAAATTCCAAATATTTTAACAGTAAAGAGAATAATAATGATAACTTTTCTACATGTTCATGCTCATTAATTTACCAAATAATATTTTTAAGAACGATATTTTGCAAAAAAAAAACTAGCTTATCTGTAAACCGTATATTCAGGAATTTTTTTGTTTATTCAACAAATACTTATATTTATTTTCTATGCAAAAAAAAGCTACACATAGGCAGTCTTCTAGCTCAGAAATTGGGTTCTCTAACCAAAAGCCACTATTAAATCAGTTGTTTTGAGGATAATTTGTTGGTTATTAATAAATAGACCCTCACAGAGTCAATACTCACCTCTATGTTATGAGCACAATGAAAAGATGTAAACATAGTCTGTAGTCTAATTGGGGAGGCAAAACTAATATGCATGTATTTCTAGTAAACAATTGAAGGCCACTAATGCAGATTTTTGTGACAGGATAAAGAAATCATGCCAAAATCAAGAGAATAAGTAAGATCCACAAGCTCTGTTTCCTAGGAAGCTTCATGTCAGAAAAGCAAATCTTGAACAGAATTGAAGCAGGGAGGGAATGAAGTGAATGTCAAGTCCACACTGTTCCTCAGTTCTACTGGAAAGTTCTCTACTCCTTCCCATTCTGCAAGGAATAACAACATGAGAGAAGGAATGGCATATTCTATAATTATGGAAGGGTCAGGATACTGATCTGATTAGAATGAGAGTAACATAATTATTCATGTATTTATTCAACAATATTTAAAAGCCAACATGGCTTTTTAAGAAAGGAATAGTTTAGAGTTAATGGGGAACTAACAGGGAATCATTAGATTTTTGAACAATGAAGTGACATTTTAAAAATAGTTTAATACAAAAAGTTCTACAGAAGAATAAGGATTCAAGACAAGATGAAAATTTGCACATGAATGTCAAGAAAACAGGGAGAAACAGATGAGGAAAAAAAAAATAATAATAAATTGTAGCCTTTACTTTGTATATCACATATACAATTGAATTTTCTCCCTCAAAAGATTTCAAAAGTAGAATGGCATGATGTTGCAAAAGCAACATCAAACTTAGTAATACAAAACGTTGAAAATTAAAAGGCAGAAATAATATATATCAGGAAATAGTGATAAAAGAAAACACAATATCACAATATAAATAACTGATGCAGAATGCTGAAATCTTACCAAAAGATGAATATTTCAAAAATAATAAAATTTACTATAATGTTATTCTTGAATCTTTATATCATTTTCCTTTTAATACAGCTTATTTTCTTATTTTTATAATAAAAATACTTTATATACCCCCAAAGTGAAATATGATTCATATGAGAGAGCACTTAACATAAGCACAAATTCTAATTTAAGAAAAAAATAACCTATTAGAAAATACAAAAATTGGAAAAGCAATATAAATTCACTAGAGTCAACATTCAAATTATATGCCCATTAAAAGAGTAAATTTGCACATAAAGTTCCTTGAGTTTAAATAATACATAACTACATTCTTAGCATGACATTGGACACATTATCTAGAAAACCAACTTTACACACACATACAGGTACACAAGCACACACACAGGTCTAGCCACAATCAAGTTGCAAAGTAAAATGGACAATTAATTCAATTATTGGGTCAACATGGGCTCCTCTTCTTAATCCCTGCTCCTCTTCCTAATTCATCATGGACTATTTTTAAGATATTTTAGGGAGGAAAAAAAGAAAGTTTTTGGCTAGCTTCTCAAAAGTGATAGGCTCACTTCCCCTCCCTCACATTGACATAGCTCCAGATTGCTTGGGCAAGGCAAGTGACAGGCTCAGTGTCACCTCTCCCTTCCCTAATAATAATGATCCTCGATACAGGCTTAGCAGCTTCCTCCTGAAACTTGCAGTGTTTTGCCTCAGGTTGTCTCTCTTAACAGAAATTGGACACAGCTTAAAGATTTGATTATTCTGACGTCCACCGTTCATTAAGATAGCACCAAAAGCACCGAGTCCAGGAACACCCAGAGTGCCCTAATTTAGCCTCCCTTTCGGGCTATTAGCATCTACCTGCAAAGTAGACCACATAGCCCAGTCATGCACATCCCATGCAGCTTTTATTAGTTGGATAGACTAGAAGTGGTCCCGCTCCTGCTCAAATCTTATAATTATTTCCTCTTCCCATGCCCATAGTCCTTTCTCATGCCGTCTCATACTAATGGTTCAAAAAAGACAAAGAGAAAAAAGGCAGAACGCTGCGTGCACAGGACTAGCGTGTCATCAGGAACGTCCCACTTCTCCTGTCTACTAGGAACAGCAGCATCTCCTCGCTGTGATGGTCTGGCAGTTACAATGAACCTGGACTGAAGAGCTTCACCTGCTACCCAAGATTTGTCTTCACAGTCCTCTCCTCCTAGGATCTTTTGATATTTTTTCCAGAAAACACTTTTTGAAAAGACAGAGAAGGTGCCTAATATACCATCTGAGTTCAAAGCTTTAGCAGAAGTAAACACACTGACAATTCTGTCAAGCCATCAGTTTCCCTTTGTTTATTGCCTCCCGCTGATATTTTGACTCCAATCTTTCAAAACAACTGGCACATACACTTGATAAGGCAACCATAGCTCCTAGAACCCTGAATATTGCCCATTACCTGGTTGCCTGCCTTTCCACCTGAGTTGACCACATGGGAAGTTAGCACTCTGCTGAGGCAACACTTATGGCAAAATCACAGATCCTAGTTACATTGATAAATGGAAGAATTTAGCATGTTCATAGTGGCCAAATTTGGCAAGGACAGGTACAGAATCTGCCAAAAAGATGCAGTTCTCTAACCAGTCACTTCCCGTTAACTAATATGCGTAAGTGATCACTTGATATTCTGAAAAGAAAAAGAAAATAATGCTGCTCAGTCTGTAAAGCAAGGCACGGCCTATAGAGAAACAAGACACGCTGATTTTTTTTCCACAATTCCACACTTAAAGAGAATCCCAGACCAGAAGGCAGGAAGATCTCTTGGATGACCTTCTCTCCATTTCCTGCCAAGGGAGGAAGAGGCTCCTGAGACCGTCCGGCAGACTGTGGGAAGTCAGGGCTGTGCCGCTCCAAAAATCTTAGGGCTGAACTTTCTTTACTGTGACAAATCTTAGCACTTCTGACTAGCTCCTTGTTTAATGAGAAAGGAAACAAATGCTTGAAATTTCACCATAAATTTAAAGTCACAAGACAAGGAAACGAGAAATGTCTCCTTAAAAACAATAAGCTCTAAAAATATCAAAGCATTTCTTTAAGAAGCAGGGGTCTACCAGACAAGTAGGTGGAGACTGGAACTTAAAAATGAGTCCAAACAGCATTGAATGTGAAACAGAATTTGAACTTGGGCTTTGGAGCTGGCTCACAGTACAGTTCAAGGACCCTTTCTATAGAGAGAAAGGAACTGAGTGACTGTCTAGTACAGTCATCTTCCATCCTGCCTCTGATTGTGCCTTTGTTCACGAAAAGGAAAAAAAAAAGGCAGAAGTGTTTATTTATTCAGCAGCACTGTAATAGTTATAACAAAGCCAATGTTTATATGGTATATTTTCTCCTCATAACAACAATGTAACCTAGGAACTATTATGATCCCCATCTAACACTTGAGGACATTGTAACAGGAGCCTTATTAAAGTCCAATTTCAGATAAAAAAATAATGGGTCTGCATTCTCCCTGGGATGAGAAGAGTGGTGAGTCTTCCCTGCTCTTGTGAGAGATTCTCCCTGTCTCTGTTGACTACTGACCCCTGACCACTGAGTCCTGAGGAATATTTTCCAGCTCCCTCTTCAGCAAAGATCATCTTGGCTCCCTAAGTTTCCAATGTCTTCTTCCTTGGTGTCTCAGCAAACACCCCTGCCTACCCTAACCCTGAGTCCTGAGCATTTAATGTTTAAATTTCTGAATACCTCCTAATTAGCACTAACCTCAATCTAGATAGTCCCTGTCCAGTCTGCCCATATTTGTCTTTGTCCACCAGATATGACTTCACTGTGTACTCCTAAACCAAGCCCCAATCAAACAAACAAACAAAAAAAAAAACAGTCTGGGTGGGGTATAAGTATGATATCTTCCTATTATCTCCTAAGTCTTTTCAAAGCTTTCCTTCTATATTCTGTATGTCCACCCCTGCCCACCAACACAAGTGCAAAGAGAACTGAGAGCGGGCATGTAATAGATCAGAACCAAAATTCACCGGTCTCTGTAAAACAGCTCATGTCCTAACTTCCTTACTAATGACAACCTTTATTTAGGTGACTGGTTGTCTGTTATTGATAATGAAAAACAAGTTAAATCAACCAGCTATAATATTTTGAATGTTAAAATTGTTGTGGTGTGAAATTTTTTAAACAAGTAAAAGAAATCAAGAACAAGCCACAAGAAACAGAACCACAAGATTGTACTGTAATTCACATAGGTGGAGTTTGTAAAAAAAGAAATAAGTAGCCATATCACCATCATAATTAACCACTGGTTATGCAGTGTTTGTTATAAAACATGATATTTTGAGGAGTGTAGCATAGAATTGTTAAGACTTAGCAGGGATCAACAAAAACATCATATTATATAGGGGTATATTTAATAATTGAAGGGAGGGGGGAAGGAAGAATACAGCAAGGGAAAGAGAAGGAAAGGAGGAGGGAATGAAGGAGGGAGGAAAGAAGGGAGGAAAGAAAGAAGGAAGGAAAGAAGTCCACTCATGATCTGGTAACTCACTGTAGGTAAGACAGTTGGTCTCCCTATTCCCATTTTAACTCATCCTCCACACTACTGCCAGTATAACCTCTAAAATAAATCTGATAATGCCAGGGCTCCTCACTCTCCTACAGTCTTTTCACAGGCAATGGTAGTAGCTTTCAATTATTTTGAACTGAGGCTCACAGGAAGAAAGACATTTTACATCTTGCGACAATACACATACACATGTGCACACACATATTCACAAGCACAACCAAAAGATCAATTGCCTAGAGAACAAACAGCTTGGGGGTTGCTAGGAGCTGGGGATTGGTAGGTGAATATGTCTATAACATAGCCTCGTGGTGACGGCGTAGTTCTGTATCTTGATTGTGGTAATGCTTACATGCGATTCTGTGTATAATAGAGTCTTACGGATCTATAAACGCACTTTCAGACAAACAAATGTGTGTGTAACAGGTGAAATCTTAATAAAATCTATGGGTTAGCCGGGCTCGGTGACTCAGCCTGTAATCCCGTGCCTTGGGAGGCTGAGGTGAGGATTGCCTGAGCCCGCGGGTTCAAGATCCGCCTGGGCAACTTGGTGAGACCTCATCTCTATAATAAATCAAAAAATTAGCTGGGCATTGTAGTGTGCACCTGTAATTCCGGCTACTTGGAAGGCTGAGGCAGAAGGATCGCCAGAGCCCAGCAGGTCGAGGCTGCGGTGGCCGGGAGTGTGCCACTGCACTCCAGTCTGGGTGACAGAGTGAGACGCCAACTCAAAAAAAAAAAAAAAAAAATCTATGGGTTACACCAATGTCAAATCTCTGGTTTTGATACTGTACTGTGGTTGGATAGGATTCTAATACTGGAGGAAGCTGGGAGAGGCGATACACAGGCTCTTGCTGTACATTTTATTTCAACTCCTGTGAATCTGTAATTGCCTTGGAATAAAACATTTCTTTTAAATTAAAAAAATGTACATTTCATAAACAAATTTCACCCTTAATATGGGTGACATATTCTAATATTCTTTATTCTCTTCCTTTGTATTTTTTTGCTGTTATTTTAGACATATGCTGTGACCCATCAACTGATTTCATGACCTATTAGAAGACTATGAGACCTTTGAACACCACTGACGTTAGCATGAGTTAGCTCAGTAGAACTTTCAGTTTTCACCTCCCATCATGATCTCTCTATCAATCTTATTCTTAATGACAGGAAATAATTTATCAACCCCCAACCATCATTCTCTGTATCTTGGTGCAGGTCTCTGTCCTCTTGAAATGCTCCTCTCTTTCTCTAGGCAAGCAGGCATCCTTCAACATAAGCTCAGAGCCAGTCTTCTGACCCCCTTACTCATCCAGATACACTCTTTTCCCAAATTTCTCAGAATCTTGTACACACATCTTCTAAATTCCATCTCACCACACGTGCGTGGTATCTCCATTCAATGGTTAACAATTCACACCGGGGACCACGGTTTGTTCAACATCGGGTCCCAAACACTTGTGCAACCTTGGGACATACTCATCTCTCAATAAATGCTGAATGACAAAATGAAAGAAAGATTGAGGTGGGAAATATGTTGACCTTTGTCTTCCTCACCTTGCTTCTGACTCAAAGCAAATAGGACAATTCTGTGGTGGGGTTGTATTTTAATAACATCTGGGTTTATTTTTATTCATAATAAAAATACATTTAGCATAAAAAACATGAAAAATACAGACAAGTAAAAAATTCGAAAAGAAAATCATCCTTAACTCCACTCTTCAGAGGCAAGCACTGCTAATATGTAGATATTTCCTTGGAGTGGTATCATACATAAATTATATATAAACATACACACACTTTTTTATAAAGTTAGAAACACGATGAGTGTATGACTTTATGCCATCATTTCTTGACTTGAGCATTTTCTATGTAATTCAATAGTCTTTAAAACATTATTTCAAAAACTTCAATACAGGGATGTACCATAACTGCTAGGAGGACCTGGCTTGTTTTTAGCTTTTGCCACTATAAATAACGCTGCAACGATTGTTCTTGAATATGTATTTCCATAACAAACTTTTAAAAAACTTCCACCATCATTGTGTAATGCCATACTTCCATTTTGTCTAGTTTACTAGGAAAAAAAAATCATATTTGTTTGCATGGGTTGTTAGGGGAATGACCAATGGAGTCTGTAATGCATTTGACCGGAGTCCCCCTTGACTCTCTTCACCAGGGTCAGGCCTCAGAGCAACATGCCCTGAACCAAGGGCAAATGGCTGGCTTTCTGTTATTTGAACATTTTTTCTCTTTTAATGAGGTTTGTGACAACATTCTTAAAATAATATTGTTGTTTTGATGATCTAGGAAACCATGCAGTCTCCTCAATTTCTGGGTTACACAAGCACGTACGCCCACACAGCAAAGACACCCCGTTTCGCTCTTGCCACAGCTCTGTGCCTGGGTCACCGCTCCAGTGCTGACTCACCTTCCCCTGCTTCCTGTCCCCAGGTGTGCAGGGTCTATCCAGCTCATAGGCACCTTCTCCAGGGCAGCAGCCAACACGAGTCCTTCCCCGACCCTTCTAGCATGAGGATCCTCCTGCTGGCCCCCACTCAGCAAAGAGGGGACAATGCCCAGTGTGCCTGCCCTCGTTCATGTGGCCTGACAGCTTTGGAGCTGGAGCCATAGCAGGAAGCCAGGGAAGAGGGCACCGGGTCCTCCACTGACAGTCCCAGACCTCGAAGCCAGCAGAAGTCTGGGGCTGCTCCATACCGCCACTGCCCAGTGCTCCACACTCAATGCACATAGCAGGTGAGAGCCCTGGAATTTCACCTGGTACCCAAAGCAAGGGCGATAGAACTGCTTCCTACTCTCTCCAAAGGATCTTTCTTCTTATACCCCCAAAAGGCACACACAAACACTTCTTCCTGATAAAGAAAGGCAGGTAAATATTGTTTTGGCCCTAAAAATGTCAGACGGGAGGACAGGGTTCTAGTCCTGGCTGTGAGGACAGGGACAGGAGGTCTTTATTTCTGTCATTTCCTTTGCCCCTACATGCTAGTAATCGTAGTTGTCTGAGCAGAAAGAGACAGGCATGAGGTCATCATGGCCAGAGTGCTCTGCAAAGCACTAACCTCGCACCTGCTGGGATGGCTCTGTGCAGGTGGGCGGTGGCACCCGGTCCTGGAGAGCCTGCGCACACACCCTCCCGGCCGGGGCATGTCACCTGGGGTGGGAGCCGCACCTGGGAGCCAAACTGTGGGCAAAGAACAAAGGCAGAAGCTCGCATTACTCTTGTTCTCTGCTGCCTAGCACACTCCATCTCTGTGTGGTGCTGGCTGTCATTGTGCCCAAAGGTAAAAATAACTCCATTTTCAAGCTTCACCTCAATAAATTAGGACAAGGGTGAGAGGCCAAGGTTCTAGCAGAGGGCTCCTTGGTAGCAACAATGGGATGGCCCCTCAGACCAAGGGGAGGTCATTCGTGGAGGCACAACCTTCGCTAATTTGCCTCTCCTCACTTCATTCGGCCCTGACAGCACCACCCACCTAAAGATCAGGTGCGCGTTCCCTGATACTGAATGGTCTTTGAAAAATGAATATGTTCAACAGAATCTATTTATCTTGAGGGGAAATGAATATCATTTCAGTCTGTGTTCAAAAGACACTATTTTTTTTTTAGCCCGCACAGTAGCACATGGTTAAGGTAAGGTAACGTGTCATGCCAAAGTCTTTTGTGAATCCAGGGCAAAGCTCTTTTCCAATGACACAAGGTAATTATGAATAGAAGGGTGATCCTCCTTCAAGTCCAGCAGGAGCTCAATTCTGACTATTCATATTGGTCATACCCACTTGGAATGACAAAATCATTTGATGGACAGTAGACAGAGATATGCATTATTCACAGAGTCGTCTTCAAAGGAATTCCATAAATTATAGGTTTTCTGAAACTGAAAGTTCCAGTGAGCTGGCAGTGAATGCCAGGGGTGAAGAGGTGTAATCAGTGTGAGTATTGTTCCTGGCTAATTTGTCCCATATAGGTGGCTACATTTTATGCCCCGGGAAGAAGGGCTCTTTTTGTGCATCTCTTGCACTGCCTTTACCTCTTCCTAATTCACTGGTTCTTGACCCTGCTTTTTAGAATCCCGGTGCCAGGGTCACATCCTAGAGAGTCTTCATTGATCTGGAGTGGGGCTTGGGCATCAGTATTTTTTTTATCTCCCCAGTTGATTTCAATGTGCAGTCAGGGTCTAGAAACAGTGAACTAATCACTACAATTCCTTAAGAGATGTACACATTTTTAACCAATTAGGAAAGAATAAGTTGTGTTCTCTAGAAATATCTTCCCAGTATACCTGGATTCCAAATAAGTAAACTACAATCCATATAAGACAGGATTCTCTAGAGAAACAGAATCAACAGAATGTGTGTGTGTGTGTGTGTGTGTGTGTGTGTGTGTGTGTGTCTGTGTGTGTGTGTGTGTGTGTGTGTGTGTGTGTGTGTGTGTGTGTGTATACAGAGAGAGAGAGGGAATTATTTTAAGGAACTGGCCCATGTGGTTGTAGGAGCTGGCAAGCCCAAAATATGCAGGGTAGAACAACAGACTGGAAACCCAGGAACATGTTGATGTTGCAACTTGAGTCCAAAGGTAGTCTGGGGACAAACTCTTCATCTTTGAGGGACCACAGTTTTCTCTCAAGGTCTTCAACTGATTGGATGAGGCCCATCCATATCATGCAGGGTAAACAGCTTTACTTGAAGTCTACGGATATAAATGTTAATCACATCTGAAACATATCTTAACAGCAGTATCTAGACTCATGTTTGACCAAACACCTGGGCATCATAGCCTCACCAAGCTGACACATAAAATTAATCCTCACAATAATTTTTAATCAATGCATTTGGACAGAGCACAGATAACTCAGCTCTGTGGCCATACCGAGAAGTACATGCACTCTGTGCTTCCCAACCCTTCTCTAGTTATTTAAATTACTTAATATTTGAATCACCAGAGAGGACAAGAGTTGTTCCTGTGACATGATGGGCATCAGTAGAGCTGGGCGGTGCCAGGAGCAGTGCAGGAATCATTTGGAGTTGAGGCCTTGAATCAGTTGAAGAGGGAAGACTGAGGAGGTCTGAGACAAATGGATGCATGAGAACAGGATCCAAGAGCACAGTAGCAGCCTCTGCAGCCATTCAGGGACTCCCAGTGGGGAGCTAGAGGGTTTCTGTCTTGGGGCAATCCTTGATACAAGCATTTAATCCCTGTCAATGCGGAAGAGGTAACAAGCAGTTGACCACACATTGGGGCAGGAGAACTCTGTCCCAAGTCCTATAAAGGAAGAGCCAGAGTCACACCTTTAGGGAAAGCCCTATTGGCATCACAGGTCAGTGAGAACCATGGTCAGTGTGACAACACAGTTGTGGACAAATTCCAGTTTACCCTTCATCATTATGAACAAAGTATAGGATGGACCTAGTCCCAAGTTGAAACATAAACTATGCCAATCAAAAGAAGGAACTCTTACAAGTTCGTGGTGTTAGATGCCTTCCTCTTGCCCTTCCAGACCAACACCCCACCCCATCCCCATTATTGCTTTTTTATATCAATGATACCAGAGAACACACTTGCTTCCTGGTTTCCAGGAAGAGATGGGACAGGAGACTGGAGGAACAGAAAATTACAAGGTAGGTGTCTTAGTCAATTTTGTACCTGATGCCAGTAATTTATATGGAAAAGAGTAATTTGGCCACAATTCTACAGACTATACAAGAAGCATGGTGCCAGCATCTGCTCAGCTTCTGGTGAGGGCTTCAGGCTGCTTCCACTCATGGTGGAAGGTGAAAGGGCACCAGCATAGAGAGATCACATGGCAAGAGAGGAAGCAGTGTAAGTGCCAAGGTCTTTTTAACAACCAGCTCTTATGAAAAATAATAGAGATAAAATTCATTCACACCCCTGAGGGAGGGCATTAACCTATTCATGTGGACTCCACCCCCACAACCCAAATACCTCCCATTAGGGCCCACCTCCAACATTGAGGATCAGATTTCAACATGAGATTTGGTGGGGATAAAAAAACCATATCCGAACTATACCAGATGGGGAACACAATCCCCAGGATCCCATTGTGCAGGGTGGCCAGGAGCTGACTGACAGCATTTCTCCAGTGAAGGTCCTACAGGTGACTCACCTCACAAAGCCTCCTTTCTCTTTCTTTCCATTGCCATGGTTGAAAAGTGTCCCACTGTTAATTATATTAGGTGACTGCCTGAGTGCAAGTCAGCAAAAATTAAGGAGGAAGCAAGTAGAAGGTAAATAGCACAAGGATCTGTGTTTCCTACACACTACCCACATCTCTGTCCATGGTTCTGTCCCATCAGAACACTGACTGACACAGGACCACTGTACTCAGAGGACCTCTCTGAACATGAGACTTGACCTGCACCCACCCAGCCCTGGGTTCTGCACAGATGGCCATGATGCAGCTCAGTTTTTAAGCAAGGCCAGTTTACTATGGGCTAAAGCCATATTAAGCCTCGTGCCATCTCCCACCTGTGTAACCTTGGAAACCTCTAAGCCTCAGTGTCCTCATGTGTAAAGTGAGGACAATAATACTATCTCCTAAAAAGCAATGTTGTTAGAAATAAATAATTTAGTACATTTAACTCACAGAAAAATGCCTGGTACATAAGACATTCGATAAATTTAAGTCAGTGGTTCTCAGTGCATGTTCCACAGACTCTTGGGGACCCCAAGAACATTTCAGGGAATTCCTGAAGTCAAATTATTTTCATAATAGTACTAAGACATTATGTGCCTTTTGTTCACTTTGTTGACATTTGCACTGATGATACAAAAGCAAACATGAGTAGAAGGCTGGCAATGTCACACAAAGCACGGCAGGACCACAAGCTGTTCTGGTGGTCATTCACTGTTGTCTTTGCTGCCTCACAAGTACAGTAAAAAATGTAAGAACTTAAGAATGTCTTGATGTGATGAACTAAATTTAGTAGTTTTACCAAATCTCAACTTGTGAGCACACATCTGTTTAATATTCAGTGTGACAAACCAGGAAGTACACACAAATCTCTTTTGCTGCATACCAAAGAATGTAAGTCACTTATGCAGCCATGTGAATTGTAAGCTGAACTAGCCACTGTTTTTGTGAAATCTGTTTTTACTTGAAAGAACTATTGACAGACAAACGATAGTCATTCAGACTTGGGTGTCTGTAAGGTATTCTCTCTAAAATGAATGGAATGACCCTGTCACTACAAGAAAAATGACTGACAAAACTCGTTGCCTGTGATAAAAATTCTTTCCAGATTTCAAGTGAAAATTAGAATGTTGAAAACTTGTATCTGCCACCATGAGTTTGACCTCTTCCTAATGCTTAGAGATTTTCTAATAAGAGGGGGGGATGATATAAACAAAACACAATCTCTAAATATTGTTTAAAGAAATATGTCAGCATTGGGAAGATCTGCACAACTCAGTGAGCCAATGTCTTCCAAATGACCAATGCACAATGTTACAAAATCACACACAGGTTAAACGATCCATCTGAACTGCATAGTGGACGGATAGATTATGGCACAGCAGAGCAGTGAGGTTTGTTGATATCATTTCAGGTTCTACATTGCAACTAACTCTTAAGAAATTACTTCTTGTCAAATTCTAGTATAGTGTCAAAGAAGAATATTTACAGGAATCTGGAAAGTGCTTTTAAAATACTTGTCCCCTTTCTAATCACATATCTTTGTGAGGCCAGATTTCCTTCAGCTCTTGAACCAAAACAACATATTGCAACAGATTAAATGCAGAAGCAGATAAAAGAACCCAGCTGTGTTTTATTAAGATTTTCAGAAACAATACCAGTCTTCTCACTTTTTGTTTTAGAAAATATAGCTATTTTAAATTAAAATATGCTACCTATATTAATTTTGAATCCAGTAAATAGAAATTACCTACAAACACAAAAATGATCTGATGTGTTAAATAATTTTTAAGAGTATGAAAGAATCCTGAGACTATAAAGTTTGAGAACTGCTTATCCAAGCTTCCATTACTACAAAACTGAAGATAGATAGGGAGAATGCCCTAACAAAGTAGCATTCTGCCATTCTATATTGTTAACATTGGCCCTTCAATATGTTCTTCTCATTTCTCTTCATCCACATGATTCCTGCCCATCCTTCTAAGCAAATCTGAAGTCTTACCATGTCCAGGAAGCCCTCCCTGGAAACTATTAGAAACAATGTCTCTAACTTTCATTGCTTTTAAGTCCCTGCCTCATACTATGTTCTCTAGTTATCTAATGTTATATGTTTTATCACATCAACCTGTTGCAAAATATTTGAAAATAGGGACTCTGCTAAGTACTTTTGTGTCTTCCTTTGCCCAGCATATTAGATACATATGAGCGTAATTTAATTTAAATGCAATCATCCAATTTGAGTATGAATAGATCATAAACAGACTTTTGCCACATGGCTTCCTCCTTGGAAATCTACTTTCTCTCAAGGCTTTACATTTTCATCTTGTGTAAAAGAAGACCCCTCTAGACACGATTGCCCTTTACCCGCTAAAAAGACTCTAAAAGTAGACTGATGTTTTACTCAATAAATGTTAACTGCAGCAGGGGGTGAGGCATATCTGATCCTAGCTCTTCCTTATTAAACACTTTTCACTCAGCTCCCCCACAATCTCATGAACAACTGCATTCATGAAAGAGCTGTGGTCACAATGAGCACATTTTTACAGCTGGATGAGACATGAGAATACTATGAAAATGAATATAGATTTTAAAAAAAACTTTAACAAACACAAATGTGATGATAATTATGTTAGACTGGTGTGATTATGGATGATTTTTTTCTGTTGAACAAATGTCTATAGTGTGATCTGTAATAATTTTTCATAATTCCATTACATGGTATATTTAAAATCTAGTTGTACATTTCCTAAAGAGACTTATGCCAGTTGGAATTTGTGATTACATGTATCAAAAACCAATTATGACTTACTTAGTGAGAATATGTACGTGATAGTTAATTTTATGTGTCAACATGACTGGAACACAGGGTGCCCAGATAGTTTGCTAGCCATCATTTTGAGGTATGTCTGTGAGGGTGTTTCCAAATGTGATAAGTACTTGAATTGGTAGACAGATTGCTCTCTTTAACGTGGGTGGGTGTCATCAACTTTGTTGAAGGCTTGGATGGAGCAAAAGGGAAAACTGTCTCTTTGCCTGACTGCCATAAAATGGAATATCAATTGTCTTCCCTTAAACTAGAACTTACACCATCATCCCTCTTGTTCTCAGAAATACACCACCAGCTTTCCTGGGTCTCCAGTTTGCAGATGGCAGATCATGAAACTTCTCAGCCTTCAGAATCACTAGAGCCAATTCCTTATAATAAATGTGTGTGTCTGTGTGCGTGTGTGTGTCCTTATGGTTCTGTCGCTCTGGAGAACCCTGACTAATACAGTGCATTATAAAATACTGAGTTGTGAGAGCTCACAACAAATTCTGCATAGCCTGGAGATATTCTCAAAATACTGGCAGAAAACAAAAAGCCTGATAGCCCAGAATCCAGACAAGTCTGTATCCAAAAGTCTGGCTAGGGTTCTAATGTTGGTACTGCCTTTCCCAGATACTCACACTGCTATTAATTTCCACAGGTTGCCTCACTGTGTTGTACAGGAGTGTCTGATTGGCCAAGTCCAGATTAACCAAGCAGCAAGGAACAGACAGAGGGGATATTTGTCCCCACCCCCTTCTTTTTTTTTTTGCTTCTGTTTTGACTACCTCTCCCATCAAGACCTGCATAATGAAGGAGATTCCCCAAACAGGAGTTTGTTCAAATGCTGGAAAGCCAAAAGCTCGCTAATATCCACCTTAGAACTGTACAAAACCATAGCATTGAAAAGGATCATGTGTAAATATCATAGAAAATGCATTGCAATGGGTTAAATCCATTCACTGAAAAAGAAAGTTGTTTTAAGCCTTTTGAAGAGAATGTTGAAAAGGCTCAGTTCACCTAGACTACACCCCATGGCAGCAGATAGTTCAGCTTGCTATCATCACTCCTTTTAATTATTCCAAACCCTGCCCATTCTTCAATGACAATCTTATATCCCAATTCTTCCGTGAAGCTACATACATCCTATTCTGCTAAAGTATTCACCTACTCATTGGATGAGATATATGTATTTGCAAACATTCTGGAATCTACAAGAAAGCAAATGTTAATATGAGAAGAGACATCCTAATGCCAATTACGTCTTTTAAGAAAATGACATCCCAGAAAAAGGTATGGAGCAGTTAACAGACAACAAGGGTGTGTTTCAACCATTCGTGGTCTACCTGAAAATATAACCTAAGGGCGTATGATAGTCACTTGGAGCAAGGAGACGCCAGAGTGTTCAAGTTCCATCTTGTCTATTTCCTAGCCATGAAATCTTGGATCAAGTTACCTAACTCCTAACTTTCTAGCCTGCAGTTGCTTCAACTGCAAAATAGTAATAATAATAATAGCACTTATCTCTTAGGGTTGTTGTTGGGATTAAATTAAATAATGCCTATGAGTTAATCAGCAAATGTTTGACTCCTAATCACTTGATAATAACTATCATTATTATACTTAACCTCAATTCAGATTTCAAGCTTAATTTTTGACTAAAATAATAATCATCCCTTTCAATCCTTCTGGTTTCGGCACAAGTAACAGGCAACAGAAATTTATTCAGTTGACATTTAAGTAGCTATTAATCCTAGAAGATATTTTAGCTATTAGGTGACTTATGAAAAAAATGGGTTGAAGGTCATTTTTGTTGTCTTGTTCCAAATTTTAAAAGGTTTAGATAAAATTCAGTCCTGTGAAATGGTTTCATCGAGCATTTATACTGCAGAGCTGAAACACAAGGACAAAGATTTGATCTCTCTCTTAGAAAACCATATTCAGGCAAGCAGGAAACATTTCAACTCCAGCTTAGGAAAAGGAAGAGGAAATGAATTCACATGCTGGGGAGGGAAGTCAGGACCAATCACAAATAACGCACTGCAGTTGTGAGCACCTCCAAGGTATTCTGAAATGTTATTCACTACTGAGAGAGGAAATCTGAGCTGACATGCTATTTTCTGAGCTGTTTATTAATGCATTGGCTGGGGAAGAAGCCAGAGCAGCCTTCAATTCCATCCCCTGATTCAAAGTCAGTATCTCGTCACCACCTCTCCTTTCTAACTGAGAAAGAGAAAGGGAAAAACTAAGATTCCAAAAAAGCTGTTAAGAATAGTTATGAAAAAGAAGAAACCCGATCTTTTCACTTCTTGCGTGAGTAAAACAAAGCTCATGCTCTCAGTGGGAGCATCTGAAGTAGAATGTCTATGAATCTTGGGCTACAAAAAACATCTTCTGCTCGGCCACCAATCAATCAGCCCAAATGAAGGAGGCAGTTCATGTGTTTTGTTTTGTTTTTTAATCAATCTGAAGGGCTCTGCTTTTGGACTAATTTCAGAGTTAAATTAATTAATCAGGCTTGTACTGATGACCAAGCTTCAAAATGTAATCTACATAGATGGCTCTAATTCTGCAGTTCACCAGTTAATGGAAAGAACAGATCAATAAATGATTTGGCCCAAGACTTCCCAAAAGCTGAGAGGTAATCTTGCTACCACCATAAAAAGTATAAATGGTGCTTCTCCATCACATAGCAAAGTGAACAAAAAGCATCTCTTCCATGAGCAAAGGGAAGAATACAAGGGATGCCACTGCACTCTAGCCTGAGCAACAGAGTGAGAGTCCAACTCAAAAAAAAAAAAATACCTTTCTCGTATTGGGGTTAGACTAAAAGAAGGATTTACTGATACCAAGAGGTGTTCAAAATAAGAATCAATTACCTCAGATCTGATTTCAGCCTTTTGACTTCTTCTTCTATGCAGTTTTAAAAAATCAGACTGTTTTGGGCATGACTTTCTAACTACAGCTCCTGGGCAGCAATACAATTAAGTAAATCTATCAAGTGCAAAATAGAACTCACCAGATTCAATGGCAGGATCAGGTTCAAACTCTCTCAGGCCAAGCACAAAACCTACCCCACATCTCTGCCTATACTTATAACCAAATGTTTCAACTAGAATCTGTGGCATAAATCCACATGACCAGATATTTGAAAATTGAATTCAACTAGCCTTTTTTTAAGCAACTGTTACTGCAAAGTATCATGCTAAGTGCTATAGGATTAACTGTCATTAGTGTCTAGTTTATGCCTTTGCATGGCTTTAAAGCTTTATTGGAGATACAAATATGCAAACAACTACAGTAAAAAGCAAAATGAAGGAAGGAGTGGAATTGGAGGAACAAGCTAATGCTGTGGGGCATAATTGGAATGACTCTTCCCTTCACTGCAACCCTGTCACCTGCTAATGATAGTTGCCAAAGTACACAATGGTTGAATCACTGCCACCTTCTTATTATAATTCTGCACATGTCACCTTCCTGCAGAGCCCTTAATCAGCACTTTCACTTCAATCATCATGATTGCAAAGACCTGACTGCAGAACAACTGTAGAAAGTCCTGTTTTCATCTTGACCAGTGTGGTTTGGAAAGGTACTATCTTCAGAGAGGGTAGAGGCTCATAAAACGGTGCAATTTTCCTCTTCAAGGTCTTTGCAAAAATACCTGATGTGTATTCAGTTGTATTTTGCAAGCCAACATATATAAAAATTTCTAATTAGCATATCATAGGATCATATACCTTCTCTTTTTTTCTTCTCTCTGATCTCTTCCTGGTTGTAATTAAACCAGCTGTGGCTATTTATGCCTTTTTCTAAGAATAACCTTCCCCTCTTTCTGTCAGGAAAAAATAAAGTCTTAACATTAACTTGGATGAATCACACCAGGATCTTGAGCCCATAATTAAAATCCAGTTTAATCCACAGCAAATAATTAATCTAATCTAGCAGGCCTCTGTGAGAAGCTACCAAAGTAAATGCTTGTCATTTACCTGACAAAAATGGCTAAAAAGAGCTCTTCGATCAACCACCCTTCCCAGTTGCAAAAGACCCATAAAATATTGGAACCTTATTGGAGCCTTAGAAACCTTAATTTTGTAATCCAAAATAAGAGAAAGTAACCGGGCACTATGCTGGAAAATGCATCACATTTAACCTGCCTGCTCTCAATAAGACATGTGTCATTTGTTCCTCTCCTACAATTAGAAAAAAAATCAGAAGTGTGAAGTCAACATTTGAACCCAGGTCTCTCTGGTCATACATCTGGTGATCTGGTTCCTGCTCTATGCTGACTGCTCCAAGGTCAACTGAGGTTCAGGAACTTTATGTGACAGTGGTGGCACAGGGATACCCTAGCCTTCCTGGCTATCGGTCCAGGGCTCTTATGGTTGCCCAGGTTACGTCCCAGAGAGGTATGTGCCTGGAAGACAGCAGCCTCAACTGAGAACTGAGTCGGATGGTGCTTTCTAGGGGCTCTTACGATTCCTTTAGCACAGCTGCCCCTATGTCCTTATCTTTCCCTCTTTTTTATTCTTTTTTCTATCATTGTCTTCTTGATTTTGAAGAATACAAAACACTCAGAGTACAAGCCAATTTAATTCCCCTTCCAACTGTTTGACGTGCATTGATATGTGCATCCTCCATGCTTTTGTAATTCTATAAGGATTTTTTCTACATTAATGTAATCATCATATTTTATTCTGTGATTTACCTTTTGCACTTAACACGTCTTGGAGCTCTTTCCGCATCATTTCGTATAGTTCCGCTTATTCATTTGAACTCATGGTAAGTAGCTTATGATTTCACCCGCAAGATTCAGTTTCTTCCCAGTGTATTGCTGTTACAAATAGCAATATAGCAAAACAATTATAAAATTAGTAGAAGAAAATATAGGAGAATTTTTTTAAACCTAAGAGAAAAAAAGAGCTCATCATCAAGATGCTATAACAACTCAGAAGATAGAATAACAGTATTGACAGTATTGAAACAATTACATTCTCAACTACTCAAAATATAAGATTTTTTTTAAAAAGAAGAAATTGTTACACTATAAATATCAGAGGGAAAATTAACATCTAGAATATAAAAAGAACTTTTATAAATCAATAAGAAAGTGCTACATTTAAAAAGAATACAATGAATATTTTTCTGTTTGAATATGTTTTCTTTAATCCATTTGTTATCATTAGTTACAATAATATATTTCCTAACGTTGAGCCATTCCTGTATTCCTGAGCTAAGTACATCATGATCTAATAAAAGCTTTCTTTTAATGAATTAGGAATCAATTTGTCATATTTATTCAAAAGTCCTGCATTTAGATTTGTGCATGAAATTGAGGTATAGTTTATTTGAGAGAAAACCCTATTTTTATTTTTCAACTTTTCTTTGCTACAGCAGTTACGGATGACTTGCTTGTTTATTCTCTGTGAATACCTGTTTTTTAAGAGCAGAATTTAACTTATTTACATTAATTGGGATTGATATTATATTTTAATTTAATTCTGCTGTCCTATTTGTTTTTAATTTTACATTTATTTTTGTTGGTTTCTTCTTTTTACTTTTTGTTTTTATTTGTTCTGCTTCCTTGGTTTTGGTTGTATTAATCAATTTTTCTTTATTCCATTTTTGTAATACTTGCTCTTGAATTTGGTACACCCAGCTTGGCACTGTGGTGCGTACCCGTAGTCCAGCTACTCGAGAGGCTGAAGTGGGAGAATGAGGTAGGAGGATCACTTGAGCCCAGGAGTTTGAGTCCAGTCTGGGCAACATAGTGAGATCCCATCTCTGAAAAAAAAAATACACAAAAACCATGTTGATTTTTATATTTTCTTTAGAAACAAAATGGGACCTCAATGTTTTATCACACTCGCCCTCTTCACACTCCTGCTCAGGCAATAATGACCATTATCTTAGTTCTGAGTGGTTGCTTACGTTCCCTATCTTATGCATCAATAGTTAATTAATCATTTCTTTGATCACCATCTTATTTCTTAGGTTTACTTTTCATTTTGATGCTCTCTATTATTGATTAATTATTTCAGAGATGGTTGTTGGGTAGCAAATCCTGAGTCCTGCTTGTCTGAAATTGTCTTTATTTTCTTCTCTCCTTATATTTGAATGTGGTTTTACTGTGTAAGGCACTCAAGGTTGAAAACAATGTTGCCCTTTTTGTCAGGAGGGGCGGTGTCTGTGCTCAGTCAGCCAGTTTGACCCACTTTTGAAAATGACTTTGTTGGCTTTGCCGATGAGAAGTCTGCTGCTGATGCGATTCTCATCCTTTGTAAGTAGGTTGTCTCCTGCTTTTCTGAAAACTTGAGCTTGTCAGGCTGTATCCAGTCTTAGTCTTTTGTTATTCATTGGGCATAGGATTCTTACAGCATCCTTTCATTCTTCAGATGGATAACTATCTTCACTTTGCAGGAATTCTTTACGATTTCTTCAAATGGTTAAGAACACAGGCTTTAGCTGGGCTCAGTGGCTCAGCCTGTAATCCCGTGCTTTGGGAGGCTGAGGTGAGTGGATTGCCTGAGCCTGCGGATTCGAGACCCGCCTCGGCAACTTGGTGAGACCTCATCTCTACAATGAATCAAAAAAATTAGCCGAGTGTGGTAGCAGGCGCCTGTAGTTCCAGCTACTTGGAAGGTTGAGGCGGAAGGATCGCCGGAGCCCAGCAGGGTCGAGGCACTCCAGTTTGGGTGACAGAGTGAGACTCCAACTCAAAAAAAAAAAAAAGAACACAGGCTCTGGAGCCAAACAGCTCATGTTCAGATATCCTGAACCTAACCAGCCCTGTGACTTTAGGCAAACTGCTCAGCCTCTCTGCTCCTCAGTTCCTTCATTTTAAAAATAAGGATAATAATAGTATCTCTCTATAACAGTTTAGTTTTTAAAAGGGTGCCTGGCACATAGCTAAGTGTCATTTCTTTGTTATAAATAAATAAAATCATTTATAAATCATTTGTTTTTAATTCTTTTCTTTTCGCTGAATCATTCCATTTTCTCTGCGATTTGTCAGTTCCCCTCCCCCGACCCCACCCTGCCACTCCATGATGTGGGTTTTTCTTGAAGATCTAATAATCTTTGGTTATCTGTTTATTTTTATGATTGGAAAATTAGTTGACTAGGTTAATAAACGCAAATGGTTGTCATGTGTTTTGTGTGCCATTATAGTTCTGTTTTCCCAAAATGTGTGGCCCTGAATGTGAGAGCTGATTGTTCTTACCATCCCAGTTTTCCCTGATAACATGCTTTTGGGTTTTGGTTTCTCTATCTTTCAGGAATTCCTCACAAGTTTTGGTCCAATGATGTAATAGCCTCTTCTCTAATCATCTAGTTCTCTTATAAACATATTCTTTTGAAAGAAGCATTTTATGACCTTAAAGGGGAGTGGGACTAAGAGGAGGACAGATTTGTATACTCAGTTGGCCCTCTGATACAGACCTCTGGATACAGACCCCCTCTGTGAGTACTTTTGACCTCTCTCTCTTCCCCTGCTCTCTTGCACACCTTTAGAAACTTCAAAATCCTTAATGTGGCTTATAGAACCTTCTATATTCCAAGATTTGTTTCCTGCATCTCTGAGACTCACCTCTTACCACTCTCTCTCAAACTCTACACTCTAATCATATTGAATGACCACCTATTTCTTCAACATAATATACTGTTTTTCATCTCTTGGTCTTCACATTTACTTCTTCTTTCATCCAATTCTTTGGGTCTCCAAACCTTCGTTCTCTCATCAGCAAAATAAAACTTGGGAATAAATTATATTTAGAAGTCCTTCCAGCTCTCAAAGTTTGTAATTATATGCAAATAAATAAGCTCACTGATACTAAATTCTTTATTCTTGCTTCCTCACTCTAGTTTAGTGTCACATATTCCAGTGAAACGCGTGGGAGGCAAATGCTTAATTTTTAGCTCTGTCCTCTAGATAACACCTCAGACTTATAGAACTTTTAATTGCAAAGTATTTTTCAGTTGCTGAGTAAAAAAATTCATATGTCAGCACAGCAGATGGAGAGGGGCTTACTAAGAATAGTAGCCCAGCTACTCAGCCAGCACCTCTTTTACTTTGGAGCCCTGAATTTTTTTTTTAAATGGTTTCTGACAGAGCCTAGCAAATTTTCATCAATTAATAGAAGAAACTCAAATCCTGACCTTGAATCAGAACACTTTTAATAGACATTTTTAAATTTTCCTCTAGACACCAGGGGCAATCTATTTGAGCATGTGCAGTCTTACTGATAATAATTTGCCCTCTTGTAGCTTAACACAAGAGAGCAGGCAAATAGTCAGTCTTAGATTCCAGTCACACAACCATTTCTTCCCATGCTACAGGGCTGGAATCATTTTCTATATCCTGCTATAAATATCACTTCTCCAGGATGTCCTGGAGAATTTTTAGGTTCTACCTCTAGCCCCCAGTCTTTAGTTTGTTTTGTATGTTTCCCATCCCCAAGGAAAGCCTCACTTTCTAGAGACTTAATACCATCATAATCCCTATGTCATAAAAGAAAAAACCTTCCATACATGCTGCAGCTGTGGTGATGGAAAGGGAGGAAGTTCACTTTAAATCACCATATCTGAAATTTAAAAAAAGTCTAGTCCAGAAGGACATTATATGCAGTCTGGAAAAATCTCCACCCAAGTCACACGGGAAGTCGTGGTTTTGCATTGCTGCAAACACTGTTGTCATTGTTCACACTGCTGAATAGTTTCAGTTCTCACTAATATGAAATTCCACCAAATGAATATCCTGGAAAACAATCTCAAACTCCAAGAATAACAAGTATGAGTTTACTGTCAGGCTATCTAAGGAGATTCAATCTATTGACCTCTTTATCCCCAGACACTACAAGGACCATATAATTTATCATCCATACTGGGACAAGTTTGAGAGTGAAAGGAGCTCTATTAACAACTACAACTGGCCAATAGACACAAACAGGACTGTGTTGGACACAGGGAATGTATCCTACCAGAGATAAATACACTAACTGCAGAACCAAGTCCCTGCATATATTGCTTGTCTCACTAAGTTTTGTGGTCCAAGGGATTCATCAATCCTACTTACTATTAGGGGGGAACATTTATTCCCCATTCTTCATGTTTTCATGGGTGGCACTTAATGGGACATGCCTTTCTGGCCTCTCTTCCCTGTCCCTCACTTATTCAACATCTGGTGGTGAGTGCCTTTTCCAGCAAATGAATCAGTGTTGGAAGTTGATCACAGAATATTCTGCGAACCATGTTGGCTCTCTGCCCTGTAGTCAGGGCCTGCCCCATGGGGACAGCCTGGTGGTGCCCACAGTCACCTATGGCCAACGGGATAAATCTATCTAATCCAACTGAGACATTTAAAAGAGCCCTTTCGTTCACAAATCAAAAGCTACGTCCTCCGATTGGCTTTATTGGTAATGAAGCTGACTTGAGATCTCTTTGTGTGCCTCTTGGTTCTTAATTCTCCATTAGTTCTGAACTTGAAAAGGGAAGTAATAGGTGTTCCATCCTTGTTATTTCCATTGCTGGCTGGAAACAGAGGTTAATGGTAATCTCAGAGATGCAAAAGAAGGAAAGTAAGCAAGAAATTAGGTGGACAAACATCTTTCATCTCTGACGGCTAAAAAAAAACCCTGTGTTTTTCTTTAAAAGTAATTTGAATAATTTAAATATAAGATTTTTTTTTTTGAGTTGGAGTCTCACTTCATCGTCCAGGATGAAGTACTGTGGCACACTCACGGCCACCCCAGCGTCAACCTGCTGGGCTCCGGCAAAATCCTTCTGCCTCAGCCTTCCAAGTAGCTGGTACTACAGGTGCACGCTACCGCAACCGGCTAATTTCTCATTTATTATAGAGATGAGGTCTCGCCAAGTTGCCTGGGTGGGTCTCGAGCCCGCGGGCTCAGGCAATCCACTAGCCTCGGCCTCCCAAAGTGCTGGGATTACAGGCTGAGCCACCGAATCTGGCCATAAGATTTTTTTTTTTTTTTTAAGAATTAGCATTTTATTAATTTTTATAAAAATATGCACACACAAATACTCAATATATTCAGCTATAGAAACTTTAGCCCACTCCTGTTTAAGGATAAAAAGGCTGTCAGGAGTGTTGGAGAGACTGAATAAATATTGAAAAGTGATTCTAAAAGGAGGGAGATTCAAGAAACATAATCCCATAGACACCTCCACAGGGAATGTGACCATACCTATCATAAACACACACACACACACACACACACACACACACACACACACACACACACACATTCCATACAAACACATACATGCACACACATGCAAACACTATTCTGAACATCACTGGTCATCTTAATCAAAACCAATGATCAAATTGCTATCATTTACCTTTATTTCTCATGTGAACAATAGCTGAAGTTAGTAATAGACTTGGGGGAAAATGTCTTCCAAATGAGCAGTTATCACGAAAGGAGTATGGTTAGCGAAGTATTTATCAGTTGTTCCTCCATGTCACAATACAGGGTGTAAGAACTTTCAGATATCCAGTACTCCTAACTAAATGTTGACTCTCTTGCTGATGAGCCTGAAAAAACAAACATTATTCTTACTTTGCTATGGCCATATTGGCTGCCTTTGAAAACTCCTACCTTTTGCTAGACAAATAATTCCAAAATCTGTACTATTATTTTTAGTGTAACATTACTCCATTCAAATGAAATGTAAACTATTTTCATCAAATTTACCTCAGATTGTTCTATTTCTTTCCTTTTCTCTATTATTTCTTAGAGTGGGCGAGGGGAAATTAATTAGCAGCTGTTTCAATAAGAAGGCTTCCGATTTCTCCTGATAAGTTACGGCAGTTTTATAATTAATATTTTAACCTGCCTGCTGTCTTCCCAATTAGAATAGCAAATGGCTTTTAGACAGGACCAGTTGGCACTAGACTTTACCACACACTTACACACAAGTGCTCCAATAAACTTTGTGTTGAGAGAACTTTAGGTGTTAGTCTATATAAAGCTACCAAGTTCATATTTTTTATATGTAAGTAGGTTGGAGAAAGGAAGGCAGTGCACTAAGAATTGACTCCAGATTTAGATTTGTGCCATCCTGGGTACTTGTCTTCCTGATGCTTTATGTTTTTGCTAAAATATTCACCCCTCTTGGTCTAATTATAGCCCCAGAGAAAAATGGAGCATATGCAGTGAGAGTGTGATGCTCAAAAATTATCCACGTGGAGTAAAACTGGCAAATTTGACTTTTTTCCAGCTTCGTCACTGAGCAAAAACATGTACTTTTCACTGAGTGGAGGTTTGCAAATTTTGCCATAAGCAAAACACATTTTTACTGCATCCTGAGTAATTTCCCATGATAGAAAAATATTTCCACCTCAATTTAGAGTTTTTGTCTCACAAAATACTAAAACTTTGTCAAGGGGTAAAGTATCTAACCCCAAATTAATTTGTGTAGCAAGGAAACTACAGGATAGAGAGGGGAGTTTCCATACTCTTCCACTGAATTCTTCTGGAACTATGAAAGACAGGACATTTGGAAACCCCCAACATGAGCCAGGTACTGTCTTGGGGGGTTTGGGGGCTTTCCATGACCACAACAAAATCAGGAGAAGGAAACCAACTAGCAAGTTTTCCTCTGAGCCCCAAATGAAATATATCTGTAATCCCATGCATACAACGTTAGAGTTTATCAGCAAAACTGTCCCCCCAAAATTAGCACTCATACTCACCAGTCATTTGATAAAGATGCAGGATCAGGTCTGGTGAGTGTTCAGAGCTCCCTGGTGGGGCTCCATAAACCGACCAAGAGTCCAAGAAGCACATGAAATCAAGCCCTCTATTTCACACCTTCTACCACTACACTACGAAGCCCATGAAGACATAGGCCAGGTCTTATTTATGTCCACCTGTCACAAAATGGTGAGGAGACCCTGGCACATGACTGTTAGTGGGTATCCAATAAATGGTTTCTGTTTTGTTCTATTTTTCTATGTATGTGTCTTTTAAAAAAATTAATGAGTCTTAAAGGGATCATATGCTTCCTAACCTGACTAAGAGAATTGACCCCATGTTCTCTGGGGATTCGCCCCTAGGAGATTGGTCCCAATGAACAACCCAAGATCATTTTTCCAAGCGAGTTTTCAAGTTATAAGCAACTTCCTGGTTTGATGGTTGGAACTAACCTCAAGATTTTGTGATGACCCTATTGACAACACGCCTGACAATCACAGTATCTGAGTGCAACCATCGCACATCCTGAGGAGGTTTTCAACATGCCTGTAATGTCTGTCTGCACTTAGACAACTTGAAGAGGGTGAGAATACTTTCCCCAATCACAGCAGTTTAATTGTCAACAACCAGCAACATTTTCAGCTCAGCCTTTAGAGAAAAATGTGACTTTCCTGAAGAGAACAGAAGGAGGAGCAGACAGGCAATCCGAAACTGTTTTCTGCACATGCTGGTTCAGCCGTTAATCTAGGAAAGAAGCAAAAGAAGCAAATCTTCGTGGTTGCTCACCCTACACAGATGGAGAAGCTATTCTAAACAAAAGTAGAAGAAAAGGCTTTCTCTTCCACTGTTTTCTATAGAAGAGAGAGAATTGATAAGATTCTCTATCACCATAAATTTAGCAATGAGCAGTCTTTTCCACAATCAAAAACTATTTGCAAGCAACCAAGGTAGAGGAAAAAATCATGGCAATAAGAGATAATCTATATCGATTATTAGGCCTGCCTTCTACTTTCTCCAATATGGAAGATGTTACTTTTCTAATTCATTAAAAGCCATGAAAATAAGTGTTCTAAATATATCAACAGTCTAAAAATAAGTCAGTGTTGGTGTCAGAAACTTTTCAAAAAACTTGTCAAAGAACTTTGGAGAAGCAGTTTCTATGGCCATCATTGATAGCCCATTCCTGGAAATTTTTCTTAAACTCCTAGTCATGGCTTTTAAATTTTTATAAACAGCTTACACTTGTAGAGAATGACCCTGAAGTCCATAACACATAGATATAACGCCTGTGAATATTGCAAAACTGTCTCATCTGGTATTTTTCCATGTGTATGTGGGCCTTCCAGAATTGGTGTCCTATTATATGTATGGTTTCTAGTCAGCTCTTTTCATTTAACATATAAACTTCCGTATTTAATATTTTTGAAAACATAAAACAAAAGTACTTCATTTATCAATTTGGAGAAGGTTTGGTGACAGAGGCACTTAATGCTCTAAACTAGTCCAATTCAAGAACATTATGGAAACTATCTTTGTACTCAGCAAGGTTGAATATACAATTAACTAATTATGTTTTTGTCTAGACAAAATCACATAATGGATAGTTCTGTTGTCCTGCCTTAATGACAGAGAGGGAGGTATTGTGAAACCCCAGGACCACTCAAAACTCTCAGATTCATCTTGACCATTATGTCATCATTTCTCATATATACCCAAGCCCATACACTAAATATTAATTTCTATCAGGAAGGGTGTGAGTTGTATTTCTAGTGATATACAAAAAGTCTGTCAGCCATTATGAGAGAAAAGAAAATGAAGTTGGTGTCAAAGACATCCAAAGGACTATTAACTGCCCCAAAGACAACAAAAATACAAGTTATTTCAGAAAGATATGATAGAGTTGTGTGTAAGGAATCTGTCATCGGAGGGCAACTCAATTACACAACTGAGGCTTAAACTGAATTTATAAGCTTAGCAACCAAGAAGGAAATAAAAAAGAATTTATCAAAGTTCTTAATGATCATAATTGAAATAAACTTTTATATAAAGGAAAAAATATATACTTCAAATTAAAAGACCTTGAATTTAAGACTGATGTTTACTCCATGCCTGACCCTGGGAGAGTCAATGAATAGTAACAAATATCTATTGAGGACTTAACATGTTTTAGGCACAGCTCTAATAATTTTATATGTATAAAGTCATGAATCTTCAAAATAATCCTATAAGTAAATATTATTTTTAAACTTATTTTCTAGACCAAGAAACTGAAACACAAAGAGGTTAAGTAACTTGCAGAAGTTTGCATAGTTAATAAGTAGAAGTGGGATTTGAACCAAGGAAGATTAAAACTACAGAGACCCCAATCTTAATCACTTTACTATATTGCCTCTCATTTTAAGCTCATTGGGTCTCAACTGAAATATGGAAATAATACCACCTACCTGATTGTTTTGGGGCCAAAATTTGAAAGCAACTTGATAAAGAGCTAAGAATTACAAAGATGTAGGACACTATTGATATCCTCATTATTAGCATAACAATATTCATTGTGTTGTCTAGCAGAAATCCCTGATCAAATCTACATTCTTTAATGCAGCAAGAACAGAAGTTGCTAGAGAGGAATGAGAGAAGAGATGAAACAAAGAGGAAGAGAGGATTAACAGAAGGACAAGAGGCTCCTATGTGTTCCAGAGAATCCAGAGGCAGAGCCAGAAAAGGAAAAGATCACAAGACGAAAAAAAAATCCTGTAATAATAGCAATAACATAGAAAAATGCTTATAATGCATTGTTAATAGAGAAAGAATGAAATAGTCTCTACAGTAGTATCCTAATATAAAAGAATATATGTGTTCTTACACACAGAACACTAGAAACCTGGAAGAATGTGCATTAAAATGCTAAGTGATGGCACTTTGCTTTAGGCCGTGAAGAACTAACAGGATCAGACTTACTCTCCAGCCTTAACCAATTAGAAAATTTGACAAAAATGTATAAAACAACAGTTTTCAAATGTTGAATCATAGGCCTTACAGGTCAGTGATCCCTGGAAAACAAACAAACAAATTAGGTGAGTCCTGGAAATGCCCCAGTTCCCTGCCTGGAGAGTTGCCAGGTATCAGAGCAAAGAGGGGGATAGCAGTCTCATTAATTGGAAGAAACAGAGCTGAGGATTTGGGGGAGGTGAAGGCAGATAGAATTTACAGTACAGAGTAATGAAGAGGAAAGAGCTACATAAAAGGAAAGTTCCAGAGATTGAAGAGGGTTCTTGCCTTAAGTCTTTGGCCCATACTGATCTATACATGCATACAGAAAATCTACCAAGGCCAGGGAAAGAACCATCAAAAAGTTGGCAGAAAAATGCCTGGGGCACACACAGGGCCAGGATTGTTTATAGTTGCATCAGCAGAGTGGAAACATATCTAACACATGGGTCATTGAGTAGATTCTGCAAAATAGGGTAGATTCTGGGACATTGAGTCGATTCTGACTTAGTACTAGGGCCCAAAGAGTCCTAGATTTTTAAAAGGCTGTCTCCACCCTACAAATGCTTAAAAACAATTCATAAAAGAATCAGATTGATTCCAAGTATCAAAATCAAGTCCCAGAGCAAAGCCCCAAAATAGTTAAAGGAATATTTTAAAAAATAATATCAAACAACCAGTAACACCCAACCAAAAATGTCCAGGCATGCAAAAGAGCAGAAAAATAATAAGGAGAGGAGAAAAATCAACTCACAGAAACAGATGCAGAAATGACAAAATGATAGTATTGGTCAGCAAAGGCATTAGCATAACTTTTAAAAATATAAAAGGATGAAAAAAGATATATCATGCTAACAGTAATAAAAAGAAAGCTGACTTGGTTATACTGACATCAAAAAAATGTAAATTTCAAAGTAAGAAATACTACCAAGAATAAAAAAGGACATTACATAATAATAAAGAGAAAAATTCATCATGAGGACATATTATTTCCAAATAATAGAACTGAAATAAAACCAAATATGATCTCTAACAGTAGTGGAATGAGACATTTTTTAAAAAAAATAGGAAAGTCCTCAAATATTTGGGAATTAGGCAGAACACCAAAAATTAATGCTGGGATCAAAAAAATCACAATGGAAATATTAAAATACTTTAAACAGAATGAAAATTAAAATATGCTGAAGTTTTTAACATGAAGCTAAAGTAGTGTTTAGAAGGAAATTTTTACCATTAATGCTTATATTAAAAAAGAATAAAGGTCTAAAATCAATTATCTAAATTTTACCCTAAGAAACTTGGGGGAAAAAAACAGAGAAAATTAAGCCCAAAATAATAAGAAATAGGAAATAAACATAAGAACAAAAATCAAGAAGTTTTAAAAAATAAATTCTGGTTCTTTGAAAAAGTAATTTAAATTAATAAACCTATTGGATAGACTAGTCATGTACCAAAAGATAGACGACACAAAGTACCAATATCAGAAATGAGAAAAGAGACATTGGTGCAGAACCTATACATATTAATGTGATAATAAGGGAACATTATGAACAACTTTGAATTTATGCTAATTAATTTAACATCTTTGATAAAATGGATAAATGACTTGGTTTTATAAACTACCAAAGATCCACATGAAAAAACTATGTGTGTGTATATACATATATATATATATATATATGTATATATATATATATATATATGTATATACACACACATATATATATATATGGATAGATGGATAGATAACCTATATAGCTTTAAAGGAAAACAAAAATAAAAGAATTGTACTAGTTCTAAACAAACTGTTCTAGAAAAGAGAAAAGGAGGACTGGCTTCCTAATTGATATAAGGCCAGCATTACCCTGATACCAAAACCAGATAAAAACATTGCATGAAAGGAAATATGGACCAATTCTTCTTGTGAATAGAGACATAAAGTCCTTAACAAATTACTAGTAATTCAAGCCCAACGGTATATAAAAAAGATTATACATCATAGCCAAATGGGTTTTATACCAAGAATTCAAGAATGGCTTAATGTTCAGAAAGCAATCAATCTAATTCACCATTTTGACAAACTAAAAAACAACATTATCTCAATAGATACAATAAACTAAAGTGATGACAAAATTCAGCACTCATTTATGATTAAAATTCACAAATTAAGAATAGAAGGGAATTTCCTCAACTCAATAAATGACATTACAAAAACTTACAGTTTAACATTACATGTAATAGCCCTCACAAAGTGATTAAATAATTTTCCTTTCCCTAAAATATAGAACAAGACAAAAATGTCTATTCTCATGACTTTTACTCAACATTTTAATGAGAGACCTATTTAGTGCAATAAGGCAAGTAAAAGAAATAAAATGCATATATACTGGAAAGGAAGAAAAAATATGGTCTCTACTCAAAGACAACTTGATGATCTATCTAGAAAATCCACAAAAATCTTTTAAAAATTTACCAGAACCAATAAGTGACTTTAGAAAAGTCACAGGATAAAAAGACTATTTCTAAAAATTATTTTATTCTTAGATACTAGCGATGAAAAATCAGAAAATGACACCTTGAAACAATGTTGTTCATAAAATTTTGAAATATTTAGTGAGCAACTAAACAAAAGCTGTACAAGCCCTATAAACTGAAAATACACATTATCACTAAAATAAATTTTAAAAGATCTTCAAAAATGAAGAGCTGCATTAGACTCAATATTGTTAGGAGATCAATTCTTCCAAATTCATCTATATGTTCAATGTAATCCCATTTAAAATTCCAGCAGGTTTTTAGTAAAAATTGACAAGCTAATCCCAAAATGTATAAATATACAAAGGACTTATAATAGCTAAAATAATTTTGAAAAGAAAGAACATAGTTGGAGGATTTACATTGCCTAATACTTAGTAGAAAGCTATAATGTCACAGATAATGTGATATTGGTGTAATGATTATTATTCAATAAAAGAGAATGCAGGATTCAGAACTAGACCCACCTATGTAAGGTTAATTGCTACTTGACAAAGGAGCCAAGGCATTTCAGTGGGGAAATAACAATCATCTTTTCAATGAATTATACTGGGACACGTAGATATCCATATGCAAAAAGACACAAGAGAGAGGGGGAGAGAGAGAGAGAGAGAGAGAGAAGGAGAAAAAGATTGACCCTTACTTCACATAATATATGAAAATTCATTCAAAATTGATCATATATGTAAGAGTTAAAACTATAAAATTTCTACTATAAAACATAAAAGAAAATCTTAGTAATCTCAGATTAGGCATATATTTTTAAAGTAGGACACAATATAAAGTATGAAAGAAAAAATTGTTAAATATGTTTATCAAAATTAAGATATTTTGCTCTTTAAAAGACACTGTTAAGAAAAAAAAGGAAGCTAAAAATAAATAAATATATTAGAATATATACATACTTTTAAGAATATATAATACAACTTAACTAAGAAGACAAACTCCTCAATATTTTTAAAGGGCAAAAGATTTGAAAACTTCACCAAAATTAACATATAGATACCAAATAACCACATGAAAAAAGTCCTTAAAAGTATTACTCACTAAGAGAATGGGAATTAAAACCAAAGTGAAAAAGACACCACTGCACACACACTAGAATATCTAAAATGTAAAAATACAGCTGATCCTTGAACAACACAAGTTTGAACTGCGTGGGTCCTCTTACGTGCGAATTTTTTTCAGTCAAACACTGATCAAAAATACAATGTTCATGGGTTGTGAAACCCATGGGTACAAAGCACCAACTTTTCCTTCCACAGGGTCAACCACAAGAGTTGAGTATAACCGATTTTGTTATACAAGGAACCAGTCTCTCACAGATACGAGGGAAGACCAATATCAAGCGCTGGTGCTGGTAGAAACCCAGACTGAAGCAATCACTTTAGAAAACAGTTGAGAAGGTTTGTATAAAGTTAAAATATACTTATCATGTGACTGAGCAATTCCAATGCTAAGTATTTACCCAAGTGAAAAAAAAAAGTGTGTCCAAGAAGAAGTGAATTTTCAGAACCGTTTCTTTTTCACTCACTATGTTCTAAAACTGGAAACATCCTAATGCCTATCTATTGACTAATGATTAAACAAATTTTGACATATCCATACAATGGAATACTTCTCAGAATTTTAAAAGACTAGAGTACTAATAAATGCAATAATGTTGAACATCAAAAGCATTATGGTAGGTGAAAAAAAGCCAAACACAGAATCTTACTATATGATTCCATCATTGTAAAATTCCAGCACAGACGAAATGTATCAATAAACTATCAGTAGTTTTCAGGGACCAGGAACTGTTGGGAGAGAATTAACTGCAATAGGGCATAAAAGAACTACTTGAGGTATTTTAAACGTTCTATATTATGATTATTGTGGTGGTTATGGTACTGTAAATATTTGCCAAAATTCACCTGTTTGTGCATTTAAAAGAGGTAACCTTTATCGTATATAAATTCTACCTCATAAACCTGGCCAGGATAAATGCTGTGTGATTCTTATTGTTTATTATAAGTAGCTTTTTTCCTCTTCAGTACTTTGCATTATTTTTCAAGCTTTTAACAACATGTAAGAATTACTTTATAATTAGTAAAAAGGTATTGTCTTAGTAAAAGTTTAAATAAAAGTAAGAAGAAGAAAATAAAGAATTAAGGTGAGTCACAGAGATATGTGCGTAAGGAACTGAGAACGGGACTTCCAAAAATATCATGACAGATGTTTGGATGAAGAACTCCTCCAACAAATAACACATAAATAATAGATAAAATAGTCAAAAAATATAATAAAAGAAAAAACTTTTAAATACCTAGAAAGTAAGAGAATCATCTGAGTCCACATAACAAAAGTAAGCCAGAAGTAGGGACGGAAGGCAAAAAAAAAAAAACAGAAAGAAAGAAAAAAACAAATAAAACAAGCATGAAATTAGAGAAATGAATAAGGTCTGAAGACTTCTGGTTTCATTGGGACATCTGTTCATCTCTAAGATCCTAATTTCTCAGAAAACGAGAAACAATGCTTGGATCTCTAAGAAGAACATGAGACTAGGTCAGGAATTTTTCAAATAGCCCAGAATACTGAGGAGAATATCCTCAGGTAGGTACAATAGACAAATGTCATTTTATATTGACCAAAGTTTCAATTCACCAGAGATATATTAAAAAGCCTAAACTTCTACACATAATAATATTCACAACATATAAAGCAAAAGTTATCAGAATCTCTGAAGAAATAGAGAAATCCCCTATCACAATGAGACATTTAAAGATATCCCTCTCAGAACTTGATAAGTCAAGCAAAAAATAAAATAAAACCAGAAAAGAGATAGAACAACACAACACAATTTACAACATAATTAACAAGTTTGATCTCATACATGTATAAGAAAAGTATGCTCAATAAAGAATATGCTTTATTTTCAAGCATTCATGAAACATTAATAAAAGTCGAGCATGTAATAGTCTCAAAAAATATCAAATAATATATATATTATATATTTTATATATATTTTATATATTATATCAAATATATATATATATATACACACACACACACACATACATACATATATATTTAGAAATATTTAAACACAACAAAATAACTCATGGGTCAAGTAAGAAATAAAAAATGCATTCTTAAAGTGATGATAGAAAAATACTTATCAAAGCTATGAGATGTGTTTAAAATTATATTTAGAGGATTATAGCCTTACATACGTATGTTTGAAAAGAATAACAGAAAATAAGCAAAGCATATCACTTAAAATTTAAGGAAGGAAAGAGGGATGATATAATAAATCCAAAGAATAGAAATAGGATGAATTTGAGAAGGGACACATGGGAACTTTTTTTTTAATTGGCGTCTCATTCTGTCACCCAGGCTGGAGTGTAGTGGCATACTTATAGCCACCACTACCTCGGCCTGCTGGGCTCAGGCGATCCTTCCGCTTCAGCCTTCCAAGTAGCTGGAACTACAGGTATGTGCTACCATGCCTGACTTATTTTTTGTAGAGACAAGGTCTTACCAAGTTGCCCAGGCTAGCCTCGAACCCCCGAGCATAGGCAATCCTCTGACCTTGGCCTCCCAAAGTGCTGAGCCAACATGCCCAACCCACATAGGAACTTTTAAAGTACTCTGAAGTTTAAGTTACAGCATTAGTGCACATTTTTAATACAATACACATCTATGTCATATACACTCTTTTGTATGTATCAGATGCCATTCATGTGTGCATATGAAACTATTACTTTATTCACAAATCTTGTACATACATATAGCATGAGGTATAACCATAGAGACAGCGATATTCAGTGCAAGAGCTGTATAAGGGTGAAGGAAAAAGAAAAGAGGTAGGAGAGAAACAGGGAGAGAGTCAAATAGGAGAAGGAAATGAGAGAAAGGAGAAAGGCAACACAAAGGGAAAGGGATGGACAGAGACAGAAACAGGAATGGACAGAGTCCTAAGAACTAGAGCAGGAGCGGTGGTGAAGAGAGGGGCTAAGTATCAGGTGTATTGGTTTCTGTGTTCGAGGTTAGTATGGCACAAAGAGATTACAACTGGGCTTCTAGACAACAGTTCTTTATTTTCTTCATCTCCCATCTCACATGGAATCTATACTCTCTCTTCACTGAGAACAACAATTCTCAGAATGTAGCACGGGGACCCACAGGGAAAGCCAAGACCTTTCTAAGGAGTCTACAAAGTCAAAGCTATCTTCATAATAACCTTAAAATGACTTTCCTTTTCTCACTCTCACTCTCTCACAAGTGTCCAGTGGAGATTTTCAGAAGCTCCATGATGTGGGATGATATCGTTTCTCCTTTGACTAATGGAACATGTGCTTGTGAATTTTTATACTTCACATTTTTCTCAGTTGCATTTATGATATGTTAAATGTAGGTAGATATGACCCACATACACACGAGCTCAGTGAACTCACCTGGGCAGACACCTCCCTGGTGCTGTGTGGGCAGTACTCCTGTGTTCTCTGTGGGCTTGATTTACTTACCTCACTCCTGCCTAGTGGGGCGGGTCCCTCATTCGCAGCTGTGGCTCTTCTCTCAGACAAAGTTCTACTCTATTCTCTCCTACTCCCACACTCACTCCACCACTCACTGCCTAGGTTCTGCTCCATACACAGGTGGGCGCTAATAAATGTCGACTTGACAAAAATCACATTCCATTGCAGGTGAGATGTACTGGCCAGTGAAGAGGTTGGCTGAAGTCAGGTCTCCACACCTGAGCTTTCTTCCAGTTTCTCCACTGTGAAGCTCTTGAACTCAAAACCATTTCAACTCACCACAGCTCAGTTTCTTCACTTGCACAGAACAGTCTCCATTCACCTGAATTCAGGCACCTCTGCTGGGGAGGAGGGATGTCTGTCTCCAACATGCATAGACTTATCCCATCACCTCCCATGTTTGAACCTCACCCTCACTGCCTCTGTTCCTCAGACCAGCAGTCTCCAGAGTGTGTTCTCCCCCCATCCGTTGTCAGTTGTCAAGTCACACTACTTTCCATTCCACAATCCCCCTAAAATTCAATATCCATGAAAGAAGACTAATTGGTTAGATTAGTGAAGAATATCCACTGTTTCCCTAAGACCTCTGTCAATTTACTGACCTGACCTAATTCCTCCTCTCCATAGGGAAGGAAGGACGGAGAGACTGTAAGGGAATGGGGGAGAGAGAAGGAATGGAGGAAGTGGATTAAAGGAGGGGAGCGGAGGCTAGATACCCAGAAAAAGCAACTTTGGTGGCTACCTGGACACTTGGAGTATTTCTGGGGTAGATGCCACAGTTAACAACCAATCAAAGAGCGGGAATCATCAGTCAGTGCTTTGTTATATCGTAGCTGTATTTGCACACTCTATTCTCCACCCACTGTTTTATTTGCTTAATTATCCTCCTTAGAAATTATTAGCAAATTTTTAAAAATTACAAAGGAGCAGTTAGGCTGGCAACTAGAGCAAAAATCAGCACAACTGGTGAGTCCCCAAACAAGAGAGAGAGTGTCTGTGACATCAGTCTTCTATTGGAAACAGAAGTGTCAATGGAGAAGGAATTTGCCTGGGAGGTCACACCCCCCTGTCCCTCTATTTGTTTATTTATTCAGGGCCTGGGGTAAGGTGTATGATTTGTTTACCTGACTGTAACCACCTCAGACTGAGCTTGGGTTTCCTCCCTTTCTGGAAAAGGAGGTAGTGTCTGACTTATAGTGAATAGGGTTTGAATTAGAACACCAAGGAAATCCTGATCCACCAAATGCAGAATCTTCTACTTTTAAATTGTCATAACTTCTAAAAAAATACATATGTCATAGGGAGATTGGTGAAATTGTAAATAAATGCAATCCTGGAGTTCAGCTTTTAATATAATTATTTGTACTGTCCTTGTTGGTGTATTAGAGTAATTCATAAGTGATACAGACTAACAGTATGAACCATCTGCACTGGAGTACATACTGCCTGAGTTCTTTAGTCCTGAAATTCTTAAAGGATAGTTTTCCAGATATCAGATGCCAAGTCAAGGGGACTCCTGGAACCAGCAACATGTCCCTCCCAAAGGAAGAAAAAAGAGCTTCTTCTACAGAATTTTTCAAGGGCCTCAACCCTCACTATTCTAGTGTCTTAGGGGAATATAGATGAAGCACAAGTCAGTCTCTGCTACCAGGAAGTGTGCACACACATCACCATTACACAAGGAAATGGTGTATGATGAAATGCTACATGTGCAGTTAAGACAACAACTACTGTAGTTGAGAAGGGAGACATCACTGGGCTGCAGTGAAAGGGAAGGTTGATTTCAAAACCTGGTGCTTGATCAAGATCCAAACAGGTGAGAACAGAATGGGCGGGGCTCGGAAACCAGAGAGCTCCCAGTGATAGAATTTTTGCTGAACACCTATCTGCCACCATCCTGGAGATTGGAGGGTGAGGGGTCAGGAAAGACTTGACAAACACGACTGTCAGATGCATCTTGAGAGATGAAGAGGAGGTGGAAGAGGATTCAAGAAACGACAAGCAGTTCTGTAGAGCTGAACTTCATGACTTGGGAGGAAAGCACTGGAGCAGTGTGAGGTGAGGCTGGGAAGGTAGCCTCAGAGAGTAGCCTCAAAGTATCAAACTATGAAGGACCTTGAGTGCTATGCTTTGACATCCAATTACACAGAAGCTTCCACAGAGATAGAGCAGGCTTCGGGGAAATCTCACAGGAGACAACAGAAGCAGAAAGTCGGCTTACACCTCATCTCTTCTGGAAAGCCTCCTCGTCCTTTGAGCCCTCATGACATCTCTATTATACTATGAAGATGAAGGAAGCAAAGAAAAATATGGTGTCAGAGTCCAGCAGCACAGGCAACTTGAAGATTTGGTGGCAGGAAGTTAGCCTCATGTCAGCAACATGTAGAGGGAATTTTGTATAGGGACACAATATTCATCCCAGAAAGAAAGGCAGAGCCAATCCCTGAGTAGGTAGAGGCATTGAGCACAAAACAAGAGAATCAAGTAGGGTCCTGATTTCTGTACTAACATCCAAAGAAGGGGTTTCAGGGCAAAAGTCCAGCTCTTAGACAAGGACGAAGTGGGAATAGGCATGGTTCAAGTGTTAAGTCAGCAGGTTAATGAATTACTAAGAGATGCTCCCAAGGGTCTGTGGTGAGGTCGAACCCACAGGGCTTCCTCTTTCATGTGAAGGGGCTGCAATGACCTGTACCACCTCAGGATATAGGATGCTGTTGGGGTAGTGATGCTGTTGGGGGAGGAAGACGGGAGCACCCTGTGAGGAGAAGGACTAGCATATAATGAGAGGTTAAAAAAAAAACCCACACACAAGCTCATTTTTGCAAAATCGATCACATGTGCTTTTGGGGTATATACATTTTTCTTTTTCTTTTTGGAGGCTGAGACCTGCTGTGGAATGTACATGTTGTGAAATTCCAGCACATTATGAGAACACAAACTTTTTCACTTACCAGTGGGATTTATCAGGACGGAATCTTTTACTTGAAGCCAACAAAAATTTCCAGCATAGGCAGGAGCAGTGTAATGAACCTCTGTTCATGAATAGAGGCATTTTTCACCTGCTGAGGCCATTAGTCATTATCCGGGGTCTCACTGTGATGTGCATGGTGGAGAAGCCAGTCTACTGAAAATAAGATAAATCGGTAATTCCAAGTTTGCAGGATGAGTGAGTCTCCCATCAAGTCTCTTTCCCTTTTTACATTTTTAGGTTAAATGAACAGGTGTTATCACTGCCATCTATATATTTATATGTACACCTTTATAAGTTCCATTCCCTTTTCCAGAAGCAAGCTAGTTCTACAAGGGAACTGGCACTGTCTGAGCACTTTGGTGACTGTTTGTAGTTTACAGAGCCACCCGTGTCTCCTCCTCATGGAGGTCAGACTGGGGCAGCATGGACAAACAGGAAATAAATCCCAGTTGTTATCAGTTCTACAAGAATCCACAGCTCCAACTGCAGGAGTGTCTGGTAAAACTGGGCTGGAAACACATGGCCTAGGACTGGTAACTCTTGATCTTTTTCTTGGAATTGGCCTGCTTGGTCAGGTCTGCAGAGATAGGACAAAGACCTATGAGACTCCCGGCAGGCTGACCCAAGCAACTGCAGGGTGTGGAATCTAGGCCTGCCTCACATACTCCAGTGGGCGGGGGAGACCAAGAGAAGGATGGCCTGCTGTTCCTAAGGAGGAAAAAGTGAGAGAGAAGGCAAGACAGGCTGCTTTCACCTACACAGCAGCCGTGCCCACGGGGAAGACCTGACCCAGTGAATGTCAAACTCTGACAGAACGGACGTCCAGCAACTGAGGAGGAATGGGAGAGGAGGATGAGTGAGAACACTCTATTGTTCCTCAGGTGGGAAGGGGTCAGACACCCCCCACCCCTGTGGACTAAGGGAGGAATGTGAAGAGGAAAGGGTATTCTCACACCTGGCATTTTCCATGTGCTGCCTGACGTAATCTTCCCATCCACTATGTGGTACATCTAAGAGGGGGCTCCCCCAAAAAAACAGAATTATGTTTTATTTTTTTGGAGGGCAGGCTTCCCTAGCTTCCCTGGCTACTAAGGGTTCTAGGAACCCATCGACCTCAGTGTACCAGCTTGCACTGTGAGAGACTGCATTCATCTTCAGTGAATTTTTTTTTTTTGGAGATTCTTTCAGCATGTTTGCCCATTTCTGATGGGTGATTTAAAAGCACACCTGCCCACACTGCACTAAGTGTTCAGCAGTTTTTGACCCAAAGCAGCATAAACCCCATGCCCTACCCTCTTTATTCATTCAATATCTCCCCGATCATCTTTTTATTGTTTCCCTGGCTGAAAAAAGTCCTTAAAGGAAAACATTTTGCTGATATGGAAGAGATGAAACTAAAAATGGCAGAAGTACTAAAAGGCATCAAAATTGGCAAGTTCAAAAACTGTTTTGAGCAGTGGGAAAATCATCTCAATAAATGTATTGCATCAAACGGAGAGTACTCTGAAGGTGACTGAAGTTTAAACATGTAAGAATAAATACACAATTTTTTTGTAAATAAATTCCAAGGTTTTTTGGGTCCTCCTCATATATGTATAATTATTCCTATTTAAGTTGCTAAGGAAACTGAGGTTGAGAGGTTAGGTTACTCATACAAGCTTAAATTGTAAATAAGAATGGACAAATTGAGCCCAAAGCTACTCCAGGGTTTGCGTCCTTGCTCATGTGATTATATGTGATGCCTGGGGCTGCCATAAGAAGTCACCACACACTTAGTGGCTTAAAACAACAGAAGCTTATTGTCTCATAGTACTGAAGGCCAGAAGTCCAAAATCAAGGTATTGGCAGGGCCATGCCCTCCTCAAAGGCTCTCAAGGAGGATCCTTCCTTGCCCCTTCCAGCTTCTGGTGACTCCAGCACAAGGCTTCTTCTCCCCAGCATCTGTCTCCATCTGCATGTGACATTCTCTGTGCATCTGTGAGGCCCTCTCCTCTTCTTCCAAGGACAGCAGCTATTGGATTAGGATCCTCCCTAATTCAATATGGCCTCACCTTAACTCATTACATCTGCAAAGACTTTGTTTCCAAATAAGACCACACATTACAATGACATTCATGAGATCGAGATCACCTCAGTCGACAAACTAGGGAGTGTAGAAAGGGTATTACAGGAAATGCAGAATAGTATTTGTTTGCTGTGTGCCAGATTTGAGAAGCAGTGTGTTTAAAATATAATCAGGGTTGAATTTTTGTGATCATAGAACACTGGCTGCTACATAGACAATAGAACCGATTTTGTGAAGAGGGGAAAAGTGGAGAAGGGAAGAAGGGAGAGAGCTGACAGAGGCCACATGTTCAAGTTTAAATTAATTCCAAAGACAATGGGGAGGTACCCTGGGATTCTTGGATCACAGGAGCATGATCAATACCAGCGTGAAGAATATGATCCTGGTTTCTGTTTGCAAAATAAATTGGAAAGCAGAGAGCAGCTTCAAGCAATAACAATACATTCAGCTGGGCCTGAGTTGGCTGTGGCTGAGGACAGAGACAGAATGAGCTAGAAAATGTCAAGAAGTATTTGATAAAAGATGAACTACGAAGGACAAAAATAAGGAGGAAGAGGCCAAAAATAAATCCAAGTTTGAAAGACTGAAAAAAGCCATTGTCACTTTCGGTAAGGGACAAGGTAGGATTTTTAACAACCAGGTGCTAGCCTGATAAGAATTAAAATATAGTCAGGCAAATCACACATTTTGTGGGAGAGCACAAAATGTACCCCCAAATGTCAGGTGCCCCTACTCAGTTACTCACATACTACACATCACTGTGTCTAGCGCAGGGCTGCAGCCTGTTGCCCACGGGGTTTATCTCCACAGCCGGCCAGATCACACTTTGTGAACCTGATTCATTCCTTTCACCTCCAAGAGTCCACGAATTTCCAGATCTTCGCCAGTGATGGTTCTGGTTCAGGCTGGATATTTAGCAAGGGTGCTATCTGATCAGAAACTAACGTTCGTTGTTTTACCCCTTTTTTTCTGTTCTTTGGGTTCTTTGGTCCACAAGATCCATTTTTTCCCCAATTTTGGGCTGTGGTGAATAAAGTGGCTAAGAACATTTGCAAACAAATGTTTGTTAGAGGATTTCCAGCAAAGGAGTGACATCTGATTTACTTTTCTTTTTTTGTAGAGACAGGGTCTTGCTATGTTGTCCAGTGTGATCTTGAACGTCTGACTTCATGTGATTTTCCCCTCTCAACCTCCCAAAGTGCTGGAGTTACAGATGTGAGCCACCATGCTTGGCTTGATTTACTTTTTTAAAAAATATAGGGACTTTATCTTTTAGAGCAGTTTTAGGTTCACAGCAAAACTGAGAAATGCAGAGAGTTCCCATCTACCTCCTGTCGCCACACATGCACAACTCCCATGTCAACATTCCCCACCAGAGTGGTACATTTTTTACAACTGGTGAACGTTCATTGACACATCATGATCACCCAGAGTCCCCTAGTTTACATTAGGGTTCACTCTTAGTGTTGTACATGCAATGGATTTTGATAAATGTACAATGATATGTATCCAGCATTACAGTGTCTTACAGAGTGGTTTCCATGCCCTAAAGATCTCCTGTTCTCCACCTCTTCATGCCCCCTCCCTTGAATACCCTGGCAACCCCTGATCATTTTACTGTCTCCATAGTTTTGCCTTTTCCAGAGTGTCATATATTTGGAATTTTATACCTTGTAGCCTTTTTAGATTGACTTTGTTCACTTATTTTTCTTTAAAGCTGCCATAAATATTCATGTGTTGGTTTTTGTATGAACATAAGTTTTCGACTTATTTGAGTAAATACCAAGGAAATTGCTGAATGACCTGGTAAGAGTATGTTTAGTTTTGTAAGAAACTGCCAAACTGTCTTCCAAAGTAGCTGAACCATTTTGCGTTCTCACCAGCAATGAATGAGGGTTTTCATTACTCTATATTTTCACTGGCATCTGGTGTTGCCAGTGTTTTGGATCTGGGTCATTCTAAAAGGTATAGAGTGGTATGTCATTGTTTTAATTTATAATTCCTTAGTAACATATGGTGTGAAGCATCTTCTCATATGCTGACTTGCCATTTGTATCTCTGTTGGGTGGTTGGTGTGGTGTCTGTCCAGGTGTTTTGACCTTTTTTTTTAAATCATGACATTTATTTTCTTATTATTGGATTTTAATGGTGTATATTTTGGATAAAGTTCTTTATCAAATATCTTTTGCAATATTTTTTCTGAGCGTAATGAGATAATCACGGCTCACTGCAGCCTTGAGCACCTGAGCTTAAGTGACACTCCCTACTCAGCCTCCCAAATAATTGGGACTACAGGTGTACACCACCACACCTAGCTAATTTCTCCCATTCTTTTGACAGTGTCTTCTGCAGAGCAGATGTTTTCAAATGAAGTTCAGCACATCAACTATTTATTTAATGGACCCAAACTTTGTGTTATATTTAAAAATCATTCCAGCCAGGCTCAGTGGCTCAGCCTGTAATCCCATGCTTTAGGGGGCTGAGGTGAGTGGATTGCCTGAGCCCACAGGTTCAAGACCTGCCTGGGCAACTTGGCGAGACCTCATCTCTACAATAAATCAAAAACTTAGCCGGGTGTGGTAGCGCATGCCTGTAGTACTGGCTACTTGGAAGGCTGAGGCGGAAGGATCACTGGAGCCCAGCAGGTCGAGGCTGCGGTGGCCAGGAGTGACCACTGCACTCCAGTCTGGGCGACAGAGTGAGACTTCAACTCAAAAATAATTAATTAATTAAATAAATAAAATTTGCCAGGCTCTGTGGCTCAGCCTGTAATCCCGCGCCTTTGGGAGGCTAAGGTGAGTGGATTGCCTGAGCCCGTGGGTTCGAGACCCGCCTGGGCAGCGAGAGCTCATCTCTACAATAAATCAAAATAATCAGCCGGGCATGGTAGCACATGCCTGCAATTCCGGCTCCTTGGAAGGCTGAGGCGGAAGGATCGCCGGAGCCCAGCAGGTCGAGGCTGCGGTGGCCGGGAACGGCCACTGCACTCCCGTCTGGGCAACAGAGTGAGACTCCAACTCAAAAAAAAAAAAAAAATCATTGCCATTGTCATATCATTGTCACCTAGATTTTCTCCTATATTATCTTCTAGGAGTTTTATAGTTTTGCATTTTACATTTAGGTCTATGATCCATTCTGAGTTAATTTTTATAAAGAGTATAAAGCCTATATCTATATTCATTTGTTTGCATATGGATGTCCAGTTGTTCCAGCACCAATTTTTCTTTGTTTTTTTCTTTTTATTTTATTTTTTAATTTTAGATTTGGGGGTACATATGCATGTTTGCTACATGAACATATTACGTAGTGGTGGGAATTGGGTCTCACCCATTCCCCAGATAGTGAATAGTGTTTCTCATAGGTAGTTTCTGAACCCCAACCCCCTTCTTTCTTCCCCTTTACTGGTGTCCCCAGTGTCTGTTATTCCCATCTTTGTGAGCATTTAGTGAGAACATGCGGTGTCTGGTTTTGTGTTTCTGAGTCAGTTCACTTAGGATGATGATCTCCAACTCCATTCATGTCAGCACCATTTGTTGAAAGACTATCTTTACTGAACTGTATTGCTTTTGCTCCCTTGTCAAATATCACTTGACTATATATACATGGGTATATTTCCGAGATCTCTTTTCTGTTCCATTGGTTTATTGGTCTATTCTTTCACCAATGCCACACTGCCTTGACTACTATAACTTTATAGCAAGTCTTGAAGTCAAGTAGTGTCAATCCTCCAATGTTGTTTCTTTCCTTCTATATTGCATTGCTATTCTGAATCTTTGCCTCTCCATATAAGCTTTAACATTAGTGTGTTGATATCCACAAAATGATGAACTAGGATATTGATTGTGATTGACTGTGATTGAGTTGACCCTGTAACTCAAGTTAAGAACAACTAACATCTTGACAATATTGAGTCTTTGAATCCAGGAACATAGAGTATCTCTCCATTTATTTATTTCTTCTTTGATTTCTTTCATCAGAGTTTTGAAGTTTTTCTCATCAATTTGATGTATACTCTGTTAGATTTCATTTTTCGGGTGCTAATGAAAATAGTATATTTTTGGTTATTTTGTTTGTTTATTTTGAGTCGGGGGTCTCATTCTGTCACCCAGGCTGGAGTGCAGTGGCACAATCATGGCTCACTACAGCGATCCTTCTGCCTCAGCCTCCCAAGTAGCTGGAACTACAGGTGTGTGCCACCACACCCAGATAATTTTTTAAATTTTTTGTAGCAACGAGGTCTCACTATCATGCCTAGGCTGGTCTTGAACTCCTGGGCTCAAGCAATCTTCCCATGTCGGCTTCCCAAAGTATTATAGGTGTGAGCCATCATGGTGAAAAATTATATTGTGCTTTTAATTTTGAAATTTTGTTTATTTATTGCTGGCATATAGGAAAGCAATTAACTTTTATATATTAACCTTGTATCCTATAACCTTGCTATAATCAGATATTAGTTCAGATTTATTTTATTTTCTTATTGTATTAGTTCAACTTCCAGAAAGATGTTGAAAAGGACATCAACAGATAAGAGGACATCCTTGCCTCACACTTGATCTTAGCAAGAAAGCTTCTAATTTCTTACCATTGAGTATGATGTCAACTGTAAGTTTTTTGTTTGTTCATTTTTGTTGTTTTTGTTGTTGTTGTTTTAGTTGTCTTTGCCTAGTTGAGGAAGATCTCTTAATATTCCTAGTTTGCTGAGAATTTTTATTATGAACAGGTGTAAAATTTTGCCAAATGCTTTTGCTGGATCTATTTGTATGATCATGTAGTTTTTCTGCTTTGGCTTGTTGATGTGATGGATTACATTAATTGATTTCAGATTGCTAAACCAGTCTTGCATATTTAGGATAAATCCTACTTGGTTCTGGTATGTAATTATTTTTATAGATTGTTGGATTTAATTTGCTAATATTTTGCTGGTAATTTTTACATCTATGTTCATGAGAGAGAGATTGGTCTATAGCTTTCCTTTCTTGTAATGTCTTTGTCTGGTTTGGTATTAGGGTAATACTGGCCTCACAATTAGTTAGAAAACATTCCCTTTGTTCTATCTTCTAGAAGAGATTGTAGAGAATTGGTATAATCTCTTCTTAAAAATCATAAGTTAATTCTTAAGTCAATTTTAATTGGATTTTGATTGATCATTAATTTTTAAGCATTTAGCTTGGTAGAATTTGCCAGTGAATTCTTTAATTTCTGATATTAGTAATTTGTGTCCTTTTTCTTAATGAGCCTGGCTAGAGGCTTTTGGTTTTATTGGTCTTTTTAAAGAACCAGTTTTTTATTGTACTGATTTCTCCCTAATGATTTTCTGTTTTTAATTTCATTTATTTCTGCTCTAACTTATTATTTCTTTTCTTCTGCTTACTTTGGATTTAATTTGTTCTTCTTTGTCTAGTTTCCTAAAATGGAAGCCTAGATGATTGATTTTAGATCTTTCTTCTTTTCTAATACATGCATTCAATGTTGTAAATTTCCCTTTAAACATTGTTTTTGCTATATCTTATACATTTTAGTAAGTTTTAATTTCATATAGTTCAATTTTTTAAATGTCTTCCTTAACATTTAAAAGCATCTCTGAGTATGTTGGGATTGCTGATATAGTTGGATTAATATCTACCATACTTGCTATCATTTTCTATTCTTGCTTTGGTTCTTTTTTTTCTATCTTTGATTTCCATTCTTTTTTCTTCCTTTTGTGGAAGAAAATTAAATTGAGCATTTTCTGTGATTGCATTGCTCTCCTTTCTTAGTATATCAGTTATATTTCCTTTTTTTATACTTTTTTTGGTGGTTGCCCGAGAGTTTGCAAAAGACACAACTAACTCAAGTCCACTTTCAAATACCACTTCATGTATAATGCAAGTATCTTATAATAACAAAATATTCCTAATTCCTCCCTCCTACCTCTTGTATCATTGCTATCATTAATTTCACTTATTTGTAAGCTACAATCATCAAATACAGTGTTGCCATTATTTTGAACACTGCTATCTGTTAGATTAAGAATAAGAAATATAAAAATGGTTATTTTATCTTCACTTATTACTTCCCTTTTGTCTCCTTCTCTCTTATCTACTTTTTTATGTAGATCTGGGTTTCTGAACTATGTTATTTTTCTTCTCTCTAAAAAACTTCCTTTAACAGTTTTTGCAAAGGCAGGTCTACCAGTGACAAAGTCCCTCCTTTTTTGCCTGTCTGAGATAATTGTACAGGATACAGAATTCTAGGTTGGTCAGTTTCTTTCTCCCAATATTTTAAATACTTTACTTCACTCTCTGTTTGCTTGTGTTCTGAAAAGATAGATGTAATTTGAGTCTTCATGGTCAAAGTGAGATGTAGAAAAATTAAATAACTTATTCAAACTATTTTATCTGATACAGGATATAGTATCGGCTAAAATAGTCTATGATAAATTCTCTTAACTCTGTACATTTCCCCTAAACATCTCCCTTAAACATCTTAGTCATATCTATGTTCTGAGATTTCAGAATCAAATTCTATGGAACAGATTATTTCCATCAAACACGATTTAAGGATGGAGCTCATCAGAAATAGCTGCACTTGTGGTCTGGATGGACATACAATTGTATGTATACACACTAAATTGGGCTTGGTAGTAAAGGTGGCAATAGCAGGGAAAAGGCAAAACAAAAAAAATTGTGTCTTTACTTCTCTATAGGTAAGGTGTTCCTCCAGCTTTCAGGATTAATTATAAAATCTCTGATATCCTGCACTTTCTATAGAATATGCCTAAATGTAGTTTTTTAGCATTTATTCTACTTGGTGTTCTTCGAGCTTTCTGATCTATGGTTTTTGTGTCCAACATTACTTTAGAGAAATTCCCAGTCATTATTTCTTTGAATATTTCTTCTCTTTCTTTCTCTCTTTCTTCTCATTCCAGTATTTCCATTGCACGCACTTATACCTTTTTTAGATTGTCCCACTGTTTCTGGATATTCTGTTCCTTCTTTTTCAGTCTTTTTAAACTTTGCTTTCTTTTTTGGAAGTTTGTCTTGACATATCCTCAAACTCAAAGAATCTTTCCTCAGCCATGTCTGGTCTACTAAAAAGCTATCAAAATCATTCTTCATTTTTTGTTATTCTTTTATCTCTAGAACTTTTCTTTGATTCTTTCATAGAATTTCCATCTCTATGCCTATATTACCCATCTATTCTTACAAGTTGTCTACTTTTTTTATTATATCCTTTACCATATTAATTATCATTGCTTTGGATTCCCAGTCTGATAATTCCAACATCTCTGCCACATCTGAGTCTGGTTCTTATGCTTGCTCTGTGTCTTGAAATGTTTTTGTTTTGCCTTTTGTTTTCCTTCACTTTAACCCAGAATTGCCTATATTACAATTTCTGCAGAAGTGGAAAATCAACTCTTCATTCATCAAAGTTCACATTTCTATGGTAAAATCATAGTGCATAAGCTTTCTATCTTTAATACTATTCTTATAGTGTCAGTAATTTTTCAAGAAAAGACAACTAGGTTTTAATAAAAACTAAAATACTTGACATCTTCTGATAAAAATATAACCATTTCTAAACAATATTTTTGAATAACCTTAAAAATAATATAATTCCATATACTTTTTAGTAGACTGTACATGACTGAGGAAAAATTTTTTGAGCTTGAGGATATGTCAAGATAAACTTCCAAAAATGAAAGCAAAGATTTTAAAAAGACTGAAAAAGAAGGAACAGAATATCCAGGAATAGTGGGACAACTACAAAAGGTGTAAATAAGTGTAATGGGAATAAGGAAAGGAGAAGAAAGAGAGAAAGGAATAGAAGAAATATCCAAAGAAATAATGACTGGGACTTTCTCTAAATTAATGTTGGACACAAAAACCACAGATCCTGGAAGCAAAATAATAGACAGTAAGTACAATCTAGAAAGTTTGGGCATTGCCTACCAAGTTTATCAAATAAAAAAGCAGATAGATGATACTCCAAAAGCATTCTAGGTGATGCAAATAACAATATTTTTAACAGGTTGATCCTGTTACCTCTGAAGGGATCTCCTGTAAACACCATAGTCAAATCTCCCGGATTACATAACGTCTCAAAACAGAAACAGTATTTCAATTGCCAACATTTGCCAATAAATGGTTTAAAAGATTACATCCAGAGTAAGATTTGTCTACTTTCATAAATCCACTTAGTGAGAAATTTGTGCCAGCCAATCTATGTTTTTTCCAAGAATACCAAGACAGATTCTCCTTCATCCTCAGGGTTAACACATCAGTGAGAATGACAGGAGCTTGTTTTTGTCCAACCTCTTGGATCTAAACATTGTCCTCTTTATAAATGTGCTCAAGGGAAAACTTCAGAGACAGTAAGACTTCTGCGCTCCAAGGACAATAGTATTTTTAAAAGGTTTTTCTTACTGTTTGTTTTAGACACTGAACCCTGTCTAATATCAGAAATCCCTGGCTTCTATTTTCTTTTGAAAAAGTAGTGAATTATGTTAATGTTCCATGGAGAAGTGTCCTCAAATAAGTATTAATATTATAAATTTTAAAGTCATATCTTACCATGGACCAGTGCTTCTTAAGCATTTTTTAAAATTATCACCTCTTTAATGAGCCTTTTTAGACACCTTTTTTTCCTAAACGCAACCACACCCAATACATAAAACTTTAATACTAGAGTTATGCTGTATATCAGTGTATGTGTTGGCCCCTTAGAAGACCACATACCACTGAATATTTAAGATTTTCTTCCCCACCCACAGAAATCAATTTTTACCCCCTTGGGGTAAAAATCCCTTACTGAGAATGCATGCTATAGATACTAAGGCTGCTTCATACTGGTTGTTGGGAATATTTTTATGAGAGGATCTGCTTCCAGATTCTTTCCTGCAAGAGGTCAAGTTCAGACAGACCTTTATCTTACGAAGGACAATGAGAATGGAAGAGAGCCTGTGGTTATCCCTTAGTCCCCAACTTTGCATAGTCAACTGCCTAGGAAAACACAGAGATAAGCCCTCCTATGTTAATTTCCCCAAGGACTAGAAGAGCAGCAAAGGGAAAAACAGGCAGTATCTTCTCTGGTCACTAACCTGGATTCTATTTCACTTTTGAGAACTTCGTTTCACTGAAGTCTTAGCAGCTGCGGTGCCACTCAATGCTGAATACAAAGCTCATGGAAGAGGTTGGTCTAAGGCTGGACCCTGGTGGTGGGCCTCACCCAGACCCCAAACTCCCAAATACAAACCTAAGAGGGGAAAGCATCTTCCAGGGCCAATATAGACATGTGTTAAATATTTCAACTCAGGTAAACAGGTTGGTTGTCAACTTGATACATTGATTACAACTGAAACTTTCAAGGAAACAAACTTGTGTCTGCCTTTGGCAGCCCACATCAACTCACCCCTCCCATACCATCCAGACATTTTGTTTCCTCTTTGCCCGAAAACCTGACAGTCTTGTGGTTTCTACTGCTACAGTTAAAATTTTTGGATCTTCAGTGATAATAGCCCCAGCTGGGGGCCAGCCATTCCCAGTTGGGGGATCACTGTGGATTCTCCCATGGCCAGAACTCTGGAAACAACCATGAACAGAGACATGAAGAATGAATTACTCACTGACTAAAACTTCCAGTTCCTTCCCAGGGGATCAGAGAACTACAACACCACCAAGTTGATACTACAAAATTAAAAATGTCACAGGAATTCTATAACAATGAAAAGTATAAGAAAAAGATGCATAAGAAAAATCAACAGCTCCATGAATAGTACCCCCAACAAAGAGTATTCAATTTTATCTGCAACATCAATCAAGAGTGTCAGAAGAGTCACATTTTATTTTTCGCTTCTGCATATTTTGCCTCATAACTAGGTTTCAAGTCTAAAACTTCAATCTAGCTATCGTAGTTGCCTCAAAGCTAACCCAAAAGATGTCCTGTCTTTCCTGTAGGTATATGCCTATCCTTGTGTCCCTTCTGCTTACCCTGCCATGCAGTTTCCAAAGTTCTAAAATCAAAATGAACCAACCCACATACCCACAACCATCCAGTCTTGTACTTTTGCTGGGATTCCTTTCAGCCTCTTCCACTCCTACAGAAGCGTTGCCCAATCATTTGAATCAAGTAGTACCTTGTACAAATTAACTCAGCCTCCAGGAGCATTGGAGAATCTGACTCCCTGGGATTCTATGTATTTCATTCATCAAGGGTTAATGGAAATATTTTTGCTTCTTGGAAGAACTGCGTGGAATTCCCACCATGGTAAAACTTCATTATTAGATATTAATGCTCTACAGACCCAGTGTGAATTGACTGATTTTATGATTTAGCAATTATAATGTGAACACTCAAAACTATATCCCAAGAGTTACTAAACTTAGCTGAGTATGGTTAGAAGATGTAGTTGAGTTTTAATTGCAGTGAATTTGGAATAGGGCAGTGTATTTGTTAGACATAAAATTTCACATATGGGCAAATTGCCTCTGTAATAGGATCCTGCCTTCCTCATTCAGAATATCCCTCCTTTCTCTTCCAGCCTTCACTGACCCTCTGTTGCAGGGGATCCCAATTAGACTGGGAAAGCTACTAAAATGAGCAAAAGGGTCAGAGGAAATGAGGGAGAGGTGAGACAAAAAGGGAATGAGAATAAAAGAGAGGGGAAACGGGAGAGCACTTCCCATACTTCACCCAGAGGGGATCTTTTGCCAGACACTGAATTTCACTCCAAGTAGCTTTAGCAAATATGGGTCCTTTTCACATGTTACCTCAAGGGATTTCATTTGGAACTTTGAAATACTTTGCTAGTGCAGAATTTCACAGCTTTGCTACAAACAGGAATCTGATATTTATGATTAACACTTTTACAGAAGCTCCAGGCCACAGACTGTCGGTGATCACAAGCCGAGAAAAAATAGTCAGCAGAGCTGCGAATGTTCCTGTGTTGCCCTTAAACCATGCTTACTGTCTGGGCCACACATGCAGACAGTACTAATAGTTTTGGTATAGTTATCTTTTTTATAAGTGTATTGCTCTTCTTTCCTAAATTAGAAGTTTCTTGAAGGCAGGGACTATATTTTATTCACTTTCATATTCCCTGCAGGGCCCAGAAAATATCATAGGTGTTAAGGCATGGATAGGGTGAGGGTGGAGGGATGGATAGTGAGGCACAGGGGCACAGCTCCACCGGAGCCGGTGTGCTGGAGGGGTGTGCTGATACCCACAGATCCGAGTAATGCAAAAAATTGCAACACACAAAGAGGCAAAGAAAGAGAAGTTTATTTAAAGGGAAGTTAGAGGGAGAAAGAGAAGGGAGAGAGAAGATTCACCTCCCCAAGGTGGGGGAGGGGGCCAAAGCCAGGAATTGTGGTGACAGCCATAGCTCAAGGAGCACATCGCCACACCAGAGTCTAGCAAGGCAATGGCCACTGGTTGCTTGCGGTTGAGTCCTTTTAACCATCCCCCTTGATGAGGAAAGATCATTGATGTGATTGGGTGGTGGTCTGCTCTATGTCATCACAAAGGGGCGGGCAAGTGCGGGTACTGACATCAGGTGTTGGACAGCAGGCAGATGGGTGGGTTAGTCACATGATTGCTGCCATGGTGGGGTTTATCTGTGTCATGTAGGTCACAAAGGTCTGATTAGGTTAACTTGGGGAGTTTGGGCCTGGAAGGGTTTTTCCTGCAAGAGACTTATTAGACATTGGCAATCCACAAACTCCTTGACCAAAGGAGTTGTATTACCACTTTTTTGACTTTGGCCAGTCAAAAGGTAATCTTTGACCATTGGCCTTGACAAGGAACCTAAACGTTTACTAGAGATTATTATGCTAAACCATGAATTGAAAGGTTGGGCTGTCCCGGTATTGCATCTGATGGAGATTTGCCGAGGTGGGGTGGGATAGGCTGCTGCTTGTCCTTCAGTAGAATATCTGAAAGCTTTCTAATGGTTATGCTGAGGCAAAAAGACTAACTAAGAATAAGCTAAGTTTCTTCTAGATTTCTATAGGTACCACCTTTCAATAGGAAGTACATATTAAATATTTTATTAGTTGATAATTACCAGGGCATTTTCACTATAATAATACACATGGAGTTCAGGATATTAAAGTAATTCAACCAAAGCACCTAATAGACTATCCTTTGGAAATGCTGCTGTTGATCTTACCATAAAAGAGATTTCATTTAAAGATAGCCACCCCCCCTCAAAATAAAAGAACAAGATGATTTGGGGGGAAACAAGAAGATGTCAGGAAGGGAAGGGGAGGGAGGGGGGAGGGAGGGAAGGAGGGAAGGAAGGAAGGAAAGAAGGAAGGAAGGAAGGAAGGAAGGAAGGAAGGAAGGAAGGAAGGAAGGGAGGAAGGAAGGAAATAGTTTAAAGCTATTTCTCTTTAACCTCATCAACCCTAGATTGTGCCTCAATCATGCCCTGAGAAGATGAAATTTTCCTCTGAGCCTTTAATCATGGAGCACAGCGATATCTAAGAAGAGGTTGAGGAATAAGAATACTAACCTTCCATCCTATCCCCTTTTCTTAGTTACAGCTGACAGTAAGTCTCCTTAACATTCTCTTTGGATGTTCCCTGTTTATAAAGGCCAGAAAAGAAAACTTGCAGGTTTGAAAGTATTCGGCCTTCCCCAGATTATGAATGAAGGCCTTGGAAAAATACTCACCCAAATGGACTCCAGTCTAGTTTAAAGACAGTGCATTTGCCTCAAACACTACTATCTTTTGTTTATTTCTACTTGTTTCCAGGCTTGAATACCTGGGAGAGTTCCATCTTGGCTTTACGTTGCAAACCTGTCAATGGCTGATTTAAGACTTAAAAGGACGCAGAATCCCGACAGTTGTATAAATGCAGATCTAGCTGGAGACTCTCTCCTGAGGCTTCCAGTAATGTTCACTCAGGGTTCTGCGAAGGCTTAGGCCAGTGCTGGAGGCAGATTAGCAAAAAAAAAAAAATCTGAGAATTGAAAAAACTGTCACCGTAGCTGTGTGTTTCCCTATATCTTTAAAAGCACAGATATTAAAAAGGCCCTCTCTACAAGCTAAGAGGCTTTGGGAAGAGGTGATCCTCTCCTCTTCCTTTAAATATGTCAACTAAAAAATATGTATGTATATCTTTTGATAAAGCACAAGGGGGAAATAGTTTTTCTTCCCTTAGCAAAGGAAGAGTAAAAATAAAACAAAGTAAAAGCCCTGGCACATTGTGTTTTATCACTGAAGTCAGGCTGTGTTGATCACAGAAACATCCCTGGTGTCAGAGCTGCCCAGCCTGAAGCCCAGCGGGGGCTCAGAGGAGCAACCTGCAGGGGAACTGTGCACTCTTGAGGCCTGAGACTCAGAAAATGGCTTGCACCCCGGTTACAGAACCTTACAGATGCAAATTATTGTCATTCTATTCTGATTGGCTCTTTGGAACCATAAACTGAGACGGGGGAGCTTTGTTGAGATCTACTCTCAGAGATAAGAGCTGGAAGAAATAATTCCATGGGGTTTCCAGTTTCCATTTTGGCAAGACAAAAAGAGATGAAGGGGGAAAAAAAAGTAAACTGAGTACCTGGGGCCAGAGGAAAGGTTTTGCGTTTCTTTCAGGAATCCCTGAGCAGTTAGTCTCCTCTCAAATGGTCACAGAGTTTAATGTTACAGATATCTTTGTGGGGATCTAACCAGAGAAATATTTAGAGGCAGAAAAGCGTGTCCTAGAATGCTTCGAATCACGCAAGGCAGACAGTTACCTATTTGGTCCTTGCAAAGGATCTCTGCCTTCACTTGTCCATGAGGCAGTAGTCACTGAATGCCTACTGTGTGTCAGCAGCTGAGACTCCAGCTGCACTGAGCAAAACTCACAGCACTCAGACCACATGGTATCTCACAGTCCAGCAGGGGGGAAAAACCATCAAATCACATCAACAATTGCAAGCAATTTCTTTAATAGAAAAAGGATCAGATATTATGAAAACCTATAATAGCATCCCTGGAAAAGTATCCACTGTAGAGAAATTAATAATGTGAATGTGAGAGTAAAAAAAAATTGTCTGAAGATGAGACAGTACACATTTAGAAATTCTGATAAAAAGGGGTACTGGTGTTTTTAGTTAGGTAACCAACTACTGCCAAATGCTTTGACACTAGTCTTGATGACACATTAAAATTTCTCTCACCTGCCTCCCCCACCCCATCATAAATCTAATCAAGACCAGTGACTACTGTTTTAATAAATGACTGCTATCAGAAGAGTCCAAGATCACATCCCTGGTGTACCTTGAACTAATTAACAATTTAGTTTGAGACGAGGAAAATTCACTCCAGGCACTTTTATAGAGAAGACAAAGTACAAAGTTCTCTTGCATGTCTTAACTCCTTTTTAAAAAGAATGTCCTGAAGGAAACTTAATACCAGGAATAATTTTATAGAGGCAGAATTTAATTTTAACTCTCACATTTTATATCTTGAAAATGCTGAATGAATTCTGATTGAAATTTGTAAAATATGTATGTATAGACATGAGCCATAATAAAAAGGAACAATGAAAAGATAATATTTCTTGGTTTAGTTGCTCAATGATTTATGATTGAATGAGTTTTTTTAAATTAGATAGTAAAAACAGTAATATAAAATATTTTAAAGAAAAAAGATCTGAATTATTTTTCCCCATATTTTGTCTCATACGAAGGGAACCCCCAAAAACCAGAATTATTTTTTTGAGGGGTGAGCCCCTTGTAGTACAGGTGTCCTCTGCTAGGTAAGTATTCTAAACCCATTGGCATCAGTGTACCAGCCAGTATTGTTGTGAGAGGATGTGTTTCACTTCAGTGAATTTTTTTCGGAGATTATTTCAAAGCATTTGCCCATTTCATGAAGGGTGATTTACAAGCACATCTGCCCACACTGCACTGAATGTTCAACAGTTTTGGACCACAAACAGCATAACCCCCATGTCCCACCTTCCCTATTCACCTGATCTCTCCCTGCGGGACTTCTTTCTGTTTCCTTAGTTTAAAAGTCCCCAAAGGGAAAAATGTTTTACCAATGTGGAAGAGGTGGAACAAAAAATGGCAGAAGCACAAAAAGGCATTAAAACTGACAAGTTCAAAAACTGTTTTGAGCACTGGAAAAAGCATCTCGATCTGTGTATTGTATCAAACAGAAAGTACATTGAAGGTGACTGACAGTTAAATATATAAGAATAAATACACAATTTTTCACGAATAAATTCTGGGTTGTTTGGTTCTCCCCTCCTATGTGCAAAGTACTCCATTATAAAAATGTGCTTTCAAAGGACAATAACAACCCACAAACAACTACTGTAGCAAATGCAAAAACAAGCCCCATGCTTTCCCTGCCCTTAGACACTTTGTTTCACTCCATACATTGATACTGCCACTTAGCTGAGGACATTCAGGATCAGCAGGTAGCCGGCAAATCCCAAACATGTGAACAAGCCCAGGCAAGACCAGCAGAGCTATCTACCTACATCCCAGACATGTGAGTAATAAAACCTATCAATACATGTCATTGAGGATTGTGGTTGGTTGTTATGCAACATTATTGTGGCAATCAATAATTAAAGCAACTGCCATCCCAGAATAATCATTCTCTTTCCAACATATTCGATTCTCTTGCCTCACGCCCTACATGACCATGCTGAAAAGTTCCATTCATTGATTCATCTAGCTTTCTGCTTCCTCCATTCCTACATCTGTGTAGCCAAGTAATCCTGGGGGGGTGGGAATCACACAACCATGCAGAGAGGGCTACCAGAAACTGACAATATCCTATTATTATCTAGCACAACTGAGCAACCTTATTCTGTATTTCTGGTGAGCTCTCTCCCCCATTCTCCCCAGGACCCACTCCAAGTCTTCCTGCTGTACCTCAAACTCCCAAGTTCCTCTCGATACCGTTCTTCATCCAAAGATAACTCTGCCTCCTTTTTCCTTAGAAATGGACCATAAAGTTCAGTTTGGGAGAGATGTCTTAGTCAGTAAAATACAGCCCACCTCCATGAGAAATTGTAAAATAACTCCTGTTCTTCACTTGAAGTTCTCTCAGAATGTCAAAAGAAAATCCACACACATAACTTATTGCTGCACTTATTACATTTTTCTTCCTCATTCCCTTTTAGTCTGCTTCAAAAAAAAATATCACTCCAGAAACTCTCACCAATTCCCCCAACTTAATCCACACGACATAAAACCTCTTCCTCAAGTCCTTTGGCCTGTTTGTTTAAATTATATAATCTTAAGCCCAGACCTAGACCCACTGAATCTGAATTTCTATGAAAGAAGTCCGGTAATTTGTGTAGTTAAAAAAGACCATAGATAATTCTTAGAATCAACCGAGTTTGGAAAACACTGCTGTCTTCTACTCTTTTTTCTCAACTTGGTTACATATGGGGTTCTCTCAGGAAGTTTAAAAAACCCCTGATGCCTGTGCCTGCTCCCCACTCCACGCTCTGATTTAATTGGAATGGAATGAGTCCCGGACATCTGTACTTTTAAGGGCTCCCAAGGTGATTCTAATGTGCAGCAGAGTTTGAGAACCAAGGGTTTTGTGAAACACCATACAAATATTGCCCCAGGTGTATGGGGGAAAATACTGCAGGCTTAGCTGAGGGATAACGGGGGGGGGGGAATCCTCATATATGCAAATCTTTCCCCTACTACAGTCCACCTGCAAACAAACACAACAAAGTTGATTTCTGTGCAAAATAAAGTAGTACATTAAGATGACGGGTTCCTGCCTCCATCCAGAGTAATTCCCAGAATTAGGGGCACTAGAGGAGGAAGGAAAAGGAAGGGAGGCAAAAGAAAAAAAACAAGGGAGATGGGATCATGCGATATGTAAGAGCATGCACAACAAATAGACCAGAATTCATTATTTTATCATCAACTAAAACAAATGCCTAAGTTACAAATTTTTCTCCCAAAATGTATCAAAAAATAACTTATTTATTATATATTTACATATATAAATATAAAACAGATCTAACCTTCCACATAAGCCTCTTACTGCAGAGGGTAGTAGACAGGGGAGCAGAAGGGCTCTACTTGGACAAATTTCGCATATTAAAAATGATTCAGGATGCAAAGGATTTCTTCTAGTTACTAATCTCTTTGTCAGCCCTGTGAGCTGAGGGCAAGACTTTGGATCCTTGGGGGCCTCTGCTGAAGGTGACTGCTCTGGTCTGATCACTGATAGATGGGTCTGATCACTGAGGTCCCCAATCAGACCACTGAGGTATGTGACCCAGTGTCATCTGCAATTGCAGAGTGGCATTCTGACTCCCATGGGTGGAGCCCAGTGTCCTAACCTTCAGTCTCCCATCTCAGAGTCCCACACACATATTGTGGCCTCTTCATTCTGACCTCTCACCTCCTCCCACCCACTGACCTCTCGGAAGTTCAGCATCCCATCTGTGACACACACAAACATCTGAATTCTCTGCAAATCCTATACATGCATGGGGAGCCCAAAGTGCTGTCCCTTTCCCACCCATCAATTTGTCATGAGGTTACAGGAGCTAAAGGCTAAAGCATTCTTAGGTATTATGCCACTTCCCCAAGCCATGCCCATTCACCTGGCATAATAGAGCTCCTTCATACCTACCTGGATGTTTCTAGAAGCACTTTACCATTTATTCTCCCTACAATCCTACACTTACTGAAGTAACTGGGTTTTCTGCAGTTCTTCTGTCTATCTGATCTCTGTCTCATGACTCATCCTTAAGGGCAGAAAATGTACAAGGAAACAAATCAGCCTAAATACAAGAAAACATAAAGCATCAGATTTTTCAAAAATAAAATTTCTGTCATGCAAGCATATGTCCTAGTTATCTTAGGAGGAAAAAATGTATGCAACGAATAGAGTTGATATTGCCCAAATGTTGATTGCAGCCAGATCTGGCTACATAATTTTGGGGGTCCAGTGCAAAATGAATGTGAGACCCCTTGTTCAAACACTATTAAGAACCTTAAGCCAGTGAAGTAGAGCGTTTGACCATACATGGGGCCCTTCTTAGTCTTCACAATTTGCATACCCAGGAAGTCAACCCTGATTGCAACCACACTAGAAGATCACTCTAGACCATCTCTCATCAGACCTGTTGTCAAATCTAATGGGGGGTATGGGTAATCAAAGGAATCAACCTGTGGAATTGAACATATGGTTAATTTCCAGATGCTAGAAGAAAGGATTCCCAAATTATTCAACACAACTGTCTTATTTTTGAAGATGTCTTTCAAAAATAGTCATTTACACTCTGAGTTCCTCTAAGACACTATATCTATCCTCCAATTAAAGGAAAGCTCCCTGAGCTGATCAAAATGCAAAACCAAAGTGCTCCCCTCTTTTTTTCCTTCCCCTCTCCCTTTGATAGTTGGAATAAAGTATGTTAATCTCAGCACACCTTTACTTTATCATCCAGTTAATTACAAGGCCATCAGAGACTCCCCCTTATGAAGAAGGAGGTTGAATTCCCCAAATTCACTCTGGGCATAACCACCCCTCAAATTATAGAGCAAATGGTAGCTAAATTAAAAATGAAAATAATTTTTTAACAACAACTTACACCAGTTTCTTAAGATTCATCTGTTCTACCTATTCACATTCAGGATACAACAACAAAGGAGGGTAAAGCCGCAACTCATTCGAATTGCATTGTCTTGAAAAACTGCTTACTTCCTTCAAAGCAGACTTGAGTGTGTTTTTTATGTTGCTATAATTCCTATTCTGCTAAAAGTGTCTTCCAATCAGAGCACATGATCAAAAGATAAATTCACTTTATAGTACAGGGGAAAATTGAGTCACTGAAACAGCCCCACTATTCTTTGTTTAATTGTGTCAGTAGAACATTATAGGGAGTACTTAGCAACATATGGGGTGCATGAATGATATAAACACACAGTATTTGTTTATTTTTTACAAACCACAGGAATGGTTTGTAACTTTTTTAGCCATGGTAAAGACTGTGAAACAATGGGTGAATTTATCAGCAGGTGCTTTATCTTACAACAAACTTTAATTCAATCCAGATTTATAAATATCCATATTAAAGACAATGAGATTGGATAAATTATTGCCAGAAAGAGAAACTTCTTAACATTTGATTGATAAATTGTAAGTCCAGACTACAATACGGTGGTAATCATATGAGAAGACATATCCGGATATAAATAGCTGTAAGACTGGTGTATACTACAGCAGTCAGCAAAAACAATAGCTAATCTGTATTGGGATATAAGAATTTTTTATACATTCACCAATTGAAGCTTTCCAACAACCCTATAAGGTAGACACTATTACTACATCTATTTTACAGTTGAGAAAACTAAGGCACAGAAAGGTTGATTAACCTCACCAAGATCACACAACCAGTAAGTCACAGAGCCAGAATTCCAAAAGTGCAGCTCAAAAGTCTGCATTCTCATGCATATGCTATTCTATTTCTCATAATAAAACAGAAGACAAATCGAAACACTATACCAATAGAGCATAAAATTCAGAAACCTAACATTCACCTGGTTGAACAACTTTATTATCTTACTCAGAACCAATGACATGGCCTTGAAATATTACTCAGATGTACAAACAATCACAGCGGAAGAAGACTTGACATGAATTTGAATACAATAGCATTGTTAATCTGGTTCTTCACATAATGTTCTAATAATAAAGAACAATGAGTTTTTAAATGATGATAACATAACTCAGTTTTATGAACATGGTGCCTTCAAAATAATTTGAAAAATTCGATGATAATTTAAACAAATTAACAAAGACAAACAACTGAATAGAAGTTTTAATTAACTGTGTTCATAACCAATTATTGATGCTTTGTTTATTACCGAACTCATCGGTTTGCGTATTTGTAACCAGATGCTAAAACGTGCAAGTAAACTCTTAGCTTGCTCTCATTTTCCAAGTTAGGGGTGAATCAAATCACCCTGAGAATTGGGGTCAGCTGCTTTACCAGGGATTTAAATCATGACAGAGAAGTATCCGATGTAAAGCAATTAAGTGTGACCAGTCATGATGGCCACTTAATGAGCTTCCATGTGGCAGAAAGGAGTTCAGTCTACCTGTCTCAAATAGGTTGTGATATGCCGTAAAGCTAATGTAATAAATAATTTAAATGCTGAAATATTCCAGCAGGAAGGCTTTCTTGCTGACTGTGTAGTACCTGACTGTACTGTCATAAACGGAGACAGTAGTTAGGAACCTGCCCACTGATTGGTTAACTAAGGGACAGGAAATACGGCACCTCTTTTTGTGGGAAAGAGTTAAAACGCTGGTTAAGAGTTGAGGATATCTGTGCTTGTATTTAACATCCATTTATCAGGCACAGTGGACAAGCCCTGTCTCCTGTGTCAGGCACCTAGAAGGCATGGCCCTGAGACTGAATTAATAGTGAGAAGGAGGATGTCCTATAATTACACAAGAAATCACATACGATGCTATTTAGCCAGCAAAGCTGAGTGGTTTCTGTAGATGGTAAATTAACCCGGTGGGGATTGGGCGAATATTTCTGTACAAAAGATTTCTTTATTCATGAGAATAATTGGATATTGAAAAACCATCATGTATTGTATCTTGATTTGAAACTGTCAACTGATATGTGAAGCCCCCTCCCTCCCTGCCCCCTCTCTTCTGTCCTGTGTGTCTTTGCTCAGCCAATTACAGAATTGCCAAGATGCAGCGATGCCCACAGCCCAGGACTCACGATGGCTCCCAAATCACAGAGGCTGGGGCACAGACCCTCCAGCCTGAGAAGCCTGTCCTGATCTGCATTGTCCATTCAGGTCATTAAAGTGACCCCGGGAAGAAAAGGAATAATCCTATTTTTTGGGGGGGGAGAGATAAAAGACAGTCCACCTTTCAGGCAGAAACGAGAGCATTAGCTTTGAGGTACCATCCTCTAGGAATTAAGGAGAGTGCATATTTTTACATTCCCTGTATATTTCAAGCCTTCGCTTTCCACATCCACATTCCAAACATATCATTTAGAGAGAAAACACCAGACAAATGCATTGGAAGTTCACAAGTTATGAGGTAATTGCATTAGCACATAGAGAAAAGGGAAAGTATGCACAAAATCCTGATTGGCATTTCTCTGTCTAAAAGGCATTATTTTCCAATACCTGAGCATGCCCAGAGGAGCTGTCTCTGAGCAGCTGTGAAACAGAACCTTTTTACTTCAGGGTTAGTGCAGGGAGCTCATTAGCACTGCTCTACCCTCAGCTAAACAGCCTTGTTTGCATATTGAGGCAATAGAATGTGAAGGTGTTAAAAAGGAAGAATTGCTGCCGCTACTCCTGACTGACATGTCTATCTGGGCTCTTGTGTTTACAAGAGAATAACGAAGCTGCCCCAAAGCCCCTACTGGGCCTGATTATTATGCAGAGGCTTCTTAGATTATGTATAATTGATATCCTTTTTCCCTCCAGCTAACCAATGGCAGCTCTCAAGAGTAATGCTAATTCCTGCATCTCACCATCCGAGCAAACACTGGAAATTGCTATCTTTCTCTCTGCTTAATAATTTTTAAAGACCAAAAAAGTGACATTTACATTTTTTAGAAGCACAATGACTGCACGGTTGGTGTGGGTTTACTGCTTAATAACAATCATTGAATCAAACAGTTGAGAGACGGAATTCGGGACTTGCTTAGCCCCTGCGTGTGTGTGTGTGTGTGTGTGTGTGTGTGTGTGTGTGTGTGTGTGTGTGTGTGAATGTGTATCATGTGCTTGATAGAAATACACTGAACAACAGTCACTCTTTCTTTAAGATAAAGTATTGCCTTTAATAATCTCTGTTCATTTTGGGCAGGGGAGGGTTGGCGGGTTACTCAAATTAGTGAGCCCCATGCATTTTAATCCCAGTTTACATTTGAAGCACTTCAAACAGAGTTACTGTTACTTCTAAACATACCCATACCTTCACATCACCTTCCATTGAGGAGGTGGTTCTTTGGTACTTTAAGTCTTGAGAGTTAATTTTTGAACAACAAAAAATAAAATAATAGATATGTGACAAAATTAGGCAAAGAGGACACAGTTCAACTGGGTTGCATCTCTGGTCTCAGTTTATAGGCTGTGTGGAAGAAAGAAATGAAGGAAAGATAGGTAGGTGGGTGGTATGAAATCCTTATATCCCAGTCTCATGGAGACCACTCAGGCCCCTATGCGGTCAAACTCCCAAACTCCCTAACCTCTTGTAAACATAAAGATCAGCATGCTAGTTGGAGTCAGAGCAGATTAAACAAGCCCACCAAAAAATGCCACGGCCACCAGTTCAGCTGAATGGTGGCCCCAGCCTGACTTGGTACCTAGAAGAAGCATCCTGACTATGTAGCACCCTCATTATGTACAAATTCAGACACAACCCCTGTAGCAACTTCCAAGGCAAAAAGGGAAGTTTGAAGTCAAAAAAGACTCATTTCTTTTATACATTTTGTTGAGCAACTGTTAGGTGCCAACAATTGTCTGGAAGCCAATGGTAAGCAAGCAAGGTCAGGTCTGCCTCATTGCGCTCACTGTCTAGAAAGACAATTAAGCAGGTGATGGGATTCAATAGGTAATATGCTAAAATAGAGGACGCACAGCATAGGGGAAGGAATTATATCCTGAGCTCCAGGCACCTACACAGTCAACATCTACTCCAAGCCAGAAGACCCCTCATGCATCCAGGAAAGCTGGATCTTCAGACTGACCCAACCTGTAGTAAATAACACAAGATCTAGGGAAGAATGTGGCTGCTCCCAGCACAGAGTAGGTTCAGTCCCACAGCCAGTCTCCCCCGAGTCATGGAAGAAGGTTATGGGGAGACATGATTCTCTTTAGTGGTAGACTACGTGCCCTCAAAGAGCTTCTGTACCCTCTCAATTGCTCTTTGTGGACTAACCACAGGTTTTACTTGTTTTAAACTTATTTACATTTCCGTTGGTACCATTTTGGGGAAATGTGTTTCCAAGAATTAAATGCTGCTTGAAGAAAGGATACCCACAGGGAGAGACTGGAAATGGGCAGGTAGAGGGCAGGGTGGAGCGCAATTCCGGTTTTATTTCTTATCCCCACCGCTCATGCTTGTTGCCATTTATTTGTAAATGAGAATTGAATGTAAAGTCTAAAGTCATAGATGGCTCAATTCAGATGCATGATATGGAGAAAGAGCTAACTTATGAGAAAAAAAAAACAGAAAGGATAATTGTCTTTTCTTGGCCCATAACGTGCTGAGTCATAAGGTATCCCAAATTCCTGATGCTTAACCCACCTCTGAAGGTTAATAGTTAAGTTGGATCATTCATCTTAACCATGATGCTCACCAGTTTGCATGCACTCGAGGAAATACAAGCATTTTGTGCTTCGATTGGAGTATTAAGAAAATAGTCATTCCCTAGTGTGGTGACAGTGCCATTCCTGGTGAGAGACCCACAACAACTAGGTCTAAGGTAGCTTTGGGTAAGGCCAGAGTGAGAGGAGGGCTCCTTGAAACTGCAGGGAGAAGCAGGTCAAGCCTGGCCTAGGTTTTCCCAGTCAAAGCACACACCTTTTCCAAGACTCCCTTTAGGGAGGAAATAAAAAAGAAGCCTGAAACCTGCACACGGCTTAGTTGCCAGTTTTTACCCAACTCTCCAACATCCCCAGAGTTTCCTCCTTCCCCGCCACCCAGCAGCCAGAAATACAGAACAAATGAAACCTTAGCAAAGCTAGAAAGTTAAAGCCTCTGAGAAAACAACTCAGGTGTGCATTTCAGTGCTTGTCACTCTGTCTCCTTTAGACTGTTGTTCAGTGACTACAACGCCGTATTCCACAAACAGGGAAGTCTGCATTTCCTTCTTGCATTTTAAATATTCTTTTCTCTGAATGAACTTCTTTAGGGCCAAGGTCAATGGATATTCTATTGTGTAGTTTTCATTTTTAAGTTGGTTTACTTTTTTGTCTAGATTTTTTCCCAGATCTGTTCCCTCCTGTTATCTTCAAAAACAAGACAGATTGTCCCTGATAAATTACAAGAAGAATTAAATAATCAGATATGTGCGAGCTTCTGGCTGCTCCCTTTCTTCAGTGTGTCGCGCCAGCAAGAATATCAAAGCCCTTCTCTTTCTATCACTATGACTAACAGAATGTGATGGTCTGATTCAGAATAATCCCTGTTAGCAGTGCTTACTGTCATTTTGGAATGTCTCCATAGCATTTCTTCTACAGAAAGGTAGACTCTAGAAAGGAATGGAAGGGAAAGGTTGCCTCTGTTTTAATCAAACAGAAACAGTGAGGAGCACTAGTTATTGTAACCATTGTGCAAATTGCCTGACATAGAGAATTTTCTCCAGGAGCAAATAAATTAATCAATATGAGGACCCTGCCTAGAATGAAAAAGACAGGGAAAACATGGCAAGGAGTTCAAGACAGTTGTGTGCATACTGCCAGGACATTCCTATATAAGAGGCAACTACAAAGTGTCAAGGCTACCAAAATTGAAAAAGCTGAAGTGCCTATCTTCTGTGAGGCCCAGCCTGTTGGGCAAGGGAACTTTGCAAAGAAACAAAATAAGTGAAGTGAATGATATGTGGAGAGGAGCTCAAAGGCTGTAAGCAGTCAGAGGAAGATGAGGTTGGCATTTATGATAGCTTCACAGAGAAGGTGAGAAGTGAGTTAGGCTTTGAAGTATGAGTAGGAGTTTGCTACAGAAAAGAGAGAAAGGCAGCCCTAGCAGGAAGGACAGTCTGTCAAAAGCTGAAGAGAGTTTTAAAAGGTAAAGTCTAAGGGAAACAGAGGGTCTAGGACCTGACAGATGTAATGAGACATGGGCCATCACATTGTAAGCTGGCCATCACGCAAACACCTTCATAAAAATTAGTAGGCATTCTAACAACAGAGAGTTATCAGAAATTTGCTCTAAAGAGAAGCTCCTAAAATTCAGAGGACCAGTCAGATCTGATCAGTTAGCTACACTTACCCAAAGATTCATTACTTAGTTACTTCAACTGTTTAAAACAGAGTCAAGACCTAGAAAGACATCCGAGCAATTATATGGGTTTTCTCAAATCTCTTGCCCAAAGTTCTTTCACCATTTTTGTAAGAGAAAGCCTTCAACTCTTACACAGAGTCTATTTGTTTATGTCAAAGATAATTCTAATAAATGAGACTATCTTCTGAAATTTGTAGTACAAAGAAGAGACAGAAAAGGCTATTAAACTGACTTTGACAATATTAATAAATAATAGTTAAAACTGAAGAAAGTAAAAAAAAAACCCAAAGAAGTAAAAAAACCCAATGATCTGATGGATAAATATCTAAAATTAACAACCTGCTCTGTAATGGTGTTGATGAAAAAGTTATGCATGTTATTAAAATGTTTCTCTAAGCACTAAAAAGTCTGTGCTGCTATAATTTGAGAACTAAATTTCTAAGAAACTGCATATCCAGTGGTATTGTAAAGCAATGGCTTAGATTAGTGATCCTCAGATAGGAATGATTCTATCTCCCATGGGCCATCGGGCAGTGCCTAGAAATGTTTTTGGTTGTTACATTTGGGGAAAAGGGTTGCTACTGGCATCAAATAGGTGGAGACCAGGGATGCTGCTCAATGTCCTACAATGCACAGGACATCCCCTTCCCTCAACACTGACCCAACAAAAAAAATAGCAATGGTGTCAGTGTCAAGAAATCCTGATTTTAATGAAGGAAAATGTGTTAGGGTCCTAGCAGTTCCACGCAGTATCAAATTTATTTTTTGCCTGGGGGTATTCCAACAATAAAAAGGATTCATAGCTACATAAAGTTTTGTGTACACTTCAAACAATTAGCTGAGATAATAAATTATTCATCAAAAATTAAATCAAAATATCACTAAGCAAACTGCCATGGGTAACACAGACCAAACCAAAATCAATGATCCCATCAGAATAAGTTGCAATGTAACTCCCAGCCGCCATGACAAACAAAACCTGCATCAACTGAGGAGGCCATGTGGTCTCGGTTACAACATACAACAGTTTCTATGCCTTCATGAAAAGGGCTGATTCCCAGTGACTGAAAATATAACCAATAAGTATCTGTAGAGTATGTAAATCATGTCACTAAATAATCAAGCTCCATTTAGTTATGAAAATTTGCAAAAGTAGAAAAGACAACTCCACCACGAACTGCCTTTAGGGAGGAAGGTCTCAAACTATTCTAGAGCTTCACAGAAAACGGAGGTTATCTAACTCTATGAGTTTATATTAGAAGCATATAGACTCATTTCCACAGTCATCTGGAACTTTTTTTAAAAACCCAAGATTTCAAAGCATCTTCAAGGAAAAAAATCAAGGCAGTGGTGAGAATCATCTCAATTTAGAATATTTCAAAAATTTATTGACTTTTCAGATTTTTAATAAAATTAAAAAGCTTTTGAAACTATGGAAATAGGCCATTAGTTCACTTTTTCCTGAGACTCATACATCAGTCCACAGCAATCATTACTAACTGAATGTCCTGTTTAAGTCTCCATTAATCACAATAGTATACCCCTTATTTGACAGGAAATCTAAAGATGCAATAATAAAAATATGCCACATGTATTAATACGTCAATCATTTTATTCAACATAGACCCCCCAACATGAAAGTAGGCATGAGTGCAGGCTGGTTTACTCTCCCAGGATATATTGGATGCATTTTATTGAAAGAAAAGCAAGTCTGGGATGAAGTTGGGGTGTTCGATGAGATTCTCTAAGTCATAATGTATCCCTAAAGCAGGCACTAAGGGCCTAGAAAAAAGTCTTCAGCATGCTGTCAGGACACAGGTGAAGCTATGACAGGCTTGTAGCCAAGCCTCCAGATAGTTTCCTAATTGACATCACAGTCGTCTTGTTTGGTGAGACATAGCCAACCATCCTGAGATACCAGAACCATTTGACACTGGGGAAAAAAAGACACTAGACAATGTCATTTTATCCATGTGCTGATAGCTATGAGTTGTATAGATTTTGTTCATTTATATGTATCTAGCCTCCTACTATTCATGCACTCAGAAGGCTTTTAAAATCACAGTCCACTAGAACTTCAACTTCCATGAAGATTGGGGTGTAGCTATATTCTGCTAATAAATAATAATGAGATTTACCTTCATTTCTTCCCTAACATGTGGTATAAAATATAATAAGTAACATCCCAGTCGGTCTTTAGAATTAACTCCCCTCTCCTGATCACAATCCCCCATAACATACAAGTGTTAAGTGATTGGGTGACTTATTTGAACTTCTCCAAATCTTTATGAATGGTCAAGAATTATTGGGAACATTGAGTTTTTATAATATAGTCCTATAAAATGTCCTCTTCTGAGATGACAGTCATTAGAAATGAAATTTGAGTTAATTTATCTTCATATTCATCAAGAAATATGTCTCCCTTTTGTTAATGTCCAACTACTTTCCAGTAAAACAATCTTACTATTTTTTCTGAACATATGTTACTACTATTTATATTTATCTCTTGTTTGCATGTAGATATTTTGCTTCACACTCACGGACCCAAGAATCCAATGCCCCTGTTAAGAATTGATTAGGATTTCCCTCCGTTCCTCTCATTGCCAGTCAAAAGCCCTGGATCAATTGCAGCCTGGATGATGAGAACTTTGGAGATAATTATGAGGGAACACCAAGGGGGCAATGTGTCACTGAAACCACCTTTCTCTTCTTATTGTTGTTGCTAGTATTTTAATTTAGCAACTTGGGGGTAAGCTTTCCCTGATACAAAAATCAGAGGTATATAGAGACAGTAGGTCTTCTTAGAGATTTTTCTTATTAAAGATGTGTATTATGTTTCCTGATCACAAAAAAAAGCTGGCATTTGAAGTGGTTATGTAACTAATTTGCAGGAGTCACTGCTAACTAGCAGCATGATGACAACTCTAGTGCTGACTCTTGTCCTAGACTCTTCCAGCTGTGTCTAGCCAGGTTTTTTTGTTTTGTTTTGTTTTTTAGGCAATGTTTCACTATTGCCAAGGCTGGAGTGCAGTGGCATGATCACAGCTGACTGCATCCTCAACCTCCTGGGCTTAACCGATCCTCTCCCCTCAGCCTCCCAAGTAGCTGGGACTACAGGTGCATGACACCACATTTGATTAGTTTTTTGATTTTCTGTAGAAAGGAGGTTTCTCTATGTTGCCCAGGCTGGTCTTGAACTCCTAGACTCAAGCAATCCTCCCGCCTCGGCCTCCCAAAATGCTGGGATTACAGGCGTGAACAACCATGCCTGATCCAGGTTATTTTCTTATACACCCAGCAATCTCCTAAATGAAAAAGTCCTTCTCTACCCCACCCTCCCAAATACTCAAATCTCCAAGGATGTTAAGAGATGCGAGAGTACCGAACGGGGGGCTCTTCTCCATGCTGGTCTAGCTGCTGACTGGGGAAGACGGGAAGTCGGCTTCTCAACTCTGCAAGACAGCGGGGAAGAGAACTAGAATTTTCTGCAGAACTGGAGCGTGACAGATTCCTGCTCAGCTCTTAGGGAGCGCTGTCTGATCTGTCTGTAATGAGTGACAGCTGTGACAGGTGTAAATACCCCGTGTTGTAAATTTCATGAAAGCAATACACCTGGGCCTCTGGTGCAACGCCGCAGCCTGCTGTGCTCTCCTCCTCGACACCCCAGCTACTGGGGAGAGCACAATGCAACGCCCATGCCTTGCTGGGGAAGGGAGAGCGCGGGGCTGCAGGTGAGGCTCCAGATCAGCAAAATAATCACAGCCGCTGGGCCGGAGCCCTGACTATGCAGAGGTTACCACCTAAGTGCATTTTTTCGTATCATCCTTTTACTATTCTGAATGACTCTATAACTTAGACAATATCCTCACATCCCCAATAAAGATGCAGATGCAGAGAGGTTAAATAACTTGCTCTATGTCCCGAGCTAATCGGTGACTGATCTGTGATTTAAACGCAGATCTGTTGACTCCAGTGCTCACTATTTTTATTGCTACTCTAAAACATCTTTATCCTTTGTTTCCGCCCTAGGTTCCTTTGCTCCATTGCTCTGCAACGTGGTAATAAGGGTTTATTAATGTAAGAAAAATCAGCGATCTGTAAACTCTCAGCCCTAGAAAGTCTGAGCAGAACCAGAACGTTTTCTTAGCCTTTTAGAGGCTGCTGTGAGGCCAGACATAATAGTTAAACAGCTGGAAAAATCACTTTAATGACTCACTGCAGCTGTACTTTCCTTTTCTTTTCTTTTTTTTTTTTTTTTTTGGCACTGGCTGTTTGGATTAAAACATGGAAAATGTAATGAAATCTTGTAAAGAGAAGAGTGAAAAAAATGACAACAGAAGCTGAGTTCTGAAACGCACTGAGGTATGATGACAGACAAAAGCCATCATGAGGGTGAAGTCCTGTGGGGGTGACACTGCATCTGTTGAAGAGAAGGGCCCCGAAAACCAGGAGGCACTTCATGCCAAATGCCACCAGACCTTCGCGGGTCATGCCGATGAGCTTAAGCATCAGCCACCCGTTCATCTGTGTCAGCTGCAGAGCTGTGGGACTGACATTTTCCGAAGAACTCTGCTTCAGCGAGGCGAGGCTATGACTATAAATTATCCCCACACACGATTCAGGGTGTGTGTGGCATTAGGAAGCAGTTTAAAGCAACAATACTGAAGAAACTAAGAATAAAAGACAACTTTGAAAAGCATATAATTGTTAAGGCAGTCTCAGGAAAAGATTAATTTTAATAGCCTATTATAGTTCTAGCTACATTTTTAGGTACTTGACAGGGACAGCATCCATTTCCACATAGCACATGTCCAGGCACAAGGCAATCATGGAAAGCATGGTTGTGCAATTCAGCAGTGCTTGCTACTCATTCTTCTTTCCTGCTAGTCCATTTTCCTTCAGTGTCTATGGGCTGCCAAGAGTGAGATCTGGAAGTAACCTCAAGTTCAGCTCCATCCAGTCCCTAAGCCAGTCCTGCCTAAGCCTTACAGAACATCAGAGTCTGTCTCATCTCATGGAGGTTTGGAAAATGTCTTATTAGTTCAGTCATTCATGTTCCAAAACACCACTACTGTACTGTGCTTGCCAACCCATGTATCAGTTATCTCCTGCTGCATAACAAATCACCCCAAAACTCAGTGGTGTGAAATAACCACCCCATTTACCTGGTTATGATTCTGGGCACTTGCAGTGACGGTAGGGTATAGCAGGGACAACAGTTCTCTGCTTGTGTGGTATTGGCGGGTGTCTTTGTGCACCTGCAGTCAGTTGGCAGGTCAGCCGGGGACTGGCTCATGCCAGATGGCCTCATTCACATGCCTGGCAGCCATCTGGAACTATCAGCTAAGGTATCTCAGTTCTCTTCCATGTGGCTTCTCATCCTCCAGGAGGCTAGACAGGGCTTTTTTTCATGATGACAAAAGCATTCCAAAAAGGCGAGAGCAGAAGCTACTAGAGCTTGTGAGGACCTGCTCTGAAGACATGCGTTGTAACATCCTCTGTGTTCTGTTGGGCAAAGCAAGTCACAAGGTCAGTCCAGATTCAAGGAGTGGAAAAATAAACTCCACCTCTTAGTGGGAGGGTCCTCAAAGAATTTGAGGACATTTTAAATCCATGACAATGTTCTTACAACATTAGGTAATGCCCTCTGTTCTTTATATCCTCATTCTGTAACTGTAATACTGAATTCATCTTCTATTAGACATTGATTATTCCACTGAGTCTAGAGTTCTGTCCTAGCCAAAGCCTGCTGGGTTTTGGCTGTCCCTGTCCCTCAGAGGATAGCTATATCCCTACACCCTGACTGTAATCTTGTTTCAAACAGAAGCATATTCCATGGCCAAAAGGCTCTGTGACTTTTATCTTTATTCATAAGACCAAAGCACCTATATGTTAAAAGATACTTCATCCAACAAATATCTCCTAGACTCCTGCTATGCCTGACTAGATACTAGGAACTTGAGGAGTTTCTGGTCTTTTGGTGAGAAGGATACGTACACAGATAAATTACATTGCAATGTAATCATTGTCCTACAGAATAGAAATGATGAACTGAAGGGTACCAAGGGCTAGGGCAAGCTTGACAAAAGAGGGGATATTTAAATACTGAAGGATGAATAGGTGTTTGCCAGTTGATGATTAAAAAAAAAAAGGACATATGGTAGGAAGAAACTGCAAAGTTATAGTGTGAAGCTACATCATATTGAGAAAAACTTAAGTCTTATTTTCTGTGGACAAGAAGGAAGGTATAGGGAGAAGAGGTTGAGGAGGCTAGTTAAGTCATATGAGGAAGTACCCAAGCAGAGGGGTTTGGTTTTTACCCTGCAGGCTAGAATCCAGCTACTAGGTGTTCCCAGACTTGGCTGATCCTCAGAATAACTGGGATGTCGGCCCAGACCCATGAATCAGGAGAGCCTTGGAGCCTGGGAGTCTGAGTTGTTAAAAACTATCCTGATTCCTCTGCTGGCTGGCCATGCTGGGAATCACGACCATCGCCTAACTTGGGAGTTCACAGAAGAGTTTAAAGTAAGGTAAGTGATGGGGGGACATTTAGAGTTTGAAGAAGTGACCCCAGCAGCACTGTGGAGTAGTGTGGCAGTGGGGAGAGAAGGAGAAACCAGCTGGAAGGAAGCGAGAAATGGGAAAGGTCTGGACCAGGAATGCATTTCCATGGGGAAGAGAAGGGTCAGAAGAGACATCTGTTTGGAAGTGTCACCTGAATTTTGCAGGGAGGAAGGTGAGGTCAATAAAGTAAAGAAGAGAAATCAAGGATGACACTGAAGTTCCCAGCTCTGAAGTGTGAGTAAACAGGAGGAATACCCCTTGCTGAGGGCCAGTAGTTAGAGTAGGACTGACTTGGGAGAAAATAATAAAGTGTTTCACTTCAGGTATGAGGAATTTGAGATGTCAATATAACACCAGGGTAGATCTGTCCATTTTGGTAGCTGGAAATGTGGATTTGAGGCTTAAAATTTAGGCAAGTAGCCCTAAATACAAAGATATTAACAGAGATGGCAACAGAAGCCATGAGAGAAATGCACTAACCAAGCGTCATGCAGAGTAATCGTTCTCAGGCTTTTAAGTGAATGAGAATCATCTGTGAAGGCTGCTGGAAGACACAGTCCTTGAACATTTCCCCAGAGAGTCTGATTCAAGAGGTCTGGGATATAGCAAAGGGATGAATATTCATAGCCGAAGTCTAGGACCATAGTTTGAGACACACTGGTGTAGGCAGACCATAAGGATAAGATTGACATAATTCCTGAGAGCACTAGCAAACAAGAGAGGCAAAGGAGAAACCAACAATAAAACTGTGGGCTGACTTATGTCCCCTCAAAATCCATGTCAAAGTCCTCACCCCTAGTAGCTCAGGATATAACTGAATATAAAGATAGGACCTTCAAAGAGGTAATTAAGGTAAAATGAGGTTATACAGGTGGGCCAATATGACTGGTGTCCCAATAATGAGAGGAAATTTGGATACAGATATGCACAGAGGGATGACTATATGAAGACACCTGAAGAAGATAGCTCTGGAGAAAGATCTCAGAAGAAACCAACTCTGTCAGCTCCTTGATCTTAGAATTCCAGCCTCCAGCCGGGCTCGGTGGTTCAGCCTGTAATCCCGCACCTTTGGGAGGCTGAGGTGAGTGGATTGCCTGAGCGCGCGGGTTCGAGACCCGCCTGGGCAGCAAGACCTCATCTCTACAATAAATCAAAACATCAGCCAGGCGTGGTAGCTCATGCCTGTAATTCGGCTACTCGGAAGGCTGAGGTGGAAGGATCGCCGGAGCCCAGCAGGTCGAGACTGCGGTGGCCAGGAGCAGCCACTGCACTCCAGTCTGGGCGACAGAGTGAGACTCCAACTAAAAAAAAAAAAGAATTCCAGCCTCCAGAACTGTGAGGAAATACATTTCTATTGCTTAAGCTGCCAAATCTGTGTGGCACTTTGTTGGAAGCCCTAGCAGACTGTTACAGAAGCTAAGATGCAAAAACAGAAAGTTCAGAAATAAAAACAAGAGAAAGCATACCAAAAAGATAAGGGAAGGAGTGTCTTATTCTACAAAAGAGAATCAAAGATGATAAGACCTGAAAAGAGGATAATTGCTAAGTGATCTTAGCAAGACCAGCATTGACAGAATGAGAAGGCAGCCATTGGTCAGAGACTGACCGGAAGCTAAGGAAACAGTTAAATGTAGACTCCTGTTTCCTGAAGTGTGGCAGTTATAGGGTGGACTTTAGGTTGATGCCTTAAAGGGGGGCACATTTGAGAGGAAATATTTTTTAAATTGAAGAGTGGAACATATTTAAGATCAATTAAAGCAACTAGCAGATAAGGATATATGAAAGTTAAAAAAAATTAGGGTCAGGGACTACTAGAAAGGTAAATAAGCTAGCTAGGACACCAGTTGAGATGGAGGAGGAGGAGAAAAGAAAAAGAGAGAAAGAATGAGAAGGAGCAGATGAATGAGGAAGGTGAAGAGGAGACGTTTACACTATTTTCTACCACAGAAGAGGAAAAAATATGAATGAAATGACAAATAAATTTGAGATGAAATATTGGGCAGTAAGGAAGTCAACAGTGTGTTTCTGAAAATAGGCATATATTATCTTAGTAAAGTAAAAGGCGTAGTTGTCATCTGAGAGAACCAGTTTGGGAGTGAGTAGATTTTTATTTAGATCAATGGAACAAGTAGGATAGGTTGACTGGGAACCTATATGTTTCCAATGAAGTGTGATGAGATAGGGATAATCTAATTTTATCCAATTCATAAAATAAACGGGGTCTTGAAGCCAACGTCTTCTGTCATCTTCTCTTCAGTGGAATGAACACATCTGAAATTTTAGTCAAGTCAGACTGCACAAGAAACTGCTCCATCAAAACTTACTGTTCTTAATATATGAGGGTATGAGATGCCAGAAAGAACTGTCCAACAACCGTGACTTGTGTGGCCATTTTAGACAGTTGAGGATTGACTTTCCTGCATTCAGCTTACAACCCTTTATGGAGTCTCTTGTATATGTCATATGGTTACTGGTAGTGACAAGAAATACAAAAAGATAAATAAGACATGGACTTTGATTTATATAGGTCATAATTTAATGGAAAAATAAAAATTGCATTGCATTTGGCATAAGTGCTACACTAGAGGAAGACATCAGGGAGAGAGAAAGTGGAAAAGGAAGATGAGACTAACTCTGCCAAGTGAGGTCAATAGCAGGGGCTCTTCAGTGGGTCCTAAAGACCTCATGGGAGAGCACCAGGGAGATAAGGTTGGGAGGAGATGATTCCAGGCAGCAGGATACACATACAAAGGCATAGTGGCAGTGTGCAAACATGATTTGTGCAAAGAAAAGCAAGGTAATATCAAGCCACTATAATTTGAGGCATGAGGAGTGAGGTGAGAGATAAGACTGGAAGTCAGACAGAAAGGCAGGACATGAATTGCAAGACTATTTGCTTTGTGAAGGGCTCCAGCCTTGTATAGAAGGTAGGAGAGGTTCCATTCACATGTAGGATTGCTTGGGACAATAGAGACAGGAAGGGAAAGAGGATCAACGGGGATATAGTTCTGGAGAATGCCAATATCTGAAGGATACAAAAAAGGGAACCTCAGGAAAAGCTGAGAAGAAGCAGCTAGAAGAGAACTGGAAGAAGGTGGAGTCAAAGAAGGAAGGGGAAGAAAATGTAAGAAGGGCTTAGTCAACAGTGTCCAAATGTCACAGAAAGGTCATTGAAGAAAAGGACTGAAATTCTCCTCTTTGACTTGGCAAATAGAAGGCAGTAGATACTTTAGCAAGAACGGTTTCAGTGGTGTGGTGACAACTACTAAGAGGTCAGTACCTGTGTGGCCTTCCCTGTTTTCTCCATGTTTGTGGCAAAGTCAACATACAGTACCAACAGCAATGCTTTCCCATGGTCTAGGGCATTTGTTTCCTATGGATACAGTTACCAGAAGCAGAGTTTACAGGACACAAGTCTACCAAACATGATTCTGTGACAAATAGTGAACATTCAATTAAGGATTCATTTACAAAAACAAGATTTTTAAGAATAAACAGGTATGATTAGATAGATTTCCAACTAATGTAAAAAATGTTGACATTTCCATTTTGATCTACATTTACCCTGGTTTTTTGTGGTCTTGATTCAACTAAAGTCTGCTGAACTTTTGGGGGGTTGGCAGAAATATACCCAATGGTGAGTGAGATATGCTTTTTTTCTTTCAGAGAGCTTCCCCTGAGCCCTTGATCATGTATATCTAGTAAGAGAGACCTAACCACTCCCAACACATTGAAAGTCCATTAGCCTTCTGAGCACTCTGATCTTACAGTTTCCTTTTGCCTCGTGGCAGAGCAAAAAGAGCTGAAATGAGGTAATAGCAGAAATTAGGTTTGGTAAGACATTTGATTATGTCCTTCCAATCAGTCATTTCCTGTCTACTCGTTCCTAAGTCACTTCCAGGGACCCAGAAATTTTCTTATAATCACTATCCTGATTACAAGGAGTTCTAGAGATTAACCTCTTCTATTTTTTAATGTTAAAGGTACCATATATGGTCTAACATTCTTAAACAGAATATGCAATGTTTTTAAACATAACAGAACAAGATCTTGCATTATCTCAGTAACACAACGTTTACACTCTATTCATTTCAGTGAGCTCAGTGATTCTATTAGAATGGCCTTACACAAGGCATAGGTATAGACCAGGTTTTGAATAAGCTTGAGTTTTTCTTCTACTGTCCAAGCCTTAAGTGGTTTCTTCTACTCCTGATACCCTACTAACCCTGTGTCAAGAGATTTACTCTTAGTTAGATACAACTTATGAAATTGGCTGTTTAATGGAGACCCTGACATTTTTACAAAAGTCTTCAAGACCCAAGGTGTGAATTCCTAATGATGGAATTTCAGACCCTGTGACAACTGAGAGCCATTTGGAGGAAACAGGTGCTGTTAGTTGCCTGTTAATAAACCTCTCTGTGTATACTGATGTGTTGGGACACAGGGTTTGACTGATCCGTCACATGGTCTGACAGCGCCTACAGTGGTTGAAATCAGGACCACCCAAGCTCACCCAGGATACAGTGGCATCTTTTGCTGTCAGGGTGGCCATACTTTCCTTGCCACGCAAAAGGCATCCCACTCCTCAGACCAACCCCATCTGTAGCGAGCCGATCTATTTCTTGGCAAGCAGAAGGCAAGCTGTTGAGTCTGCCAACCTTCCCCACCTGCCATGTGTCTAGCTCCCCAAACAGCTGGTGAAAACCAATATCGTACTGAGCGTCAGCCCCCGCTGTGGTGGTGGACTTGGCCAGGGAATTAAACACACACATGTTCATTCAAGCTCCTTCTGATTTTGCAAACACATTGTGACAAGTAGCACACCATTCTGAGCAGAACCACAAAGCCTTTGGTTTGGATTACATGAAACGCCTCTGGTTAAAAAGGAGCTATTTTTTTTTTTTTTTTTTTTTTTTTTAGTAACATGGAGTATCTGACTCCAGATTTGGGGTGGAGCCCCACACCCTGCCTGTAGAGTCTGCCTGCACCACTCTCAAATACTCTGAGCTGAATTCCGCCCAGGTTAGGCCAACCCTCCTAGCAGCAGGGAGCCTGAATGGAAATCTTTTCCCAGACACAGAGCTAAGATTTTCCCAGGCAGGGGAAAAAAAGATGATCTTCCCTCGTCACTGGCTCCATTTATCTGGAAGGCAACTATTTGACATGTTGCATTCCTCTGTTGTAAATAAATCCAATGATGGGAGCCTTCCAGGTTATAGCTTTACTGTGGAGTATCAGGTGTCATGATCTGTATCTTGATACAATAAATTTAAGACTCTAGGTCTAGTTGGGTCCACCTGTCAAAATAGTCGAGCTGTTCCAGATGAACAGCCTGGCAGAACTGGTGCTGTGGCTTTCAGGAGAAAAGGCATGTAAAGATCAGTAACAGAGATCTTGTTTAGTCACCGTGACTTTTAGGGTGACTCACAAGGAGATAAGGAAATAGCAAAAGACAGACACGGGGAAGGCCATTTTGCACTTCCTATGCCTAAGCGTTCTATCATTCTCTGGTGAAACGTATTTATTTAAGTATATATTATTTCCAAACTTCTCTTTCTGCATCCACCATCACTCCTCCCACTCAGATTTAACCTTGCAGTCTCTCTAACCTGGGCTAGAGAGCCTGATGATAAGGAAGGACCAATGATTTATACATAAACGTGCAGTTAAGTCAATGTGATTCCTATTTCTGTTGCATTTTAAACCTCATGTCTAAGGGGAGGACAGAGAGAATGTTTTGACCTTGTTTCATTTACCTTTTTTTTTCCTTGAGTCAAAATCTCACTCTGCTGCCCAGACCAGAATGCAGTGGCATGATCATGGTTCACTGCAGCCTTGACCTCCTGGATTCAGGCAATCCTACTGCCTCAGCCTCCCAAGTAGCTTGGGACTACAGGCAGGCACTACCACTCCTGGCTAATTTTTTTTTATTTATTGTAGAGACAAAGTCTCACTATGTTATCCAGGCTGGTCTCAAACTTCTGGGCTCAAGCAATTTTCCTGTCTTGGCCTCTCAAAGTGCTAGGATTAATGAGCCACCATGCCCAGCCTTCATTTATCTTTGATTACTCTCCTTTACCTATGGAATAAAGTCTAATTCCTGAGCATTCAATGAACAGATATTTGACCCCAACATGTTTATAGTATAGGCATAATATATAGTACAGACCCTTTATGAAAAAAGAATCTATCAATGGAGGATATGATGAACTATCTGTAAATGTTTGCTGAAAGAATAAATAAATGAATGGTCCAATGGTGGACAAAATACATATTATCATCCTATTTATGTGTGTGGTCTCATTGCAGAGGTAAAATACTTATCTTAGGATTATCATAGCCACATTTGAATTAATTAAGAGACAGGCAAGGAACAGGAAGGTGGAAATCAGAATAATACAGTCATTACTGAGGAAGACTAGGCTGGAAAATGTGTGGTGGGAGGCAATGTTGGACTTTCTGACATGAAACCTTAGACTTAGACAAACCCATCTCGCCATAGACACACACTGAAGTTATCCCTCAGGAAGATTCTCAAGCAGAGAAGCAAGATATAATATACCCAGCAGCCTGGCTCCCAAGAGAGGATGAGCAGAGAAGGGGCCAAGCTATACCATCTAGTTTCCCTTCCGGCTAACCTATCAGGGAAAGCAGCCATAGTGTTCACAGAAAAACTCTCTCTCTCCTAGAAACAAGATGAGTTGGAAAAAAGTGACCCTCCCCCTTTACAATTCACCATGAAAACTGTCTAATATCATATGTGATTATGTGACAAAGAACTAATGTGGACATAAATGTTAGGTGTGGGAGACATCATCTAACACACTGGAGTAAGGGAACAATCTGGGCCTGGGATAATCTGAATGGAGGGAGAGGCATTCTTAGGCCTGAAAGGAAGGTATTGGGATGGTATCTGGGGAAGAAAAAGATCACAGCATGAGCTAAGCTGGGAACAGACATAAAATTATCCAACCTTCTTCCGCTCCTCATTTCTACCTCCTAATGCCACATCGTCCGCACTCATCATCCCTACATGTGCCTCTCACACTCCAGTTCCTGCACCTCAAATCACACTCGTCTGTCGGGCTCACTGCCCGCCCAACCCGTCTCTACCCATAGGTATCCTAAAGACCCTCCGACATCCACCCATATGCCACTCCTCCAGAAAGCCTTTCCAGACCTTGTTGACAACCTCTCCCCAAACAGAATTCTGTTCTACACTCCTTACTCTCTCATGGCATTTTGTTCTAGGACTTATCATATTCTACACTATTTCTTAGTCATTGTTAAATATACCCACCTCTCCGACAAGTCTATAACATCCATTAGGACAAGGAACCTGCCTTTTATCCATCAAGTGTCTAGGACATCCAGTGATCAATAAATGCATTTTTAATTATAGGAATCTCAGACACTGAAGAATATTATTTCTTTGGTTAAATTAATCTTCTTGATTTTCTGAAAAATCCTTCATAATCATGCATCTTAAAAGAAGAAGAGTAGCTTTGTCACCCAAGTCCTGTTTGTTTTATAAGTAACAAAGAGCAAGTTAGACCTTTTAACTGTTGATTGGGTTCCCAAACTCTCAACCGCTATCACTACCTCTAGTTCGAATGGCAAAATTAATACAGGTGTCCTTGAGGGTGGGTTTTAGGCACAGGAAGAACTGTAGTTACTTTGGACTTTAAAATTATTATGACTTACTAAAGCTACTAATTTGAGACTGTATTTTTTACCTAAGATTTTCATTCATAATTGTATAATAAAGATTATTGAAGATTCATAATCTTATATATCTTAATTATTTATAACATTATATTATTTATAATCTGATACATTTAAAAATCATTTGTAAGAGATCTTCTACTACTTAGTTAATAGTGTTATCTGCATGCATACATTTAACATATTTGATTTCTTTTACCTATCTCACTTGCCGCTAAGATCTAGCATTGTTCTCAAATATAAGTTCCTATAAATGAAATCAATTGAATGCATACATTTAACAAAAATTAAACTTCATTAATATATTAATACTGTTTACACACTTAACAAACTCAGAACTTTTTATTGTTTTTTATTTTTTGAGTAGGAGTCTTACTCTGTCACCCAGGCTGGAGGGCAATGGCACAATTACGGCTCACTGCAGCCTCAACCTCCTGGGCTCAGGGATCCTCCTGTCTCAGTCTATCGAGCTGTTTGAAACTACAGGCACATGCCACCATGCCCAGCTAATTTTTTTTAAAAAATTTTATAGAGATGAAGTCTTGCTATGTTTTTCAGACTGGTGTCAAACTCCTGGACTCAAACCATCCTCCTACCTCAGCCTCCCAAAGGACTGGGATTACAGGCTTGAGCCACCACACATGGCCAGAACTCTTGATTTAAGAGCATGATAACTTAAATTATACTTTAAATTTGAATCATGAGGCCTATTTGTTTTGCTAATTTAACTATTTAAATTTCCCAGACATATTCAGATAAATTATTCTAACTAAAATATTATGGGTCAAGTTTACTTTATCATTTCTATAACTGTTTTTCATCATTCCCAAGGTTAAAAGATGCTTATATTAACCCAGACAAGTAGGGGTTTCCAACTTAATGAACCAAGTTTAGATATTAACTGGAGAAATTTGGGACTGAGAGGCAAGATTCTATTCTTTACCAGAAACTGATGGGACATACTGAATCTTAGTCATTATTTCCGCAAGTCTATAACATATAAGAGAATGGGCCTTTCAGCCTACAGCCCTGAATTTTAATTCCACATTACTTAATTCTTCCCTCTGATTTGAGTTCAATCTCCCCTTCTCAGGCATAATTGACTTCCTTTTCGGCTTGTTTGGATTTGAAGGTTTGTTGTGTTGTTTTGTGTTATTGCCCTCTCATGACATGTTAATGTCTTTCTGTCTGACTCTAAAGGCACTTCATCTGACCCTTTTAAGGACATTTCATTTGACCCTGTGGACCCTGATGTATTTCTTCCATATACTTAATCATCTGGTTTGTGTAGATTTGATTCAATAATTTTGTTTGTTTGTTTTATCTTTTCCTACTCTGCAAATGCCACAATTCTTAAATATGTGTGCAAATCTCTCGTGGCTTTGTGAAACTCTTTTGCCATAATACTAAAGTCACACTAATGACAGTAGACGTAGAAAAGTTATTTTACCCAGCAGTTCCTGGCCTTATTTAAATTGGACCCTCTCTTTGAACACTCCTGATCTATCCCACTTTGCTTTACTTTTTTCATAGCACCTATCATCTTCAAACATAATATACTGGAGCTTCTTTATTATGTCTTCTCTCCCCAACTAGAACATAAGCACCATGAGAGTAGGGAGTTTTGCTGTCTTGTTCATTTTTGTATCCCTGCATTAAGCGGTCTTACAATTAAGTTCGTGAACTCACCCTAGAAAAAGGGCTACATACCTCATTGCTGAATATCAGCATGGTCACCTTCAAAGTACTCCCCCTGGGAGGCTATGCACTGATGCCAGCTCCTTGTCCTCTCATCAAAGCAATTTCGGAACCCTTTTTCTGGGATGGCCAAAAGAGCTGTCCTGAATGCCATCAAAATGTCTCCCTTTCAATATTTCCTTTATTTTCAGGTAAAGAAAGAAGTCACTGGGAGTCAGATCAGATGAGAAGGGAAGGTATTCCAATACAATTATTTGTTTACTGGCTAAAAACTCCTTCACAAACAGTGCTATGTAAGCTGGTGCATTGTTGTGATGCCAGAGCTCCTTCGGGACCATTTTTGCACACACTTTTCTCATGCCAAGAGTTCAGTTAAGCTTTTCCTGTTTCTCTATTGATGTTTATTTTGTCTGCAATGCTTCTTACAGTAACTGACAATTTTGATGCACAATTCTATGAATTTTTGCAATATTTTCATCAGTTCTGTTTGTTACTGGCCATCCTGACCCCTCTTCAGGTAGCAGAGTACCTTGCAACAAACAAGTGGATGTTGCTGAATGCACAAATTAATGTTCACAAAAGAATGCTCTGACAAAGAACAGAACATTCTAAATTCAGAATGCCCTTTTATCCTCTGTGATCCCATGGATGAACTCAGGCCTCACTAAAAGTATTAGGTACTTTTAATATTGATGTTCTATTTGGAATCCTTGGGTCTGGAATTTTTCTTGAAAATCTCTGTCAAAGGGTCATTAGCTCATTCTTAGAGTATCTCTATTTTCACAGCAAGAATTGTCACCAGCCAAGAAAAAGGAGTTAGCCTCCAGCTATGGAAAATGTATCTCCACATCACATCACGGAGCCTAGCACACAAATACCCACAACAGAAACTACCGAAATTGGTCAAGTGCAAAAGGATATATAGGGGGCCACATGCTTGTGCCTGTAGTTTCAACGACTCAGGAGGCTGAGGCAGGAGGATCCCTGAGCCCAGGAGGTTGAGGCTGTAGTGAGCTGTAATTTATTCATTTACATGAAGCATCTGTGAAGGTGAATTTAGCTTATGCTGTATCCACAGTTGGGCTGGAAAATACTTTATGAACAAGTCGAGGAGACAACACAATTGTTACTGATATTTTGTTTCGTTTTTAAACACAGAGCTCAGTAAGATTTCTGCTAAAGTCATATCTTCTATATCCTTAAGATAATCTAAATCATTTAATTACAGAATTAAACAGAAAGGAGTTCAAAACTAAGCTGCAAAGGCATAAAACACTATGGATGAAATACAACGACAACGCTATTCCCCATGGCGTGAAAAAGAGAAAGTTCTTGCATCACCAAGGGCGAGTCTGGGTGACTGAGAGGTCACCACTTGATGAGTGAAGATAGAGTCAAGACAAAAAAAATAAAGTCAGGAAAGTCAGTGCTGCTGAGGAAACAAACACACAGAGCATAACTCACAATTTTGGAAAATCCCCAACATTTTCAGTCTCCGTCAGGATATAAATCAGATTTGCAGCTAACCATTTGACTGTTTACGTGGGACTGATGAGTTTCGGGGACGAGTGTGTCTACACACGCCTCCTCAGTGGGTTCTAGAATCTCCCCTCTTTCGTTCCTCAAATAAGTATCACTCTAATGTCTGAGCAGGAAATTGTAGAGCAGGCAAGAACAGAGAGGCCCCAGAAAGGGAAGTTTTTTGTATCATTAGTTGTGTCACTGACACCACATAAGAGCAAGCACAGAGCATTAGTAGATGAGATGCAATTTTTACATACATCTCCATGGGATACAAAAAAGCCAGTGGGAGCCTCACAGCTTCCCAGAACACAATCATGTATCCCAGAGGTATGCCTCCTGTCTCTGCCGTAGCCAGGCAGGGCCAACAGACCCGGCATTGTTGGAGCAGAGAAGGCAGGAAGGAACTTGCAGAAGTCACACCAATGGGGAAGACAGCAAGCTCAGAAAGAGCATAACACAGGGAAGTCCAACTCAGTTTAGCCAACTCCAGGATTCAGAGTGAGTTGCAAGATTATTCCCCACGAGTCAGTTTCCTTGCCGGTAAGATGCATGATGAACTCTCTGCATGATGATTTGACTACAGTTTGCTAGTATATGCAACGGATTGTTAAGTTTTTTTCTTTGAAAAAATAAAGTGTTTCCATGAAACATAAGGTAAGAACTCTGCTCTAGTTGATGGAAAACACAACATTAAATAATTTGCAAAACCTAAATGAATGAAGAATAATTTCTAAAATGTCTTTAAGAATGCAATGCAAATAAACACATAAAAAAGAATTCAACTCACAAATAAAGTTAAGCATGACTTAAAAAAGAAAATCGAAGACAATATAATATAGCACGGAGAAATTTTTGGCAGGCAGAAGGAAATATGGAAGTACTTTGCCTCTCTTACAACCCAGCCCTAGGCTAGACATGAAAATCCGGTAATGATAAATTAGGCTAACCCAATAAGTGGGTGTACGTACACCTGACATTTGTATCAATAGGATATATACTAGACACAAATTATCCAGACTGTAGTTCTGCAAAGACTAGTTAGAAAAAAGATCAAAGTCTATTTGAAGTAAAAGAATTGTAATTTTAAAATTAAGGAAAAGAACAACAGATTGAATTGAGAAGTTCCTGTTGCACACTATGATAAACCCTTCAAAGTCTTCATTGCCCTTTTTTCTAAAATCGACAACCAAGATAACAAAAGAGAAGGTGCTAGGTGGTGTGTTGCCCCTGCCTTTTATTGGGGAAGGGAAGACTAGAGGGAGTTCAGAAGGAAGCAAGTTCTGAATTCTCTGGTCCTACAGGAATGCAAATCACTCAACATTTTTAACCATCATTAATTTAGTTAGCTTGCCTGAATATGGGATGTTATGCTTGCCAGAGGTGGCCAATTCACCTACAAAACAATGCCTCTATATTTCACTCAATAAACAATTCTGAACCCCCATAATAAGTAAATGTATCTCAAATGTCCCATAGTTCCTAGAGTCCTTGGAATTTCTTCTTTTATTCATTATAATATTCTTAATATAAACCAGAGCAGTGCATTCTCATTGTTAAGGTAGAATAAGTATCTGATGAGTGAGCAAACTAATAAGCCAAGGAAGAAATGGAAACATGAGCCAAAAGAAACTTCATTGATAATGATAATGGGTAACAGGAATGTTTCAATTCAACCCGTCTTCTCCTCGTTTCTCTAGGTTCCCAATCTTGTCCACCTCTCCAGCCCTTCTCCAATACTTCCACCTCCCCCTAAAATTCTTGGGCTCTTTTGTCGAGGAGAAATGATGGCTATAAGAATGATGCTTAAACCCATCAATTTTATGATGTTTGAGAAAACTTGTCAGCGGGGCTCGGTGACTCAGCCTGCAATCCCGCACCTTTAGGAGGCTGAGGTGAGTGGATTGCCTGAGCCCGCAGGTTCAAGACCCGCCTGGACAACTTGGCGAGACCTCATCTCTACAATAAATCAAAAACTAGCCGGGCGTGGTAGCGCGGCCTGTAGTTCCACCTACTTGGAAGGCTGAGACAGAAGGATTGCCAGAGTCCAGCAGGTCGAGGCTGCGGTGGCCAGGAGCGTGCCACTGCATTCCAGTGTGGGCGACAGAGTGAGACTCCAACTCAAAAATAAAAAAAGAAAAGAAAAGAAAACTTGTCAAAATGGATGAAAAACGGTGTTTAACCTGAGGCTACATCAGAAATTTAGTTCTTCTCTCTTCCTTTAATTATTTCTCAATTTTATGTGACTAAAATAACAAAACAATAGCTGTGGTGCAAATAACCATCTTTAGTCCATCCACCCTGCCTGCCACTTCAAATCTCCTATCGCATTCAAGTTAAATTTACAGAATCGTGTGCCTCTGCAATTTGATTTTCTTGTATTTCCTCTATAATTTAGTTTATATTATTTTCCCACAGGGCCTCTTCTTCAGTTCTACGCCAGCCACGACCCTAAAATATTTTTCTCATAACCCCTGTCTCTTTTGCCTCTTGAATGCCCCATTCAGATGCTACCTGTGATTTAATGACCCACATACTCCTTTCTCTGACTTGCTGAATTGTTTCAAGCAAAGCAGTTCAACCCTCACTGGATGCTTACCATTCTGTGTTTTCCTCTGATTATCTAGTAAGTTTTGTTCTGTGCTTGAGTGTAGAACTTGTATATTTGCTAATCCATTGAAACCACAGATCTGTCTCTGTTTTCTAAGATAAAGATTCTGTGTTAGGATTTGTTCCATATCATGTCAGTTCACTCTAGCAAAACTAACATCAAAGGTCATATCTTTCCATGTTCCTGCACCCCTAAAGCTTTGTTACACAGCACTTCTACCTTAAAAGGATCAGTTATGCTTCTAGCCAAATCCCGATCCTTTCTCTTGAACAATTGTACAACATTTTTGCATTGGGCATTCTTTTATTTGCTTTATCACTTTCCATTTGTTTATTTATGTATTCCAGAGACACTTAATAAATACCTGTGTAGAAAGCACTTTTAAGCACATTTATTTATTTATTTTTTTAAGTGCTGGAGAACATCAATACACTGGAAATAATTTTGTCTGAGATATGTTGAGTTGCATAAACACAAGAAGGGCAAATAATGGAGAATCAACTGCCAACGATAGCACTAGACCTGCAGTATGCTTCTCGGAACCATTTCGTTGCTTTAAACTTCACACATTCCAGGTTTATAGCTGCACTGGCTCAGTACGTGTTGTTGCCTGACATCACCAGTGTCTATAGCAGAAGGTCTCACAACAGTGTGTTGACAAAATACGCTCAACACACTGTCGGGTAGGTCCATTTGGTGCTTGTTTCCATTTGTGTCTGCCTTTTGATGTCTAGAAAAGTGCCACTTGTTAACCAAGGTAACTTATTTGAAAGAAATGCCTCTGATTTGGAGCTTTGCGTGACCAGACTTGCCTTCCTGCCTTTAACTCCATTAAGCTGGGTCTGGTCTCGAACTTCAATGCTGCAGACTTCAAGGGGGTTGACCAGAAAAGGGAAGGAGAGGCAGCAAGCCCGGAATCGTCTCCTCTTGGCTCTTGCATGCTACTTGAATGGCTTCTTAGTCCATTAGTGTGTTTGTTTTCTATTTTAAAGTTTTTCTCTTCTCTCTCTCTCACCAACCACTTCATGGATTATTTGAGGTTGGAGTTGCAGTTTTTAAAAGGAGTAATCTTACATGACACTGTTATGACCATTGAGAATCTAACCCTCAAAGAAGGGAATGAGGTAGCCTGGGTTCCAGCCCCGGACCTGTCAAAGATTAGCAACAAAACGATCGCTAAGACAAGTATTATTATTAAATACCATCTAATCACCAATTTAATTTTTCTCTTTTAAAAACAAAATCTAATAAAAAACGCAGTTGAGGTGATTTCCAAAGATGCATACAACAGTTTAAAAAATAACGTGGATAAGAAAAAATGAATAATATAAATATGGTAACAGCTAAGATTTTTAAATTAGGTGATAAGATTCCTAGCAGTCAAAGCAGGCAACATCACTTAGATTTCATTTTTTCAACTCACTTATCTGTAAAATTAGATTGAAAAATATACCTAAATTACTAAATAATCATGGGTGTAAGCATTTTTTAGCTAGAGTCTAACTTTGACTAAACCCTCAAAAATTAATTAGATTTGAATCTAAATATTTCTTGGGCCCCTGCTATAGCAAAGCCACTTTAAGGTTTAAAATTCCATATCATGTTAAGATGTTTGATTAATGTGTGTATCAGAGCTATATTATGCTAAAAAGCGTTTATTAACTCAAATTACCTTATCATCAACAGTACATAGAAAGCAGATCTCAGTATGATTTTTATGTTCCTGTGAAGAATTTGAAATTTTAAAAAATACTTTTACCATTTCTATAAATCTAGAAAAAGTCTGTCCTGAAGGTCATTATATAGCAAAAATACGTGGTGTTCAACATGGTCCTCAATGGTACCACATATTTCTAGGTCACATTTTATAGAATTGGAATAGGCTATATTTTACTGGTAGTTTTTCTTATGTATTAATTTATTTTCTTATTAATTATTAGTAATTCATCATTTATTCAACATACACATACACACAAAACCACACACAATAAATTCATGCATACCTGCATATACATACATGAACACATATCCATGTACACACAAGTACACAGTAATAGAATAGATGATTAGATGACTAGAATAGATTATTAGCATGTGGAAGGATGAAGAATTGAATGCTTGAGGTTACTGAACTTCTTTGCAGTACATCTGATTCGTGCAAATACAGAGGAGATGGCCTTGCACATCTCACACAGCCTTACTATAGTTTGCTATGGTTTGTGGTTTCATCTGCACATTATGAACTTTTCGTCTTTGTTACTTTCCTGAATTTTCACATGTGCTGAACTTAGACAGCTGGGCATTACCCTGTCAGATCCTATCATGCTTTGAAAAGAAACCTTCACAGTCCATAATGAAAGATTAAACTATTTCTCACTACATTATATAATTTTTCATATTTTGGAAGAGACCACAACTTCAGAAAAGTCTGAAAGGGCTGATTGTTAGACCCAGAAATTGCGCCTTTGCTGCTGGGAAGTAGGGGATGCTGCATAATCTTCCTTTCAACGTGCTTCTAAGAATGTCTCTCATGTTCTTTGGTAATGTCCTCTGGCGCTACAGTTCTTCTGTCGACTGGCCCCAAGACTGTGTGACTCTGTTTAATAACCATGAGATAGTAACAATCACACCAGATTGTTCATCTGTAATTTGAGATTCCTGGAAGAAAAGCAATACACAGTAGCTTATGTTGGACTTAAATAGTTGAATTTCTTTCAGAGTGTTGGTGACAGAGGAACTGTTTCTCATGCTCTGTCTGGACAGCCATGTCAAAAGAGCTAGGCTTTGCAGTCAAGGCAAGTGCAGGTTCAAACCTCAGAACTACCACTTATTAGTAGTAAAAATATGAGAGCAGACAATTTAGCCACACTGAGCCTAATCTTCCCCATTTTAAAAATAAGGATAATCCTTCATACACCACAGGATGCATTCGAAAGTGACTGGCTCATAATAGACTCTCAAATTACCAGTTTTATTTTTTTCAATTTATTATTTATAACAGTAAAGCTATTATTTTAAGGAAAATAATGACTCACATAGACAAAGAATTTTGTTTTCTTTGACTTTTCAACTATCTGCTTTAGTAAGTTATAAAGGGTCTTAGAAAATATTAAGAAAGGTTTTCAAACTAAAATCATACTTTTATTGATCACAATAGTATTATGCAAACATCTTAATCAGTTCTACATTTTTCCAGGTAGAAAATTAATCAATTATTTATTGAACAAAAATAATTAAAAAGAGAATGTAACCCCTTATCAATTTTTGAGCATTTTCCAGCTGTAGAGAATGAATGTCACAGAACTTTTAACTTTGCCCCCAGCACTGTATAACATAAACATACATTTTGGTGACACACGGAGGCAATGTTTGTAAATTGTGTTCAAGTCATAGTTTTGACTTGGTTTTGATTTTTGCTACATATGCTCCTTTGTAAGAGATATCTATATTCTATCTGTGTCTACAACAGTCCATCTGCAGTGTGGCAGAGCCAAAGAGTGCAGAATCCCCACCAATCTGGTAGATGGCGGGGACTTAGCACAGCAGCAATGCTGTCTTGCTTACCTGGAATTTAGTGGTTCCAAGTGGTTGTATATTTTCCCCCAATCTTGAGCCAATGATATAATGAGTAGACAAATAGTTACAGGCTATCTTCTTGAAAATTTTGACAAGGTTTTTCTTTTCTTGAAGCTGTTATACACCACTCATTTGATAAGTGGCTGGTATGCCTTAGGGTCGATTAATATGCAAAATCAAGTCCATTATTGTAACATAATATATTTTATGTAGATTTTGACATCTATATAATGTCAAGCAAGTCAAGAACCTAGAAAAAATTTAAAACTTTGGACAGGTAATTAGATGTTTGTTCTACATTCTGCTAAATGCTCGAACATTTAGCAAACAAAGTTTGTCAAATAACTATTGTACAAGAAACTTTTCTGGAGAGATGGAGTCCTAGTCAAACTACATATGCAATATAAGGATACACATTTACTTAGTATCAGAAATTAAAAAGGATGTAGAAATCTGTGTTTATTATTTTTAGGAAGTAAAGGATCCAGTTTAAGATGTTCCCCCAGATGCTATGGAAAGAGGGAAACAGTGACAAGAAAAACCTGACTGTGTCCAAGATAATCATTATTAAGTAATGTGTCTGGGAATGTGCACCATTACCCGACAAAAATTAAAACCATTATAGACATTTCTGTAACTACTTCTTGCATATTTCCTTTACTGGAAACATTGAGTTCTTTTCCTTCTTTTTTTATTATTTCATTTTGTGGGGTTTTGTTTTTGTTTTTGTTTTTTTTCCTTTCAGGAAAAAAGGATGAAAGAAGATTCTAAAATGCTATATTATATATGTCTATCTTAATTCATTTAGATGTTTAGAATTCAATCCATTGCACATTATAAAATTCCAAACCCACTTATTATTTCACTCACATTTGTATCATCAGTTTTGCCAGTTTGCTCTCTAACCACACAAATGCACATTTTCCATAGGTACTCAGTCTTTCCAGCCTATTAGCCTGAGTGAACACAACATTTCCCCCTACGAGTTTTTCCTCGATAGGATTTTCATACACCTCACAAGTCATCAGCAAGTCTTCAGTATTAATCACATCAGACTCACCAAAGAGGGTCAGTTGGAAAGCTGCAGTAGCTTAGAAGGACAATCTAGAAAACATGAGTCTGTAACACTAGCTCCATCGCATACAGTGGCACCTGGATGGAAAACATTCCATCAGCAGGACCCTAGGCCAGAGAGAGCCTCCTCTCTGAGAGTTTATTATCAACAATGTCATTTAAACAAAAAGGAAGGTCCAGCAGAGTCCTGGAGGAAATGTCAGAGTCATGTACCCAACCCCCCTCCTTTTTGTGCAAATAGAAAGTGAGACGTGGAAAGCCACAAGACAGGGACACGTGAGCAGAGCCTGCACTCAAGGTCCCATCTCTGATTCCTCATTCTGCCCCAAGAGGCCCCAGTTGAAGCAAAATGGGAACTCTAGGAAGTGATGCTATCACCTATAAAGCTTCACCAAAGCATGGAATTTTCAAGATTGTCAGAACTGCCTGCATGTGCCCATTACTGTTGGGTGCAAACCAGACAGGCATTCCTCCACCTACTCCTTGCTCCAGAAGCTCAGTTCAGCTCAGGGTTGAGTGGTCGTGTGCTTCAGGGAAGATGGGCCTTCAGTGAACCCATGAGTGGGTCTTAAAAGGACCTAAACCTGGCCCATGAGACACCAGTTTCCTGCTAGTTCTTCTGGAACTTTTTCTTCTCTCTTAAAGTGGGACATGAAAAGGGATGATCTCTCCTCTTCTGGCCTTTGGGCAATGTTGTATGAGGACAGGACACTTTGATCTGCTGTCAGCCAGCTTGCAATCACAAAGGAGTAAGTCTGAGAGCAAAAGACAACATGTTGAGGATGGCAGAGACAACAGATGAGGGGAAAATGGCCTTCAATGATGCTTTTGAACCACAAAATTAAATTATGGACCTGCTTTTTCTCCAAGCTTCTTATGAGAGATAATAATTTTTCTTATGGTTAAATTATTGGAACTGAGTTTTTCTTTTCTTTTCTTTTTCTTTTTCTTTTTTTAACAGAATCACCCAGGCTGGAGTGGTACAGTGGTTAGGCTTGAACTCCTGGGTTCAAATGATTCTTCTGCCTCAGCCTCTTCAGTTGCTGAGCCTTCAAGTGCATACTACTATACCTGGCTTTTTTTTTTTTTTTGGTAGAGGGCAGAGACAGAATCTCACTATGTTGCCAATGTTGGTCTCGAGCTCCTGGTCTCAAGTAATCCTCTTGCTTTGGACTCTCAATGTACTAGAATTACAGGCGTGAACCACTCACCACACCCAGCCCTGGGGTTGAGTTTTCTGTTGTTCACATCTGAATACATTCTGTTACAAGGTATTTCAAATACTCTGTTCTCTTATGAAACCAACTATTGAACCAGGTGCCAATTTTGACATCGAAAAAATACGTATGATCACTATAACATGAAATGAGGTACTCTGGAATTGCTGAGATAAGAAAAAGAATAATTAATGACCCAACTAAGAAAGTCAAAATTCTGTTCTTCACCTTGACATTGGCTTTACCACGGAATCTGCAAGACCTACAGCTTCATGTGGGACCTACAGTAATAAACCTACATACCAAGTACTTTCACATTTTCTCCATAAGACTAAGCATATTTTCTATGATTGTGCTATCATACCACCATGCATGCCCAAACTGAAGTGTTTGGTTGTAGGTTCAGCTGGCCAACATCAGGAAAGCATAGGAGGCAAGTAAAATTCATATTTTGCTGACTGCCTAGTGACCCTGTTAACATCTCATTACCACCTGTGGGGTTTTCATATCAATTGCCAGTTCTCATGCTACCTTTAACAAGATGCTGCCTTCCTCTTTTCTGATAAGGGTATGAGATATTTCGGTCTATCAGGTTATATAAAATATGGACACAAAAAGGAACAACACACAAACAGTACCATCCTGGGAACAGGAGCTGAACAAGAGATTTGGGGATCAGGACGCTCCCAGTGCCAAGCAGTCACCTCACAAGACAAGTGCCCACTCAGCCTAAAGAGCAACTGACCCTGAAGAATGCATGTGGACTGCCCCTGCCTGACCTTGGCTCAGAAGCCTCTAGGAATATTTGCACACACATGTCTTTCAAATGAAATTTTCTGTATGTCTGTACTGGGCCTTCTCCTTTTGCCTAAGGTAGAGTGAAAACATGATAAAATCAACTGCTGTCTGGGTGATTTCTTAAAATTCCATTTTGTGAATAAGCAAGTTAGGTCAACCTACTTTAAAATAATCAGCTCAACCATGTCAAAGACTGACTTCTTGGGCTTAATATATACCACTAAAGAAAATAATGGAATTATAACTTACGGTTTTTGTTTTTGGTAAATATGAAATACTTCAACTATTGGGGAATTAAATACATTTTCCATTGATTTACCTAGATAACTGCCTCACAGCTCTACCTGTCTCCACTCTGCCAATTTAGACAGAGCCAAAGGGGAGATAAGTATGCCTTTTGTAGCAGAATAATTTTATCACATAAACAAGGTAAATATCACAGTCAACTTTTTTTAAAAAAACTTTTGACTGTAGATGTATTTCTATAATACCACCAAAATAGAACATTTCTTGGGATCTTTCATGGTTAATATTTTGCAGCATCCCAGTCTAGAGACCACACACTGACATGATACATTTCTGGAGTGTGGATCCAGAGCAGGAGATAAAATGTTGGGTTCTGGTTCAAGTATTGTGACCCTAGACAGAACTGGTAGATTTGCATTAAAGGATTCTGATCAGCTTCCAGATTCCCCATGGAAATTTAAGGATGCCCAGGAAAAATGAGGAGGAAAGAGTCTTTTTTCTTTTTTTTATAGGATTTTTTTTCCAAACCTGAAATCAACCCAAATGTTAAAAATTCAAATTTTATTCAGCAACAGGGAACAAGGGAATTAAAAGGAAGTTGGTGCAGTAGAAAGATCCCAGACTTAGAGGAAGCAGATTGAGGCTCTACTTCCAATTCTGTCATTCATTACAAGGGTCTTTAGGGAAGTCATACTAGCAATCTGGGCCCCTCTTCTCTCAACCCTAAAGTGAACAGGATGCTTTCTTGCTTGCCCACCACATCTACTCACTTCGATTGTACTTAGTGGCCTTGATGTACACATTTTTAAAAGTGTGTAATTCCACATAATGCTTTCAAATACCTCAAGGTCAACTCCATGATTTTTGAGGACAATCTAAATATTTTTAAAAGAAAATCTTAAATGCATCCTTACCACAGTCTTAAATATCTATCTCCCCTCCCTGCCTAGTTTGTAGGCCTGATCATTCTCTAGTATTCTCTACCTTGGAGAAGACATAACGCCTTAATTCATCCATTGGCTCAAGTCAGAAATAAGGTAAAATCTTTGACACCTCTCTTTTCCCCATCCTTCATCTCTGATCCATCCCCAGGCTTCCTGCCTAACTGTAATCCACTTTGCCTTTTTGCCCTTGAACTATTCACCCTACTACAGCTGAAAGAATTCTTTGTAAAAGTCAGTTCTGATCAAGTTTCTGGCGCGCGCGTGTGCGCGCACGCGCGCGCGCACACACACACACACACACACACACACACACACACCTACACCTTTATTTATTATCTTCAATATCAGCACAAACAAGTATAATTGAGGGTACGTCTGTCTTTCTACCTATTCAAAGTTCCTCCTGACATCTCAGGATGGAGTCCCCTTCCTCAGAGAAGCCTTCCCTGGCCTCCAGACAGATTCCTCTACCCTGTCCTCAGAGTAGCACTTGTCCTTTGTAGCACTTGCCACATTTGTAATTCTGTATTTTTGTAGTCCTCCTGTCACCCCAATGAGACTACAGGCTCCATGAAGACTGAGACCCAACCACTTTTGTGCATAGTTGTACCCTAGCAACTAGCACAATGTTTGACTTATAATGAGTGCTCAATAAATACTAATGGAATGAATGTTGAATGCTATATTACAAAGGCACATTTGCTAAACCCTAGACATTCTCAGAATAATTTATGGAGCACTGGTCAACCATCTACAATATTTATTCAACATTATGACATGCTAAGCAATGTTCCAGGCAATAAGGATATAGCTGTGGCCATAACATGCATCCCCTGCTTCATGGTACCTATATTCTAGGTCTGTTATAAATTGGCCGTTGGATTTTGTAATGTAGTTTCTACCAGTCAAGTAGCTTGGATTATAAGAATTCCACAGCTAATCAACTCTGTAATCTTAGAAGCTGCCTAACCTCTGCAGCTTCCATTTCCTCTCCTATAACATGAGAAAGTCGGATAGGATGATCTTTAAGTTTTCTTCTACCGATTCATTGTTATTATTGTGTTCTAAATGATAAAGTTGTATACACGTTCCTGATAGAAGATGACTTACCAAAAATAATCACCTCATTTGCGACTCACTAATAGCTTACCATCTCTGACTCCCATATATTTAATGAGTTTTTTCTCTTGAGTCAACTTTTGAACCAAAAATCTTTAAAAACTACTACCCTAGAAACTTCCATCTAAGGAAAATAAGGCTGTTCATTTGTCCTAATAAGGGACATTTGTTTCCCAACATGGGACAAATAAGCAAGTATATAATGTAAAAAATAAAATTAAGTATGTATTGTTTCCTTCAACTGAAGGGTAAAATTATATATTGTTTGGTGAGGAAAGAATTAAACATGAAAAATATCTCAACAAATTTTAGAAATGATGTCAAAGATAAAGAGGAAAAAAATCCTAAATTACCTTGCAATAGTTACTAAATTTAGAAATGATATACAAAATATTTTTCTTCTATGTCATGTTTTAATATGAATGTGAATTTAGAGACATATAAAGTTCAATTTTTTAATCTCTCAAAATGTGGAAACAAAGGCCCAGAGGTGAAATAATTTGGACAAGGTCAAAGGTTATCAATGACAGCATCTGGCATAAGTTCCTCCAGTTGTGAGTATGTTGACAGTAAGGGCATGGATTCCCAGATAAAACACAAGTTTCCTTTATACATTCAACCCAATAGTCATTCATCTATTTGATAAACCCTATTTTGAAAATGCAAAATTAAACTGAGAAGAGTGAAGTTAACAATCGGTTTTCTAGCTCTGTGGAAACCTATGGGGAAGATGAAGAGTAAGAGATAGAAACTTCCAGAACAGCAAATCCTGACAAAACTGGCAGGATGACTGGGTGGGACCTTGGAAGCAAGAGGCCAGCACCAGTCCCAGAGTTGTCTATATATAAGTTCTTAAAATTAAAAGGGGTTTCTCAATTATCATTTCTATTTATTCTCATTTCTTTTTAAATTAAAAAAATACCAGAAAAGAAAAAAAAACAAACAGATAGGCTATTGGAAGCCAATCACCACTCTTAGCATTTTAGTAAATTTTCTTTCAATCTCATGCATATATAGCTATGATCAAACAATCAAAAGTTTTTACTAGTTACTGAACAGCAGCATGCCATACTAAGATGTTGTCACTTTTTACTAAAATACAAATTGGGTGTCAAAAATAGGACCCCAAATTTCCTGGCTCTTTAGCCCAAAGGTCTCAGAACTTCATTTTTGTGTTTCCATCTGATTTTACATCACTGTGGAGGAAGCATAGTTGGGAGTGACAGGAGAGTAAAACAAAAAACCTTTTTTTTACATAGATGCAAAACTTGAAAACAAATAGTACAGTGACCTTGAGTATAACTGACCCTAGCTAACTTCTTTCCACCTTCTGAACATATTTGAGGGCATGTCATTCACAATAAAATATCACAATTTACACTTGGATACATTTAAGAGCAATTAAAGACAAATCTTCTCCCCTAAAATGTCATAATGTGAGTGGATTCGTCCTAGTTAATAAAAATATTCAGTTAACCAGAACAACACATTAGTAGACTAGGCTAAGTATGAGATTTAACCCAATGGCATTGCAATTTTTAAAAAATAAATTAAGCTCCCAGGTCTTGGATTCTGACACTAAGCTCCAATAAAGGGAACCAGGGAGTCTTGGAGAAATGATTCCAGAAAAAAAAAAAAGAAAATTCCACAACAATGGGGTTATGTCCAAGGGACAGGAGTCAACCAAAAAGAACTCCCAGGAGCCAAAGACAGAACAATTTGAATAACAAAATAAATGAAGTAGTATTGGATTACAATTTAAAGTATAAAATAAATATCCATAAGACCATACTGACATAAATAAATAATCTAATAGATTAATAAATAAGGAAATAAAGACAAATCTCTCATGCATAAAAATTCCAAATAAATTATATAGATAATTCACCCTAAAGAAAGAGGACTATAACTCTTCAATTCTTAGATGTGGGCTACCCTCAAAACTTCCATCCAAAGAATATAATATAGAAAATGGGGCAGAATAACATTAAAGTGGAGAAATCAGATAAAGGCCACTTCAGTCAGATGATCAAGGTCAACACCAACAATTGATATTATGTCCCCTTGAAACGATATGATGAAAATGACTTTCCCTCTGTGCTCTTCCTTCTCAAAACCCCTAATCTGATCATACGATAAACATCAGACAAATCCCAATAGAGGGGTGTCCTACAATACACCTAACCAGCACTTTTCAAAACTGTCAAGGTCATCAAAAACAAGTCTGAGTGACTGTCACAGCCATAGAGCCTAAAGGGACGAGATGCCTAAAGCCTATGTGATATCCTGGATGAGATTCTGAAACAGAAAAAGGGCATACAGTAGAAACTAAGGATGTCTGAATAAACTATGTTCTTAGCTAACAACATGTCAATATTGACTCATTCATTGTAGCAAATGTACTATATTATCAATGTAAAATGTTAATAATGGGGAAAACTATGTGCAGGGGGACATATGGAAATACTCTATACTATCTGCTCCATTTGTCTGTAAATCTAAAATTGTTCTATTAATTGAAAATAGAATATGATGAATTAATTATGAACCATAAGAAATTTTAATTATCAAAACTGTCCTGCTTAGTCTTCTTCTCTTGCTTGACTCCTAAAGAAATGGGCAGCTTTGGGTAAGGGATGATCCAGGCCCCAATGGTTCTCAACACTGCTACTGCATTTAAATCACCTAATGCGTTCTAATAACAATAAATCGAAATCAGGCAACAATAACTTTTTAAAACCTTATCACACCACCAAAAGTCTAGTTTTGCCAACAGAAAAATCTCAAATAATCAAATCATAAAATTTCACTTGTATACCATTTGCATCAATTGTCTCTTTCTCATAAAAAAAAAAAGTCACTACCTTTTCTCCCTCCCTTGAGATGCCTAGGAGACTCTGGCAATACACTGTATAAAAATAAGTAAAATAGTAACCGTGGTAGACTAAACAAATTTGGGAAACACGAAGCAGCAAATTATAGAATCTCTCTTGTATTTCTCCTTCATTTTCTTCGGAAACCATTGCTTAGCATATTGAAAATTAATGTGGTTTAAAAAGAAAGATGATGTTGAATCAAGGGCAAATAAAATGAAAACTTTTTATCTAAAAAAATGAAATCTAAATTCAAGGCATCTAAAGTTCTGATGAGCACAAAATCCCTGCCAAGTCTAGGGAAGTGCTATCAAAACCATCCTTCAGTAAATCACAAGATAGCCTTAAACCCCAGTCTACAGGTTAAAGAGTGTGAGACCCTCAGCTCCAAGCCAGTCTCTGCCTAACAAAAGAGACTCTCCAGATACCTGGGTAGACTTGCCAGCCTCAAAGACCAGTTCCATCTGTGTTTTTTTTTTTTAACACTATTTTAAGAATAGAAGCTCATCTTCACCATTCAACTCGAAAACGTGTCAAATATATGTTGACTAACTGAAATCTTTCATGCTATGAAATCTGGAAGCTGCAAAGCACAGGAACACAAATATGAAGAAAGGAATTCAGGGCTTGTTTTTTCCTCTGCTGTATGGCACACTAAGTATCTGATCTGGAAGGGTCAGTGAAGAGTCTGAAAAGCCCAGGGGACGGTGGGATCTCTCTCAACGACGGGTATAAGCTGAGATTTCTTTCTTTCTTTTTTTTTAATCAAGGGGGAAAAGTAACTCTTCCTTAATCAACGGGGCTTTCTGTCAGAGAACTGGGTGCTTAAGATAGCCAAAGAAACCGTCAAGGTTTAAGGTAGTTCATTCTAAGTCCCTAGATATAGAAATCGCCATAGGCCCTTTCTGCATGTTTATTGCATTAGATTGAAACTCTGGTCCATGCGCTGAGGTGAACTGGAAATTATGGGCCTTTTGGAGTCAGAAGACATGTTGGTTGATTGCCTGCCACACCATACAAGCTGGTAGTCAGACTGTTTGAACTTCTAGGCCTCAGTTTCCTCACATGCAAAATAAAGTTAAGAAATCTTTTTTTTTTTTTTTGAGTTGGAGTCTCACTCTGTCACCCAGACTGAAGTGCAGTGGCCGCTCCCGGCCACCGCCGCCTCGACTTGCTGGGCTCCGGTGATCCTTCCGCCTCAGCCTTCCAAGTAGCTGGAATTACAGGCACGCGCTACCACGCCGGGCTAATTTTTTTTGATTTATTGTAGAGATGAGGTCTCGCATGCCCAGGCGGGTCTCGAACCCGTGGGCTCAGGCAATCCACTCACCTCAGCCTCCCAAAGGCACGGGCTTACAGGCTGAGCCACCGAGCCCGGCCGCTAAGAAATCTTAATATGCATAAAGATGTATATGCATAAAGATGAAATTCTTAAGATCAAACCGATAGCATATGACTTCACTTTATATTGTTTATGTAGACAAATAATATGTTTATTATTTGAAATAATAATGATATCAATCATAATAGCATTACTAATTATCTTACAGTCTACCAGCAAGTAACATCCTCACCTCTCACTGATGTTCAGACTTAGCTCAAAAGATTTGCAGTTGGCCCCAAATTTACCTTTCAACCCCACATACAGCATTGCATTTCTTTGCTATTATCCCAGTTTCACACAGTTTTTCAGTGACCCACATCCCTCCTCTCCTTCAGAGCTTTGTTCCAAATCTACCTCCCTCCATAAGTTAACCCATTCAACATCAATCACTTTGCTACCAAAACCCACAGGTACCCTTTCATATATAATCAAAGAGCTTCCACATCCCACTGTCAAAGAATTATAAATTCATGTTAGAGCTGAAAGAGACTATAGAAACCATCTAGTCCAATATCTTAATTTTACAAATGAGGAAATGGAGACTCGGAACATTTAACTGCCCCACTGGACGGTGGCAGAATGGACTAAAATTCAGACCTCCAGATAATATTTGTCAGCATCTGGATCCAAATCCAAAAACATTTGCCTCAAATAGTACCAGCATCATTTACTAAAAAAATGCAAGTAGCATTCCTTTACAGATCCCCAAAATCTCACTGTTCAAGCATAATTGGTTCATCTAAAAATGTGTGAGTGAAGTAGAAGCTTGGAAAACTCATTAACAACACTTAGTACTGTACTGCACACAAAGCAGTGCTTAATGATTGTTTGGAAAATGGGTGAGTTCAAGTTTGAATGAATAAGGTCCCAGGGGGCAGAGTTTCTCGAAACCACCATCACAGGTACTCCACTGAAGAATTCGAAAACTTGATTTGGCACTGAAATTCATTTCTTCTGTAGTAATTTGGACCTTTCAAAATAACTTTGCAGAGTTCATGTGCTATTTGGCAATAGTATTCTATATGTGTAGAGATAAAAAGCAAAAAACTACCAAGGATGATATTAAACTCATGTGGTTCCAATCAAAATCTCAGATGGATTCTGAACAAGATCATGTCATTAGGATTACCCTCCCAGATATTAAGACTTGGTACACAGCTGGGCTCGGTGGTTCAGCCTGTAATCCCGCACCTTTGGGAGGCTGAGGTGAGTGGATTGCCTGAGCCTGCGGGTTCGAGACCCACCTGGGCAGCGAGACCTCATCTCTACAATAAATAAAAAAATCAGCTGGGCATGGTAGCTTATGCCTGTAATTCCAGCTACTCAGAAGGCTGAGGCGGAAGGATCACTGGAGCCCAGCAAGTCGAGGCTGCGGTGGCTGGGAGCGGCCACTGCACTCCAGTCTAGGTGACAGAGTGAGACTCCAACTCAAAAAAAAAAAAAAAAGACTGGTACACACCAAAATGGTTAAGATATTGCACTTCTGGCCCAGTTGTAGACAAAATAAGCAATGGAACAAAATGGAGAGTCTAAAACAAGACCCATACTCATATCAAAAGTAGGGCATAATAGAAGTGGCATCACATAGAGAAAACACTGGATCATTTCACTAATGCTGTTGGGAAAATTAGCTCATTGTAAAAAAAAAAAAAAAATGATCCAGTTATATCCCTACCTCATTCTACAAACAAAAATATATCCAGATGGTCCATGCACTTAGATGAAGTATAAAATAAGCTATTGAGGGGGAGGAAAGGAGAATAACTTTATGACCCTGGGATCGGAAGGATTTCTCAAGCAGGCCAAAAAAATTATTACCTCTAAAGTGGGGAATGAAAGGATCTGATTACATCAAAACTGAAGATTTCTGCTCCACAGAATACACTGCAAAGTCAAAAGACAGGTAACAGATGAAGAGAAGATATTTCCAATGTATATAACTAAGAAAGGGTTAATATGTAAAATATTTAAGAAACTCCTACAAATCAGTAAAAACAAGAGAGCCAACCCAATACAAAAAGACTAAGGGTATGAATGTTCTAGTCACTGAAATAGAGACTTAGATGGGTGATGTGAAGAGATGTGTGTCCTCATTGATAGGTCATCAGAAAATTACAAATTAAAGGCATCAACTTATAGCTACCCTGACAAAAAATAGACATTCAGATAGTAGCCTATGTCAACAAGCATGTGGTGAAATAGTCACTTTCACATGTGCTGGTGACTTTGCAATATTTATTACTGATATTTTGGTGAGTAATCTAGCAATAGATAGTAAAAACTGTAAGCACACTCCCTTTTACACAAGAATTTCTGGATATGTACCCCAGAGAACTCAATAAACACAGAGACATGTACAAAGTTTATTATAATAGCAAAATGGGAGAAAATATTTTTAGTGTAGCTTATTGTTCAGGGGTCAAAAATGATTAATTACCACGGGCAAACAATGGAAAAGCAAACGTTGGGAAAAACTGTACGAGTTCAACCTGGTATACTGTACCATAGCATTTAGGTCTAGTTCAGAGTGTATATAAAACAACATAATACATTTCTCATAGTTGTTCTCATGTCCAAAGTGAATGCCCACTAAGCGGATGAGAATGAGTTTCCTAACGAGGAGTCAGACTATTGGTCATGAGGTTGGGAGACCAAGGAGGAAACAAAGAGACTGAGATTGAAATTATTCTTGTAATGTGGCAAAAACCAAGGAGCAGCACTGGTCATATTAATGCAATTTTCTGCACTTAAAAGGCTAAAACAGTTGTAAATGATAAAGACAACAAGTTTAAATTGGGGGAGGAGGAGAAAAAAAGAAATTGCCTGTCTTTAGTTTACGGATAGTCAATGCAAAGAAAGGGGTTAACCTAAAATTCACTGAAGCCAGAAGTGTATTGGGATGAGCTGAGCAGCAACCCCCTTTGAGAGCCCTTTCATAGTCAAGGGGTAATTGAGTGTTAATTCCATTGACCTCCTGTGTAGTAGCTCTCCATACCCCCAGCACTCCAGCTGTCAGGCAGCATGCTTTACATAACTGTCGACTTAATGTTTTTCTTTTGAGTGAATTTCTTACCTGAGGCATTTCAGTCCTATACTTCAGCAATCAATTTAGGCCCAAAACGGAGCAGGCCTCAGCCCCTGGAAGCAGGTATTTGCATGCAAGCTAACTGCTTAAGCACCCGGGAAACAGCGAGGTCCAAGCAGATGTAAGAACTAGGACTGTATGCTCAATCACTACACAGTCAGCTAATTTGCCCATCACAGAATAACACTTTGTGCATGATTGTGGGAGTGTGTGTGTGTGTGTGTGTGTGTGTGTATGTGTGTGTGTGTGAGCGCTTGAGTGGTAAAACAGCATGATAGTTAAAATTTTTATCATTTCTTTCAAGGTTCTGAGCTATTTTTTAATGCTGCTTGCCTTAATAATCCGAAGCTATTTTTAAAGATGCAATCATGAAATTCTAATAGCTAGAATGTCATAAAAGGAGAAATGGTTTCAAGATAATTTGAATTGAATTCTAAGAAAATTTGAATTTTGTTTTTCAATTTTTTAAACAATGCAGTTTTTTCAAAGGATAGACACATGTTATGAAGAAGCAGTGAGAATTTGTCATTATATATTTTTAAAAATTTTAAATCTCTAAAATGACATAGAAGCTATTTTTCATGTATTGAAAGGATATAGGATAAAGCATTTGTTGGGCTCACAGGAGCAAACCAATAGCATCATTTATTCAGATCTTTTAACCAAAGGAGAAATTGCCACATTCATTGCCCTTATTTGTGAAAGAAGTGGACAGATAGAAGTTTCCTGTAGTCTCCTTAGATATGCTACAGACTAAAAATAATCAAGCCTAAATGTGACTGGCATATAAAAAATCTCAGACCCAGATATTTGTGGGTGTTTGGAAAGAGAACGGCCTGTCTCTCAGCTGTACCAAGGGAGAGAAGACTATATAATGCATTCTCAGCTAGCCCTTGGAATGACATTCAGCGTTCTTAACTCCACTTCACATAGCACAGGAAGTGATCCTCTACCTGACAGTCAAAATAAAATAATTTTACTCACCCCATCGACCTGCAGGTCAGTACCATGAAAATAAGTAGTTTGTGTTTTTTTTAACAGCAAATTGGCCGGGCATGGTGGCTCACACCTGTAATCCTAGCACTTTGGAAGGCCGAGACAGTCAGATTGCTTGAACCCAGGAGTCCAAGACCAGCCTGGGCAACATAGAGAAACCACCTCTCCTCAAAAAAATCTAAAACTTAACCAGGTGTGGTGGCATATGCCTGTAGTTCAGGTACTCGGGAGGCTGAGGGGATAGAATCACCTGAGCCTAGGAAGTCAAAGCTGCCATGAACCATGATCCTCGTGATCATGTCATTACACTCCAGCCTGGGTGACAGAATGAGACCCCGACTCAAAATGATAAAAATAAATTAAAAATAAATAAAGCAAATTGCATAAAGAGTAACATTGTCTGGAAACAGAACCTAGAAACTTTCAATCCATCCTGTTGAGACTAGTGACAGAAGATCCAGAGAAATAAAGTCAGCATTCTGTAAGCCACAAAACATAAGGTCAATGACAGGTATTCTTAGCAGTAGCTTTTGCCCCAATTATAGCAGGATTAATAGGAAGAATTTCATTTAGGAGCAAATGTATTCAGTGGGCAAAAGAATGCCTTTAGAATGACAGTGGCTCCTGCCTCAGGGGCCTGCTCTGCAGGTGGCATCTGTCAAAAGAAATGAATCCTGACCTCACTGTCCTCATATAGCCTCCCTCCATGAACCATCTAGGACCACTGGAGGGGATCAGCAGAAGGTCTCTCTCTACCACTGAGTAGTGTGTCCCTCATCAACACTCAGAATGCTTTACCAGGACTGGATATCCAAAAATGAACAGATAAGAAGATCATTTTACATTTGAGATTTAAATAAGTGACTAAGATGTGGGCAAAGAAAGAGGCGGAAGATGAGAGACACCAGAGAGTTCTAAGGTGGTGCTTCTCATAGAAACCACCTGGGGATTTGTTAAAATGTAGGTTCTGCCCCAAAACACACAAAGACATGGAAACTAAGCAACATGCTGCTGAATGACCTTTGGGTCAGCATAGAAATCAAGACAAAAATAAAAAGATTCCTGGAAACAAATGAGAACAAAGACATGACATATCAAAACCTCTGGGATACCATGAAAACAGTGTTGCATGGGAAGTTCATAGTGTTGCATGGGAAGTTCATAGCATTGCATGCTCATATTAAGAAAATATAGGAATCATAAGTAAACAGCCTAACATCACACCTAAGGAAGTCAGAAAGACAAGAACACTTAAATTCTAATTTTAGTAGAAAAATTCAGATTACTAAGATAAAGACATAATTACAGGAAATAGAAGACAAAAATATCATAGAAAGAATCAATAAGACGAACAGCTGGTTCTTTGAAAGGATAAATAACATTGACAAACTCCTGATCAGAGTGACTAAAAAAAAAGAGACAGAAAGTCCAAATAAACATGATGAGTAAGAAAAAGGAAAAAGGAGATGTCACAGCTTACTCTGAAGAAATTCAAAAGATTATCAGAGATTACTATAAACATTTGTATACAAATAAACTAGAAACTCTAGGGGAAATGGAAAATTTCCTGGCATCACATAACCTCCCAAGGCTGAAACAAGAAGACATTGAAATCGTAAACAGACCAATAACAACCCAGGAAATCGACTCAGTTATACGAAAACTCCCTGTCAAAAAAAGTCCTGGACCAGATGGCTTCTCAGCTGAATTCTACAAGACACACAAGGAAGAACTGATACCAATCTTATTGAACATACTCCTGGTAATCAAGAGGGAAGAAATTCTCCCTAGCTCATTCTATGAAGCTAATATCATCCTGATACTCAAAACTGGCAAAGACCCAATAAGAAAAGAGAATCACAGGCCAATTCCCCTTATGAACATAGATGCAAAGAATCTCAATAAGACTGTAGCAAGTTTTACCCAATAACACATCTCAAGGATCATTCACCACAACCAGTCAGGTTTCATTCCTGGAATGCAGGGCTGATTCAACATTCACAAGACCATAAGTATAATTCAGCACATTAACAGATGTAAAAATAAGAACCACATGATTATCTCATTAGATGCAGAAAAAACATTTGATAAAATCCAGTGTCTCTTCTTGATAAAAACCCCAGACACCCAGGCATCAACAGAACATTCCTCAAAACTGTAAGAGCCATTTATGCCAAATCTGCTGCCAACATCATACTTAATGGGAAGAAACTGGAAGCATTCTCCTTAAGAACTGGAACAAGACAAGGTTGCTCACTCTCACCCCTCCTATTCAGCTTAGTACTGGGTGTCCTAGCCAGAGCAATCAGGCAGAAGAAGGAAATCAGGGGTATCCTAATTGGAAAAGAGGAAGTTAAGTTATCCCTCTTTGTGCATGATATGATTGATATGATTTTATATCTAGAAAACCCTAGAGTCTGTCAAAAACCTACTTACACTGAAAAACGACTTTGGTAAAGTCTCCAGATACAAAATAAATGCACAAAAGACAACTGCATTTCTATACACCAACAACAAATAGGCTAAGAACAAAATAAAAAACACAATGCCATTCGCAATAACCACCAAAAAAATCTAAATGCTTTGGCAACCACCTAACCAGAGAAGTGAAAGGCCTTTACAAGGAGAAATACAAAACATTGCTCAAATAAATAAAGGATGATACAAACAAATGGAAAAACATCCCATACTCATGGATTAGAAGAATCAATATTGTCAAGATATCCATCCTACCCAAGGCAATCTATAGATTCAATGAAATACCTATCACACTGCCAACATCATTTTTCACAGACCTAGAAAAGACAATACAGAAATTCATATGGAAGCAAAAAAAGAGTACTAGGAGCAAAGCAATCCTCAGCAAAAGGAACAAAGCTGGAGATATCACACTTCTAGACTTTAAACTATATTACAAGGCTACAGTAACTAAGATGGCATGGCATTAGTACAGCAATAGGCACACAGACCAATGGAACAGGACAGAGAACCTAGAAACAAAAACTCAGTCCCTCAATCAACTTATCTTTGACAAAGCCATCAATAACAAATATTGAGGACTAGAAATCATATTTAGCAAATGGTACTGGGAAAACTAGCTAGCTGCACGCAGTAAAATGAAACTGGACATAAGTTAACTCACAATGGATCAAGGACTTAAATGTAAAACCTCAAACTGTAAGAATCTTAGAAGAAAACATAGGGAACACCCTCCTAGACATAAGAGTAGGCAATGAATTCATGACCAAGTCCTCAAAAGCAATTTCAACAAAAGCTAAGAAAGACAGGTGGGACCTAATCAAACTGAAAAGTTTTTGCACAGCAAAAGAAACCATCCGAAGAGTAAAAAGGCAACCCATGGAATGGGAAAACATATTTGCAAGTTATGCAGCGGACAAAGGCCTAACATTCAGGATCTACAAGAAACTCAAATGAATTGAAAGGAAAAAAACAAACTACTCCATTAAAAAACAAAGGACATGAACAGATATTTCTGAAAGGAGGACACACAAGCAGCCAATAAACACATGGAAAAATGCTCAGTCCCACTAATCATCAGAGTAATGCAAATTAAAACGACAATGAGTTACCACCTAACATGAGTAAGAACGGCTATCATTAAGAAGTCAAAAAACAATAGGTGCTGGCACAGCTGCAACGAAAAGGGAAGTCTTCTATACTGCTGGTGTGAAGGTAAACTATGGAAAGCAGTATGGTGATTCCTCAAAGAACTAAAAATCAAGCTTCCATATGATCCTGCAATCCCTCTCCCAGGAATATACCCAGGGGAACATAAATCACTCTACATAAAGTACACTGGAACATAAATGTTTATTACAGCACTCGTCACAATAATGAAAACATGGAACCAACCCAGATGCCCGTCAAAAATAGACTTGGTGAAGAAAAGGTGGTATATATACATAATGGAATTATATGCAGCCAAAAAGAAGAACAAAATCATAGCCTTCGCAGCAACTTGGATGCAGCTGGAGACCATCATACTAAGTTAACTATTGCAGAAACAAAGAACTGAATACTGCATGTTCTCACTCATGATTGGGCCTTGAACACTAGTCACACTAGCAAAAGGGTGAAATTGACAGGCACTGGACACTGCTAGAGGAGGAAGGGAAGGAGGAGGGAGGGAGGCACGTGACAACACACTGGGTACCTGATCCGCTATCAGGGAGAGAAAGCTAGCTAGAAGCACAAACTTCACCTGCATGCAACCTACTTATGTGGTAAATTCCCACTTGTATCTCACAATGCTAAAATAAGAAAATAAAATAAAATGCAGATTCTGGCTGGGGGTGGTGACTCACACCTGTAATCCCAGCACTTTGGGAGGCCGAAGTGGGTAGATCACTTGAGGTCAGGAGTTTGAGACCAGCCTGGGCAACATAGTGAGACTCTGTCTCTACAAAATAACAACAGCAAAAATAATAAAACAAAATGCAGATTCCGATTCAGTAGGGCTAAGGTGGGGCTGAAGGCCTCAATTGATGGTAGGACTACAATTTGAACAACCAAGTTTGAAAGAATAGATTTTAATAACACAAGGGCATGACAGGTGACCAAACTCTTCTACTGCAACCACGTGGTATGGGAAACACTATGAAATCAATGGCTACCCACCTACCTGCCTCAGAAAGAATATGCTCACCAAAGGTACTGAAAACTCTTTATCATTTTCCTCCACAGATCTGCTTCTTTTCTGGGTATGCATAAGATCTGTGAATGACAGCAGAAGCGACCCAAATCCTTGAGGTTTATTCCTTTTCCCTCAACCTCCATACCAGACCCCAGATCCTATCAAACTGACCCTCCCCATCTCTCCTTCTCTTTCCTTCCTCTACTCTCACGTCTACAGCTGAGTTCAGGGATCATGACCACTTCCCTGGGTCACTAAACTGCCCTCTGAATGACTGAATGAATGGGTTTCCTCACTCTATTTTCTTTCCTGTTTTCTTTCAAATAGTCTCTTGTCCTTCCACATTGCTGTTAACATTATAATTCTTAGTCTCAGACATGAATCTATATTATCTCCCTGTCCAGATTTTCCCACCTGACATGACTTCCTATTTCCATAAGGACAAACAGCAAAGTCCTCAGCAGGGCATCAGAGAGTTTTCAGTCTGATCCCAGCTTCTTCCTCTGGCCTAATTCACGTCTTTGCCCCCTCCACACCTTTTCCTCCATCACACGTTCCTACCTTCACATGAACGGAAGCCCAGTCCACACTTTTATAAATTCAGCTGCACCATTTCCTTCTCCTGGAGCTACCTCATCCCGGGCATCAATCTCCACTACTGCGGGGGCTGGAAACCACTTCATCCCACAAAATTCAGATCTAACAAGTGTTTTCTCCTCTATGGAACATTCCAGGTATGATGCCTCCTGAAACATAGTAGGCTAGCAAGAAATATTACTGAATCAATGAACAGTACTTATGACTTTCTATAAGTTGCTTCTGCCACATAGCTAGGATGCTGGTTCACGTTTGGAGACAGGGGAAGGAAGAATCAGGTGGAAATGTTCATGTTCTACTGACCTCTACTCTAACCATCAAAATAGAAAAGTCACAGTTTTGAGGTCCTATAAATCAGGGCTCAAGAAGCTTTTGTCTTGGCCATCAAGAGCAATGACTGAAGCTAAGAAGATCTTCAGGGGCAACTGTATAAGCACCTAGAAGATCTAAGATTGCGTGGAGCAAGAGAGTACTGGAGCAACCCAAAAAAACCAGAATTATTTTTTGTAGTAGAGGCTTCCCCGGCTAGGTAAATGTTCTAGGAACCAATCAACATCAGTCTATCAGCTAGTGTTGTAGGGAGAGGCTGTGTTTGGCTTCAGTGAATTGCTATTTTTTTTAATATTCTTTCAATGCATTTGCCTATTTCATGGTGGGTGATTTACGAGCACACTGTGCCGAGTGTTCAGCAATTTTTGACCAAAAACAGCACGCCCCCCTCCTTATTCTCCCAATCTTGACCCAATCAATGTTTTTTTTTCCCCCCAGATGAGAAAAGTCCTTAAAGGGAAACATTTTACCGATGTGACAGAGGTGAAACAAAAAACGGCAGCAGCACTAAAAGACATCCAAATTGACGAGTTCAAACGCTGTTTCGAGCAGTGGAAAAATGCATCAAATGGAGAGTACTTTGTAGGTGACTGAAGTTTAAACATGTAAGAAAAACACAATTTTAATAAATAAATTCCGGGTTTTTTGGGTTCCCCCCTCATACGTTATACCTTCTCAACCTCAAAGTTATCACTCTTCTACTGACTACGCTTAGGGAGATCTCGGAGTGGTTTAGAACTAAGATGACGTTTCCAAAATCTTGCTTAACTTGCCCCAGCAAAGTAGCACATTAGCATGAGATGAACAAGAAATAGGAGGTACCGATTATTTTGGACACTTGGAAAACACTTGATTTTTTTCAGGTAACAGCAATGGTTCATCAAAACTAATGCTTTTTGGTATTTCGGGGGCAACCACAAAAGAAAATTAATATCTAGAGAAATGAAGTCCACACTCATTAATTTGAGTCAAAAACATAATGTGGTTTTATGCAAAGGACAAAAGCATTCATACTTTCCCATGAATTATAAAAAAGTTTTTAAAAAATTAAACAAATATCTTTCGTCTGGTTAACGAAACAGTAAGAAATTTTCAGTCCACTATTACAATGCCTTTCTCTCATACTGGAAGCAGTAAAAAAGGGCTGCTCATCCATTGATTCATTCAAACATTCAGTCAGTCAGTCAACAGGTATGTATTGAGTACTGATTCAAAATATGCCCATGAACTCTCTGACACTTCCCCCATTAAAGAGGTTAATTCCCCTGCCCTTTAATACAGATTGGCATATAACATTGTGAATGAACATAATGCAGTAGGGAGGATCCTGCTTGACTCCCAGGATGCCTACTAAAGGATATGCAGTTCTGTGGGATTCTCTTGGGACATGTGCCTTTGGAGCCCTGAATCATCATGGAAGAAATCCAGCTACCCTGAAGCTGACATATTGGAGAGACCCAATAGAGACAGAGAGACATACCCAATGGACATCAGTTATTCCAGCTGGTTGAGTCTGCCCAGCCCAGAAAATAGACATGTGAATGAAGATGCCTTTGAGATGAATCCAGCACAGTCACCTTTGAACTTCAGTCATACCGAGACACCCGAGGCAAGAACCTCCTAGCTGCACCAGATCACTCCCCAGGAGCAAAAGATATAATAGTAATAAATACTTGTTATTTTACACCACTGACTTTGAGTGATTGGCTACAACAGAAATAAATAACTGGACCAAGTACCTACTGTACATCACAGTGTTAGGTAGAAAGACACTCTTCCCCAATGGAGTTTAAAACTTGTCGACCCAGTACTTTAGGTGAATGTAAAAAGCCATGCCCTAGTCTCCCTGATTTTGCAGTACAAATAGAAAATATTGATATTAATGAATATATGCCAATATAAGAAAATATAGGTAAGCGCTAAGTAAATGAACAGCAAACAGAATTGACTAAAAGATAGAAGTCCTTGGGAGTCGCACAATCAGGGAAAGAGTTGGCAGGGACACGAGAACCAGGCTAAGCGTCAAGGACTCATGTGGGGAAAAGGCATGGGGGGTGGAAAAGGGATTTTAGCCTGAGTAGGATGGGGTGGCGTGAGCTAGTTAAGAAGAGAGTTCTCACATAGGGAAGTGCAGAAGGAAGAGAATAGGAAAATCAACAAGAGGCAGGCAATAGAGGGTCCTAAAGGGTTAAAAAGAACTAGACTTCATTTTCTTGGCAAGAGGAAGATACTGAAAGTTGACAAGGCATAGACTTGTTCAATTCGCCCAAGAGTGGAATGAACATGAATCGATGTATTAGAATCACACTAGAGGCAGAGAGACCCATCCAGAAGCTCTTGGAATAATCTTCAGACATAGTAAGAAAGGTCTTTCACTCACTCCTCAAGCCCCAGCCCTTCCAAAATGTCCTTTCTAGCCTCTCCCATCTGTTTCCACACTTTTTGGTCTAGGGATGGAGCCATGACATTCTCTTAATGACCCACGTTCCCTCATGCTGGGGACCCAGTTACAGAGAGTACTTCCCGGCTGCTCTCAACTGAATGGGTGGGCTCATTCCATCACGAAGCCCACTGACAGCTGCTTCCCGGTGATCCAAGCAGTTCTGAGTGCCTGTTGTTTGTTTTGACCGTTTGATCCTCGGTTCTCTACATGGTATCATTAGTTCGCTGATGCCTGACAAGTTTTATCCTAAAGTGAACGATACAAGTGAAGACATGTTCAGGTGTTCCCTGAAGTAGAAGCATTCCTGGTTTCTGGAAGAGATGATATGTAATAACAATTATATGGTGCTTTCATCTTCAAAGCCCTATGCAAACATTATCTAATTAACCCTCACTACATACCTGGAAGGCAGGGAAGCATCATTAAACCTGATTTTCAGGAGACGAGACTGGAAACTGCAAGTTAAATGACAAGCCCTCCACCAGGAAGGCTCAATGCTGGTCCAAAAAACAGCAAAGGGCTCCAGATCCTTCCTCCTAAACTGAGGCCAAGGAGGATAATCAACACTGAAATATTTACATTTATTGCAGGGTCATATGCAATATCTCCTCATAAAGTTTATCAGAGAATAGGAAAATAAATCTTTTTCATATAAGGGGGACTCTGGGGTGCTGGCACTGGATTTTTCCTGTCTCGAAGTGTGACCTCTCCATACTTTGAATTCCTCATCTGTCAAAGGAGCCCTATTAGTCTGTGATTCCCAACACACAGCAGCCCTAAAACAATTCATGAAATGAGTGCTCAGAAAATGAACTCTAATGAGGTCCCACGAATCATTTTAGCAGCTGGGAAAAATTGTAGGATGAGTCATCAGCCTCCATTCTTACATAATTTCTGCCTCATTCTGCCATATCCCCACCAGAAGAGGTGCCCCTCATTACCTCTCCAAGCCATATCCCCGGGATCTCTCTCTGTCCTCCATCAAATTTCCTCAGAAACAGCCTTCTATCTCCCTGACACCAAGGCTCAGAAGCAAGTAACTGTCTAATGTAAGCTGTCCCAGAGAGACTGCATTTTAACAGGGGACAAAGGTTCTACTCAGCCAAACTGAAGTCCTAGGAGACTGTGGTGTTCTGGCCACTGAAAACTCACTTGCAGAGGAGGTATCTGGGGTGGCAGAGCCCTGACATCATACTACCCCACGCCTACAGCAACCACAATAGCAACCAACATTTTTTTAGTATTTACCAGGAGCCAAGCTCTGTTTTAAAAGTCTGGTGTTGTGATTAAGATAATGGCCTCTGGTCTTTCTGCTCCTATGAGATGACTTCATCTCTCTGTGCCTCAGTCTCTTCAACTCTGAAATGGGAATAATGAGTGAACCTATCCCCTGGGTGATCATAATGACTGAATAAATTAATGCCCATAAAGTGCATAGCATCATGCCAGGTATGTAATAAGCACCAAACGTAGTTGCTATTATTATAGGCACTTAATTATACAAACAAGAATGTGTTGATACAATCTTGTGAGGTAGGCGCTAGATAGCAGATTATCAGTCTTGTCTTACAGATAAAGAGACTGGAATGTAAAGGTGAATATACTTGTCCCAGTGAACAGTTAGTGGGTAGCAAAGCCGGGACTCTCACAAGGCAGCCTGGCTGCAGAGCCCAGACCTATCACCACGCAGCACTGCAGAGCCCACACGGCTTCCAGAGCCTTCCAAGACAGCAACATTTGGCTGGCACTTATCAGTCCGGGTTCAAGTCATGATGCATCCACAACAAAAACACACACACACAGATGAAGTTCTCTCTCTCTCCTCCCTATCTTGATATCTTCATCTTTAAAACAAACTTAATATACTCATTTAAGTTGGTCATGAAGATTAAGTAATTTGTGCAAGAAAATTCTGGAAATTTCACAGTGCTCTCTCTTCAAATGTAAGAAATTATTCTTTCCTAAGACAGGGTGAACCAACATGAATTAACTATGTGCAAGGGGTAAAAGATCCCAGATCACCTGTGCTCATGTTGATCCTCCGGTCATGGAGATGATTGGCAACCAGAGAAACCTAGTCAGACCTGGGAGCCAGGGTCCCAGGCAAGGTGGGGTGCCCCAGGGGCAGACTCCATGCTACAAACCCTATTGGAAGCCCCACGGTGCACACCTGCCCACCAAGTCATGAGGTGGGAAACCTCCATCTGCCCCACAAACCAGGAATCCCGTCATCTCAGATGCCCTGTATGGCTATTGTTCACTCCCTCCCCGGTGTCCCTCCAAGGCCAGGCACCCACAGGAAGGGGCCCTCAGGACTGTGGAATCCGGAGGTCTCTGAGGAAGGTAGGATGAAAGGAGGCCCTTGGTAGAGTCTGCAGGGCACCAGTGTCCTTGGCTGCCACGACAGGAGCGTCATCAGCTATCCTGTTCCTTCTGTCTTATGGTTGAGCCATGCTGAAGTCCCCAAGGCCCAGTGGGCCATTTCTGTTCGATACCCTGCTGAGAGGACTGGGGACCTGTTGTTCTCTGTATGTGGCCTTTTAGATTCCCAAGGGCAAATCATCCCAACTACTACATTGGGGATGTCAGAGGGTGCAAATATGCACTTCCAAATTACTGATTATTTTTTATAATCCAAGCAGATTATATATCTGCTTTCACAACTCACCAGAATGATCTCTTTTAAAAATTGTTATTTTCCTGCCTTGTGTTTTGGTCCACCACAGCCACCATCCCTCCTCCCAGGAGAAAAACAAACAAAGGACAAGGGGTAGCCCTGAAAAGTCAGCATCCAGCCGGCAGTCCGCGTTCCATCCTCCACCTGCAACCACAGCCCAGGTGCCAAGCTGGCTAAGGTGACGAGGTCTGGGGATAATTATGCTGGCAGCTTCCACGCCGCCTCTGGGATCTGTCACTCCTTGGGCTGCTCACTGGCTGCCACACTGCGGCTCTTCTGAATGCTATTTCCTGTCCTCGCAGCTTGATCTCACTACAATTTGCACATCCTTTACCACTCATGAATAATGCCCCCGTTCACATCTGTCAGGGGATACAGTATATTTTGGAAGCCGCTTAATGGCAAAGGTGAGCGATTTGCCCAAGCTTGTATATATGTGTTCAGGCTCCTCCCTCCTACTGGCTTTCCAAATGCCACCCCTGGTTCCAAGTCTTTGCCTTATTGTCACGGTATTTATCGTTTAACATGTATCAAATATGCTCGTGCGCTTAGCGCTCTAGCAAATGAATAGAAACATAATGTTCCTGCCAAGTAGATTTATCATTTAACCAGAGCGAGCGAAAGAAGAAACAAACAGTAGGAGAAGATGTCTAGCTCACACTGAGGTGAGACCATGGCAAAACTGGGCCAGATGGCTTTGTTGTGCAGCCTTCTGACGCCTCCCACGGACAGCTGCTTCTCGGAGGGAGACTATTGTGGGGTGAGCTTTAAGGAATTCTTTTCCCTTAAATAAGGCTACTGCTTGATTTGGGACATCCCCCTAACAAGGTCCCCGTCCCGCACCGGGCAGCCTGCCCACCCACCATGAAGCTGACCTCTTGTCTGTCACCCCCCATTTTCTCGTTTAACCTGGAAAGAAGGCAGGTTTGAGAGCTCTGTAGACCCCCCAGGGGGCTATTTATCACACCTTTTTTTTGTGAGAGCAGAATTTCTGTATGTCTGGGAACCTACATCCAAAAGTAAGCCAATGTTGCCTTCTGGCATTGTTCTCCTCAACTGGCAGTTGGGTGACATTAGTACTTTCAGCAGCATGAACTCTGATTTTAAAGTATTAATTACAATGTTGAAATAAGCCTAAGAATGAGAGGGGGTGAGAGGAAAAAGAAGAGTTTATATCAAGCAATATCTCACAAAAATAAGATCTTAAATAAGCAGAATTTCAAGATCAGTGTCTGACAGGGGGACCCCAAGTATGACAAGGACTGACAGGAGCTGGCAGGCACTCCATACCCCAGATCTACATGGAAGTGTGCATCTAAAGCATTTCTCCACAAAGGCAGAGCCAGACATCAATGTTAGAACAAAGAGCATCAGGACAGACCTTCCCAGAGCTTGTTGGAATCCTGGCCTAAGCCCCAGAATTTGTCCCACCCATTGCATCAGGATTCCCAAGTCATTTCTTAACAGGACTCAGTGGCAATTCCCACTCTCACGGCCAGACATCTTAGCAGAACACGAGCAGTGATGAATCCTGAGGTGAGAGGAAACTGGGTCAGGGTGTCTTCAACAAGCAGGTGTCTTATCTTTGGTTACCTCAATTGCCCAATTCCCAGACACTTCTGTGACTACAGGGGGCTCCAGGCCCCGGCAGAATCCTTTCGGCTTTGACAGCCTCTCCTCTGTACATTCCTCCAAGTGGATGCTGGAAATGTTCCATGTAGAGTCCCTGTAAGGGGAGGCAGTTTCCTCCTGACAGTGATGCTTCGGTCCGCTAACCAGGTAGCCCTCCTTTTGCACCTGGAGTGGGCGCCAACTGCCAGAAGTTTAAGCTTGATTCTCCTTGAAAGCTCTGATCACCTCTACACAGAACTGGCACTCCCCAGTGAGTCTTCGACAAGAGGCAAGTATATGTGTCCTCTGCGTCTAGCCTCATTCTCTGTAAGTGCTTACAACAACCTATGAAAAAGATACCATTCGGTTTAGCTCTATTTTAGAGATTAAAATAAAAAGAGAAAGTAAGAAAAACAAGGCTTAGCAAGTCTAAGAAATTTCCCCAAAATTCACCCAGTTAGCAAGTGGGGACAAAATTAGAACCTAATCCACCTGGCTCTCAGATCCACACTTAACTAACTTTGAGAGCCACAGGGGTCGCAGAACACAAGACTTCCTCTGCCAGAGTGAGAAGACAGTCTTTTCTACATGAAAAAAATTAAGATAATTCTCAGATTCTCATTAAATATATTTTTATTTACTGACATTGTTTGATCATGTTCTTAAATCATCAAGTCTGTTTCATCTCCTCATTAGACCCTAAGATTCTCAAGGATAAGAACCACATTTCCTTTTAAATTGCTTTCTTCCTTGCTTCCTTTCACCAAGGTAGTCTCCAACTTGATTAAAAAATGTTCTCAGTCTTTTTCTAGGTTAGTCTTTGACCTAACACATTTATGTTGAATATTCTTCTAAGATAAAGACTGCAAAATTAACTTGGTTGGCAGCTGGGCATGCCAGACTTGTCATTATTATGTTACGGTAGGGTGTCATATTTCTAATACTCCATCCGAAAATTAAAAGAAATTCAGCAATCTCATGTAGTACTGGACAAGAGTTTCTTTCCTTCAGTTCACCAAAGAAGTCATTTCACAAATATTATTGCCCTAGTCTAACCTGCCAGGTTTTGGCTGAGAATTTACTCACTAGAATTTTGTTCCATAATTTTTTTCCATAACATTTCTATCCAGTCAGTTAAAGTGTCAACATGAGACGCATCGCTTCTGAAATCAAAGTCAGTTCCTAATGATGCTTATATACTCATCACAAAGATGACCCAGGTACAGGTTTAATCCCTTACCCAAAGAGGGAAACTGGGGAAGGGGACCCGATCGTGGTATCATTATCAGATCCCTGTGCCTCCATACCTGGTCAAGAAAGGTCAAGTGTGTTGGGTGTGGCCAAGGTTCTGTTATTAACATAATAAAATAGTTCTATCAATTAAACTTTCAAGATAGTCAGTATTGCCATCATTTTCAAAATACATTTGTGCTCACACTCATGCCCAGCCATCAACCAAGTCAATTTTGCAATCTTTAGAATACGCAACATAGCTGGGCTCGGTGGCTCAGCCTGTAATCCCGCGCTTTGGGAGGCTGAGGTGAGTGGATTGCCTGAGCCTGAGGGTTTGAGACCCGCCTGGGCAACTTGGCGAGACCTCATCTCCACACACACACACAAAAAATACCCAGGCATGGTATCGCGTGCCTATAGTTCCAGCTACTTGAAAGACTGAGGCGGAAGGCTCTCCAGAGCCCAGCAGGTTGAGGCTGCAGTGGCCAGGAGCGTGCCACTGTACTCCAGTCTGGGAGACAGAGTGAGACTCCAACTCAAAAAAAAAGAATACACAACATGAATGTGTTAGGTCAAGGACTTCAGCAAAGGCATACAGAGTGCCCTCCAAAATTTCAAAACGCAGATTTTGCAGACAGAAGTTGATATACTATGTGTCATCTAGAAGATAGAAGACATATCATTATCATGTGAGGGTAGGATGTCATATTTCTAATATACCCTCAATAAATTAAAAGAAATTCAGCAATCTCATGGAGTATTGGTTAAAAACTTCATTCTTTTAGTTCACCAAAGGAGTCATTTCACAAAGATTATTTTGGTCTTGACTTACTTCTCACTAACTCAGAAATAGAAATTCTTGCAAGAGACTATTTTAATTGAGGACAAAAGGTATTATTCTCAAAGTTCAAGACAAATTTTTGAAAAAAGAAAAGTGCATGTGGGACCAAAAGGTCATTGTCCCCATTTGAAATAGACTTTCTGCATGCAACCTCGGTGTCGAGGACCCAGAAATACCTGTCCTGACAACCAAACTGAAGACCCCTTAATGAGCCCTAGCAAATCCCAACATGAGAATGCTGGGAAAAGTCTAATTTGATCATGAGTCTCTGGATACCATCTCCAGGGAAGAATTCAGAGAATTTGCACACCGTCTGAATACATAAGAGCAGGCAGGCCATCAATGCAAGACAAGTAAATCAGATACAACTGTCACAGAAACCAAAAAATACTATAGCAGCAGGTCTATACTCTATTAGGTGGACAATTGGTTATATATCTTTTTCAGGTGTCGCCATAGCAATATTTTTTTCCTCACTTGAGTGTAAATCCCTCCAGTAAAACTCATATTTATTTGAAAACACAAAAATATTACAAGTGAATTATTCTTCGTATAAAAGTCAAAGTCTGCTTCCCTCCCACCCCTTGAGACGGGGTCTCGTTATGTTGCACAGACCTGTCTCAAATTCCTGAGTGCAAGCAATCCTCCCACCACGACCTCCCAACGTGCTGGGATTCAGGCATGGGCCACCATACCCGGTGCCATGAAAGCCTGCTTTTTAATAACTCACAAGTTTTATGAGTATGATTACATGTAGAATTTTTTAAAATCTGTACCTCTTTGTTTCCCTGTCTTGTTAGATGCCTAGTGTCCCATAACAGCTAAATCCTTGAATTAGAGGATGATAGTACTTTTCAAATGTCTGTTGACTCCATATTTAACTGTTCTTCTTTCATAATGTATAAGAGGTGAAAAGAAAGCAAATCTGACCTGAATATTCTTGTCACTTGTTGCACGTGATCCCTTCCCAACAAGAATGGGTGGGATGAGGCAGAAGGGAGAGGCAGTAAAATGCTTCTAGCACCTTCTTTTACCTTCTCTATTTCTGGAGCAGAATCTAGTTAATGAGTCAAGTTGGGGTTTAAGTATAACTTTTTGTGTAAGACTTGACATCTCAGTTCAGATGGTAATTTCTAATTTTTACAAACAAGCAAGAGGAAGACCATGTTTTGACCAATTACATGTAGGCTTACTTTTCTTCTCTGGACTGTATATATGTATATATATATAATTTATTTATTTTTTAAGCAATGTTTCTTGGTTGTGACTGTTAGGGTTCATTATCTTTATCATCAGAAAGCACTCATTAATTCCTAATTGGGCCAGGTGCTTCAATTAGAAATAGCACCATTAAATTTAGAGTTATAGGAAGCTTCTCCTTGTACTTGTAATGGAAAGACGTATGTGTCTGAGAAGGGTTTAACTTTACATATTTGAAAGTATGTTCAGTCCCAAGGGATTTGTTTTGTGTGAGTCTCTAGATAGCAAGATGTAAGATGAAAGGGGGAGAGAGGGGGATGGTATATTCCCTAGCTTGCAAACAGACACTGGTGTCTATCTCTAAAATATAGATATGCACATATCTATATTCCCCTGAAATAAGTCCCTATAATGAAGGCATCTCCCCCCAGAGACTAGCATATTTAATTAGAATGAATTTATGTACGGCTTGGCTCACCAGGATAGCCTCAAGAGATGAACATCTTGTTATGGGAAAGCCCAAGAGGTGTAGCCGCCAATCTTCCTCCAGCAGATTCTGCTCAGTATGAACAGTAAAGTAGAGAATGTTCTGCCTCTAATAAAGAAGCAAAGCCAGAGTCCCTGGTTTCTGCTCATTTTCACAAGTGTCCCACCTTTCACTAAAGCAGGTGAACCTCCTTTTGCAGTCAAAGTTGAAATCCCAAGAACCTACACCTTGGTCTCTTAGCTACTGTAATTTAGCAAAAAGAAAGGGCCTCCCTTCTACCTGAATTCATATCATAATGGGTTTCTAAATACAAAGCACATAAACTCTTTAAATGCAAATATTTCATTTTTTTCCCTCTATAACAAAAAAAGATGCTCTTAATGCCTCAACTGGACCCATATTTCCCATCAATCCTTTCTGGAAAACTGTTTTCTTTAAAATAAAGATTTTACATGGTAGTTTTTAAATAAAGAGAAAATTGTAATGATTTTAAGGGGATAGTATTTTTGTTTATCTTTATACAATTTCAATTTTTAAAACCAAAACACAAATCATGGGTAAACATGTTATTAAAGTAATAAATATTGGGGTGTCCAGATACCTTACATCTCCTTTCAGTTGACAAAGAAAAAGAAATCTTATACATCTTTACAACTCTTTGAGTAAGGCAGGGGAGGTATTATTATCACTCATCCCACCAGCAAATCTTATTGTCCTCTGCCAAGTTCAGAAACTATGAAATAATTAAAGACTGCATGCCCAAATACTGTAATATGTATTTTAAGTTGATTTAGAGTTTGTGTTAAACTAAAAGGTGACCGAAACTGCTGTTTATATATGTATCTATCATCCTAACTGCTCTGGTCATTTTTATTGGCCAACTAGAAATTTGTAATTCAAAATCTATCTAGCTGTTACTAATGTTCATTTAAAAGTGACCACATAGACAAGTGAGAAGTCTGGCATCACCACTCTCGTCCAGCATGTATTACTAATAATAACCCTTTGGTAACCCACCAATTTAATGGCAATATTTCATATCAAAGAACATTTACCTGAAGGATTTCTGTCTCATATTGTGCACATATGCTAGGCTATGCTGGTGACCATTAGCAATTCTGGTAAGGTTTTAGAAAACTGCTTCATCATAAGGCTTACCAAATAAACCACAGATTACTGAACAAAACCGAAATCAGAACCTTTCCAGGCTTTAGCACAAACACAGGCAAAGAACACAGGCCGAAATAATGAGGAGACACTCCATAAGAAGAGGGAGAAGGGGTAGCAAATGCCCTCCCAGGGTTCATTATGCCTCTTGAACTGCTAGTAGTAAAGTTAATTTTTAAATGCTTTGAGGTGATTAAGAAGCTGGGCATCACTCTAAATGTAAATAAGTCCCATTTCATTTCCTCGAAGCTGACTCTGATTGGAGCAGTCACCAGCTACTTAGCCTGCTGATAAATTTAAGATCCACAGTCTAGTTCATAATTAACCCTGTCTTCTTATGAAGTCAAAGCTTAGCAAACTCATTTGTAAATACAAGCACACCCAGAGACCTCATTCCTGACAGGTTCACTGGGGAAAAGTTGGTTTGTCATAGAAGCCATATTAAAACCTGAAAGTCATGTTGTGTTGATGGATTGCTTACCAAATATTTGGTAGAGGGTAGTGTTATTTCCTTCCACCAACAAATCTGAAAAGTAATTTGAAAGAACATCCTAGCAATTGGATTTTGGTCCTTTTTCTGATAACAAGATTTCTGTCCCTTCAACTTACAGCTTCTGGAAGGAGCCCAATGAATTATTTATTTCCTACTCACTTGGTCTCTCTCCCTCTGTCGGCACTATTCATTCCTCTATCTTATCGTAATAAGCCAGGTCACCACTGAACTGAACTCAGATCACGACTGCTTGGCGTTGCCTGCTTTACAGGTCTGGATGGCCTACTTTATATTGTTTGTACTTCACTGATGTTGGTGTGCTGGTGTAAGATTGTATAACTGCTTTACCCCGGGAACCCTCATAAAAATGAGAGGGTTGGCTCATAAAACTATCCCACTGTGCAAAACTGTAAATAGCTTCCTTAGAGGCAGGACGAATCCAAGGCTGCAAAAAGTGCATATCCTCGGTGCCAGAGAACAGAGCCACCCCCTTTGGAGTTTGTGCCTCCACAAGCCAGTGAGGTCTGCTTGTCCTGGGAACCGCGATGCCAATTGTTCTATCCATGTTTTGCAACTTAACACCATTTCCTCACGCCTATTTCCCTTCTGTTTCCGCTTTGCCACTGTTTGCCGACACAGGAAGAGGCCAGGGGCTCACATGAGGACAAGGCCCCTGCCGGGGGCACAGTCATGTTTAAAGGCCAAGTGATGATCCGTCATCATCACTGTGTTTACGTGAGGGATTAAATAAATAAACAGGCTCTGTGCAGCTGCTGTTTTTGCTATCTGTTTTCAGGATTCGGAATAGTGTTGTGGAACAACTAGACTCTGACTCTAGTATATTGAGCAGAAGTGAATCTGGAGATTGTTTACATGCTTGTATTGCTTGCGACACTTTCATGCCCGGCACATCAGAACACACAAAATAGCTTCTTTAGCCAATCACTAAGAGCAACCAGCCCCTTAATTCGAGACAGTTTCCCCCTCGTAGTCTTTTGTTAGGAAGCACAGAGGGAAGAGAAGAACCTGAGACCACTGCCCAACCGTGGAAGCAACACAGGAGAAAGGGGCAACTGTCCCGGTTGGGAGCTCTGGCTCTTCCACATCAATCTGGGCTGCAAATAAATAAATTGCAATGTCCCATTTCATCTTTCCTAAAGCACGTGGCCCTGAGAGAGGCTGCAGAAGAGGTGGTATAGCAGTGGTTCTCAAAGTGGGGTCCCACTAACATCATCTAGGAAATTGTTAGAAATGCAAATTATCAGCTTTATGAATCAGAATCAGAGCCGTCAGGAGGGGGGTTGGAAATCCATGTTTTGAAAAGCCCTCCAGGCAATTTGATGCAGCTAAAACTTGAGAATTCCTCCTAAAAGGGGTATAGCATACAGCAAGGCTAGAGTCTACCATCAAACTTCTGTGTGCAAACTTGACCTTGAGGACCTTGACTTTGTTTGCTTCTTTAAGCCTCAATTTTCATCTAGAAAACAGGCAGTAATAATTAAGCAGTTGGGACTATTTAATGAATGTATTTGTCTTAGGCTCGACTAATAGAAAATACTCAAGAAATATTAGTTATCATTACTTTCATTCTTTTGGAAATATTAGGTCTAGAGCAAAGTACATGCTCAAGTAATGAAAGGAGCAAATGGGGCAACCCCTTCTGATCCCCTCTCACTGTGGGAGCTTTTCTGTCCTCTTAATAAATCCTGCTTTCTCAAAATAAAATATAAAATAAAATTGAAAGGAACAAATGAGTTCGTGAATGAATGTCAGCACCATAGGTGGTTAGCTTGTGTTGAGAAGGAAAATGCTACTGGCATTATATAACTAGACCTCAGTTTTTTAGAGAACAAATTAGAAAAATAAACATACTTTTCTCTGAGATATTGTGAACATCAAACGTATTTAACAAATGAAAAGGGTAGGAAGAGTGAGAAGAAAGAGGAAAGAGAAGGAACAGAAAGGGTAAGAATTGAAGTGACTTTTTTTTTTTTTTTTTTCTGAGTTGGAGTCTCACTCTGTCACCCAGACTGGAGTGCAGTGGCCGCTCCCGGCCACCACAGCCTCGACCTGCTGGGCTCCGACGATCCATCCGCCTCAGCCTTCTGAGTAGCTGGAACTATAGGCGCGCGCTACCACACCCAGCTAATTTTTTGATTTATTGTAGAGATGAGGTCTCACCAAGTTGCCCAGGCGGATCTCGAACCCGCGGGCTCAGGCAATCCACTCACCTCAGCCTCCCAAGGCGCGGGATTACAGGCTGAGCCACCGAACCGGTTGAAGTGACTTTTCTGTTCACAATTTAAATGCAGACTGTGGCTGGGAGCATTTACTTCTCCAGCTCATCTACCCTAGAGCCATAAAATCCATGATGCCTTTGGGGTCTTTATTCTCTTTTCCTCTACCACTTTTCCCTTCCGTTTAAGGAAACATTTTCCTGATGAAATGCTAAGTTTGGTTTCCCCTAATTCTGATGCTTGCTGGGGCGAAGTGCTCAGAGAGGGAAATCGAAGAGAGGTTCTGAGAGTGAGAGATAATGAGATTTTTGTAAAAGGTGGGGCCCAGGGCTATTAAGGGGAGCTCAAAAGACATTTGATCATGGGATCACAGGGAGCATTTGCCTTTGGAATCCTTGGCTGCGTCTCATGAGATCATAAGGAATATCCCATCATGGGATTACAGGGGCGTCTGCTCATGGGATCACAGAGGGTGTTTGATTATGAAATTATAAGGGGTGTCTGCTCATGAACACAGGGGGTATCTGATTGTAACTTCAGAAAACAAAGTCACCACACACTCACCCACAAGTCAAGTTAGATCAGATAAGGAGAGGAAAGGTACTAGACGGAAATCTTCGTACAAACCTGCTGAATCTGTTGATTTTAGTGCCTTCACTTTGCTATGAGAAAAATCTGCACTGGCTTAATAAATTGAGAAAGAGTTTTTTTCCTCACCATGAAATTGTGGATCAACAACCAAACCCAAACTGAGACTAAAGGAGATTACCTCTCTAGCATTCGAACTGATGCTTGCCTTGCCTCTGCAGGACATGGCTACTAAATTCTTGAGACTATAAGAAAGCAGAGAGGCAGCTGCAGAATGTTAAATGGTACATTTCCAAATGAATTTAGCTGGGCATTTCCTTCCCAAATCAGGCCTATCCAAGAGGTTAAAAAAATAAGCTTATATTAATTGTGGCATAAAGACACTTCTTACAAGTCAGAAGCATAACACTCTAAAGATTCCCAAGCATAGTGCTCTAAAGGAAGATGCCCTGTCCCAAGGCTTGAGCCAAAGGAGTTTCCTGCTTCCAGTGGCATATTCGGAGCAGCGTCTTGTGGCTACCACCTGTAACCACTATCTCACTTTCCCTAAGCCTACCCAGGGTCTAGTTTCTTCAAATAAAGCACCATACCAGCCATGACCTATTCCAATCAGTCTTACTTCAAGACGGATGCGGCTGTGAGTCAGGATATCAACTAGCTTCAAGTTGGGTGAACGGTAAGCCCATAGAACAGACACATAACACTGTTTATCCTTAGTAGAAGGGTGTCTTACCGTAACTGTTCAGCATCTGAGGCTATCTGAGTCCACAACTCCTCTTAGTGAAAGAGATTTCTGCTCTTCTGCCCCGAAAGGTATCTGTCCTCATCTGGTCCCAATGAACAATTGATATCCCTTCACCCTGTCCCTGTCCGCCATCTCAGACCATTTTCTCACTAGAAAGGGAGATTTGGCAAAGAGTTGTTGATATCCCTAATGCTGAGAGCATCGACGATATTCAGTAAATGGTTGGTTGGTCGGTCAAGCACAAACCACTTCTACTGAATGAAAACCCTTTATTCTGAAATCATTTTCATTCTTACCTCCAACTTTCCCATTTCTGGTCTTTACTATCCTCTGTGCAGAACTATCAGGTTTGTTCTACATAGAAAATCACTGAGCCACAAGTGCTATCAAATGTAAAGTACAATGAGAACTGGATAGAAGAGTGATAAATGTCCCTTCTAATAGTCATTCTCAAGTAACAAGAAAGTAAAGACCCTAAAGCCAAAATAAGTAAATGAATGAATAAATACAGAAGCAGATACCTAACTCGACCTGGAAATTCATCCCTCTCTGACAAAAACCTTTTCCCAGAGTTCCTCACATAATACTTTTGTGTTTCCCTTTGCTGTCCTATTCCTTTTACAAATGGCCAAAGGCAACAGAAAGAAGATATCATTCATTGCACCAAAGTGGAAATCTCATAAGAGACAGGTTCCTTTCCCAAAGATTGTAACTTATATTCAGAATATATTAAGGATTATATTCACATATTAGCAAGGATGGCTCAATAATTGAACTCAAGCAATAGAGCTAGCTTGTGGGGGGTAGGATCAAGCTAGCTGAGATTGCCCTTATTCTCAAGGCCTTTTGAGGAGTTACTATTTCTTGCAAAGAGCAATCATAATTGAGGAATACATAAGGTGCTCCATAAATGGAATGTGACCAGGTCGACCATAAGAACCCCTCACTCTGAGAAAATAACATCCTCTGAGCCTTCATTATGTCATTGTCATTTGCTGAAACAATAAAAGTAGCAAAACAGTAATCCATGACTGTGTCAACAGTGATTATAAACCAGCTCAGGAGTCAGACATGTGTTTGAATGTTGGCTCCATGCTTAGTGTATGGCTCTACTTCTGTGAGCCTTAGTTTTCTTCAATGGAAGAGGGGATCATAGCATTACTCCCTCAAAAGGTCACTGTGATGATTAAGGAACGCATTGCAGCAGGGCATGGTGGTACACGTCCATTGTCCCAGCTACTTGGGAGGCTGAAGCAGGAGGATCTCTTGAGCCCGCAGGTTCAAGGCCAGCCTGGCAACATAGCAAGACTCTATCTAAAAAAAAAATTAAATAAAAGACAACACAAATTGTGTATTTAGCAGAATTCCTGGCATCTAGCAAGTATTTATATGTGATTTACTACCTTTATAGTTTTACAAAAAGTTTTATGCTATCCTGTGTGCTCCTGAATCAATATGAGTCAAATATTATTTTCACCCTCATTTTACAAATTAAAATAGAAATGGATTGGATTGATGAACTCACCTGCATCAGATCACCTGGCACATGGCAGATCCAGCACTTAAATCCATGGATTCTGACAAAAATGCAAGCATTTTTTTCTACATAAGTTCATACCTTTGTACTAATATACAGTTCTTTTATAAATGACATAAAGTTATCTTACCTGATTCTAACAGCAGTCTCATCAAAATGGTGGAACAGAGATTGTATGTTTGCCACTTGATAAATGGGAAAACAGTTTGGGAGCAAAGGCAGGCTAAGGGGGACACAACCTGCTTGGGGGACAGGGCAGCCACTAAAAGCAATCTGCAGCCTCCTAATCTAGTTCTCTTTCCACTAAACCAGCCAACACCTGCTTAAACTACACGGAAAACAGACTCCTGCTTAAACTACATAGAATCAAGTATTTCAATTAGTTACCCCTGCCCTAAAACCTTTCAAACACGAACTCTTTTTAATCTATAGAAAGTGTTTCCAGTAAGTCGTGTCAAGAGCAGTTAACCTTTCAGAACTTTTAAAAGAAAAATTGATAAACAAAAGCAGGGAAAGATGAGCTACCTAAAAAAATATGTCACCCAAGATGCCACCTAATCTCTGGCTCTCATTTTGCAGTTCCTGGAGTTGGCAGTGGAAGGAAGGTCTACCAGAAGAATGGGCATCTATGTGGAACCACCTGACTGGAAGAGCAGAGACCAGAGGTCTGGGGCTAGTTTTTCTGGCTCAGCCAACAGGAGTCCTGGGGAGAGACTATTCACTTAGTGCCTCCTAAGAGCCATTTTCAGATGGGAGCGGGACAACTGTGCACTGACCAAGGCCCAGGGAGAGGAGACACTGCGGCACTGCAGGAGCACTCGTAATTTTGTAACCAGCAAATGAAAGGGCAGAGAAAAATCACCAGGAAACCTTTCATTCTGAGGTATCTCTAATTTGTGCAATTATGTAAATGCACTATGCAGCTCTACTTAGATTCAATACTGCAGGGACAACGGATATTCAAGCTGCCTGACAATACTCGCTTGGAGTTTTTATGTGTTTAGTTGAAAAACAGGGAGGAGGGTACTGTATTCCATTCAAATATTTCATAGTGTTGTCTTTTATTTCTGCTTCATTTTCTAAATCTTAGACTGAAGTGGAATGGGATGTTAGTTCTGTACCACCATCCAGTTTTGCAGTAGATTTTATACACACTGACAATCCCTAAATAGAGTCATTTCTAGGCAACAAGCAAGATCAAAGAAGACAAATTGGGGATTTGACATTAATGGGGAAGGGAGAGGACTCCATACCCATTGTAGGAAGAATGTGGGGGGGAAGTTAATACAGTGAAGCATAAGCAACTGGGAGTCAGATCACCTAGTTTTTGGCCACGATGAAGATAGATAACTGATTCATTCACTACTCTCACTTTTCAAGTGACTGTGGTAAAATGTTAAATTGAAATTAATATAGAGAATAATAACAGTCTCTGCAATCGTTTTGAAATGGCAGTTGCTGCTTTCTTAAAATTCTTGGCTTGAGCCCTAATTTTCTTTATTGACCAGAAGTATCAGAGCTAGATTTTGATGTTCAAGTAAAATAACATCTCACCTCTCATGAAAAGAGCACCCTTTGTTTTGCATATGATTTCTAAACAGTTTTTCTGATGTGTAGTGTGAGTCTGAGTACAGGTGGAGGTCAGGGGAGGGAGGATTAAGATAACCAAATATGGCAGACACTATGGGTTAACTTGGGTTAACTATGGGTTAACTCTTTATAAACGCCTTCTAAAACATCAATGCCATAGTCACAATCTGGATTTTTCAGATTCCTTTGCAGCTATAGTTCTGAATATATTCTAGGTGCTACCAAATAACTGCACCAACAGGAAACTTCTCCCCCATGAAGAAACCATCAACACACAGTTGGGCTATTCTTACCAACCCAGTGACATACGTGAGGGCTTCTGGGAGAACACTGGTTGAACGAAGTTCTTGTGTCCATTCTTCAGTATCATAGGTGCTAAATGACATTGGGCTGTGGACAATAGGTATTTAATACTCACTAATAAATCTTTTTCTGCTTACACTAGCTAGAGGAAATTGAAGAACTCTGATACACAAAGTCAAGGAAGACTTTATGGAAGAGAAGAAATTTAGACTGAGCATTTGAAAGCTGGATATAATTTGGGTAATTGAATAAGAGAGAAAAGGAGATTCTAGGTAACAAGAGAAAGAAGGATAAGAAAAGGAAGAGGGAGAGAAAAGGAAAAGACATGGAAAATACAGTTGTCAATGAAACTGGAATAGAGGGCTGGTATTGAAGATGAATAGTAGTACAATAGAAAGAGAGGTCAAGCTCGGACTGGCTTCAAGAGCCTCACTCAACACAAATAAACGTATGCTGCTGGTTCTTACCCTAAATCCAACATTTAAGGTACCAAAGAAGAGGTGGATATGATTGATATAAGACCGTTACATTTGAGGAAAAAATTTTATCTAAGACTGGAAAGCATTTAAAAAATGAAAAAAATTAGATGGCAAGTAAAAAACGCAAATGAGCCTGAGCCCGCGGGTTCGAGACCCGCCTGGGCAGCGAGACCTCATCTCTACAATAAATCAAAAAATCAGCCGGGCGTGGAAGCGCATGCCTGTAATTCCAGCTACTTGGAAGGCTGAGGTGGAGGATCGCCGGAGCCCAGCAGGTCGAGGCTGCAGTGGCCGGGAGCGGCCACTTGCATTCCAGTCTGGGCGACAGAGTGAGACTCCAACTCAAAAAAAAAAAAAAAAAAAATCGCAAGTGAGAGAGAGAGGTAAACCCCAGCCAAAGCCTACATATAACCCAGGGGCACTGTAACATAATGGTTAAATATGTGACTCCAGAACTAAATTGCCTGAGCTTGTATCTTGCCTCTTGGCTCTAGCATTTGCTTGTTGTGTAGCTTTGAACACATTCCTTAGCCTGTTTCGGCCTCTGTTTCCTCATTTGTAAAGAGAAGAGAACATAATCTACCTCAACAAGTTAATGTGAGGATTAAATGTGATCCCACGTGTAAATCCCTTGGAATTGGGTCCTGCCTGGTATGCAGTAAGCACTATACAATTGTGTTCTTTGCTTTGTTTTGTAGAAACAAGGTTTTACTCTAAGGCCCTGCTGGAGTGTAGTAGCATAATTGTAGCTCACTGCAGACTCCAACTCCTGTGCTCAAGGGATCCTCCTGTGTCAGCTGCCCAAATAGCTAGGACTTCAGGTGAAGTCCTGTCACCTCGCCTGGCTAATTTTAATTTTTTACTTTTTGTAAAAACAAAGTCTTGTTATGTCACCCAGGATGGTCTTAAATTTCTGGACTCAGTGACCTTCCCACCCCTCCCCCCCACACCTTGGTTTCCCAAAGCACTGGGCTTACAGACATGAGCCAGCATGCCCGGTTTTGTTTATTATATTTTACTGTTATCTGTATTTTTTATTGTTTATATCGTTTATTGCAATTAATACATATTGATTGTTTATTATAATTAATACATACATTTGTTCATTATACTTTTGTTTATTAAAATGTTTTATTGTAATTAATACATAAATTGTTTATTATAACCAATGCATAATTTGTTCAATTAACCAATCAAAAGAACATGTTCAGATTGGATTGAAGAGACAAAATAATAATGTTCTTTACTTAAAACTTAAGAATACAAAGAGTGAAAATATAGAGATAAAAAAGAAAAGCTAGGTGAATATGTACAAAATTGTGGAACAAATTTTAATATTGGACTAAAGCAACTGAAGAGAAAAAGCTCATGAAGAAAAACAAATATGTATGTATGTGTGGTCACATGTACTCTTTCAAAGAAAAAATAGATTAAAATGTTTTAATGATCATGAACATATTGATACATGCATCTGAAAACATAGCTATGTGTTCAAAGATCTAATATGCTTCTCTCAAAAAGGGACAGACCAAGCTGTCAAAAATTAACATACATAGAAGTCCGAATAGCATACCTAATAAGCTTTAAATATTAGATGAGCCGGGTTCGGTGGCTCAGCCTGTAATCCCGTGCTTTGGGAGCCGAGGTGAGTGAATTACCTGAGCCCGTGGGTTCGAGACCCGCCTGGGCAACTTGGCGAGACCTCATCTCAACAATAAATCAAAAAAAATGAGCCGGGCGTGGTAGCGTGCGCCTGTAGTTCCAGCTACTTGGAAGGCGGAGGCGGAAGGATCGCCGGAGCCCAGGAGGTGGAGGCTGCGGTGGCCAGGAGTGGCCACTGCACTCCAGTCTGGGCGACTGAGTGAGATTCCAACTCAAAAATATATATATATTAGATGATTGTAGACCCTTATACTCACCAAGTCAAAAAACACATTTTTTTCAAGCATACAGATAATATTTTTAAAAATTGAAGGGGTACAGCCCACATAGTAATCCTCAATAAACTGTAGGGAAAAAAATAGCATTGGATAGACTATGTGCATTTATTACAATAGGTAGAAGTAGAAATTATTAACAGAAACATTACTTAAGAAATATTAAAAGTCCATATGTCTAAAAACAAAAACACCATACCACTAAACATATCCTATCTGAAGAAGAAATAAGAAATTTTGAAATACTTAAAAGTGAGTACCACTAAAAATACTTCATGTCAGCACTGTAGGGTGAATATGATTATATTTTCAAAATGTTAGAAGAGGGGATTTTAAATGTTCACAACACAAAGAAATGATAAATGTGTGAGGTAATGGTTATGCGAATTAACCTGATTTGATCACTACACATTGTATACGCACATCGAAATATCACTCTATTCCATAAATATGTACAATTATTACATGTCAACTAAAAAGAAAAGAAGAAAATACTTCCTGTCAATATGTATGTGACGAAACAAATGCAGAACTCAAAAGTAAATATATGACTCCAGCTGTTTATCAGAAAACAAATGAGATCAAAAACAAATCACCTAAGTTTGCACCTAAATGTAGAGCTTATTTTTACTGAAAGCTTTTCTCTGTAACATTAATTCAACGCAGGAAGTTTTAAGGACACATGTCACCTACTTAATTTCTCCTTATCAAAGATGTTCATTTATATTCTTCAAGGAACTTGCAAAATCGTGTTTCTGAGAGTACTTATTTTCCCTCATCCTACCGGAGCTCAGTGAGTTGACTGACTTTGCTGGCACCCACTTTCATCTAGCGACATGGCTCTGGCTGTGACTTTCGGTACCAGCTCCACAGCTCTCTTGCAGAGTTCCTTAGGTTCCTCACTCGCAGGTGTCTGTGCCAGAAACCTTCATGCAATCACCTTCCCCTTCCTCCAAGGCAGCCCCAGACAAACAAGACTTACATAGACTTGTTGGGCCTTTCAATTCTCCTGATCTTAAATCTTTTTATTTTCCTTCACTCTTCCAAATATTGATTTAGAAATACAGATGATCCTTGACTTACAATGGGGTTACCTCCCGATAGACCAAGTATAAATTGAGAATGTCATAAGTTGAAATGCATTTACTGTACCTGATCTACCAAACATCATAGCTTAGGCTAGCCTACCTTAAACGTGTTCAGAACACTTAATATGTTAGCCTGTAGTCAGGCAAAACCATCTAATACGAAGTCTATTTTATAATAAAACATTGAATATACCATATAATTTATTGACTATTGTACTGAAAGTAAAAAATGGAATGCTTGTGTTAGTACTCAAAGTACAGTTTCTACTGTATTGACAATTAGCACGATAAATCATCTAGTTTCTACTCATGTGAAATTTCCCCCCCTTTAAAAATTAAAAATATAAAACAAGACTAAAAGCTCTGAAAATATACATATATACACATATATGTGTGTATACGCTCTCTGTATATATATACAGGCACACACATACACAGACACAAACACACACACACACACACACACACAAAGAAGAACATTTAGCCTGTTTTGGTCTAGGTTCTAAGGATACCAAAATGACAAATATTTCTTTCCTGGGAACTTACAATCTAGTGAAGAAAAGGGCAATAAAATAAATAAGGATTTTGTATTACATGATGATGAGGAGAAGAGTAAAGCAAGTAATGGGCCGGGAGTGCCAAAGGGTAGGAGAAAGGTGGCTGTTCCTAATTGAAAGAGAGATTTAGAGCTTACATCTGACTCTGATCAGGGAAAGGAAACAGTATCATTATTCTCTAGTCCAGCAATACCAGAACTTTTTTTTTTAATTTTTATTATAAAGACGTGGGGTACTACAGACTTCTCCCTTTCTTCAGTTACAGCCCCATCAAAGTAGTCACCAATTTCTTTCGTTTCTTTGTTTCTAATGTCTTTGTAATCCGTGTTCTTCCCCATTCCCCATAAGTGAATATCCTTTCCTGTCTCCTCCCCCCAGGGCTCTGCGCACACCTTTCCCCTTCTAGGAAACTTTCCAAACTCCTTGGACTGAGCTGCATTTTGTGTTATTTATTATCAGCAACTCTCTTTGGGCACTTAGCACTAGGCTGCCATGAACTCTTGGCTGTTTGAATTAAGAGGAAAATCCCAGTTATAGTGCTTTGGGGTGAAACTCTCTCTGTATCAATGTACATGAGTGATAAGAAAAAAAGATGTATAAGCTGTCCAATGTGTGCTACAAAGGCCTGCAGCAAATATGACAAAATACTCCATAGAAATCTGAGGAACGTCACTGTGTAACCTCTGAAGCCTCCAATTACTCATCAATAAAATGGGAGTGAATAATCCCTACCTCATAGTATTGTGGGGAGGACTGATAAAATTAAGAACTTAGCCAGTGCCCGGTACATAGTAAACCAATAAGCATCTATGGGCATCATCACTCCAGATGTGAGGTTTCTCTTCTGCTTCTGCTCTTGGTGATGCCTCTCCCAGAGTTCAGAGTCCCAGAGCCACCCTAAACAGCATTAAGGTTTACAAACCTCGTCTGCTTTTTCTCACTTACGCTTGACCTGTAGTGTGATTTTAATTGACTGGGCATAAATTTCCATGTGAACCCTCGATCAGTTTTTGGTACTTAAAAACCAGTCTAATTTGAGAAAAGCTTCAAGCCTCACTCAATGCATTGGGAGAAATGTGGGCCATTTTGGAGTGAGCTTCCAGAACTTCTCCCTTCTGCTTTCCTGAGATGGATACATTAAGAGCTTGCTCAGGCCATTGCCTTGCTAACTCTTGTGTGGCCATGTACTCTTTGAGCTATGGCTATTGCCATGCTTTCTGGCTTTGGCACCCTCCCCACCTTGGGGAGGTGATCTTTTCTTGCTCTTTCTCTCTCTCTCTAATTTACTTTTTAAATAAACTATATTTTCTAATCTAAAAAAAAACAAGCTTGCTCAGCAGCAGCTGTGGAAAACTGCGTTTGTGGTCAAGGACATTTTCCAGAATATAACATTGAACGCCCCTCCTCATCCACCCACTCCTAGAATCCCTCTTCTCTTCTCCCCTCCTGTCATAAGCCAGCTGAGTTTCAACTTGTAGCCACTCAGTAGAGTCCTCAACACCCTCAGGAAACATGTCCCATTTTGAGAAATGCAACACAGAGATGTGTATTCTTTTCCCAGGAAGAAGCTGCCTATGAGAGTGTCTACCTATGAGACTGTTGTTAGTGGCATCCCAATCTTTGCAGCTAGAATTCTCAGCATAAATGAATACTCAGCATCAAGTTTTATCAAGCCCCCTTTCGGTGTGAATCTAGGTAGCTTGGATCCAAGACCTGAAAGCTAATAACTCCCACTGGAGAAGCTGCCAGATGAGTCCCTTAATCCACTAATGTTCAGAGTCAGCGCCTGGATGGGCCTCTAGGATATGAGCGATGAGTGCCAAATTTCACGTCACCCCAAATGAAATCCATTACATAACATGATGAGGAATCCCCACTTACAACACAAGCTCCGTCAGAGAAGAACAACTGTGTGTCCATCAGTCCTTAGCACCTTGTACATGACATGGATGCTTTTCACATTAATTCATCAAATATACCCACGCGCACACACACAAAAAAACAGGGTTTCTCCACACTCCACATTTCATAACACAGTGTCTGTAGTTGGGACCCTGAAGGGAGAGTAGCAATCTCATAGTGTCTTTAACACCATAGCTTTAGAGTTATACACATGATTTAAATCTGACAATGCCACCCCATGGCTACCTAGAGGGAATTCAAATGTCAACAATCACAGTCAAAAAGAAGTACAATACAGTTCTGAAATTAATGTTAGTGTCTTTGATTTAAAAAAAGAGAGACAAGACTTTCGTGAAGTTTCCACCACTCATGCAAGCTTTTCCTTAGTAATAACCCACTGGAAGCATAAGATTGTAAATTACTTCAAGCTGGTGGGGCCAGTTTTTAGTGATGCCAATTAGCATAGACTCTGTACTGACAAGGTTGAGACTTGTGTATGAGCCATCTCACTCTCTGTGAAGCTGCCAATGATGAAACCGATCCTTAGGGGGAAAGATACTCATCAATGGGACTATTAGCTACAAGGACAAGAAAAGAGACTGCTTGGTGAAGAAGAAAAAAAACAGTTTTTAGAAAAATCACCTGAGCAATAGAATTTCTTGTTTTGTTTTGGCAGCTTTAACAATTAACAATCACCAAGTGGCCATGTCTTGTTATTTTCAGCTGCATCTAATCTCACACCTGTTCACACTCATTAACCCTTAATGTCTGATAGCATTTCCATAATTTTCCTTGGAAAGGGGCATTCTCTCCTCACCTCAGTAATTAACTGTGCGGTGCATACAGCTAAAGAGGAAAACAGCAAGTGCTCAGGAAGATAAGTGGGGACAGAGAGTCCAGGCTGCTCATGGAGTGGACACTATGGTCCATGGGACACCCCGGGGGCGAAGGCCTTTTCCATTCATGGTCTCCTGAGGCAGAAGGTCAATGGAACTTCTGACTGAGACAACAACTGGAGTTCTTTCCTCACCTAATAAAATGCATTCTATACAAGTTTGATGTTATTTACAGATAAACGACATTCCCATTATTTTTCTCCCCGGAAGCCTAACCTACCGTGATGGCGATCATGTTGAGTAGAGTGTCCAAATTAACTGGGATTTCAAGGTTTCAAATGACCTATGCAGTTTAATAAATACTTGTAATGAACTTACCAGAATCAAATACAAAGTCAGAAAGATATTCCTAGCCACAGGGAATGATTTTGGGGGAGGGAAGAACCCAGAGCTGAGTTATTCCTACAATGTCTGACTCATTCAGTGTTTTTTTAAGGACCTATTTTGTTGTAAGGTTGCTCTATATATTTCTTTGTTCTTGTACCCCCTGGTAGTGCTCACTTCTGGAGAAGGGCTGTCATCTATGTGAATGTCAGGAACATTCTGGACACTGGCTGGGGCTCAGTAAATGTCATCCGTGCCTGATGCTAGAAACCAGCCTCTGCTGGGGTTCAGCGGAATGACTGGCTTTTCCCTCCCGCTCCTTTCTTTTTCTTTTCCTACCTGGAACCGAGAAAAGCAGAAAAGACATGCCTCCAGGGGAGCGAACTTGGGTCACCACTAGTGACGTTTGGCCAGGGCGGAAGCCTGATTCTGAGAAAGTGTGCTCCCCCCTTTTGGCTCAGAGCCACAGTCTGCCTCCTCCCTGAATCTCCTGCTGAGGGAGACAGCTGGGAAGAGACCAGTGTTCCCAGCCAGCTGGTCCTGGAATCCGTGCTCTGAACCAGCTCAGAAAGCTCCTTGTCATCAGAGGAAAAACGCTGCTCTGAATTTCTCACCTCAGACATGTCGACCCACGTGTCCCAGACGTAAGGTCTCTCCTGGAGAGCAGAGGTTTTTCTCTTGGTTCATGTTGCATCCTTGGACTTTGCATGAGACCTGGTGTGCAGGAGGCATTTAATGGATGTCTTTTGAATAAAGCAGATGTATGGCCTATGGACTCCCTTCCCCGACGTGTTGTTTGTTATGATTCTACTTCCCTTTCACTCCCTACCAGGCACTCTGATTTTACCTGGATGAAAATGTTGGAGGGAGAGCAGAAAGCACCTTGAGGTCTTCTCACAAAATGTCTTCATGCTGGCCCCACCAGACACAAATAGTTCAAAGAGCAGCCCTCACTCCCAGATGTCCTGATCCATGATTCCCCCATGGCATGTGTATGTGTCCTGCCTAGGTGTGATGGCCACTGGACTGACCACAGAGAACCAGAACCAGAGAAAGGCAAGGGTCCAACTACTTGCATTTAATTTTCATTCCTTTATTCATTCATGTATTGCTGCTAAGCCAGTTACAAGATTTTATGGAAAAAGACTTGCATCTCTTATTCCTCTACCTAATGTTCTCAAATTGAACTCACCTAAGCTGTTTAAAATAAAAGACTGAACTGAAAAATTTATAGGATGAGACACAGGGTGGGGGGCACTTCCTCCTCCCCCACACTCTTACTAGTTCTGTGACTCTGAACATCTCACCAAACCAAGTTTTCTCATTTTTCAAAAGTAAGATGACAGCATGCACCCTCGCGTCCTCCTGGGGTCCCTCTGGGGATTCCACAAAATGGCATGTGAGGAGACTTTATAAATGTAAATTACTACACAGAGGAAAAGTATTGTTGTTCTTAGTCTATTTACAACTGGCAAAGATTTGGGATTTTGTAGTAAATTAGAGGGGACACTATCCAGCCATATTTTTGTGCTAATTTTTCCCCTTAATCCTAGTTCATCCTGTCTTGGGGCTATAAGCAGTTGCAAATGCTTTTGCTGTGCAATTTTACGCTGGACTCACCTGTCTACATGTTACTGCTCCCTGTCTAAGTAGTCGTAGCTGCTTTGAAGTCCTCTGATCAGAATAGAGCTCACATCCCATAAATTCCCTTAGGAGGACATTTGAACAGGTAATTTAGTATCAAGTTGAAACAGGGAGGTATTGTCCATTACAGGCCTCCCAAACAGGAGGGCTCTGCTCTAGAAAGAATGAGTGTGAGAAGAACCTCTGAAAAACTTCTCTTCGTCTCCTCGCTGGTCACCCCATCTTTCATCAGCAGTTGAGCAGTACATTTGGCCTGAGACGATAAAGGAATCTTGGAGGACAGGGCTGAGAGGTTGAAAAGACCCTCCAGATGCCAGGAGAAAAGACCCATCAGCACCAGGGCCCATCCCCAGGATGAACCCTGCCAAGTCTTGTTCTTAAACCCAAACCCTGGACTCTACTGGGTCTGTGAGTACTGGAGAATGGAATGAGCAGAGGGAGGACATTGGTAAAGAGGAAAGACATGAAGGGGTGTTTGAAAATGAAGAGTGAGGAATAAAAAGAGCAAATGCTAGGAGACCACCTGGGAAATCTCTAGTGGGACTATGTAATGCCAATACAGGGACATCTAGGGGTGTCAGAAAACCCCTAAGAGTCCTAGCTGCTAAATGCAAATTGCTGCCACAAGCTCCTCTGATTCCCGCTGGTTTTCCTCAAGTCCAAGTCAAGGTCACCTCACCTGGGGTATGAAATAGCTTTAGAACCTGCCTCCCTGTCTACTGGCTGAACCCCTCAAGCTGTCTCACAGTAACAGAAAGCTCTTTTGAAAACATATTTGATCAGCGTATTACCAAATTAAGACCTATTAATGGGACACACCTCCCCCAATCTAAACACAAAACAAAACTAGATTAAATAGAAAAACAGAAAACTGGAGACATAATGAGGCTCAAAAAGCAAGATAAATCACTGCATGAACCAAAACAAGAGAAACACAAGTCAGAGGACTCTGCTGGAGCCATCGGCCTGCTGGGTACCTGTTCTGGAAGGAGGCTGTGGCAGTCTTCAGTTGGGTTCCCATGGGGTAAAGATGATAAAATTACTCCACTCAAAATTTGCAGTTGGGGTTAGTATCATTCACCAACTCCCACCCCTGCTCCCAACACCCACCCATAAAGAAACTAAAAACTGTGGCTAACCATCCCCTAGGGCCTAGGTTTCTGAATAAACTACAAGCTTAGCAAGGAAAAAGAAGACAGAAGCAGTCTCCAATCAAAACAGGAAGGAAGTCACAATATCCCCAACACCACTGGGACAGAAGCCCTGTAACTCCACCAGGTTTAGGGCAGGGAGTCCTGAACAGCTGGACAAAGGTGACCACAAAACCACTGGCCCAGGAGGGGTGAAGGCAGAAGGACACAGAAAGAAGAAAAACAAAAACAAAAACCTCCCACTCAAAATAAGCCTGCAAAGCAAAATTCCAACAGAGGAAGAAATCTAATACTGAGAAAGACAGCCAACAAAATCAACATTCAAAACATGAATATGCCCCAGAGGAAATTAAGTGTGTGGAACCATCTGGCAAAACTTTAAAATAGGTATGTTTGGTTGCCCAATGAATAACTTCAATTTTAAAAGTGTGAGAAATTTCAAAATAAAAACAGACATAAATGTAAAAAATCAAGGCAGTTAGTTAAAAAAAAAAAAAAACCTCAATAGATGGTATATGCCCAGACCTGGCATAGAAAGAAGTAGGGAATTGCGAACCTGCCCTGAATGCAGCAGAGTGAGATTATACACAATTAAGAGACACAAAGAATGACTCAGAGCATCTAAATGTCCAACAGAAATTCTCAAAAAAGGAAATGGACAAAATGGCAAAGTATTATTCAGGATGTTAAATTGTCCAAATTTGAAAAAAGACACAAATCCTCAGATATATAGTACACTCCAAATACCAAAAAAACCAATCAGGATAAATCATGGTAAAGCCATTCTCAGAATTTTTATAGTAAAATTAAGAACATAAAAAACAAAAAGAAAATTTTTGCAGCTACCAGAGAGAAAAGACTGATTATCTACAAAGAAACTACTGTTAGAATGACACGGAAACTTCCAATCAGCAACAATAAATAAAAGAAGATGAGATAGCCGGGCTCAGTGGCTCAGCCTGTAATCCCTCGCTTGGGGAGGCTGAGGTGAGTGGATTGCCAGAGCCCGCGGGGTTCAAGACCCGCCTGGGCAACTTGGCAAGCCCTCATCTCTACACTAAATCAAAAAATTAGCCAGGCGTGGTAGCGCGCGCCTGTAGTTCCAGCTACTTGGAAGGCTGAGGCAGAAGGATCACCGGAGCCCAGCAGGTCGAGGCTGCGGTGGCCGGGAGCAGCCACTGCACTCCAGTCTGGGCGACAGAGTGAGACTCCAACTCTAAAAATAAAAATAAAAATAAAAATAAAAGAAGATGAGATTATATCTTCAACTTGATGAGAAAAAATAATTCTCAATCACAAATTTTATACACAGATAAACTATAATTCAAAACTCATGGGAAGAAATATATGTTTAGACATAGAAAACTTTAAAAAGTTAAATATCCACAGATCCTCACTAAGAAAATAATTGAAGGATTATTTCAGAGAAAAGAAATGTAAATTCAGAAAATATAGAGAGAATTTTAAAAGCAAAAGTGATTAGAAAAAAAAGATTAAAGTTTTGGTAAATGTGTTTAACTATTGAGTGAAAAAAGCTTTAAAAAAAGGAAAACTAGAAAGAGAGATACAGTGATTAGAATATTCCATGAAGGGTTAATATGTTTCCATGTCACATTCAGGGGTAGGATATTAATACTGTGTAGAAGAATTTACAGCTAACAGTTTAAAAGTTAAGAATAACTGACTGGAAAATGGAAATATAATAATAGCTTCCAAATCAGTACAGGTTAAAAAGAGGAAATCTGGAAAATTTTGTCAAAGTAACAGAAATCAGAAAAGAATAAAGAAAAGAAGAAGGATAAAAGCAGATGGCATAAAGAAAATTCAAATTAGGGTGGTAAAAAATTTATCAGAAATTCCAATAAATATAAAAGATTTGCCCATCTACTTAAAGATAGAGATTATCCAATAATTAAAAAGTAACTCCTGCTGTATGCTACTTCTAAGAGAACATCTTAAACTTAAAACACCACGTGATTTAAAAAAAGTAGAAATAATATGTCATGCAACTACATATTTTAAAAAACAGCCCATTAGAGAAATTTTAACGCCAGGCAAAATATAAATTTAAGAAAAAATGAATAAGAAAGAATAGAAGGGAGACAGAAAGAAATAGAGTTATATGTAATTCTGTGCTCAGGTAACTAGCAATATTCTTTTTAGACCAATTATTTGTTGATATGATATTTCAGTCACAAAGTCTCAAAATCAAAAATTTAGTATTATATAAACCACACTTTATCAAAACACAATTTATATTATTGAGATACATTTGAAAAATAGATAGAAATAGGAAAATTCTTAAACTAAAAATCTTACCACAAACCTACATGAATGTTATACTTAATGGTGAAATTTAGAACATTTATATTTAATTCAAGAACTTTTTAAAATAGTTCCTAGTTACCATCATGTATAGTCAACATTATGCTGAATGTCCTACTCAATTCAACAGGACAGGAAAAATTAGTCATAAGTCTGAGAATTATGAAGAAAAAGGCAAATGTGTCTTTATTTGTGCATGCTACAATTAAATTCCAAAAAACAAGAATTATTATTGGAGCCCTCTGTACATATAAAAATTTTGCAATTATATTGATACACTGAACACCCTCCTTAACTTTCATGCCATAGTTGTCATATGCATCTACATATGTTTATAAGCACCACAGGGTAATTAAAAGGAAGACAATATATAAGTTTTAAAACTTACCTATTCTTTAAGCCATTTATGGGGTTCTTTCCTTCCAAAAGATCCGGTATCATTTTCCTTAAGCATTACAAACTTCCCTTAGTATTTTTTTTAATAACTGAAGCATTTCTTAAAATTTAGCATTTCCAGTTCTGCTGGCAATAAACTCCTTTCACTTTGATTTATTTATTTATTTTTTGGTCTGAAAATGTTTATTATATTATTATTATTATTATTATTATTATTATTATTATTACTTTTCAAAATGTTTTATCTGGACATAGAATTCTGGGTTGACAGGTTTTTTTTCTTTTGTCACAGACTTTCGGACTCTGTTTTATAAGAAGTCATCAGTCATCTGATCAATTGTTTCCTTATATACAATGTATCACTTTTCTCTGTTTCAAGGCTGTCCTGGAATCTTTGGTGTTCAGTTAGACTATGATGTGCTTAGGCTTCTTCTTGTCTATTTATCCTACTTGGGATTTACTGAGTTTCTTGAATATGTAAGTTTGTATCTTTCACCAAATTTGGAGACTTTTCTGCCAATTTTTTAACTAATTTCTGTCCATTATCTCTCTCCTATACTTCTGGGCCCCTAATTATGCATAATTTATATATTTTCTTTTTCAGTTATAGAATTTTTATATTTTATAGTTCTTATTCTTCTGCTGAAATTTCCTCTCTTGTGTCCATTATGAGCATATTTTCTTATAAATTATATAGCATTGTTATAATTGCTTCTTTATAAGCCTTGCCTGATAATTTCAACATCTATGAATAGGTCACATATTATTTGTCTTTACAGTCAAATAATATTGAATTGTATCCTGGACACTGTGAACACTATGTTATGAAAACTCTGGATTCTATTATAGTCCTTCAAAGGGTATGGAATGTTTTTACTTGTTTACAGGGCAGTTAATATGAGTAGTGAAAACGATGTGTTTGGTGGCAGCTCAACTCTCAATTTATTTATTTCATCCTTAGCTGAGCTTCTCAGAGTCTGTCTCACATATATATGCCTCAAGGGTTAGCCAAGATTTGGGCAGAGTTTATACACAGAATTTTGAAGATTCCCTCTCTTGGCTCTCTCCTTTCTGAGATTCTCCCTTAACTTTTCCAGAGACTGTGGTTACCTAAATTTTTCCTCTGATTCTTTATGCCAGAAATACTATAATTTTTCTACCAGAATTTTAACTGTATTATATGATACGGAATCAGCTCATTTTGCCTAAAAATAGAATACTCATCTAGGGCCATTGCTTTCTTTCAAGTGCCAATTTTCTTTCATAATAACCCTGCTTTGGTCATCTTCTAGTACCTTCTAGTGTTGCTTTTGTTTTCTTTTTTCCTTTATTTTATTTTTCCATTCTGTTTGTCTTCTTGTCCAGTGTGTATAGTTATCATATGTGAAGTTCAGTCTGATAGGATTTTAGCTAGCTATTAAAGGAATAACCACTATAAAAAAAAGCTTACAAACTATTTGCATGTGTAAAAGACTACAACAAATTGTTAGATACAAAGTCAACATAGTCAGCATCACTTTATTATATAATAATAATACCCACTTAAAATATGATAGAAAATATAATTTTTTAAAAGTTCCCAAATATAATTCCTACTAAAATTATAAATGTCTGGTATTACTGTAACTATGGAAGAACTTTATAAAAATAATTATTAATGGACATTCAACAAGTTTGGAATAAATGAGAGAAAATTCAATCTAGTAAAAATTGAATCTATAATTAAAAAAAATTTTTTAAATTGAATCTATAATTTCAAAGCCATTCTGATAAAAACCCAAGAGAGTTTTTCATTGACAAGCTGATCCTTAGATTCATATGGGAACAAATGTAAAGAACTACCATGTAAAATACCAAGACTTTTTACAAAGTTATTTGTTGTTTAGCAGTAAGATCTACAAGTAGACCAATGGAACAGAACAGAGAGTACAGAAAGGGGAACACGCATATAAAAACCAGACATATAGCAAAAGTGGCAATATAAATTGGGAAGCAGGGACCAAAAAGGATAAAAAACTCCTCAGCCTGTAATCCCCTGCCTTGGGAGTTTGAGGTGAGTGGATTGCCTGAACCCACGGGTTCGAGACCCGCCTGGGCAACTTGGCGAGACCTCTCTCTACAATAAATCAAAAAATTAGCTGGGTGTGGTAGTGCATGCCTGTAGTTCCAGTTACTTGGAAGGCTGAGGCAGAAGGATCGCCGAAGCCCAGCAGGTCGAGGCTGTGGTGGCCACTGCACTCCAGTCTGGGTGACAGAGTGAGACTCCAACTCAAAAAAAAAAAAACCTCAAATGGCTCCAGAACAATTGATTATTCATAATAAAAATAGAGTAATATTGCATCATACATTAAAATAAATTCAAGCTGGATTACAGACCCAAATGTGAATAGTCAGACTTTTAAACATTTAGACAATGAAATATCCTAAATTAGACAATGAAAATTATGAACCATAAATGAAAATATAGAATATTTTGGCTAAATTAAAAGTTTAAAATTACTGTATGTCAAAATCTTCATAAACAAGACAAATCACTAACCTGATTATTTACTGTTATTTACTGTGCATACAACCTTCAAAGGATTAGAATCAGTATGCAGGAGAAAACTCCTACTCAATAAGAAAAGTTCATACAACACAGTAAAAAACATGAACAAAGGACAGAAAAAAGTAAATCATTGACAAACTAATCTTTCCATTCATATGGGAGACAGATTTAGAGAACCAGAATAGGAATTTACCATATGAGATACCAAGACCTATTATTACTATTACTATATTTTTTAAAGACAGTTCTCGCTCTGTAGTCCATGCTGTAGTGCAGTAGCATGATCCTAGCTTACTGCAACTTCACCCTCCAGGACTCAAGTGATCTTGTCTTACTCTCCCAAGTAGAAAGGACTACAGGTGCACACCTACACCTGGCTAATAGTTTTATTTTATATAGAAATGAGGTTTCATTACATTGTCCAAGACTGATTTCAAATTCCTGGGCTGAAGCAATCCTACCATCTAGGATTCCAAAAGTGGAATCCTAGGACTGCAGATGTGAGCCACCATGCCCGACCTAAAGATCTATTGTTAAGCCATGGTATTTATGATGTGGCAATTAGATTCACAAATAGACAATGGAACGTAATTTGTTGGAAGATGTGTACATTGGTCAACCCAGCATCTCTACTTCCAGGAATATGTTTCAGAAAAACCTGCATATTTACACAATGAGTCATGTACAAGAATGTTCTTAGCACCATGTTTACATCAGCAAAAATGGTACACAATCCCTGTTTTTTAATGGGAAAATGCATGAATAAATGTAAAAGTTATATTCACACACTAAAATATTATGTAGCAGTTAAAATTAAATAACCTAATATACCAAAATGCATATATCTCAGAAACATAAATTTTTGTGAAAAAAGCAAACTACAAGTGCATATGTAGAGTATATATTATTAGTTGAGTAAAGTTTTATTTTTAATTTTAAAAATGTAGGGTACAGTTCAGGGTTGAGTAAAGTTTTAAACCTTGCAAAACAATATTGCATATTGTTTATTGACACTCAAATTTTAGTGGAAGTAGAAAAACCTGAATATGAATGCAAATTCTCTAAGATGATTATCTCTAGAAAGAGAGAAACATGTAAAGAAGCCTTGCACTAAGACTTCAAGAGTCTCTACAATGTTACTTCACTTCAAAAAGAAATTATGGTCAAATGTCCAAACCTAATAAAGCGGGGTGACCAATACAGAGATCTTCATTTATTGTATTCTGTAACTTTCAATATGTTTGAAATACGTTATTTCAATACAATCATTTTGAAGATCATCCCACTGCTGTTCACTGCTTTGGAATGAAGATAAAAATCTCAAGCTATTCTTCCAGTTCTTTTCTTTGCAGACTCTTTCAGCTCCCACTGTCCCTTAGTTTTTCTGTCTCAGGGCCTTCACATCATCTGTGCTATTCCCTCTAAAAAGATCATTTTCCTCCCTCCTTTACTTAGCAAATTTTTCCACCATCAAGCTCAAATGTCATCTTGCCGGAACCATTTTTCTTGCCCATCCACCACAGAATGTGTTAGATCCTGTGACAAACCTCACACACTGCCAAATTCTCTTTCATTGTCCTTATAAATGCTAAAATTAATTACCTGTGTATTTTTTTGACCTCTGCTCTGTAAATTTCACAAGAGCAAAGAAAATGTTTTGTTCACCACTTCACCTTGCACGAGGCTTGCCACACCATATGTACTGAAAAAAGGGGAATGGAAGAAGGGGAAGAGAGGAGGGAAGGAAAGAGAAAGAGGAAGGGAGGGAGAGAGACAGGGAGAGAGGGAGGGTGGGCTCTGGCCATTATGAATCTCTGGTTGGGGATGATGAGGCTGAAGTGGGAGCCCAAGAGAAGTGAAGGAGGAGAGACAAAGATAAAGCAAGATTACCCTCAAGATAACTTCAATTTTTTAAACCTATATTGAAAAGAGCTTGGGGGCTGGTTTCTACTGGCATTGGCTTGTGCTCAGTTTTCTAGTGTTCTGTTATCTACAATTACTGATCTGTAATTATATATTTCCATCAGGAGCCCAGTTGCAGGAAGCCATGATTAATGGTTCCTGCTAAATTGGCCCCTTGTGTATTAGTCGTTATTTTAGCTTTCATTGTAACAACATACGCAATAGTGTATCTGTATATTTAAAAGGGGGAAAGGAATTATTGTATGTTAATACCAGGCATTAGTTCAGCAAATGAAGCAATTAATTTAAGTGGATCAAACAGTTCAAAGATTAGATTCACTAAAACACAAACACATACCGACACCCTCACACATTAACACTCATACACACACACACACACACACACACACACACACACACACACCACTTAATTTGTTACTAATGCAGCAAATACCTACTAGAAGACAAATCTAAAAAAAAGAAGGCAATTCCTGAAGGACTCAAAATTTTACTTTGTATTTTGAAATAAGTTGACGGCCGGGAGCAGTGGCTCTGCCTGTAATCCCAGCACTTTAGGAGGTCGAGGCGAGAGGATTGCCTGAGCCCAGGGGTTCGAGACCAACCTGGGCAAATTGGTGGGACCTCATCTCTATAATAAATTACAAAATATAGCTAGGCATGGTGGTGTGCATCTGTAGTTCCAGTTACTTGGAAGGCTGAGACGGAAGGATCGCCTAAGCCTATTAGGTCGAGGTTGTGGTGGCTATGAGCGTGCCACTGCACTCCAGCCTGGGCGACAACAGTGAGACTCCAACTCAGAAAAAAAAGAAAGAAGATGGCAAAAGTGATGGTGATAATGATGATGAAGTTGATAGATACTGACAAAAGAGAGTGATTAATATTTAGTGGGTGTTTACTATGTGCAAGGCATTATATTAAGTACTTTACAAGCATTAATCACCTTACATAATTCTTATAATAATTTATGAAGTAGGTCGTTTTATCACTCCATTTTACAGTTGAGAAAAGTGAGGTATTCCTACCCAAAAGTGATCTAACTTTAAAGCCTATATGCCCAGACAATTTGCTAACTGCCTAACCTGCCATACCCCACTCCCCCTAGAATTGTGTCACACATATGCTAATTATCACATGCCACAAATACACACACACATACACACACACACACACACACACACACACACACCACTTAAGGTTCATTTTCAAAATATATAATGCAAATAAAAAGTTTATATTTAATATACATATAGATGTGAAAAACTTTCACTCAAATATTTAAAAATAAAGGCATAAATGGTAAAAACAGATCTACACACCAATTCCCCAAGTTGTGGGATGATTAATCTAATTTAACCCTCCATGTTTTAATTCTGAGCAGATGGCCACTCAAACTGCTTAGCCCAATTGGTTAGTAGCTATTATCCAGACAATTCAAAGTCCTAACAGATGTTTGAGTGTAAACATCACGAATACATAAAACCTCCCACTCCCAATTTTTCATGCATTACAGAGCACCATACCCAATATAGATGGTATGTTCATTTTTAAATAAGTAGAGTTCAGGTTTTTCGTGGCAATGGCACATTAAATAACACATTTTCAGTCACAATGATCACATGATTGATAAAAATAAATAGATATACAGCAACACATATCTGATCAGAAAAGCTGATTTTGCACCTTTCCAATAAGTATTTAGAGCCCATCCAGATAGAAATGACCTGTTTTCAACAACTGGATAAAATTTTAAGTCTCCTCATTGAGTACTGAATGTACAAGATTCTCAAACAGCCTTTGTACCCTTAAAATACTCAACTTGAAAGGCATCCTGAGCTTAGATGGATTTTTTTTTTTTTAGTCGTAGTCTCACTCTGTTGCCCAGGTTGAAGTGCAGGGGCACGCTGTTCACAGCCACCACAGCCTCAACCTGCTGGACTCAGGCAATCCTTCTGCCTCTGCCTTCCAAGTAGCTGGAACTACAGACATGCACCACTACGCTCGGCTAATTTTTTGATTTATTGTAGAAACGAAGTCTCGTCAAGTTGCCCAGGCTGGTCTCGAACCCTTGGGCTCACGCAATCCTCTCACCTCTGCCTCCCAAAGTGCTGGGATGACAGGCTTGAGCCACTGGACCCGGCTCACTGGATTTTGAAAGCAAGACAGTTGTGTGTCCTTACATATCAAAACAGAATTTTAGACGTGAAAGTGAATTTTCTTCTTACCTTAAGCAGAATTGAAGGAAACAAAAATGGTATTAAACTTATGGAAGAAAAAGTCATAATTAAATGGAAGAAAAATCCAAATACTTCCATGAGTTTTCAAATCTATTTTTTCTCCTTTTTGCTTTTCTCCCCTCCACACCCCACGGGGACGGGGGGGTCTCTTATTTGGAGAGTAAGACAAAGGGACCATATTTACCACCTTTAATTCCCAGATCTCAGAAGATGCAATGATCAATACTTTCAAGCCAGAGGCAGTGACATTACTGTCAAAGAATAGCATTCCCAGTGTCATTTTCTGACAGCTTCTGACGCTAATCACTAGAAAATATAACTTAGCAAGAGGACAGGAAAAGCTACACAGGCGACTGAGTTTCTCCTAATCTTCCCCTGTTAGCTGCTTAATCTTGGACAATTTATTAATCTGTCTAAGTCACAGTTCTATTGACTATAAAATAAAAGGAATCCTACCTATCCGATAGCGGATGAAAACACCTAGAATAAAACTGGGCAGACACACAATAACTGCCAGCAACAGTAAGTAGCTCATGTTAGTAAAGTCAATCCAAGGAGTAGAGTTTTGAGAGTACCACAGAGTCCATCATCACAAAATCAAAGAATGTTAGAATCAGAAGGAAACCTGCAGATCATTCTACTACTACTACCCCTTCATTTTTAGGAAAAAAAAAAACTGAGAATCTTACTACTTCATAGCATCTCTTCATACTTACTGAAAGCACAGACTCAAAATAATAACCAATTAAAAGGCTGGTTCTAAAAGATGGTCTTAACACACAGTAAAGTCCCCAGTGGACAGGGCAAAGCAAGAGCTCAATATCTAGTGGAAGAATGACTTCATAGAAAAACTTTGCCAATACAAATCTTATAGTTCCTAGTTTCTCGGGAGAACTCAAAGTCACCCCATTGTTTTTAACTTCAGCATCTGGCCACTTGGCTTCCACATAATTGGTGCTAAAATAGGGGTTCTTTTTCCAGTGACTTGCTTCCAATCTTCCCCATCAGAGCCCCAGCTATTAAAACTATGTTTTTTAAATTGTCATGTATTCCCAGTTCTGGCTTTCGGTCTTTTTAAGTTAGTTCTACTCCTGAGACAGCAAGGAGTAGAACATGAAGAGACATATGGGCATTCCATTTTCTTCACAATTAACTGCAGAATAATAGGATCTGTGAGTTGGACCTCATTCCCAATGCCCAGTCATTGAAAGAATCCCACCTACAGCAGGAATGACCTGGTTATTCCATCTCAGAATACATCTGGGTTCTGGCAGTCTCTATGTGACAGAAACATCCATTCTACATTAGAAGGCCCCCTTTCACAGAAAGATTTATTTTTTCCCCTCAAATCTGACTCCAAAAAACTTCTCCCCATGGTTCCTAGTTCTTCCCCTGGAGCTACAACCTGTCCCCTGATGTATTAATCATCAATTTTAGTTTTTATATTTTATGATGTTTTGACATCTTGGAGGACCTCGCTGGAAGGGGAAAGACTGCTCCTCCCACAGCTAACTAATTCTTAAGATGATAAACAACTGGTCTGGTACATGTCTTTTCTTATGCAAACCAACTCATCCTGGGTCCATACTCCAGTCACCTTCTTTATCTAACTCTTACACACCCAGTCAATATTTTCCCTGCCCTAAATCAACCTAGGACCAAACCAGACCACCAGAGACAAACCCTATGCACCCAAAACCCACTGGCATTGTTCAAACTAGTGTATCCTGCCCCACCTTGCTTGTCCCATGGAAAACACAGTGAAGGGAGGCTGTGGCCAGTGCTTTCCTCTCCCTCCTTTCTGCCTCCTGACGAATGCTGGTGTTTCCCCCCATGTGCCCTGGGTGGTATGTCCTGCCCCTTCTTCAGGAAGTGTAAGTCATGAAAATATTTTTTCCATGACATTGGTCACTCAGTCCCCTCTATACATTAAAATTATCATGTGCAATCACTGAGATGCCTGACAACCCATTGAAAGCAGTTACCCTGCCCCTTCTAAATCTTGGCTCTATGCCCTTGACCCACACCCTTTATCATCTTTTACAGATTCTAGAGTCCTCTCTAACCAATCCATGTCAGAATCAGCTATTCAGAACTGAACACAGTCCTTCATATAGAATCTGACTCTTTTAGAGTACTAAGTGACTTTTAGCTTCTCTGACCAGGGCGCTATCCTGGGCATTCAGTCATTATCTTTTTCAATAGCTAATTTACCCTACTGGTTAAATCAGTAGGGTAAATCAGCTTTATTTTTAACAAAACCTTCACTCCATTTCACATAAACATTTGTTAAGCCAAACTTTCTTGCAAAACTGATTGTTTAAGCTAAATGTTAAAATTCATCATTATTTGTATTAAATTTGCAGTTATTATCAGGACTAGATACCTATAGTATTTATTATTCTTAATAATGACTATGATGATATTAATAATAACAATAGCTAAAAGGTGCTGGGTGCTGCTGTGCTAAGTATTTGATATGCATTATCCTATTAAGTTCTACTGTCAGTACTGTTTTTATCCCATTTTATAGCTAAAAACATCAAGATTTTTAGAGATTAAGTGTAGCTTGCTGAAGCTTATATAAATTAGTATCAGAACAGGGATTCAAATTCAGGCTTAAATGCGTATTTGATTTATAGCATCTTATTTTAGTTGCTTATTCTTCTATTTCCCAGTTAAATTGTAAGAATCCCCAATATGTTTATCTTTATATATCAACGTCTTAGCATCTAAATTGTGAGTGTTCAATTGTTTTCATTGGATGCTATATTAAATCTTGATCGTTTCCTCAGTCTTGTTGGCTATTCCACCTGGATTTGCACAGGTGTCTTTGTTTTTGTGCAGTCATTGATAAATATTTTGAATATATGAAATTCTATAACTTTCCCTTGAGAACCTCGACTCTTTGGGATAATAATAGTGAATTTTGATATGTGGTTGTTCACAAGCTACGGATCTCTCTAGGTAGATTTCTTCTTTTGACATTGCTCCCTACATATAACAAGTACTTTCTGGGTGTCAGCTGTCATTATTATCACTATTTCTACCCAAACACTCACATCCTACCATGAGAGAATTTTTCAAATGTTTTTCAAAATCATGATTGCATCAAGTTTTCAGCAATCCACTGCTCTAACAGTAATCATTTTATCAACAACAACAAGAAAAGGAGTTTGCTTTCTTTTACTTGTGCACTAAGGTAGGCTCACAAGAATCAGCCATTTCTATTCTGAGCATTCGCTACTGCACTTAATAATGTATTACAACCTCAGATTGATGCAGATTGTGATTAAATTCACCAAAATAACTTTCCCCTCATTCTAATACCTTATATTCTAATAGTGCTTTTAAATTGACAAAAAAAAAAAAAAACCTTTCACAAAATGAGAGGATATAATGAACTCCTGCTTGAAGGAGTCAACTCTGGAAGGCACATTAAACAAAATTTTTGTCTCTGTGTCTAGCGTCTCTTGCACTCCACAATGGCAGAGTGGAAACAAGGCAACAGTTCAGGCTCTGTGATTTTTTTTAGCAGCCTCTGGAAGCCATCATCCTGAAGTGGAAATGGAGTCCATTTTAAGTGCTCCTGCAATCATCTCTTCGGTCCCCTTGCATTTCGATCCCTCCTTGTGATGTTTGCTCTCTACTTCCAAGTATGAAGCTCACCCTTCTTGATTCAAAAGATGAAAGCAAGAAAGTGTATATTTACATGCATGAGATTTTATGTTCCTTTCAATATTCTCATACCTGCAACTTTTGACCTGAAGAAGCTCTCTAAAAGATGACTTTTAACTGCAGTATTCAACATGGGAGAGATTGCAGAAAGCCTTCCAAGAGCTATAAAAGTAGAATTTGTAACATTTGGCTGATGGGGTGGGCTGTATGTTTACCAGCTTTAAGGTAGAGCCATACACAGCGGCTCGGTACATTTTCTCAGGGGGCATAGTTTCAAAGCCCTTCCTTCCTGTGTGCCCCCAAACAACAGTCTCTCTCCTCCACAGTACTTGCCACAGGTAGTTAAGTGTGAATAATGACAACCAAAAAAAAGAAATAAAACTAAATTCCCATTACTAAAGAAAAACTCAAGTTAGCCCTCTGGGGGAGACACTCACAAGGATTAATTATATTGTAGGAGTTGATATCTCTCTTCATTTCCCTTTCCAGCAGTTTTGCAAATACATTTTTCCACAGTTTTAAAGAAATGTAAGAACTCCCAAGTTCCACAGCCAGAAAATCCTGACAGTCTCTGATAGCTGAATAATGGATGAAGCTCTACTGTTTACTTAGCAGGGGAGAAAAAAAAGAGAACGATAGAGAAGTCCAGATAAAGTGCAGGAATCTGACATCCTCTCATGCTGAACAATGGTGAGAAGAATATCCTGGCTTCTTTTCTTTCCGTGTCCATGTGCAAAATGTATATGGAAACAACAATTCAGTATGAGGTTTATTATCATTTCACGCCTGTACCTAAGAGTTAATCGGGCAATTCTCCTCTGTGTCAATGTGATTGTTTCCTTCGGTAAGGGGCTAAGACCTGGAAAACAGATTACTAAGCATTTCCATCTCAACAACCTCATTCCTCTATTGCACTGTCACTCTAATATCATAGAGAACTATCCCTGAGATATTGCATCATTTTCCCAGGCAGGAAATATCTCCAATATTACCACATATTCCTTTTACTGGAAAGCTGATTAAAACATTACATTATAATTAGCAAAGTTGAAGGTTTTCTTTTCAGTCAAGTTCAGTATTGCATGGCTGATTAATTCACATTCCTGTACTCCTTTGTAGGGCCAGCCATACCAAGTCAGTCAAGTTGAAGGCTGCCGGGTGTTTGTCTTCTAAGAGAACCCTCTCCATGAAATCTCCCACAATGCCTGTCACTGGTACCTAAAATTCCACCATTAGAGATTCACTCTTTTGGTTCTGGAGGCATTTTAATCCCTGGGGGCCCTATTAAAATGCAAAAACTCTGAGAACAATAACAGCATTGAAAGCTATTATTAACTGACAGCAAGGAGGCCCTTGGGAATTGGACACAGGATAGAGCCTGGGGAGCAACCACAGGAAATCAGGACACAAGGAAGGTAAGATGTAGCAAAAATAAACTTTATCTGCCTCATCGGTTTTTTTCAGGGGTAAGGCAGCCCTACTTCGGATATTCCCTATGCTAAGGGAGTTCCAGTCAAGGTGAGATGATGGACACAATGCAAGCAATTTATTTTCAATTGTGCTCAAGGAAAAAAATCAACAATGGCACATAATAGTATTTATACAGAACTCTGACTTTAGTTGAGTATGTTTAATCAGGATGTTGCCCCTGGACTTTCTCCTCTAATGCCTTGAAGTCATCACTTGGGCTTGTCAAGGGTTGCATCTAAATCAGATGATGATATGCTCATGTTCTTCTATTTCCTCACCCTCTTTGGAGACAGCAATATAGGAACTGTTCTGCTTTCTTTTTAAAGTTGTGCGTTTCACATGCACCGAGAATGTTTCTGTAGAAAGCATGCATGTGGCATAAACTGATAGATAGGGTAAATGACTCCAGAGAAGAACTAGGAACCTACTGGAGCTGATTTTCTGAATTGCAGGAAAATTTATCTCTGTTCAGCAAATTACTGATTTGCATCAGCAGGAGTTGGTCCAGCAGCAAAGTCTCTGTACCCCTCAGAGATGCTTCTTACCTTGAATGGATACTAAATGTTTTTTTTAATTCCAGAAAAGATTGAAACTCTCTGTGTGAAGATTGTGATGGTTGAGATGTATGTATGTCTGTGAGAGAGAGAAAGAGAGCGAGAGCGAGAGAGAGAGAGAGAGAGAGAGAGAGAGAGAGAGAGTGTGTGTGTGTGTGTGTGTGTGTGTGTGTGTGTGTGTGTGTGTGTGTGTGTTGAAAGATGCATGGGGGAGAACATTGCAGTGGGAGATTGAATTTCACCTAGAAAGATGACTTAAGTATTTAGAAGTGTTAGGACTATAGGGGGAAAGAACAGATTGAGACCATGCATTTTTATATTTTTCTCCTGTACCTGGAACAAAAAGTTATGAAGGTATTTTCTGTGTTTTATTTTCGTCACCATTGTGGTGGTTGTCATTTTTTTTTTTTTTTTTGAGTTGGAATCTCACACTGTCACCCAGACTGGAGTGCAGAGGCCGCTTCTGGCCACCGCAGCCTCGACCTACTGGGCTCCAGCGATCCTTCCACCTCAGCCTTCCAAGTAGCTGGAATTACAGGCATGTGCTACCACGCCCGACTGATTTTTTGATTTATTGTAGAGATGAGGTCTCGCTTCCCAGGCGGGTCTCGAGCCCGCGGGCTCAGGCAATCCACTCACCTCAGCCTCCCAAAGGCGCGGGATTACAGGCTGAGCCACCGAGCCCGGCTTGTCATTTTTACAGTAAGACAAAAATATTGAACTCAAAGTCAGACACACCTCAAAGAACTTCAAAGTGCAGTCAAGGCTGCCCAGTGGAGTGCAACCAGGGTCAAGTCAGAGAACCAGGGTAACAAGGGGCTTCTGACCAAAGGAAGAGAGATATGGTCTAGGAAGTAAAATCTATGGTCTAGGAAGCAAATTCCTGGGGAAATACAGTGAGTAGGACTTAAGAAACTGTAGATTTGAAAAGAAAGAATGACTTTCTTTAAATCTTGCTTCAAATAACATCTTCACTGTAAATGAATAACTATGTAACTGTATTTAATTAAGGCTGAATTTATGGTTACACTATTTCAACAAAAATGTATTCTTTTGTAAAGAAAGCTTATCAAGATGTCTGTACTTATCACTCATCTCCGTTCACTGAATCTGACACAAGATAACCAGCGTTCCTCAAGCATGGTGTGCTCCATTTCTAATGCCCCATAAGAACAAAACACAAGACACAGAAGTAACTGCGAGGAATCCAGGACAATCCTAGCCAATATAAAGGTTTGGACGCCTGCATGCTACAAGAACAGACAGAAAATGAACGTTCTTCTGACCATAGACCAACAGCCTTCATCTGCTTTATCTATCTGTGCATCTACAGAACAACAGCTCATTCCTTCCTGAACAGTGTCCAATGCCCTTACTCCATACTCTGCATTCTCCAGGGTAAGGAAAGAGGAACAAGAACACACAGGAATCTCCTGTAGTTGCCTTCAATAGCCACTTCTGAAAGAAGTAAATAACAAATCCATGTCTGGAGATTGTTAATATTTCAATCACAAATATGGAAATACATGACTATGTATGTGTCCATTGTGTTTTATGACTAAAAAATGTAGTTCCACTTGTAGTTGATAACAGTCACCACCATTCATTCAATCAACAAACACTGAGTATACACTGATTCATTCATTCATTCATTCAACAGTCACCACCATTCATTCAATCAACAAACACTGAGTATACACTGGATGTCAAGGCTTGTGCTAGAAAATAGAAAGAAAAAAGTAAATGAAGGGAGTTTTTGTCATTTAGTGTAAGCTAGGAAGTAATTCAACAAAAATAATTACAGTACAAAATACTAAATGTTGTAATTGATGTATGAAGAAGTGCCATGACTTCTGAAAGACTTCACCATAAGAATTGTGACTATATTTTGTGGGTTTTTTTTTTTCAATAATATATGAATCAACGTCATTTAATGAACTGTCACTTTGTGACAACATGCACATAATATCTTTTTTATTCTTTACAGCTCCTCACTGACATAAGTACAGTAGAATTGAGGAAACTAAGGTGCAGGGGGTTAGCTGATTTTTCAAAATCACACAGGTATTGGTTACCAGAGGCTGAGGGGTGGGGTGAATTGGAGAAATATCAGTCAAACGGTGCAAAATTTCAGTTAGATAAGAGAATACGTTTTTGAGATCTACAGCATAGTGACTATAGCTAATAATCATGTAATGTATTTTTCAAAATTGCCAACAGAGTAGATTTTAAATGCTCATACCACAAAAAAACTGATAAGTATATAAGGTGACAGACATCTTAGTTAGTTTGATTCAGTCATCGCATAATGTTTACATATATGAAAACATCACCTTTTATCCAATAAATATACAAGCATTCTTCATTTCATTGCTGTTAACTTTTCTACACTTTGCAGATATTATGTATTTGACAAATTGAAGATCTGTGACAATCCTGGGTCGAACAAATCTATCAACGCCATTTTCCAGCAGCACTTACTTACTTCCTCTCTGTATGTCAGCATCTTTTGACAAATAAAATATCTTTAAATTAAGATATGTCCATTTTTTAGACATAGTGCTATTGCACACTTAATAAAATACAGTACAGTGTAAACATAACTTTTATATGCACTAGGAAACCAAAACAGCCCATATGACTTGCTTTATTTCAACATTCACTTTATTGCAGTGGTCTGAAACTGAATCTACACAGTATCTTTGAAGTATGCCTGAATACAGTTATTACTTGTTAATTCAAATTAAATTTAATTACATTTTTAAAAAATCACACTTGTGAAGGAGCTGATATCTAAACCCAGGCCAGCCTGACAACAGCCATGATCTTAATCACTAGACCATATTAGTTCCAAATCCTCAAATTCATTCTGGCCTCTTTCTCTTGGTCAGCACTACTATTCATCGCTCCAAAGTCTTCTCTGAAACTTATCTTTGAAAATTACACCCACTGTCTGTAGTACATATTTTTAAACCTATTTGAAATGGGGACAATAGATCCCCAAAGAGATGCCTCTGGTACCTCAAAAAGGAAACAATCTCAAGCAAAGAAAAAGTCAGCAAACTTCAGCAAAGTATCCCCATGGAGAGCCATGTGCCGGGAAATATTTTGAGGTCATATAGGAGACAGTAATCTTTGTTTGGGGGCCAAAACACACTTCCCCAGTGAGGCTGCAGGATAGACATAAATAATCCAGCCTGGAGAAAGGTCACCTCCGAGGCTACAGTCAGGGTTAGCAGCGACAGCTTGAAAACCAATTGCTCTGAAAATCTTCAACAAGTCTGGCTAAGTACCACAGGGAGAGTGGTGCTGAAAGCAGATAAGACTGAACTCCTCCACAGAGGAGCCCACCTTGAACCTTACTGTTGCCCAGTAAATTTTATTAGGCATCGCATTGAATTCCCTGCAGCCAGGGAGCCGACAAGTGCACTCCTTGAGGGACAGGAAGCACAGGCCATGGGGCATGCAGGGAGGTCACAAGACCACAGGGCAGCAGGCAGGAATCAATAGCACTGAGCAGAGTCCAGAGGGATCGATGACCCCTACACTTTGTGGCAGTTTAGCAAACTTGATTAACAGTGCACGTGGGATTTGTCCGGGGCTGTGTAGGCAGTCACTGACACCAGTTTTTAGAGAATGGGAAGAATAACACTGAACTGCCCAGTGAAACGGATCTGTAGAGGGTACAGTTCCTGGGCCGGGATGCCGTGCAAAGGCAGATCATTCAGTCACTTATGTATATTTGAGGGTCCCAAGAACGTATCCTTCCTGAAACCTCAAGGTCTGAAATTATCACTATCTATTCTCTGGTTAAATTGTTTTCCCTCTCACTATTTTTAAAATCGGTTTTATTATGAGAAATTTTAAATATACATAATAACAGAGAATAGTATAATCAACCTCCATATCATATCATATCACCCAACTACAACATTTGTTAATCAGTGACCAAACTTGTTCACCTCTACCTTTATCTACTCTTTCCCTCTCCAGTCCACACACATTATCCTGGATTAGTAAGGGGCAAATCCTAGACATAATATTTTTAAATTTGCAAACACTTCAGCTTGAATCTATAAAATGACTCTTGTTTAAAACATACCATCCTATTATCATACCAAAAATAAATTGAGCAATGAGTTCATTAGTACACTGGACTTGACTGAGGAAAAAAATCTCTGAGCTTGAGGATATGGCGATTGAAACTTCTAAAACAAGAGTAAAAGGAAGAAAGACTGAAAAGACAGGATAGAATATTTAAGACACTGTCACAACTACAAAAGATGTAGCACACATATGGGAATACCATTTAAAGGGGGTAAAAAGAGAGAAAGGAACAGAAAAAAAAACATATTCAAAGCATTAGTAATTAAGAATTTCCCCCAAATTAATGTCAGACACAACACCACAGATCCAGCAAGTTCAGAGGACGCCAAATAGGACAAATGCTGAAGAAACTGCACATAAGGATATTCAAATATCACAAAATCAAAGATAAAGGGAAAAAAACTTCAAAAAACCAAAAGGGAGGGAAAAAAAATCTCTTACTTTTAGAAGAGCAAAGATAAGAATTATAGCTGACTTCTCCCAAGAAAACAAGCAAGGATGAACAGAGTAGAGAAAAAAAGAAGATAATGGCATGAAATATTTAAACCGTTGAGAGAGAAAAAGAAACTATCAATCTAGAATTCTTTACCCTGTGAAACTACCCTTTAAAAGTTAAGGAGAAGCCGGGCTCGGTGGCTCAACCTGTAATCCCATGCCTTTAAGAAGCTGAGGTGAGTGGATTGCCTGGAGTGGATTGCCTGAGCCTGCGGGTTCGAGACCTGCCTGGGCAGCAAGACCTCATCTCTACAATAAATCAAAAAATGAGCTGGGCGTGGTAGCACGCGCCTGTAGTTCCAGCTACTCGGAAGGCTGAGGCGGAAGGATCGCCAAAGCCCAGCAGGTCGAGGTTACGGTGGCCGGGAGCAGCCACTGCACTCCAGTCTGGGCGACTGAGACTCCAACTCAAAAAAAAAAAAGTTAAGGTGAAATAAAGACTCTCTCAAACAAACAACAATTGAGGGAAGCTGTTGCCAGTAGACCTGCCTTGCAAACAATGTTAAAAATAAATTCATCTATTTATCCTTACTCATTCCCCAAACCCTTGGCCACCACTGATTTTTTTTTTTTTTTTACTATGAAGTAAAATTTTATTTTACTACAAATAGTAAATATTTACTGTAAATATGCAGAGCACAAAAACTAGGAAAATTATAGATTAAATTCAAACTAAGAAAAAGAAAACAAATAATAAAAATTAGAGCATAAATTGATGTAATTGAAAATGGGAACTCAATAGAGAAATCCAACAAAATCAAAATCTGGATCATTGAAAAGATCAATACAATTGATAAGCCTCTAGACAGGTTAACTAAGAAAAAAAAGAGAAAATACAAATTACTAGTATCAGAAATGAAAAAGTAGAGATCACTACAGATATCATGGACATTAAAATAATAATAAAGGAATACTAGGAATAGCTCTATGCCCACAAATCTTATAACCTAGATGAAATGGACCAATTCCTTGAAAGACACAATTTGCTAAAACTCACATAAGATGAAATAGACAATTTAAGTAGCCTATATCTGTTAAAGAAATCAAACTGATAGTTGCTTAATCTTCCAAAACAGAAAGATCCAGGTCCAAATAGTTCACTAGTGAATGCTATCAAACGTAGAACATGATTCTTTTGTTGTTGCTGTTTGTTTGTTTTTACCAATCTTCCACAATCTCTTCCAGAAGAAGCAAAGAAAATAAAAGTAATTTCTACTCATTCATTAGGTCAGCATTATCCTAATACCAGACAAGACAAAAACATTACAAGAAAAGAAAACTACAGACCAATATCTCTCGTGAGTGTAAATGTAAAATTCCTCAACAAAATATTAGCAAATCAAATTTTAAAAGGTAAAAAAAGAATTATACTCCACAACCAGGTGGGATTTAACCCAGGCATGCAAGATTAGTTCAACATCCAAAAATCAGTGAATGTAACCCATCATATCAACAAGCTAAAAAACAAGTTTTGTGACTGGTATTAATAGATGCATAGGAAGTGCATTTGATAAATCCAACACCTGTTGTTGATAAAAACTAGAAATAGAATGGAACTTCCTCATTGCCAAGGAAAAGTACCTATAGCTGCATCATATTTAATGGTGAGAAACTCAAAGTTTTCCCATGAAGACCAGGAGCAAGGCAAGGATGTTCCCTGTCACTACCCTTTCAGCATTTGACTAGAAGTCCTAGTTAATACAATAAGACTAGTTATATGGATATGTCATGGCTTTCAACCAATTTTGCCTATACTGATGAATCTTTGGGTTATAAATTTATCTTTTTTCTTTCTTTTTATCCTTTTTTATGTTTACTTTTTTAAATTCTAATCATGTACACATTTATTGAAGGACTTTCAAATTTCACAATGTGAAAACTAACAGAAATAAAAAGACAAATAGACACAATCAATGTTAGACATTTTAATAGCCCTGGTAGGTGTTATTTTGTTGTTATGCCATTTCTGGGATACAAATAGCCCTCCAATAGATACTTGTTACTAATATTCACTTCTGGGTAAAATGGTTTATAAGATCACCTGTCTCAAAATATGCATTTCACTATTTGTTTAAATAATCAGTGAGTTGCTTATTTCTCTGTTCAGATGGATTAAGGCAGAATTAGAGCATGTGGCACAAAAAATAAAGCCTAACATTGAAATTTGAGGAGCAGGGTTGCTAAAGTTCAAATGTGTACCCTGAAATTTCATGTGTTGAAAACTTGACCCCCCAATGCAACAGTGATAGAAGATGGGACCTTGTAAGAGGTGACTGAGTTATACAGGCAGAGCCTTCATGAATGAATTAATGTTGTTATGAGATTTGGTCTGTTATTGCAAGTGTGGGTATTTATAAAGTGGGTCCAGACCCTGATGCCTTTCTGTCGCTTTGCTCACTTGCTCTTCTGCCATGGTATGATTCAACAGTTGCCAGTGCCATACTCTTTGATCTCCTGGCCTCCACCGTTATAAGAAATAAATGTATCTTCCTTATAAATTACCCAGGCTATGGCATTCTGTTACAGCAACAAAAAATAGACTAAAACAAAGACTCACAGAGGAGATGTGAGGCATACATAACTAGCAAACTTTGTAAGTTTTGCCATTTCACAGGATGAACTGAGACCAAAATGCTCACGTGAAATGATTTGGCATTTTTCATATATTATATAATTCACCTGAAGTTACTTTTTTAATCAGCAAAAAATCAAATCATATGTTCCTTTTAGTCATGATTTAGTATAGCATGAGTGACCTTATCACAATCGCATAAATATACTAGTGACTCTATGGCTAAGACTTATGGCATGCATTTCCCCCTAACTAACTGCTTAGAAAACATCAGCAACCTTTATAAATTGTATCTTCCTCTTTACTAACCTGGGTCACCTACAGTTGCACAGCAAGCATGGCAAAATAATTGGAATTTAGATGTGCAATTTCTCACTTCTTTGAGAGCCCTCCCCCAAAATCCTGAACACGGCTACTAATACTAATAAACTTAAAGAATTTTAAAAGCAAGTCACTAGATGAAGTCATATCTGACCCTGAAGAAATACAAAAGATCATTGGAGACTACTACATACACTTGTATGGAAACAGACTTGAAAACCTTAAGGAAATGGAGGACTTTCTGACATCACACAACCTACCTAGGTTGGAACAAGAAGAAATTGAGACCCTAAATAGACCAATAACAATCAAGGAAATCGACTACATAATAAGAAAACTACCTACAAAAAAAAGGCCAGGTCCAGATGGCTTTCCAGCAGAATTCTACCAGACATTAAAGGAGGAGCTGACACCAATCCTACTGAAGGTATTCCAGACGACTGAAAAAGATGAAACTCTCCCCAAATCATTTTACGAAGCCAACATCACATTGATACCCAAGCCCGGTAAAGATCCAACAAAGAAAGAGAACTACAGGCCAATATCTTTGATGAACATAGATGCTAAAATTCTCAACAAGATCCTAGCAAACCGGATTCAACAATACATCTCAAAAATCATCCATCATGACCAAGTAGGCTTCATTCCTGGGATGCAAGGCTGGTTCAACATTCATAAAACCATAAATGTAATTAAATACATCAACAGATGTCAAAACAAAAACCACATGATTATATCATTAGATGCAGAAAAAGCTTTTGATAAAATCCAGCATCGCTTCTTGATAAAAACCCTTGAACATCTAGGCATACGGGGAACATATCTCAAAATAGTAAAAGCCATCTACAAGAAGCCCACAGCCAGCATACTCCTAAATGGACAAAAATTGGAACCATTTCCCCTGAAAACTGGAACAAGACAAGGATGCCCACTCTCACTCCTCCTGTTCAACATAGTATTGGAAGTCCTGGCTCGAGCAATCAGAGAAGGTAATCAGGGGTATTCAAATAGAAAAAGAGGAAGTCAAGTTATCTCTCTTTGCAGATGATATGATTGTGTACCTTGAAAACCCAAGAGAATCTGTCAAAAACCTCCTTACACTGACAAAGGCCTTTGGCAAAGTCTCAGGATACAAAATAAATGTACAAAAGACAATCGCATTTCTCTACACCAATAATAAACAGAAACCCAAATAAAAAACACAATTCCATTCACAATAGTCACAAAAAATGAAATATCTTGGCATCTTCCTAACCAGAGACATGAAAGACCTTTACAATGAAAACTACAAAACACTGCTCAAAGAAATCAAAGATGACACAAACAAGTGGGAAAATATCCCACGCTCATGGATTGGAAGAATCAACATTGTGAAGATGTCCATCTTACCTAAGGCAATCTACAAATTCAATGCAATACCCATCAAATTACCAGCAACATTCTTCTCAGACCTAGAAAAAACAACACAGGAATTCATATGAAAACACAAACGTCCAAGAATAGCCAGAACAATCTCAGCAAAAAAAAAAAACAAAGCAGGTTGTATCACATTACCAGACTTCAAACTTTACTATAAAGCTACAATCATCAAAACAGCTTGGTATTGGTATAGGAACAGGCATATAGACCAATGGAATAGAATTGAGATTCCAGAAGCAAAACCTCAATTTCTCAAACAACTCATCTTCGACAAGGCCTCCACCACCTACCACTGGGGAGAGGAGAACCTATTCAGTAAATGGTGCTGGGAAAACTGGCTGACCACATGCAGAAGATTGAAACAGGACCCCTATCTATCCCCATGCACAAAGGTTAACTCCAAATGGATCAGAGACCTAAATGTAAAACCTCAAACCATAAGAACCTTAGAAAATGAAAGAAATACCCTCATGGAAATCAGAACTGGCATCCAATTCCTGAACAAAACCTGAAACCCACAGGTCATAAGAGAGAAGATAGACAAGTGGGACCTTATTAAACTGACAAGCTTCTGCAAAGCCAAAGAAACCATCAAGAGAGCAAGGAGACAGCCTACAGACTGGGAAAAAGTATTTGCCAACACCAGGTCTGACAAAGGCTTAACATCCTGGATCTACAAAGAACTCAAACGTGCTGAAAAGAAAAAAACAAACAACCCCATGATAAAATGGGCAAAAGGTATGCACAGACACTTCACAAAGGAAGACATTCAAGCAGCCAACAGACACATGAAGAAATATTCAACCTCACTAATCATCGGGAGATGCAAATCAAAACCACACTGAGATACCACCTAACTCCAGTCAGAATGGCAATTACCAACAACTCAAAAAATAACAGCTGCAGGAGAGGGTGTGGTGAAAAAGGGAACACTTCTACACTGTTGGTGGAAGTGTAAACTAGTGCAATCTCTGTGGAAAGCAGTGTGGCGATTCCTAAAAGCTCTAAATATCAACCTCCCATATGACCCCGCAATCCCCCTACTAGGAATATATCCTGAAGAACTCAAATCACTCTATAAAAAAGATACCTGCACATGTATGTTTATCGCAGCATTGTTCACAATCGCAAGAACCTGGAAGTAACCATGCTGCCCATCAAAAGAGGACTGGATTTAAAAAATGTGGTACATATACACGATGGAATACTACGCAGCCATACAAAAGAACAAAATCATGAATTTCGCAGCAACCTGGATGGAACTAGAGTCTATAATACTGAGTGACCTCTCACAGAAACAAAGATTCGAGTATCACATGTTCTCACTCATATAATGGACCTTGAACATCCAATGAAATACGATAAGAAAATGACTGACGGTACTGGGAAACTATGGGGGGGAGGGAGATGGGATTAACAGTAGCAAATATCTGTCTGGGGACGGGGAAACACTTCTTATCAACAGGGTGCCTGAATGAAACATAATTGTATACCCAACCCTTAACTGTACCCCACAACATCATAATAAAAAATATTGATTAAAAAAAAAAGAAATAACTCCAAGAAAAAAAAAAAAAAAGCAAGTCACTAATATTTAGGAATGACTGACAGAGAAGGGGAAAAACAGGATTTGCAAAGTGATGGAAAAGTGATCATTATACTTACGATTTTTTTTTCTTCCAATATTTCAGGCTTGAGGTTTAAATACATCTCTAATAAAAGAAGAACAAAGAAGGAGGTAGAGGAGTAACAAAGCTCCCCCCCCGCCCCATGTCCCATATCTGCTTGAGGTTGCAGGGACTTGGGAAATTTGACTAGACTAAATTCCATCCTAGAAAAATCATTGGGTGACAACTTGATAAAGAGAAAGAGGGAAAGTGCACAAGTGCAAGGTGGTATAGAAATGAGAAGGCACAGTAAAAGCTTTCAAGTAAGGAATATGACAGAGTAACTTTTACTTTTGAAAGGGAATAAACTAGGGAACGAAATTCCTGACCAGTGCCTACCAGATGCTGACTACCAGCCTGTTTCTGATTCTTTGTTTGTATTCTGTCAGATGGGAGGCCCTGTTTGTTTTCCTAGACTGACCTGAGGACGAAGTGGGGTTTGTCCCTAATTTCCGCTAATTTACAGACACTTGAAACTATAGCTTTTGCTAACATGGATGGGTTTAAATTCTATTGAATATTTCTGCTATGCTGTTGTCATGGCAACCTTCCCATTATAAACTTGTGCACTCAGAAGAGGGGTTACATTACATCTAGAAGGAGGAGCGTATTTAACTGGACAAGTAAGGGATGAGTCCAGACTAGGCAGACAGTTGGGAAAGGGAGCTGGGGGTGATGTGGTGGGAAGAAGAGAACGGGTGCTCTGAGTATCCTCCTCCAAAGAGATGGACATGTTTAGACTTCCCCATATAGAAAAGCCATTTCTAGGCACTCCCAAGACTCTCCAGTGCCTGTCCCATAAAACCCAAGTGCCTCAGTTCACCCTCAGATGCCCTCCACAAATACTCCTTTCCATTTTACTATGGCCATTTCTCCTTGGTCCCTTAGAAACCCCTTGCTTCAGTCAAACCTATATTTTCACTGGCCCCCAAACTTTGCTTGCCTGTTGCTACAATCAAATTTGGATTTTCATTTGATTCAAGTGGCTTTTTCAGTTTCTCTCTGCCCTTTGCTTTCTAAACACAAAGAATAATCCTCCCCAATTCCCAGCGCCTCCAGGAAGCCTAACTCACCTACTCACAATGCATAAATCCCATTCGGGGAGGGCTGAGATTGTACCTGCTATACAGCAGTGGGTATTCGCAGACCTCCTTTATAGCTTTCCCCTTCCCAGGCAGGACCAGGAACTGTGAAACAAATCTGAGCTTCTGAGATGTGAGTGTGGCTGTCCCTGTGTGTGGAAATGCATCTGCCTCTGGGTGTTCATCCTTTTTTTTTGAGTTGTAGTCTCACTCTTGTCACTCAGGCTGGAGTGCAGTGGCACACTCATGGCCACTGCAGCCTCGACCTGCTGGCCTCAGGTGATCCTTCTGCCTCAGTCTTCCAAGTAGCTGGAATGACGAATGCACGCCCCCCATGCCCAGCTAGTTTTTTGTGATTTATTGTACAGATGAGGTCTCACCAAGTTGCCCAGGCTGGTCTCAAACCTCCAGGCTCAGGCAATCCTCTCGCCTTGGCCTCCCAAAGTGCAGGGATTACAGGCTGAGCCACCGCACCCAGCCTGGGTGTGCATCTTTAGCCACATCTTCAAGGACAAATATTAATCACTTTTGAATGAGCCACAGCTCTCAAATGTTCATTGTATGGTTTCTCTCCACTGGCTGCCACATTTTCCCCATTCCTGGCACGGCTGACTCCTTATAATTCAGGGCAAGGTACAAGTAGCACCTTCTCCCAGGCCTTCCCTTGCTTTCCAACCTAAAGAAGCCTCCTAGTCATTTAGCTGACATCACCCTGTTTTGTTTGCATTATAACACCAATGATTTTTTAATGTAGTATTGCATTCTTTCTTTATCATCTCTGTTTCCCCGCTGGAATGTAAGACCCCTAAAAGAAAGGAGCTTGTCTGTCCTGCTTACAACTTGCCCCTGGAATCATGCCTGCTATACATTGCATAATCAATAAGTATCTGTTGGCAAATGCTCTTGTGATTTTTCTTCTTTAATTATTCCACCCTTTCATTTGCAAGTAAAAGAACTACCTGATATCATGGAAAGTTTTCTAATTCATTTCATGATGGTTCTGCTCATTTGTCATTGCTATAATGATACCAGGGCAGCAGCATTCTCCGAGCTCTTGACCCAGACTTTCTTCCCTCCATCCTTCTTAACCACCCCCTTGTACAGAGAGTGCCTAATTAATGAACTTAGATGCAAAATGCAGCTAACTTCAAAAATCTTAATAGCCTTGTGGGTTTTACTGAGGGATAAAGGGATCTTTACAAGCTGTCACTATGCTATCTCTTTTATTCAATCCCCCCAGCGAGCCTATGCAATAGGACTAGTACATTCCAACATGACAGAAAATATAACAAGGGTTCAGAGGGTCTAAATGCTCAGGTTGTATGAGTAACAAGTGGTCAGAACTGCATGCAAACCTGAATTTTTTTATTTCATATCAACCGTATGCTCCTCCAGACCTCCTAACACCAGTTTCCAGGAGGTAGCAACTCTCATCCAGGAGTCAGAAGATCTCTCTTCATTCAGAGCTCAGCTTGCCATTTGTCAGCTACGGGATCCTCAGCAACTTCTCCATCTGTAAAGTTGGGATAGCAAAAAAATGCCCTCCCTTCCATCTTCCTATGGTGACAGTGATGAGCACACAAGATAATGTTCATCGAGATACACATTCCCAGCAAAGAATGGCATTTCAGTGGATTCTTGGGTGGACTTCTCCCAAATCTGCAAAAGCAAGGGAGGATTCACAGGTGAGAAACTCAGTGAAGTCACGGGTTTAGCAGGGCCAGCTGATCGTGGTGGTGATTTGGAGAAAACTCTTCTGGAAGAACAAAAATGTAAAATCAACTAGTGCTGAGGCAATGTTACCATTTCAAGTGAATATAAGCTTGAGTTCTCTTGGCATGTCCTGGAGAGACATTTCACAGTGAGAACAGGCGTTAAAGATGGCATGCTCCAGCTAGCACATTTCAGTAGGTTTAACACAACAAACCCAAAGGAAACAAACCAGCCCCAAAGGGGACTGAGCTCATAGCTCTCCATCCCCGTGACTGACAGTTCATACTCAATATGGCAAACTGCTGGAGGAAATGCGGCAAATTTATCCAGTCTCAGGCTGAGAATTCAGATCTGACAGGTCAAATGAATCAAAATCATCCTTACTCCTCCCTGATCAAGTTTTTCGAAGAAACTGTGAGAGAACAACAACAAAAAAAAATCCCTAGAAAAATCTTTCACAGAATCCTTCTTAAGATTGTAGCTAAACTAAAACAAAAGCCAATTTAAAAAAGCTAAAAGTTTTTCTTATTTTAGTTTAATCAGAAGGATTCATGTTTTGACCTAAATAAGAGGCTCTTATATATTTTTTCTTTTGACTTAAGACACTATTAGGATGAGACTCTTAATATCTTATCATGAAAAGGCTTGGACAAATCTATAATTTATGGTATGATTTTTGAGCGATTCCACCTGAAGGGAGTATGCTGAGACTATCAGCGATCTGTCACGTTCTCCTTGAAAATACTTTCCATTACTAATAGATGGAACCTTTTCTTCATATTATTTATACAAGGGCTTCTTTGATTTTCTGCATGTGACACTTTGGAATGAAAAACTGGTGACTGCATTAATTAAAAGCAAAGATAAGATGTCTTATTTTTTCTTCTCCAGGAAATCCTCGTTGAAGTCCCCGCAAGCAGACCTCAGTGTGAGCCCATAGCCTGCCGAACAGGGTCAAGTGTTCAGATTTCTGTCATTTGATCTGATACAGACCTTAAGTCACTGATTAGAACCATTATTAATTGGACAGTAAGACAAGCAAAGCGGCAGAAGTGGGCTGAGGTGGCAGTCGGATGGGTCATCTCAATATCTAAAGAGAGGAGGTGACTCTACCAGCCTCCTCCTTTCTGCTTTCCCTCCCCCACTCCTAATCAAATTGTGTGATTGGATATAAGAAAGAAGGACAAAAAGAAGACGGAGTGTGAGCTTCTGCCAAGAATTGCCCAGAGAAGAGCCTGTGCGTCACGTTTTTGTGTTTGAAGGAAGAGGTACATAGGGGACAACAGCATGGGGATGCATCATGAGACCAAGATGTCCCATCTCCTCCCCATAAAACCACCTGCTAGTAAATCACAATACCTATATATGAGAGACACAAATAGGCATTCAACTGTGTGATCTCGACTGAACTACACAAATCCTGCTTTGGTCAAGAGGAGACTTTGTACTTCCAAGGATGAGGAGATGGTCAACTTGTCCAAGAATCCCCTGTAGGAGAAAGAAAGGACACAAGATCAGAATTTGGGTTTTCCTTCTGAGTCAGGGTTCTTTCTTACCTCTCTGACTTCTAAATGCATAACTATTGTAAGACAAAGGAAAATAAAGTCATACCACACTTGATGTCTATCATAAAGAGCTTCCTATTCTGTTTGGAAATACAGGACATCATGTGGTTGTGAGTTATAACATACAATATTTCAGTATAATTGCTGGGATATTATACAGGGAATAGTGAGTTTATGCTTTCAGTCTAGTAATAATCAGCTCCTATGTGCTCTCTAGAATGCCTAGGCCAGAGGTGGTCAGCAACATTGAATCAGAAAGGGTCACACTCTGACGCAGCAAATATAAGTTCAACTGTGATCACCACTGCCATTAGAAATTAACATTTTTTATAACATTATGGCAGTTCCTCAAAAACGTTTAAAATAAAATTCCCATAATATCCAGCAACCAGATTATTGGATATATACCCAAAATAGCTGAAAGCAAGTTCTTGAGGAGATATTCAAACATTCACATTCACAGTAGCTTTATTCACAATAGCCAAAAGGTAGAAGAAGCCCAAGTGTTCACCGAAGGATGAATGGATAATCAAAAGGTCGTATATACCTATGATGGGATATTATTCAGCCTTAAAAAGGTAGAAAATTATGAAATGTGCCACAGCACAAATGAACCTGAAGGACATGACACTAAGCGATATGGGACAATCACAATGATTCTATTTCATGAAGCACTCAAATTTTCAAAAACAGAAAGTAGAATGATGATTACCCCGGGATCCGGAAAGGAGGGAATGGGGAGTAATTGTTTAGTGGGAACAGAGTTTCCATTTTTGCAAGCTGAAAAGCATTCTAGAGATGCATGGTGGTAATGGTTACACAATGTGATGTAGTTACTGCCACAGAACCATACACTAAAAATGGTTAAGTTAATACATCTTATATTGTGTGTATTTTACCACAATTTTTAAAATGACAAATGCGTTTATAGAAATTTTTTAAAACTAGCATTTTGCAAATGATCATACTTAATGTCAAAATTGAGTATTTTTTTCTTAGCCAAAATTAAGCTACAAAGTCTGCAGAGAGGCAGATTCATTGTGAAGCTGATGATTTTTCAAAGTCCCTCCTTCATATGGGTATGAACTTCTTCTTGGGTTCTGTATCTAACTTCTAGTTATAGTTTTGAGTTTTATGTAGTTTTTAAGCTCCTTTTTATTTCAAGTCGTCACAGCGGAGTATTGGGAAAAGTTTTCAATTCGTAATAATCACTCCCTGGATAAACCTCATTGGGTACCATACTGCCATTGCGCAAAGCTAGCTCCTTTTTAAAACTTTTTTTAGAGATGGAGTCTTGCTATATATCCTTATCTTTAAAAGGGCCCCAAATTAAATACATTTCTGGCCCAACAACCCTTAGCTAACCTCATGATTTGAGAATGGCTATGTTGGCTTAGGCCCATCCCAACAAAGTTTACCTGAAAAAAATAATCCAGTAGTTCTCTGTGTTTTTCCTCTCCCTCCTCTCTTTTCCTTTTTTGGATCCCAAGAACTATTTTATCTTCTTCAACCCATGAGAGGATTGGGGGGAAAAAAATGTAACCTAAGTTTCAGGCAATTCTCCTGCATTGTGATTGCAGGATTGTATGTCCCCTTGAGGACTAGACAAGACATAGCTGGGAAATGGGAGGAAGAGGGCACAACACCCCATGGAGGAAGGACCCAGGAGAAGAGACCAGAGTTTCCAGATGATAGAGAAGATGAAGCCTGCTGGCACAAAAGACAGGGAGCATGGTAGAGAGACCCAAAGGAGAAAGCTGTGTAGAGGCATGGAAACCCCAGTCACCCGTGATGACTCACCTGTTTCTCTTGCCCAAATGGGAGCAGGGAACTCGGACACTTGGTGTGGCAATGGAGGAGTATAAAAAGAGCTCTAATCATGCTGAACATAAATTTAACCAATGGAAAATTTCCCTAGTGACCCTTGTACACCTAGGTTTAGAAGGCCGCAAGGCAGCATCCCTGGGTGTAGTAAACAAATCAGAGAATGAGCAGAAATCCAGGCTTTGGAACGAGGTCTGAGTTCAAATCCCCATCTTGTTATGGACTAGTTGTGGTGTCTAGAACAAGTCAGTCAATCTTTTTAGAGTTTCTGTTCCCTCTTCTTTAAGCAGAGGAAACAGTAGTTACTTTGAGGGATTGTTTTATGCCTTAAATGAAATTAATACATGTGGCATGCCTGCTCATAGGAGCTACCCAATTGGTACCAGTTGTCACCATTCCAGTGGCCTAGAATGCTCTGCTTTTGGAAGCTGCATCAGCAGAGAATTACCAGGGTAGGGTCGTGACAGCAGGAAAGGGCACTTCACTCTCCACAGCTGAGTCTCTCAATCCCTCCACTAAGCATGGTTTCGTTGTATCAAACCCAGAACTTTTTTTAATCTGGCTAGGAAAGCCACATTAAGTGTCTTTAGGTGAAAACCAGACCTCGGTGCTTCCATGATTAAATTGCCATACTTGAAGCCAAATGTGTGTCTTTCCCACCAGCCAGGACCTCCGTTCCTGCCTGGGCCTCCCAACCATCCTCACTGTCAACCTTGTTTCTGGGTGACTGTAGATTTTATGCTAGAAATTCCGCATGCACTATCCCCTACCTGTCCTCTGTGTGGGCTTGGTCACCTGACATTTCACAGACAGTTGCCTGGGGCCCGGTTGTGACCACCCAAGACTAGGAAGCAACAAGCCAGAGACAGAAGAGAAAGGATGTCTTCTAACCTCCCTGACAGCCCATGGAAGGTGACAAGAAGTCCTAGGAAATTCGCTCTCTCCCCCACAGCCCTAGAACCAATCTACCTCCTCCTGTCCCTAGGTCCTCCTGAAAGGAGAAAAGGAAAACACGAACTGTGGGGTGACAGGTCTGGTTTCAAGCCCCAGCTGCTCCACTTAAAGCTGTGTGATTTTCATCACACCACTTAGCCTCTCTGAGTCTCATTTGCCTTATTTGTAAATTGAAAAAAATCAATGCTTATGCCATTGGGTCCCAGTGAGGATTAAATAATCTACAATGTAGCTTGATAAATACTCAGGTAGCTAGAGAGCACAGCATTCATGGTAGCTTTTATTGTCAAAAATGTTCCACACTGGCCAGGCTTAGTGGCTTAGCCTGTAATCCCAGCACTTTGTGAGGCCCAGGCGAGTAGATTGCCTGAGCCCATGGGTTCGAGACTCACCCAGGCAACTTGGCGAGACCTCGTCTCTACAATAAATCAAAATTTAGCCGGGCATGGTAGTGTGCACCTATAGTACCAGCTACTTGGGAGGCTGAGGTGGAAGAATTGTTTGAGCCCATTAGGTCTACGCTGGGGTGGCCGTGAGTGTGCCACTGCACTCTAGTCTGGGTGATGGAGTGAGACTCCAACTCAAAAAAAAAATGTTCCACACTCTCCCACAAGGGGTGACTTTTAATACTGTACTCACACCAAACAAACCATTATAGCCCAGGAGTATGAAGCTCTGCTGTGACAACCTGAGAGGAGATGGGGGACTACCAGGGAACCATGGCCCTTGAGCATGGCGTGAGGAACCAGAGTACTAGCAGGGGGATAGGCATACTGGAAAGGTGATGAGAGACAGACGGTGCCATTTGTCTGTGGTTGGTTACAGCCACTCTGCCACCACACCGTCCAGCAAATCCTGCTGGAACCGCTTGGACAAAAATACCAACTATTTCCATTTTAGCTTGACAAGCAATAGTTGCACAACTAGCAAAACTGACTTCACAATGCAGCCCATGGAGAAATAGCTCTTGTCTATTTTTCTCCTGTGTAAAAATGTGCCATGTGCTATTTACCAACTCCAGGCAGTGCAGCCATCGCCGCTGATCTCTGACAGACCCTGTCAGGGCTGTCTTCCCCCGTAGCAGCATAATGTTATTCTTTTTCTCTTTGGTGCCCAAACCTGCATTCCAAATTCAAGGAAAAGCCAAACAGCTTAGATTTGACCAGAGCTAACGGGGATCCGCCTTGCTTACTTTTCATATCCTGTCAATTTCAAGGCAATGTTCTTTTCTCTCTGGCTACTTCTCTGAAATAATTTCAAAACTGATTTCTTTTCCTTCTGCCTTTCCCAGGGTCAGGCCTTTCCCAGCCTCTATGCAGAGGAGGAAGGGGATATGCCTGGTTTCTCCTCTCTAGCCTTTGTAATTTCTTTCTCTTTTGGGCCACAGAGGGCTTTGCAGGAGAGCAGAAATGGAATCATTTTCTCTCTCTCTCTCTCTCTCTCTCTCTCTCTCTCTCTCTTTTTAACTTCACCCATTGAATATTCATCAGGTGTTGGATTCTACCTCAACGATCAGCCAAGGGAATAAAAATAGTTTGCAGCCAGCTCCCTGCCACAGATAGACTTCCAAACCATTGTGAGGTAGAGTTCTTCCTACCCAGTGAGGTTCAGACAAGCAGCTGTGATTTCCCCAGACATAGCCCCGTGCTCAGAGCAGATGCCTGTCAAACCAGCCCCCGGTAAGCAGCAAGAGTGATCTCACTTCCTTTCCCTAAAGGTAACTGTCCTCATTACTCTCATTACTGAGCTGAATGAACCTTGGGTGCATAATAGAATTTTCTTTAAAATATTCATCATCTGACAGTTGATATTTCAGCCATATTCCACGTGAAGACTACATTGGGAGAAGGAAGCTGAGCAGCGGTGCTCAATTAACTTAGTATTTTGCTCACCTTCTGAAACTACTTTTCAAGTCCAAGTCATTAAAAATTCATGGGACAGTGTAATATGTTACTCTCCTGTGAGCTCCCTGAGCAGGACAGAGGTAGCCACTGATGTAGCCGGCCCGCCAACACACGCCTCAGCGGTTCACGGAATCCAGGCTTCTCCTGCCAGAAACAAATGGAAACTTCCCCACCTCTCCCCGCCCCTGCCCTCCCCAAGAACATGACTTTGTGCAAAAAAAAAAAAAAAATCAACACCTCTTTCTAAGCCTTTCCGATTGGATAGGCCAGCTTTTTTGTGAATTCCAGATTGAAAGGAAGCCTTGGATACACAGGCCCGCATTGGAAGGCATATCTCCTTCCCTATGTGGCAAGGAGGAAAACGTTGCATAGAGACAGACACTTGGATTCATGTCCCAGTTTTGCCACTTGCTTCTTTGAGCCTTAGTTTTCTCGTCTGTAAAATACACAGAGAGTTCTAGTGCAAGGATTGGGAAGAGCATAGAGCACTTGCACTGAACAGCCTCCATCACATCACTGGTGCTAGATAAATGGCCTCCAGTACCCCATCATGGGGGAAGCACTCAGTGGTATCTGAGAGGCTGCTCTGCCGTTGACTGTCCATTTTCCTGTGTCCCCCACTGCAGTGAAAGCTCCCTGAGGCCAGGGCCTAGGTCCTATTGTCTCCATCCTCATGTCTTACACATAAAAAGTATTCAATAAAACTTCTATGAGGGATTATAAGTCAACATCATTGTAATTATTCTATTAGAATTATGCATTCACTCATAATTATCATAATGCTACGTCATAATTATTATTGACCCCTTAACTGTTACAACTTTGGAATATATAAGAATTATCAGCAAGGGAGCCCAAGCTAGTCAGTGCTAACGTAATCACTGTTAAGCAACATTTTAACAGGAAACTGACAAAAATAAGTTGTCCTTTTAATTACTATTGTTGCCAGGCCCTAGGCAAGCAGGAATTGCGCATCAGAGGAGAGCGACTGAAAACAAAACCTGAACCTTTGGACATGGGCTAAAAACAAGCCTGATAATTGCATCCTAGTTGCTGATGGACATTTGCCCATAGCCCCTAAACCACCCACAATTTGAAAATCTTCGGTTTGTTTGTCCTTTCTCAGTTTGCCGAGGTTCGGTTTTGTCTCTGCATCCAAACATTCAGAATCGTATTCAACCTGATCCAAACCACTCTGGTCTAGAAATAGGCCTTGACATAGAGCCAGCCTGGGTTTTTATGCAATAGTTCCAGTACTTCTGCTTTCAAAACAAGGTGGTGGAAAAAAAGCATCAGACAAGCCCTACTGTGGTATTCCAGAACTTTCCCAGTTCAGCCTGGAAATTTTGGTCTTCTTCAGAGAATTGTTATGAGGACCAGAAAAAAGAGAAATCATACAGCTTTACCTCTGTTTAGTACCTGATGGTTTATGAGTAACGAGCGTGTATTCAGTTCGTGGTGTTTCACGCATAATATCTATTGTCTCTTCCAAACAAGGGGGTTATGTACCAAGCCAGTCTCTTGGAGCTTCCATGTTGCTATCTTATTCAATTATCTGGGAACCGGGGACAACAGGTGATGGGAATTCCGCTGTGCAAAAGAAGGGGTAGGACACAACGTTCCCGGGGGGTCACTCATCAAAAAAATAGCAGAGCTGGGACCACAACTCATCGGGTCTGTGCTCCTTTCACTGAATCATGTGAATTCCTTTTTTTTTTTTTTTGAGTTGGAGTCTCACTCTGTCACCCAGGCTGGAGTACAGTGACACACTCGCAGTCACCCCAGCATCGACCTGCTGGGCTCCTGCAATTCTTCCATCTCAGCCTTCCAAGTAGCCAGAACTACAGGTGCGCACTACCACGCCTGGCCAATTTTTGATTTATTGTAGAGACAAGGTCTCACCAAGTTGCCCAGACTGGTCTCGAACCCATGGGTTCAGGTAATCCACTCACCTTTGCCTCCCAAAGTGCTGGGATTACAGGCTGAGCCACCGAGCCCAGCCCACATGAATTCTTTATATGCTCTAAATGTCATTACACTATAAATGGCATCACAAAACTTAGTTTTCAAAAATTAATTATAGAAGTGTAAGTGTACCACGTCACTAAAAGAAATAGCTTATGTTTGTCAACTGCTAGTGTGCATTTATCTACACAATCACTGTCTACAGTAGCATTTATCACACTATACAGCAAAACAAAAGTTCAGCCATGTTGACAACTGTATCTCCATCCTCCAACTAGATAACTGTGACAATGTTTACTGACTACAAATTGGAAGCGTTAATGAGGATTGAAAGAGTCATTATATTCAAGGCCTCATTAAGTCTAAACCATTATTTGAGAGGCTGGAGAATGTAGTGGCTAGTCACAGTCCAGAACCAGTTTGTCTGGGTTTATGCTTTTCATGTACTGCTTAGTGATGTTGCATGGTTAATTAAACTCTCAATGTCTCTGTTTCCTCACCGGCACAATAGAGATACTAATGTTACCGATTTTATGTAGGCATTGTACTAATTGAATTAATATATGTAAAGTCTTGGAATAGTCCTTGGCACATTGCAAACACAATATACACTTTTGCTATTACGATTTTTTTTTGTTGTTATAGATTCACAAAGTACATGTGCAGGTTTTTTTTTAAATAGAGACGTGGGGTACAAGTGAAGATTAACTATATAAGTAGGCTGCATGCAGGTGAAGCCTGGGCTTCTAACTAGTCCTCACTCCCCCTGGTAGTGGACCAAACACCATTTGTGTTGTCACGTGCCCTTACAATTATTATTGACTACTTAGACCCTCAAAATGACTAACTGCTGCCTTCACATTTTATGCCATAGAGATATCATGATCTCTGATGCTCACGTGTGCATTTTTTGTGTCCCCATTAAGGTACGTTCCCTGAAGGCAGGGGTGGTTTGTCATTAATTCAGTTTCCAGCAATACCTCATAGAGTGGTAAGCACATAGTAGGTGATTCATAAGTGCTAACAAAAGTGATAAGCCAATTTTAAATGATTCTGCTGCCACACACCACATAAAAATCTCCAAAGATTTCTGTTACCTAGAGATAAAGTCTGACCTCAGCCAGGCAGCCAAGTCTGTTTTCAAATCTATTACCTGAGGCTCCTTCGTGTCCTATCCCCACTGTGCCCCAGCTGATTCACTCACCACCATCCAAGCAGGGGTGGCCATTCCCACCTTGCAGTCTTTGCCTATTTTTCTTCCTCTACCTGGAACTCCCTTCCTTAAGTGCTTTAGTATCCAAAGCATACACCTCTTCCAAACCCACTGAACTCCCCTCCTCCTAGGAGATGCTCTCCAGCCCCGCAAATCAAGCAGCTATCTTCATATCGTCATCTTCTCTTGACTCCTATCGCTTATAACAACTCCCTTGAAGCGTCTCATATCCAGTCGTAATTACTCATCAAAATATTATGTATAGTCCCATCATATTTATTCTTTAAGAGTCTATTCATAAACTCTGGAAAGTCACAGATATTACCAACCTCAGTGTATTAGTTCTCTATTGTTGTATAACAAATCACCCCAAATCTTGGATGCTGAAAACAAAAATAATCACTAATTACCTCTCACAGTTTCCATGGGTCAGGAATGCAGGAGCAGCATGTCGGGTTGTGGTTCTGGCTCAGGGTCTCTCTTGAGGTTGCAACAGATGTCAGCTGGGGCTGCAGGGATCCAGAGACGCCACTCAGGCTGGAGGATCCACCTCCGAGGTGGCTCACACAGCCTGCCAGCTGGCAAGTCAAAACTGGCTGTTGGCAGGGCCTCAGCTTCCCACATGGACCTCTGGAGGGCTACTGGAGTATTCTCTCAGCAGAAAGCTGGCTCGCCCCCTTTTCCCCCCACCCCACCTGGGAATGAGGAATCCAAAAGACCAAGGCAGAAGCTGCAATGCTTTTTGCAACCCAGCTTCAGAGTAGCACAGTGTCTAGGAGTCTGGCTTCTACAGTCAATAGATAATTACTTTTTGTGAAGTGTCTTCTTCACTGGTTTGTATGCTCTTTGAAAGAAGAAATTGGCATACTGTCCTTGCAGTCGCAAGGCTTTGCATCTAATAAGCACTCAGATCCTTCATGTATTTGCAATTAATAGAAGGATATTTGCTGGTTAAATATCATTGATATTTCCATAATCATTCAAATTATGACTTGATTTTTAGGTTTCCATCAGATGATTATTTTATGCAGATGAATAACATTGAGGGAAATAGAATTCCCATATTCAAAACTCTTTAAGTAAGCTTTGAAACTTGATGGACACCATCAGAAACAAGTTGAAGATAATTTCCTTTAGCTACTGAGCGTAGTGCTTTGTGATTTTCTTATTTAATTGTTATGTCTACATGTTTGAGGTTTTCATTTGCTTTTGTTGGCATAAACTCACTGTTTCTAGACCACCAGTACTCCTGAAGACCAAAATTAATTGCTAGTTTTATAGTTTTATATGTTTAAATGATAGGGATGCCAGATTGTTTCGAAATGAAAACACATCCAAATTTAATGAAGTTCAAAGGAAGAAATGTTTATTTATGGATTAAAGAATAAAATGATCTGCTGCTTGTAGTTACTGAAATAGTGACAGCTCTTCTTAGCAGGGGGAGGGAGGGTGAACAGGGACAAGTCAGGGAAAAAGTCCTTCTGTGAGACTGAGAGTGAATCAACAATCCAGACAAGCAAATACAAGGCTCCCGAGTCTTTTGACACCAGTTGAGAACACAGATGATCTACAAGTGAAGTCTGAAGGAGGAAGGGGGAGCCTCTGTGAAAAGGGCAGAGGTTTTGTTCTATCAGCTCATCACACATCTGCATAGACGTGTCTTGACATGCCTTCCAGAACAGAGCATACTTCGTCCCTTTGGGGCACAACTTTGCTGGCTGTTGAACTTCAGTGATATCATTAAGCATTCTTAGAGTTGTAGGAACAGAGGGCACAGAGAATCTGAACTATAAGGCCACCAAAGAGACTAGTTCCCATGTCTTTTATGACCACCAAGTCCCTGTGCACACATTGCTTAAAAACCAAATCATAGGGTGCCATGTTCGCTGAGGCAGAAAGACTGGCCCACTTTTGTAATTGAGGAGAATTCTTGAACTCATCTCTACATCTCGTTATTGACTTAAGAGCATCTTAACAAATATTTCTCCCATCACAAGATAGATCAAAATCTAGTCAAGTACATTTATTTTACTCAATAAGACACTTAAGCTATTATTCATTTTTGCTCAATCTGAACTTGTGCTAATTCTAGAATTTGTGATTATTGCACAATTCATCGTTTAACTTGTAGGTAAGAATTTTCTGTTAATTTACTTTTAAATTCATCCAGACTTAACGTCAGCTTTCTTTGAAATGAATTGCAGTCTGGATATAGTAGAAGAAACATTAGATGTGAAGTCAGAAAATCCAAGTTCAAATTTCAAGTTTCCCACTTATCCTCTGTGTGATTATGAATAAATCGCTTAACTTCTCAAAGTTTCATCTCAGTTTCCGAATATGGAAAGCGAAGATAATTGTATTGCCCTCTGTACTTTACAAGGTTGCTGTGAAAATCAGAATCATTGATGTATACATGTAAAAACCCCCAGAAAACAGAAGAACTTTATGAGAGTGAGATATGTTAATATCTTCATCTTGCACATAAAATACCCAAGCACAGTACTTCCACTAGCTGCCAGTATGTCCTTTGTTTCACCTTCTACACCACCACCAGGAGCAGCGCCGAAAAGCTAAGTCATCATGTTAACTGATCTATTATAAGCTTCTTATTTCATAAACAGAAATTGTCTATGGGTGACATTGAGTGTCCTGGTATGAAATGATGCCTCCTCAGAGTCTGGCCATAACACATTACTAGGAATGATTTTTTTTTCATAGGTCCAATTTCAATCTCAAATGGTGTGAAATGAGATTGTTTTCTAACCCCTTCTTTCTCCATATCCAAATAATTTGATGCAGCATTTAGATGGATTAGAAACATGCTTTCACTACAGTGAACATAAAATTATTTCAACAGAAAAAAAAACAACAGACCTGATGTCTACCATCAAAAAGAACAAGTTAACAAAAAAACAATGCTAGAATCAAAAATCATGACTTAGGGCATGCCATCTTCATTGTTTGAATTAAAGAAATTAAGTAAGTCAACCCTAGCGGCTGGTTTGGTTCCTTGGTGGCACATGGTGTAGCTAATTCCCAGTATAGGAAGGCTAGAGTACTCGAGATCAAAGGCTCCGCCTGAATCATGGCAAGATTCTTCCGTGGTTACTCTGGCCAACTGGCAATACTTGCCTTCAACATCTTCCAGGCCAGAGTCACCGTTTCCATGCTCTACGGCAGGGAACAGTGGGGTTTTCACAAAAGAGGCAGACCCAAAGACAATGTCTCTCAGCCTAGTTCCACACTGGGATGAAAAGGACTTTCCCAAGCAAGGAAGAATTCAGCTAGGACTCCTTCATCTCCACCAAGAAACATTGGCTTTGCTACCTGTGTGTCTGCTGTCAGATACATTAAGATGTCTTCAGTCAACAACTGAGGCTCTGCCCTCTGGGCATTGCCAAAGAAATCCTGCCAGGTTTGAAATCTCCACTCTTGGTATTGCTGAAAGCCCATGGAGACAACCATAATTCAGAATGGAATTGCTCCAAGTCTCTCCAACAGTGATTTACAGGCTGCATTCCTTTTAAAGCTTACTACCAAGAAAAAGTCTGCAACTCCTGATGAATTTCCTTGCTTTATTTTATCAGGCAAATAGAAATATAAAACACATTTCTACATTGGCTGTTTAGAGGTAAATGTCGTATAGAATTAAACTCTGTTAACTTATCATTTTAATCCTATCCCCGCATCTCACTCCATGATGTTTTTCTTTTAAATTGTCCTAGTGTATGTAAATGCACACAAACCCACAGGACACACATATCATCATCATCATCACCCAAGTCAAGTAATTTTGGAAAACAGGTAAAAGAGAAATTACTACTAAATAGATCTTACCCATTTCATCTTTACCAAACACGGTATATTGCAAGGACTAAAAATATAAAATCAATAAATACATTTTTGGGTTAAAAATATCTTCAATACCTCCTTGAAGCAATCTCCTAGCCATAATCTGATCCATTCCTACTTATTATTCAGAAGTCATCTCTGAAGTTACCATCTCCAAGAAGATCTTCAACTCTCCAGAAATCCAGCCTCAGGTGGAGTCTGTGCCCTGCAGTCATGGAGTCTACAATAACCTTAACCATTCTCTACCTGGGAGCTTCCTGAGCTCTGGAACCACCTCTTATCTCTGAAGTCCCAGCATCTAGTATAGGGTCTTGTATATAATAATGACATAAAAAATGTTTATGGAGTAAATATGAAAATACTATCACCACTTCCATTCATAAGAAGCCACTTTACAAAGAAGAGAATAGATCAGAAACCAACAACTGATTTTAAAACAATATATTCTCTTTTTGATATTCTTATTTTAAATAAAATTTATTGTGTATATTTAAGGTATATGAGGGGAACCCCCCCAAACCAGAATTTATTTATAGAAAATTTTGTATTTATTCTTAGATGTTTAAGCTTCAGTCACCTTCAAAGTACTCTCTGTTTGATGCAGTACACCTAGCAAGACTTTTTTCCACTGTTCAAAACAGTTTTTAAACTCATCAATTTTGATGTCTTGTGTTTCTACAGTTTTTTGTTTCACCGTTTCCACATCGGCAAAACAGACTTTTTTCATCTGGGGTAACAAAAAAGTCAGTTGGCACTGTGTCGGTGACTAGGGAGAGTGGAGCACAGGGGTCATGCTGTTTTGGGTTCAAAACTGCTGAACACTCAGCGCGGTGTGGGTAAGTACGTTGTCATGGTACGTGTTTGCCACAATTCGGGACATTTTGTTCACAAACCTTGACATAACCCTCTCAAAACTTCCAGAAAAAAAACTTTGGTAGACTTTTTGATGCAGAGGAACAAATTCTGAGTGTACAACAAGGGACTCACTCTCCAAAAGATAATTCTGGGCTTTTTGGGGTACAACATGATGGTAGAGAAAACATATAAATAGTAAAAAATGTTACTAGAGTGAAGAAAATTAACATATTCATTATCTCAGATAATCACCCATTTTGTTTGTTTTTGTGGCAAGAGTGGCTAAAATCCACTTATTAGTTCCCTACACAGAAGAATGTTATGACCTATGGTCTTGAAGTTGTACATTAGATCTCTAGATTTGTTCATCCAAATGCCTGCTACTTTGTATCCTCTCCCCATCCTCCCTCCCACCTCTATCCTCTACCACTGGTAACTTCTGTTTTGTTCTCTATCTTTGCATACTAATTTCTTTTTCATGTTTCACTTGTAAATGAGATCATGCAATATTTTTTTTCTGTGTCTGGCTTATTTCCCTTAGCATAATGTCCACCAGGCTCATCCCACTGTGACAAATGGCAGGATCTCCTTTTTTTAAAGGCAAAATAATATTCATTGTATGTTTGTACCACAGTTTATCTATTCATCTTTTGAGGGACACTTAGGTTCTTTCCATATCTTGGTTACTGTGAATAATGCTGCAATGATCTCTTTACGATGTAGTGATTTTGTTTTCTTTAGGTATATGCCCAAACAAGGAATTGCTAAGTCATATAATAGTTCTATTTTTAATTTCTTTAGAAACCTCCACAATGTTTTCTGTAATGGCTGTACCACTCTACCTTACCACCACCAGTTATAAGAGTTCTCTTATCTCCACACCCTTGCCAACATTTGTTCTCTTTTGACTTTTTTGTTAGTCATTCTAATGGGTGTGAAGTGATATCACATAGTGGTTTCGATTTGCATTTCCCTGATGATGAATGCAAATCAAATATTGAGCACCATTCCATGCACCTATTGTTCATTTTTATGTCTTCTTTGGAGAAATGTCTATTCAGATCTTTTACCCACTTATTAATTGGGTTGTTTGTCCACTGTTGAGTTGTATGAGTTCTTTCTACATTTTGGATATTAATCTCTCATCAGACACATGGAATGAAAATATTTTTTCCTAGACTGTATTTCACTTTGCTGTTTCACTTTGCTATTTCACTTTGCTGAGTATTTCCTCTGCTGTGCAGACACCTTTTAATTCAATGTTATTCCATTTTTTTATTCTTGCTTTTGTGGCCTGAGCTTTTGGTATGGTAGCCAAAATATCACTCCCAAAGCCAATATCCAGAAGATTTTCCTATGTTCTCTTCTAGGAGTTTTATAGTTTCTGGTCTTATATTTAGGTCATTTTTTCATTTTGAGTTGATTTTTGTGTATGGTATAAGATGAGGGTCCAACTAATTTTCTTTTTTTCTTTCTTTATCAGAGTCTCACGTTGTCACTCAGACCAGAGTGCAGTGGCATGATCACAGCTCACCACAGCGTCAATCTTGTGGGCTCAAGTGATTCTCCCTCATCAACCTCTCAAGTAGCTGGAACTATAGGCACATGCCACCATGCCTGACTGATTTTTTTTTATTTTTAGTAGAGATGAGGTCTTGCTATATTGCTCAGGCTGGTCTAGAACTCCTGGACTGAAGTGGTTCTCCTGCCTAGGCCTCCCAAAGTGCTGGAATTACACATGTGAGCCACTACACCTGGCCGAATTTCATTCTTTTGCATGTAGAAATTCAATTTTTCAAGTACCATCTATTGAAGAGATTATCCTTTCCCACTGTGTCCTCCTGGTGCCCTTGTCAAAATTAGTTGGCCATATATGTTTGGATTTATTTCTGGACACTCTCTCTGTTCCCCTGGTCTATGAGCCTGTTTTCACATGAGTGCTATACTGTTTTGATTACTGTAGGCTTGTCACATAATTTTTAACGGGAGGTGTGATACCTCCAACTTTATCTTTCTTTTGCAGAATTGGTTTTTTTTTTTTCTATTCTGGGTCTTCCATAGCATGCAAGTCTTGTTAAACATAAGCCAATTAATCAAAGTGATACCTCACAATAGCAGAATGAAAGATAAAACCACATTGTCATCTCAGTTGACATGGAAAAAATATTTGACAAAGTCCAACATCCTTTCTTGGTAAAAACTCTCAACAGTTTAGGTATAGAGGGAAAATGTCTCAACATAATTAAGACAATTTATGAAAAACTCTCAGCTAATATCCTAATTAATGCAGGAAAACTTTCCCAGTAAGATTTGGTACGAGGCAGAGATATCCACTTGCTACCTCTATTCAACATAGTACTGGAAGTGCTAGCAAGAGCAATCAGACAAGAAAAAGAAAAGGCATCCAAATTAGGAAAGAAGAAGTAAAATTACCCTCTATTCACAGATGGCATGATTCTATATGTAAAAAAAGACCTAAAGATTTTATACACAGACACATACACAAAAACTGTTAGAACTAATAAATGAACTTAGTAAAGTTGCAAGATACAAAATTAGTATACAAAAATCAGTAGCATTTTTACACACAAACAATGATATAACTGAAAAGGAAATCAAGAAACAATCCCATTTACAATAGTGTAAAAAAAATCATAAAATACCTAGGAATAACTTTAACCAGAAAAGTGAAAGATCTGTTTTATAAACTGAAAAAGTAAAGCATTGATGAAAGAAGAAATTAGAGAAGACGCAAATAAATGAAAAGATATTCAGTGTTCATGATTCAGAAGAAGTAACAGTGTTTAAATGTCCTTAATACCCAAAGTAATAGATTCTGTGCAATTCCTCTCAAAGTTCTGATGACATTCTTCACAGAAATAGAAAAAACAATCCTAAAGTTAGTTCAAAGATGAACTATTAAACTAACACATACTGATACAAAAAAGCCCTTTTGTATGCTGCTCAAACATCAATCTCAATCCTGTTCTTTTGGAAAAGGAGAACTGGCATGAGTACTAAGTGGCATACTCTTTAAAAAAACATTTTTTTTTTAATTGAGGTCTCACTCCATTGCCCAGGCTGGAGGGCAGTGGCACACTCATGGCCACCCCAGCATCGACCTGCTGGGCTCCATGATCTTTCTGCCTCAGTCTTCCAAGTAGCCAGAACTACAGGCATGCACTACCATGCCCAGCTAATTTTTTATTTGTTGTAGAGATGAGGTCTCACCAAGCTGTCCGGGCTGGTCTCGAACCCATGGGCTCAGGCAATCCACTTGCCTCAGCCTCCCAAAGTGCTGGGATTATAGGAGGAGCCACTGAGCCCAGCCTCTTAAAATATTTTTAAAGTGATGCTACCACTGTACTTATCTGCACTAGTAAAAGCCATAAGAGCTCTCTAACTAGAAAAAAAAATGCATTTTTAAACATTGTCCTTTTAAATTAGAAAATATTATTAAAAATTAAGTTTTCTGCAGAAACTAAATGAAAGTTTGTGCTGGATTCTCTGAGACAGATTGAATCTCACCTCAGTGGATGTTTAAAATACCTAATGTTGGACCAATGTACTCTAAATTCCAATGTAAAATTACCTAAGTGATCTTACTATTAAGCAGGAAATCAAAAGAACTTTTTTATCAATAAGAAAACACATACAAGGAGCAATCAGGATGTGGGAGAAGAGAGAGGTTATTAATGCAATGTGAGGCTGAGATGCTAAGATTCTGTTAATTTTCTCAAGCATTTGATATCAGATGTTAAGAATGTCAACAGATGTGTACATAAACACATAAATACACACAAAAGCATGCCTCCTTTTTTTCCTTGTTTATGAAAGCTTGTGTTGCCTGTTTACGGTATATTTCCAGTCTCACAACTGCAATGTTCCTGAAGAAGTTCAAGTCCACATCAGAAGAGAAGAAATTATTTTTCTGCCATCTCTGTTATTACTTTGTTATCAATGTGTTCCTCAAATGTCCTGCCTCAGTGGAAGGATTTGAGGAACTGGAATTGAAGAACTAGAATCGGCATGCCTGAAGTCTATTGAGGATGGAAGAGTTAGAGCTCAAGGGCCAAGAACTGTTATCATCAAGAGAAAGAGTGGTGACTGAAAGTGGGTGAGCACAGAGCACACCCATGTCATATCACAATGTCCCCCAGAACAGATGACTGCAGGCAGCTGAGGTCCAAATTGTATACATATTTAGATATTTTGTGTAAACATGCACAGCATTTCACACATGTAGATTCACCTACCTGTATGTGTGAGGCGAGGGAGAGCCTTTAATATGACAGCTTTCTTTAGTTGAACTAAGTTTATGTAAAAGAAGACTTGAAATCTGACAAGAAGATGTAGGGAAGAAAGTTGGCCACATTAATGGCACAGGAATTTCTCCTCCTGAATTTAAGATATTATCCCTGAAATAAAATAGAGGAAACACCATACCTCTTACACATTAGGCTCTAAAAGGGTTATTTTTTCTGTTTTATCCCTCTTGCTCTGTCTATTTGTCTTCCTTTCGGTCCTGCTTACACACTATCACTACCACCACCACATACACACACACACATTTTACCAAAAAGTTCCTTATTTTCCTCTGTTAGTCCACTGAGTGTTCTATAAACAGCAACGCTGCTGCCTGAGAAAATCCACACAGCTTTTGAGAGTGGAACTAGACACAATGAACTGTGTGTATGTGTGTGTGTGTGTGTGTGTGTGTGTGTGTGTGTGTGTGTGTGTGTGTGTTTACGTGAATACGCATGTATGCTATGTGTGCATGTATGTGTGTATGCATTTCTGCATATGTATATGCCTGTGTGCACATCTACCCGTGTGTGCATGTGTATGTGAATATGTATGTGTGCATGAATGTATGTGGGTGTGTGTGTTTGCGGGGAACATAATCAGAAGAGAGGGAGAAAAAAAGCAAGCAAGAGAAAAAACCTGTCTATATACCTAAGGAATTACTGACTAAAATAGAATCCACTCTTTCAATAATCCATCTACTCACTACCCACAACAAACACAAAGTCAAACACAATTAGGGATGGAGGAATGCCTTTTTATCTATGAGAGCGAGCATAAAACAAAAAGTAAGCGAGTTAAGAAAAACAGACCTCTACCTCAATTTTTTTCTTACCAAATCCAAAACGTACTGCCTATAACATTGGCAGTTTACAATGGCAATTAACATCAATCCTAGGGTCTAATTAACCTCAATCAACAAGTCTAAGTAGGTTAATTAAATAGGATTTGGCTAAGCATGAAGCACAAAAATACAGCTGTCACATTTAAATATGATTTACTAAGGAAAGTCATCATTTACCAAAGTTTTTCTATTTATTTTTGGACAGCAAAACATATTGGGGTGCAGGGATGGGAGAAGGATGCAGATGTCATTTGGAGACTGCCTCTTTGGGGTTTCTTTGGTAACAGCCAGTCGCATATAACTCAAATATTACCTCCTGGTTATCCACATTCATCTCAATCTAATCTTCCTTTCGAAGCATCAGTTCATTCCTTTGTTCTTTATTTTGCTCCTATTCCACCACCGCCCCCGCCCTTTAATATTATAAATTTCTTCAGGGTGCATCACCTGTTTGATTCATCCTCATCTCCTTAAAATCATCAAGCACAGTGCTTTGTGAGTAATAAGTGTCCAATTAATTGTTCCTTTAATTGGATTTTCATCAAAATGTGCTTCTTTTCTCACCACAACCCCAATCATAATTTGGATTGCTGGGTTTTGGGATAAGACTACTTAGACCTTCAGTGGGAGGTGACATCCCCAGCTTTACTTGGCTTTCTGGTCCTTTATTCAATGCCTCCATTACTGTCCACCACTGTATGCTATGTGATTCACCATGGTGTCAACCAGGCCAACCTAGTCCATTGATTCACCAAAGGCCCTGGATATACTGCTTCCTTTCTTTCTTTCTTTCTTTCTTTCTTTTTTTACATAACATCTCCTTCTTTATTTTAAAGATGTGGGGTACAATTCAGGAATAGGTATACAAATGTTCATTGTGCAGGTACCCTTGTTGTTGAGATGTGCCCCAGTCCCTTCTCCAGACAAATTCCAACTACTGCCAATTCCACTTCCCTGCTCCCTTCCCGGCATTTTCCCACTACTGCCAATCCTTTTCTTATAGTATTACGATAACTGTTCAAGGTCTGCTTATGAGAACATATGATACTCAGTTCTTTGTTTCTGTGAAAGTATTATAGGCTCTAAGTCCATCCAGGTTGCTGTGAAGTTCATGATTTTGCTCTTCTGTATGCCTGCGTAATATTCCATCATGTATATGTGCCACATTTTTTTATCCAGTCCTCAGTGTAAACTAGTACAGACTCTGTGGAAAACAGTGTGGCGATTCCTAAAAGATCTAAAAAATCGACCTTCCATACGACCCCGCAATTCCCCTACTGGGAATACACCCAGAAGGATTCAAATCACTCTGTACAAAAGATACCGGCACACATATGTTTATCGCAGCATTGTTCACAGTAGCAAGAACACGGAAACAACTGTGCTGCCTATCAAAAGAGGACGGGTTGAAAAAACTGTGGTACATATGTACTACTTTCAAAAGGACTCATCCATATTCAGATTAGGACTTTTGTGAGTGGAGGCCACCACCATGACTTCCTAAGGTCAAATCAGCCAATTCTTATTCCAAAACAATTTCACCACTATTCAATGTCTACTGGATAAATGTGTCTAGATGAATACTTGTTTTGTTTTATTAGAAGCACTTCAAGTTACATAAGCATAGCTACCTTCTCATTCTCAGACCCAAGTCTGATAGGTGAAAATCTGAGAGTTGACAATCTAAAAGTGAACATAAAACCCTTCCTGGGCCTGAGTGCTGAGATCACAGAATCTAGCCTGGAAGTGCCCTTCTAAATCAACCAGTTCTGGCTGGAGGCAGTAGCTCACACCTGAAATCCCAGTACTTCAGTAGGCCAAGGGTAACAGGATTGCTTGAGGTTAGGAGTTCAAGATCAGCCTGGATAATACAGCAAAACACTGTTTCTGAAAAAAAAAATTTTTTTAATTAGCTGGGCATGGTGGCATGTGCCTGTAGTCCCAGATACTCAAGAGGTTGAGGCAGGAGGATTGTTTGAACCCAGGAGTATGAGGCAGCAGTGAGTTTTTCATCCAGTTCAACTGTCTCATTTTATAGATGTGGGCTAACCCAGTGGGCCAGGTCATACCCCCAGAAAGACAGAAGCCAGAGTCACTGACTCCAGCCCAAAACTCATTCTCTGCCCCTGTTGCCCCTCTGGTTGGCAGGGAGCTGCTGTTACTCCATCAGGAATGAGAGCACAGTGTCACACAGCTTGCTACAGCTCTACTGCATACACACAACTGCAGAACCCAGCTAAATTTTTAGGTATTCATCAAGGATCTGCTATCTGCACTTACGCTAAAAAAAGGAGAGAGGACTGCCGCTCAGGACCAGGGAGGGAGTTGGGCACTTACTGCCACATTTAGTCTTAATAAGTACTCCAAAATATGATTTTCATTTTATTTTTATTTTGAAGTTTAAAAACTAAGGCTCAATTTTGTTTTTCAAAGCCAGATTTTCAAATCCTAATTTTTTTTTAGCACCAGTTGAGCTAGAAAATCAGGCAAGTTAGGCTAAAGATGACATAGGCAGTCCTGTCTAGTACTTTGGTCAACTAACTCATAAAGAGCCAATTATCCCAGATAAGCCTCTCTCTCTCCTCTGTCTCTCTCTGTCTCTCTCTCTCTCTTTCTCTCTCTCTCTCTCCTATTCTAACTTCTTGTCTTCCACTGTCTTCTAGACATTGATACTTGCTTTTTTATTTGTTTTTGTTTTCTTAGAGGCAAAGTCTTGCTCTGTCACCCAGGCTGGAGAGTAGTGGAACAATCACACCTCACTGCAACCTCAAACTCCTGAATTCAGGCAATCCTTCCTGAGTAACTGAGACTACAGGCGCGCCATCATGCCTGGCTAATGTTTTTATTTTTTGTAGAGAAGGAGTCTCTCTGCACTGCTCAGGCTGGTCTCAAATTCCTGGTCTCAAACAACCCTCCTACCTCAGCCTCCCAAAGCACTGGGATTAGATCCCACTGTACTTGGCTCCAAAAAATACTTTTAATGAGCAAATACGTTTCATCCACCTGTCTGAGTTTTTTCTGTTGTTCAAGCTTTGCTAAAGTTTGCATTTTTCAAAAAAAAAATATATAATGCCAAATGTGGCATTATATATGTTTAATGTATTCTTCTGTGCCCATATGCTTTCTAATTTTCAAGTTTCTGGAGGGCAAAGACCAGGTCATATGGCCTTTGGATTCCACTGCAACTGAACATGCATAGCTGGTGCTTGGTCACTGTTGGTTGAAAGGCCAAACTGCTTCCCTTAGTTCAGCACTTTCTTCTCTGCCTAAACTCTGGCTCGTCCTAATCCCCTGCTCCTGTGGACACTGGAGATACTTCCTCCAATACGTCTCATTTCTCACATCACAAAGTTGAATCTCAGTCTGTCTCAGTCCAGCAGTGGCTTCTCACTGATAGCACCCACAGACATTCTTGGCCATGCTCTGTCCTTACACCAAGAAGACACCAGAATGGTGGAGGGAGAAGTTGAGTAGCATGAGCATCACAAGAGCCATGTTCTCTCTCTTCTCCAAGATGTGACACTGCCTGGATTTTTCAGCTACAAAATCAAAATAATCAGGGTTGCCATACCGGATTTCCTGGGTTGTTGTGAGTATATACCTATGAAAATATTGTTTAAAGTATAAAACCTAGTCCAAAAGCAAAGTACTTAAACCAGCACATAGCTGAGTCACCAAAATTTGAGGCAAATTATTAGGGTGAAATATTTAGTTTGTGTGTTCAACAAATATTTACTGAGCTAAATCATAGTGCTGGATGGTGAAGAAACACCAGCGAGTGAGAACCACACAGCTCTAGGCTCAAAAGGATCATTCTAGTACTAGAAACAATTTTAAACAATAAACAAACATTATGTCATTTTGTGCCATAAAGGGCAATGCAAGGTCTTACCTGCATGGAGGAGTGTCAAAGGAGGAATACTCTAGATAAAACAATAGGACAGCATATGCCAAGGAGCGTGGACACCTGAAGTAATGAGAGACCAGAGCAACTGGAAGGCAGGAGTCAGGTGTTGTGGTTCTAAGAGTGGTGGGATGGGGGGGCAGGTGAGAGGTGAGACTGGAGGGAAAGGCAGGGGCCAGGTCAGGGTGGGCCTGTAGATGGAGATTTTATCCCAAGAGCAACGGAAAATCATTAGAGAGTTTGAAGCAGGTAGGTGATATAAGTGGGTTGTCATTTTTGGAAGATTCTGCTAGGAGCACTGCGAAGAACAGATTGGAAGGAAACAAGAGTTTAAAAAAAAGAACATAGGAGACTTTCGCAGGATACTGAGGAGAAAATGGCCTTGATTCAGCCTGTGGTGTCTGCAGGAAGAGTAGAAGTACATGTGCAGATTCAGCAGCTATATAATGAGGAAAATCCTGAAACTCCTTGATTGATTGACTATGAGTGAAATTGAAAGAAATAATAGTAGTAACCATAGTAAAGCATGTGGCAATATGACACATTCTATGTGACACACACAGTTCTAAGTGCTTTACATGCATTGTTCATTTATCAGGACCTCCATGATTACAGAAGAGGGCACTGAGGTAGGAAAGAGTGATAAACTTGCCCCAGATCCAGAAGAAGTAAATGGTAGAGCTGAAATTTGAACCCATGCGGCCTGACTCAGGAGTCTGAGGACTGAACTTCAACACTACACAGCCTCTCACAACAAGGATGACTCTCGACTTTATACCTCCCGTGGCTAGTAATTAACATGGGAACACTGGAGGAGACCAATTTGAGGGGCCTGGATAGAAGACAGTCACAGTGCACCTTTGGAGATGCAGTCCCTGTGAGACCTTCAAGAAGCAACTGGACGTTTCAGTTTGGAATGCAGAAGGAAATTCTGGACTGAGGATACAGAGCATTGTACACATATTGATCACTGAAATCATGCTTTTAGATTAGAGTCAGCATACTATGGCCCATAGGTCATATTCAGCCTGTCACTTGTTTTTATAAACAAAGTTTTATTGGAATATCTTACTGATGAAGAAACCCGAGGCTCAGAATGCTATTTCATTTGCCTGAAGTCAACGAGTCAGTAATAGAACCAAAATAAAATTCATAGTCCTGATCAAAATTCCCCAGATTATGTTATTTTTCTTTGGTTGGTTTAATTTTTACTTGACTAAGTGATTATAAAAATCATCCAGGAAAATAGCCAAAAAAGTTCAGGAAAAAAAAGGACTTTGTAAACGATTAAAGAAAGTTACAGTAATTAAACAGGTTTATCACAGGTATGGAATGTGAGATAGAATAGAAAGTCCCAAACTAGATAATTCTAAAATTTTCATATGATAACAGCCTCATTTAAAATTAATGGGAAGCCAGGCGCGGTGGTGTGTACCCATAGGCCCAGACACTCAGGAGGCCTAGGTGAGAAAAATCACTCAAGTCCAGGAGTTCAAATCAAGCCTGAACAACACAGCAAGGCCTCATCTCTAAAAACTAATTAATTAATTAATAATAAATCATGATAAAAGAATGAATCAATTACTCAATAATTGGGGTTGGGACCATATGATAACCATATTAAAGAGAAAGTTGAATTATTATCCATAAAATACCAACTGAAGATAGATTAAAGATTTCAATTATAGAAAATTATAGAAAGACTAAAAAATTATACAAAACTATAGAAGAATTAGAAAAAATTTAAGAGAAATACATCATAAGACTCTGGGGTGATAAAGTCTTTGTTAACCTGACATCAAAGCTAGAAATCATAAAGTAAAATATCCCCACAGGAATAATCTCACAATTGGACAAAATAGTTGTTCAAAGATGTCAATTGCCAAATAATTTTAATGTTTATGAGAGGTAAAATGCTTAGCATATAATTTTGTAAAGCAGCATACAAAACTGTCCATTATTTTGACCAGGTAAGATAAATATCTACATGAAGGAACTATACAAAAATATCATCAGTATTTATCTCTGGGTAATAAGATTATATTTGGCTTTCACTTTATCTTTTTTTTTTGTAGCTTTCAACTTTTCTTATGATTGCAATTTTTATAGCCAAAGAAAGATAAAATTAATAGAGTTAAAAATTGTTAAGACAGGCCAGGTGCGGTAGCTCAAGCCTGTAATCCCAGCACATTGGGAGGCCGAGGCAAGAGGATCGCCTGAGCTCAGGGGAATCAAGACTGGCCTAGATAACTTGGTGAGAACTCGTCTCTACAATAAATCAAAAAGAAATAAGCCGGGCACGGTAGCGCGTGCCTGTAGTTGCAGCTACTTAGAAGACTGAGGCAGAAGGATAGCCTGAGCCCAGCAGGTGGAGGATGCGGTAGCTGTGAGTGTGTCACTGCACTCCAGCCTAGGCAACAGAAGTTAGATTCCGACTCAAAAAAAAAAAATTTGTTAAAACAAATATTTGAGCCGGGCTCGGTGGCTCAGCCTGTAATCCCGCGCCTTGGGAGGCTGAGGTGAGTGGATTGCCTGAGCCCACGGGTTCGAGACCCGCCTGGGCAACTTGGCGAGACCTCGTCTCTACAATAAAGCAAAAACTAGCCGGGCGTGGTAGCACGCACCTGTAGTTCCAGCTACTTGGAAGGCTGAGGCGGAAGGATGGCCAAAGCCCAGCAGGTCGAGACTGCGGTGGCCGGGAGCAGCCACTGCACTCCAGTCTGGGTGACAGAGTGAGATTCCGACTCAAAAAAAAAAAAAAAGCAAAAGTTTGCAAATGTGTCAGAATTTTCTTGCCTATTAAATACATATTTTTAAATAGAGAATCATGAGTCATCCCCAGCCAAGCACGTAGTGCCCAGCTTTGACTTCTTCCTCCTCTTTGTCTTGCAACTTCAGCTGCTCTCCAGACCAGTAAATATTCCACATTAGCTTTCTCAGACTACAAGTCAGTTTAAATGCATATAAGCTGTGAATATTCATGAGTCCTAAGAAATGACTGGTGTTACCTGTACCCTCCCCATATCAAGAGGAACAAAACGTTCTTTATAGTCATCAAGATCAATGAGTACTTTTAAACACTCTGATTTAAAGCTTAAAAGACAGAGTTGGTCATTCTGTTGGGTAAGGTTGCTGGCATAGACTCTCAAGGCTATGTCTTCACCTGCAAATTCCACTAAAACAAAAATAAGAGATGAAAATGGTAACATTTGAAATACAGCAGGAGAAGGCACATCAGTGGTAGAAAAATTGCAACGGATTGTAGATGAAATGCAGGGCAGAACAGTGAAAACTGCTTCCGTGAAATGCCTGCCTCTGGAGCCCAGTGAGAGCCACAACTTGACAAGCATGCACGCAGTTAGCGATGCTGTTTAGAAAGAGCCATCTTGTTCAGCAGAACCCCAGACAGACTCAGGAACTAGCAGCATCAAAAGCAGGAGAGCAATGTGGCGGCCCCTCCTCCACCCTCTACCCAGAATGCTACATCCAAGTGCCTGCCCGATCCACTCACCACACCCAGGCAGGAAAATGGAGCGGTTTTGTTGTCGTTTTCTCCTGGGAAAGTTAAATGAGAGAACCTAGGCATTTGGAAGCTCCAGCCTTAGCTGAAAGCAGAGGTGAGTCATGAGACTGGAAACAGGGGTATTTATTCAAAACATGCACATGGCATGGTCAGACCCTAGGCTTCTGACAAAGACAGCACTCTGGTTGCCCAGAAATTTCTGCAGAAATTGAAGAACTACAGAGAAAGACCTCAACATTCTGATTTGTGGAATTCCTCAATAAAGCAACCAGCTCCCTGCCAGTTACCCCAAATTGAAGTTCTCTAGTAGGCAATCCCATCCAAGTTCACAGAAGATATTTAATTTTTAAAAAACCAACGTGGGGAAGAAACCAAAATAAACACAGAAAAATAAAGTCAAATGAGATCACAACCATGTAGGAGCTAAAAGAAGAAACACAGAGTACTATATTGCAATAAAAAAACAAGAACAAGATGTTAAAGTAGAATAAAAATCAGAAAATGAGAAAGAATTCTTGAAAAGCAAAAAGATGGAAGACATTTTTACAATCCAAAAGATGGGTGGGAGATAAAGTTGGAGAAATCTGCCATATAGAAAACAGAAAAAGAATATTCAATAAATATTTATTGCACACTGCTCATGTTCCATACAGTGGGATTACAAAGTGAAAAAAACTGACAGAATTCTCTGTACTCATAGAATTGACATACTACAAAAGGAAGTGAAATATATGAGGGAAAAATGTATAAGGAAATAAAGGACCAATCCAAGTGACCAATACACTAAAAAAGATGAGTTCCAGAAGAGTAAACAGAAAATAGAGAGAGAGAGCGAAATTATCAAAGAAATAGTACTAGAAAATTTCCAGAACCAAAGCATACATTTCTCCAGATTAAAAGACCTAAACGAATGTGCAGCAAAACAAAAGAAGAAAAGGTGTACTTTATAACTGGAGGCCAGAAAACCAAAGATGGGAACACCAAAAGAATAGGCTGGGTTACATCTAGATCTAAACATTATTACATTTTTAAAAAGTCATAATTCTTTTTTTTTTTTTTTTTTTTGAGTTGGAGTCTCACTCTGTCGCCCAGACTGGAGTGCAGTGGCCGCTCCCGGCCACCGCAGCCCCGACCTGCTGGGCTCCGGCGATCCTTCCGCCTCAGCCTTCCAAGTAGCTGGAATTACAGGCATGTGCTACCACGCCCGGCTGATTTTTTGATTTATTGTAGAGATGAGGTCTCGCTGCCCAGGCGGGTCTCTAACCCGCGGGCTCAGGCAATCCACTCACCTCAGCCTCCCAAGGCGCGGGATTACAGGCTGAGCCACCGAGCCCGGCTAAAAGTCATAATTCTTAAGAGACAGAAGTTAAATATTATAAGGTGCCATATTAAGATCTAAAATATCATGGAGAAAACTCTTTTTAACCTAGATATCTATAACCAGTCAAATTATCAAGTCAATTGTGAGAAGAGATATATTCAGATATTCAGATAAAGATATATTCAGATATTCAAGTACTCAAAACATTTAACTTTCATGAACTCTTTTATGCATTGCTACTGGAAAATATTGTCCAAGATAACAAAGACAAGAAATCCAGGAAAAAGGATAGTTCCAAAAAAAGTTCAAGGCTGATGATGCAGAAGGCCTGAATAATAACCAATATAAATTAAAACAAGGAGGTGAATTGTCCAAGGACTGTAATTGTGCATGTTATAATATCTACTTGAATGTGAACGAAACTCCAGAGAATGCAGCCATAAACTTCCAACAATAATTCATAAGGCACATCAAAAGCCCAGACCTGCTCTGAAGAAGGCAAATCCATGACAAATGATCTTTGCTATAAAACAACCTTAAAAATGCTAAGCTGAGACATTATCTGCCTGATCAATTATGCCCTATCCATTACATAGACTCTGTAGTGTTACACAGAATGAGGTAGGGGCAGTGTCTGGCACCTGTAATCCAGCTACTCAGGGGGCTGAGGTGGGAGGATCACTTGAGCCCATGCGTTCAAGGCTGCAGTGAGCTATGATGTCACTCTAGATTGGGTGACAGAGCAAGTCCCTGTTTATTAAAAAAATAAATGAAAAAAAATGATGTAGAAAGACATGTATGTCTAGGACAATGTCCAGATATATTAGTAAGCGGGAAAAAAGCAAAATGTACAATCTTTTGCTCAGTACACCAACATTTATATTACATAAATGAAATAGAAGAAACAGTAGTTTTCTCTGAGGAGGAGACCAGGAAACTGGGAGACAACAGTAGAGGAAAGATTTAGTCTCACTGAATCTTTTACCATGCACACGTTTACCTAATTAAAAATTGACTCATTAAATTTGCAAACAAAATTAATGCCTACACTATTTAAATGGTTCAAGAGACTAAGTGGGTTACAGTTTCAGAGAATCCCATCAGAAAACCCCAGAATTTTAAAAAATTTCTCTTCCACCTAAGAAATACTCACAAAATTTCACATATTTTATCCAAATCATTTTCTATTTAGTCACTAAAAATTTGGTTTTCAAACATATGTATATATGTAGAGCACTTAAAAGTGTGACTTTTAGTCTCATCTCTTTCACAGCACTACTAGCTGGTATATTTTAATCTCCATTAATATCAATTTAGAGATACATTATGCTTACATTTGATTGCCCAATTTTATTTATTCATTACTCTTTAAAACATTTGCCTGTGTCAGTGTATTATTATTTATATCAAAGAAGAGAAAATAAGATACTGGACAATAAGTCAATTTCCCATTAAAATGAATGAAGTCAGGACAATGAAATACATAATCAGAATCTAAAAACTAAGGGTTTTGTTAGTATCATTAAATTGCATGGCCTTGAAAATGAGCCAAACTTTCCAAATATCAGGCTCCCGGCAAATGCTCATTAAGTATCTACTGCACAGAACACGGTAGAGGAAGCACATGAGGAAAAATATTTGTAGCGTTGTTTCTCCCTCCCTAAGAAAAATGTCCACTGGGAGAACTGAGATGTGTGTACCCATGGAAATAATTATGTGGAATAGAGCTTCATGAGATTAGTTTCAAGTGAATAATATGCTTAAAAATGTAAAGAGAACTAAAAATTCTTCTGGTTGCAGTGTTTAGAAAAGGTTTTGTTGAGAAGACAGGATTTAACCCAATATTAAAGAATGGATGGAAAATTTTTTTATCAGACAGATGATCCAAGCATCCAATATAATTCAAATAGGAAACAGCTTACAAAAGCTTATCTTGGCCATGTTATTTTGCCCAACTAATGACCCAATTAGATCACTCACCATCAATCATTTTGTGGCAAGGAATTGTTACAAAATCCCTTCTCTTCCCCTTCACTCATCACTCTTTTTTTTTTTTTTTGGCTCTTACCTTCTTTCCCATTCTGCTCTTTATCCCCTCACCCCCCAGATAAATGAATCAACTGCAAGGATGTTTTAAGAAAAACAACAAAAATACCCAAGGATGTTTCCTTGCACACTCTGAGCTGTCTGAGCTTGGGACCCACACCAAGGGCTGGGTCTCTCCACTAACCCAAGCTGGAGCTCTCAGCTTAGGCTCAGGCTCCAAGCAGAGTCTTTCTTTTCCCTTCCAAATCCCAATCCTGAAAGTGACTGACCACAACTACCAACAGCATTCACAGTCCCCCAAGCCCAGACTCTAGAAGTGAGGTGGGACAGAGATTAGTGACTTCCAACCAGGAGAAGGTGGCTCATAGGTTCTCACCTTTTAAAGCATAGTGACCTTCCTTACCTGTAAAATAACTCATCAGGGTCTTGGGATGTGATCAATTAATCAATGACCCCTAAATTCAGGGAAGGGACCTGGGAGAGAGGAGGACACTCAGAACTTTCCCTTATACAATGTTTAATTACTTTACAATACTGGTATATATGTGAATAACTTCTCCACAAGAAATCACAAGTTTCTTGAGACCAAGAGTGAACACATGTTCCCTGGGTTTCTTTGAATTGTTGGATGCCATTACGGCCTCCTGATCTCATCTTCCTCTTCTTCTTGGCAACATCTCTCTCTTAGGAAGTCCTGCTGCAGTAGCAGGATCCTGTAGCAGTTCTCTAAGGATGGTCTCAGGCTGAAGGATACTTCCTGAAAACAAATCAGATCTGCACGATGTCTTCCCCAGGCTCCTGTCAGTACGTGGAGCCCAGCCAGTTTGAAAAGCCATACACCCTTTGATTCACATGAGACGCAGCACCGGGAATGTCCTATTACCTTCAAGGAACAAAAGAATACCAGGAAAATGTAATGGACTAACAATTTGAGATATTCTTCAATTCTAAAATTGTAGCAAAACAAATTAAGACAAGAAATCAAGCATCAACTTATATAAAATGATCACAAGTCTAAATATATTTAGCAGTTGGTGGAAAGACAGCGCACTTGTGGGGCCATGCTCTAGTTCTGGTTCATCCACTAATTAGCTGTTTGCTCTTAAGCAGTTTGGTCCTTTTGGGCCTTCATTTCCTCCTCTGTGAATGAGGAAATGCAAAGTCTACGGTCACTTTCTTCCTCATAAAGATTTTTAGAGATAGGATCTTGTTCTGCCATGCATGCTAGACCACAGTGGTGTGATCATAGCTCAATGCAACCTCCTGCTCCTGAGCTCACAGGATCCCCTTACCTCAACTTCCCGAGTAACTGGGACTATAGGAACAGGCTACTGTGCCAGCTAATTTTTAAAATTTTTTTATAGAGACAGGCTGGTCTCAAACTGCAGGCCTCAAGTGTTTCTCCCACCTCAGCCATCCAAAAGTCTGGAATTACAGGCATGAATCTCTACACCCAGCCTCCAAAAATTTGCTAAGTTTAGAAACATCTAAGATTTCTAGCTAAAAGTATGTTAAAATAATTTATTTGTGTGTTTGCACACATATAAACATAAACTAACCTTTAAGGCAAACATTCTTAGCTACCGGGAGTAAAACAGTCTCTGTATCATTTCACTCAGATAAACTTGACAATATTCAAAGTCCACACGAGCCAATTTTTGTGCAAATAATTTTAATCTCATTTCTTTGTTTTCTTTTTTAGAAATAAGAAAACCAAGTGGTGGGAAGCACTGGTAATGTGAAACTAAAATAAATGCCAATAACAACATTGTGATTCTAGCCGCAACCTTAAGTCACCCACAAGCCACGTAAGTACTCTTTGGAGACATAAGCAGGACACATTTTATGCAGTTGATGGAAATTCACAAAAGTACACACTCATATAGACTTCTCCACTTCTGACCTTGAAATGTTACTTAATATATTTATTATATGAATTTGGAGGAAGTTGCATTTCACAAATGAACTTGTGCGATGTGTCTTGGCAGAGGTTAGTTTGAACAAGATGCGGAAAGTGGTCTCTCTATCTTAATATTACACCAACCAAGAATAAGTTATTTTATTTTCTCCCAAAGAATTATAGGTTATCAGTTTTAATCCCTAATAAAAGTATCTAGCATCTATCTAAATCAGTTACCTGATTCAAAAACATATATAGCATATATGTTTTTGGCGGGGCTTGATGGATTCACACCTATAGTCCCAGTACTTTGGGAGGCCAAGGTGAGAGAACTGCCTGAGCCCAGGAGTTTGAGACCACTCTGGACAACTTGGCGAGACCTCGTCTCTACAATAAATCCAAAAATTAGACAGCCATTGTGGCATGCACCCATAGTCCCCTTGGACTACATATGTGGTCATGTAGTCCTGCTTGGAAGGCTGATACAGAAGGATTGCCTGAGCCCAGGAGGTTGAGGCTGCAGTGGCCGTGACCATGCCACTGCACTCCAGCCTGGGCGACAGGGTAAGATTTTGACTCAAAAACAAAACAAAGCCCTATGTATTTAGTGTGTCCCAAATACAAACCAAGCAAATTACTGGGAACCAAGCAAGGTGAGGAACCACCAACCTTGTGGAATTACTTTTCTCTCGTTACCTTCTGCCACCAGAGCCATTGCCTTTGACACCTCTAACATACTTCCATCATTGCTGCAGGGAGACATCATAAAGTGCCATCTAAAGAGACTCGGAAAAAGTGCAAAGTGACAGCGGGGAGAGCAAACATTGTCACATAGGCCCAGAAAGGCAGCAGCTCTGCAGGAGTGGAGGAGTTCTAGCAACTTCTCTGCATTTCAACGACACGCACAACTCAACTTAGAGGAACTGACTTTATTAGGAATTAAATTGTTCCTACTACTGCTCTGCTCCTTCAGGCCACAATCATGTTGGAAGATTATTTTGAAATTTTACTTCCACAGCAAACTCCAGGGAAGGCAAATACGCAGGAGAGAGCGGTTTCCTCCAAAGCCTGCACGACCAGTAAGAAAAATGGAGAGCAGAATCCGGGATGACCTCGGGGAAATGTGCAGTTAATCTGGAAATCGGGTAGGAAATGTTTCATCTCTAACAAGATTTCAGACAAATGACTAGAAAGTAATGAGAAAGTTAGAGGTTTGGGTGAGGTGGGCCATAGGAGACAGCTGGGAGCATTTCTCCAATGAGACCTATAGGACTGCCGGTCACCCATGTGACACACGTGCCTCCTAGGAACTCCAGTTGCAAGAAAACAAAGGCTGTCACAAATACACAACTTCAAAACTTGGGAAAAACAAGAACTTCAGGCAATAAGGCAGGCCTGTGTTCAAGTCAATTCTCTAATGAGCATTAAAGATAATGGACACACAGGGCTTCAAGTAAGCCCTCGATAAAGAGCAGTGATTATTATTTTATCATTACAATTGCCAGAGAAGCAGAAAGACTTTGGAAAGGAGGTGATAGCTGCCTCAGTTGATGCTCTGTAGTGACATGAACAAGCCTTTCAGACTTGAAGGAGGTCACCTGGTTCCTGGCAGACATTGAAACCACTCCCAAGGCCTTTGTGTTCTGGCAAAAGTCTCTCACTCACTCACCATTCAAAATGTTATTTTTCCCTCGTTCTGCACAATCAACTGTGTATCCATTTCCTGCAAGGCGAGTCATGGTAACATGAGAGCAGAGAGGGGACGGCATAAGACAGAAATTATGTACACTGCATTTCCTTCTCCAAAACAGATTAGAAGTCTCAGTGGCATGAGTCCATTCAAAGTGACCATTCGTGCTGAATGTCACGCACATGCTGGCGGCCCTGAGATGCCGGGCCAAGTGGGGGGAGCTGCCTAGCCTTGTCCCTATTCATGCGATTGGTCTGCCTGGGCCCTTGTGGGGAATGTGGTCTGGGGTGTTATTCTCTGTGGGACCCCATTGTTTTTCTTACCAAGTCAGGGCCTGCTATTCTGAGACTTTCTCCCACTGTATTTCATTGTAGTCTCTCAGGGATCTCGTCTCCGCCAGCGTCCTCATGAAACTTGCCTTAAAGGGAATCAGAGTTGCTGCACAGGCTGATGGACTGACAAGCCTCCCTGAAAAACTGCCAACCCAAGCCAGGGCTTTGATAACAGAATAGGAGACTACAGGGAGAGGGCCTGAGAGCTGGGCCCAGCCCCCACCACCAAGATGGGCTTCTGTCCAGCCTACATGAGTCTAGGAACAGCGGCCATTCAGCCAACCAGGAGTTCACTTCCAAATGATCCTTCCCATGACCTCGACGTAGTCCCCAAGCACAGCCCTGCAGGGGCACCTTCCAGAAGCCAAGGGCCCTGCACCCTGGACTGAAAGGCCCCAGCCACTGGCTTTGCTTCCTGCTGCCCTCCTGAGGAGGCTGAGGAGAGGTCTGGGGAGAACTGTGTTGTCAGTCACATTTGGGCCTCAGCCAGCCCACAGAGAGTTATCTGGCTTCAGAGGAATGTGTGGTCATGATAGGCCACTGCCTGGCCAGCCCCTTTACTGATGGGACTTTCCACGGCCACCTCTTGCAGCTATGGCAATTCTCCACCTTTAGGGCTTTCACTTCACCTTCTCCTGCAGCCTCTGCCACTCCCAGAGAGGTCTGGTCTGGAGGAGCCTTTTCGGACCACACCCCTGTTGGCCCTTCAGCCTTTCTCACATTGCCTGGCCTCTGCTAGACAACAGTATTCTTGGAGAGCAGGGTTCAAATCATATTTTTCTCTGACCCTTTGCACCTGCCACAATTCCTGATTTGAAATATAAAATTCATTAAGCATCTAATACATCATTGACACTCTACATGTTTAAAACATGTCATTTACATGATGATCACTTAAGTATTACCATCACCATTTTACAACTTGGGAAGACTCAGTGCCACTAAGCAATTTGTGCAAAAGCACATTAGTAACTAACTGATTCCAGAGCTGGGTATTTCCCTTAACAGCTACAATTACACAGAGAGTAGGCACTCAGTAAATGTCTGTTAAACTGATAGATAGATATGTAAATACACTTAAATGTTATCTACCACATACTCCGCATTTCATTTAATGTAAACTTTCTTGATTTTAGGTAAAAATGCAAAAGGAATAGAAATGTTCCGATATGGTTATATAATGACTTTTTAACAATATCAAATACAAGAGGTTTGTCTTAAGACAGTGCTGATGATGAATAACTTCCTCTCTCACAGAGGAATGAAAAAGTTAATTGAAGGAGAAAAAAATTACTCTTAGAGAACTCAACCACTGACATGAGATATGATATTTTGGAGTGTCCAACTCAGGAGATTTTTGAAGAAGAGAATGGAGAAACCAGTCATCCTGAGTGGATTAGCCATCAAGCAGGCTTTGGTGTCCATGGGGCTTACACGACATGCTGGGAAGAGGCTGCCTTCGAGAGTGGTCATTCACTTTCCATTATTGGTAACCCAGGCCTCTGGTTTGAAGACACTGGGGCTTCTTGCAAAAGTGGGAATTTTCATCTGGAATGTCATACTCAACCACAGACAATGCCTGGTTGCCATTAGGCAGTTAGGCTCCAGACAAAAGCAAGATTTAGTATTTCAAACTTGTCTTAAATGGTCAGTCCTAGCTTTCCTCACAAGCCTGTTCCTATGCCCTCCTCTTCTCACTCACCCTTTTTCTTTCCTCAGATCAAATCTTCTCCTACAAGCAGTTTTCGTTCCGTTCATATTTACAGTGTATACAATATCTACCTTCTAGAGCCTGTCTGGCCGTGTGGTCACATAAGACACAGTTCCTGGTCCAGATGCAGGCAGGTGGGTGTTGATTGACATCTCCCTTTCAAACCCACCAGCCTTTATCTGAGATGTGGGATCCCCACCACCACCACAAGCACATCTCCACGGACGCTTTCAGTCCTTTCAAAGTTGGCTTCTGCGTGATGACAGCAGCTCCAGCAAGCCCACCTCAGCTCCACGCCTCACGCACACCGCATCAAAGCACCCCTGTCACACTCGAGGAAAGAGAAAACACGCACTCTTCCTCTCTCTGGTAATAATTTCATTTCCAAGGCAATTGTTATTCATTTAATCTTTACTCTTATGAATAGTACCTTACATGAATCGGTAATCAAATTTATAAGAGAATATACAAAGACTTCATCAGAAGCTTTTATCCTGGGCTGAGATCATAATTAAGAACTGTCACAGAAGCGAATAGTTTGAGACTGATCTGGTAACAACAGTGCTCCCATTTTGAAGTGAATTTATCTAATGATAAATGGTAACGTTTTTAAAGTAGAAAAGATAAGAGGTGTATCTGCTGCTGCAAACAGGCACCACACTCCTGAGAGAGGCCCCCTTTTCCCTGCTGTTATAATTGTGACACTTTCTAATACTAATGCTGAGTGGATGCATTTTCTCAGATCATGTAGGACCTTACCTAAATATAAATTGGAGTTAGCTATGAAAAGTCTCACTGGAACCTACATAACTGTGGTTCCAGTTATGAGAAACCACTGAAATTGTTCCTCTGGCTTCTTGTGTCTCTCTGTCCCCTGCCATGGGGCCCTGTGGTTACAAATGACCCCAGGACTCAGCAACAAGCCAGACAAGCAGAAACACAGGCCCAGAAGCTGGTAGTTGTTAGGCTGAGCAATGATAAATCATTTGTTCTACCCTCCCTGTTAGGACTTTGAATTTGTAACATCTTTATACTGGCAAGTCCCAGCCAGGATAGGTTTAATTATTTATAACTGCTGCTAGATACAATTTTTATAAGTCTTGGGCATATGTATAAGTGTTCTATTGTCAATGAAGCGAATAAGGTAATATCAGGATGAATATAATGTAAAGGGGCTTCATTACAGTTTAGAGAGAAAAGCATTCTCCATATTTAACCAACATTCACTGTCCGCTATGAACTACTGAGTCTCTGAAAGCTCATCTTCCCAGCACAGCTATGGCACAACATGAAACAGAGTTAAAACAAGCATCTGGTGGCACAAGTGAAACATGGACTCACAGCAAACTGAGGAAAGAATTTTAAATACAGCCAGTCCGGCAATACCCTCCTGGGTCATAGGCATTGCCTGAAATGATGCAACTGATTATTTCAACCAAGTGGATCTATACATTCTAATGTCTAAATCGTGGTTTCTTGCTTTTTGTTCATTTATTAATGTGCTGCAAATAGTCAAATTCTTGACATTGTTTTCAATGGTTATTGAACACTCCTGATTAAACACTCTATCTACTCTTATTTTGGAAAGCACGTTTTAAAAAGCATTAGTATCCTGTGGTTTGGAAGTTCTACTTTGAAATGAGAGGGGAAAAGTGGTGACTTAGGCTTACACAGCATTACTAATTCTCTGGGGTGAAATTAGTTAGCTACCGAGTTTTAAAGTGTCATGTAAGCTGTTATCATTTTATTTTTGTTTGTTTATTATTCATTTTTTTAAATTGCTACATGGACTATCTCTTCAATCAGTGACTAGCCCAAGACCTAGATCAAGGTAAAAACCCTGTTTGTTCATTCATTCATTCTATTTATTTTTCCTTCAACTAACATGCATTGAGCATTGACTATGTGTAGGACACTGCTAGACACTGATGGTTTCCTAATGAATCAGGAAGCCAGGACTGCCCTGGGGAAGGGGTTAAGAAACATAAATAAAGACTCAAATAACTCACTGTATGCATGATCATAGAGGCATGTGTACAAGGTACCACAGGGGCCCAAAAGAGAAAATGGTTAGCTCCACCCAGGCTATTAATGGGAGCTTGCCTCTGGAAGTAACCCAGCAGATTGATCCTGAGGCATGAGTATGAGTTCACCTGGTAGACAACAGCAAAATCAGTCATCCCAACAAAAGGAGCCGCACAAGTGCAAACGCAGGCTGGAGGGTGAAGCATACACTTTGGGATGAAAGGTGTGCCCTAAAGTGTCATGTGCCATGACATAGCAAGAGGTGAGGGAGGCAGGGCCAGCCATGCAGGGTGTTACATGTTATGACAGAGATTTGAACCTTAACCCTGACCGTGAAGGGGAGATTTCACTGGATTGTAAACAAACGAGTAGTGCTATGGTCTGATTGCTGTGTTCCCCCTAAAATTCATATGATTGTATTAGGAAGTAGGGTCCCAGGGAGTTGATTTGGCCATGAGAGCAACACCTTCCTGAATGTAATCAGTGTCTTTATAAAAAAGGCCCCAGAAAACTGGCTAGCCTCTTCCACCATGAGAACACAAAAGTGTCATCTGTGAGGAAGCAGTTCCTCACCAGACTCCAAATTTACAGGCACCTTGAACTTGGACTTCCCAGCCTTCAGAACCATAAAAAATAAATTTCTGTTGTTTATAAGACACCCAGTTTATGGCATTTTGTTATAACAGCACAAACAGAGGATGTGTTTGAGAGGATGATTATAATGATGAAGCTGAAATCCAAGCTAGCTGTGGAGGGAAAGAAAGACATGGCAGGGAAGAGGGACAATGGGAGGACAAGAGGATAAGTTAGTTGTAGGGTCAAAGCGTTGTTGTGAACAAGCAACATACTCATATTTGCATTCTGTGAAGGTAGGGCTGACAGTGGTGTGCAAGGTGGATTACCAAGGGCAAGACCAGAGAGGAAGATAGACAGCAAACCATCGCAGTGACCTAAGGGGGCACTGAAAAGGTCTACCCAATGGCCAAAACAGAGGTGACGTCAGAATGAGTGGAAGGAAGGTATTTATTATTGCTCTAATGTGCCAAGCAATTGTGGTTTCCTTATTTTTTCTATAACATGAGTTCCAGCCTGCCACAGGTAGGGAAACAAACTTTCTAATTAAAAACAGTGCAGTCTCTTATCATTTGAATATTGTATTGAAGGTAAGTTTTTAATAAATTCAAGATTCAAGTTCCTATCAATAGTGGTTTAGAGTGTTTCTTTTAGATAACTCCATCCTTTTGGATGAATGTTTAATCTTTTAACTCTCCATGACAGGGTCTGGGTAGATGAGAGGAGTCTTCTCTTGGCAGAAAATGGAGGTGGTAAGATCCATATGTTCACAGTCCTTTTGTTTCCTCGGCTGGGGATTGCTTATCAGGTCTTATCCCCTGGTCCTAGCTGGCTTTCCAAGGTGTCCTGCTGCTTCCTGCCTCTGGAATTCTGACCAATTGCCTTTTTGAAACAGAAAGACATGGTATACTGCTCTAGATTCAGGTAACGAACAGATAGCATGTGGAAGTTCTATTCTGATCACCCTTACTTCCACAATATGAAGCAAGATCATTAATTGAGTGAAGAAGGCACATGAGGAAGGAGAGGAAAAGAGTCATGGGCAAGGGCAGGAGATCTGAGTGAACCAGAATAATGTAGTCTGACCGTCTCAGGCACTCCAGGCCCCCTAGAGGCTCTGGTCATAAATGAGTCATGCTCACCAGTCAACCTGGCATGCATGTGGTTTTCTCTGGACACTTTTAGCTAAGTGATGCAGGTACAAAATAGGTCGAAATTGGACTTCATCAGTGGTAGATTTTGCAAGGTAAGGCAGATGAGGAGAGATGGGGGAAAGAATGGAGGGTGGTGATTTGAGAGGATGATTATAATGATTAAGTTGAAATCCAAGCTGGATGTGGAGGGAAAGAAAGACATGACAAGGAGGGGGGACAATGGGAGGACAAGAGGATAAGTGAGCTGTAGAGTCAAAGCATTGTTGTGGACAGGTCAGTGAAGGAAATGGGTTGTGGTGGAAGGAAACTGCAGTGGAGCCTGGGAGGATTAAAATGGAGTATGGGCTTTGTAGCTACTTCAGTATATGGCTGTGGAATGAGGGTCTGAGGTGATGTCTTGGAGATCTTTGGAGAAGAGGCGAAGGAACTGAGAGATCAGTTCATGTACAGTATGTAGATGTTTAAGTCAACAAGAATCAGGGCAGTCATTGTGCTGGAAAGACCAACAGTGAACCAGGAGGAGAGACCCTGGGGCTATGGATGATGCTAACAATGGGCAGTCGGGCTAAGATGACATCAAATCCAGGGGTTCCAGAAAAAAATAAGGGAGAGTCAGGAAGTGAAAATATAGAAAGAAACAAGATGGTCACCTATGCCACCCAGAAGCTCAACAGTAAAAAGAGTTTGAGAGATAGCATGCTGTTTTTTGAGAAGGTAGCAGGGAAAATATGAGTCTAAGTAGCAAAAAACTTGCTATTTGAGGCATTTCTTCCCTTTTTAATTGGCACATAATCATTGTACATATATTTGGGATGCAAGATATATTTTGATACGTGTATATAATGGATAATTATCTAATTGAACTCAAATTATTCTACAAAGAAGATACCTGCACACGAATGTTTATTGCAACTCTATTCACAATAGCAAAAACATGGAAACAACCATGTTGCCCATCAAAGTTGGACTGGATAAAAAAAAAATGTGGTACATATACACAATGGAATATTATGCAGCCATAAAGAACAGCAAATATATGGACTGTGCAGCAACATGGATGGATTTGGAATCGATCATACTCAGTGATTTATCACAGAAACAAAGAACAGAGTTCCATATGTTTTCACTCATAAGAGGACCTTGAACAATTATAATGCTATAAGAAAGTGATTAGCTGTAATGGGAAACTGTCAGGGGAGGGGGGGTTGGACTGGCAGTTGAGGGAAACTGCTAGGGCAGGGAGGGGCATACCTCATTAACAGGGGTACCTGCATGATCAATGTTTGTATACCTAACCCTGAATTGTATCCCACATCTTTACATTACAAATAAAATTATAAAATAATAATAATTTTTAAATTATCTAATTGAAGTTACTGGGATATCCATCACCTTGACGTTGATCTTTTCTTTGTGTTGGGATCATTATTCTCTTCCTTCTCAGCAGATTGGTTTATTCGCTCTGTGTATTAATAAAGATCTAAAAAAGAAGATTGATGTTGAGACAAAAAGACGAAATATGTTAAATATGGACTTCGTGGAGAAGGACGTGATCCCAGCTAGTAGAAAATGTGAGAGTCTGTTAATATTGAACTGAGTCTACTGTATTTGACTGGAGAAGCAAGAAATCTGGTGCGACAGACCTGGGCTCTCCATTACCACTCCCTTGGTCTTTGTCCTTGAGGAAACACAATAGGTAGCTTGGAACAGTGCCCGTTGTTCACTTTATATAGGTAGAAAGTTTAAGCTCTTAATTAATCAGGGAATGGGTAATTGATTATTGCTAAGTCCCTGAAAGTGGTCACGATTACATATGAGTCCATGAGATTGATAATTGTCTTTTTCTCTGAAAATGGTCATGATTGCTCATGAGTCCTTTTGTAATGAATGCTGCATTACTGTTCACTTGCCTGGGAGTGGTGATTAGTGGTTTGGTGGAGCGCAGGATTTTCTCCATGTGGAAGCCTTCCTACTATTCACATCAGCCTTTTTTGAGAGGGAAATTTCCAGATTTAAATCCACCTGGAAGAGTAAAAGAGGAATAGAGGGGAGAAAATAGCAAAAAGAAAATAAAACTTTTCAAACCAAAGTGTTTTGAATTCAATGCCCAAGAAAACCTGTGGCAAAGTGACTTTAAGCATAAGAATTCAGAATCACAATATTGAACTTGCTTTCACCTCTTCCCCTACTGGCACCATCTTTATGAGAAAGAAAGAAAGGATGAAGAGGAAGGAAAGTAATTACAGTATAAATATAGAATAGCTACCGACACGAGTTTAAAATTCACCCCCATTTCCTGACTTTAATGGTCTCAAGTTAAGGATTAACTTTATCCATGTTCTTCAAGTTATTGTTTTCCCACAAAACCTTCTTTCCTGACTAGGTTGAGTCAAAGAAAGAATCAGTGGGGCTCTTTCAAGTCATGGCATCTGTGGTACATCTTCAGCTGAAAAGTTCCTCTCCTTCTGTCAAACCTGCTGTTACCCCAGTGCTAGAAGCATCCATATAAATAAACATGAATGGATGCAAGCATATAGCTGTATTTTGCAAACACAAGCAGTGCTTCCTAGGAATGTCATAGCAAACTGCAAAAATGAAAAGTTCACCAGGAGAATCTTCATGAAGAGTTTATGTAAACCATTGGTACTGGACTTGGTAGTTAGCACAAAGCCTTGATCAGCTATTGTAAAAATGTTTATTCAGACAGATTTACAAGGGGAATTATTTATTTTGCCAACTGCACTTGCCTGTTTGGCCAGGCAGCAATTACCTTAGGTCATGTGAGAAACTCGAGAGCAGTTCAGATGACTCTGACCTGCTGAACTAGAACGTGGGCTGACTGCACTCAGCACGTCCACAATGCACAATAGGGGTCAGCACAGGTGTGCTCAGCAAACCAGACACCAGACCAGCAAGATTTATGGACCAGTTACAGGAGAGGGATTAGTCACTTAACTATAATACGATGGCAAAGGAGTCTGTGTTTTCTTGAAGACCAACTCATTATAACAGGTATTTGAATGGCAATGTCTCCTAAAACAAGAAAAATAATTAGTTTTTATTGAGAAAATGTTTTTCTTCTCCTGTGCAAAAAAAGGCACATGATCCTGTAAATAAGAACCAATCTGTGGGAAAAAGTATTTGCCAACTCCAGGTCTGACAAAGGCTTAACATCTTGGATCTACAAGGAACACAAATGTGCTGAAAAGAAAAAAACAAACGACCCCATTATAAAGTGGGCAAAAGATATGAACAGACAATTCTCAAAGAAAGACATCCGAGCAGGCAACAGACACATGAAGAAATGTTCAACCTCACTAATCATCAAGGAGATGCAAATCAAAACCACACTGAGATATCACCTAACCCCAGTCAGAATGGCAATTATCAATAACTCAAAAAATAACAGTTGCTAGAGAGGGTGCGATGAAAAGGGAACACTCCTACACTGTTGGTGGGAGTGCAAACTAGTGCAACCTCTGTGGAAAACAGTGTGGCGATTCCAAAAAGCTCTAAATATCAACCTCCCATATGATCCCGCAATCCCCCCCTGGGAATATACCCTGAAGAACTCAAATCACTCTATAAAAAAGATACCTGCACACGTATGTTTTATCGCAGCATTGTTCACAATAACTAGAACCTGGAACCAACCATGCTGTCCATCAAAAGAGGACTGGATTTTAAAAATGTGGTACATATACACGATGGAATACTACACAGCCATAAAAAAGAACAAAATCATGAATTTCACAGCAACCTGAATGGAACTAGAATCTATAATACTGAGGGATCTCTCACAGAAACAAAGATCTGAGTATCACATGTTCTCACTCATATAGTGGGCCTTGAACATCTATTGTAATACTCTAAGAAAAGGATTAACAGTGGTGGGAAACTGTGGACTGGGGAGAGAGGGGAAGGGAGGTGGGATTAATGGTAGTCAATATTTGTCTGGGGACAGGGAGACACCCCTTATCAACAAGGGTGCCTGAACGATGCATATTTGTATACCTAACCCTTAACTGTACCCCACAATTTTAAAATAAAAAATATTGATTTAAAAAAAAAAAAGAACCAGTCTGCCTTAACCCCTCATCTCACCCCACCTTGCCGGCATCAGGAAAAGTAAGTTAAGACAAAAACTGAATGTCCTTGTCTCCCCTTCCTGGGAATACATGAGAATTCTTCATTCACACAAATTCTTGCCCAGCTAGAATCACGTAATCTTTTCACATGAGGTTTGCTCCAGCACACGTTTTAAAAGAGAAAACATTCGGTGTAGGTGACCCTTCTGCCTCTCTTATTTTACTCTCCCTCCCTAAGTCACTCTTGCTTCTTCTCTCACAGATCCCTTGAGGGCCCTCTCAAAGGACCCCTCCCCCAGGTCTGCCCCAACCTCCTCCTTGGCTGGTCCATCAAAACTCGTCAGCCCTCAGGCTTACTATCCTAGCCCCAGAATCCATCATTATAATTCTGGAAACAAATCCATGCCTATATATGAATGAATAATAATTTTTCATAGCATTAGCCTTTTCGTGTAATATATTTGCATTGAAGTTTAACTTCAAGGCCAAAAACTTAGAAACCCAAATCTCCCCAACAAACATCTTCTGTCTTTCTTCCCCCCAGAACAGATGAAGCATCTCCAATCAATAGCCCAGGAGGACACTTCTTGTGCATTGTAAACTCCAAAGAACAATCTGAAGCTGCCAGGCATATTTTATGGGCCACGTGCAATGATTTTATTATTCCTGCCTTCACTGATACTGTAACAGAATAAAGATTTGCATGGTCTTCTTTATCAGACTTGTGACTCCGGCCCAGATGAACAAAACTTAATTCTGTAGGAAGAAGCCACCCCAAGAACTCTCTCCTAAAAACAGATTCTCATCTCTAACACTGGGATGGGACATTAGAGGGTTGGAAGCTCAGAACAATACCAGAGGGAAGAGTATTTTTTAAATGATTATAAGGAGAAGTTGAATGAGAAACTATTAAGTATAGATATAAAAGGATCTGATCAAAGTGGTTCTTAGTGGAGTAAAGAAGATATTGGAGAACTGACATGAAGTAGAAGTCAGAATGGGAAACCCACCAGAGGGCATTTTCTAAAGGACTAGAAACAGGAGACTGAGAAGTTTCTCCTTAACATGTGTTGGATGGTCAGGGGATCAGTGCTCTAGGAATACAAATTGCAAACAGATGCAAAACATTCCTACATGAAAGAAAACATATATCTCAAGGTCACAACAAAAGCAACACCTTGAACATGGGTTATCATTAATCAGTGTTAAACTGAATATTCAGTGGATACAAAGATGAGGATACTAAGATGGAAGGTATCTTAGTCCATTTCAGTCACTATAACAAAATACCTGGGTATGTAACAAAATAAACTAGGTAATATACAAACAACAGAAATTTATTGCTCACAGGTCAGGAGGTTGAGAAGTGTAAGGTCAAGGTAGATTTGGCGTCTGGTGATGATTCTCTGCTTCATTGATGGCACCTTCTTGCTATGTCTTCACATGACACAAGGAGTAAGCAGGTTCCCTAACCTCTTTTATAAGGGCACTAATCCTATTTGTGAGGACATCTTCATCATCTAATTTCCTCAAAAAGACTGTGCCTCTCAATACCATGACATTGGAGATTAGATTAGGTTTCAATATATGAATTTGGGAGGAACACAAAGATTGAGATCATAGCAGGAGGAATGATTCTTCTGTGCCAAATGTCATTTCAGGAGGTAGAACTCCACTGACTGACCTTCCTCACTTCTGCCTAAGTCTCCTCACTTTGTTGCTGGGAGGAGTGGTACTAGTTAACTGTTGGTCACATTTAAAGTGAATAATTTTGTATGCATGGCGCTTCATTTTAGGGAGATATGTACTCAGAGACTAAGTGTTCTCTTGTTCAATGCCATAAGTTGCTCAGAGACTCACTGTTATGGATTGAATTGTGTGTCCTCTCCAAAAGACATATTGGAGTCTGCCATGGTTTGAATATGGTTCGTTTGTCCCCACCAAATCTCATGTTGAGATTTGATCCCCAGTGTTGGAAGCAAAACCTAGTGGGAGGTGTTTGGGTCATTGGAATGGATTCCTCATAAATGATTCGGTGCTGTCCTCACAGGATCGTATTCTCACTCTTAGTTCCCACGAGACTTGGTTGTTAAAAACAGGCTGGCACCTTCCTCCCTTCTCTTTTTCTTTCTTACTTGCTTCCCACCGTGTGATCTCTGCACACCAATTCCCCTTCCCCTTCCACCCTGAGTGGAAGCTCCCTGAAACCCTCACCAGAAGCAGACACTGGTTCCATGCTTTGTGTGTACAGTCTGCAGAACTGTAAGCCAAATAAACATCTTTTCTTTATATATTTCTGGGCCCCAAATATTCCTTTGTAGCAACACAAATGGACTAAAACTAAAAGTGCTAACCCCCAGTACTTCAGAATATGACCTTATTTGGAAATAGAGTCTTTGCAGATGTAATCGAGATGAAGTCTTAAGAGGAACCTCTAAATCCAACATGAATGGTGTCCTCATAAGCAAGAAATTTGGACACATACCTAGATGAACAGGGAAAAGGTCATGTGACAACAAAAACAGAGATCTGAATGATGTAGCTACAAGCCAAGGATTGAGAGCCACCACCAGAAGCTAGGAAGAGACGAGGACAAAAGGATTCTTCCCTACAGGTTTCAGAGGAAAAAGGGCGCTGCCAACATCTTGACCTCAAACTTCTAGCCTCAGGAACTATGAGACAATACATTGTTGCTGTTTTAAGCCATCCAATTTATGGTACTTTACTATGGCCTCCATAGCAAACTAACATATCTACCCCCCAGGGTGACCTTCCTATTCCCTGAGACACAAGAATATTGAAATCAAGCCAGTTAATAACCTTACAATGGCCTCTAAGTGTTCGAGTAAAAGGAAGCATCACAAGTGTCTTACTTTAAAGCAAAAGCTAGAAACGATTAAGCTTAGTGAGTCAGTCCAGTCCTGCCTCATGGGTGGGTAGAGCAGCCTGCTCCTAGGTTCAGGACTAGCAAGCCCTCTTGGTTGTTAGACCTAAAGGCACATTCTGCAATTTTACTCTTCTTAACTTGATATTTTGGCTCCCGTCTGCCTTTCTTAGTTTAAATTTTCAAATTCTTTCAATCCTCAGCAGAGTTGAGGAATGACACTTATGAGGAAACTTTCAACAACACCAGTCTCACACATCTAAATAAGGTATACCACAAATCTCCACACTGGGGAACATCTCTTTGGAGACAAAAATTACCTTTTCAAGAACACCTTTCTTGTCATAGAACTTCCCTTGGGTATTCCATACATTTTTGCAACAACACTGCTAAAGGAAAAGTTGTTGAAAGAAAGAAAGTTATTGAAATCAAGAAGCTGTTGAAATAAAGAATGCTGGCCACAACTGTTATACTTTGGTATCAAACCTAATTTTTAGGTTAAACACAGCGTTATAATTGACATTCAAATAGGAGGAACTACGAAAGTCAAAGTGAGAGATCAATGTTCAGTGCACCGGGAAAACGACAGCATGGCAGGGGCAGCCACCACACCTAGAATTGAATATAATGTCTGCATTTAGGGATGAGGATGTGGGGTCCCAAAAGTAGCAAAGGGCAGAGCTCATTTGCTGATTCTAAGTCCAGTTATCATTCTAGTATGCCAAGTTGTCATAGTGAAAATGCTCAACGAACTTCCGAGGAAAGTTTTATTTTATATGGCATGTGACTGACTAATTCCCAAATATTTGCTTCCCAGATCTTTCTGCAGCTTTAGGAGATGAGAAGTGGATTGTCTGGGCTCCTGATTGGGCCAACGTATCAGGACAGAGCCAAAGAGATACCAGGCACTGGCAGTCCATCTGACCACTGACTGCAGTGAAATAAATCAGTGGGAAAAATATGACTCTATTCATGTTCTGCTGATTTTCAAGTCAACTTCTACTCTTTCTTCAGAAGCATCCCCCTTAGCAAACTGGGTTAAATTGTAGTTCATAGCTGTGCTCACTGGGGCCCACTGCATTTCCTCCTCTCTGACTTTGGAGATAAGCTCTCTGGTATTTTAGCTCTGACCACAGACTGGGTGAAGTGTGAGCTGTTGGAGACAAGTCTATTCACCTCTGGAAGCTGCTCCTCTACCAACAAATGACTCAGAAGCTTCTAGAGAGTCATAGCAAATGCACTTCTCTGCTTTTCTATTTCCATCATAAATTATTTGTAGCACAACATACATTATTTCACTTTCAGAGCTGTATAAAGTTCACAAGTCAGCTAAGAGCATACCTTCTATAATTTCACACACTTTAGCTTTTAAAAATAGATATTCTTCCAAGAAAACAATTGTTGATTTAACCACAGGCACACCTCATTTTATTGTGCTTTGTTTTATGACCCTTTGCAGATATTGAGCTCTTTACGGATTGAAGGTTTGTGGCAACCCTGTGTCGAGCAAGTCCATCAATGCCATTTTTCTAACAGCCAGTGCTCACTTCATGTCTCCGTGTCACATTTTGGGAATTATCACAATATTTCAAACTTTTTCATTATTCTTATATCTGTTATAGTGAGTTGTGATCAATGATCTTTAATGTTACTAGTATAATTGTTTTGCCCATATAAAACAACAAACTTTGGTCATAAACGTGTGTGCTCTGACTGTTCCATAGACCAGCCAATGGTCCATCTCTCTTATTTTATGGAGACAGCTTCCTTAAACCTCATGAACCAACCTCTGCTAGCTTCCAACTTTTCTTTTGCATCTTCCTCACCTAAGGAAATGTTGCAGCTGCTAAATCTCCTTGGGCTTCCCCATTTCCTAAAACACGAGCATATTGAAGTTAGGCCAACTGGGCCATTGCCTTGTTAGAGTCTGGTGTGGCTTTGGCCCCCTCCCCCACCTTGGGGAAGTGAAACTTCTTTCTTCCTTCTCTTTCTCTCTTTAATTTACTTTTAAATAAACTTTTCTTTCTCAAAAAAAAGAAAGAAATTAGGCCAACTAATAACCCTACAATGGGCTCTCAGTGTTTAAGTGAAAGGAAGAGTCACACGTCTCTCACTTTAAATCGAAAGCTAGAAATGATTATGCTTCATGAGGAAGACATGTTGAAAGCCAAGACAGGCTGAAAGCTAGGCCTCGTTCACCCAATAGTCATGTGAAAGCAAAGGAAAAGTTCTTGAAGGAAATTAAAAGTTCTGTTCCAGTGAACACATGAATGATAAGGAAGCAAACAACCTTACAGCTTATGTGAAAAAAGTTTGAGTGGTCTGGGGATAGAAGATCAAACCAGCCACAACATTCCTTATGCCAAAAACTGATCCAGACTAAGGCCCTAGCTCTCCTCAATTCTGTGAAAATTGAGATAGGTGAGGAAAATGCAGAAGAAAAGTTGGAAGCTAGAAGAGGTTGAAGGGGAGAAGCCATTTTCATAACATAAAAGTGCCAGGTGAAACAGCACGTGCTGATGAGAAGCTGCAGAGTCCTCCTGAGAATCGAGCTAAGATCACGGATGAAGGTGGCTACACTAGACAACAGATTTTCAGTGCAGATAAAACAGCCTTCTACTGAAAAAAGATGTCATCTAGGACTTTCACAGCTTAAAAGAAGTTAATGCCTGATTTCAAAGCTTCAAAGGACAAGCTTGATCTAGTTAAGGACCAATGCAACTGGTGACTTTAAGTTGAAACCAGTGCTCATCTACCATTCCAAAAATTCTAGGGCCCTTAAAAATTATGCTAGATCTACTCAGCCTGTGTTCTACAAACAGAACAATGAAGCCTGGATGATAGCACATCTATTTATAGCATGGTTTACTGAATATGTTAAGCTTATCATTGAAACCTGCACAGAGAGGAATATTACTTTCGAAAGATTACTGCTCATTGAGAGTGCATCTTGACACCCAAGAATGAAGATGTACAAGTAGGAGATTAATATTGTTTTCATGCCTGCTAACACATCAGTCATTCTGCAGCCCATGGATCAGAAGTAATTTTGACTTTCAAGTCAAAAGACATATGTTCTATAAGGCTATAGCTGCCGTAGATAGTGATCACTCTGATGGGTAAAGTAAATTGAAAACCTTCTGGAAGGAGTCACCATTCTATATGCCATTGAGAACATTTGTAGCTCATGGGAGGTGGTCAAAATAGCAACATTAACAGGAGTTTGGAAGAAGTTGATTCCAACCCTCATGGGTAACTTGGAGGGGCTCAAGACTACAGCTGTGGAAGCAACTGCAGATATGGTAGAAATAGTAAGAGAACTAAAATTAGAGGTAGAGCCCAAAGGTGTGACGAGCTGTTAAAATCCCAGGATAAAACGTTAATGGATGAGGAGTTGTTTCCTATGGATGAGCAAAGAAAGTGACTTCTTGAGATGGAATCTGTTCTTGATAAAGATGCTGTGAATATTGTTGAAATGACAACAAAAGATTCAGAATGTTCCATAAACTTAACTGATAAAGCAGTAGCAGGCTTTGAGAGAATTGACCCCAATTTTGAAAGAAATTCTACTGAGAATACATTGCTATCAAACAGCATTGTATGCTACTGAGAAATCTTTAGTGAAAGCAAGAGTCAATCAATGTGGCAAACTTCATTGTTGTCTTACTTAAGAAATTGCCACAGCCACCCAACCTTTAACAAACATCACCAAGATCAGTCAGAAGCTATCAAAATTGAGGCAAGACCCTCCACCAGCAAAAAGATTACCACTCACTAAGGTTCAGATGATTGTTAGCAATTTTTAGCAATAAAATATGTACAAATTAAGGTATGTACATTGTTTTTATAGGCATAATGCTATGACACATGTAATAGACTACAGTATAGTAATAATATAACTTTTAAGTGCACTGAAAAACCAAAAAATTTTTACGACTCACTTTATTGCAATATTCACTTTATCATGGCAGTCTGGAACTGAACCCACAATATCTCTGAGGTATGCCTGCATTTGGAAATGCATTGTATCTTGAAAAAGGAAACATGCGCCTATAATTAAAATTAGAAATGCATTTTGCATCTTTCTCTCTGCTCTCATCATTCTCTAAAACCACCAGAGATCTTGGAGAGCCAAATGCTTCCTCTGACAAGCCCATGACCATGCCCATAGCCCCTTAATTGTCAACTAGTTTAATAGAGAGCTCGTAATAGTCAATGATTCATTTTCAAACAAATCTTACCTGAGAGAGAGGACAGATTTGGATTCAGATAACTCGAAGTTTTAATTCAGCCTCCACCAGAAGTTCACCAGTTCTTGATGTGATATTTAAGTTTTTTGATTTTTAAATTTTTCATCTCTGAAATGTAAATATGTATCTCCAAGGATTATTATGAAAGTAAAGAGCATGTGTGCAATGTTCCTACCTTCTATGAATGAGTCCACCACTTGTGTGCCCAGGCCATACCATCCTTGGAAAATAATCAAGAGTGGGGTGACCATTATAATAATTATGATGACAGTAAATACTTACGTAGAATTTACATGATAGGCACTGTTCTAAACTCTCAATGTATACGGGTTCACTTAATCCCCACAAAGGCCTAAAAAGTGTTCTACAGATAATAACATCAAGATTCAGAGAGATGAAGTAACTTGTTCAAGGTCACACAGCTAGTAAGTAGTTGAGCTAGGATTCCATTCTAGACAGTCACACTTCAATCTGTACTGTCAATCACTACATTATATTGTCTCTTGCCGTGTGATGATAATCACCGTGGTCTTTGACACCCAATTTCCCTTCTTGATGAAATTGTTTAATGCCCTTTTCCTGTTGGCTTAGAAAAGATGCTGCTGCAATTTCCTACATCTTTTGCAATCTTTGGTCTTTCTCCAAGGCTCTGAATGTTTTCTCCTATTTCTCTTCCTCACAGGACAGCACCTCTGTTTTGTTCCTCATACTCACCATACTCTCTCCTCTGTGTAGAGCATTGTTTTCTCCCCTCTTCTAGAATTTCCTTCAGATCTCACCAAGGTAACCTTCCTGGAGTTCCCTGACGAAGTAACTTTCCTCACACGTGTAGCTCTATGGTACTCTCTCACTCAGCATCTGACCCTTTATGCTCACTTTGAACCCATAAAGTGTGGTCAAATGTCATACACATATTAGGAGCTCAGTAAGTGTTTGCTAAAAGAGAAATGGGCTTTGCTCTGTATTTGGAAGTGGCCAGTGATGTCATTCTGCCACAACTTCTCCTAACTCATTTCTGCTGGTCCCCATAGGCTTGGAAAACACTTCAGAACATTCTTGGAGATACAGAAAATGTCCTTCTCTTGTTGTAGAGGACTTGGAGGGCCACCACTTTTCCATCATTCAAAATATAACACAAAATGCTATTCATTGGGAAATGCAAATTAAACAATAATGAGATACCACTACACATCTAGTGGAATGACCAAAAAATTCAGAACACTGATAACACCAACTGTTGATGAGGATGTGGAGCATTCACTCTGATGGAAAGAACTCTCATTCACTCTGATGGAAAGGCACAATGGAACAGTGACTTTGGAAAACAATTTGGCTGTTTCCTATAAAACTAAACATATCCTTAACACACAATCCAGCAAATCACACTCATTGGCATTTATCTATAGGAGTTAAAACCTTACAAAAACCCACACACAGATGTTTATAGCAGTTTTTTTTTTAATAATTGCCAGAACAGAGAAACAACCAAGGTGTCCTTCAGTAGGTAAATGGGTAAATAGACTGTGGTGCACAAACAATGGAATATTATTCAATATTGAAAATAAATGAGTTTTTAATTCACAAAAAGATATGGAGGAAATGAATGCATATGACTAAGTGAAAGAAGCCAACTTGAAAAGGCAACCCGGACTGGGCACAGTGGCTCATGCCTGTAATCCCAGCACTTTGGGAGACTGAGGCAGGAGGATTATTGAAGGCCAGGAGTTTAAGACCAGCCTGCGCAACACAGTGAGCCCTTATCACTACAAAAATAAAATTTAAAAAAAAATTTGTTGGGCATGGTCATGTGCACCTGTAGTCCCAGCTACTCAGTAGGCTGATATGGGATGATCCCTTGAGCCTAGGAGCTGGAGATTGCAGTGAGCTATGATCACACCACTGTGTTCCAGCCCATGCAACAGCAAAACCCTGTCTCAAAAAAAAAGGAAAGAAAGAAAAGAAAGAAAAGGCTACTTACAGCATGATTCCAATCATATAACATTTTGAAAATGTCAAATTATTAGGACAGTAAAAGGAGCAATGGTTGCCACAGGTGAGACAGGTGAAGAGGTAGAGCACAGAGAATCTCTAGGGCAGCGAAAATACTCTGTATGATGCTGTAGTGATGATACATGTCTATATATCTCATTATACCAATATAGCATATACTGCATATGTTTATATTAATGGACACACTATATTTGTTAAAATCCTTAGAATGTACAACACCAAGAGTGAACCCTAACGCAATCTATGGACTTTAGGTGATCATGATGGGTCAATGTAGGTTTATCACTTATAACACGTGCACCACTCTGGTGGGGGATGTCGATGGCAGGGGAGGCTGTGCATTTGTGGGAGCAGGAGGTATATGAGACATCTCTGGTCCTTTCCCTCAATTTGTCTAAAACTGCTAATAAAATCTCAAAAAAAAATACTATTAGTTATAACCTTAAAAGCGCAATAAAATATTTAAGAGGCAATCGGGCTGTATTCATGGTTACCTGTGGCTACGCTGTAATCGACAAATCCTTGCCCAACATTCAGCAACAATTGTCCTGATTCAAAATGAGTTAAATATTTGCAAATCCTTCACACAAGAGTTCCCTAAGGAATTTGATCTTCCCCCAACTTGTACCAGAGCACACTATTGGATTTCAAATCTCCTGAGCATGGCTTAGCTTGTAGCAGGCAGCAGCTTCCCATTCTGATCCAATTTGTCATATGCATGGTGAGAAAAGAAGACAAAAGTCCAGTTCAGAAAGTACTGTGAACTAATGCCTTCTCATATTTACCATTCTCTTAACTTGGGCATCTTCAACTTGAGATATTTGGTGAGCAGGTTATTTTTAAGAGCTATTTTATTTTTTATTTGACTCTGTGACTTTCATATTCTCTTCTTCAATCACAGGAAATGGGGCATATATTAATTAACATTCTAATTAATTAAAATTAACATTTTAATTAATTGTATTTTCATTATGTTTGTCCTGGGGCTTCCTAGTCTAAGAGTAAAATGTATTAAATCTGAAATAGAAAAACCATGACTTTAATTAGTTCCTAAGTGGGATCAGTTCCAGTTTTAGATGGAAGAAGCATTTTGGTGTGACCTCAGTGGCACTGACAACCTCTGTTGGTCTTCTTCTATTGACAGTCCAGGCTCCTGGCCCCAAATTAGCAGTCTCTCCCCAAAACTCTCTCTCTCTCTCTCTCTCTCTCTCTCTCTCTCTCTCTCTCTCTCTCCACACACACACACACACACACACACACACACACACACACACACACACAGTTAATGCCTGTCATTACTCCACTATTTCTTTAGCTCTTGAAGCCTTCCTGGCCTTTTAAAATACCACTTGAAGGTATTAAGCCTTATCAGTTCATAGCTTTGTTATCAGCCAACACCTTAGTTGACAGCCAGCTGAGAGTGAGAGCCTGCCAAGAATGTGACCTGGATAGGTGCTAGGCCTGGGGGAGGGGAGGGGAGGAAGCCTGTTAGGAGGGAGGAGGAAAGTGCTGGGGCGGGTGCAGGGAGGGTCTAGGATGCAGCTAGCCAGAGAGAAGCATCCCCACCTGGGGAACCAAGCGTTGTAGGAGAGAGGAATGGTTCCACTCCACCTGTCCTCTCTTCATCCTCTGCTCAGCCAGAGGCAGAGCAAGAGAAGTTAGCACAGCCCTGCTGCAGACACTGAACAAAAGCTTCCTCACACCTCTCAGATGATTTGTATCAGTAGTCTCATCCATATTGACAGGGCAATAGTCTATATCACCAGCATAAACTAGCTAACAGTGGTGTAATATTTACTGTATCTCAAGCAGCATTCTAACTGGTTTGCACATATGAGGATTTAATCCTCACTGCAGCTGTATGAGAAGGTGACAAACTATGGTTGACCTTTCAGAACACGTGTTTGAATCATGTAGATTCATTTATATGTAGATTTTCTTCTGCCTCTGCCAGCCCTGAGACAAGACCAAACCATCCTCTTCCCCTCTCCTCAGCCTCAGTGAAGATATATATTCTCTTCCTTATGATTTTCTTAATAACATTTTCCTTCCTCTAGCTTACTTTAAGAATACAGTATATAATATATAGATAGCATACAATATAGGTGTTAATCAGCTTTTCACGTTATCAGTAAGGCTTCCCATCAACAGTTAGTAGTTGAATTTCAGAGGAGTTGAAAGTTATACAAAGATTTTTGACAGAACAAGGTGTGGCATTCTAACCCCTGCATTGTTCAAGAATCAACTGTATATAATTCCTCATCTTCTACAGATTAGAACTTAGGTTTCAAAAAAGGCAAAGCAATTCACCCAAGAGCACATAGATAGCATATGGGAAAAAATTCTATCAAATAGGATTCAAATTCTAATTTGTCCAATCCAGAGCCTAAAATTTTAACCATTATACCTTTTAATTTATTTATGCTTATTAAGTGTTTTTTTAAGCTATTATTTTACTTGCTCTCAACACATCCTGGGAAATGCAGAGGCTGTGCATGCTCTATTATTTCCATTCTAGAAATTAAAAAGAAAGAACATAAAGCTTGTGACTCTGGGTCCTCTATCAATTGCAGTGCATAGACAGAAACATGTTCCCCAAGTCCCATCCAAGACTTCTTGTAGGAAGGGCATGTCTTTCTTTATCACCCTCAGTAAGGCCAGTCATATTTTTACCTGTTTGCTTTTGTTTTAATGTTTGTTCTACACAGTCAATCCTCAATATCCTTAGGGGATTGGTTCCAGGACCTCCTGTGGATACCAAAATCCACAGTTGCTCAAATCCCTTCTATGAAAGTAGTGTCAAATTTGCACAACACCTTTGCACATTATCCCATGCACTTTAAATCATCTCTAGATTACTCACAGTACCTAATATAATGTGAGTGCTATCTAAGTAGTTGTTATACTGTTTAGGGAAGAATGACAAGGTTTTAAAAGCCTGTACATGTTCATTACAGACCCAAGCATCCTTTTTTTGTGTTTGTTTTTTAACATTTTTGAGTCATGGTTAGTTGAACCTGCAGATGTAGAACCCATGGATCCAGAGGACTGATTGACCCTACCATTGAAACTATGTCTTTGTCGGAGGCAAACTTACATATAAAAATTCAATCTGCTTAATCTGTTCATAGACCCAGCTCTGTGGTTTTAGATGCCATTAAGATTAAAATTATTACACTAGGAAGTTTTAAACAGAGTAAACGGCCTCAGCCATGCTTATCCTAAGCATTCCTGAGATAGGGCTCCCATGGTCATTTAGATTCAGGATAGTCCCCTAAAGAAATGGAATAGAGAGCCCACAAAGCAGCTACCAACAAAGCCTTCTAGAATTTTTAACAAGCAGTCCTAGTTTTTATTGACTTAAAGGGAAATGGAGTCAAGAGAGACAGGCCAATAAAATTGTAGGTGAGTCAAAGGTTTGTTTTTGTTTCTATAGATTAGTTCTCACACATTTCCTATGACTAGACCTAATTTTGGTAATGTGTAATTATAACCACAAACCTACCATTAAGCAATGAGTACTGAAGTCTATTTCCTGATGAACTTGAGAAAAGGTCAGAGGTTAATTGGGCCATGCCTAGTTAAAATGTCATAAGCTTAAAGGGGCAGCTTCTCACCTTCCCAGAGAGTCTGACAACATTATCAGAACCAGGGACGGTTCAGCGGTTTAGTAAAAGGTAGACACGTGAATGTCTTAGTTTCCAAGAAACTTGACTAATTTTGTCTTAACTGTGCTATCCTAAATAAACTACTCAAACTTCCTGAAACCTTAAGAAAACACAAAAGGCCCTTAGTCTCAGCATCTGGGCCTCACCAATTTGACCTTACATCCCTGCCCTCGCTACAAAGAACAGAAGCCACTGAAATTTATACTCATCATCAATTATACAGAATCAGATCTGTCACCAGGCTCCAAAGCTGAATTTTCCTGGGGAAAATGAATAGCATATATTAACAAAAAGTCTAAAGGGGATTTACTAGGCGGGGAGAGGGAACTCCAGAAAAGAGCTACAAAAGGTCCTGTGTGTGACCACAGATTTGCACCAAAAAGTGGTTTCCAAACTAGACATTTCTTTGCTGCCTGGAAATTCAATCAATGCATCTAAAGAGTCAAAAATGATAGCTTTTCTGAAACACAATTATTGATTTCCACTTAGAATTTCAGTGAGAAATGGAAGAACCATCATTAGCAGCTCAGATAAGATGGAGAGAACATTTCGATTTTTTCCCCAAGATTTTCTGCCGTGAATCAGCAAAACCACTGGGCAAATGTCTATAAAGAGTCATGTGAAAGTAACATTGAAGTCCAAATCATCATAGACAAATAACTGCCAGGATAGGGTATTTATGAAGAATTTGCAAACAGGTAAACCAGAACAACTGCTACACAGACTTCAAATCATATTTCTGTTTTAAATGAATCGCTTCAGTTATTTATCTTGGCTATAATTTTAAAAATATATAAATAAATCTTGTCCCCAAAAGCATGGAGTTGCTAAGGACTTTCAGACCTTTCTTGAATCAGCTCAGCATATTCCTGAAACCCACATTCCTGGGACAAGAGAAGAAAGTGTCAACAGAAAAGACCTGTGAACTAATTTCTCCCCAGGACAAGCTAAAAAATGTCTTTGACAGAAAAGACCTACAGCTGAAGGAAGATTTTCGTGTTACTGGCACTTTCTTTGACTACTCATTCAGAACTTTGGAGACAATCTTTCAAACTGCATATCTTACTTTCCTTACCGAAAAAGAGTCTGATATTTTAAATTATTTGAATCATCTAGTTCAAAAAAAAAAATCCCATTTTAACTAAGCAAGATCAAGAATCCTTGATTGAGGATGGGGAGGAGGATGGTGTTTTTCATATTTGGGAAGATACACCAAATGGTACAAAACAAAATTGTTCTGGATTTATATCTTCATATATTTTTACTCTAAGGATATAAATATCTGACTCTGAAGGGAATTTTAATGCTTGAAACATTGCTTTTGTGTCCCAGATGCAAGAGTGAGTTCTTCTAAAAAGGAATTATGTTAGCCAGATTCTTTAGTAAATGAATTGCTGAAAGAGGGTACTCCAAAGGGCTATATTCATACTCTCTGACTCTTTCTGAAATTATATCAAATTTTTGTTATACACAGTCAAACTGAGAAAGATAAGACTGCCCAGGCTATATGAACTCTCAGGACTATCTCACACAGAATAAATGAGCTAACCAAGATGAACCATGTATCTGGCTATGCATCTTCCTTCCAAAAAGAAAAAAAAAAGTGCCCCTGATAAAACCTATTTAAATAGAAATTTATTGACACAAAAGTCAGAACATGTCCGTTAGTTTAATCTAAAAAAACAGAATACAAAAATGTATCTTAAAGAAGAAAAGAAAAAATATGTACTAAAAAATAAAATAGACAACAAGAAAATGTGCCAAAACATTATCAATGATTGCCCCAGGGATGAGCAATTTGTTCTGAACACTTTTATCAAATCCCTAAATTTTATACAGTAAATAAGTATTATTTTGAAAGCCATGAAAAAATATACATTAGGAAACAAATCCAGGACTTCTAGGCAAAACAGCATTGTAAGGCCATGATTTTAAAAACTCCTTCTGCTCCATATATATGGCACTCACAAATACAATTTTTAAAAGAGAAAACACAAAAGGTGCAGCAATACTCCAAAAGAATAAAAGATTTGTAGTCATAATATATAAAGAACCCCAGATCATAGAAAAGTAGATGAAGAATGCAAACAGGAAATTCACAAAAATGTACCCAAACTCTCTAATAATGAAGTAATTGTAAATTAAAATAAGGTATAATTTTCTATCTATAATATTGGGAAAACTTTAAAGTATTAGAATTCTAAGTATTGGCAGGGATGTAAGAAAATGGAAACTCCCACATTACTAACAATGTATAAAATGAGACACTGCTTTGGAGACAATCTGGTGATGTCTAGTGAAGTGCAGATCAGATAGGCCCACACTCAATGACTTGTGAATACTCTTACAGTGCATGACTTTACCACCAGGTCACTAGAGGGATGTACCAGGAGGTTTACTGCAGCATTGCTTGAAATATTGAACAACTAGAAACAACCTGAAGTTCTGTCAATAAAAGGTAAATGAAATGGCAATATTTCATAAAATAGACTGCATTAGAAAAATTAAAATAAGCAAGATATAGCTATATAAATATTGAAAACATTAGTTTAGATAAGAAATGCTAGTTACAGATTAATGTGCTATATATATCATGCACGCTTTTGGTCTTACCATTTGTGTAAATTTTTAAAACACATAAAATAGCACTACATTTTTAATAAATGCCAACTTCAAAGGAGGGAAAGAAACAAAAAAACTTTACATTTTATTGCTAAATAAACAAAACACTTTAAATGCCTTAAGCAAATACAGTGTTTAAATAACTACTGGGCTACCGGGCACATGAAAGTATATCCCATTATTACCCGTATTTTTCAAAATGTTTGATATGTCTTATAATTTTAAAAATTAGGTGCCCACAAAATTTATCAATCAAAAGATCGTTGTTGATTTTAGCCAGAATAAATTTTTGGAGTGGTGGGGGATAGTCCTTATTTCAGAGGCTAGAGAGGGTGACAGGGTTGAGATACAGTTTTGTCATTTACTCAGACAACACTTGAGCTCATATGTAGACACGATGCGGTATGAAGGAGCTAGTGGAGAAGGTGGGGGGCAAAGATGTGAAGCAATGATTGACCCTTGAGCTTACAAAGGAGAACTGGATCTCGAGGCTAAAGGGAAGGAGAGAAGGTCCTGAGAGTGTTGGAAGTGATAGACTGCAGCAGAGTCTAGACTACACAGTAGCAAAGACTGAGGCCATAGAAGGGCTACTAGAAATGAGAAGCAGAAGAACTCAGCATCGTGGAAGTTTCTCCAATGTGGAAGAGAGAGCATGGGACTAAGATAGGGTAAGAGTGGGGAGGTGGATGATGATGGCCAAACAGGAGAAACCAGAAACAGAGCAGTTCCCAAGGATGCCAGGTTTAGGACTACCCGTGGTAAGCGTGGTTGAATCAAAGAAATGGAACTGAGTAGTCAAGGCAAGAGAGGAGCCATCTGGAAGTCATCTGGACTGAACAGGGACCTGGAGTAGACAGAAAGTAGAGGAAGGAAGACTTAGAGCTGAAATGGCAAACTCCAAGGTAGCATAAGGGGGTGAGGGGCAGAGAAGGAGGACATAGATAACCTTCCTGACATTACTTTTGGAAAAAAAATTGTCATTAGGAAAAGTAAACACTGTTAGCAGAGGTTGTTTGACCACCATTTGGGTTTCACACTTCCAAGTGTCTGAGAGAATCCCCGGCAGTACATTCACAAGGGAACGTGGTTCTGTGTAACTTGCAGAAGATATTTGGACTGCAATCAGTTGAGACTTAAGTCTTTTTCCACTCCGACTTCCCCTGTGTCACATTTACCAGAGTGTCAGGCAGTTTTGTAGGGGCTCTGTGGGCATTTTTGGATTCTGGCTAAGGAGATGAGTTGAGGTCTCTCTCTGTCACCTAGACTGAAGTACAGTTGCACAATCATGGCTCACTGTGGCCTCAAGCTCCTGGGCTCAAGCTATCCTCCTTCTTTGGCCTCCCAAGTAGCTGGGACTACAGAATTGCCACCACACCCAGCTTGTTTTCTTTTATTTTTTGCAGAGACTGGGGACTTACTATATTGCCCAGGCTGGTCTTAAATTCCTGGACTCAAGCATCCTCACATTTCAGCTTAGGGCACATTTAATTTGGATCTAGAAGGACATATTTATATAGTTTGTAGTCACTTCCATGAACATTGCTAACCATTGAGGTAGGAATGGTTTCCAGGAATAATAATGTCCACCATACCAACTCACCTGGCATCATGACACAAGGGTCAGGGCCAGAAGTTTCATGAGAAACTTTATGAGAATGAGTCCCATGGCATTCAGTGACAGAAGAAAATGTTTTAAAAAGATGAAGGCAGAAGCTAATCTGTGGGAAATTCTTCAAAAGACCTAAAATGTGTAAAATTATAAATCAAGCAAATGTAGGGAAAAAAGTATTTTAGCAGTATGTCATGGATTAGTCTAAAAGGATATTGCTGTTTTCCGCATTTGTCATGTTTGTGGAATTTGTCAGCTTTTGTAAGTCTGTGATTTGATTTTTTTATTCTAAACAAACATTCAATATCCTATCTAACTTTATATTCACAAATTAAAGAGAGTCTCCAGAAGTGAACAAGTTTTAAGCCCCCTAAAATTCGGATCTATTTCTAGCAGTTAAAAGTTGGATTCAAAACAATAGTAGAGAGAAATTAAGAATTAATTTTGCTTCTTGATCTTCAGTTCACCAGGTTTTGCCTTTTCACAAAGAAATACAAGTTAAGATTTAGCCAAATATCATTTATTTTATTAAAATTTATGCAATCACTGTTTTCTTAAAATCTAACCCAAAGACCAAGGAATGAGACCAAAATTTTGAATATAGCAATTCTTGCCAAGTTTAATGAACTTTTAACGGTATGAGAGTTTCCATGATTTTGTATTTCTAATTGCTTTTTTATTAGTTTGGATAAAATTCTGTAAAACAAAAACAAATACTATTAATGATAATCATAGCCTTTTTTTTTTATGAAGATGCCAGAGAGTTCTACTCATTATATAATGACTCAAACAGTTCCGTAAAGCACTCTGGATTTGGAAACAATCCAAAAGTAGTAGTCACAGGATGTCATAGAGTCCACCTAGAGTATACATGGAAGAAATCCATTCTATCCGTACAAAAAGGAAGAAAAGACTGCAAAACTCTGAAATAATGAGAAATCACTTAATTCTATATATTATCCAACAGAAAATGAAAACAGCCTCGTAAATGATGGTCATCTGACTTGCAGAAATAGTCTATTACTTAACACCATGCTTTTAAGGGACCTAACCATTCAAACTGAAACTTCTGCTAGAATGCTCCATTTAACAACACCTTCAGATGACTTACTCTCCCTAAACCATCAAATGGCTGATCATTTTACCTAACAGACATCCTTTTGTATTTTAGAGGAATCTTTTAAGAGAGGTTGACCTTTCTTCTTAAAATGTCTTTGTGTTTTGTTTTGTTTCTAAAGATAATTACTTGCCTACTCGATAAGGAGTCGGCTATTCATTTTATTCATTCTTGAATTCCCCTGTGACTTTCCTACAAAACACACTGGAACATAAAGCTCACCAGAGCCTTGCCTAAGACCTCCCTGTCCACGCTGTGCTCCCAGGCGCCTGGTGAAGTTCCTTTGGCTGCTGTGATGGAATCTGACCACCACCCAACAAAATCTACTCAAGACAGAGAGCATTTGGTGAACAGAATGTTCTTTCTCTGACTGTTTTTTGCCAGCCATTGGTATTGATTCCTTTTGTCAGAATTTACTAATAAGAGAATGTTTATTAAATGGGTTTTTCGTTTCTCTTGGGTCATCTGCCTGTTTCTTCCTCCCTCCCTCCCTCCCTCCCTCCCTTCCTTCCTTCCTTCCTTCTTTCCTTCCTCCCTCCTTCCCTTTCTTCCTTGCTTGATTTTATACAGAAATAAAAGCAGAAATTTGTGACTCTGATTTTTCCAAATTATGTATCATTTGCTTTCTAAAAATGATCCACCTGTGGAACAAGACATATCACCCAGGATACCTGACAGTGAGCAAATAGGCAACAAGATCTGAGGACCAGATGAGGTCTAAGAGGCCATCTATCCCTGTGCTTATTTTGCTTACAGCTACGGAGGATGGGCTTGCCAGGGACCAGCTAACTGCAGTGAAGTCCAAGACCTCTCATTGCCAACGTATTGGTTTTCCATTATACTAAGCTACACTTATGAGTTAAAATGAAAGTTAATAGTTACATAATTTAAAGGAAAAACTTATTTTAAACTTTTCTTTTACATGTGTGCCCTTTAAGAGATAGGTCATCTAATTTTATCTCTCCAGTCTGCCTCAAAGTCTCTTTCATTCTCACCCTCCCCTCCTTCCCTTTTACAACCCCATTGGCTTACTCATCACAGGCATTCAGGGAACTTTCTGGTCTTTAGGTTTTTGCTCAAGCTATGAATCCTCCTTGACACCTTCCCTTCTCCTCTACAGACCAAGCAACCCCTCCAACCCTTCTAAGTGTTCCCTCAGTTCCTGCCTCCCCAGTCCTGTGTTATCCCAAGGATGTACAGAGACCTGTTCCTACCAGTCTCTCTTGGCACCATTTTTTTTCACACTGGATCTATATCACTGTTTGGAAACCCTTCACTGCCACTTTCAGCCATTCTTACCACTTGTATTTTTTTATTTAACTTTTTATATTTATGTCTTAATTTCTCAACTAAACTGGAAAACTCTTAAAGCTTCTTGTGACATAATTCTCTGTCCCCTCCAGAAAAAGTATTTAGTACAATTCCTTTCTTATAATAGGCACTCAACAACAAATAGTAATTAAATTAACTTAATTTGTAGAATGAGCAGATGGATAATAAGTAAACAAATGTACATCCATGCATCAATCATTGAGTTTAGGCCTGTGAATTCCAAAACAATATTTTAACCTCTAGTGTATCCAAACAGAATTCTACTTATCTAGTTTTGCCCACCTCGGTGATGATTCTAGTAATCAGGTAGATTCCACTCACTCATTGTATATGTATTTAACTATATCTAGAGGGATTCTTCAACTCATAATGTTATGAAGATAATAAAAGAATGTGTTGAGACTGGATGAACAAACAGTCTGCAAGGAGAATCCTGACTGTTTACTAGGCATACTTTTATATAATGACCTCTAAAGGAAATAGAGTTGTTCTGATGTAAGTCCTCAGTTCCTCCTGACTGAGATACTGCTGATGATCCTCCCCAACAAGCCTAAGGAGATCATTCTCTCTGTCTGAATCTTCTGAAGTCTCACATTTTTTTAATGCCACAACATCATTCTGAGTTATTTGTTTTTCTACAAGGACCCTCATAATTGTTCATCTTCATTTGTGCAATTACTTTAAATTAACAGTGTATATACTAAGCCCTAACCAATTTCACCAACTCCAGAAGATTCTATGCATACAGCTCAGAGCTGACTATGACTGGCTGAGGTTGCAGGTAATTCTCCACTCCAAGTGATCAGGCTCTGTAGTCCTTTTCTTGACGGCAGTCTCTCCATGGATCAGATTTCTTTCCTGCCTCACAAACATGGGAGAAAAAACTGTAATAAAACTTTCTCTTTTGCTGTGAAAACTTGGAATATGTCAAGCAAACTAAATCTCCTTGGACTTTGTAGGAGTGTATTCATATTCAAGAGTGCCTTAAAGACTTTTCTCAACCTTTCAAGGTAAATAACCTCCATGAGGAATTCAAGATCAGTTCAAATTGTGAATTAAAAGTCTCGAAACAAGCACTTTATATCAGAAATATACACTTCATTTTAAGAAAAACGAATAAAGTTACCTCTTCATAAATGATTACCTTAAAACTGTTTTTTTTCATCTCCTCGTATTGAAATACGTACTGTGTTCTAAAGATCTATTCTGATGTCTCAGATGCATATCTTTTGTGATACCCAATACTTTATTCCTAGACATACCTTTTTTGCCAAGTTTGTGATTATTTGTGACATCACATTACTCTCTTGTATCTGTCCAGAAAACTGTATCTGTGTCAGATTTATCTTTGTGTCTTAGGTAGTGACCAGCACTTAGCTTTGCGCATTGCAGATACTCAGTAAATATTGCTTGGATATAAATGTGAATCAATGCTTTCTTGTATTGGGAAAGACCAGAAGAAAACCAAATATTTTGGTGTCAGAAGTAGGATATCCAGAGCCAGTGATCATTATAACAATCACTTGTTATAATTCCTGCAAAGGAGAATCACACTTTTAAACAAGTTAAGGATGCTCAAATGGGTCAGAACCCAGCAGCAGCCTAAGAATACCCAACCAATGAGCCCTTCTCTGTTCCAGAGAAGGGTGATCTGTGAAGAACCTTGGTCTTTCATTTGGTCATCCAATAAACATTGTTAGGTACATAAAACTGTCAGACACTATGCAACAGACTGAAATACAGAGGTAAGCAAAGCACTTATTTTTGTCTTAGAGAAGCTTGAGACCTATTGAAAAAGAGAGACATGCTGAATAATTCCAATGCAATGACATCACAAAAGACCAAGTGCTAAAAAATTCCAATAGAGGGAGCATAGAAAGTTGAGTTTTTCTTCATGTGGAGAAACAGAACAGCCTTCCAAGAGGAGAGGGTGTTGAGCAAAATCTTGTGGAAGTAAAAATGTGCCTGACTGAAAAACAGGGAAAGAATATTTTTAGGAGAAAGATATAACCCAAGTGCACTTGCAGAAAAGATAGGGTGCGAATGACAGGATCAGGAAGAAAATCCAATTATTATGGCTGGAGTATGGAGCAGGACAGAGGGGCAGGAGCTGGAGATGAAGCTACAAGAAATAAATTGGGGCCAATTTGTGATGATCAGAGGAAAGCAACATTTGAAAACTTTGGAACCAACCAAAAAAAATTATTAAAGTGTAAGAAAAACTCACTGAAAGGAAAAGAAGATATGAAAATAATAAACAGGAAGGACAGATCTGTGTATATGTGTATCAGCTATGTTTCTTTGGTTGCTTAAGTTTCTGAGAACCGGCTCTGGTTAACTTAAGCCCAAAGGGAAGCTACTGGCAGGATCCGAAGAATCCACTTTGTCATCCGAGAAAGGCTAAAAACCTAGACTGGGACAGAGCAGAACACTTGCCTGGGTCAGGGGAACAGGGACTGTTCCACAGTCTAATTCTGACACAATCACAGAAGAAAATGAACTCCAACCTTGGTCAGACTTTTTATCACTCTGCTCAAAATTCAAATTCCATGGGGAGGACTCACATTCCTTAGCTAGGCGAGGGCAGAGCTCCCAGATAAACAGTCGCACCAGATTGCACCCAATAAGGGAAACACAATTCCCCACAAAGAAATCAAGCTAGGGTCAATGACGGGCAGCCAAAACACAAAGACAAAGATAAAAAGTTCAATGCAATAAGCAATACTCCAGAAGGAAGAGCCAGCACAGAAAGAGAAGAAATAGAGTTAAGAAGAAAATACTCCTCAGCTGGAGAAAAGCCTGAGCCCATACATCTGTAGTTCACAACGGGTAGCTGGAGTATTGATGAAAGGGCACAATACCCAGATATATCCCAGCAAAATGTTCACTGTGCCCATGGATCTTGCTCAGCACAAGGGGGGAAATGAAGACATCTATCGTTCTCGTTACGCCTAGAGAGATGGATGGGCAGGAAGGGAGCCATGCCCACAGTTTGAACTGAACTTATATGAAGAAAAATGAAACAAGCTCTTCCCCCTTAGATAGCCGGCAGTCATGGCCACAGCAGACGCTAGTCAAATTGGAAAGGCACAGTGATGGGCACCACTTCTAGGTACAGGACATGAGCTGGAGACAAGAGGATGATGGGGGATCCTGGAGATAACTTTCGATAACAACATGAGATACTATATTCTCCACAAGACCAGGGAAACTAGTTACCTGAGTTAGGAAAATAGTTATCTGAGTTAATTTTAGAGATTTTAAAAGATCCTTTCTCTGCAAATTATCATCTTTCCTGGGAAAGGATGAATATGTGCTTCCCAAGAGTTAGTCATAGACCCAAAGGTCCCAGAAAGATGAAGGAAGCATGTTTTCACCCCATGGTGATAAGAACCTTGAGAGGACCTCGCCTTTGGGGTACAAAGTACACCCTAGACTATTTTACTTGACTCAGAGGCTAAGCCCTAGGGTCCACAGTGCTCAAGTCCCATGTGCTAACCAGACTTCATTAGCAATGCTTTGGGAACTGCATGACTGAGTTAGCAGGTTCCTCAAAATATCCTGAGGGAAATGAGCTTCACGTGTAAAAATCCACCTTGCTGTACACTTAAGATTTTTTTACTATACACAAAGTGTACCTCAATTTTACAATGGCTGCTGGGGCAAGGGCATGAGATGTTCTTTAACTGTGTGGTGATGAGCACTGTGAAGAATTGGAGGGGCTTTCACAGAATTGTGAAAGGCAGGAACTCAAGTCAGAGAATCAAGGTCTGGAAATGGGGTGAAGCAATGAGGGAGTCTCTATCTATTTTTCTATTTGACCTTTTTCAATTATTTTTCCCTTAACCTCTAGGGGACACAATACTCAGCAACCTGCTTAATTTTTTTCCCCTATTTTGTAATATCCTCCAATTACTTTCAATTTTTTAGTTTAGAAAAAGCCCAGGGGCAACCCCCTTGGGGTCCCCTCCAGCTGTGAGCTTTTCTGTCCTCTCAGTAAATCCTGCTTCAATAACTCCTGCAAAAAAAAAAAAAAGGAAAGAAAGAAAGAAAGAAAGGAAAGAAAAGGAAAAGCCCAGGGGATTGAGACCAGGCCTGGGCAACTTGGTGAGACCACATCTCTACAATAAATTAAAAAATTAGCCGGGGGTGGTGGCATGCACCTGTGGTTCCAGCTACTTGGAAGGCTGAGGCAGAAGGATCGCCTGAGCCCAGCAGGTCAAGGCTGCGGTGGTCATGAGCATGATACTGCACTCCAGCCTGGGGAACAGAGTGAGACTTCAACTCAAAAAAAAAAGAAAAAGCTGTATGGTGGCATTGTAGGGAATTGGGAAATCAACAGTCGCAAGATGTTGGCCCTCTCCACGTTGTTATCATGAGGTCATGAAGGTCTCACATGAACAGAAGGTGGAGTCCAGCACCAAGAAACAACTGAAAGAAGCAGAGGATTGACCATCACTGAAGAAAGAAGCTACAATGCTGAAGAGAATACATGAGCAAAATCGTATTTACCTAGAACCTACTGCACAGAGGGTATTATCCTTGTGATGCTAAATGAGAGATTGACACGAGAAGATAGACTTTGAGTCATTCAAAGATATGAAACAAAACTTACAAGTATCCAGGCAGAAAGAGCAGGTTAATTGTAAAGAAGTGCACATAAAGCTTGCCTCAGATTTCCCCGCAGCTCTCCCACAAGACAGTGGACCCAAGAAATGTATATTCATTCAAGTTATTATTCATACTCAAAGACAATAGAAATCCAATCTCATACACACACACACACACACACACACACACACACACACACACACACGAGAAGTACTACCTATCTTCTCAGAAGAAGCTGCTGAAATAATGAACTTTACAGGAATAAACAAAATTATGTAACTCCAAATTGAAAGATTTGTAGTAAAAATTATAGGACAAAAAGCACCACAGGAATAGAAAAGTTACAGTAAAAATCATGGGTAATGAGACAAAACCAGTTTTAAATCATTGCTTACAAGGTCATAGAATTCACGAGTCAAAAGTAATTATTGAAATAATTATAGGATGTGAAAGATAATTAAATAATAATCATCTGTATCAGAATTCCAGTTTTAACAAAAAGAACTAGAGAACAAGGTGAGACGTAAGGGCGGAGCGATCTCATTCTAAGTTTATCTTCTTATAAGGAAGTAGGTAGTTCCTCTTTCATTCATGGTATTGATCAATAGAGAAAAGCATTTTTAAATACAATTTCTAAAGTTAACAATGACAAAAGAGGGGAAAATAGCACTTAAAGTCACCAAATCATTAGAGCGAGAAACAACTACAAAAAAACATAATCCCTATAGTAAAACATTCACATTTAGAATAACAACAAATCTTCAAATTTTTATAGGATGTTTTTTATCCAAAGTATTTTCACTCACATTACCTTACCAGAGCAATGTGTGATATTTGCTACCAAATGCATTTTGCTCATCATAACCAAGTTACTGGTTCATCATAACCAAGTTACTGGTTCATCACAAAGTCTTGATCCTTGCTTCTTGGTCACAAAGGTGTGGGCAAAAAAATAACACAACTTCCAAGATGGAAACATTAATATTCCATAGAATTCTTTTCCTACCTAGCAAGCTCATGAATTGAAGTTTTGGCCAATAGAAGAAAAGCTCCACCATCAAGGACAGAAAATAGGGGTCCTATAAATTCTTGTTTCCCCAATACTAGAAGGTTGTGTCTTGCATTTTCCTATTTGTGTCTTTTCTCTTTCCAACCTACCACTGAGATTAGGAATTAGAAGGATTTTCTTGACCTTTAAAAAGAATCATAGTTTTTTGCCTACACTTTCCATACTGTGAAATATGATTATGTATGAAATTATACAAAAAATTCCTAACAGTTATCACAAAATATTTTTTATAGATGAGAAAGCAAAATCTCATACCAACGGCATGGCTGTCAGCTCTGACTTTTATAGTATTTGACTGTGGTATTTCTACACTATCTACTAAATACAAAGAGTTAGGAAAATTCCTTCTCATTTTTGGTTTTTGCAATCTGAATTCCAGGCTAAATCATTTGGCTTTGGGGTTGTGGTGATTAAAATAAGGATATGTATAACTTTGTTAAGTGACACTCAATTACAAAAGTTATCTTATACAATCAAACCTTAAATAGGGTCAAAAATTGCTCTTAAATTTCTATCATCACCTCAGTGGGAAAAAATGCTTTAAAAAGCTTTAGATTATTCTTAATATTCTGTAGACATATTGGACAAGAAAACGTTCTCTTCTAAACATTGCCGGAAAATGTTTTTAATTAAGTAAGGTTAAATTGGCTTTTATTCCAAATTTTGATTGCTCCAAGTCTAAAAAATTTTTAATCTAATAATCATTTGTGAAGTGGGCTAAAATTCGGGAGTAAACTTTTGAAAATTGAGCAAAAATTCTGCTTTAAATTATCCAAGAAAGAGCGAGTCCAGTTTTCATATCCAAGAAAGAGCGATTCCAGTTTTTATTTAGGCATCAGCATTTGTCAACATAATTTTATGTTGTCCTCTTGGTGCTTTAAGAAAAAAATCAATAGGTCTGCATTTCTCCTAAGCATTTAAGAAACGTATACTTGGCCATTGCTAGGCTATTGCCTTGCTAAGCTATGGTATGGTCATGTGCTCTTTGAGCTATGGCCAGACCATGTTTCCTGGCTTTGGTCCCCTTTCCTACAGTGGGGAGGTGAAACTCCGCCTTCTCTCTCTCTCAAATTTATGTTCTAAATAAACTATATTTTCTAATCTAAAAAATAGAAAGAAATAAATGTATACTCATACTTCTGTATTTTAGTTAGATTTTTTCAGTTGTGACTAGCCATTATTTAATAGACATGTTTCAGGGTTTTACATTTCCTAAGATGTTTTTCTGTGTATCCAGGGCTAAGTCTTGTAGTTCATCATATACAGGGCTAGCCCTATGACCTGCCACATTTAGCAGGACAATTAGCAGAACTAGTAGCCACAGGAACTCGGTCATACAGATATGACCATAGCCTCACAAATTTAAAAAAGAAAACATCTGAAGTTCACAATTTAGCTGTATAATTGCTACCTGGAACTCTTTCGATCTTGTGTCAGGTTGCTAAGGGTAAAAGGATTTGGGCAAACCTTGGAGGAGTGTAGAAACAATGTAAAATGTATTTCATAAAACATACATTTTTAATATTTGATTTCCTGGGCTTATTGATTACCTATTTTTAAAATTTTTTTTTTCATTGATATCTGATAATCGTACATATTTATGAGGTACATAGCAATGTTTCCATACCTACAAAGTATAGTGATCAGATCAGGGTGATTAGCATAGTCGTCATTGTAAATATTTGTTTTTGTGCATGTGTTGGGAACATTCAATTTCCTACTTCTAGCTTTTGAAAATATATATTATTGTTAATTATGGTCACCCTACAGTACTATAGAACACTTAAGTTTATTCCTCCTATCTGACTTTGATTGCCTATTTTTGCACATTTATTTCTCCTCACTGGTAACTTTGTTGTTTCAGCCTTCACACTAACCGAGAGTGCACAATATGATAAGCATTGTGCTGAGCACCTACTTTTTACAATCTCATTCGCATGCCATACATTTGGGGCTCTTTCTTTTGTGAAGCAGTGTCCTTTCATGGAGTTTCCCTTTAGTCATGTGCCTTGGTCACTTTCACTGTCATAGAAATGTTGCCCAAAGACAAGTCCAGGTGCATCTTTAAAAAAAAAACACCTTAGCTTGCATTAAACAGAGTTTATTGTTCATTTATCAGCAATTAAAATGTCAAGAGAAAGCGAGCCATGACATGATCTGAACCAAGAAAGCCAGAACTCAGCTTTGTCGTCATTCAACAATTGGACAGAACTTGACTGAGAGAAGCCCTCACTTCAGTGTAGTTAGTTGCTCACTAGAAGGTGGGGGGAGCTAAAATCAAGGTGGGGGCATGGAATTATCCTCAATTACAATTAGATTCCATGCCTTGTAAGCACGAAAGCTCAGATTCAGACTCTGCCAAAGAACAATCAGACATGCGTCCCCTCAGAGTTATGGAACAATTAGAGGAATAGACTGGGAATGTTTCCTGGGAATACATGCTAGTGCCTTTCCATCAGGGAGATTGGCTCACCTTGGTTTCTAAAGCAGAACCCCAGTCTATGCCAGCCCCAGAGCACCTGTGTATGATTGAAAAGCCCCTTCCTCTCCCCCAATTTAAATCATTTTAAGTTAAACACAGCAAATTAACTTTTATTTCAACTGTGATTACTGTAAGTCTGAAAAAACAGAAGTAATCAGTATGAAAAATTCACGGTAGAGGTTAACACAGCCTGCACCAAAGTCCTCAAAGCATGAAGTAGGGTAGGTTGTAACCCCAGCGCACCTGTCTGCCAGGTGTCCTTGTGCCCACCAGCCCTTATCTTCCCTGAGTCACTGGGACCCATGAGAGCCAGAGCACAGAAGGACTGTACCAGGCACAGTTTTGCTTTTTTGGCTACTGTTTTATTAAGATTTCATGCTAAAATGCCATATGTGTGCTCACTCTCTCCTCAAATTGTGCTGGAAAGTCTAGATCTCTGTCAAAAATGTTACTTATGTTTCTATAGTCTTCAAAAAAACTATAATAAGCTAGTAACATATAAAAATATTACCTACTGAACGCGGTGTAATCCCAGCACTTTAGGAGGCTGAGGCAGGAGGATTGCTTGAGTCCAGGCGTTTAAGAGCAGCCTGGGCAACATAGCAAGACCTTGTCTCTACATAAAATACAAATATATTAGCCAAGCATGGTGGCATGTGCCTGTAGTACCAGCTACTTGGGAGGCTGAGGTGGAAATATTGCTTGAGCCCAGGAGATCAAGGGGCTATAGTAAACCAGGATTGTGCCACTGCACTCCAGCCCGGGTGGCAGAGTGGGACGCCAACTCAAAAAAAAAAAGTAACCATACCTCTACCATGCCCCTCCACATACACACACATGTACACACACCTTATATATTCTAAGCCTTGATCAAATTTCTAAGTATGGTTGAACTTGGCAGACAAAATTATGGAATCTGAAGATGAGCGAATGATTGTGCCATCAAGAAAGGCCCCAGAGCACCCCAAGGAAACTGGAAAGTCAGGGAGAACCAGCTGGGGAGGCCCAGAAAACAGAAACAACATAGATATTTTGAACAGAGTAAATTTAAAACAGTGACCTGATTACAAAATTATCAGGAGGATTGAGGAAACAAAAAAGAATAGGCAAGTTAGCCAGAAAATAGCAATTTTAGGAAGTTTGTTGAAATGTCAGAGGCCAAGGTACTGGTTACTCTATCCTTCTAACAGGACCCCATGCTTGTTGACAAAAAGTATCCCTTTGAAGAATGTCTATCAGTGTCTACTCATTGACAGACACCAGGCCATTTGTGACCCTCACGCCATAGTTCATTGTTCATTGGGACCTCTGTCCAAGTTGAGTAAGCACAAAGGATATGGCAGAATGAGAGTCCACTGAGAATTTGGTTAGTTCAGGGTGAGATGAGGTTCCCCGAAGGAAAAGCAAAACACCCAAAAAGAATAGGCAGCTGAAAAACAGATTGACTTTGAGGTGAGAAAAGAAGACATAAAAAATATATTAGAACACTGTCAAATTAGCAACAATTTTCCTTGAGATAACTATCATCTAAGTGTTTTCACAAACATCACCTCATTTAAAATTCACCAGTCAGAAGGCACTAGAAGGAAGATGGTTAGCAAAGAGATAGCAAGGGAAGACTATGCAGTGACCAGCAATGAGGGGAGGGCAGCTTCAGAAATGGCAGTGGTGAGATGTGAAGGAGATGGTAAGATGAATGAGACTGCAGAAAGGTGGAAAAGGAAGCCTCTGAAAACCCTGAAAAGTTCATCCACGTGACCAGAGAGGACAGCAACTGGACGACAATGCAGAAAAGGAGTCAGGATAAATGAAAGTAATCCATCTTACTGATTTTGCTGTGGAAAAGGTAGAACATGAGACAAGATTTCACAAGTATGCGTTTTGCTTTTTGTTCCTTGTTTTTTTAGTGAAAGCTCCTTACTGCTTCAAGTTACAATAACATTTACATTTTGATGTTTTGGGCAGTAAGAATCAAGTTCTCTCTCTCTGACCCTGTAGGATCCCTTCAGCAACCTCCAAGGGAAAAATCATCCGGGAGGGGCGGAGGATGTGTTCAACCCAACCGGCCACCTGTTTCTGTGTTCTCCTTTGGCCTTTTTAGACTTCTTACACACACAAGAGAATTTGTCAGCAAATGTAACCCTTTAATAACCAAAGGGATTCAAACCTTAACATAATAAATATCCCTTTTGATGATAACAATTATTTGATTCCTTTCAAACTGTTGAACTTCTCAGTTTTCCTATTAGTCACTCACATAAAGGACACAGATCTTAGAGTCTAGAGAATCATTCCAAACAGCACAACTATCAGTGGTATAATAAGAATAATAAAAGTATAAATCTAAAAGAGGGCATTTAAGTGGATTCCAATTTTCTTTTACTGATTTTAGACAGGAGAGAGCCTGAGTCGCTCTCATTTGAGTCTTCAGATCCCTGCAGATACAGAGGGCCTTGCCCGGTTGCTGAGGGATGCATTTCCCAATCACCAAGGACTTGGAGTTAGTTTTCATCGACTCAGCAGGTTTGGGCCATTGTGCTGTGGCAGCATCGCCTAAGTTCAAATAGATGGATTTCCTGCCAGAGCAACATTATTTTCCCGGCAGATATTTTCCCTTTGCTTTTGACAGACAACGCAGCTCAAGGTAAGGTTCCCATTCTCACTGGGTAGTTCTCTCCAAACAGACCAATAGTATACACCTGTTTATTGCTGGAGAAATACAGTTGCTGCTATATACAAGTCCCTTTCACATGACTTCAAGGATCTAAATATTCCACAAGCTGTGTCAGAGGTTTGACTGCCTAACTCTACATTTGCTAAGACATTTTGAAGCAGCTTCATGGTCATTTTACACAGTAGACCAAACAAGACTGAATCAGTCATGGATTAACAAAGGCCTGAGGGGATAAATCATAGAACACCTGCCTTCTGTTGTTATCTGGAATCCATCCAGTCCCATCAGCCTCCCCAAGTCTTACCAGCCCTGCTCTTCTTTGTTCTTAAAGGGAGATACCATGAACCACAGAGACAGAAAAGAAGGTCAAAGCTGGGCTAGCAAGTTCTAATTCACCCTCAGAGACCTCTCTCCCATGGATTCTTAAAAGTTCATGTTCTCAGCATCATTAAATTATAGTTACTTCAAGAATCAATTTCAAATGCCACATTTTTAGTGAAACCGTTGCCACTCTTGCTAGGTAATATCTCCCACCTTGGGCTTCCAGTAGCTTTCCATCTGTCCTACTCAGAAGGGATAAAGTATTTGGTATTCCACATTAATATTTATGTTTTCATGTAATTCCTCTACACCTGAATTATAACCATCTTGAGGCTGGGGTTGCCTCCTTTGGGTTGCACATGGTAGTTACTCAGCAAAAACGGGGATAACACCATGTTTACCAAACTGCCTTGAATACACCTAAAGTTCCTTGCCATATGTGTTTTAGGTCTTTTATTAAATCAGAACTTTTCAGAGGAGAAGACTATTATCCTACCCTCCTTCATAATATTTACAGTGCTTATGACATTCTTAAAGCTATCCATAAAAATGTATTGCCCGATTAATTGTTTCAGCCATCTTCAACTTCCTAACAATTTTAATTGTCAAGGTCGTCCTGATTGAAGCCGACTCAGCCCCTCTGTTTTCTTATTTTGGACTTCCAAAGGATCTAAGATCAAACACACTCATCATAAAACCAGTTGGTCATGGTCACTCAGGGCCTAAAGGAACAAGTGCATCTGTAGGCTTCTGTATTAAAAAACAAAAAACAAAAATACAGCATCCAGAATGTCTAATTACAAACAGCTCAAGCCTACGCCTTTTGTACTTCCATTAGCATTTTAAGCCAATGAAAAAAACATCACAAATATTCTAGTTCTAATCAGTATTTGGGGGGAAAATAGATACAAATATTTGAAGTGAACAACTTTGGACTTCAACTATGGAGTCTGTGAAATCAATTCCCTAATTACATATATAATAAATCATTTTCCCCTCAGCAAGAAAACTAATTAATGAGCAAAATGCAGGCAGACTATCACCACCCCTTAACAGATGCTTATTTATAATTGTCAGGCTCCCAGAAAAGATCGTTTTCAAAAGAAACAAATTCCAATTTCTTCCATTTCCTGTCTTCCTGTCCTGGGTAACAATTGCTGTACTTAAAGCCAAAACTCCCCTGAAGGAGAATAATCTGTGCTGTGGCAGCTTCGAAGTCCAGGTACCAGTTAATAATTTAGGAGCAGTAAGCTATCGAGTTGTTCTCATGTGCTTTCTCCACTTAATTTTTTTTTTGGGGGGGGGAGGCAGGGCAAAGGATCTCTGGGAGCAGTTTTCTTCATTTCCACCGCAGAAAAGACCAGGCGAGGAGGAAATGCTGAATCCAGAGTCATGAAGTGAATTCAGAGATACACTGCAGACCTCACAAAACAGAGGCCATACTTTTAAGGGTTTTACTTTCCTTTTATTGACTAGCCAGCCTCAAAAAATATATGTCATGTTACCCTTCTTGCCTTCATTCTTTTTTTTTTTTTGAGTTGGAGTCTCACTCTGTCACCCAGACTGGAATGCAGTGGCCACTCCCAGCCACTGCAGCCTCCACCTGCTGGGCTCCGGCGATCCTTCCACCTCAGCCTTCCGAGTAGCTGGAACTACAGGCGCGCGCTACCACGCCCAGATAATTTTTTGATTTATTGTAGAGATGAGGTCTCGCCAAGTTGCTCAGGCAGGTCTCGAACCCACGGGCTCAGGCAATCCACTCACCTCGGCCTCCCAGAGCGCAGGATACAGGCTGAGCCACCAAGCAGGCGCCTTCATTCTTTAATTTGAATGACAAGTACTTCTTGCACCTGCCTAGATCCTAAATGTTTGCAAGAGACTTACAGGGACTGACTGACTGACTCCTCCCAGCTATTCAGTTCGCCCTGCCTAAGGATGATCTCAAGGATCCCGAAACCCTGCTACACCTCCCACCCAGATCCCAGCACTCAAGGTGCAGCTAAGCTCCAGTACAGTGACTCCTGGCCCATTATAGGAGCTCTCCCTTGGCCTTCTTCTGTGCTTATCATTGTTTTTCTTCCCAGAAAATAGCATCCCAAAGAAGATGATTTCATTTGATGAATGAGTCTACAAAGCAAAATTGTCATGCCCTAAGATCCAAGTAGCTTTCCAGGAAACATATATGTTTTCAAAAGTCAGATTGTAAATTCAGCTGCTGTGTGTGATCCTTTATAACAGGGATCTCCAACCTCTATGCCAGGGACCAGTACCAGTCTGTGACCTGTAAGAACCTGGGTTGCACAGCAGGAAGTGAGTGGCAGGTGAGAGAGCAAAGCTTCATCTGTATTTACAGCCGCCCCCTCGCTCACATTACCGCCTGAACTCTACTTCTGTCACAACAGCACTAAAAAGCCTGCTTCCATTTCCAGCATCCTGTCTTTGTGAAGCAGTTTTCTGCAATGACAGCAACCAGAATGAGATTACAGAGTAGACTGACATAAGCAACACACTTCGGGTGTCACTGTCTCCCATCACCCCAGATGGGACCATCTAGTTGCAGGAAAACAAGCACAGAGCCCCCACTGATCTGCGTTACAGTGAGTTGTATAATTATTTCATTATATATTGCAATGTAATAATAATAGAAATAAAGTACACGATAAATGTAATACAATTGAATCATCCCAAAACCATCCCTCCCTCCCTACCCCCCACCTCTCGTCCATGAAAAAATTGTCTTCCACAAAACCAGTCCCTGATACCAAAAAGATTGAGGACCGCTGCTCTATAGAGATAACCTATAGTATCTCTTAATGGACAGAAGGTTTTCAGGAGGCAGGTATTATACATGTGGGCCTATTAGTTTCTATAGACTAGATTCTAAGAAATTAGCCCCTCTTTTCCAAAGGTAGGCTGTAGCCTCTCCTAGACCATTCATAGCAAATGGGATTCTGTGTAACCAACAAGAGGATGTAGATTCATACGGGGTGTTCTAAAGACAGATAGGAATTGAAATCATAGCATTGTAAAACGAACTTGCTTCCAAGGGTAAGAAGTGTGAAATTCAGGTTCCATACCTGAGTCTGGTCTAGCCAACATCCTCAGGGTACTTGGTTAATGTGAAACAGAAATAGCCCTCAATCTACTTGTTTTAAAAACTCATAAAATAGCTAACATGAACTGCATACCCACCATGTGCTCAGCACTGTTCTACGTGCCTCATAGGTATCACTTTATTTTGTTCTCAGTGGCCCTATCAATAGATACAGCTGTCTGTTTCTACGATCTCCTCTGTTTCACAGAAGAGGTGACTGAGTGCCCGGTCATGAAGCATCTGCCTGTTTACAGACAAGGACTGGGAAGTCAGTCCTGCACATCTGCTTCTCTCCTCTGCACCATACCAACTCTCCTCCACCTGCATCAACACAAAAGGCTCCTAACTTTGTCCTAATGTATTTCCTGGTGCAATTATTTACTACAGGATTGATAAAACTTATCAAAATTTCCTAGTGAAAGAGGGTAGAATTTTTTTAAGTCCTCCCTTTCTTCCCTAATAATCTCCCATTGTAACTCCATACAACTTTAGGAGCACCTTGCCTCCTAGACGGAAAGCACCCTCTGGATTGGCGCACGGTAGCAACCCAAGCTCCTGGCCTCCTGGCCTCTTTCCTGTTTGAGAATCAGTATGTGTAATGCATCTGGCCAAAAAATCCTGTGTTCCCTGGGTGCTATATAATGTAGGATTCTCCGTGACTTAAATAGTAGAAACTAACTCCAGCTAGCCTCAACACAAAGAGAGAATTTACTGGCTTATGTAACTAGAAAAGTGTCCAGGGAGTATACCTCACTTCAGGCACAGTGGGATTTAGACTCTCATACAATGTCATCAAGATGTGGTCTGTCAATTTGCTCTAGTTTCTCCTGTATTGTCTTTCATTCTCTTAAGATAGTCATCAGAAGTTTGAGGGTTAAGTTAGCAATTACAGAGGACAGAGAGTATAGTTTTTATATAGCCCTAACAAGGGGCCTAGGGAGAGCTCTGATTGACAAGTCTAGGTAACTACCATTCTTTTTTTTTCCTCCAATCTTTTTCTTACTTTTCTTTTAATTTTTAATTTTTTTATTTTAAAGATGTGGGGTACAATTCAGGGTTAGGTATACAACTATTCATTATACAGGTACCCTTGGTGTTGAGGTGTGCCTTCCCTTCCCCAGGCAGATTCCCACTACTGCCAATCCTGCTTCCCCACCCCCCTCCCAGCAGTTTCCTGCTACTGCCAATCCTTTTCTTGTACTATTATAATTGTTCAAGGTCTGCTTATGAGTGAGAACATGTGATACTCAGTTCTTTGTTTCTGTGAAAGATCACTCAGTATTATAGACTCTAAGTCCATCCAAGTTGCTGTGAAGTTCATGATTTTGTTCTTCTTTATGGCTGTGTAATAGTCCATTGTGCATGTGTACCACATTTTTTTATCCAGTCCTCTTTTGATCGGCAGCATGGTTGGTTCCATATTCTTGCTACTGGGAACAAGGCTGCGATAAACATATGTGTGCTGGTATCTTTTTTATAGAGTGATTTGAGTTCTTCTGGGTATATTCCCAGTAGGAGGATTGTGGGGTCATCTGGAAGGTCAATTTTTAGATCTTTTAGGAATCGCCACACTGTTTTCCACAGAGGCTGTACTAGTTTACACTCCCACCAACACTGGAGAAGTGTTCCCTTTTTGCCACATCTTGTCCAGCATCTGTTGTTTTTTAAGTTATTGATGATAGACTTTCTGACTGGAATTAGGTTGTATCTCAGTGTAGTTTTAATTTGCATTTCTTTGATGACTAGTGAGCCTGAGCATTTTTTCCTGTATCTGGTGGCTGCTTGTATGTCTTCTTTTGAGAACTGTCTATTAATATCTTTTGCCCATTTTTTAATGAGGCTGTTTGTTTTTTTCTTTTTGGCACATTTGAGTTCCTTGTAGATTCTAGATGTCAGGCCTTTGTCAGACATACAGTTGGCAAATAATTTTTCCCAGTCTGTGGGCTGTCTCCCGGCTCTCTTGATGGCCTCTTTGGCTTTGCAGAAGCTTGTCAGTTTGATGAGGTCCCACTTGTCTATCTTATTTTTTATGTCATGGGCACTTGTGGTTTTGATCAGGAATTGATTGCCAGTTCCAATTTCCATAACGGTATCTTCTTCAACTACCCATTTTTAAACTCATCTCGTGGCCTAAAGAATATGAAATTCCAACTTCTGGCAAAGCCATGGCAGCAAACGCTACTACCAACCCATTGCAGCTGCTGTCGCTAGAGCTTATAAACAAATGTATAAGATCAAGAATTCACATCATGATGAAGAATGATAAGGAAATTGTTGGTACTCTTCTAGAATTTGATGACTTTGCCAATATGGTTCTGGAAGAGGTCACTGAGTTTGAAATCACACCAGAAGGAAGAAGGATTACTAAATTAGATCAGACTTTGCTGAATGGAAATAATACAACAATGCTGGTTCCAGGAGGAGAAGGACCTGAAGTATGAATGGGTTTCCTTGACTTATGCTAGATTTTGTTTTGTCTTTTAATGGCAGCAAAATATAAGTTGTTGTTTTTTTCAACTTTTTAATATTTAGATCCTATAAAGCTAAGTTTCCCATTACAGGGAAATGCTTTGAAGATATATACCCATTTTTGTAAATTAATCATGATTATCTTGGAAAAAGGAGAATTCTTCTTTGAAAGACTAAAATAAAGATGTTTTTTATTTAAAAAAAATATATGAAATTCCAACTGGCCAAACCAATGTGTTTTGGTCATGTGTGGGGAAGTCACCTCTACCTGAATCCACATGAAATAGATCCTTCATGAAAAGAGAGAGAGAGAGAGAGAGAGATGGCAAACAGGAAAAAAAAACATATTCTAATAGAGATTCTGTCAACACACAAATCAAAACACATTTAAAAGACATTCCCAGTCTCAGCATCTTCTGTATATAATACTTTCTTCTTTGCAAATTCAATAGGCCAGGCAAATTTAAAAGGTGTTCAAGGAAGTCTGTGACCATGGATAAGTCAAATAATGGCTCTGAGTCTCAGTTTCAAGTTAGTAAACTGGCCTAAATGACCATTAAGAACTTTCCTTCTTTTTAAAAAAAATGCAGCCGGGCTCGGTGGCTCAGCCTGTAATCCCACGCTTTGAGAGACTGAGGTGAGTGGATTGCCTGAGCCCACGGGTTCGAGACCTACCTGGGCAACTTGGCGAGTCCTCATCTCTACAATAAATTAAAAAACTAGCCGGTGTGGTAGCGCGCGCCTGTAGTTCCAGCTACTTGGAAGGCTGAGGCAGAAGAATCGCCAGAGCCCAGCAGGTCAAGGCTGTGGTGGCCGGCAGCGGCCACTGCACTCCAGTCTGGGCGACAGAGTGAGACTCCAACTCAAAAAAAAAAAAAAATGCATAATATTAGTAGTTTTCTCCATGCTAAAAATAACAACTCAAGGAATAACTATATTGTACTGGCAATCAAAACTACATTTTCCCAGCTGCTAGATCACAGAATTATGTAAATTCTTTAATGACTTCTATAATCTGAATCACAAGTTGACACAATAACTTCCCAAGTGAAATACTGCAGTTGCTCATTGCAGAGGTTTTATCTACAGAGAATCACACACAGCAGCTGTATTTACAATCTGACTTTGAAATTTTGGAAACCTATAAATTTCCCAGGAAGCCACTTGAATTTTAGGATATGACAATTTTGCTTTGTAGATCTATTCATCAAATGAAACCATCTTCTTTGGAATGTTATTTTCTGGGAAGAAAAATAATATGCACCACATTCTGTTTTAAAATATTTCCATTTAGACACATTTCTAATGGTAGCTTCATGAATTTTAACAAGGTAGACAAACTCTTACCATGAGATAAAGAGCATTATGTACACAGCTAAAGTCAAATGCAAGAAAAACCCAGGTATATCAAGGAAAGTCACGCCTTTGTTGATTTTAACCTAAATCATTGAAATACTTTTTTAAGAAATTAAGAAGTTCAATTTTTTTCTATAAGTTACCATTCAAATGTGAAAATCTTTTTCCATAACTCAGGAATGTTTGAAGAAAGAATTATAAAGGTCTCATTTTGCCTCTAAGCTTTTATTATATTATTTTAAAACTAACTTTCATCATTGCTTGAAAGTCGTTGAAAGTCATTCCAGACATAGGTTTGATAAATTCAGTAAGAACACATGCATGAATACCCAAATAGATCCTTGGATCCTCAGCAAAAGGATCTAAGCAGAGGTATCACATTTTCAGACTTTAAACTTTATTAAAAGGCTACAGTAACCAAAACAGCCTGGTATTGGCATAAGATTAGGCACATAGATCAATGGAACTGAACAAAGATTACAGAAGCAAACATACAGTCTCTCGACCAACTCATCTTCAACAATATCACCATTAACAATCACTGGGGAAGGGGAAAGGAGACCATATTTAACAAATGGTGCTGGGAAAACTAGTTGACCACATGCAGAAGAAGGAAACTGGACCCCTACCTATCACCATATATAAAAATCAGCTCAAAATGGATCAAAGACCAAACCTAAAACTATAAAAATCCTAAAACTATAAAAATCCTAGAAGAAAACAAAGGAAATATCCTTATGCACACTGGAGTCAGCAACAAATTCTTGACCAAGTCCCCAAAAGTGAAGACCATACAAGTTAAGATAGATACATGTGACCTCACCAAGACTGAAAAGCTTTTGCACAGCAAAAGAAACCATCAAGAGACTAAGAGACAACCCACAGAATGGTGAAAAAAATTGCAAATCATGCATCTGACAAGGGTCTAACATCCAGGATCTACAAGAAACTCAAACAAAGTGAAAGGAAAAAAACCAATAATCCCATTAAAAAGTGAGCAAAGGATATGAACAGACAATTCTCAAAAGACAACAAGCAGCCAATAAACACGTGAAAAAATGTTCAACCGCACTCATCATCAGAGAATTGCAAATCAAAACTATAATGAGATACCACCTAACTCCAGTGAAGATGGCTATCAATAATAAGTCAAAAAACAACAGATGCTGTGTGTGGGTGCAAAGAAAATGGAATGCTTTTACACTGTTGATGAGAGCGTAAGCTAGTTCAACCTCTATGGAAAGCAGTGTGCTGATTCCTAAAAGAACTAAAATTTGACCTTTCATATGATCCAGTAATCCCTTTCCTGAGAATATACCCATAGGAACATAAATCATTCTACAAAAAAAGATACCTGCACATGCATGTTTCTTGCCCCACTATTCACAGTAGCAAAAACATGGAACTAACTCTACTGCTCATAGAAAGTGGACTGAATAAAGAAAATGTGATACAAATCCAAATGGAGAATTATACAGACATAAAGAAGAAAAAATCATGGACTCGCAGAAATTGGATGAAATTGGACACCCTCATACTAAGTGATCTGTCACAGAAAAAAATATCTGAATACTGCATGTTCTCACTCATAAGTGGTCTTAAACATTAGTCACATTAGCACAAGGAAGTGATTGACTCTGGGCACAGCTAGGAGAGGGAGGGATGGAGGGAGGTGAGAGGCACATGACAATACAAAGATACTTGTATCTATACAAGTATCCCTTACTGACAAAAGGAGTCAGGGCCAGTTAAAAGCCCAAACTTTGCCTGCATGTAGCCTACTTATTTAGTTAATCCTCACTTGTACCCCATGTTCCTATAATAAAATAAAAAAATTTTTAAAGACAGATCAATAGAAAGCATCCAATCTGATAGAGCAAACAAGATTGGAAAAAGTCATCAAAGACCTGTGGAACAACAGCATAGTTATAATGTTATTTCCATAAGAAAAAAAGAAAAAAGAAACAGAAAACTACTTGAGGAAATAATGTCCTAAAATTTTCTAAACTTGGTAAATAGAGAAGATAATCTATAGATCCAAGAAGTTCCACAAACCCTCATAGGATTAACACAAAGAGATCACATCACAGTCAAATTGTTGGCAATTATTCTCAAATTGGTCTATAGATCCAATGCAATCCCTATTAAAAGTCCAGTAGTCTTGTCTGTAGAAATTGACAAACTGATCCTAAAATGTAGATGGGAATGCAAAAGATCTATTGATCCTGCATAATTTTGAAAAAGAAGAAGAAGTTGGAAGACATACTACCCATTTCCAAACTTACTATAAAGCATCAATCATTTAGACTATTTGACATTGGTGTAAAGATAGGCATGGATCAATGGAACAGAACTGAGAATTCAGAAATAGGCCCTTGAATTTCTATTCAATTGATTTTTGATAAATTGCCAAGATAATTCAATGAAAAAAGTGTAGTCTTTTCAACAAATGGTGCAGTGACAATTGGGTATCTATATGCAAAAAGAAAAAAAAAACAGTTCTGACTTTTTTCTGACAACATGCACTAACCAACTCAATTGGATCCTAGAATTCTAGACCTAAATTAAGAGTTCAAACTATGAAAATTTCTGAAAGAAAACATAAGAGAAAAATCTATGTGACCTTGGATTAGGCAAGAGTTCTTAGATGTAACACTAAAAGCACAAGTATTTTTTTTTTTAATTGTAAAATTGGGCTTCATTACAATTAAAAATGTTTTGCTTCTAAAGACACACTTAAGTAATTAAAAAGACAAGTCACAGACTGGGGGAGATATTTGCAGATTATATATCTGATAAAGAACTCTTTCAACACAATATAAGAAGACAAAACAACTCAATTTTTTAAATGGCCAAGACTGGAATAGACATTTCACCAAAGACATATAAATGACTAACAAGCACATGAAAAGATGCTTAACACCATTAAACATTAGGGAAATACACATTAAAGCCACAATGAGAATATTACAACACATCTCCTAGAATTATGATAGTCAAAAAAAGATAAACAATGCCAAGCAAGGGTTGATGAGGATGTGAAGAAACTGACATCCTCACTCATTACTGATAAGAATGTGAAATATCATAGACATTTTAGAAAATTATTTGGCAGGGTTTTTTTAAATTAAGGAAATTTGAGAATTACCTTACGACTCAGCAATTCTACTCTGAGAAATATACCCAAAAGAAGTGGAACGATATGTCCACACAACGCTTTGTATTCCAATGTTCATAGCAGCATCAGTCATAATAACTAAAAACTGGAAACAATCCAAATGACCATTGGCCAGTGAACAGATAAACAAAATATTGTATATTCACACAATGGAATACTATTCAGGCAATATATATACATGCGTATCAATAACATGGATGAACATTGCATGACATAACATGGAAAAACATCATGTGAAGTGAAGGAACCAGACTCAAAAAATTACACATTTTATGATTCTATTTATAGGCAATATCCAGAAAAGGTGAGTTTATTAGACATAGAAAGTAGATCAGTGGTTACCTAGGACTTGGGACCAGGAGAGTGGAAGCAAGGACGTGTTGCAAACAGGTTCAAGAAAAATTGGGGGAGCAATGGTAAAATTTGAAACTGCATTGTGCTGATGGTTACACAACTCTATAAATTTGCTTTTAAAAATCTTTGAATTATACACTTAACAATCATGAATATCATGGTATGTAAATTATGCCTCAATAATGCCATAAAATATTTTATGACTAAAGGTAACTAGAAAAATATCACAGGAAAATCTAAAGGAAAAAATGGAGGAAAGTAATAAAAATACATGTAGAAATTAATTTAAGCCGGGCTTAGTGGTTCAGCCTGTAATCCCAGCGCTTTGGGAGGCTGAGGTGAGTGGATTGCCTGAACCCGCGGGTTCAAGACCCTCTTGGGTAACTTGGCGAGACCTCATCTCTACAATAAATCAAAAACCTAGCCGGGCGTGGTAGCGTGTGCCTGTAGTTCCAACTACTTGGAAGGCTGAGGCGGAAGGATCGCCGGAGCCCAGCAGGTCGAGGCTGCGGTGGCCGGGAGCGGTCACTGCACTTCAGTCTGGGCGACAGAATGAGACTCCAACTCAAAAAAAAAAAAAAGAAGTTAATTTAAAACACAACGAAAAATTATGAAGAGAAACAACACAAGCAAACACGAGTTCTTAGAGGAAAATTTTCAAAATGGATTAAATACTTGTAAAACTGCAAGAAAGAGAGAAATAAAAAATTAAACAATACTTGGAACAACAGAATAACACAGGCACAATAGAAATAGATAAAATGAGAATGAAGACATACATGTAGGTCAGGAAAAAGTATGAGATAAATTACATTAGAATGCTATTAGTAGAGCAAGTAAGTGAATTTGGCTATTCTAGAAACAGTAGTGAGAAATAACTGTAAACATAAGAAAGAAATTGTATATTTTCAGGGTATCAAGTTAAAGTTTGCTTGTGTTGTTTCTCTTCGTAATTTTTTGTTGTCTTTTAAATTAATTTCTATATGTATTTTTCTTATTTTCTTCCATTTTCTTCCTTTAGATTTTTCTTAAACTATGGTATAGTGTCTTCAGTTTATGTATAACTTGCTCACAAAATACTTTCTATAAATGAAGCCATCTCAATCATTAGATGCTAAGAAATTTTATGTGTCATTTGCCACAAATGAGTTCTGTAAAATGAAAGTGATTTTCAGTTAGAACAGAAACCCATCCTAAAGCAGTATGTAGAAATGACATCGGGATCCATGGCCCATCGTGAAACATGACTACAGAAACTCCATGCTGCTTATCCAACTGGATCAAGATTTTCGAAAGAAGCCATTGCTTTTGAAAGAGCCCCAATTCTAGTGTGTTTATGATTACTGGATGTTAGCATTCATCTATCAAAAGCACCAAGTGCAAGAAGCCATATCAGCAGTCCATTCATGACCATAATTAGTAATAAGCCAGGCAGCCTAATCTGGATATCCACTTGGCCCATGAGAAGCAAGGGTAGCCTTTCCACAGCTGCATGGCTCACTCTCATCTCAGTTCACCTTGTCTGGTGGAGAGGTTACTGCTTCAAACCACACAGCATTTACAGCAGATCCAAAACTTTTTTAGATGGTATAAATTTTCATCATTTATAGTTAGATATGGCTCTATTTATTCAATCCAGCTGATATTTGTTGAAGGGTATCCTCTGTATAAAGCATTTTGGAATCCCTGTAGGGGAACAAATGACCCATGATTAAGACACAGTTCTATACTTTTAGGTCACAATCTAGTGAGAAAAAAACTGAACATAAATAAATGCTCAGATACAAGGTAAATGGTGAAATACATGGCAGCTAATAGAGTTTAGTCAGGCTGAGGAGACCAGAGAAGACTCCTGGGACAGAGGAGAGGACTGGAATTGAAAAAATGGATCTAACAGATGACAAGCAGAAATGATGGTATCCAGGGAACAGGAGACCACTTGAACAGAGACTCAGATGAAAGGAAGTAGGTAAAATGTAGAAGCCAGAGTGAGCCTATCTGTAGGGTTGGATTCGGGGTTCAGAGGTGAAGAGGGTAAGGACGGAGGAAAAGGTTCAGTATGTGAGGGATCCGTACACCAAGCAGAGAAGATGAACTTTGGTGTCTAAAAAAGAAAGAGTCATTCAAAGTTTTCCAAGATGTGCCCGGTAAGCAATACGATTAGATGGTGTTTTAGGCAGATCTCTCTGCTGGCTGAGAAAGTGGGATACAGGAAGGCCGTGACTTCAACAGTAACTCAAGCGAGAAGGCATACAAGCCAGTGCTGCAACAGTTAGGACAGACACAGAACTCTTACGAGGTCCAACTCCAGGCGCTCTTCACAAAGATTTATTTTGTACATTTAAGTCAAAATCATAACTTGACAGGCTCTTTCTTTCTTTCTGGACATAAGTAAAGTAATGCCATCGCATTTTATTTCTCTTGTATAGAACTTTCTCCCAACTTAGATGAGCACATCATCTCAAAATTAGGAAGCATCACTTGCTTTGAACAAACCCCACCACTGTACAACTGAATACAGATATAATCCATGAAAGCCTTTGACTACCCAATTCAAGTGCAAGACTAGCAACCCATTCCTCAAAGTTCAAAAACTGAGTTTGAATATAAGCTCCTAGGTTTCTAAAGGTAGAAGCGGCAGGCGTAAAATTTCAAAGCTCACATTTCTGATAAATTCAACAGGCTAATGAGTGTTGAATCCCTTGTCTCTGTTTCCTCGGGTCAGCTTTCTATATTCCTAGCATGCAGAAAGTACTTGGGGAGCTCCCAACTTTTGTTATAAATGCACTCTTTGCAAGAACAATAATGCAATATAATTATGATTCAGACTAACTGGTGTGCAAAATTCATTTAAAGGTTTTTATCAAAGAGTCTCACAGCACATTGAGTCCCTTTGGAGCATTCCTCAATATCAGCTATTTTACAATTCTTTCTGAGGAGCCCTCTCACAGTGACCTGGTAGAAAAGGGTCTGGAACTTCAGTCCCATTTCACAAGAAGAATATGTTTCATGTGCTAGGGTAGATCAGCAGCACTCTGTTAAGAGTGATGATCGCTCTCCAACAAACACAAAACTTCTCTCTTTCTCTCTCTCTCTGTCTCTCTCCATATATATATATATATTCTTTTTTTTTTTTGAGTTGGAGTCTCACTTTGCCACCCAGACTGGATGGAGTGCAGTGGCCACTCCCGGCCACTGCAGCCTTGACCTGCTGGGCTCCGGCGATCCTTCTGCCTCAGCCTTCCAAGTAGGTGGAACTACAGGCGAGCACTACCATGCCCAGCTGATTTTTTGATTTATTGTAGAGATGAGGTCTCGCCAAGTTGCCCAGGCGGGTCTCGAACCCACAGGTAGTTGAGTTCTCACTGTTACCCAGTCTGGAATGCAGTGGCAGGATCATGGCTCACCACAGCCTCAAACTACCAGGCTCAAGCAATCCTCTTGCCTCCGCCTATCTACCCAGTAGCTGAGACTACAGGCATGCGCCACCACCACATCTGGTCAATTTTTTTGTTTTTTGTAGAGATGAGGTCTCCCTATGTTGCCTAGGCTGATCTCGAACTCCAACTCAAGCAATCCTTCCACCTTAGCTTTCCCAGGTGCTGGGATTATGGGTATGAGACACCACGCCTGGCCTATATCTCTACATTGTTATGACTTAATTGTGACCCCCCAAAATTCATACGTTGAAGTCCTAACCCCCAGTACCTCAGAATTTGACTGTATTTGGAGACAGGGTCTTAAAGAGGCAATTATATTGAAATGAGGTCATTAGGATGGGCTCCAGGCCAATATGACTTATGTCCTTATAAGAAGAAGAAATCTAAACACGAACAGGTGGAGAGGGAAGACCATACCATGTGAAGACACAGCGAGGACACAGCCATCTACAAACCAAAAGGACAGGCCTCCGAAGAAACCAATCCTGCCAATACCTTGATCTTGGACTTCTAAACTTCAGAACAGTGAGAAAGTAAATGTCTGTTGTTTAAGCCACCCAGTCTGTAGTTCTTTATCATGGCAGCCCTAGCAGATGTATATATATAGAGAGAGATAGATATATACAATATGATATATAGTATAGCATTTTAGTTATGTATAATATTTTATCAAAATAGTGATTTATATTTATATATCTACAAACTCTTATGTATTTGTTTGTGTGTATATATATACATATGATTTTTTAGTGTATGTCAATAGACTATACAGATAGTTTGGTAAAATTTTTAAAAAGCAATAATAAGTAGCTTAATTGTTTATATCTTCCAATCTGTTTTAGAAGAGCATGCAATTGGAAGACCTTGGTCTGTCACCAGCCCAATACATGATCATAGGAAAATCACTTAATCTCTCTACGCTTTCATTTTCTTATAGGTTGACCAAGGAACATTAAGCTAGATGAATATTTTACAAACTATATTGAGCAGAATCACAGGGTTTCAGAAAGGTGCCCCAGGAACTGCCTGGAACAGCAAAAGCAGCTGCACCTCCCCCTCTGTGTTCTTTGGGACCTTGCATAAAAGCATAAGAATTTATCTTTAATGAGCGAGCTTGAAAGAGGAAAATACCACTAGATGATCTTGAAAGCTACTCTGGCCCTTACGTTCCATATAATTCTATTCACCAGCAGAAGCATCTCTACTTGTCAGTTCTGTATTTGTGTAATATCCAAGTATTCATAACAAAAGTGCAAGTGAGTCAAATGAGTAACCTTAGAAATATTTATCATAATGTTACACAGGGTTTCTCAACTTTGTCGCTATTGAAATTCTGGCCTAGATAATTGGTGTGGGAGGCTGACCTGAGGATTATAGAGCATTTAGCAGAAACTCTGCCTCTACCTGCTAGATGCCAGTAGGATCACCACCAGCACCCCCCTTGTGACACCTGCACATACACCCCCCCACCTCCCAATGACTCCTGTCCTGTGTTCCTGCTTCCAGTCCCATCCCTCAATCTATTCCCCGTGTCAGAGACGTACATTTCCAAAGGTGTCGGCTCTCTCTGCCACGTAAAAACTTTTCATGACTCTTGATCCCGTTTGGGGGAAGCATAACTAGTTAATTACCTATAAGCTCTTTTGGAATCTGGCCCTGGTTACATTTCCAACCTCAAATTTCGCCACCCCTCAACACAGACCTTCCTATATTATACTCTTCATATACAAATCTGAAAGCTCTCCAGAACACATCATGTTCTCTGATGCCTCTCTGTGCCTGCTTGTGTGATTTCCTCTGCCTCGAGGGTTCTTCTCCCACTGACGCCCACTCATACTTCAAAACTGAGTTTAAACATTCTTTTCTCCAAAAAATCTCATGCCATCCCATCAAGACAGAGTGAGTTACTGTGTCTTTACAAATCACGTATGGTACTTCCATCCTACTGTAGCTCTCATCATAAAACATTCTAGTGACTAGTTTACCTGTCTGTGAGTGTCCCTAGTGCAAAGGCTGTGTCCTGTGCACCTCCATATTCTAGCAGAGAGCACCACAGCTCTCATTGATGAATGAATGTTGAGAACTGATTATCTGACTGACTCCAGCCTAACTATTCTTCCCTTAACTAGAGTGCTTTGTAACCTTTTTTTTCCCTAGGATATACTAGCTGATCAACTCATTTATTTTTTCCCTGGGAGCCATGGTTAATTATGCTGATGTTTTTCAGAGATATTATTTTTTCTGTAAGTACCAATTAAATGTGCCATGGACCCAAATAATGTTTGTTGTTACCACCTGTGTCTGTTGAAACCTAACAGAATCTCTGAAATATCACAGGTCCTCAATAAATACTTATTTGTTTATTTGTTTTTGTTTGAGGCAGAATGTCTCTGTCGCCCAGGCTGGAGTGCAGTGGTGTGATCGTGGCTTGCTACAGCCTCATACTCCTGGACTCAAGTGATCCTCCCATTTCAGCCTCCTGAGTAGCTGAAACTACAAGCATGCACCACCACCCAGTTAATTTTTTCTTTTTTGTAGAGACGGGCTCTTGCTCCTTTTCCCAGGCCTGTCTCAAACTCCTGGCCTCAGGCAGTTTTCATGCCTTGGTATTCCAAATTGCTGGGATTACAGTCATGAGCCACTGCACCCAGACAATAAATATTTATTGAATGAATGCCTGAATTGGCCCCACCCTCCACCGTTCAACTTTACTTTTCAGGAAATGTCTTAGGCTTCATAAGTATCTTGTGAAAAGAAGCAGGTAAAATGTAAAGCCCAGAATCATTCTTCTTTTTGGCTCCAGAGAAGTATCAATGGCAAAGCCAAAAATAAGAGGTATTTTATTTAATTCCCACACACTGAAGAAGGAGAAAAAAAAGTCTTTAAAAATAAATCCTGTGAACACTTTAATTTTCTGCCAAAGTCAGAAAATACACCAATGAACTGGGATACCACAGGAAAAAGAATGTGCTCATTTTTAGAATCACAGCAACATCTGCATCATGTTAAAACTTGTTATCATGGCTTTGTAGTGATGGGCTAAACTAAACTGTTGAACGGAGATTAATTGACCATTTTCTCTAACAAAGTGCTCTCAGTACTGCTATTGCCCATGCAAAAAGCCACGTGGTTGAAGTTCCACAAGGAAATTCTTACTGCAGACAGGCAGATTTGTAATCAAGTTCTGAACTGAAATAAACTTCATTGTAATGTTCTGTACAGTTTCTAAATGGTAAAAGTTTTTATAGATTAATAATAATAAGCACCGTGTTTTTTACCCTGGAAATTTTCCAAATGGCTATTAATGAACCCAAAGCATTTTTCCATCATTATTAAATTGACCGGCATGGGTCATTCAGCAACAGGTCAATGCTAAATTAATTCTGAAAGTCAGCTTTTCACTGGGGAGTAAGGAAGACTGCACTGCTCACCTTATGTCATTTTCTTAAAGAAAGACAACAAAAGCAATAAAGTTGCCTATCGTCCAAGTTCACTAGCGATTAGACCAAGAAGACTGTATCTATTAGGGTCAATTCAATGTGCATTAAAATTCTCAGAGGCAAATGTCTGCTTCTAGGATTCACATTCAAAGACACAGCAAACGCACATCTCTGACTCTGCCTCCCAGTGTTGTAAGGACAGAGAGAAATGGAATTGTACCAAATTTACTTCCAAAAGACATTTTTTTACAGCAAAAAAGTAAGTGGCAAAATAAACCATTTCACTTTAAGCAACTACTTCAACAGACAACAAAATAAGTCCTCATGCACAGTGGACATGCAATCTGTTGTGCACTGATAAATATTAATAATAAGCATATTATATATTACATCAAACTTGCAAATATCAAATTATTCCTGGTAAATGATATTTTGAAAATTGGCAAAGTCCCTGGCTCATTTCAGCTCCGTTTCTAACATGTATTTTCTTAGAACTGCAATAGAAAAATCTCATTAATAAACCAAAAGGATGTTTGAATACTGTACAGAGAGCTGAATGTACACAACAGTATATTCATGGGAAACAAGTTATGGGAAACAGCCAGTGCCAAAGGACTGTTGAAAACGTAAGTATTCTCAGCAACTTTTCCTTCCATATTGCTTATCTAAAATGTGCTGGAAATTCGCTAAGAAAAAAAAGAAAAAATCTGCCTTTCTCATAATTGCACCTCCAAGCCCAGGAACTTGCAGGTGGTAACTGCAAACAAAAATTACTTAATCAATTTTTTCCTTTATAAACAAGGTTTAGCTTGGTTGCCCAGGCTGGAGTGCAATGGTATGATCATAGCTCATTGCAGCCTCCAACTCCTGGGATCAAACGATCCTCACACCACGGCCTCCCAAGTAGCTGAGACTTCCGGTATCCACACCATTCATGGCTCTATTTAATCAGATTTTACTTCTACTCATCACCATAAGAAAGAAACTCTTATGGGCAAGGGTTTCTTTGACAGGAAGTAATAGAAATCTGACACACAGTGGCTACAGCCATAAAGTCTTTTTGCTAATTGTTACATTTAAAAGTTCAGAAGTAAGGAGGCTTCCAGTTCTCCAGCAGCCTGAAAACAACATCACATATCTGGTTGCTTTCCATGTCTTCATTTGCCTATGCTCAGTATGGGCTTCATCTTTAACTGATAGTAGTTTCTGGCATCATATCCAGGCAAACAATCTGGTAGCTCTTTCTTAAAGGAAAGAAAAACTTTTCTTGAGATCCCCAAATGGATTTACCTTCAAGTGTCAGTTTCTTTTATTTTTTAATTTTTAAAATTTTTTTTTAAGCATGATTGATTGATTGATTGATTGATTGATTGATTTTTATTTTGGGGAAGGTTTCGATGCAAATGTTTATAATGATAACACCAACAACAAAACCCCATCAAATACTTTTGGAGGATGCTGGGGAATCATCTTATTATTTGAAAATCTCGGAAATAAAGAGAAAGAATAGAACACTTATTTTGCCTTTCTTATAGCATTTCCTCTGCTGGATAATGGGTTGAGTAGGGGTAACTTCTCAGTATAGACGAATTTCAGCTGATAAGCAAAGAATGATAGAAGTAGACTATTTTGCAGTCTCTAAAGAAATAATAAATCCAGGCACTGGAACCAGACAATGTAAAGCACAATTTATTGAGAGAACAGAAAAGCTCCTACAGGTGTCCGTTTCTATATTGATTCACAGGCCCTCCTTAAACCAGGCACTAGAAAAATAAATCTGATGAGCTCAGATTTTTTTTTCTGAGGCTGTATGGAGCAATGACAGTCAACCACAACAACCACTACAGGTAAAACATTGCTTCCCCATCTAGCATTTCAGTGAGGAATGCTTGAACCCTTATACAGGATAGATCCACAGATGGATGAAACAGACCCTGAATCCCATGGGGTGGAAATGTCCCTGCTGGCCATGAACACCTACATTGGGCCATTATGTGAGTGAGAAGCTTCTAGTGTATTAAGTTACTGAATTTTGGGTAGTTATTTATTGTAATGGCTAATGTGAGGGTGTTTATGCCTTCATGAAACAACACAAATTTGTTGAGAATACTGAACTCATATTCAGAAATCCAGATAACTTAAATGCACTCTATCTCAATGAAGTCAGTGGGTATCTCACAGCAAAGAGCCTGTGGTCAAGAACTGATTCCACGTCCCATGGTCTCTCTGAAACATTCACTTTAAAATAAATAAATAGCCGGGCTCAGTTGCTCAGCCTGTAATCCCACGCTTTGGGAGGCTGAGGTGAGTGGATTGCCTGAGCCCGTGGGTTCAAGGCCCACCTGGGCAACTTGGTGAGACCTCATCTCTACAAGAAATCAAAAATTAGCCGAGGGCAGTAGCGTGTGCCTGTAGTTCCAGCTACTTGGAAGGCTGAGGCAGAAGGATCGCCAGAGCCCAGCAGGTCGAGGCTGTGGTGGCCAGGAGCGGCCACTGCACTCCTGTCTGGGTGACAGAGTGAGATTCCAACTCAAAATAAATAAATAAACAAATAAATATACACACACATATATAAACATAAATTTTTATACATATAAATGTTATGTATATAAAAATTTATATATATATATAAATTTTTTTAGAGCTGTAGGGTATAAGTGGGGATTTACTACATAAATAGGTTTCATGCAGGTGAAGTTTGAGCTTCTAGCAGGCCCTCTCTCCCCCCCATAGAGGACCAGGTACCCACTGTGTTGCCACATGCCCCCCTCCCTCCTCCCTCCTCTAGCAGTACTCATGATCCTGCCTTGATGCTCATGTGACCAGTGAAAACATCTACTTCTTGATTCAAGGAGCTGGTTCCTCCTTGAATCAGGGGCTCTGTGTGTACTTGATCACTGCATTTTGTGTGTGGATTTCTATAGAAGTCCCCACTCACCTCAAATCTCCTTGCAAAAGATAACCATCTCTCCAACAGCAGGATGCAATGTGATCTGTCCATGTTCCCACTGTCTAATCAGATTCTGCTCTGTGGTCCTTGGTAGGGGATAGAGAGGAGAGGAGAGCCGGTGAGGGCTAGGGCATGGGATGGTTAGCATCATTTTGTAGAGAAGATTTGTGGCTTCCTGCTTAAGGTTGGAAGCTAAAACTGCCCCTCCAATTCATGCATCATGGACCCATTTGACACTATCAAGCACTACTCCTGCAGCAGCATTTGAGAGGTTGTTATTCACACTCTGCCCAGCAATGTCTAGTTCATGGTTGCATTTTAGAAAAAGAATCTTTTCTTCATACGCTGGAATGTATATAGATTATAACTGAGTAAGGCCAAAATGTGGAGTTTGGGTAATTCATTTTGGAAAACACACTTCTTGAAAATTCAATTAAAGCATTCAAGAACATTTTCCTGAGTTTTAGTGAGACTATATTCCAGAAAGAATAGGCACAAGAATGGTTTTGAACCTTTCAGAAGCATTGGGCCGAATGAAAACTCTTCAAAACAAAGTGAGGGCTGGGCACCATGGCTCAAGCTGGTAATCCCAGCACTCTGGGAAGCGAAGGTGAGGACTGCCTGAGCCCAGGGGTTCAAGACCAACCTGTGCAACTTGGTGAGACCTCATCTCCACAATAAATAAAAAAAATTAGCTGGACGTGGTAGCGCATGCCTGTAATTCCGGATACTTGGAAGACTGAGGTGGAAGGATCACCTGAGCCCAGCAGGTTGAGTCTGCAGTGGCCAGGAGTGTGGCACTGCACTCCTGCCTGAGCAACAGAATGAGACTACAATTTAAAAAAAAACCAAAGTGAGAACTGATTATTCCCTCCTTTATCCTATTTCTGTAGCAAAACCAAGCGCTGGAGAGAGGTAGAAAGGAAGAGCATATTGGGATGCACCCATTTTTATCCAGTTGATTGAGAAAGGTTTTGTGAAATGAAGGAAGTTTTAGGAGTTGAGGTAATGACACAAGAGACAACACTGAACACATCAAGGTTGAAGGCAGTCCCTCAAGAAGAGTAAGATGCCCTGACCCAGGTGCAGTTCAGAGATGAAACAATGAATTCTTCGAAAAGGCAATTTTATTTTCTCTCATTCATTCAATCAGAAGCTTGGATTCAGAGCCAGACACAAGCACCTTTTTTCTGAGTGTACAAAATCTATCTTATGCCAAAATCCTGCTCTCACCATGATTTGCGACCAACTATTTATCTCTTTAGCAACAAAAGATAGCAACAAGATATATCAACAAGTCATAGATTTTCTACTAAGTTGTCATTATTCAGCTACTTCAGTTTCTTTCCTGAGGTTGAATTAGAAGATGAGAATTGTCATAACTTGTGAAAATTCCAAGGACAAAAGGGATTTTGAGGGAAAAAAGCAGAGAAGTTATGTCTGCTCTGGTTCTGAGGAGAACTGGGGCAGAGGAAGAAATTAATTTGTAGCAAAAATATAAGTTATCCAGAAGAACAAAGCTTATTATCAAAGCAACTCACCCTCCATGGAAGTTTCCCTAATTTGCCATAATCATTCTTAAGGATGTAAAGAGCATGTCATCATGGGATACCAGAAAGGACTATGCAATGTTTCTATTTCAACCATCTTATTTTACAGATAAGGACCTATATTATGGGAGAGAACCTATGACTTTCCTAAGGTTACGTCAGGGATTCTGAAGCACTTGAACAAGAGTTGAAACTCTTGCAGTAAGCTTGGCACTCATGGGAATATGTTCCTCAGTCAGAAAAAAAATACTCACTTGTCATCTATAGAACTTTTTTTAAACTCATGGATTTTTTTTTCTCTTGACTTAGTGTCTCTCACTCTGTTGCCCAGGTTGGAGTGCAGTGGCACACTCACTGCCACCCAAGCATGGACCCGTTGGGCTCCGATGAACCTTCCACCTCAGCCTTCCAAGTAGCTGGAACTACAGGCGCACGCTACCATGTTCAGCTAATTTTTGATTTATTGTAAAGATGAAGTCTCACCAAGTTGCCTGGGCTGGTTTCGAACCGGCAGGCTCAGGCAATCCGCTCGCCTCAACCTCCCAAAGTGCTGGGATTACAGATTGAGCCACCAAGCTGGGCCTCAACTCGTGGATTTTAACTGAGTAAAAAAATAAGCAACATCAAAGGCATTCGACCAAGTTATTTGAAAGATGTTTGCTTCCTTTATGTAAAGTCTTGCCCTTGGTCCACTTGTTAGGAATTAAATTAGTAAGTCTACTTTTGAAAATACCATGTAGTTCTTTTAAGCATAATGAATGCAAATGTACATCAAGGTACATTTTCATCTTATGAGCTAAATATGTTCTCTATCTCTTTCCTAAAAACTTGTGAAGTCTTCACCACATCCTTCAGACACCATCGAGGTGTAGAAAATACGACTTGTACACTAATTTCATTATTTCTAATTCCATCAGCAACTTGATATGCACAAAACCTGCCATGCATGACATAAAACTTTGCTTTTCATTTTCTACTTCTATGTAAGTATTAAACATGTAATCTCACAATGTGCAAATTTGTAACAGAGAGCGGGGAGAGAAAAAATGTGATTGAAATTCTGCAAAACTCATAGGGAAGAAAAAAAAGGGAAATGTTTCTTTTAATAGTGTTTACATATTGGAACTTGCTGCATTTCCTGCACAAATATTTATGAAAACATGATCAAGACTTGTTCAAACTTCCTGCTTCCTCGTTAACATTCTCTTCTAATGTCTTCATTAAAAGATTATCCTTACATCTATCTTTCTACCTTGGCTCTTATTTCAAAACCATCTGAATTTACACAAAGCAAAGACAGATTAATATTGGCAAATTTTTATATTTGTGAGTTAAAATAACAATAATCACTGTTTCCATAAAAACTGCAAGATGCAGCACTTTCTGGATTTTGTTATAGAAGTATTCTAAGGCAAGGCAAAGAAACTCTGGACAAATCTTCCCATTATTCAGATTGCTTTAACAGTTAGCCTAACCACATGAAAAAAATCGATAATAAGACCACTGATAAATATAAGATTTACAAAAGATAATATTCAGAGCAGCATGAATCTGCCATCTTTTTCTAACCCAGAAAAAATTCTGGATTAATAATAGACCGATGATTATATGGAGACTTCAGAGTTTTGTTTGTTTAAAACACTGCAATTCCTTCCCAACTTCAATTTAAAAAAATATGTTGCCCTCCCCCTGTATTCACTACTCTACTCCTTTCCTTACTTTTTCTCTGCATTCATCAAAAGCATAGCATCATTGAAAAGGAAAGAAGAAATTAATGGAAACTGAGAATTAAAGAGATAGGGAAAGAGGGAAGAAGAAGGGAAACCCTGAAATTAAGTGAGTGTATAATTAACCTTCAACCTTCAATTTAATTTGCTCAGCTATGATGACAGTAAATGCCTCATCAGATCCTATGCAATCACCCTAAAATGACCACTATGTGACTGATGCATTAATAGGTGATCTTGATTGACCATGTAAGTTAGCCCTACATAAATATCTACTGAGCTCTGGGCTTATGCACTTATGAGTCCATAAGGAATACTCAGTTCCACTTGGCAACATTAAATGGAAAAACAAAATTATCAAAAAGGTCGGCAATCAAGCAAATGACATTAAAAATTTTGACTTTCCTTGCCAACCTCTTAACTCTTTCCCTCATTCGTAAATACAGATGTTTTATACAAAATGAACAGTCAGCTTGATTGTTGGAGACGTTACTTCTTGAAATATACTTTACCACCAACAATACAATACACAAAATATCTTTTGCTGTCAGAAGATTACAAACCCTACCTCAGAATCTTCCTGCTTCTCTATATTTAATGTTATTCATGTTTAATTTTTAAATTGATCCCTTTTTTTTGAGATAGGGTTACTCTCTGTCATCCAGGATGTAGTGCGGTGGCATGATCATGGCTCATCCCAGTCTTGAACTCCCAGGTTTAGGCAATCCTCTGGCCTCAGCCTCCTAGCCTCAGCCTCCTGAGTAGCTGGGACTACAGACACATGCCACCACACCGAGTTAATTTTTTCATTTTTTTGTAGAGATAAGGTCTTGGCATGTTTCTTAGACTGGTCTTGAACTCCTGAACTCAAGCAATACTCCCACCTCAGCCTCCCAAAGTGCAGGACTAAAGGCATGAGCCACCATACCCAGCCTAAATTGATCCAATTCATTGAGTACACACACCCAGTCTTTCCTTCTTTTCTATAGGGATTCTAGCCTTCTCTCATTGCTTATACCAGTGATTGTCAACAAGGGTAGTTTTGTACCCCAGAGGACATTTGGCATTATCTGAAGGCACTTTTGATTGTCATAACTGGAAGGGAGGGTGCTGCTGGCATCTAGTGTGCAGAGATAGGAATGCTGCTCATCATCCTATAATACATCCTATTATATCATATCATATCATATGTCACATCACATCCTATGATACATGACACAATAGTCCAAGATGTCAATAGTGCCGATGCTGGGAGAGCTTGACCTAGATGGTATTGTTCATTCAGCCTTTGAGACTAGTAAATGAAATGGGAAACAGTGCCTTGGCTTTCCCAGCAGCTACTCAAATGCAAATCAAATCTACATCTTCCTTTTCATCAGCATATACAGGGAATTTAAAGTCATGAGAATGGGCGAATTCCCCTGGGAAATGAGTAAAGACAATACTTTTTAAAATTTATTGTTTGAAGAGGTCCAACAGCTGAGGTGTGGACCATTCCAACATGTAGGAGTTCAAGAGAAGAGAAGAAACCAGCAAAGGAGGCTGAGAAAGGAAGGTCAGATAGATGGGCAGTGACCAGGGCAGGGGTGTCCTGGAAGCCAAGTACAGCATTTCAGCAGAGAGTCATCAACAGAACCAATGCCTGATGAGTCAGGTAAGACAAAGACTAGTAAATGGCTACCACTTCATGGAGCCCACAAATGACCTTGATGAGAATGTTCCACGAGGCAGTAGGGGCAGAAGTATGGTTGGAAAGTAATCAAGAGAGAACCAAGGTGAGAATTGGGAGGGACATAGACACCTCTTTCAGGGAGAACACCCCCTTCCTAGCTTCAATGTGCCAAGGTTCTCTTTGCTTACCCTTCAGTTACATTAGAGAATACTTTTTCTCCATTAATGATTTCAGATGTATCTCCCATCGACAGCATCTTTGAGTTGACCTAACACTTTAAACAGCTCTTTCTCAGTTGCAACAAAGGAAAATATATTTTCTAAAATAAATCCTACTGTGGCCTGCTCATTTGGGAAATCTTTCCAGATTCCATATCACAACCTTCATGCTAAATCCTGTCGCACTTGTCAAGTGACCTCCATATCCTGCTTCTCTGCCTAGCTTCCTAGAACAACACTTCGTTTTGACTTTCTGCCTACATTTTTGTTTTCCTTTTTTATTCTAAATTTGTGTCTCTCAGATTACCCCTCAACTCCTCAGTCTATAACATGTGGACAAATCCAAACCCATCCCTGTGCCCAGTCCAAGCTTCAAGACACCGCTGCACGAAGGCAGCATTTCAAGTTCTTCTTTAAGATAATGTGATCAAATACTGCTTTTAACTTAATTCCAGACCACAGATTTTTTTTAACACATTATCTCATTTTAGATTACTTCAACTGTTTGATTTGATATTTACACCATCTTGCTTTATACTTATTTTTTATAATATTTCTTCAGGGGTCTTTTGTGTGTGTTTGTTGTTTATAGACTATATAGTTTGTTTTTCTTATACATTGATTCAGAAGGTAAACATTCTGCTTTTAGTTCTCATAATGGCAACTAAGGTTTCCACAGTAATTCTTAAATATGCATTAGATTATCAACAGCAACAACAACGCAATAATTTTTTTGTCTTTATAGAAGATAAGAAACTTAGAATTTTGCCTTACTCTGTCATCCATCACAACCTTTGTAAATTTCATTTGGATGTATAAAGGTCATGTTTTATTAAATGTAGACTGCCTCTTTTTATATCTTTGTATATAAAATTCTTACCAGCAACAAATGCTCACTTTCAGTCCTTTTCAAATAAAGTTCTTAATTTTCTTTTATTTCTCATTGTCCTAGAAAATGTTTTTGAATAATTTATCTAAGGAAAGTAGTTGGATATTTCCTGGGTCCTTGTATTTTTTTAATTGAAATTTTTACTGAGATAATTGTAGAGTCACATGCAATTATAAGAAATAATTCAGAGTAATTATATTTACCTTTTACCCAGTTTCCTTCAGTGGTAACATTTTGCAAAACTTATGCACACTATCACCACCAGGATATTTATATTGTCACAACCAACCAATCTTATTCAGATTGTCTTAGTTTTACTTGGACTTCTGTGTGTGTGTGTGTGTGTGTGTGTGTGTGTGTGTGTGTGTGTGTGTGTGTGTTCGCGCGCGCACTCGCACATGTGTGCAAGCACGTGTGCCTGCACGTGCATGCATGCACATGCACACTTTATGTACTTTTATCACATGTGTAGATTTATTCATACATCATCACAAACAAAATACTAAAAAGCTCAATCATGGCAAGGATCTCTGGTGTTGCCCTTTTGTAATCACATCCATCTCCCTCCCATACCCTATGTGATGGTGAATTTTATGTGTCAAACTGACTAGATCACAGGATACCCAGATATCTGCTTCAACACTATTTCTGGGTGTGTCTGTGAGAGTGTTTTCAAAAGATATTAGCATTTGAATTGGTGGACTGAGTAAATCCCTTCCCAATGTAGGTGGGCCTCATCCAATCCACTGAAGGCTTGAGTAGAACAACAATATGGAGGAAGAGAGAATCCTCTTGCTTTCTGCCTGACTGCTTGAGCTGGGACATTGATCTCCAGTCACTGGTGCTTCTGGTTTTCATGCCTTCGGACCAAAACTGGAATCTATGCCACTGGCTCTCAGACTTATACATAAGCTCACCAACAGCTATCTTGGGTCCCCAGCTTGCACTTGCAGAGGGCAGGGAGTTCTCAGTAAGCCAATATCTTATCATCTCTCTCTCTCTCTCTCTCTCTCTCTCTCTCTCTCTCTCTCTCTCTCTCTCCCTCACACACACACACACACACACACACACACACCCTGCCCCAATCCCTGACAACCACTAATATTCTATTTCTAAAATTTATATATTTCAAAAATATTTTATAAATTGAATCTTTTTACTTTTGGGGATTGACTTTTTTCATTCAGCATAACTCCCTGAAGACTCATTCAAGTTATTGAATGTATAAATAATTTGTTTCTTTTTATTGCTGAGTAATATTCCATAATATGGATATACCACAATTTGTTTAACCATTCACTTGCTGTAGGACATCAGGGCTTTTTCCAATTTTTGGCTATTACAAATAAAGCTGCTAAGAACATTGGTGTACAAGCTCTTATGTGAATATAAGTTTTCATTTCTCTGAAATAAATGCCTAAGAGTGCAATTGCTAGGCCACAGGTAATTACAGCTTTAGTTTTTTGAAGAAACTGCCAAGCTGTTTTCCAGAGTGACTGCACCATTTTATATTCCCACCAACCATGCATGAGTAATCCAGTTTTCCCACATCTTTGCCAGTGTTTGGCATAGTCACTATTTTTTATATTAGCCATTCTAATAAATGTGTAGTGCTACCTCACTGTGGTTTTAATTTGCATTTCCCTGATGGCTAATGATGTTGGACATCTTTTTATGGGCTTATTTTCCAGCTGTATATTGACTTTAGTTAAATGTATTGTGCTTGTTTTTTTTATTGTATTGTTTGGGGCTTTTTGCTTTGTTCTTTTTTTTTTTTACTACTGAATTTTGAGAGCTCTTTATATACTCTAGACACTAACTTTTTGTCAGACATGTGGTTTACAAATGCTTTTTCCTAGTCAGTAGTTTGTCTTTTCACCCTCTTTACATGGACTTTCAAAGAGTAAACATTTTGAATTTTGATGCAATATAATCTATCAATTTTTCCTTTTATAGAGTACTCTTTTGGTGTTATATCCATCAGTTCTTTGTCTAGCTCTAAGTCCCAAAGACTTTATTTTCATTTTCTCTAAATGTTTTATAGTTTTACATCTCACTTTTATGTGTGTGATCCATTTTGAGTTAACATTTTATAAGGCATAAGGTTTGGGCTGATATTTACATTTTCCTGTGATTCTAATTGCTACTGAACCATGTGTTGAAAGACTATTGGATTATTCCATTGAGTAAATAAACCTTTCTCTGACATCATTTCTGACTGACAACTTGTCTACATGCACAAGGCACACACATTTCAGTTAGAACACGGACTATAATGCTGTCACAAGATATTATGTGTTCAGATAAGGCAGAAGTCTTCTTCTCTTATGAGTCCAGAAGGATCAACCAGGACTTGCCAGGAAGTTCCATGAAACAGGATCACCCAAGGACCCGGGCCTCTTTAGTTTCAGACCCACCATGTCCTTGGATACTGACCTCCTTCCAATGGTCCAGGCTGACATCCAACACCTCAGCCACATTCTAATCTAAGGGGAGGAATGAGAGCACCCAAACCCAAGCAGCCTCATCTTTAAGAGGATGGCTTGAAATTGCACCCATCATTTCTCTTCCCAGGCCACTAGCCTACACTTAGTCATATGGCCACACCCAAGTCCAAGAAAGCCTGAGAAATGTGGTCTCAGCAGGAAGACCATGGGGCCAGCTAAATCCAAAAGTTTCTGTTACTGAAAGGAAGAAGGAGAGAGTGAATACTGAGGGACTATTAGCAGTCTCTGCCCTCCCAGGTCTCCATGTTTCCCTTCAAAGTTCCCTAATGAGAGTTAAGTTCTCTTCTGGTATTTACTGTTTCAGTAAAAAAAGTATCTGTGTTTACCCTCATGGCTTTCTTTCCTAAATACAGATAGAAAATTTTCTTTGTCTTTATTGCTTAAAATTTTCAGTGGGCTCTCTAGGAGTGACTCTTTTCATTATTTTATCTAAGTCATTTTAAACATTTGTATTGAACTCTTCCTTCAGGTCAAGAACACTTTCATTAATGTTTCCTTATTATTTATGTTAAATTTGCCTTGTTTTGTTTTACCAGTAAGCCTATCACCCTTACACTGACTGCATCCCTAATAATCACTCTCTATTAACTAATATTTCCATCCTTTTACCTTTTCATTTTCCATAAATTCTTCAAATTTGCTTTCTGTTTCACTGGTTCCGTTTTCCTCAGTTAGTAGTCTATTTTGCTGCCTCCACTGAATTTCTTGTTTCTGGTAATACCTCATATTTAGAGAAATACAACCATTTGAAATGTTCTCACTCATAAACTGACCTTGAACAATTACAATGCTATAAGAAAGCGATTGGCAGTAGTGGGAAACTGTCAGGGTGGGGGGGGGATTGACAGTTGAGGGAAACTGCTAGCATACCTCATCAACAAGGGTACCTGCATGATCTATGTTTATATACCTAACCCTGAAATGTACCCCACATCTTTAGCATCAGTAGTTCCTGCCTTTGTGCTCACAATAAAAATTTTAAAAAATAAAATAAAATAAATAAATATTATTTTATGATGTTTTTCTTTTTTAGAGAAATACAACCATTTCAAACATTATCTTTATTTTATTTATTTAAATATTGTTTTCTTATTTAGAGAAAAACAACGATTTCAAATATTATTTTTATTATGTTTTTCTTTTTTTTTAATGTTAGAGTTGTTGGATACTTGCAAGGATTGGCTACATAAGTAAATTGCATGCAGGTGAGGTTTGGGCTTCTAACGAGCTCTCTCTCCCCCCCGGTAGTGGGCATGGTACCCAATGGATAGTTGTGTGGCTTTTATCACCCTCCCTCCTCTTCCCATTAGTAGAGGCCAGAGTCAGTAGTTCCCGCCTTTGTGCTCTTGTATGCAATGTTTAGGCCCACTTATTAATGAGAACATGTGATATTCAGTTTTTTGTTTCTGTAATGGTCTCCAGTTGTATCAGTATTGCTGTGAAGGCCATGATTTTGTTCTTCTTTATGGCTGCTCAGTAATCCATCATGTAAATGTATCACATTTTCTTGATTCAGTCCACTTTCAATGGGCATCTGGGTTGGTTCCATGTTTTTGCTACTGTGAATAGTGCTAGCTGCATGCTTGTCTCATGTTACTTCCATTCATGGAGAGATGCCTGTCATTGAGTATTGTCCAACATAAGTCAAGCTTTTGTGTCCCAAATTCACAAAGAAACCTCTAGTCCGAAGTAGAAGGGAAAAAAGAAAGAAAATTGAGTCAGTACAAACTGGTTTTGCTTGAGAGACGGAAGACTTTGTTTTCCTGTCTTTCTCATCCTCTGCTGTGATGTGAAAGGTAGGTGCTCTGCTGTTAATCCCAGCAGAACAGCCACTGTACAGAGCATAGCACAGTATAGTCACTGTTGGAAGCCTCATCTTTGCATGAACTAGATGGCTCCCCAAAGGAAGGCCTCCCCCATGACCATGTCTCTGTTTTATGTGGCAGACATATTAGGATCAAGCAAAGGGGCCTTGAAAACAGTTGGGGTCCTAAACTACTGGTTCACAGAGGTTATGAAAAGCTGAAGAATTGGACATCCTGAAGTCTGGTCAATCCATTTCCTTTTATTACTTGAGCTCTGATGAGCACACTTTTACCTCTCAGTGGCAGGAGTGATCTGCAAGCCACGGTGGGCAATCCTCTTACTTCACAGCTGTGCCCTAGTTCTCTCAGGAGTCATGTCATTATTTTGGCTGGTTTTTGTTTTGTCTTGCTTTTCGTTCTAAAGCCCATTGACTGATACTTAGCAGTAACTTATTTAGGTCTCTGTTATATGAACATGTAAGAGGGACGGTGAGAGAGAAAGAGAGAGACAGAGAGGGATGGGGAAAGAGGCAGGAGAACTGGCTATTTTAAAAGGTGTTTCTAAGTGGGGGAGTTATATCTGTGCCTCGAGGCTACCAATTTACCCAGACACTCTTCCCTGCTACTTAAACTGTTCAAGTGTCCCCAAGCAGCAGTAAATCAATGGTCACCTAGAGTTGAATTGAGTGTCGATCTGTTTCAATCATACTCCTACCTCACCCCCGCCTCCCCCACAGCTTCCTTCCCCCAGATTTTGTAGTTTCCAACCCCAGTACTGACTCTGAAGTATGCAGGACGTGTGCTCCAGGGGGAGTCATCCTGTGTGGCTCACCCGTCAGCCAGCAGTGTTCCTCAGGTTCCGGACAGGAGGCTTGAGGTGGGCCACAGGCACTCCCTCGGACCCAGACTGCAGTGAAACGCCTCGTCTGGCTCTTTACTCAGCAGATGTGGTGTGTTTTCCCCCTAATGTTAAAACCAGGCTCAAAAATGGTCCAGAATAAGCAATTTGCTGTCATTAGATATTTCCCTTCTACCACAGGAAGAATTCACACACCAGACCTAGGCCATCAGGAATCCAGAAACAGTTCTCATTCAGCCCAAACAGCCAGTTGCTGTTCATAAGCGGTGTTCAGCACCTTTAGGTCACTCATGCATTTTTTTAGTTATTCAGGAATTGAACTGCTTTGAGACCTTCGAGTCTCTGTTATAACACAGAGCCAAGTATTACGTTACAAGTGTGAAAATTAATCATAGCAATTAGGCAAGGAAGGGAGGTGTCAGGTTCAGAGTTCCTGGAGCAGAGTTAGGTTACCACACATGGATTATACAGATTATTGTTGTAGTCAACTTAGTGAAGACCAGATTGGGACCTCGAATGTCTACATTTTAATTTCTGTGGTGGTTTTTAAAGCCTGAACTGCTATTCTTTAAACAACAACAACCAAAAAAGAATCCTGTGTAAATCTACTTTTTGGGTCACTGAGGTCTCCTCTATGTTGCATTTCTTAATGAAGATAATCTTACAGTGGTCATTTTTAATCATGGAAAATATACACTGAGTTCAGAATATGCCAATCTGAAATGTTTTTAATCCCTTTACAATGTGGACAATGCATTTACCCAAGCACATTCTCTTCTTTCACTTCTAGAAAGGCACAGGCTGAGCAGCCAGGTGCTAAACTATTCAGGAAGTGCAACAGAAGTTCAGCGAAAAAAGAAGTCCCAGAGGCTCAGCAGTAGAAAAGCATTATGAAGAATTCAGGCCTTAAGTGAGGCTCTGAGAGGTAAGTGGGTTGTGGAGAAGTGACTGGGAAGGAGAAGACATTGTGGCTGCAGAAACAGCAAAAGTGAAGACATTACATAAAATAGATATGAGGAGCCAGATACTGTGGCTCACACCTGTAATCCCAGCATTTTGGGAGACTGAGGCAAGAGAATTGCTTGAGCCCAGGAGTTCTAGACCAGCCTAGACAACATAGCAAGACCTTGTCTCTACAAAAATAAAAAATACAAACAGATGCAAGGCACTGCTCCAGACTCTATGGAATAAGCAAAGAATAGAATCTGTCCTTAAAGAAAATACATATAGCTTGAGTAAGCAGTACATTTTAGAATGAGAGGTGGCCAAGCAAAGCATTTAGGACAGGGTTGCCAGGAGAAGAGATGTGGTAGGAAGATGACTGGGGACTAAGAGATAAACACAGGGGAGGCTGGTGAGCTCTAGAGTGGAAGAGGGAGATGGGGCCAAGCCAAGAGAACCTCAAAGCCCCTCAGGGCTTACATTTGATAAAGTAAGTAATAAGGAATCTGTGCATTCTTGGTTTAAGAATCAACACAAAAGAGGCAGGGCCTCCTTACCATAGTAGAACACTTAAAAATGTACACAATTACTTCAATTCTGTTTTATCAGTTCCCCACCACCATACTGTAAGGAAGGTAGAACAAACATTAAACCAGTTTAAAGGTAAGGAAGTCAAGACAACTATATTAAGAATATAACCACTGGTCTTCTTGATTTCAAGTCCAGTACTCATTTTTCCCTTGCTTGCTTCTGTGAGGCAAATTTGGGTTCACTACCTTTCTATAGAGGACCTCATCTCTGTCTAACCCATTCACATATAGACGGTCCCTGACTTATGATGGTTCGACTTACAATTTTTCAATTTTATGAAGAGTTTATTGGAGTATTGAATACATTTTCAACTTACGATATTTTTGAGTTATGATGGATTTATTGGGAAGTAACCCCATTAGAAGTTGAGTTATTAGTAGGGCTCCAATAGCACTCAGCAAGTATTATTCAGAGGTGATGCAATAAGAGACTGGATTAGGTTGATCACAATAAAGAAAAATGAAGAGGAGAGAGATAAATGCAACAGACTAGTCAGTAAGTTCAAAGACTCAATCGTCACTGAGAGTAATGCACTTTCATCTGCATGGGCCCCTTCCTCCACAAAAAGAAAGAAAAAATACATAGTATGTGTATACTTTATTACATTGGTATAAGGATGCATATAATAATATCGTATCTTAGGAAAAAATGTTTACCTAATTTTTTTCTTCATATTTTAAAAGAAATTAAGACATTTCATGAACTCCTAAGGCTATCATAGGTCCTAGGCACTATGCTTACTGTGAATAAATTAGTCCTAACTGAAGGTATAGAAGAAAGATAAGAGTTATACATGACTGTAAAATTTCTAACAACAGAACCTGGAAGGGTGATAGCCCCTCTAAAAGAAGTAAAGATGTTAAGAAGATAAATTGGTTTGAAGGGGAAGATAATAATTCTGATTTTAAACTTATGGATTTGAAGTGACTAAAGATATCCAGATGCAGAAAGTCAGTAAGTAACTTGAAATGCAACATGTAGCTTAGGCATTTTTGAAAATCAATAGTGTAAAGGTGCTTTTGGAGCCATGAAAATAAACGGTCTCTCAACAAAGTGGATTATAGAAGGAGGCATTGGGAAATGGTACCCAGGCCTATGGCGTGTTTTGTAGTTAAGGAAGTAAAAGAGGAAAAGGAATCAGGAATTTTGTAGAAATAGTAGTTCCTGATGCTCCTGAGGGGGGCTGTTGGTGGTGTGGTTGGGATTGCGACTGAATTTTCAAAATGGAATAATTATGAAAATGAAAAGAAGGCAGCAGCCAAGTCTTTTTTTATTCTTGTTTCCTGTGTCTTCTCTACCCCTAAATACCCAAACATACACACACACACACACACACACACACACACACACACACACACACACCACAATTCTAACCAAAAACATTTGCTGAATAAAGATACACAGAATCAAGATTAGAGGGAAAAATCTTGCAACTCAGCAACCGGAAGCAAGCATAGCTACTTGGCAAAGCAAAACTTACAAAAATGTACACTTATGGGCAAGGCATGAGCAGATGAAAGTATGGAGATTTTAATTTTATCTCAAGAAAAATTTCCCTTGTCAGGTAAACTGCCAGTTCCACTGTGTGCAGTTCAAATAATCATAATCATTGTCCCTGGTTTTGTTGAGGTCTATATAAAGACAATTTGTTATGAAGGGCTTGTTTCTGTACTAACATTTTCTTAAAGAAAATTACCACTGATGAGGATTGCAACACATTTCCCCTGAGACTATAGATGTAGGTATTTTGGTGCGATTGCAGTAACCCACTCAGAAACAGATGGATTTGTCAATGATTGATGGATGAACAGGGAGGTGGTTGTTTAAGGTCAGTCATCTGAATCACATCCTGGGAGAGTTCCCGTGGAGCTACATAGGATAAAAATCTGGGCCAGTATTCACATGCCTGATTATTGAAGTAAGAACAGCTGCATTTATTTCAACATTCTCAGCCTCACACATACATACATGCCAGTGAAGCTCAGAGGTTAAGATGTAAGAGGAAAATCATAAGTAGTACAATAAGAAAATAGAATTGAAAAAACCCTGGAAATTTAAGCCCATGTTTCTGCTAAGCTGGAATGTAAAACTAAATAAATTACTCAGATATAGCACAAAGGAGGAGGAGAAGGAAAACTGTGAGAGATTAGTGAATATGGAGAAAAAAATGAGAAACTCTATTATGCATCTAACTGGAATCTTAGCAAAAGAAAGTAAGTGTATAGAGTACAGAAAGTATGTAAAGAGTTAATGAAATATTTCCAGAATCAATTACAGTCATGAATCCACAAATAACGGAAACACAAAGTATAATAAATAGGTAAACACAAATAAAACAATAATTATTCATAGTGAAATTGAGGAACAATTTTAAGAGAGAGGGAGAAAAGATCTTAGGAGAATCCAAAGAGAAAACCTAGACCACAAGAAAAACAACAATTAGACAGACAGCAGACTTCTCAGCAGCAATAGTGGAAGACAAACAAGAGTGGAATATCTTCAAACTGGTGAGATCTCTCAATCAACATAGAACAATGTTTTGAGCAAAACTCTCTTTTAAGAACAAAATAATAACCAAAAATGTTTTCAGATTTTAAAAAATCTGGAAAACTACTAATGGAAGCAATTTAGGAAGAAGAAAAATGATTCCAGAAGGAAATTCTGGTATATAAGAAATGGTGACTAAAGGAATTAGTAAACAAGGATAAAACTACACATAAGAAATACAAAGTTGATAACATTTAATGTGTGAAGTTTACAAAATAAAAGATCAATCTAAAAGACTAGGAAGCAATGGCAGATGGGCAGGAAGGGATAATGGAGCTCAGATATAAGTCTTGTATTTTTCCAGAAGAACATGAAAGTTATTGCTTTTTTACACTTAATAATTATTACTTCAAAGAAACCCAACAAAGAGTAGATATAAAATTTTAATTTCCCCATAGTCACAGAGGAAATGAAGTAACTGGGGTTGAATACAAAAGACAGCAAGAAAAAGGGGTATGGATACAGCATAACAAATGCAGGAAAAGCAAGGGTTAAGTAAAATGGCAGACATAAATCCAAAGTCAGACAAAAATCAGCTGGGACAATCAAATCACGATCTCTTTGGACAGATGAGATCTAGTCATGGGAAACAAAGAAAACAAGAACCAGAGAACAAATAGCCTCTAGCGAAAAATCAAAACATGCTTGACTGACATAGATACTAAACTGTGCAGAGAAGAGAAACCAGAGGGCAGTGACGCAATGACACAGTGACACAATGACACAGGGATGCAATGATGCAGCGATGCAGCAATAGCAGACAGAACATGGCTTGCAGCCCAATCTCAGCTCATTACCTACGTGATCTTGGGCACATATTTAACCTGCACTTCATTTTCTAAAGCAATAGAATTGAGATAAAAATAGTATCTACTTCATAGAGTAACTGTGAGGGTCACATGAGATGACATACGTAAAGTGCTTGGGGCAGTGCCTGGCACCAGGATGGACACAGAGAAACTGTTGTTGGTGTGGACTGGGGAACTGAGGCAGGTCTTCTAGCGAGGAAACTCTTTAATTGGAGGAGTGGATGAGTGGAATTGGGAAAGGCAAAACAGTAAGAAGGAGAAAATAAAAACACACAAGCAAAGCCTGAGAGACAGACTGTGAAGATGAGATGAACAGGCCTCGGGTGGAACCCAGGTGGGCTGGCGAGGCTGTCCTGCATCCTCAGCATCCCATTTCCTCTTCACCTCTATTGTTCCTCCAGGATGTATTGCTGCATGTCAACGATTACCATGAGAAAACATCTGTATCTGAAAACAGCTGTATGTGTATTCATCTCATTAGAAATGCTTTCTAAGTGTTTGGACATTAATGTTGTGTGTCACCAGCAATGTCATGAGAAACCCAGAGAGAAAAATGTGGTCTGTGCAATTAGTAGCCCTCAGGCATTAAAGCTGCTGTTTTAGACGGTGTCAAAACACAGCAAGATCCAGGGAGGCAGAGATTGTTACCAGAGCAGATGCCTAAACTCTCATTGCTGCTGGTTTCACAACTCTCTCTGTCACACACACACACACACACACACACACACACACACACACACAGAGACAGGCACAATGCATCCATACACACACACACACGCATGCACAAGCACATACCACACACATGCATACACACCTAATATACACACCCTACACATGCACAAACACATCTATTAGCAAAATAATTATTTGAACATACCAATTAACAACCAAATGTCCTTATATGTAGCTTTATTTTAATGCTATATTTATATTCCTTGCACTCTTCCCAATTTTTGAATCATGAAAACAAGCCCTATCCATGTTAAATTTATTTTAGGAATAATTAAATATATTCTTAAGGGCTTACATTATTCAAATAGTATTCTACGCTTGAATCTGTGCTGAGTAATGAATTCATTTATGTACCTTGAGAATACAGTGACTGTAATTTAATAACTATAAAATTCTCTCTCTCTAAGCAGACAGTGAAATGTGCTATTACATTATTATATTATGCTCATGGTCAAATTATAGCTATATAATAAAAAACATATTTCTGTGTAAGCCATTGAATATTATTAAATTTGAATAGGAAAATTTTGGCTCAAAAAAATCCAACACTTGTAGAACATACCACAATAGCTTTCAGAATTATTTGATTATCTTTCTGCCAATAGACAGCAATTCCCTGTCTTTTCCAGTATTTTCCCAATTCAGTTATGAGTCTAAAATACTTGAACTTTTCACCACTTCCTTTTGATTAGCAGAGTAGAAAGCAAAGCTACATACAGATTTTGCTATAATTTACTCTGGACTTGATGGGGAAAAATTTACTTGAAAATGTGTGTGTGTGAGTTTGTGTGTCTGTGTTGGGGGGATATGTGGGGAGTTATGAATGTTTTGGCGGTATGTATGTACATGTGTGGGTTAGTGAGCATGCATGTATGTTCTGGTGTGTGTCGGAGTATGTTTTGGTGTGTGTGCATGGGAGGGCACTGAGGTATGTGTGTGACAGGGAGTGCATGTGTTGATCTATGTATTTGTGTTTGAGGATTGTGTTGGTGTATGTGTGCATATGCATGTGTATGTTGGTATGTGTGTTGGGATGTATGTGGGTGCATATTTGTGTGGTGTGTGTTGGCTGTGTATGTTGGAGTATGTGTGTGTGTATGTGTGTGTGAGAGAGAGAGAGAGATGGAAAATGGGTAACCCAATGGGTCAGTCAGCTCAAGAAAGTGTACGACCTTGACAATTTGTGCTTAGGTTTTTACACTAAAAAAAGTAATTTGCAAAGTGCATTTTTGGTCAGAGGGCTTTCAAAGAAAGGAGAGTTATATTAAATCAATAAATGTAAAATGCTATACAAAATGAGAAACGGCTCAATAAACACAGAGTGAGAAGTCTAAGAGTTTAATGTAAGTCTTCCTATTTTGAAGTTGAAAAAAGACCTTCAAGAGAGCCCCCTTTTACAATAGGTAAAACCCAGGAGTAGCCAGGTCACGAACTGAACGGGAGGCCACGCTGTTCCTGAAGCGTTAGCCTGAAGCTGGAGCATAACAATCATAAAAGGGTGATAAGCAAGTGCTAGAAAATAGGTCCAGAGCTCTAACTGGCTTAGGTTGATTGACTCTTAAAGAGGTATGTGCCCAATTTCATCTCCACATTTTAGGAGGAAGGGAAAGACATGAATGAAGATGTGGAGAAGGCTAAACTGACCAAAGATAAAGATGCAGAAAACAAGGCCTAAGAAAGAGGCCAAACACAATGGTTACGGCTATAACCCCAACACTTTGGGAGAGTGGGGTAGGAGGAACGCTTGAGCCCGACAGTTTGAGGCTGCATGATCTGTGATTGCGCCACTGTACATCAGCCTGGACAACAGAATGAGATTCAACTCTTTAAAAAAAAGAAAACACAAGAAAGTTAGAAAGATTAAGTTCTGGTATTTGATATTACAGATTGCCAAATTACAGTTGGCAATAATTTATTGTATCTTTCAAAATAGATATGAGCAGATTTGGAATACTCTCATCACAAAGAAAAGATAAATGTTTGAGGTGTTGGATATCCCAGTTACCCCAATTTGGTCATTACACATTACAGGTATCAAAATCTCACATGTACCCCATAAACATGTACAACTATGATATGTCAGTTTTTAAAAGGAAGAAAATAACATGGCTGGTGTTCCACTTGCATGTAGAAAGCAGAAGGGCATCTGGTTTCTCCCTTGAAGTCTAGGGAAGGTGATTGTGCTGTGCGCCTTCCTTAAAGGGAGAGGCTTAGGGGACAGATTTGTGCACTGATGGCGGAGGTGTCAGTTATTGGCTCAGTGGAGGGGATGGGAACATCCTGACAGAGAGCTTCTAACCAGTTTGGGATCCACACAAAGGGCCTTAAACTCAGAAGTCAGCTTTCTGGTAAGAAGAGGTTTGTGAAGCCTCAAGCCATCCTACTGTGTAAGTCCTAAGTCTGCTACACACTGAAGCACTGTGATTAGACAGGAGGGCACTTAGGTTCTACAGACAGATGGTCTGGGATGCATCTCAGCCCTGTCATTGACTGACTGAGGAAATTCATGCAAGTTCCCTCAGTGCTCTGGGTCCCCAGTTTCTCCTCTGTAATATGAGGATAATGATCAGGCACACCTCCCAGGATTACTGTAGGACTAAACAGGTCCACATCTAGAAAACGCATACCCAGAACAGGGCACATGGAGAGCCATCAGTCCGGGAGTGTATGATTTCACTCTACAGTCAACTACGCATACTTGGCAAAATAGCAGAATAAGACTTAGGGGATGTCTGAAAGCATGCTGTGTGCTTGTTTAACCAACCATTTTAATGATTAATTTTTTTTTTTTGAGTTGGAGTCTCACTCTGTTGCCCAGGCTGAAGTGCAGTACTACGTTCACGGCCACCACAGCCTTGACCTGCTGGGCTCAGGTGACTCTTCCGCCTCAGCCTTCTAAGTAGCTGGAACTATAGGCATGCATCACCATGCCCGACTCCTTTTTTTAAATTTATTGTAGAGATGAGATCTCGCCAAGTTACCCAGGCTGGTCTCAAACCCATGAGCTCAGGCAATCCTCTCACCTCAGCCTCCCAAAGTGCTGGGATTATAGGCATGTGCCACGGCAACGAGCCTATTTTAATGATTAATAAGAACAATTCCTCAGCAGTGGCGGTGGTGTGATGTGAGCCCTACATTGGCAGTCAGACAGCCTGGGTTAAGTTCTGGGTCCATCCAGGCTCATCCCATCCCAAACTTGCTCAAAAATGTGTATGTGTGTGTGTTGAGTTGTGTGTGTGTGTGTTGAGTTGTGTGTGTGTGTGTTGAGTTGTGTATGTGTGTGTGTGTGTGTGTGTGTGTGTGTGAGAGAGAGAGAGAGAGAGAGAGATTGGGGGTGGGTGTGTGTGAATATTTTGGGGAATGTATGTTTGTGTGCATGTTGGTGTGTGTACATGCATGCATGTATGTGCTGGTGTGTGTGTGTGTGTGTGTGTGTGTGTGTGTGTGTGTGTTGGTGAGTGTGTAAGCTGCAGAGGCAGTGGGTCCGGATTTCTGCATCTCTGCTCTATTTATATCAAGGTTGTTGTGAGATTCGAATAAAAATACATCTTCATCATCCACCTTATGCCAATTACTGCACCACAGCCTGGGGCTGCTCTGGAGGGGCCTTTCAGTGGGGAGGATCTGCAGGACCCAGTGCACACGGCACAGGGAAAGAAGTCAGCACTGAGTGCTACAGGTGCTGCAGAGAGCAGTGAGGGCTGTGCAGGTGTTCCTTGTTGATGTGCATGTCCCTATTCCTGGGGCATAACTGCAAAGCAACAGGCCAAGAAGACACCCTGCAAGTGCTTAAGAGTTCAAAGTGGGATCTGTCTAAGGGAAGCAGGCTAAGCGTTTAGTCAGTGAGCTCAAATTCACCTGTGAAACCAATGCGATCAGAAAGACTTCCTGAAGGGTAAACAGGCGTGAAAGCATGGAGACACCAGGACTCCCGCAGCCCCCAGGACATCTAAGTCATCGTGCCAATGCTGTAGACTTCTCCAGTATCTGACCTAATGTTTTTCTTCTCAGTTTCTTTCACTGCAGCTTCAGTTGTTCTTTCCAGTTTTGTCCCTGCCCTCCCCATACCCGAGCAGCCAGATCACCTTCACTCAAAGCCTCATGCTTGATATACACATATGGAGAGGTGGCTCATACTGTCCTAAAACACAAATAGAATATAGATCCTTGAGGCATCAAAATGTTTTTCCCTCTGAAGAGAATTAATATAGCACTAAGAAAGGAACTTTACAGTTTATTGTAAAGGTATCAGATTAAACAGCAAGACCCACCAGATGGAGCAGAGAGAATCATTCCCTTGAGGCTTTCAGAAGCAAAGGAAATGCCTACCCTCTAGAAACAGTGCTGTCACTGCTATAATATTTATTTCAATCTTGATACAAAATTATTTAGGTCATGTACTGCAATTGACAGAATTATCCATTAGTGTGAGGACAATTGTATTCCAAGATTCAAGGAAATTTAATATACCCTTTTGGACTATTAAGAAACTTCACACAGGTCTACTCCTGGAGACTTATTTGTTATGACAGTATATAAATGTTTTCAAACAGTCAGTTGCCAAATATCCATCAGCATTATAATCAACTTGAACAAAGACCATCACCACTGCCAGTTTCCACCAGTTTCTATACTCTGACCTGGAGAGAGTGGAAAGGGGGAAAAATCAGACCATTCCAGCTCCCAAGAAAGCCTTTCTGCTTCCGGTGACTGGCTGCCTTCCCAATTATTAATGAAGAAAGATTCCTTTTTTCCATTTCCTAATGATGTCCACGTTGAAGTGCAAACTGACTACAGCTGAGTATTTTAGTGGGATATTTCAAGGACATTTATCGTAAGTGGTTACAGAGAAACTGGACTCCTGTTTCAGCTTCAAGGTTTAAATGTCAAACACCTGGAGACATAATTACTCAACCTTAAAATCATTGTATGAGTTCATTGCTTTGGTTCAGGGAAAGTCAAACTAGTAAGTTACGTTCAGGACACAGTTTGGGTTGGGGGTGAGGGGGTGGTGAGTGGTTGGAGACCACAAGTAAGTCTTTAATCTGAGAGCCTGCTTGTCCCATGACAATGTCACAAGCACAAGCACATACTGAAATGCCCTGTTAGTATATGACTCGGATGAGAAGAACAAAGGATTTCCTACATGTTCGAAGAATCAGCGTACAAACCCCTGAAGATGTTCTTACTGACAGTAAAGTCATCTAAAATTTGCCATGAAGAATTTTCTACTGGGACATAGATTAACATTAAGATAGCAGCTTCTCCGCCAGGCAGGGTGACTCATACCTGTAATCTCAGCACTTTGGGAGGCCAAGGCAGGAGGATGGCTTGAGGGCAGGAGTTCAAGACAGCAATTTCTCGGATTTGAATTTAAGTAAACTACTATTTCCAACATCTTAAACCTAATTGCTTAGACCTAAGGGAACATTCACTAACATATCCAGAACAGAACAGACATTTGTCCTTTAATTCAAATGCACATGAAAGGTAAGTATACACTTCCTCTGATTTCTTTACCCTCTAGACCTAATTTCCATCTGCTATGCATTCACTGTATTCTTTTAATCAAAATTTGAGCATAAGTGAAAAAAAAGCAAAATGCTCAGATAAAGACTAGACCAATTAATTCCACATACATTGAGAATTCCTTGACTTAAAGATGTTTCAGAATTTCAAAGGGTGGAATTCACACAACCCTTAATATACTCTTCTCAGCTGACCACATTGTGTAGTATCTTAATGTTCCTAAAATACAGTATTCTACTTCTATTTGACGTGTGGAAAAGATTCCTAGCTCAAAAGAGCCCCTCAGCTGCACTCGGCATCTCACAGCAGCCAGAAACTACTCTTTCACTCAAGATGGCTTCAGGCACTCACTACCTTGTGGTTGGCACATAGCATAGAACCAATAACTGTGACTAAAAAAAGGAGAAAAAAATATTCAGACTTTAAGCTAGGTCACACAAAAATGGCAAGTGAAACATCTAACTGGAAGCATTCCTAAACTTATGATTTTATCTAAGGCAATGTAAATGCTGAATTTCTAGTATATTATATGCATTTAATAATTCTTCTTGCTTACACACACACACAAAAGAGCTAACTAAATACTTACTTTCTTTTCTGGAACATTTAGTGGAAATGCAACTTGAGCTTATTCCCAGGAAGAAAGAAGAGAATTGTGTTGGTTCGCTCACTCTTAGTGAACACTTAATAAAGTTTAACAATTCATGGTAATTTTTAGCCAAATAAAATCCCTATGTTTATTTTATAAGTTTACTGAATGCCTCATTCCCAATTATTAAGAATGACAAATAAGTATATGAGGAGACAGGAAATGCAAGTCATTTCCATTCTTGAAGGTAAAAACTCACTTGGAAGCTAAAATCAGTTTGTCTCCAATTCAAAGTAGATCTTAGGACACTCTTCCCACTTGCTAAGGTTTTGGCTTATACAACTTTTTCCCTTTTAGAGCAGCCTTTTTTCCTGACTAGCCACTGAAGAACATAAACTCCATTTCAATCTATATTCACCCAAACTACCTGTGATTACTTCAACTAGATTAATGCGAATTCTGGGACTAGCTGTAACGCCTATGTAAGAAGCAGTCAATATCAAGCAAGCCTAACTACAAAACTCATAAAGTGATTTCACATAAGAGAAAAGCTTAAGGGTCAGAAAATTCACCATAACTTACTCTGGCTAAAGTCAGTGGTCAATTTACCAAAGGAGGAAATTTCCACAAAATATCTGTTTCACCTCCTAAAAGTAAGAGCTTAAAAATTCAGGTTTCTATGAGGAGACTCAAAGGAAAATAACTGTACTTATATGGCTACACTTGGTTATTCAGAAACAACTAACCCGTTCTGCATAATCATCCCTTCAAAAAAAAAAAAAGATCTGAGGACACTTTGCTAAATGCTGGAAAGACAGGGATAATTGAATGTGATCTCTTCCATCAAAGAGCTTACTATTTGAGAAGAAAGATAAACACATGACTAATTTCAGGACAATGAATTGGTATAAACAAAATGTTATGTGAGCACGAAAGGGGGAAAAATATTTTAAAGTTCAGAGAACCCCCTTGTCAAAATGACTTACAGTTGGAGCCCAGTGACTAGCTACTGAATGAACAAATTAGAATGGATTTTGCAGGTAAGAAAATAAGTCTCAGAGAAGCAAAGTAATTTTCCCAGAGTCACACAACTAGTCAATAGCAGGGAAGGTAAACATACCCTCTGATTTACAGCTATCCTTCTACCTCACCACTCTCCAGAAGTATGCCCTATGAAATCTTCCAGTCAAGGACAGAGTGTCTGTCTACTCTCTTACATGGGTGCCCTGCCTTGCTGGAAGCACAAGGGTGAACAACCCCAGATGAGTATTCAAATCCTGGCTCAAGAGCTCCCTGTGTTATGGTACGAGTAACGCTCATCTACTCGCCCTTGATGCCAATAAATCAAAGGGGCAGGGAAATGATAGAAAAAATTTATTTCTGAATTCAAATCCAAGGGAGCAGAGCTGGACTCGAGGTCTTTCTAAAATGGTTCTGTCCACCCTTGAGGCCTCACAGACCACTTTTATAGTCCAGAGTTGTCAGTACCTATACATTAGCCACGTGACCAGCAAAGCATTGTACAGAACTTAAGTTACAGGTGCATTTTACATTTAGATAGTCACATTTAGAGTAAAGGAAGTTTACAAGGCCTAAGATATCATGCATGACAAAAGTTATACAAATCGCAAGACTAATAATTACGTCGATACAAAAGTTACACAAACCACACGACTTCCGATTACACTGCTACTATACTGTTCAAACTATGACTATTAAGAAAGGGAGTAAATACGGATTTACATCTTTGGGTGTAGTCTGCTGTAAAGTCAAGGATCCCCTGAAGCTACTTACTGGGAGTGCTCAGACGACAAGGGGACTCTCAGTCACGTGCTCGGGAATGTGCAGGAGCACTTGAACCCTTGCCATGCCCTTCTCTAAGGGCTGTGGCAATATGGATAAACATCAGCGAGTCTCTGTACCACCTACATTTGAAAAAGCAAATGACAAAGCAAGACCCAGAGCCTCAGATAGAACCCAAAAAAGAGAAAACCATCTTCAGGGACAGTCTTAAGGATAAAATCAGTTTTGAGGTGAACGTCAAACATGATTGATACAAAACCAAATTATCAGCAACTTTAAAATATGACACAGTCCCTGGCCTTGAGAAATTTAGTTGTCGAGACAAGAAGTAAGTGCACGAGCAAAGATAAAGGCCAATAGTAGGCTAAATAGATGGAGTCCTGACTAAGAGATCAGACTGAGGTGAGGCAGCGTTCAGATAAGAATTTCGCTCGGCTTCCAGGGGTCTGGGAAGTGCCTGTGAGGAAGGGAAACTGGGACAGGGCTTTGGGGAATGGATAGATTTAGATGAGAGAGCAAGAAGGCCAGGGGCTGCATGGAGTCAGAATGTGCAAAATCTGTCTGAAAACAGCATTTTAGTCAGAACATATTTATACACAGGAACTACTGGGATCAATCAAACTGTGGAGAATTCCGGACATCAAGTGAAGGAGTCTGGGGTTTGGACATTAAGCAAGAGGTCCAGTGAGTATTTCTGAGCCAGTGAATTACATGTTACAAACTAGTTAATTAGGAAGATGAATATATTTATGATGTTCAGAACGAACAGAGGAAGGAATAGGGAACCCAATTTCCTAACAGAAAAATCATTGAGGAGGCACGGAGGCTTAAGTAGGCTGGTGGCAGATGGGAGGAAAAAGAACAAAGAGATGTCATTCAGAAAAAAATAATGGCTATGGCTTAGAAATTGATTAGCATCAGAGGAAACAAAGACAATTCAGATATCTCCAGACTCCATGGCTGATTAAATGGTAATATCACGAAGAGAAGTAGAAAATTTGAGGCAGACAAACTAATTTTGTTTTAGACACATTTGTAGAAATTTGAGAGAAAAGTGATGCATCTGAAGCAGTCAACAAAGAGTTGGAAATATGAAACAGAAATGAGAGTCAAGCAATGATACCAATCAATCTTGGTACTCACAAAGATAACCGCTGAAGGCCGGGGAAGTGGAGGAGATCCCTCAAATAGAAAGGGAACAGACACAAAGGGAGGAAGTGAGAAGGGACGGAGGTAGGATGGTGTCACAGAAACCCAGGGACAGTTTCCAGAAGGTAGAGTACCTACCCATGAGTGGCACCCAAGGAAGTCAAAGGTGAGACCTACACATCACCACCCCCAGAGCAAGGTCAGCCTTGCCCTGCTCTGTGCCTCCCAGGAATCCAAGTCCATGTTCAAAAAGTCTGGTGCCTGTCACCTGCCTAAATTCTGTTTCAGTTCAGTTCAATTCTGCATATATTGAGCACCCTCAGGAATGATAAGTTCTTATCAGTTCTGATAAGAGGTCCTCTGTAAAGTATATTATCGTATTCTCAGCTTCTCCAAATATCCTAACAATTACTAGAATATTCATGCTCTTTAAAATTATTTTCCTATACTGTCAGCTTTAGAAGTGTTTTTTTTAAGTTTCTAAAGTTAGGGAGAAAGAAGCCGATTGTGTGCATAAATTTTACATGCCACTTAAAACTGTTTACAGGACTATAAAATGGGCACCAACGCATCTGTTCTTAGTATCACAATTGCAAGCATCACAATTACAAACACAATTGTTGCAAACACAAGCAGGCTTCCAAGCCCAGACTTACCTTATAAGAACAAAACGACAGAAATAAACTTAAGAAGTTTTCCCCTCTCACTTCTAGCTCAATATTTTTACATATTCTTTTTTCCAGAGAAGGTAAAAAAAAAAATTTTTTTAAGTTCCCAGAGTCTAAAATGTCAGCATTTGATTGATTAGAGTAGCTTTCTGAGCTTACCCAGTGAGTTGATTTGAACGGTTCATCTGTTAATACAGTAAAACACATGTTAAAGATTACAAATTGTTTAACAAGTTTTGACAAACAAGTCCCCTGGTGGTCTTGAAATTTTTGAGAAGCAGATGGAAGAGGTACAATTTTATAGATTCCCCTTCCTATCTGCACAAAGCCACAGAGGTCTAAAGTAGGTATTAGTGCAAATAAGGGACACTGTCAGACAATAAAGAAACACAATTGCCTCTGTTAGCACAACAATTAATTTTGTTTGCAGAGTACCAGTCAGTCTATTTGTTACCAGGAATGTGCTAATTATTCTTGCTAATTACATGCAAAACATTCATTATCACCTATAAGTGGAGCCGGACCCCTCAGGTTTCAGTGACAAATTAATTACTGTGTTTTCCTTCTGAATGTATTTCTAGTCCGGTCCTGGTATTATCTGAGAAATAAATTGTTTAGCAGCTGGCTTGTCTCTCAGAGTCACTTATTACAATGAAAAGTAGGCATGCGGAGCTGTATCAGTTTTCCTTCCCTGTTCGATTAGGGCAGCAGTTCCTGGAAGCCTCCAGCCCCAATCATGGTTTTACAAATCCTAAAGCCTCCCCTAAAGCCTCGTAAAATGCATGCAACTGAGTTTCATTAGGTCCTGGGTACCTATTTGCACCAGTAGCCACACGCTGGGGAAGAGGCAAACTGACTCAGAGGCAAACTGAGTCAGTATCTGAGGAGGGAAAAGGACCCCACGCTCACCTGCACCCTTCAGCCTTGCCTTGCAAGAATATTGGGTGACATTTTATCACCCGGTCCAAGTCTAAGGTAATTAAGTTGTATCCCTTCCCTCCTCCCCCTGTTTAGAATCTAGTTGATCAAAAAAATAAATAAATAAACAAATCCCGAATTGCCAATTTACTCCTATAGCCCTTCTACTTGGGGAACAAACGCACCGGTATAAATGCAAGCTTTTTAGTTCTAAAAGCGGATTGCATTGGGAAGACTGGGATCTGGACCTATTGTGCCTTGACCCTCTAATGTCCAGAGTTCTTCTCTAGTGGTCAGCCTGTTCCTAAGGGGGAATGAACTAGTATTTTCTCCTACTCTCTGCTCCCCTTACATTTGTTCCCCATGGTGGCAATGAACTAAAAGTCTTATGGAATGAAAAGAAGGATCTGCAGGGCTTTAAACCCTTCTAATGTGCATCCTGAATCAATAATTCAGAGTTAGTCTTTGCTCCCTCCCTTTCCCACCCTTTAGACTTACTTCCTAGACAGCCTTTAAGTAGAAAGAATTCAGGGGAAAAGTTTGCACCCAAGAGGCATCTGGGAGAAGAAGGCGATGGCAATCACCATTCCCAGGCGCCAAGAGCTAGGTGTGCGGCTCCCAGGAAAGTCAGTGTATCCTCTGTAATCCTCATGGGTCTCGATTAAACCAGAGCATGCATGTGCACTGGCGAATCAGCTTTGCTTTCATCAATCATGTTCATTTACCTACAGTGTCCAGCACTGCAGTGGCACACCTTGCAAAGAACTGGGTCCATGGGGCCCCATGGGTCTGCAAGCTTTGTTTCTTCTAGGTTTCCTCCTGATTGGTTTCCTCCAATTTGCTCTGGCTCCTTTCCTGGTGCATGTGCCTTTTGTCTGTCAGCATCTGGTTGATTTCTATGATCGCTCTGTAACACAAACGCAAACAGTAGTTCTTGATCATAAATAAAATAGAAACGAAGTTCCCCATGTCACAGAATTTACCCTTTTCACCATTTTCAATTTAGAGCAGTTTTTGGAAACAGGAAATACAGGAAGCTGAATAATCCCCTGCTTGAGGTGCACATAAATTTCACACTGTCTGAATAACCGATTGTAGTTGCTTTTTTTTTTTTTTTACCAGAATTGGGGTTTATGGACTTACAGCTTTCATGTTTTACATACGAAGGAATTTTGAATTCTTGCTTTTTGGTATCACATGTATTTCTTTCTTTAATGTCCTCAAGTTTAGAATTGTCTTGACTGAAATGTGTATGTTTAAACAGCTGACGTCAAACTCTGTGTGTCCTGCAACCATGGAACCAGAAAGTGCTTATAACAGTCAAACTGTGGGCATATTTCGGCCTGACTTCTACTATGATAAAGAGAGGGGTTCGCTACAAGCAGGACACAGGGCTGAATTCCAGCTCTGTGGTGGATCAAATCTGTCTCCACCTCCCTTTCTTCATATCTCCGTCCCTTCATAAAGTCCTGCATCCTGTCAGCCACTGCCACGTCCACACCTTGCCCCAGCTTCCCCACCTTGCCCTCTTCCATCCCTCATTTTCACTCGGTGAACAGTGTTTGGTGTTTACCATACACTCAACACAACTAAATACTTTTTATATACACTATATTCTCTACCTTATTTCCTAGTATTTCAAGGTTTTTGTAGTATCATCAAATTATTCCGGCTACAGTTTTCATGTGTGATTTCAGCCGGTCTCTCCTACAGCTCGTAGGTCACCAGAGGACCTCTAGAGATCGTTTTTAACCCAAAGGGGTGGATTTCTAGTGGTGGGCATGCAGAGCATGGCAGCATGGTGATGGAATTATTTTGGAAGCAGCAGGAGGCCCTTGGCAATTCACACGAAAGCATACTAAGCATGTGACCACTTGGTCAACTGAAGCAGTGAGTCCCACCTACTGCTTTCTATTCTTTGAGACCTTCAGGAAAATAGACCTCCCTCAGGGATAGTTTGAAGGAGCTCTCTCTGTTTTGAAACTGTTCAACCAAATGTCCAACTATGCTTCAATTTCTTGAAATTGTAATTCTTTTAAAATAGAAAGTAACTTCTGCGTTATCTTGAAAATAATTATTCAACATGGAGCCTGGAATGTCAGGCTGAGGAATGTTCGAGATCTTGAACCAGCCCCTCAGCAGGGATGATTCAGAACAGGTACCATGACAAGCCTTGGTTTCTCCTTGAGTTAAATATGAGAACATGGCAGGGTGGTAAGGATTAAAGAAGTAAAACCACCTGACGTTAAACCACCTTATTGGCCTCGTTTAAGTAACACCGTCACCATCTTTGCATGTTATATGGGCAGCGCATACTGTTGTTTCGCCCAACTCCTTGGAATAAAAGAAATAAGCAAACCAACTTGAGTCATCTAAAAATGGAAGATCCTTTTCTCATTTAGTTTACCCTCTCAAAACAAAAAAACTCCTTGCACAAGGAACTAAGAGAAAAACAGCTTCATGAATTTCTGGTATTAATCATACCCAAACCATCAGGATGCAAGATCTGAAGCCCACAAAAAGAATTTTAGGATATGCAGAAGGAGTGGAAAAGAGGCATGGTGAACAGAAAAGAGGAGGGGGACAGACATCAGGCCACCTCTGAGGAGGGTGAGCCCATGCTAGAGCCACCTTCTCCTGACACCCAACGCGTGAATCCAGCTCTTACACTCCCCACATGGCACACAAATATGTAGCCCCCGCCACAGTATTCTGGCCTATTGACTACAGATAAGAGGGAAGGTCAGAGGAAGGCTTGACACATCTTTGCCCTAGGACTGAATTTCACCTGTAAGACCGGGCTTTTGTAGCAACCTGGATAGAGTTAGAGGCTGTTATCTTCACTGAAACAACTAACAAACAGAAAGTCAAATACATCATGGTCTCCCTTATTAGTGAGAGCTAAATAATGTGTGCACACCGACACAGAGTGTGGAATAATAGTCACTGGAGACTCAGGAGGGTAAGACGGTTGGGAGGTGGGGTGAAGAATGAACAATAGCCTTATAGATAAAATGTACATTATTTAGGTGATGGTTACATGAAAGGCCCAGACCACCACTACACAATATATCCATGTAACAAAACTGCACTTGTAAGCCGGGCTCGGTGGCTCAGCCTGTAATCCCGCGCCTTTGGGAGGCTGAGGTGAGTGGATTGCCTGAGCCCGCGGATTCGAGACCCGCCTGGGCAGCGAGACCTCATCTCTACAATAAATAAAAAAATCAGCCGGGCGTGGTAGCGCATGCCTGTAATTCCGGCTACTCGGAAGGCTGAGGCGGAAGGATCACTGGAGCCCAGCAGGTCGAGGCTGCGGTGGCCGGGAGCGGCCACTGCACTCCAGTCTGGGCGACAGAGTGAGACTCCAACTCAAAAAAAAAAAAAAAAACTGCACTTGTACTCTCTAAATTTATCCCAAAATGTGGCTAGGCACAGTGGCTCATGCCTATAATTCCAGCTCTTTGGGAGGCCAAGAAGAGAAAATCACTTGAAACCAGAAGTTCAAGACCAGCCTTGGCAACATAGCAAGACCTCATCTCTACAAAAGAAATCAGAAAGCCAGGTGTGATGGCACGCGCTCACAGTTCCAGCTACATGAGAGGCTAAGACCGAAGGACTACGTGAGCCCAGGAGGTTAAGTCTGTGGTGAGTCATGATTGTGCCACTGCACTAAAGCCTGGGCAACAGAGTGAGTCCTTGACTAAAAACAAAAAACAAAAAAACAAAAATTATACAAGAATAAAAAAAGACCATCAATTCTTTTCTTCCCTGGGAGCTAAATTAACACTGAAATTCTACTTCTCCTGGCCCATTTCAAAGCCCCAGATCTCACAGGTCTTCTTCCAACACAAATTAAAAGTACACAATGCGTCTTTCAACAGCTCTTCGCTTTTTATCAATGATCAGATAATGTTGGACTCCACTCCAGCCTGGGGGAGCATTTGTCACAGCACTGGTATGACCCTGCTGGCTAGATGAGTGCTCCCATGGCTGTCCTTTTCCAGATACCCCCAGGGTAACTCACCCCTGCACTCTTCAACAACCCAGCAACATTCTATGACTGATGCTGGTCACAAAGGCATCTTCTCTTAGACACGTCATTCATTTCCAGTTGGAACCCTCCAAGTCAGTTGACTGAGAATGTCAAAGAAAGAGTAATCCTAGCAAATGATTTTTTTAATATATATTTTTTATTTTAAAGTTGTGGGGTACAGTTAAGGGTTTGGTATACAAATATTCATTGTGCAGGTACCCTTGTTGATGAGGTGTGCCCCCCTTTCCCCAGATATTGACTACCGTTAATCCCACCTCTTTTCTCCTCCCTGTCCCCCGCCCCCATAGTTTCCCACCACTGTCAATTCTTTTCTTATAGTATTACGGTAGTTGTTCAAGGTCCACTTATGAATGAGAACATGTGGTGCTCAGATCTTTGTTTCTGTGAGAGAAATAATGTCAGAACTGAATTTCTGCTAACTCGCCAGCCAAAATCTCATAGCAGAAATATCATAATATAACCAGTATTTCTTTCATTTTTATTACCACAAAGAGATCATCACTGATAATATCTGCATGTGCTTTTTTCTGTAGGACTTACAATGTAACAGATTTTTAAATTTTTTGTAATTGATACACAATTGCACCTATTTATGGGGTACAATTTGATGTTTGGGGTACCTGTATACATTGTATAATGATCAAATCAGGGTAGTCAGTATATCCATCACCTCATGCATTTATAATTTCTTTGTGGTGAGAATATTCCAAAACTTCTCTTCAAACTATTGAAAATATACAATAAACTATTGTTAGCTATATTCACCCTACAGTGTAACAGAACACCAGAACTTAGTCTCCCTTTCTAACTGTAACTGTACCCACTGACCAACCTCCCCATTCCCTCCTCTCACTCTTTCCCAGTCTCTACTCTTCTACTCTCTGTTTCTGAGATCATAACAGAAGATTTTAATTGTTGCACCTATATCTAAATAATGAATCACTGAAAGGAAAAAAAATATTCCGATGTATTTCAAAAGAGACACCTATGAATCAAGTAATTTTCTCTCACATCTTGGACAGTACTCAGCATATAACAGGCAAAAAGTTCTAGGGACTTGAACTGACAGGCATCTATTACCATGGTTTACCATGAAGTCATGTGACCATGATAAAACATACTCCCTCCAGAATGGAGTGTTCAAGTTTCTTCACAAGAATTCAAGAAATGAGTTTATTTGATCAGGAAAGTAGACATAAATATCTCCTAAGCATCCGAGTCTGGAAGGGCAGAAGGGATTTCTAGATAGCCCATCATCCCAGACTTCTCCTTAAAGGAAGGAAGTGGCCAGCTATGACCTGGGCCCAAGGTAGCCAGCTGGCTAACCAAGGACCAGTCTGGACACAAATGTAATTTATTTGGCCTGGACAGAGTGTGGATTTTTATGAACTAATATTTTAAAACTAGGAGAATTTACATAAAGTTGACATTTCTAACTTTTTAAAAGTCAGAAGCTTTAACAATATCAGGCCACATTCACACATGGAGTGATAATTAGCTGACCTGAGTGCAGCCTGCTCTCTTTAGCAGGACTGTACCCCTGGGGGTTCCATCCCCCACCCCCGCCCCCACCACTTTCTGTGATTTCCTATCTGGCTCACTTGACTCCTGCATTATCTGCCTGGCTTTTGTTGGCTTGAGAGTTTCTGACCCTGAGCTGTGAATAAGGAATAAATATTTATCATGTACTGGTTATTCTGGCTTTTTTTTTTTAAGGTCACATTGATCTTGAAGAAAATCTTGGCAGAAAAAAAAGGAAAAGACTTTTGCTCAGCAATCTAACGAGAAGACAGGGTGTCTAAAAATTTGAAAGTTTAAAGTCTTAGGGGAAGGGGAGCGATCACATAAGACAAGGAAACCAAAAGGACATATTTGACCACAAAGGCAAGCAAGTCCAGCCAGGAGGGGTGTGGATACACCTCCTCAGTGGCCAGTCTGTATGTGAACAGCTCTTTTCCCACATGGAATAAGAACTAGAGGTGAAACCAAGCATTCCTGATGAGTAGGTTAACAATCTTATAGTTTCTGAGGTGTATTCCACATGTAGATTACTTTTATAAAGCAATGTGCAACCAAAAAGAAATTACATCATTGTTACACAAAATTTTGAAGTCAGCTTATTGCTGAGACGTATCATGCTCCACATTAAACCCTAGGCCAGAGATACACGTGGGCAGTCAACACGCTGCCCAAAAGACCAGGGTAACTAAAACAATTTCTGGAAAGATGAAGGAGTCTTATTCACTAGGAAATAAGAGAGATGTTTAGCAATCAGGCAAATCAGGACAATGAAAAAAAAATGGAGAGAAAACCTTTTCACAACTCATTTGATGCTGGTACCAGCCTCTAATGATGCTGTAGCCCACAGTAGCAAAATCAAACCCAAATCATGGTTTGCAATAGATGGTTTGCTTGTAAATCCTGTGTTTAAACAACACTTGAAATGGTTTTACCGTTAATTCAAAAGGATCACAAAAGAGCACCGTGGAAAGGAACAATTTAAAATTTTGTTTAAATCCTCGTTTTACAGATGGGGAAACTGAGGCTCAAAGGTTAGCGCCTATGGTTCCTCATAGGTGGTTAGCATAGAGCCAAGACTAATTACCCTCCACCCCACCCCACCCCACACCCCCCATACTCCCCACCTCCCTTCCCCCATGCTATCTCCAGCAGGATCATTTCTGAAACAATGCATAGCATGTCACTGAAGGAAATAAGTAACTGTATGATGTTTTGAATTAAAAATAGCATTTATTTAGAAAAGAAAGCCTAAATAAGTGAAAAAGGAGGGAGTGGGCTTACTGTTCCTTACTAATTGATAAGAAGGATTCTTCTGAAAGATGCATATCATTTTTAGCTCCCTCTTCCACTATGCTAGTCTTTATCTCAGAGTAAAAAAAATGTTTCAAATATTTAACCAATGAAGCTAATTATTCAAAAACAGCTGAATCTCTAATATAACGCCTAAGAGAATTCATTTTTTGAACATTTTCTTTGTTTCCAAAGTAAATCCCAAGAAGATAAGACAACAGACAAGAATGGAAAAAGAAAAAAACCCTACCTTTATTTTCAGACCTGCACTTGACTCAGGAAACCAGTTAATAATTAAGCTGGTTTCATTTTTAAAAAGCAAATGTAATCATTCTTTCTTTATTCCAAATGTATGCTTTACTTAGGAGTAGAGATGTCATGCTATTTGAAGAACTGTTTGCTTAAGCTCAGAATTACCCCAGGGCAATGTATTATTGATAAATCCATTTTATTGTATAATCATCGCTTCACATTTACAACATTTCACAAGATTCCAGCTGTAAACTTCACATGGTTTTTCTAGGCAAGGGCATTACAATCCATGTTGCCCAGAAAAAGGAACCTTATTCTTTTGGGTTAACTTTTGTATTCGAGGTTCCAAAGTAATTTGACAAGACTTTCTCACAGAAAACGCACAATTGAGGTTACTTGTAGCTATAAGGCCTGCAACATTTTAAAACTCATATGCTTATCTGCATACATTTACATGTATTTAAAGCACCTCCATTCAGAAGCATAAAGGTCCACTTTATAGAGATGGATACGGAGGGTATGACTGAGCGACAACACAAAGGCTTATTTCAACATTATTGGTCTCCACATTCATTTATTTTCTGATGACAGAGGGGTCAGCTAAGGACTTTTATCTTTGATACGCTTCAGTAAAGCAGTATTGTGCTTTTCTTCTTCTTTTTTTATTGTGGAGGGTCGGTTGGTTGGTTTTTGGCTTGTTTTTGCATTTTTGTTGTGTGTGTATTTGGGGTTTATTTGCACAGTGCGGGGAAGGAAGCCGATGCCAGCTAACGCAAGGTGAGAAAAAGGCTTGGTGTACTCCTGCAGGACTCAGGAATCTCTCAAGTGTTTGAATAAACACATACCATGCCAATTAAAAAAAAAAGAACTGGTTTAGCAAAAAGACAAACAGAGTCTTCTGAGCCTGTCCAACAGGCAGGCATGTCCGAGTGCATTCCTGGAGCCTGGGACGGCCCTCACACTTCCTTTCAGCCTAATGGGTCCTGAGCCCCTCCTTTGTCTGCCGATTAACTGCTCTGTTCATTGACCAAACCACTAATTGCATGTTCCTTATAGTTACCCTACATGACTGTAAGAATTAATGAGACACAATTACAGCTCCCAGAAATCTCAGGCCTGGCCAACTGCACAGCACTCCAAGTGAATTAGAACTCTCGAAGAGAAAAGAGGGGGAAAAAAACTAGTCAATTGTTCACAGGAAGCAGAATGTTTTTTGTTTAAAATTTTTTGTATTTATTTGAAGTTGTTTCATAATTAGGTCCAGGGGGTGAAGGTAAGGGGAAAGAGAGAAAGAATGAACAAAGGACTTGGGAACTCAGCTTTCAAGGAGAAATAATGGTGGACACAAAGAAACATGTATACTGCAGACATACAGAAAACGTAGGAAACAGAATGAACACAGAATCGATGCCATGACTAGGACGTGAAACCAATAACAAATCCACAGTGTAAATAGAACACATATTATACACAGAAACACACTATAAGAGTGTTATTTTAGTCTTAGTCTCATACAGAGATGGTACTTGGCCCAATTTCAGTAAGACTCCTATTATATTGATCTTCCTCAACTCATGGAATTTGTTATTTCTTAGAACCCATGACTTGGTGGCCAAGATTTATGGAAGAATTGCAAATGGCCAAAGACTTGACAGTTCTTTGACTATATAGAAGGGGGAAAGGATTAACTTTGACTCTGGAAAATCTTTTCAAACTGAAAAACAAAAAATTGATTATGAGTACAGAAATAATTCCAGGACACTTTAAATTGCAATTGTTCTAAAACTCCTTGTTGGACTTGTTGGTCTTGGTTGTCTTCATAAATGTGACCTTTTCTCATGCATTTTTTGTTAAGATCGCTTTATCAAGAGTCCAATTAAAAAGTACTATTTAAATCTAATTTTCCCTAAAAATAAGGGCATTCTTTTTTATGTATTTATATACATATATATGCATAGATAGAGGACAAAGGATGAATAAATAGAGAGATAGTACAGTTATCAGAAAGAGAAAAATATACAGATAAGGCTGGGCTCGGTGGCTCAGCCTATAATCCCAGCACTTTGGGAGCCTGAGGTGAGTGGATTGCCTGAGCCCATGGGTTTGAGACCAGCCCGGGCAACTTAGCGAGCCTCATCTCTACAATAAATAAATAAAAAATTAGCCAGGCATGATAGTGTGCACCTGTTGTTCTAGCTACTTGGAAGGCTGAGGCGGAAGGATCGCTAGTATGGCTGTGAGCATGCCACTGCATTCCAGCCTGGGTGACAGAGTGACACTCCAACTCAAAAAAAAAAAAAAAACATGACAGAAAGATATAGTAAGAGAGAGAGAGAGAGACAGAATAACTAGCTAGACAGACAGATGGCAATTAGGATCAAATTCCCAACCAAACAGACTGAATTTTCTTCAAACCTCAACTCAATATCAGCAATGTACTTTGGATACTAATTTGACCTGGGGAGATAAAAAGAATGTCATCTTTTCAGGTACAAGTCTGAAGACACCATATACATATAAATGAAACATTTCCAGATGTATGAGAGTAGGCCATGAAAATCCTAGGGCTCTTCTGAAGGCAGACAAGCTCCTCACAGAGTTAATGGAATGTTGTAGAGGCTTAAACAACTCTTCAGAGCCAAGGAAAAGCACAGATCTGAACATGTTCAATTTCTTCGCATATATCAGAAGGCAGAAGAGAAAGTCTCTCTGTTTAAATTAAAAACCTTGCTATAGAGGCTGGATGTGGTGGTTCATGTCTGTAATCCCAGCACTTTGGGAGACTGAGATGGGAGGCTCACTTGAGCCCAGGAGTTCAAGACCAGCCTGGGCAGCATATTGAGACTCCACCTCTATTTAAATTTATTTTTTAATGAAAAAAAATTCTTGCTGTAGGAATTGAAAAAAGAGCTACAGTGAACAATGCCCAGGCTCTCCACAAATGATTGCTGGGACTCTTGCAGGAATAGTCTTTTCTCACATCCTGTTCATTCCATCAAGGCTGTGTCTACCTGCCATATCTCCTCCTTCCCCTGTGGAATTCTCTCGCCCTCCCCTGCCTCTCAAATCTTATCCAGGCTTTGAGGCCAGCTCCTTTACACACCTACCTCCCAAACCCATCCTCCCATCAAAGGAAATTTTTCTCTCTTCTGACACCTCAAGGCACATATTGCTTGTACCAACTTGTACCAAACTCTTGTCACTTAATCACATGCAGTATCAACTTTTCTATAAATAAATGCCTGGGTCTCTGTTTAGATGGCAAATTCCTTGAAGGAAACTGAAATAACTTCTTTCCCTCCTTTTACTAAACTCCTGGGGCACTTAGCAGGTCCCTAGGTACCTTGAGGGAGCTTAATAAATATCTTAGGGATCAGTGAATCCATGAACAAATGAATCAATATCATTGAAAAAGGCAACTAGAGTGAAAAAGTAAGTAAGAATTGGAAATATTTAATACTTCGAGTGGTTTGTGAACAGAGATAAGGCAATTGGCCCAAGGTTAAAGTATAGGCTTCAGACAGGACCCAATGTCTTCCTTGAATTTCCTTTACTAATATTCTTCAATGGGAGGGGGATTTTGAAAGACTTTAAGGGGAGACAGCCTTCCTCTGGACCTCTAGAAGTCCAAAAACCAATACAAGAAGGAAACCATCAAGTGAATGGGTCAGCAGGGCAGTCCGAAGAGGTGAAAGATGAGATGTCAAAACTGAGGCAGAGACTCAGAGCAAAGAGTTTGGGTATGGCCATGGAAATACAGGGAGTGGCCAATGCCAGCATCCAAGGAGAATGTTTATCTTAGTGTCTAAATTAAGGATGGATGAGGTGGGAACAGTAAAGTGGAGAAAGGAAGCTGAGCCCAACATATATAAGTTCTTTCCTCCTAAAAAGCACCCAGGTTGAAGGAAGATAATACTATTAATATAGAGAAGAAAGCATTTGCTAGTGAAATTGAAACAGGAGTGCAAAAGAGGTGCTAGAACAGCTCTTTTGGGCAGGGCAAGATGGACCCCGCCATACACTGTAACTTTCACCAGATTCCGCTAGTTTTCAAATAACTGCAGGTAACAGCATTCAACTGTTACCAATGCCGGAACTAAATTAAAAAATTAATGTATAGGCTAGCTAAGAGGACAACCTACCTCGATATTCTCTCAAAACACTATATGTAAGTAGTTATTCAATCTGATCAGGAAATAATCATCTTAAACCTGAAATTTAAAGAAGCTTCAATAACGAGATGGAAAGACAAACTGTATACAGTTGTCACTCTGTATCCATGGGAGATTGGTTCCAAGATCTCTTTCCAAAAACTAAAATCTGACATAAAATAGTGTATTTGCCTATAACCTACACACATACTCCTGCATAGTTTAAGTCATCTCCAGATTACTTATAATACCTAATACAATGTAAGTGCTATGTAAATAATTGTCATACTGTATTGTTTGGGAATAATGACAAGAAAAAAAATTTGTAAATGTGTAACACAGATGCCATTATTTTTTCTGATGTTTTCCTAGCCTCAGTTGGTTTAATCCAGGAACTCAGAATCCGTGGATATGAAGAGACAACTGTATATTCTTTCTTGTCAAGCACATAGGAAAGTGCAGCAATTAGGGAAAAGAAGATATGGAAAGAGAAAAACATTCTTTTGAAGAGCGAAGTGACAAAACTATTTAAAGCCAAACATCTAGATTTGGGGGGTGGGGGTAGTGTATAGATTGTCAACATACATTTTCACTTTTCACCCAGATGTTTAGCATACTGTCAACACCATCAGAGTTATCGATTTTATAACTTTAGAGATGTCATGTCAGGTGTCATGTAAATTGTCAGGTAAATGAAGTTTGTAAAGTTATGATTTTCAGCAAGACTCACTTGTTACAGGCATTTACGAAACAGTGACAACCAAAATCTAGAACAAAAACAAATATAACACTTTATCTAATTTTAAAAGTGAATTAAATTTATTTCTTTAAACTTTTATTAAAGAAAAAACAGGCTAACTATAAAATTATGTTTATCAAGACAGAAAAGGATTAAACTAACTAGTGATTACATTCATTAAAATACTGGTTTTTTAAGCCGGACTCGGTGGCTCAACCTGTAATCCCCCGCCTTGGGAGGCTGAGGTGAGTGGATTGCCTAAGCCCGCGGGTTCGAGACCCACCTGGGCAATTGGTGAGACCTCATCTCTACAATAAACAACAACAAAAAAAAATTAGCCGAGTGTGGTAGCACGCGCCTGTAGTTCCAGCTACTTGGAAGGCTGAGGCAGAAGGATCGCCTAGCAGGTTGAGGCTGCGGTGGCCGGGAGCGGCCACTGCACTCCAGTCTGGGTGACAGAGTGAGACTTCAACTCAAAAAAAAAAAAAATACTGTTTTTTGGTTAAAACAAGTATATCAAAAATTCTCAACCACACTAATAATATTAGATTTATATAATGTACATTATGACAATACAAATATATAAAGTTTAAAAATAAGGGTTTTTTTACCCATCAAGTTAATTTAAGAAGACAGACAACAACCAGAGTTGACCCACATATGGCTAAGCAGAAGTTTAAATTGGCAAAAGCCGGGTAGAGGGTAATTTGTCACTAGCCATTAAAATTGAAAACGTGCATATCCATTAAATCAGTAATTCTACTTACAGAATTTCTCCTGAGGAAATGCTCTCTGAGTGCACAAAAACGTTCTTTTCAGCATTGTTTCTAAAAATGAAAAAATTAAAAACAACACTGATATTTAACCATAAGCAATTGGTAACACAAACTATGGTAACTTGGCAAAATAAACAATGAAATAATATGCAGTATATTTCTTAACGAACTTATCTATACAGACTAATCAAAAATGTACAAGATATCATAAGTAAAAAAATTAGAGACAATAATAGTTATGACATACTAATATGCATCAATACTAATTACAATTGCAACCATTACAGCATACCTGAGAAAATCTGGAAGAATATATGCAAGTTAACAGTAGTTATCCTGAAGGAATGGCAGCAGCCAGAAAATAGTACAAAAACCTGCTAATTTCTATGCTAGAAACTTCTGTGCTCTTGATGTTTTTAAAAACAAGCATATAACATAAAGAGCAAATGGGACTCTTTTGAAATTCTTTCTTAATCAAGAGCAGCAATTCTACTGCTTAGGGAACAAATGTTTTCATTCCTGAACAACATACTATATAACATTACACACACACCCACATGAACTAGTCAGGCACTCTCTCAAACTCTCCAGGTTTTAATCAATTTATTTCCACATTTGTTATTGGTCAATATCATCATATTTTATATTATAAAAATGTTCCAGAAGATATTTACAGCCATACCCAAAAGGATGGAAACAACTTTAAAATTTTAACTTAACATTAATTACTCTTGAAACAACTTAGACTCAAAGGTAATATATTCATTGACTCAAAGTTTTCAGTGGAAAATATTTCTATTAACATATTTTTAAAAGTCTATGATGAATCCATTTCATGTCTGAAATTAATTTCAAAATACATGTAAATATCAATGCATGAACATGTCACTAACCAAAGTTCTTTCAGCCCCAAAATATATAAAATCAGAATGTTGGTGCTACATGTAAGCAAATCTATACTTAGCTAAACGCCTCATAATAGAATCAAATGTCAGCCTCATTGCCTGTTGTTACATATTCTTAAAGAGTCACTTGATCTCCTCCCCAACTCCACAATGTATATTTTCATGTAGGTTTATGTTTGGTACATTTGTTCTTGATATACAGACATGTTCACGATGTAAGTTGGTTACTTTTTAAAACAAGCTCTCCAAGAGTGAAATCAGAGGGGAGACTTCTGGTTTCCAGTCTGGCATAGAAGAGGCTGCCTTAATGACAAGTAAAAAGTTGAACAAACTGAAGAATCAACAATACTTTTTACATTAAAGTGAAGTCACAGTGCCCCCAGAATCAGAGCGTCAGAAAGGCAGATAAGGAGAATCACAATGTACCGGACAAGAAATCCAAGAACACACAAGCCTCCACAGGAACAAGTGCAGGGTAGGAAAATCTGAACTATAATTGATGAATTGCTGGAGACTCCATTTGGACAAGTCTGAGAGACAAAAACTTTAAAGGGACCCAGTCATATGGGCACCTATAATGAGTTTTACCTCCAGAACCTCTACCAGGTCCACACAGTAAAAATCAGTGGGAGAAAAATCTGTTTCCAGCAGAGAGAGAGGAAAAGGAACAATTTTGAAAAATACCAGAGTATTCTGTTCTTAAAAAGGCCTGCCCTCAAGAGAACCTATTTTACAGAACCTAATTTGTTAGTATTTTATCAGAGCCTGACCTACCTGGGGAAAGAATCATGCCAGCCCCTTCTCACCATCCTGTCCCAACAAAAGGTAGAAGGAGGGCTGTAGCCGGGTTCGGTGGCTCAGCCTGTAATCCTGAGCCTTGGGAGGCTGAGGTGAGTGGATTGCCTGAGCCTGCAGGTTCGAGACCCCCTGGGCAACTTAGTGAGACCTCATCTCTACAATAAATCAAAAAAATTAGCTGGCCGTGGTAGTGCACGTCTGTAATTCCAGCTACTTGGAAGGCTGAGAAGGAAGGATCACGGAGCCCAGCAGGTGGAGGCTGCGGTGGCTGGGAGCAGCCACTGCACTCCAGTCTGGGCGACAGTGAGACTTTAACTCAAAAATAAAATAAAATAAAATAAAATAAAAGAAGGAAGACTGTTTGAAAAGTACCAGTAAAAGTTACAGTTTAGAGGTACAGGTTGACCTAAGACTAAAACCTAAGTATAGAACAACAAAACACTTACCCTTGCCCCACATCTTACCATTATGTTACTAAAGACCTATTTATCACAATTCCTTTAGGTCAGTACATAATGTCTGTCTTTCAACACCAACCAAAAAAAAATTACAAGGCATACAAAAAAATAAGAAACATTGTTTGGAGAGACTAAAAGAGCATCAGTACCGAAGTCAGATATTGATGGTGGAATTATCAGACTAGGAATTTAAAACCTGTGATTAACATGATAAGGGCTTTAATGAAAGAAGTCGACAATACGCAAGAGCAGATGGATAATGTAAGCAGAAAGATGGAAATTCTAAGAATCAAAAAGAAATGCTAGAGATCAAAAACACTATATCAGAAATGAAAAATGCCTTTGATGGGGTGTAGATTGGACACAGCTGAGAAAAGAATCTCTCAGCATAAGGATATAACAGAAATTTCCAAAACTGAAAAGTAAGAAGAAAAAGGACAAGGAAAAAAAAAAAAAAACCAGGACAGAGTATCCAAAAACTGTTGGACAACAACAAAAGTTGTATGATACGCACACAAATGGGAATACCAAAGGAGAAGAAACAGAAAAAGATCTAGTAGCAATATGTAGAGCAACAATGAGAATTCTCCCCAAATTAATATCAAACACTACAGAGCCAGGAAGCTTGGATAACGCTAAGCAGAAAAAAGAAAACCCACTATGCCTAGGCATATTAATTTCAAACTTCAGAAAATTAAAGCTGTTCTTTTAAAGCAGTTACTACTTTTTTTTAAAGGGCTTGCTGTGTTTAGGAACCTCTTGAGTTCAACTTTCTCTTCACAACTTTTTCTACACAAAGTTTTCAAGGAAAGTTTAGAACCATGATAAAAGAATCATTACCCCTGTATATTACGCCAAGTAAGATACTGCTAAAGACAAGGTTTCTCTCATTGCTACGGGTGGATAACTGGTTTCTATCTTACAGGCTATGGGTAATACAAAAGCAGAAATCTGAAGTGAATCTTTGCTAGTTCTGCCTAATCAGGGGGAATTCAAGCCTTTCTTTGCAGCTTCTGTACTCCAGAAAATGTCTGTTTACATTTCTGCCCCTTGAAAAAGAAAGTGTTGAGATTAAAGGGACTATGATTGTAAGTTTTTTGTACATGTAAATAATTAAATCTCAAGACAGGCCATCTTAAAACTAAAAACATTTTCTGAGGACTATCTCTTTGTTTGCACAAAGTGAAGATGATATATAAGAGAATTTAATAATGCCAAGAAAGACAAAAGAAATAGTTTTGTATTGTTATTGATTGCCAGGCATATGTCCACAATCATGACATTATTTAATGCCCTTTACAAATCTGTTTGACTTGTAGTTTCATTTTACTGTGGTTTTTTGTTTGTTTGTTTTTTGTTTTTGAGTCAGAAAGAAAGTACTGAATAAGCTGGAACTCAAACCCATGTCTTCTGTGTCAAAATCTAGTGATCAGTCGATACTATCAATTATCTATTTCTAACTGAAATAAAAAATCTTTCTTTATGAAGTGCCCAGGTTACTGTTGTACATCTCAACTTACATTTTACAAGCAATGGAAAATCTGCAATTACTAGTAGAGTTACCAATTCTAACATAAACTTTCTGTAAAAGGATATTAAGAGACTATATTAAAATAATGCATATTATGACCAGGCACGATGGCTCATGCCTGTAATTCCAGCACTTTGGGAGACCAATGTAGAAAGATTGCTTGGAGTCCAGGAGTTCAAGACCAACCTAGGCAACATAGCAAGACCTCATCTCTACAAAAAAATCAAAAAATAACCTGAGCATGGTAGCACGTCCCTCTCAGGTCAAGGTTGCACTGAGCCATAGTCATGCCACTGCACTCCAGCCTAAACAACAAAGTGAGACCTCAACTAAAAAAAAATGCGTATTGTGAGGTCAATGTATATCAAACCTTGGCACAATACTCAATACTCAATAAGTGTTGATAACCATTTATCATTTTTTTTAGAGATGTGGCTTGTCTATGTTGCTTAGACCAGTGTGCAGTGGCTGTTCACAGGCGTGATCTTGCACATTGCAGCCTTGAACTCCTGGGCTCAAGCAGCTAGAGCAGCTGGGATTGCAGTCACGTGCATCACACTCACCTGATAATCTTTAAACTGAAAGGGTCTCAGAAAATAATTTTAGTTCTCTGTCAGATATATGATTACGGGTAGACAGATTAGGACCTGTCATAAACGGAAAGACTACTAGATGCAAGGAAGCAAGGTAAATGTTCAACAACAATTAGAGCTGGCATGCCAGACTGAATTCTGGAAGAGTCCTGCATTAGTCAATATTCTCTGGAGAAACAGAATCGATAGGACGGATGGATAGATGATAGAGCTAGAGCCAGAGATTAGAGAGAGAGAGAGAGAGAGAGAGAGAATTATAAACAATTGGCTCACACCAAGAGGTCCTAAACTGGTAAGCTAGAGACCCAGGAGAATCCATGGTATATTTCCAGTACAAGTCCAAAGGCCTGAGAACCAGGAGAGCCAGCGGCATAAGGTCTGGTTTGAGTCCCAGTCTAAAGGTAGAAAAAAACCCACGTTCCAGCTTAAAGATAGGCAAAGAGAGAATTCTTTCTAACTTAGCATTTTGTTCAACTCAGGCCTTCAACTGATTGGATGAGGCCCGTCTACACTGGAAAGTGCAATCTGCTTTACTCAGTCTACCAATTTAAATTTTAATGTCATCCAGAAACACCCTCACAGACACAGCCAGAATAATGTTTACCAAATATCTAGGCACCCCATTACCCAGTCAAGATAACACATAAAATTAACCATCATAAGACCCTAAAACAAAAAACATCCATTTGCCTAACAGTTCTACCCTGCAAGAATATTGTTGAATAAGTGACCACAGGGTTGGAACTCAGAAGTAAAGAGAAATTTTTGTAGTCTCATTCAGTGCTTAGGTTCCAGGTCCCTGTTGCTATTGAGTTTACAGGTAAACTAAAACTAATTAAAGCTAGAATCCAACTTCCTGCCTGCCAAATCCTGATAGTATCACCACAATAAGATTTTTTATGATGACAGGGGAAGCTGTGAGTTAAGCTGAAGGGCAGAGAGAGGTCTCTATAATCTCATTTGAAACCACAGGTTAACTAAAACTTAAGAACACAACTGCAGCTAATCTTCAATGCAGTTTGACCCAGGGTGGCATCTGAGTGGTGACGCCCTACCCAGACTGCTTTGCATAGGTAATGGAATATCCTCTCGGAAAAACAAAGCAAAAAAAAAGTATTATTTAATTCAGTCTCTGCTGTTCTTTTACTTTTTTACATCTCCAATATACATTTAAAATTTAAAGACATGGGAAGAAGAAGGAATGTGATCAATAAGCAAGATTTAAAAAAAAAAAACAGTTAATAAAGGTATATTCATAAATGACCCTGATGTTGAAATTAGCAAATAAGGATTTTAGAAAGTAATTATTATAAATATGTTAAAGGATTTGGAGAAAAATATGGAGAGAATAAGTGAACAAAAAATAAATTTCTTTATAGAATCAGAAACTCTAAAAAAAAATCAAATAAAAGCCTGCAATAAAAATTATAATATTTAATATGAAGAATTCAGTGGATGAGCTAACAGCAGATAGACAAGGCAGAAGAAAGAATCAGTGAACTCAAAGACAGGTTAATAGATAATACCCAACTGGAAATACACAAATTGAAACACAAATAAGAAGAATGAAAAACTGAACACAACACAAGAGACCTCTCAGATAATTCTTTAATGAATGTAGTTGGAGTACCAGAAGAAGAGGCAAGAAAGAATTGGACATAGAAATACTGGCCAAAAGTTTTTCAAAACTCATGAATGACCTCACAGACCCAAGAAAATTAGGAAACCCCAAGCAAGATTTAAACAAAAGAAGAAAAAAAATCACCTAAGTACATCATATTCAAATTGCTGAAACTCAAATAAAAGAATATATAAAACAATGAAATGGTGCATTTAGTGTTCTTAAAGAAGAATATCGACAACTAGATTCTATGTTCAGTGAAAATATCTTTCAGTGTCCATGTGAAAAACCCAACTAACATCTTTCAGAGTTCCTAAATCTCCATCAGTAACCACCTCCTATGGCATCCTGACCTTGGTTTTCTTCCCTAACCAAATTATTTCTAAAACCTTAAATTCCAGTAAATCACTATCCACAGTTGCCTTTACTTGGAACATGCTTATTTCTTTAGTCTTACCATACTTGTCTCTATCTACAGATTCCTTTACCATCAATTTTTAATATTCTTAAGGTATTTATATCTTTAAAAAGAAAAAAATAGTTGATCCTGTATTTCCTTCTGATAAGATCATCTCTTACCATTTCTTATAGCCAAGTTCTTCAAAGGGATAGTCTGTAATTATCTCCTGCAACTTGTCTGTCCAACCCATAGCAATGTGACATCTTCCCACATCGCACCACTTAAATTACTCTGGCAAAGCTCACTAATGGCATTTTGTCAAGTCAAATCGACACTTTCCAGTATCATATTAGCCTTTTAGCATCATTTAACACCGTTGACCACTCTTCTAGGAATTTTCTCCTTCTTTGGCTGTCTCTTCTGACTCTTCTCTTGCATCTCCAATTATTTTTCTGCTTCCTTTCTAATATTTTACTTTCCCTTCTTATCTTCTTTCCTGCCTTAAGTGTTGTAGGGCTGGGACTATGCTAACTGCTCTAAAATTCTAAGATTTTAACAATATTGGTAACAGAAGATTATGCATTATTTGTCTACATAAGTGTGTTTGAAAGTAGTGATAGTCATCACTATTACTATAGAAAATGGAAATACCTGTTTCTATTGCAGAGAATTCCAGTGATTCTGCAAATCACATGGGATAATAAATTAACACATTTTAAAAATAACGATTTCCTAAATTTTGAGGATAAAGAAAAAAATTCTTAATTATATACCAAGGTACCAACAAAAAAAATGTGTTCACATTTTAAGAGATATCTATGTATTACTTTTAGTTCACTATAAGTAAAAGCATCTGGACTTTGAGCACCTCTTGTAATTGCAGAAGGCAAATGTGACTTGTATTGATCTACAATTTTAATACAATTTTTTTCTTTCTTAAAATGTGTATACATTTTTCGGCACCCTCTGTATTTTTACGTATTTGATTTTCTAGTGCTATAATATTTACCAAAATTCTAGTTTTTTAGTTAAATTAATTTTTCCTCCTGCTGGTTAGATGCTATTATTCAATTAGCTATGTTTTGGGGCTTCTATGGGAATGACAATGAATTTTCTTCAAATTTGTTTTGCTATTGTTGTTGTTTACTTATACTGACATATTAAACTATTAATATCTGTATTCTGTGACTACCTGTAAAGAAATTTATTACAATGTGCAGTGTTTTGATACTTGTTTTATAACAATTTTACTGTTATATCTGTGTCTGCTACATAGAAATGTGACTTTTGCAGTTACCAATGTCACAAGATACTGTAAACAAACAACCACAAACAAATTAGTGGCCCACAGCAATAAATACTTATTTGTTGTCCACAAGTCTGTCGATTGGCTAGGTAATCCTGATGAGTTTGGCTGATCTCAGCTGGGCCACCAGGAGTCTGCATTCTGAAGGTGGGCTCACCAGAGGCAGGCTCATCCAGGCAGGCCTCAGCAGGGTGCCCTCAGCTCTCCTCTGTGTGGTTTCTCATTCTCCATGGGCTGGCTCCAGCTTGTTCTCATGCAACAACCAGGCACCAGGAGACCTAGCAGAAATGAGAAAAGCTTCTTGAGGCCTAAGGTCAGGAGTGTCACGTTGTGTTGGCCGGAAGGAGTTACAAAACTAGACCAGATTCAAGAATGGGAAGATCAGGCCTATCTCTTGCTGAAAAAAACTATAAATTCACATTGCCAAGGGCATGGATACAGAGAGAAGTAGAAAATTAAGGTCATTTGTTCAAGGTCATATTTCCAAGGGTGTGATGTTCAAAGTCATATTGCCAAGAATGTGGATATAGAGAGGAGAAAAAATTGGATTATTTATGCAATCAATCAACCATCACATTCAAACTGATTTTATACTATGACCTGTGTTATAACTGCAGATGGCCACTGAGTATTGCTTCCAGTAAATTGTTCCATTATATTGTTTGGTACACAAGCACACAAGTATGTATGTATGTATGTATAGGTGTATGTATAGGCGTATAGTATATATGTATAGATGCAAAAAATACATACACATTTTAAGAGATGTTATCTATATATTACTTTTTGAAGTTGAATTAAATTACGGTAGCAATGTGTAGTGCTTCTGCCATTTTCTTTGACTGTCCTGCCTGTAGCATGGTGATGCTAGCATTCATTTGATTAACACCATACATTTTTTTGGCACCCCATATATGCACACACACATACATATATACATTTATATTTATATACATATATGCATATATGAATATAGATATAAATATAAACATATCTAAGTATGTATGTGTGTGCTATATACACATCTCATACATATAAACACACACATATAAATTAGCTACAGAAATGTTTATTTTTTAAAAGACTGGTAGAATATTAATGCATACTACAAGTTTACAATTTACTACAGACTCAAGTACACAATATTTACCTGAACAAATGTTTTCCCTATAAAATCACTTTCAATAAATGTATGATTTTAAAATATTTTTTTCTGAAAAGAGTTCAGAATGTATTCAGAAATGTATTCACAATGTTTTCAGAATAACTATCACTGTGTATCTTCTGTAATTGTGTAGCAGTGAATAGAAGTAAATGCTTCTCTCTCCTTTTTGACTTGGAATGATTTGCCTCTATTTGTTCTCTATTTGATACTATTCCATTAGGAAGTTCTCTGTTGTTTAGATGTCCTACTATTGGACATTGAGGAAAATGTAACAAAAATCACTAGAACCATGACATTGGAATCACTTAGACCCAACTATAAAGCTTTGCTGTGTCTATACTGTGTGCTACCACCACCAAAGGAATAAAAACACTGGGTGAGATTTTTAAGAAAAACATCACTGAAATTCTGAAGGGAATGCAAAAGTCACATCTATAAACTCACTTCCTCTATCTCTTCTGATAATATTGATCATGTATTGTATAGACAGGGGTGGAGGGTAACCTGGGAACAGGTAATTAAACATAAACAAGAACATAACAGATATAAAAATCTGTGACAGGCCCTACAGATGAGGCCGGGGCCGCACATCGCCTGTTCCCAGGGGCAATGCCTCACAGGCCATTATTAGACCCATAAAATCTCCCAAGACTCAGCCAAACAGACTGTTCTGACTCCTGGCTCCACCCAGCTGGAAAGCCCTAATTACTAACATTTCTCCTGCATAAGCCCTGCCCTCCCTTCCCTCCAAAGGAGTCTTCACCCAGGGCGTCAGTGTCTCTCACCTTCCCTCCCTGCTTCTGTTCTCATTTGCAATTAACCACATTGCTAGTCTGGTCCTGTCACCCTCCTGCCTAATGGTCTTCAGTGGCTCCAGTTGTCTATGCAGTAAAATCCATGTCTCATCAGTATCCGCCATGTCCTTTGATATAGTGCCCAGCGCCAAGGCACTTCCTGCTTTAGTGCTTTGTTTGCACTGTCTTCTGCATGCCCTTCCCCACTCCCATCCCTGCCAATACCTACTTAACTTTAAGACAAGACCCAACTGTTACCTTCTCTGGGCAGCCTTTTCTGAATTACCTTCCCTCCCACTCTCTACCAGTAAAATCAGCTAGTCCCTCTTGTGCCAGTCCTCTGGCTCCTGGCACAGGACCATCAGGACTCTGTCACAATTATTACGTGGAGGTCTTTCTACAACATGACAGGAACCATGTCTTGCTTGTATCATAACCAGAGCATCTGGTGCAGCCCCTGCCATATGAGAATCTATTGTGCTGAATGCACCAATGAATTGGTAGGACTGTCACCATATCTAGATAAACAATTATTTTGAAAATGTCTGAATAAACTAATTAATATTCCTTTTTAATCAAAAGATTTACATCAGAGTCAATCAACAGAGTCAACAGAAGACCTTCCTAAAATAAACAGCAACCCCCAAAACAGGATGTCACTCCCCACAAGTATAATAGCATCAACACATGGTTATTTAATAAAGCCAACTAAAGTCATCAGCAACAGGATCCCTGTTGGTAACCAAATCTATAAAGCATCTAAAGTGTATTCTCAGAGGCTAGATAAATAATTATTTTTTCTGGTAGGCCTTATTAAAAGCCCATAGATTCCACGTCTTCAAAAAAAGGGAGAAATAAACACATCACAACTAAATTCTGTCCGATGTATTTTTTTTAAATCTCGTTCTTATTGGAAACGAGTTTTCTGGAATCTAAGTGTGTGAGACCTCCTGCTAGTTTCAAACCTGAAACTGTGGCAGCCTGTGTGAGCCCAGATGTCCCTGAAAGCAGAGCCTGGGACAAAGGCTAGTGTGCAGGTAGTTTAATTGGGAAGTGATCCCTGGGAGCAGAAGGGAAGGATTAGCACAGATGAAACAGAGGCCTGGGACAGCCGCTGTGGGGATGTGTCATTGAATTGGCCAATGCTGCAGGCAACTGGTGCTAGATCCTGCCAGGACCTTCCAAGGAGCCTTATTGAGATGCAAGTCAGAACTGTCAGCCTGGGGGAAGGAGAGGGAAAACACTTATTCCTTGGCTTTTGCCCCTATTGGTCAAGGGTGATGCTTCAGGCAGTAACTCCCACAGTGACTGCCCCCTACACACATACACACACACACACACACACACACACACACACACACACACACTCAAACACACTCTGGTTGCTTATGCCTGAGTGTTGGGTGAGTTCTCATGGCTGGAAATCCCACCCAGAGATGCTCCAGGACAGGTAGGAATAGTTTGTCATGCGTTGAGGTGATGACACTGTCAGAATACATGTGCAAAACCAGTTGGAGCCTCCACAAAACTTGTCACTGCAGTAGCAGCTGGAATAAAATGAGACTGAGGTATGGTGTAAAACTGTGCCTAATACACCCAGGATTTATGCCCTTACCTCCACCTCCAGTGTTTAAAAGGTATTCCATATATATTGAATGGATAACACACCTATAATGCTTATGTTTGTTATTTAACAAATTTTGGACTGTAATATTCTATCAAAATATCTAGAAACCTGGTTGGCGAGGTGGCTTACATCTATAATCCCAGCACTTTGGGAGTCCAAGGCAGCAGAATCACTTAAGCTCAGGAGTTTGAAACCAGCCTACCAACATAGTGAGATGTTGGCTCTACAAAAAAAATCAAAAGATTGCCAGGCACAGTGGCTCAAGCCTATAATCCCAGTACTTTGGGAGACCAAGACGAGAGGATTGCCTGAGCCCACATGTTCAAGACCAGCCTGGGTAACTTGGTGAGGCCCCATCTCTACAATATATCAAAAAATTAGCCAGATGTGGTAGTGCGCACCTGTAGCTCCAGTTACTTAGAAGACTGAGGTGGAAGGATCGTCTGAGCCCAGCAGGTCAACTCTGGGGTGGCCGTGAGTGTGTCACTGCACTCCAGCTTGGGTGACAGTGAGACTCTAGCTCAAAAAAAAAATCAAAAAATCAGCCAGACATAGTGATACATGCCTGTAGTCCCAGTTCCTAGGAAGGCTGAGGCAGAAGGATCACCTGAGCCCAGGAAGTTGAAGCTTCAGTGAGCCATGATTGTGCCACTGCACTCCTGCCTGGGCGACAAAGTAAGATCCCAAGTAAAAAAAAAAAAAAAGGGATATCCAGAAACCTACTGTAATATTTCCCATTATTCCAGTTTCTCTCCTAAATATAATTCTCTCCTTCATTAGCCTAATAGTGTCTAACCTACACAAGAAATGTAATGGACCATTCATTCATGATTCTTTCAACCATTGTTTATTGTGCATCAAATATGTGCCTCTTGATATGCTAACTGCTAGAAATACAGAGCTAGACAGGGCATGATTCCTATCCTCACAGTGCAGCAGGGGCAGCGTTGTCCTTTTAATGGAGCAGAAATCCTACAATTGTGGATGGATGGAATCACAGCAGCAAAAAACAGAGGAGGTGCTGCTCATTATGTGTGGGACAGAAGCAAGAGTCAAAACACAATTCCTAGAGGAGATAATGCATAGGTTTAAATTTGGAGAATAAATACCCATCCTATGAAGAATCATTGGGGAAAGAGACAGACCAGAGAATGGTAACATCAGTTAGGAAAGGTAATTGAGATAGTTCAAACATTCAACAGATATTTTTTTAAGCATATAGTGTGTGCCAATTACAGTGGTGACACTTGTGATGGTAGTAACAGGTAGTGGGGACGGTCATGGTAGTGGTAATGGTAGTAGTGACAGTGGTGGTAGCAGTGGCGATGGTAATGATGGTGGTGGCAGTGGTTATAGTGGAGATAGTTGTGGTACTGGTGGGGCAATGGGGTGGTAGTGGTAGTGATAGTGATGATGGTAGTGGTGGTGATGATAATGGTTGCCATGATGGTGAAGGTCATGATATGTGATAGTAATGGTAATAGTTGGTGGTGATGGTGGTTGTGATGATGGTGGTGACAGTTATGGTAGTGGTGGTAGTTGTGATGGTGGTGGTGGTGATGAAGGTGTTGGTAGTGGTGGTAATGGTCTTGATGGTTGCCATGATGGTGGGGAAGGTCATGATAGTGATAGTAATGGTGATGGTGGTTGTGATGATGGTGGTGACAGTCATGGTGGTGGTAGTAGTAGTTGTGATGGTGGTGGTGGAGATGGTACTGATGGTTACCATAATGGTGGTGAAGGTCATGATGGTGATAGTAATTGTGATGGTGGTGGTAATGATGGTGGTAACAGACATGGTAGTGGTAGAAGTTGTGATGGTGGTGGTGGTGATGATGGTGATAGTGGTGGTGGTGATGGTCTTGATGGTGGTGAAGATCTTGCTAATGGTAGTGATGATGGTGGTGGTGGTGGTGGTGGTGGTTGTCATGATGGTGATGACAGTCATGGTGGTGGTAGTAATTGTGATGGTGGTGGTGGTAATGATGATTATGGTCTTGGTAGTGTTGAAGATCCTGTTAGTGGTAGTGATGATGGTGGTGGTGATGATGATGGTTGTCATGACAGTGATGACAGTCCTGGTGGTGGTAGTGGTTGTGATGGTGGTGGTGGTGATGATGGTTATGGTCTTGGTGGTGTTGAAGGTCTTGATTAGCGGTAGTGATGATGATGGTGGTGATAATGGTGGTTGTCATGATGGTGGTGAAGACCATGAGAGTGGTAGTGATGGTCATGTGGTTGTGGTAGTAATTGTCATGTGGTGGTGAAGGTCATAGTAGTGTTAGTGGTGATGGTGATGATGGTGATGGTGGTGTGATGATGTTCATGCTTGTGGTTTTATTGGAGGTAACAATAATAGCTATTTTTATATAGCATTGTCTCTGTGTCAGGCAATTTCTTTTTAAAAAATATTTATTTATTTATTATAGAGCTGAGGGGTACAAGTGAGGATTTACTACATAAGCAGGCTGCATGCAAGTGAAGTTTGGCTTCTAGGTGACCCTCACTACTCCTGGTATAGGACCAGGTACACTTCGTGTTGTCACGTGCCTCCCTACTCTCCTCTCTCCCTCCGTCCCTACCTCCCCTAGCAGTGCCCAACAACTGCTGATTCCACCCTTGTGCTAATGTGACTATTGATTAGGGCCCACTTATGAGTGAGAACATACAGTATTCAGTTACTTTTTTCTGTGACAGTTCACTTAGCATGGTGGTCTCCAACTGCATTCAAGTCGCTGCAAAGGCTATGATTTTGTTCTGCTTTACGGCTACATAATCCTCCAGTGTGTATATGCATATTTTCTTTATCTAGCCCACTTTCAAGGGACATCTGGGCTGATTCCATGTTTTTCCTATTGTGAATAGTGTGGCAATAAGCATGCGTGTGCAGGTGTCTTTTTGGTAGAGTGATTTGTGTCCCTCTGGGTATAGTTCCAGGAGAGGGATCGCTGGATCATATGGAAGATCAATTTTTAGTTCTTTTAGGAATTGCCACACTGCTTTTCATAGAGGTTGAAATAGCTTGCAGTCCCACCAGCAGTATAGAAGCATTCCCATTTCTCCACAGTCACACCAGCACCCATTGTTTTTTACTTATTAATGATAGCCATTCTTACTGCAGTTAGGTGGTATCTCACTGTGGTTTTGATTTGCATTTCTCTGATGATTAACAATGTGCCAGACAATTTCTAAGTACTTGACGTATATTTGACTCATTTGATGTTCACAACAATCCTATTAGGTAGACACTATATTGTCCTCTATTGCACATATGAGAACACTGACTTTAGACTGGGTAACCATGCCAGACCTTTCTGGGATGATAATTTTTGAGCTAAGAACTGAATGACAGGAAGGTGTCCAACACACAGAGTTCAGGTGTGGTGAGGAGAGAACACCAGGGGTGGGAGAAGCATTCCAGGAAGAGCTAAGCAGAGCAAAGACCCTAGATAGTGCATGAGCCTGACTAATCCACGGACTCCAGAGAAGGCCAGAAATGCCTGAGTTGCCAGAGTTCTTCAGTTGGCCACAGCTGAGGCAATGACAATGTCCTGGGTCAAGTGACAGAGCTACAGGGCAGTGAGAATGGGTAGGGATCTGAGAGATTTAGGAAGTGGCATCAACAGCACTCAGTTGATCCTTGGGTCAGGAAAGTGAGACTGGACAACTCTTGTAGACCAAACACACAGCAAAGCACTGGTCAATGTGCCACTGTCCCCTCTGCTCCTTAAGCAAATAATGTCTCACACAATCCCCAACTATGTACTCTTACCCATTTTTCTCATGAGGATATTGAAATGTAAATAAACAAATAACAACTATGACTACATAGTTAGTCAGTAGAATAGAAATTTAGAAATCCAGAGACTTAAGCCATTGCTGTACATGGTCATCATACAGGAACACCACCTTCTAACTTCTTCCACTTCCACCACTGACTCTTCAATCTCTGGGACCAAATAGATTTTTTGGCAATCACTGTAAGTAGTTGAATCATTTATATTTTTAAGCAGACCTAAAAATATAATTTCAAAATAACAAAAAAGTCAGAAATCAAGGTTTTATTGAAAATATCTCTACTGCAGTGCCATAATAAGCATTAATCCATAAGTAGATATATATACACACCTCTTTAAAACACATTATCACAGAGTAAATCAGAGTAAGTAAATAATCACAAATGTGCATAAGTATATAACACAGAGATTTTCACTGCAGCATCGTTGATACTGATAAACAATAAAGGATACAGACTAAATGTCTAACAATATTGTACTGGTTCAACCAACTGTGGGTATTTTTTTTAATAAAATTATTACCATGAGATTGAAGAATACCTAATCAAGAGAAGACCATCACCCCAAAATAACTGGATATCCAGGATTATAAAAACTAGGTACTCTGTAATCTAGTATTTGTTCTTGGGTGGTTAGATGCATGCATAGATACAGGTATGCATAAATACAGATATGTACAGGTAGATGGCCAACTGGATGGCCACAGGTGAATGGCTAACCAAAATAGAACAGAGGTTATCTCTGAGCGATTGGATTATGGAGATAGTGTGTGTTTGTGTGTGTAAGTAAATATATATATTTATATTGGTCAAAATGTTGCAAATATTATATATGTGTATAAATAGTCTATAAAGTATAGACATTTTGTGCTATAAGAATAAATACAAAGAAAAGCTCTTTTTAAAATATATCATCGTTTCACCCCAGATTACATATTAAAAAACTGAGGTACTAAGGTCAAAAGTTCATAGCAACGTGAGCAAAGAAAGGCAGCATTGAAAACTTTGGTATCTAATTCTCTAGTTAGGCCCTTAGTCACAAATTCAAAATGCTCTACTCTTTAATTATCTGGAAGATTAAAAATTGGTTGAGTCTGTCTATACAGTGTTGAACTCCACCTTCAGTTAAGACTCTTTCCCTCACTTGTATATATTAAAAACAACTTCAATTCAAATGAAACAGAGAAAATGTTAAAAGCTTTTCTTACTGTTGGAATCATATAAATGTAAACAATGTGAAAGAGCCCTTCAGTTAGTTTAATCCAAACAAACAAAAAAATTAAGAATTCAGCCTTGTTTTACTTTTTCCCCAGAAGATAGACTCATAATTAAACTTTTCACCTTTCCAAATTACTAACTCTGTATCCTGCACAGTGGGTGGTTTTCTTTCCAGACATTCTGACTTGGAACGCTGTAGAAAGCAGGAGTCCCTGAATGGAATTTATAGCTAAATTTAACCAGGCATATTTTAATAAGATTAGCATATCTTTGTCTTTCAACACTAAGTACCTTACAATTAACTGAATTTAGACAGCATATTGTTTCATCAGAAGTGAGATTGGAAGCCTTAATTTCCATATTTATTGATGTTGGATGTGGCAGGAAGTCTGAGTAAAAATTCCTGTGTCTGCCCTAGAGAGATTTCAAGAACAAAAATGTGTTAACCTTTGCAGGAAGCTAACATAGACACAAAAATCTCACCTCAATGCTGACTTCTAGACAAAGTCACCATGGCTTTTGCTGGGGGAAGAAAACTAGGAATGTCCCCCTACAACTAAGAGTACTTTATCTAGACAGCCAGGAACCCAAAGGGCTTGAGTGAGAACATGACTTGGAGGCCGCTAAGGCCGGTCCTTCTAGAAACCCCTGTGAAAGGCCATTTTCAAAACCTACTGTCTTCCTTGTTACAGTCGGGACCAGAGGAACGTAGTCAAGGGCAAACAAATAAATATATCTTTTTTTGATGAATTCAAAACTAGCCAAAGATCATTTTTATGATGTAACCAATGGAACACAATGTTTTAATAAACTGTAAAAAAAAATAGGATAAGTAGGAAATATGGCCCTTTTTCATCTTCAACTTTTCCATCTTGGAAAGCATGTTTCAAAGAAGTCATCCAGTTAAGAGTGCATATACGTAGGCATTACCCACCGAGAACTACCTTGAAGGGGAGAAAATTAATTTGGCAAATTGCTCAATTCCTCACCAGAAGCTGTGAACGCAGCAGTTGGTCACTGAAGGGACAGACTGTGTTTACTGAAGGTAATGAGCAGAAGATGAAGCTCTTCCCAGGTACAGGGGCCATCTCTTCACAGGGCCACAACCCAGAGGATGTATAGAAACCTCCCTCCTCCTCCCTGAAGCTAATTAGCAGCAATGCTGCATGTAAATAAACCCAGGAGGAGGTAGATAGATTGGAAGGGAATTAGAAAGAGCTGCAAGTTATCACACACAAATAGCTGTGTGTCAATAATACAGTATATAAGATAATGAAAGAAGTTCAGAGAAGAAAATCACAATCAATATTTCCTACATCTAACATCACACTACTTGATGAAATTGCCTTCTAAATATGAAACTAGTGTCTACCAAAATCAAGCAGATAGATCACCTTTGCTGAATGACAGTTTGCATCCTTTTAGCATAAATGCCCTCTCAGAACCTAACATTCATTATTAATTGAAACTTTTAGAGGGAGGGTTGACAGAAACATTAGACTGTGTTCATTTATTTGGACCCAAAATGTGACTCTACAGGATAACTCATTCACTTTTAGGAAAACTCGCTGGCCTCAAAACTAAATATTCATAGAAATCTCAATATAACATCAAATATTTTACAATAAATGAATTTGTCAATAAGGAAAGTTTTATGTATCTATTAATATCTCACTGACATGTAAGAAATATTTTGACAAGTTACACTTTCTTGACTTTACTAGTCCAGAATGTTTTTTGTCAGACCAATTAGTTTGCTTTCAGCTGCTGCCAATAAATAACAGCCATAATTAATTTGTGAAATGCTTTCATAGTTTTCTGATTTTCAACCAACTATTTTATCTGGTGAACTGCACTGCCTACTGCATTTGAAGAAAATTTTCAATGTTAAGAGCAAAATATTTTGCACCTTCCTCAGTTGAAATATGTTCCACCCAATTAGCACACCTGCTCTCACAAAGGACACATGGTGCTCTAAAAACTATAGCTTAAACAGGAACCCCACACACCCAACCCTGAATCAAGAAACCTTGTGGATATCACCCATGTGCCCACGTCCATGTTTTATATAATCCTATATAAAGGACTGAATGATCTCATAATTCCTAGCTGTGCTCTTATCCAATTATAATAATGTCAAGGTAAAAAACTAAGAGGCAAACATTTCCTCAGAGACTGGCAGTTCCTCCAAATAAATGTAAAATGATGACGTGAGTTGGAGTGTGAAAGAGCAAGGCATATTTGTTTCATACTTGTGGGAAACTGGTCCTAGTCCTCCTTAGAGAGCTTGTGTGTGTGTGTGTGTGTGTGTGTGTGTGTGTGTGTGTGTGCACGCGTGCGCACGCGCGCACACGCACACTAGAATAGAACTCTACATATATAGACATATTAAAAAACAGAGAAGTCAATGAGCGCAGCAAAAAAGAAATTGTAAAACCTACAACTTGACACTTTCATGAAAAACTACATTTTCATGTTTCAAAGTTTTTACATAAAACTTTGTATTTTGCCATAGTAGTTTTAAGTTTCCCTTCAAAATAACTAATCAAAACTTTATCTAAACATATTGTAAGGCACAGATATAAAAAATCAAAAAGAGTTTGTAATCCCAGTATTTTGGAAGGCTGAGGCAGGAGGATCGCCTATTGTCAAGAGCTCAAGACCAACCGAGGCAACATAACAAGACCTTGTCTCTACAAAAATATTTTAAAATTAGCGAGGTGTGGTGGTGAAGTCCCAGCTACTGGGGAGGCTGAAGTGGGAGGATTACCTGAGCCCAGAATTTTGAGGTTGCCATAAACCATGATCGTGCCCCTGCACTCCAGTTAGGCAACAGAGTGAGACCCTGAAAAACAATTAAAAATTAATTTTTAAGAAGAATCAATAAGAGAAAGTAATATCACATAATTACCACTATTATTCACAGGGTTCTTAAATGGCTGTAACTTTTATAAGTTTTTATTCCTCATTTCTGTTTGTTTTTTTTTTATTCTAATTGGTCATAAAATGAAGCATTCCTTGCCCTGCTTTCTCTAAGTTATATCGGAATGCCAAAGAGATAACTTTGGTATTTTGTCTGGCATGACTCCTTTCCCACAGAGCCACAAAACATTGGCATGGACAGATAGATAACAACTAGATGGTCACCCAGCCCCTGTGGACAGCGAGCTAACTTTATATACTACACCAGAAACATCGGAAATTATAAAAGATAAAGATTTTGACTGGAATGAACAGAAATGGCAAAAATTTAATATGTATTTGTGTCAGCCTCAAAATTATAATTCACTGGATTCTGAGCATTTCGCAAAAGGGTAACTACCAACTAACTTCAGACTATGTTGAAATGATTTAGGAAAGTGATACCATAACATTTTGTATGATATTCTAAAACTTCACAAACAGGACTTATGCCAGTTGGCCCTTTGGGCAGTGTCATGACTAGGCAACGTGCTGTATTTTTCAGAGGATAAATTCCAGAAGTTTACCCTGACTTGGATTGAGTGTACTAGCCTTGAAATGTTGCAGCCAAGCAGCACACGTGACTGAGGCAGGAGCAGAGGAGACCAGGTGCCCATGCACTAACATGCTGCCACATCCTCAGTCGAATGGTAAGACTGGAGCTCCGTGTGTGAGAATCACACCACGTGCTTCTTTTTTTAAGTTTAAAACTAAGTGTTCTTCACTTTAAAATAAACAGTATATAACAGCATTCATTTTTGTAAAAAAAAAAAAAAAAAACTACAAATGATAACCAGAAAAATTGAAACAAAATGTCCTATTGACCATCACTTAATTCCATGCCCCTCCACAGTAGAGGTGACTATTGGCATCAGTCGAATGTGTATCCTCCTGAACATTTTGTTATGCATACACACGACATTACGCATAACATAATGAACAGGTACCTGTAGGAATTTAGTTTGTATGTATGTGTTGGGAGGCATAAGGTGTGTGTGGTTCAGAAACTGGCTATTTTTACTGAAAAAAAAATTTAGGGCCATATGCATGACTCAATCACAGTCTTTTTAACTGATATTCAACAGCAAATATTTTTTTTATTACCACTCCCTAACTAAAAATATGACATAGTTTCCCATTTTCTTTATTGTAAAAAGAGACCCTGAGACAAACATCCTTGTATATGTTTAGTACATAGCAGGTCACATGTGCAAGTGACTCCCTAACATAGATTAAAAAAAGATTGTATTTATTTTATATTATGGTAGATGGCAACAATTCCCAAATAATTCTCTCCATCTCTCCATGCACATTCTGCAACATAACTTTCATGTGTTCCCGACAAGAAACGCTTTGGCCCCTGGGACATTTGCAAACCTTTCACAAGCAGAGGTTTGAAAAGTGCTTGCCTCCCCCCCACTCCACCCTGCTGCTCAGAAAAGCCGCTTTCTGAGAGTTCTTCCAGCAGGCAGCACTTCCGTGCTGTCAACTAGTCTAGGCGCTGTTATGTTCGGTGTCTTGAGGCAGGACCAGCATATACAAATGGCTGTCTGTCCTCCTTCCTTCCCAGCTGGCAGTGGCAGAGAAGAGCACAGCACTGGGAGAAACCTAGTGGGTGGGCCTGGGGTCCCAATCCCTGGCTAAGAAGGTGTCAGTCTTCTTTCTTATTTTATACATTTTCTTATCTATTCATCTATTTTCAAGTCAGGGTCTCACTCTGTCACCCAGGCTGGAGTGCAGTGGCATAATCTCAGCTCATTGCAGCCTCGATCTCCTGGGCTCCAGGGATGCTCCCACCTCAGTCTCCCAAGTAACTGGAACTACAGGCACATACCACCATGCACAGCTAATTTTTTTATTTTTTATAGAGACAGGATCTCCTTATGTTGTCCAGGCTGGTCTTGAACTACTGACTTGGGGTGATCCTCCTGCCTTGGCTTCCCAAAGTGCTAGAATTATAGTCGTGAGCTGCCAGGCACATCCTCAATTTACTATTTTTAAAAAGATGAAATACAAAACATTCCATTTATACATTTCAACATTTTAACATGACAGTCATACTTTACAAATAAAGGATAAGAAGCATAATCATCTTTTCAACGAGTATAATGATAAGTTGATTCCTAATGAAAAAGAAAATCAATTAAATATAAATAAAATCAATTATTTAAAAAAAGCACAAGTGTTTGTGCCTTGCTTACTCTGCTCTATGGCAGAGAGATTACTAGGTGAAGAAGCCTGGGCTAGCCCACTGTGGATGAGAGCCTATGGTGTCTCAGCTAACACCACCCAAACCAACCAACCTGCCAGATGCCCAGACCCAGACAAGTGAATGGAGCCATCCCAGACCACCCAGCCTCAGCTGAGCTAGCCCTGATCAACCGAATTGCCCAGCCAACTCACAAAAATGTAGGAAATAGTAAGCGCTTATTGTCTCTATACTGCTAGGTTTTGGAGTGGTCTGTTACACAACAAAAGCCAAATGCCGAAAACAGAGAGCGTCCAATAGGCTACACCATTTTGTACTCATACCAGAAGACTATGAGACTTTTCATTTCCTGGATATCATGTTATACAAAAATTATCAGGTAATTTCTATTTACATGAAAAAAATAAAAGCGATGCAACCAGCCAGTAAGCATAGAAAAAGATGTTCTCTCTTTTTTCTACATAATGATAACTACTCTGTCCTTCACTGACCACCTGTTCTTGTCTCACCTATCTGAAGCTACCAATCAGAAGCATGGAGAAGAGAAATGGCATGTACATTGGCTACCCTAGGGGTGCCATGCAGGGTAACTTTCAATACTTCCAGTGTATATCTGCCAAAAACTGACAACTCTTAAGAGAATACCTCTGTGTAAAGTTTATTCTACTCAGTAGAGTGAGTAGATTTGAGGTCTTAAACCTGAGCAGTCACTTCACTATGGATTTCAAACCATTCAATAGAACAGTGACTTAAAAACTACATTTTGAGCTGGGTTCAGTAACTCATGCCTGTAAACCCAGCACTGTGGGAGGCCAAGGGAGGAAGATTTCTTGAGCCCAGCAATTCAAAACCAGCCAGGGCAACATAGTGAGTGCACATCTCTATAAAAAAAAAAAAAAAAAAATTAAGCCGGGCTCGGTGGCTCAGCCTGTAATCCTGCGCCTTTGGGAGGCTGAGGTGAGTAGATTGCCTGAACCTGAGGGTTCAAAACCCGCCTGGGCAACTTGGCGAGACCTCATCTCTACAATAAATCAAAAATTAGTCAGGCGTGGTAGGGCGCGCCTGTAGTTCCAGCTACTTGGAAGGCTGAGGCGGAAGGATCACCGGAGCCCAGCAGGTCAAGGTTGCGGTGGCCGGGAGCAGCCACTGCACTCCAGTCTGGGCAACAGAGTGAGACTCCAACTCAAAAAAAAAAAAAAATTAAAAACTAGCCAGGCATGGTGGTGCATGCCTATAGTCCCAAGTACTCAAGAGGCTGGGGTGGAAAGATCACCTGAGTCCAGGAGGTTGAGGCAGTTGTGAGCCATGATTGTGCCTCTGCACTCCAGTGTGGGCAACAGCGTAAGACTCCAACACAAAAAAAAAAAAAAAAAAAAAAAAAGCACATTTTGCAGAAAGCCAAGATTTCATGGAATCAGAAGTTTTGAAAAATAACCACTCAAATTTCACTTTTTAATATGATCTTTACTACTTTAAATATATACAATATATATAATATATATACAATATATAAAAGGTACATTATGAAAAGAAAAATACAGGGTTCTCAGAGTCCATGGAGAGGTAGACTGGGCTAATGCAAAAACATTCCTGCCACAAAACACCTGGAGATGCAAGATAAAAATTTAATGCAGACCTGAACTCAGAAGCTAGAAAGAGAAATCCCCAGCAAGCAAGAAAGAGCAGCCCGAAAGCCAGAGGGGTGAACAGGACAGAAGGCCAGGAAGTAGGCCCATTACACATGTCAAGTGTGACTGACACGCGGAATTAAGTCACCACCACGCAAAGGCTTCTAGCTCAGTGAACAGTGCCTGCCTGCTGACCTGAACAGGAGACAACAATGATGAGCGTATTTTTAAAACTGCGGATATGGGCAGGTTTAATACCTGATTTGCACCACACACTTGGCATTAGAAACCACAGAGCCTTCCCCCCCAATCCCTTCCTGCAAGAATTCTCTATTTAAGCTATCAATTAAGAGGAAGGGTACCACACAGACATTTTCAGGCTAAAAGGCGTAACTCAAGAAGAAGGAAACAGAACTAAAAAGAAAGAAGTGAAATGTAAGGAGTAAAGAACATAAAAAAGAGGTACAGATAAGGCTGGGCAAGTATTGAACATAAAAAATTACAATTACGATGACCAACGTGGATGATTAAAACAAGATGAAACTATGATATCAGGAAACGATAACACAAGATGAGGGAAGTGTGTAGGGTCAAAGCAATCAATCTGGTGAATTATTAAAGAGGCAAATAGAAATATTGATTAGACTTTGTCAAGTCAAATATGGATGTTACAAACGTAAAGGTCACTGAAAAAGAATAAAAATAAAATGCATAATTTCTGGTAAAGGAAACTAAAGAAAACCAATCAAACCAATAAAAGGCAGGAAAGGAGGGGAAAATAAAGATGTGTCAAAGAGAAAGCAGAATAAATCATAAAAATAACTTTTATGTTTTTATATGTAATGAAGCACAAAAATTGTATTACTTCTGAGGTGCACGTTTGTTCACATGTTAATGTTTCTGAAATCAGAATGCAGATCTCAACTGATGCTATATCAAAATCACTGTTGGCCATGCGGCATTTGCAGGTGGATGTCAGGGACAACGCACATGTGAACATCAAAAGCACCAGCATCAAAACCTGCATAATGGGTGCTGGCATCTCAGAAGAAAAGTTTTAAAACTATAGTAGAGCAGTATTTTAACTCTTAAGAAGCAAACAGTGGTGAGGGGGGAGTGAGAAGGTGATGAATCAAACAGGTCTAACAACATTCCCAAAGCTGGACTCAAAAAGAGGTTTGTTCTATGTAATTTCAAAGCCAGCTTAAGAGCCAATTCCAATGGCTTTTACTTCCTTTGAGAAATGCAGCATCCCCAAAGCTCTGATAGCATGAATGTGGTGGGGCCTGGAAAAAACAGACATTAGAGACCCTGAAGTCAAAAACAGATTCAGAAGAGTCAGACTCTGAATGTGACAGTTTTTAGAAATAACTTTATTAATTTAGTTCACATATATGTATGCATAAGATCAACATATGATTTCTAAACTATTTCTAATTAATTATAAAAGATCCCTTTTAATAAGTTTTTTTTAAAGCATTATATCGCTGTTTAATTGCATTTTTTTTCCCTTTCTTTTTGGTACCTAAAATGATGCTGTATCTTATAACCAATGGAATTTACAGAAATACAGTATAAGGTAATCATAATAAATGTAAAGAAACTAGACTTCTGAAATAAACTATAGAGACCTATAGGTACTTTGAAAATCTAGATATAAGTTGTTAACAAGAGACACACCTGAAATATAATGACATAGAAAAATTAAAAGTAAAAGAATGCAGCTCAGTCTGTAATCCCAGCACTCTGGGAGGCCGAAGCAAATGGATTGCCTGAGTCCACGGATTTGAGACCAATCCAGGCAACTTGGCAACACCTCGTCTCTACCATAAATCAACAAAAATTAGCCAGGTATGGTAGCTCGTGCCTGTAGTTCCAGCTCATTGGAAGGCTAAGGCGGAAGGATCACTAGAGCCCAGCAGGTCAACGCTGAGGTGGCCGTGAGTATGCCACTACACTCCAGCCTAGGTGACAGAGTGAGACTCCAACTCAAAAAAAAAAAAAAAAAAAAGAATACAGGGGAAATAGCTGAAAAATAATAATAGTAAAACCTCATATATAGACATATAATCATCAACAAAGCTCATTTTAAGTGGTGAGAAGAAAAAATTATTAGAAATAAAGAGGATTATTGACTAATAATGAAAGAAACAATTCACCAGGTCTTGAACTACTGCACTCAAGCAATCCTCTCGCCTCAACCTCCCAAAGTGTTGGGATTACAGATATGAGTCACCACCCTGGCTCACCAGGAAAATATAATTTTTGAACCTTTATGCACCTAACATCATAGCCTCAAAACAACAACAAAAAGCAAACAAAATAAACCCAAAAAAAGTAGAATTATTGGGGGAAAAAAAGGAATCCACAATTCTAGTAGGGAATCTTAACTTTAATTTCTCAATAATTAATTCAATCGTCATATATATAAACATTATAGTTAGGAAAGTCACATTCTTTTCAACTACACATGGAACATTTACAAAATCAAGCAATGGACTAAACTACAAAACAAGTCTCAAAAAGCATATATCACATAGAACATGTTCGCTGACCAAAATGCAATAAAAAATCAGAATTTGGAAACATTCCTAAATAATTCATGGTTCAAAATAGAAATTTTAATAAAAATTAGAAAAATTTAACAAAACCAAAAACATATGCCTTGGAAAGACTAATACAATGGACAAATTCTGGCAAGATAATTTAAGAGAAATATTCAAATAGGCAACTTAAGAATAATGAGGAAACAAAACCATAGATATAACAGGGTTGTCACAGACCTTGTGAAAAAGTGGTCCTGAAATTCTTGGGGGGAAATGGATATGATAATTTCAATAACCAAAATAACCAAGATAATTTTGAAGAGGAAAATCGAGGTGTCTTCACCTACCTGAAACAAGACTTAAGAAAACTTAGTAATAAAAATATGTGTCAGCACAGAAATAGTAAATAGGTTCATTTAACTGAATGGAACCTAGAAACAAACACAACTACATGAGAGATCTGGGTATATACTTGATGACATCACAAGTGAAGAGAAAGATAATTTACTAACTGTTTATCTGACAAAGGCCTAACATCTAGGATCTACAAGGAACTCAAATGTGCCGAAAAGTCCCATCACAAAGTGGGCAAAAGATATGAATAGACATTTCTCAAAAGCAGACATACAAGCAGCCAACAGATACATGAAAAAATGCTCAGCCTCACTAGTCATCAAAGAAATGTAAATTAAAACCACACTGAGATACCACCTAACTCCAGTCAGGATGGCCATCATCAATAACTCAAAAAATAACAGACACTGGAGAGGATGTGGGGAAAAGGGAACACTTCTACACTGTCCGTGGAAGTGTAAACTAGTACAACCTCTGCAGAAAACATTATGACGATTCCTAAAAGATTTAAAAATTGACCTTCCATTCGACCCTGCAAACCCCTGGTGGGAATATACCCAGAGGAAGTCAAATCACTCTATGAAAAAGAAACCTGCACATGCATGTTTATTGCAGCATTGTTCACAATAGCAAAAACATGGAACCAACCATGCTGCCCATCAAAAGAGAACTGGATTTTAAAAATGTGGTACATATACACGATGGAATATTATGCAGCCATAAAGAAGAACAAAATTATGAATCTCACAGCAACTTGAATGGACTTAGAGTCTATAACACTGAGTGACCTATCGCAGAAACAAAGAATTGAGTATCGCATGCCTTCACTCATAATACTTAAGCAATTACAGTAATACTATAAGAAAGAGATTGGGAGTAGTGGGAAACTGCCAGGGGAGGGCGTGGATTGGCAGTAGTAGGAAACTGCCGGGGCAAGGCGGGGGACATCTCATCAACAAGGGTACCTGCATAATGAACATTTGTATACCTCACCCTGAACTGGACCCCACATCTTTAACATTAAAAATTTTTTTTTAAATGAAGAGAAAGAGTGGGACTGTTCGATAACTGAGCTGTCTTAATTGGCAATATATATAAGAAGAAATAAAATTGGAAACCTACTTCACAAAATTAAATTCCATATAGATTAAAACCAAAATATGACAACAAAAGCCTTAAAATATTACAGAATATCTTTATGACACGTTAGAAAGGATTTCTTTCTTTTGTTCTTTTTTTCTTTCCTTTTTTAAGAGTCATGTCTCGCTCTATTGCTCAGGCTGGAATGCAGTGGTGCAGTCTGCAGCCTCAAACTCCTGGACTCAAGCGATCCTCCCGCCTCAGCCTACCAGGTAGCTGGGACTAGAGGTGTGAGTTACTGTGCCCAACTTGGGAAGATTTCTTAAACAAAACATGAGGAAAAAAAAAAAAAACCTTAAAGAAAAAGATTGCGAAGCATGAGCAGATTAAGAATTCAAAGATTTTTACCAAAGATCTAATAAAATAAAAGGATAAGTCATAGACATGGAGAAAACATTTTTCAAAGCAAATGAATGAATATCCAAACATTTTTAGAATGTGCTCAAATTTAAATAAAAAAGACAAAACAAAACAGGGGAGAAAATGGACAAGGGATAAGAGGAGATAATTTGTGAAAAAGGTAACCCCACTGGTTAAAAATCATTTTAAAAATGTGTTTAATGTCATTAGTAATCAGAAATGCAAAGTAAAACAAAGTGCTTCCCCATCAATAACAAACAGTGGGAAAAGGAAATCATGTTTAGTAAATGATGCTAGGGAAACTGGCTAGCCACATGGAGAAGAATGAAACTGAACCCCTACCTATCACTATATACAAAAATCAACTCAAAATAGATCAAGTGCTTAAATGCAAATTCTCAGAATATAAGAATCCTAGAAGAAAATGTAGAGAACACCCTCCTGGACATTGGAGTAGGTAATGAATTCATGACCAAGTCCTCAAAAGCAAAAGAAACGAAAGCTAAGTTAGACAGGTGGGACCTTAGCAAACCGAAAAGCTTTTGCACAGCAAAAGAAACCGTCAAGATAGTAAAGAGATAACCCTTGGGATGGGAAAAATATTTGCAAGCTATGCATCTGACAAAGGCCTAACATCCAGGATCTACAAGGAACTCAAATGAATTGAAAGGGGGAAAAAAAACATTAAAAAGTGGGCAAAGGACGTGAACAGATGCTTCTCTAAAGATGACATACACACAGCCAACAGACATATGAAAAAATGCTCAGCCTCACTAATCATCAGAGAAATACAAATCAAAACTACAATGAGATACCACCTGACTCCAGTAAGGATGGCTATCATTTAAAAGTCAAAAACAACAGGTGTTGGCGCAGCTGCAGAGAAAAGGGACCGCTTCTACACTGTTGGTAGGAGCGTAAGCTAGTTGAACCTCTATGGAAAACAGCATAGCGATTTCTCAAAGAACTAAAAATCGACCTTTCATACGATCCAGCAGTTCCTCTCCTGGGAATATACCCAGAGGAACATAAATCACTCTACCAAAAAGACACCTGCACACGCATGTTTATTGCCACACTAGCAAAAAACATGGAATCAACCCAGATGCCATTGAAAGAGGACTGGGTCAAGAAATTGGTGGTACATATACACGATGGAATATCATGCAGCCATAAAGAAAAACAAAATCCTGGCCTTCACAGCAACTTAGGTGCAGTTGGAGACCAAGACCATCATATTAAGTGAAATATCACAGAAACAAAGTACTGAATACCACATGTTCTCACTCATAAGTAGGTCCCAAACCCTGGACACCCTAGCACAAGAATAGAATTGGCAGTCACTGGATACTGCTAGGAGAGAGAGAGGGGGAGGGGAGAAGAAGGAGGAGGGGGAAGCAAGGGGGACATGAAGCACACACTGGGTACCTGGTATACTATTAGGGGAAGACAGGGCCAGCTAGAAGCCCAAACTTCACCTGAATGCAACTTACATAGCAAATCCCCACTTTCACTTCAAAACTCTAAATAACAAACGAAAATAAAACAATGTGCTTCCTCCAGAAACTCATCAGATTGGGAGAGTCTGATCTCCTAAGTGTTGATGAGGCTGTAGGAAATCAGAAACTCTTGCAAATTTTCTGTGGGCATGTAACTTGGTTCAGTCATTTTGAAGAGCAAGGGGTAATAATTTGTAAATTTAAAAGGGATTATACTCTACTCATCACCATTCCATGTCCAGATATCTACTTTTGAGAAATGTTGGAACACGTACACATGGGGATATAACCAAAGATATTCTCTGCAACACCAAGTGTACCAGTGAAAATGTGGAAACCAGAAAACTGCTCATCAATAGTGGGGAAGATAATAAAGTGTGGCTTATGAGTACAATGGGATGCTATGATCAGTTTAAAATTTTTAATCAGAAATATATATTCATCAAACTGTTGAGTTTACAAAGCTACTTATAAAAAGATAGCTATAATACCACTTGTAAAATATCTAAAAATCCTTTCAAAACAATATCATATAGTTTATGTGTATATGTGTGTTTTTTATGTATAAAAAGTGGTCAGAAGTGGCAATTCCTGCCATCTTTAGGATGCTTACTTCTGAGAAGAGAGAGGGTGGGAGTGTGGGGGTTTGATCACATTTGTAAAGTTGTATTTATTTAAAATAAGAGAGATCTGAGGCAAATATGTGAAAATAACACATTAAATGTGGTTTGTATATTTGTGCATTTTCTACATGTTTGAAATATTTCACAATAACTGTTTGGGGTTTTTGTTTGTTTGCTTGTTGTTTGTTTGTCTTTTGAGTTGGAGTCTCATTCTGCCACTCAGGCTGGAGTGCAGTAGCACGCTCATGGCCACCGCAGCCTCAACCTGTTGGGCTCAGGCGATCCTTCCACCTCAGCCTTCCAAGTAGCTGGTACTACAAGTGCATGCCACCACAGCCAGCTTATTTTTTTATTTTTTGTGGAGACGAGGTCTCACCAAGTTGCCCAGGCTGTCTCGAAACCCTGGACTCAGGCAATTCTCTCGCCTCGGTCTCCCAAAGTGCTGGGATTACAGACATGAGTCATCGCGTCCGACCTGTTTTCATTTTTATAAAAGAAAAACATACCATGCTTACATGGTAGGGGAAAACAACAAGAACTTTACAAAACAATTGGAAAGTAAAATCCAATGTAGTCAAAGGAGGGCAAAATATCTCTTTACAAGCTCTAAAGCTGGTATCGGAAGTGTGGTTTTATTGATGGTATTTGTGGTCTAGTGACTTTCCTAATACTGACCTCAGCACTGAGCAGATTTACCCCAGATCACTAGCAGTGCTAGGGGAAGGCAGTCCTATCTCTGAGGGAACCGAACTTGCAGGAAGAGTAACAAAGCAGAGCAGGGGCCAGCCAAGACACCCCAAGGTTTCCTTCCAAAGCCTCAGTAGTATTCCAAGTAGTAGGAGGAGCCAGGGAGCAGCCAGGAGGTGCAGGGAGCAGCCAGGAGTACCAGCGGAGATCAGGAGGGGAAAAGACACTCCCCAAAACTGTGTGAACGATTGTAACATGGAAACCCTCAACAAACTCTCAAATACTGAAAGATCAGCATTTACATGAAGTCCTTAGAATAAGACCACTTTTGGTATTTCTGTGTGTCCATCTAAATTTCTAATGAGATTGGTTAGGAAAGGTACAGGTTAGGCTGGGCATGGTGGCTCACACCTATAATCCTAGCACTTTGAGAGGCTGAGGTGGGAGAATTGCTTGAGCCCAGGAGTTCAAAACCAGCCTGGGCAACATAGTGAGACCTCGTCTCCACACACACACAAAAAAGAATCAAAAGGTACAGTTTGGCACTGGTTTATTTCTAAACTCAGGTGTACACAGGATGACACAAATGCCATTCATAAGTGGTATTTTCAAACTTGTGTGCTCATCAAAATAGCTTCAGTAAGTCTTTTAAATTGATTTTTATTGTCCATTTCATAATTGGAACTTAAACGCAGATATTTTATGTATTTATATGGTGTAGTTTGATGCAAGATTTGGTTTGGAAGAAAAGGTCTCACTTTTCCACGGTGTTTAAAAACACTGTGATGTAATATGTGGCAGAAGAATGAGCCTCATCAGTAAAATGTGACTCACAATACTTATTTTGCATATTTGCCATGAGGCTTAAACATTATAAATACATGGAGATGGAGACAGAGATGGAGGTGGATATGGTGACACGGTCATGTAACAGAATGTTGGCTGCTTACTCAAATTCATCTCCATGTCCCTTCTTTCTTTCTTAGAAACATTCATTATATTTGGGTATTGATCCTCCTCCGCATGGTACTTCAGAGAAAGATGAACTCATTCCAGGGATGGGGCAACGAATTTCTTTAAGCCAGTTGTGGTACAAGTAATCCCATTCCTCTTGCCAATGATTGGTTTAGGAATGGGAATTCAGCCTAATTCAACCAATGCAATCAGCCAGGAGACTTCAGGGAAGATGCCAGCTTGCTGCAGCCACCTTGCGACTCTGGGGTCACCCCAGTCAACGCTCCTGAGTGAAGCAGGGCAAAGAAACAGAAGGAACCTGAATTCTTGATGATATTTTGGAAAAATCTGTATCAACCATCCTGGGAAGCTGTCCTACTTCTGTACTTCTTATTTTGTGAGATAACAATTTCCATCTTGCATGAGCCAGGTTGAGTTGGGTTAACCGCTACTTGTTGCTGCAACATCCTAAAAGATTTTTTTTAAAAAGAAGAAGAAGAAGGGGTGAAGGCCAAAGCCAAGCCTGGCACATAAAAGGCATGCTATAAATGGTAGCTAACATTATTATTCTACTCCAACATTGCTCACCCAGTCTCCTCCCTCACGACCCTCCAATACATTAACAATGGAACACAGATCAAACTACTTTCCATCCTTATTCTGGTCACTGTTCTTCTTAAGCAAAGTGACTATTCCCTATAGTTACTATTAGCATAGAATCCAAACTTCATTTTTCTAAGTACCGTTTTTATTGCTCACTTGGGGGATTTAGGAACAAGGCTCACATTCATCATTCTGCAATTATGAGTTATAGACTAGGATCCACTCTGTTTAGTTATATGTACATTTTTTACTCTGATCAAAAAAAATCAGGATGTATAATTCCAATAGATTATCTTCCAGCAGACACTTTGGTATTTTATTACCACAAGGCAATGAAACTCCAATAGAACGCTAATAAAAATGAATCCTTTCAGATTTTTGACAGGTAATACATCAGGTGAATCTTTCTGTTCTGTTTACCTTAAGACTGGGGGACAAAACCAAAGCAATCACAAAATGCAGAGGCAATGCCACAGTACAGATATTCTGAAATAGGAATCCAGAGACCACATGGATCCCAATGGAAAACATAGCGATTCAATCATCAACAGGGTGAGAGACCAACAAGGAAAAACACGAATCTTTCTCTTTTAGCCCCCAAATTAGCAGAACATCTTGATGCCAGCATACCCAAGGAAGCGACTCTCCACCAGGAGTAACAGTTGCTTACTAAGGCAGAGATTCTTAAGGAAGGTGGAAGCAAACTGTAAAAAGCCACGCTGGTGATTCTGGTTCACTGTGGATAGGACTGGAGAATCTCCTGGTTGAAAATCCTGTCCTAACAAGTCAGCAATCACATTCTACTAAAAGCCTCCAGGCAAAACTTAGTAAGCAAGGAGCCTCCCAAACTAGCATCTACAGAAGAAAGACAATAACCAAGATCAAAACCAGCAATGCTCAAACAAACGGCTCAATATGCCACAAATATTTTCCTGACAGCAAAGAATGATGCAAAAACAGGAATAATGTACAGAAAGTAAAAAACGGACACCAAGTGCTAGAGAAAATACAAAGCTCAAATAAACTTTAGTACTTTCATGAGGGTATCTTTTTTTAGAAACCGGTTTGCTTGGGGTTATTGGCTGCAGGGAATTGAATACAGTCACAGACTGAAACACTGTATGGTTCCCCTGAAATAGATGTTCTCTGTAGGTTGTTGGAAGCTATTTACTACTCAACCCTATGAGGTTCTGGAAAACACACAGGTGAGAAATAAAGTCTCACCTCTGGCAGTCCTTAATAGTTATGCATCCTACCTGTTTAGTACGGTGTTCCTGCAAGTAATTCCCCTGCAGGGAGTTTGTGGGAAGACAGGGATGCTAACAAACACTACAAACCACCCAGCTCGTTTTGCTAGACAGAGTCATTCTCTAACCCGGTCTCACCTGGAGGCCCTACAGGCAATTGGATTGCTTAAAGCAGGAATATACTAGAGCAAAACACACTGCTCTAGTGAAATAAACAGCTGGAACCTTAGTAATAGACCTCACCTGCATTAGGTTACAGGAGGAGAGAAGAAAGGACTTAAAGTTTGATGATAATTAACACACAAAGAAAGTAAGAATCTAGCCGGGCACAGTGGCTCATGCCTATAATCCCAGCATTCTGGGAGGCCAAGGCAAGAGGATTACTTGAGTCCAGGTGTTCAAAATCAACTTAAACCTCATCACTACAAAAACCAAAAATCATTGGGACGTGATAGTGCATGCCTATAGTGCCAGCTATTCCGGAGGCTGAAGCAGAAGGATCACCTGAACCTAGGAGGTCAAGGCTGCGGCGGGCCATGACTCAAAAAAAAAAAGAAAAGAACAAGAAGAAAAGAAAGTAAGAATCTTTTTCAGTGATCACCAGGGCTATAAAGCGTCTGACACTGGACAGAAAAAGTAGGCCCCAAAGAGATGCTGGCTTCTCACCAGGTGGTGTAAATAGTCCTTGGGGTTCAAGCAGACATCCTTGGTTACCAACCCAAGGCTAGTCCTCTGCCCTTCCTCCTTGTTGGCAAATCCCCAATTTTGTAGCCGTGATCCCTCTGTGACCAGACCAGGGCTCAGTGATATGACGTGTCACCTAATTCCAACCCCTGAGGAGTGAGAAGCAGTCAGTTCCAGGAAAATCTTCGTGACACATAAAAAGAGGCACAAGAAGAATGTTCATCTTTCTGCCTCTGAGTACTGTTATGTGAAGGTGTGAACCTCAATCTGAACTACTTTGGAGACATGGGGTAGGGCTAATCAACACATCAAGTAGATAAAGATGGAAAGAGCCTGGATCTTGATGACATGTAGAATTGGGAGGTGCAACTAGCTCACCTCCCAATCTCAGGTAATGTGAGATAAGTATTCTCTGAGGCTTCCTGTTATTCCAAATTGAAAACATTGTAATAGAACATTGTAATAGGTTACTGAACTCCACAGACTCCTAACATAACCTATTCAAAAGTACAAATTAGGTGACTCATGCGTGTAATCCCAGCACTTTGGGAGGCCAAGGTGGGAGGCCAAGGTGGGAGGAGTTCGAGACCTGCCTAGGCAACACAGCGAGACCTCGTCTCTACAAAAAACATTTAAAAAAAAATTAGCCAGGCATAGTGGCTGTAGCCCCAGCTACTCAGGACACTGAGGCCTGAGGATCACCTGAGCCCAGGAGGTCAAGGCTGCAGTGAACCGTGATTGTGCCATTGTCCTGCAGCCTGGGTGACAGAGTAAGATTCTGACTCAAACACACACACACACACACACACACACACACACACACACACACACACACACACAACTCCCACAAATTATATCAACTGACTGAATACAAATAAAAGTATTTCTTACAAGGAAGATTCTTGCTGTTGCATGAACAGCAACTGCAAAGGCAATCTCTTACCTTTGTGATTGGTGCTTTTTCACATGCCTAAAACTCTGCTCCTCCCCTCAGATTAATAAGCTCCTGATCATTCTTCAAAACCTCCACAGAGTTCTTTGCCAGCTCTCTTAAGAACACTGACTTGTTCCTTAATATTATTTCTGCATACTTTGTGAATGTCTACCAAACGGCATTGTGGTTGTTACCTGAGGCTGTCCCGAGTTTCCTGTAAAAGAGACAATGTCTTAGTCACCTTTATAGCCCTAATATCTTAACACAGGGCCTGGCATTTAGTTGGTGTGGCAATCTTAAAATACAGTCCCCAGAATGTTTGACATTCCTTCCATTCCGAGGTGGGTCCATGTCCCTGACTTTGAGCAGGTCTGTACGACTTAAGCCAGCCAGTAGAGTACCCCAGGAGTGATGCCATGTGAATCTGGGGTTGTCATAAGAAGGGTCATGTCGTTGTCACTTGCTTCTCTTGGGATGCCCGCTCTGGGGAATGGCCATGTAAAGAGTCCAACCACTCTGAAGCACCATCCTGGGAAGGTCACGTGAAAGCATTGCGGTTGACAGCCAGCATCAAAGGAAAGCCAGAGAGAGTGGCTTAGCTGTTGAGTCCCATCAAGCCTTTACATGACTATAGTCCTGCAGAAATCTGATGTAGCTACAGGATAGATCCCAACCAAGGTCGGCCTATCCAGGCCCTTCCTGAGCTCCGGCTCTCAAAATTACGAACAAAATTAAATGATTGGGATTTTCTGGTTTGTTTCATTTTTTATAATTTTTTCCATTGTTCTCTTAGATTCAGAAGATATGTGTGCATGTTTGTTACACGGACAAATTGTGTAGTGGTAGGGATTGGGTCCGATTCCCCAGATAGTGAACATTGTACCCAAAAGGTAATTTCTGGACGCTACTCCCCCTCCCTGTCTTCTCCCTTATTGGTGTCCCCAGTGTCTATTATTTCCATCTTTGTGGCCATTTAGCTCCTGCATATAAGTGAGAACATGAGGTGTTGGGTTTTCTGTTTGAGTCAGTTCACTTAGGATAATGATCTCCAGCTCCAGTCATGTTGCTGCAAAGGACATGATTTCATTCTTTTTTATGGCTGCATGGTATTCTATGGTGTATACAGTATTTGCCACATTTTATCTGGTCAATCGTTGGTGGGCACTTAGGTTGGTTCTATGATTTCGCTATTGTGAATAGTGCTGCAATGAACATTCGAGTATGGGTATCTATTTTATATCTTGATTTATTATCCTTTGGGTGGACCCTAGTAGTGGGATTGCTGGATAAAACAGTAATTTAACTTTTAGTTCTTTGAGAAATCTTCATCCTGTTTTCCACAGAGGTTGAACTAGTTTACAGACCCACCAACAGTGAGTGTTCCCTTTCCTTTGCAAATGCACAATGGTTATTTTAAACCACCAAATTTTGGAGGCTATTGTCATGCAGCAATAGGAACCAAAACAGTTGGTACTAAATAAACATTTATTGAATTTATGAATGAGATGTAAAAGAAACCTTCCTACTGTTTATTTTTTAAGTAAGAGATCAAGATAACTTCATCCTGTGATACTTTTTGTGGTTACAGATACATTTCCTGTTTCTCTGCACTATGGGAAAGGTGTGGTGGTGCACGCCTGTGGTCCCAACTACTCAGGAGGCTGAGGTGGAAGGATTTCTTGACCCCAGGAGCTCGAGGTTGCTGTGAGCTATGATTGAGTCACTGCACTCCAACCCAGGTGCCAGAGTGAGACCCTCTCTTTCTCTTTCTCTCTCTCTCTCCCCCCTCTCTCCCTCCCTCTTTCTCCTCCCCTCTCCCTCCTTCCCTCCAGCTCTCTCTCTCCCTCTCTCCCATGTCCAGGCATCGTGCTTGGTCTCTTTCACTTTTACCTCATCTAACTCTCACACCCAAGAAGGGCTCTTATATGTGTCATTCCCTACTTGAAGCACACAGAAGTGAGGCTCAGAGAGGTTGTAGGTCACCTGTCCACATGGGCTGCCTGTAACGGAGTTGGACTCCCCAGGACTGCAAGCCCAATGCTAATCTCCTCTATGTGCCACTGTTTTCTTCTGCTGTCACTTTTACTTTGCCCATAACCAGTAAAAGGAAATGCTCAAATAGTTTGGTATGTCAATATGTAATAACAAGGGGGCAGCCTAATGTCACGGGCAACAGGCTGAGCAGCCCAGGGCAAAACCAGACACTCTGCCAAGGACAGACAAGGCTGGCAGCATGGAGCACTACTTCTGAGGCCAACTCTATGACCTTCAATAACAAACGCTCTTCTTCCTTTCCTCCTCCTCATCCCATTCAAAACCGCAACAGAAGGATTACTCTGGAACACTAGGATTAGAGAATCCAGTCAGTGGTAAGGACAAGAAAGCAATCTATGAATCAGTTGAAATAAACAGTTTAGCAACTGTGATCATACACAGTAAAGAGTCTATGTGGAGAGAAAGAGATACCAAAGACATAGTCTTTGCCCCTTGGTGATTTGATCCACGTTAAGAAAAAAAGGAAAAATGTGCAAAATAAAGAATACATAGGTTGGTCGGCTTAGTGGTTCATGCCTGTAATCCTAGCATTTTGGGAGTCCGAGGCAAGAGGATTGCCTGAGTCCAGGGGTTCAAGACCAGCCTGGGCAAGCTGGCAAGACCTCGTCTATAAAATAAATTTAAAAATTAGCTGGGTGTGGTGATGTGTGCCTGTAGTTCCAGCTACTTGGAAGGCTGAGGCAGAAGGATCACCTGAGCCCAGCAGGTTGAGGCTGTGGTGGCCATGAGCATGCCACTGTACTCTAGCCTAGGCAACAAAGTAAGACTCCAACTCAAATAAATAAAAAAATAAATAATTCATTATAGGTGCTAAGTCCAGGGTTGTCTCAAGATAATTTTTCCTAAGTATAAAATTTAGGGGAAAAAAATATATATATAACATAATATATAAAACAAAAATTACTCCTAGCTATAAATATACATATAAAACAAAAAATTACTCCTAGCTATCCACTCAAACATACCTATAGGTAACATTTTGATGAATTTCCTTCTAGTCTTTTTTCTATGAATATTTAATATAACATAATTAATATAATTAATACAATTATATTAAATAGTCCTATATCCTGCTGTTTTTCTTTCTTTCTTTTTTTTTTTTTTTTTGAGTTGGAGTCTCACTTGGTCGCCCAGACTGGAGTGCAGTGGCCGCCCCTGGCCACTGCAGCCTCCACCTGCTGGGCTCCAGCAATCCTTCCACTTCAGCCTTCCGAGTAGCCGGAATTACAGGCATGCGCTACCACGCCCGGCTGATTTTTTGATTTATTGTAGAGATGAGGTCTCGCTGCTCAGGCGGGTCTCGAACCCGCGGGCTCAGGCAATCCACTCACCTCAGCCTCCCAAAGGCGTGGGATTACAGGCTGAGCCACCGAGCCCAGCTTTGTTTTTCTTAATTACATATTTTGAATGCATTCTGGACTAGAATTTTTCAGACTGCACCCTCCTAGACAGTGTTTGAAGAAAGCATGCCAAGAGTTTATATTTATGTTGTGATATCATTTTCATAAAATTGACACGATGCGTAACTTTCTTATCTATCTTTATAAATTATTTTACTACAAATTATACTCATATAAACTATAAGGTTAACCTTATAAAAGCATCTATGAGCGAGCAAAATTTATACCAGAGGAAAAAAAAATAAAGTGCTCTCACCACTAGAAAAAAAAAATTACATCTGTTTGCCTGACTATGGTCAAAGAGAAGCATAAAATAGAAATGTTATTTTCTTCTCCACCATCTCCCTGCTCTGAGTGCCCTAATAATTATTACCTGTATTACTGATGGAAATTTTTATTATTTTCAAAGCACCATTTACAATGAATCATTGTTACCAGACATAAACTCCTGCCTGGACCAATGATTGATAGATGATAGATGGATAGATAGACAGATAGATAGATAGATAATAGATAGATAGATAGATAGATAGATGAATTATAGATAGATGTTCTTGAACATTCATAAACAGTTCAAAGATGGGATACAATACAGTTTCCCCTTCATTATATTTAATTTTGTCAATTAAAAAAAGTTACATGGTATAGGACTTAAAAGCAAAAAAGAAACCAAAATTCCAGAATTGTGTCAATGTTTTTACTGAGGTCTCCAAAAGAGGGGGTGAGGGTGGGAAGCTTAACAAAAAGGAACTAAGGAGTTATACTACACAGTTTATACACATTATAACTAAAACACATAGTAAATAGTTTGACATTTATTTCACACTAACTGTATTGTGCGAACTTCAAAAAGAAAAAAACGTAGATATCAAGGTTTTCTTGGATCTAGATTATACTTAATTCATAACCCTGAACAAAAGACACTGGAAGACTAGGCATGTTAACTAAATGATATTGCTTGGAAGTTAATTTCCTTCTCATAGTACAGTACAGCTGACACTGTGGATTGCCCTCCTCTCTTGCCTTGCCACCGGCACCCACTGTCACTAGCCACTCACCTGATCCTCACTTTCACAGCCTCTCTTGCAGCTGAGAGTGGCCAAGCAAGAGGTTTAGACCAGTGTGCCCTAAGGGAAAGGCAGCCAAGGGCCTCCAGGGAAGGGTTTCCTTTTCTAATGGAAGTAGATGGAGATCCTTGCAGGGGTGAGGATCTTCCTGCCTTGGCCACTGACAGTGTGATGGTTCGGTGGTGGGAGGTCTTATGCAATCAAAGAGGAAGGTGACCTGCAGGCCTAATATCTATGAGTTACAGAAGGAACCAGTGGTGAAATTCCTGCTTCCAGATTTATTGATATGTGAGATATCCTTCTTGGCTAAGCCAGTTTTACTTAGGTAGTCTTTTATTGGACCTGAAAGCTCCCAAACTGACACACAAGGCATCTCATAGGAAGAGCTTCAACATCGGGCAAAAATTCCAGAGTGAATTTAAAAAATCAGTTATTAACTTTTACAACATATTTTGGAATAATTATCAGGTACAGTAATGATGGTGCAGTCACCACGTTCCAAAGTGGCAGCTACATGCAAATCGAGCACCTGATTCCTAGCCAGTGGCACATACTTGCCTCAGTTACCTGTTATTTACCCATTCTGACCTTGGCCTTGTTACAGCGGACACAGCCAAGTATTCTTCCAACAGGATCCTTTTCCTGGTGGTGGAGACAAAGATGGACTGCGATCAAGTTTAATGTCAAAATGGAGGAACATAAAAACAATCTCACCCACTTTAATTCTAGTAGAGACTGAAGCAAGACCAGTTCACCTCTAACTCCCCTTCCATTTAAGGAGTGGGTGGCTCAAGACCTAATCCTTGGAAAGACAGAATTTAAAATGCCAAGATGCCTCACTATTACCTGATAAAGTTTTATATACTCTAATAATAGAGTAATGAATTGTTTTCCTGAAAGAAAATAAGCTTTTGGAATTAACAATTGGCATTTTTCTGTAACACCTGAGAAATGTTATTAGTTACTAAAGAGTTCTCCATTTAATCTTTGGGATGTATCGTTTTATTGATATATGTTAGGCTCTGCCTTGTTTCAAGATTCATATATTGAATTTTTAAACTGTAATCCACTGAAATATAATTTCCCCAAAGTTTCTTAAATGTGAGACAGTATACTGACAGTCTCCTATCTACCTTGGTGTCCGATGTTTTGTAAAGGTGTCCCTCCTCTGAGGTAGATTTGTGCCTTCAATTGTATATAATATTATGCTTATAGGCCATTTGGTAACAAGACATCTGTTCAGAAATCCCTTTAGAAATGTTCCTGCATTATTTATGTCACTACTAAAGCTATTTCCCCTCCCCTGAAAAACAGCTGCTTTACATACAATGAAAATATCACTATTTAGCCGGCAAAGTTGACCCATCATTGCCTTTCATACACTAATTGGCTTCACAAGTCTCTCCCTTCCACTCTGAAAAACTGTCAAGTAGCTGTTTAATTTAATAGTAAATGTAAAATGCTATTATTATATTCTCTCAATTAAAAGTAAATTTTTCATGATTTTTTATGTAAGCGGTTTTAACCTCACAAATCAGTAAGCTCTCCCAAACCGCTGATAACATGATTTTTGAAAGTCTGAACTTTTTCTGTGCTTATTTTTTCATGCAAGCTTAATATACTCACCAAAAAGTTCCACATCATCAAAAGTTTCATCTTGCCTCAAAAGAAAAAAGGGGGAAAAAATTAGGCCAATTAAGAGCCAAAATCAACTATTTTCGGCCTCAATTTTCAAATGTCAGTCTGTTTTCACCTAATTCTAGCAAATTTATATAGCGTAATTCTAGACTTCACTATTTGACATTTCCCCGCGGAAGAAAAGCAGTAGAAACTTTTCACCATCTGTGTTGCTTTTGGAAGCTGGCTCCTCCCATCGACGGTCCGGGCGACGCAGCGCCAGGCCAGTCCTGAAGGGGGCTTTGCCTTCCCCACGCGCGCAGATCAGAGCTCCAACCCAGGGACTACCTGCCGCTGAAGGTTCTGAAGAACAGCCCCCTGCGAACAAGCTGCCAACCAAAGAGATGACTTTCTACATTCGACGCACCACAAATGGGAATTCCGATTTGGAGAAAGGGGGAAAGGAATCCATACAATAAAAACTAAAAAAACCAACCACCACCACCAAGTAAAGGTCGAGTCTGCATTCTTGAATGGCCCATTTTCTTCTGAGTCAGCTAATATTTATGGAGCCTTTGAATTTCGAATCCCTATGGCGTCCGGTTTTTTCAGAATAAAGGTGGGACGGAACTGGGGAATTTGTTGTTGTTGCTGTTGTTGTTTTCTGTATAAAGAGGGTCTAATTAAACTTCAGTTTTAAAAGGGGGGTATAACTATGGCATAACTGGCGCATCTGCCCAGAGGGGCGAAAACCCAGAACCTGCCAAAAACGGGAATGGGGAGAGGGCTCCGCCTGTCCACTTGCATTCACAGTGAGGTTGCTAAGCCAAGCTGGAGAAAGCAGGAGGAGGAAGACAGAGCTTCCATGAGCTCAAGCAATACACAGATCCTGCTAGTTATTTTTGTTCTGTGACAAGAGTTGTTTTTAAACAGACAGCCGCCAACTACCGCCACCGGCAGCCCCCAAAACCTGACCTGGCCACAGATGTCCCTTTAATTCTTTTTCTCTGTCCCCACGCCCTCAGTAACTTTTGTTCTCTGGCTGTTCCGGTATGAAACCTGGCAAATAGCAAAATTTTGAAACAGAGAGAGAGAGAGAGAGAGAGAGAGAGAGAGAGAGAAGGGGAGGAGGGAGAGATTGGGAGGGAAGAAGGGAGAGGAAGAGGGGGAGAGAGAGAGAAAATCTTGCCACCCTCCTGGCTAACTGAAATGCGTGTTCCCGAGATTACAGTAATTACAGCCCCAGCATGAGTTCCATACAAGCGCTAAATGAAACAGCACATCAATTAAAAAATAAACACTCCATTCTAGGAGAAAGACAACCCCCTGGGACGTCCTAACAAGCGTAAATGAACCTGCCAGGCCGCCGGCCCCTCGCCTGCCCACCCCCTCCCGGCCCCCGTTAAGGTGGCTGCCGAGCTGGCGGGGGCAGCGCTGCTGGCCGTGTCCCAAGCGGCTGCTAAAAGCAGCTCGGTCCGGCCCGGGCTCTGTGCAGAGCAAGGATACGTGTCCCCGCGTCCGCGCCAGGGCGCAGCCCCGCCTCCCACCGTGGAAAAGGAGGCTCTGGCACAAACATGTGAACTTTGGATCGATGACTATGTTTTCTAAAAGTACGAAGCGGAGACAGAGAGAAAATCCAGCCCCAGAGTTTCCAGTCTGTCCTATTTATAAGTTTTGGTTTTGTTTTGATTTTTAAGGAGAAATGGGATTATTTTTCATAAGGAAACACAGTGTCCCGATACTTTTTATTCTATCTCACCTAATTATCAGTGCCCCCGTAAGATCGGTGCTAGGATGATACCACTCTCCAGGCAGGGAAACTGAGGCTCCCCCAGGTCACACAAGGGAAAAAGGAAGAAAGTCTCAGGGGAACACTTGTCCCCCGAGTCCCTTGCGCGCGGGTCGGGACTCCAGGGCACCTCGCCCGGGCCGCCCCGGTCCAGCCCCGCCATTTGGAAGGAGCTACGGTCGCTCCATTGCCCCCACCTTCCCAAGCCTCTAAAACTAGCATTCTGAGAACCCCAAGAAGGACACCCCTCCCCCGGTCCTCTGCGGTGCCAGGCCGCTCGAGGCCCCCGCACATTCTTCTGCTGCGGGGCCTCCGCGAGGCCCTGGCTCTCGGAGGAGCATAGGACCCCGTCGACCGCAAGTCACCCACAAGCGTGGGGGTGACAGGCAGGGGCTCGGCTGGTTTGAAACGGGTTGGGAAGATGCGCGTGCAAGAAACCCCGTCCCAGTCCCCAAGGGCAAACTCGGGGAAATGGGACCAAGACCTCAGACGCACTGAGCGCCGTGGGGACGGTCGTGGCAAATGTTCTGTCTCTGCGGTCAATCCCAAGGTTACCAAAACTCCATCCGCAGAAAGCGCGCATGGCGGTGCGGACACACGGCAGCTGCCTTAAGGAAGGCAGAGCCTCGGGAGCGCGTGGACTCCGCCCCGTCGCCCGGCGATTGGCGCGTCAGGCTGGGGGCGGAGGCCGAGTCCGCGCCGTATAAATATTCATGAGCCAGTCGCGCGGCGCTAGCGGGGCTGGAGCCGGGAAGTTGGACGAAGGGCGCTGCTCCCGCCGAGGAGGAGGAGGAGGAGGAGGAGGAGGAGGAGGAGGAGGCGGCGGCGGCGGCGGCGGCGCGGCGGCGGCGGCTGGGCGCGGGCCGTGGGCCGCGCCACTCAGGTGTCCGCTCCGCCTTCCGGTCTGGATTTGCTTCTGTGCGCCTAGCGAGCAGGGGACTGCCTGCAGCTCGCCTGACTGCGTCCGGAGCACCGCGCGGACTTTTACCGGAGGCGGGGTCCGTGTGTCCCGGCGGCGGACGGACAGACGCACGCCGGAGAGAGGGCGGCGGCCTCGGCAGAGGCGGGTCCCGAACTCGGGCAGCGGCGGCGCGGCCTTGAGGGCGGGCATGAGCCCCCGGGGGCCGAGAGGGGGCCGCAAGGGCTGACCCGACGCGGCGAGCAACCCGGCCCAGCCATCTTGACTGCGCACCACCGCGGCCCGAAAGGAAACTTGCTGCGCCGCCGCCCTCTGTGCCCGGCAAAGTCGCCGCCGCCGGGCTCTGCTCCGAGAAGTGGCCGGGCGCGCAGGAGGGGACGCCAGCGAGTGCGGGACGATGTGCCGAGGGCCGGCCACTCTGCACCGCGAGGGCTGAGCGCGACCCGGAGTGAGCAGATCGGACCCTCTGGGACTGTGACGCGCGCCTGCAGCCACCTTCCAACCCCCGGCGCGGCGGAAAGGAGGTGCGGAAGGCTCCCGCCCAGGCTTCGGACCGCGCCGCTGCGGACGCGCCCCGAGAAGGGGCTAGATCCCCGGCAGACCCCCCCCCACTCCCGGGAGACGCAGGAGGGAGACCGGCGGGCCACCCGCTCTCCCCCCCTCCGGTCCTCTCGCAGGGTCCCCCGACACCCGTCTTCTCAGCGGAGGGCGACGCACGGGGCCGACGCGCGCAGCATGGAGTGGGGTTACCTGTTGGAAGTGACCTCGCTGCTGGCCGCCTTGGCGCTGCTGCAGCGCTCGAGCGGCGCGGCGGCCGCCTCGGCCAAGGAGCTGGCCTGCCAGGAGATCACCGTGCCGCTGTGCAAGGGCATCGGCTACAACTACACCTACATGCCCAACCAGTTCAACCACGACACGCAGGACGAGGCGGGCCTGGAGGTGCACCAGTTCTGGCCGCTGGTGGAGATCCAGTGCTCGCCCGACCTCAAGTTCTTCCTGTGCAGCATGTACACGCCCATCTGCCTGGAGGACTACAAGAAGCCGCTGCCGCCCTGCCGCTCGGTGTGCGAGCGCGCCAAGGCCGGCTGCGCGCCGCTCATGCGCCAGTACGGCTTCGCCTGGCCCGACCGCATGCGCTGCGACCGGCTGCCCGAGCAGGGCAACCCTGACACGCTGTGCATGGACTACAACCGCACCGACCTCACCACGGCCGCGCCCAGCCCGCCGCGCCGCCTGCCGCCGCCGCCGCCCGGCGAGCAGCCGCCCTCGGGCAGCGGCCACGGCCGCCCGCCGGGGGCCCGGCCCCCGCACCGCGGCGGCGGCCGGGGCGGTGGCGGCGGGGACGCGGCGGCGCCCCCGGCTCGCGGCGGCGGCGGGAAGGCGCGGCCCCCTGGCGGCGGCGCGGCGCCCTGCGAGCCGGGGTGCCAGTGCCGCGCGCCCATGGTGAGCGTGTCCAGCGAGCGCCACCCGCTCTACAACCGCGTCAAGACGGGCCAGATCGCCAACTGCGCGCTGCCCTGCCACAACCCCTTCTTCAGCCAGGACGAGCGCGCCTTCACCGTCTTCTGGATCGGCCTGTGGTCGGTGCTGTGCTTCGTGTCCACCTTCGCCACGGTCTCCACGTTCCTCATCGACATGGAGCGCTTCAAGTACCCCGAGCGGCCCATCATCTTCCTCTCGGCCTGCTACCTCTTCGTGTCGGTGGGCTACCTGGTGCGCCTGGTGGCGGGCCACGAGAAGGTGGCGTGCAGCGGCGGCGCGCCGGGCGCGGGGGGCGCGGGGGCCGCGGGCGGCGCGGCGGCGGCGGGCGCGGGCGCGGCGGGCGCGGGCGCGGGCGGCCCGGGCGGGCGCGGCGAGTACGAGGAGCTGGGCGCCGTGGAGCAGCACGTGCGCTACGAGACCACGGGCCCCGCGCTGTGCACCGTGGTCTTCCTGCTGGTCTACTTCTTCGGCATGGCCAGCTCCATCTGGTGGGTGATCCTGTCGCTCACGTGGTTCCTGGCGGCCGGCATGAAGTGGGGCAACGAGGCCATCGCCGGCTACTCGCAGTACTTCCACCTGGCCGCGTGGCTCGTGCCCAGCGTCAAGTCCATCGCGGTGCTGGCGCTGAGCTCGGTGGACGGCGACCCGGTGGCGGGCATCTGCTACGTGGGCAACCAGAGCCTCGACAACCTGCGCGGCTTCGTGCTGGCGCCGCTGGTCATCTACCTCTTCATCGGCACCATGTTCCTGCTGGCCGGCTTCGTGTCGCTGTTCCGCATCCGCTCGGTCATCAAGCAGCAGGGCGGCCCCACCAAGACGCACAAGCTGGAGAAGCTCATGATCCGCCTGGGCCTCTTCACCGTGCTCTACACGGTGCCCGCCGCCGTGGTGGTCGCCTGCCTCTTCTACGAGCAGCACAACCGGCCGCGCTGGGAGGCCACGCACAACTGCCCGTGCTTGCGGGACCTGCAGCCCGACCAGGCGCGCAGGCCCGACTACGCCGTCTTCATGCTCAAGTACTTCATGTGCCTGGTGGTGGGCATCACCTCGGGCGTGTGGGTCTGGTCGGGCAAGACGCTGGAGTCCTGGCGCTCCCTGTGCACCCGCTGCTGCTGGGCCAGCAAGGGCGCCGCGGGCGGCGGGGGCGCGGGCGCCGGGGCCGCCGGGGGCGGCGGCGGCCCGGGGAGCGGCGGCGGCGGCGCGGGGCCCGGCGGGGGCGGGGGGCCGGGCGGCGGCGGGGGCTCCCTCTACAGCGACGTCAGCACCGGCCTGACGTGGCGGTCTGGCACGGCCAGCTCCGTGTCGTATCCAAAGCAGATGCCGTTGTCCCAGGTCTGAGCGGGGGGAGGGGAGGGGAGGGGAGCGCCAGGAGGGGTGGGGAGGGGGACGAGGAGACCGAGTGCCGCGGAGGGACACTCGACGGGCTGAGGTTCCCACCCCTTCACAGTGTTGATTGCTATTAGCATGATAATGAACTCTTAATGGTATCCATTAGCTGGGACTCAAATGACTCGCTTAGAACAAAGTACCTGGCATTGAAGCCTCCCAGACCCAGCCCCCTTTCCTCCACTGATAGGCGAGGAGCTCCTCCCGCCGGGCGTGAATTTCTGCTGGCAGAGAAGGGTGGCCTCTGCGGCGTTTCCAGAACCCAAGGTTTGGCGCTCTCGCCGCTTGCCTTGGCTGAGCTTGCAGCCACATCTACAGATTTCACCTGAGGGACCCTCTGTTCCTCCCTCGACTCTCCACGTCAACTCTTACTCCTAACACACCCCGGAGGAGGGATGACCGCGGCCTAATGGGATGGCACGGTTTGGGTATTCTTAATGACCAGGCAAATGCCTTAAATAAACAAACAAGAAATGTCTTAATTATACACCCCCAAGTAAATACGGGTTTCTTACATTAGAGGATGTATTTATATAATTATTTGTTAAATTGTAAAAATGTGTAAGATATGTATATATCCAAAGATATACAATGTGTACATTTTTGTAAAAAGTTTAGAGGCTTACCCCTGTAAGAACAGATATAAGTATTCTATTTTGTCAATAAAATGACTTTTGATAAATGATTTAAACATTGCCCTCTCCCCCGCCTCTTCTAAGCTGTTACCTTTAAAGTGCTTGCTAAGGACACCTGAGGGGGAAATGGACATTTTCTGGTTTGTCATTCTGTACACTGACCTTAGGCATGGAGAAAATTACATGTTAAACCCTAGTTCTTAAGTTGTTGAACTTAAAGTAAATCATTGTTGAACTGAAATCAAAACTGAGTTTTTGCACCTTCCCAAAAGACGGTGTTTTTCATGGGAACTCTTTCCTGATCCTTGGATAACCCCCTCTCACCTTAGCATATGTAAATGAACTTTTGCAAGGCAGCCATTCCCCTTAGGTCTAGTTATTTATCCTGTATAAGATCACTAAAGACCTCAAAGCCCACATTCATTCCTCGTGTCCGCGATTTTGAAGGCACCTGGTTTTCCAGGGACTGAACACCCTGCTGAAGTGTAGAGGTTAATGTTTAAAACCATAGATCACCCTTTACAGTATAAGTCACTTGACAATCTGGCAGTGGGGCAGGCGCTCTTTAATGGATTAAGCTAACGGGTTAACATCTTAATAACCTTCAGTGCTTGTGTATACCAAATGTGCTTCTTTTCCTAGAGAAAAAGCTATTGTTCCTCTGTCAAGACTAAGCTAATTTATTTGAGCAGAAGGCTGTTGAATTAGCAGAAGAATGCTTCTGCAATTGTTGAACTTTTTACCTGTCTGCCCAGTGGCTCAGCACATCATTCCTTTAAGAGGAGCTAAATGAATAGGGTTAATCTGTAGGGAACTTGGTCTTTTGAGTTTGGAAAACTTTGATCTTTTCTCCTCTCCAAATGTGCTGTATAGTCTGAAGTTTCTTTCCCTGCTGCCCGGCTCCTCTTAGTGCAGACCAATTGGCCACCGCGGAGCCTTAAAGTTCTTCCATTAAAGGGATGTGGGACTTTTACTTTAAAAAGGAGAGAGAGCGAGGGAGAGGAAGACTTGTAACAGTTAGTGAAGACCAGAGGCACAAGTGCGCTCAGCCTTTTAAACAGCTTTTCCCGGCATTGTTAGCCAGCCTGCAGGCAGCTAAGCATGGGTTGAAGCATTATAGAAAAGGGCTCTGAATGCCCTACAGGTGGTCTGCGCACATAATCCCCCAATTTAAAGCGTTTTCCTTTGCTGGACAATTGCATTACAAAACTCCCTTCTTTTTCGCTCCTAATTGAACCAATGAACTATTATAAACTACAAGTTTTTCTTTTAAAAAAAAATCCTCAGTGCCTAAATTCTATTGACTAAATTCTAGCAAGTTTTCTGAACTGAACCTTTTAAAGCACCGGAAGTAAAAGCTACTTCAGCAGACGTTTCTGGTTTTCGGATATTTTTATTCCTTATGCTTGTTATTTTCTGACAGATTAGCAATAATTTAAAAGTAATTGGTAAGGTTGTGTGTTCGTACTGAAAAGATAGCCCCAGGACCCTTATTAAGCTGTCAATCAAGATAAGAAATGGGCAGCTACCCTGCTAATGACGGGCATCAATCATCGTGGGCTAGAAGGGGACTTAGTCTATGCATCCTGTTAACATGTTTGTTCTCTCTTTGCTTTTCCTAACAGGAATCTTTGGTGGTTAAAAAAAAAAATGGTAGGATGGACATTACTTTCTTGACTGATCTTTCTCATGTAAGAAGTTTTCTAAAGTTTCTTGGTAGTAACATTTTGCAAATTCTTTGCAGAGTCATTCTTAGTGTTAGTTAAATTAGATATGCAATAAGAACACCTACATTAGCTATCATGCCAACCTTATTTTTTAAAAAATCAGAGGCATTGTAAAGTTTTCCTTTCCAACAGTTTTATTCATAAAGGAATTGCTATTGTGTAAGTTAGGTGCAAATAATAAGTGGTCTGAATCTGTGTGGCGATTCGTGCTGTGGCGTGCATCGCCAGACATAAACTTTACATACTCAGTTGTAAAGTGGAACTCTGAGGACAGGCCCCACAGTCTTTGGCACAAATGAGGGATAGGGAGACAGCTGAAAGTCACTAATGAGCATATTGACTTTCCAGTGTAGCGGTGTTCTCATTATTGACACTTTTCCAACTCTATGACACAGTGGAAAGTGTTCAGCTTTGAAGATTTTTACCTTATTAATTCTTCAATATATCCTTATAAAATGCTGTATTTGAGAACTTTTTTCGAAATGGTTGTAAGTGTGCTCGTTCCATCTAAGCAAGCTTATGAAACAAAAACTCTACTTAAGTCTTGAGGACAGCTTTCAGTAAAGAGACCTGCACCTATAATCACTAGAGACTGATTTTAGAGAATAGTATGAAAACACAAGTGCTGATTCTTTGCCTTTAAAGCTAAAACTTGAATCACAAATTTGCCAATACCCAAGTGATATCTATTGATGGAATCAAAAGCCCAAGATTGATTTTGGAAGGGAAGAAGGAAACAAGAGACTCTATACGGTCATTTGCATTAGACAAATGAACACTCGGCTGTGTAATGCAAGTGTATCTTTAATTATCACCTAAAACAAGTATTCTTGAAAACTTTGTCAAATTATTGGGGAGGGGGATGTTGGAGTGGTTACTGTGTGGCTAGAAGATCCATGTAAAGTCTAACATGATTGAAACCATGAGTGAAGCCAAATCAAGCCAAAGCTCATTGAAAGTGCTTGTGGGAGGAGTTAATGTGAAACCCTTTATTTTTGCTTTATAATAGATGCAATTTGTAAGGACCACAAAACAGAAGGGAGAAAAGTTAGGAATTGTGTTGGAATTTCTTCACCTGCACTGACCACATTGCAGGTGCCTGTGATACCTCAAAGTTTGGGCGAAGGGAGTCAGCCTGTCTTGCTGAAAGAAAATCAGGAGCAGTAGCAGAGCCCAGAATTCAATTTAACTTGTAGGTGCAAACATTCCATTGAAACTCAAAACAAATCTCATAGTGCAAGTGGCTACCAGTGTTCCACATTTGATACCATACTGCCATCTTGTGGCATTGCAAGTTTCCAGGATCAGGAAACTAAGGTTCATTCGCTCAAATACTGAGTGCCAGGAGTTGAATGCACTAGGCCCCGCCCAGGGGAACTGCAAGCATCTTGTAGTCATAGTTTTGAATTCTTTATCTCAAGAAAAGGACTCCAAAATTGCATGCATTTAAGACCCCCGCAAGCCATCTCTGCCACACAATGAGATTACTTTCATTAACCTCAATTGAATTAAATCCTCAGTATTAACGGTTATGCTAAGAATATAATCAAGCTGTATTAAGATCCAAGAGTGTATTTTTTAAAAATTATCTGCTGAGTTACTTTAAAGAATGGGATGCTTGCCAAAGATCCAACACGCCAAAACTTTTACTGGAAGAAAGAATGAAAAATAAAGAATGTTTTGAGGTGGGATGTAGTTGGTTTGCTTAATTAAATGTACCACTTTACAATTCAGTAAAGTCCAAGGAATACTCCCCAATGGGACACATGGGCGCTGTGGGGGTGGGCGGGACCCAGGCTGCCTCTTGTTATCTAGCCAGGTGTTCCTGGAACCATACCAAGGAATAGAAGCTACACTGGAAAACAAGGTCGGCCAAAGGGAGGCAAGGGGCATGGCATCTGCCTTGGAATGCTGAAGCCCTCGGGGAGGAAGATTACACAGCATGGTAGTGTCGGAAGACTGGGCTTTTTTAAAAAACTTTTTTTTAGAGACAGGCTGGAGTGCAATGGGGCAAACTTAGCTCGCTGCAGCCTTGAACTCCTGGGCTCAAGCGATCCTCCCACCTCAACCTTTTTTTTTTTTTTTTTTTTTTTTTTTTTTTTTGAGACAGGGGTTTTGCAATGTTGCCCAAGCTGGTGTCACCTCATCCTTCCAAAGCACAGAGATTACAGGTATGAGCCACCACACCCGGCTGGAAGACCAGGTTTTAAAGGATGGACATAAAAAAAGAAGCTGATATATGAACATTTCTTGTTCTTGGTACCAGAATGACTAGTGGGGATGGGAGGGGAGGAGGAGACACTGGCCAAAAACAAATAAGATCTTAGAGGTCACCTACCAGGATTACAGACTGGTAGAGCTGAGGTATCCCAGGGGTCATCAAGAATCTTGCCACCTCTTAGACAAGTAGCAGAGGCAAGACCTGCAGCTATAAGGAAATGTAGAACCTCAGGTCTCTCTTACTGAATCAGAAGCTGTGTTTGAACAAGATCCCTAAGTTTCACGAGCACATCTAAGTGTAGGAAGGTCTAGCAGACAGTCCTTCATCTACAGATTAGGGAACTGAAGCCCAAAGACAACTGTGCTTGCTGAAGATCACACGGTAGGGGCGGAGCTGGGCCCAGAAGCCACCAAGCCTACCTGTCACTCCTGTCACTGTAGGCCTTTTTGGCTGTCCCACTCTCCTGGGTAAATCCCCAAGGCTGGCACTATGTGCATTCCCAGCTGAAACAGCACCTCACCGGGGTTGTGTTCACCTGGTGACAGGATCAAAGCAGAGATTCCCCATGGTTCAGGGTAAGCTACAGACCTAAGGTGTTCACAGGTGAGGATCACTCTGGGAAGACTTGCCTCTCCCGCCCCTAGCCACCTCAGGCCAGCTCTCTCCTGCTCCTTGCTGTCTCCATCCACAATAACTCAACGGTTGCCATATGTAATGTTTTCCTGATTGAGCAAACAACTCCCAAGACATAGCCTCTGTGTTCTGGCTTAGGGAGGAGCTGCAGTGACTGGAAGGAAGGAAGGAGAGGATTGCTTTCACACTGGGGAGAGGGCCAGATGTGGAATGCGTATGCCCTGGCCAGCAGAACCTTGAGGGCCCTCAGGGAGAGCCTAGCCAGGGTCAAGCATGAAGGTGAACGGCAGAGCCACTGGGCAGCAAAGCATAGCACGGGCAGCAGGAAGCAAAGAGAGCAAAGGGCTTACAGAAGCCAAGGAGCATCTCGGAAACCTCCGGAATGAGAGAACAATCTGAAGAGGAGATTGGCTCAGCTGGCTTAAACCACAGACCCGGGTCCGGGGGAGATGTCCTGAGAGCATGGGTGGTACCTGCAAAGGCAGATGTAGCCAGAGAAAGAAGGAAAGGAGAACCAGCCAGGGCAAACAGCAAAGGAAGTTAGGATAAATGTTAACCACCAAGCTTGAATGGCTTTCCAATCCTGGGGGACAACCCTTATTCACAGAGGATAAAACCATCCATTGATACCACCTTTTTTATCACTCAGGTAAATCATGCACTCATTTAAATTAGAAAACCAATTTCCAACGTTTTTCCTCCTAACAAATCCTTTTCTAATTAATTAACACCCCTGCAGTAGTTCCTACCCCTGCCTACATGTTAGAAACACTTGGGGTGTTTTTAAAAATTACCAATGCCCAGGACACAGCCCAGAGAAAAAAGGAAAGGAGAACCAGCCAGGGTAAACAGCATTTTGAATCAGAATTTCTGAAGATGCCATCTGAGAATTCAAAATTTTCTAAAACTACCCCAGATGATTCTCAGAGTTGAACACAGCCAGAACTGTAAACCAGTGAATGTAACTAAATGTGGTGTTATGATCTAAAGTGAAAAAATAGGTCAATAGAAATGAGCTGAGCAAACTGGCTACTGTCACCCAACTTGACTACTTCAAACAAAAGTGGTTCCTTTTTTTTCCTTTTAATCACCTTGAAAGGTAAATATTTGAGAGAGAACAGGAGTGCCCTCAGCTGGCCCAAAGAAAGAACTTCATGCTTTGTTGTTTTTAACTGAAGATTCCACTACACCGAGTAGTTTTAGATAACCTGCTTTTTCACCTGTAAAGAAGCAGCAGAGAATTCTGCACAAGGATGTGATTCTTTTATTTTTTATATTTTTAGAGACAAGGTCTGGTTCTGTCATCCTTGCTGGAGTACAGTGGTGCGATCATATATCACTGCAATCTCAAACACCTGGGCTCAAGAGACTTTTCCACCGCAGCCTCCAGAGTAGCTGGGACTACAGGCACACACCACCACACTGGGATAATTTACTTTTTGTAGAGACAGGGTCTCACCATGTTGCCCTAAGCCAGTCTCAAACTTCTAGCCTCAAGTGATCCTAATGCCTCAGCCTCCCAAAGCACTTGGATTACAGGCATGAGCCATCATTCCCGGGCTTGGGATTCCTCCATTAAACTAGAAATTAAGCCCAATCTGTGAAATCAATAATGTTGATGTGTTAATTAGTAAAGATACCAAACGTTTTCCCTTTGTCCAGTAAATGTGTATTTACTGAGACCAACTTAGCTAAAAATGAAAGCTCAGTCTCTAGTGACCTAAGACAGACATGACTTTCTAAGACCAGGTGTGTGGTCATATTGTAGTTTAAGGGTAAGGGCAAACCAACAGCAGGTTGGCTGGACTTCTGAATACATGTCAATATGTGCATCTTCACTTCACCATCTTTTAAGGGAACCTGATGCTACCTTACCTACCTTCATCAAAGTTGTAGAATTACAGAATGTTTACTCAGTGCAGAAATCTGCTCTTTCTCTGGGTAGTATGGAAAAAGTAGTAAGTCCTTAACCAAAACCCCAGAAAGTGAGATCCACTTTCACAAGTAAACTCTGACGTTTTCCTGACTCTGCATAACATGTATAATCTTAGATCTCAACTGTTCCACCTCATCATAATTCTGTAAGAAAAAGCCACAGGAAAGAGTCATAGGTCAAACCCACAAAGGGATGCAAACTCTGTATCTCTTGGCTTTACTTATTGGGAACCAAAAAGAGGCTAATAATTTAACCATTCTGGAAAATGTCTTATCATAAATATTATTTGTACTTGATTAACTTAGAGAATTTCCAGTAATTTGCAGAAAGCCAGTAAAACAGAGAGGTTAAGGGTTCAGGCTCAACCTCACTGCCTGGCTCCACTAGCGAATAATTTTCAGCAAGTTAATCGGCCTCTGTCTCCCTCAGTTTCTTTCTCTGTAAAATGGGGATAAGAACAACATCCACTCTATAAGATTGTTGTGAAGATTTAATTCTTATACACATAAATTGCGTAGAACGGTGCCTGCCTGGAGCAATATGTGTCACCTGCCATTAACGATGAGCTTGTTTTCTTGCAGAGGTGTTTCTGCGTGCACTTTTTTGTCTTGCTTATTTATTTTTTTTATTGTGGTTAAAAATCACATATACTTTGAATCACCACCTTAACCCTTTTTAAGTGTATCATTCTGTAGTGTTAAGTATATTCAAGTCACTCATAAGCGGACCCTGACCATTTACCATAATACTTTAAGAAAGGGATTGGCAGTAGTGGGATACTGCCAAGGGATGAGGGGTGGGGACACATAACATCAATAAGGGCACCTGATCTCAAACCAGGCAAAGTGGGGACCAAAGGGAGGCCCAAACTTTACATGTACGATGACCACTTGTATACCTAATCCTGAATTGTACCCCACATCTTTAAAGTAAATAAATAAATAGGAAAAAAAAGTATATTCGCGTTGTGGTGAAATAGATCACTAGAACTTTTCCATCTCCCAAAACTGAAACTCTGTATCCATTAAACAACTACTCTCCCCCACCCCCCACCCACCAAGCCCTGGCAACCACTCTTCTACTTTCTGTCTCTGTGAATTTGGCTATGCTAGGTACTTCATATAAATACTCATACAGTATCTGTCTTCTTGCTACTAGCATATTTCACTTAGCAAAAGGTCCTCAAGATCAATTCACACTGTAGCATATGATAGGATGTCCTTTTTTTTAGGCTGAATAATATTCCCTTGTATGTATATATCACATTTAATTAATCTGTCATCCACGGATGCACATTTGGATTGCTTCCACCTCTTGGCTCTTGTGAATAATGATGCTATAAACATGGCTGTGTAAACATCTCTTCAAGACCCTGCTTTCAGTCCTTTTGGATACATACCCAGAAGTGAGATTGCTGGATCTGATAGCCATCCTATTCTTAATTTTTTGAGGAACCACCACACTGTGGTCAATATTAGTTGCACCATTTTATAATCCCACCAACAGTGCATGGGTTCCAATTTCTCCACATCCTCACCAACACTATTATTTTCTGGTATTGTTTTTGCTTTTTTTTTTTTTTTTGGTAACCATTTTACTGGATGTGAAATGATATCTCATTGTGGTTTTGATTTCTATTTTTCCCTGATGATTAGTGATGTCGAGCATCTTTTCATATGCTTGTTGGCCATTTGTATGTCATCTCTGGAGAATTTTTTTTTAATTCTTTGCCCATTTTTGAATCAAGTTATTGGGGTGTTGTTTTTTACTATTGAGTTGCAAGAGTTTACATATGCTTTTTTTTTCAGATAGTAATCCCTTATCATATCCATGATTTGCAAATATTTCTCCTATTCTGTGTGTTGCCTTTTGGTCTATTAAGTTTGTGTCCTTCGATGCACAAAAGTTTTAAACTTTGACATATGTAGTCCCAGTGGTCACTTATGCTTTAAATCCAGTGTCATGAACCTTTCCCCATGTTTTCTTCTCCATGAGCATTTTTAAAGCAAAAGTGGGCAAGTTGGAAGTGGCAGTAAATAAAACAAACATCGTTTTAAGAAGGCACAGATGGCAGAGAGCTTAGATGCCAGTGGATTTGGGGTAAAGATACTGAAGTATTTCCTGGCCCTTTCTAGTAACACTCTAGCTTTCTTATTTTGTGTGGGATACCCCCCTATATAAGGAAAAAAGCTCAGTGTTGATCCTGCCCACAGCCCAGGCCAAGCCCAACATTTACTTTGAAAATGGCTCTCTCTAGAAGAATAAATGCCAGAGCGTGGTCCTGGTTTGAGTAACTGTACTTCCACCCCAGGGAAGGAGCATCACACCTCCTCTGAAGTCAATTTCAGCCATGTCATCTCATTGCTTAACTAATAAATATCAAAGTACACAGATAATGTTTTCTCTTAGAAACCATAATTATTACCTTAAAATCTATCTTAAGAAGCATAAAACATCTATTTAAATCTTAAAGCATCCAGACTTCATTCAAGTCTAGCTAATACAAATTTTATTTTTAGAAGTAATATTCTTAAAAGGGAAATCAATTTATCAGAGCAAACAAAAGGTAATATTTTCAAAGAATCATGTCATCTCTGATCTAGAAGGAAATTGTGAACCCATCTACGTCAGTGTTGGTTTGTTTTTGTTGCTTGTTTTTTGTTTTTGTTTTTGAGTTGGAGTCTCTGTCACCCAGGCTAGTATGCAGTGGTATGATCATGGCTCACCGCAGCCTTGACTTCCTGGGCTCAAGTGATCCTCCTGCCTCAGCCTCCCGAGTAGCTGGGACTCTAGGCATGCACCTCCACACCCAGCTAATTTTTTTATTTTTTGTACAAAGTCTTTCTATGTGAACTTCTGGCTCAAGAAATCCTTTCGCCTTGGACTCCCAAAGTGCTGGGACTACAAGTGTGAGCCACCTGAGCCTGGCCTAGGTCAATGTTTTTCATCCTGGTTGTACAATAGAATCACAATTTATAAATTGCTAATGCCCAGACATCCCCTCCACCTCAGAGGTTCCGACTCAGTAGGATTGAGAGTCCCTCAGCTTGTTCAAGCCCACATCCTCTACCTGAAAATGAAGGTGGAAAGCAGGTGACAGGTGCCACCTGCCCTGCATTTCCTATTTCAGCCCCCTCCCAACTATTCTGAAAACACCCCACACACCATGTCTTTGAATGTGCCTCCTTGCTTGAAAGATCTCTACTAGCAAATCCTTTGTTAGGGCTTCTTTACTTTTTTAAGACCCATCCAAATTGTTAATTCTTCTATGAAATGCTCCCTAACCCCCTCACGCCGAGGTATTACTCCTCCCTCAGGTCTGCAGAACAATCTTCTCGATTCATCCTCCTCAACTATATTCTCAAGTCATCCCCTCAGTGGTAGCACTTGCCACACCATATTGTGATTGCCTGTTCATACCTATCTCTCTTTTCTGGACTGTGAGATATTTGAGAGCCAAGGTGATGTCTTATTTACCTTTATGCCAGGCACACAGTAGGCCCTCAAAATTGAGATATTACACAAGACACTTGCTTCTCTTGAAACACTACATTGACTCCTATAGGCAGATGCAGAGTGACATAAGACATGTTCCTACTTCCAAGGAGCTTAAGGACTAGTGGGTGACAAAGACTTGATCCACTGCCAGAGTTCCATCTTCATTCCACCATGGTGCTAAGGAACAGTTCTCAAGTGGTGTGGAGAAAGGACAGCTGGTATATTTCAGTGACCAACCAAAATCTAGTCTGCAACGCCTACTTCTCTGAGAACTCCAAGGCAGAAAAGGCAGATATCGTGAATGTGTTACAGAAGCAATGACTTCAGGAACTTTCAGTAACCCCTTGGGACAGCAGGGTCAGAGAAGCCTTCCCCACCTGATCTGGGCTTTGCTTCCAAAGCATATGACATGTGTCCCCGAAAGGTGGTCATGGGTTTGCACTGAGTTTCCCATGTTCTTCTGCTTTGTTCCTCTTGAGATCAAATATCAACAATAATAGGTAACGAGATGTATTCATTTCATATTGCTATTGTGACAAACTCAGTGGCTTAAAACAACATAGATCTATTATCTTAGAGTTCTGGAGGCCAGAAGTCCAAAGTGGGTCACACTGAGCTACAACCAAGGTGTCAGCACACCTACATTCCTTCTGGAGGCCAGAGGCAGTGTCTTGCTTTTTGCAGCTCCTGGAAGCATTCACATTCCTTGGCTCATGGCTCCTTCCAACAATCTCATCACTCTAGCCTCCACTTCCGATGTCACATCTCCCTCTCAGACTCATCTGTCTCCCTATTTTATTTATAAGGATTGTGATTACATTGGACCAACTCAGATAATCCAGGATAAGACATAACCCATTTCAAGGTCCTTAATCACATCTGCAAAGTCCCTTTACCACATAAGGTAACATATTCACAAATTGTAGGGATTAGGGATTAGGATGTGAACATCTTCTGGAGAGCCTTAATTTTGCCTACCACACTGGGATTAGAAGTATGATATGTAGCTGCAGACACTTTGCTTGTAAAAAATGAACATATAAGTGTGTCATCCTTTAAAAGACCCTTCTAAAACCCAGGATTTGCACTTAATTGAGTCTATGAATTCAGGACGTTGGTGCAGAGAAAAGAAACTTATTCCTTGGGCCTCACTGAGTCACTAACTATTGTGTTGGCCCATTCATTCATTGATCTAACCATCTAGTCACTCATCAATCCATGCATTCTTTGCCATGCATGCTTCTTAATCTCTGTACCCCCCAGAATAAGCTAGGTTTGCTGCAATAGCAAACAACTGCAAAATCTCAGCAGCTTAACACAACAGGCAATAATATATCACTTATGCCTGTCCAAAATGCCTCAGCAAAGAGATTCTCTTCATCTTGAGCATGCAAAGATCCAGTCTGATGAAAGCTTTATCTGGGCATGTACTTCCATGATCACTGCACCAGTGGGGAAGGAATGTATCCTTTCATGCAATTATTCTTGCCGTTTCTTCCTGGAAATGACACATGCCAGATCTACATATGTCACTGGCCAATGCAAGTCATATAGCCACATGGCACCCCAGACAGTGCAGGGAAGTAATCCTGCCACTTGCTCAGAAAAAGAGTAATTGGAAATATTTGTTGAATGTCACAGCTCCCCACACTAATGTAATCACGTCTCCCTCTCTCTGCTATAGTTAACCCTGCTTTCTACTGAAGGTTGTGAAGAAAATACAAAAAGAACTAGACTAAGGCCAGGATTTCTGTGTTCCTGCTCTCACCTTTTATTAGCCTGTCATCTTGTTAACTTTTCTGAGCCTGATCTTCTCATCCATGAAATTAGGATAATAATTATTGCCCTATCCTTCTCACATAATTCTTCTAAGAAACAGTTGATATGATAGAAATAAAAAAGTACATTTTAAATCTCTATGTACAAAAAAGAAGGAAATTCAAGATATTATGCTCCTCAATAAGATGTCTGTGACTCCCAAAGCTGTGTTTTTTGTTTTGTTTTTTGCTGTTCTAAAAACCCATCTATCTAATACATATTTGTTGAGCACCTATTCTGCACAAAAAAGTGGGAATTACAGTGTCTCTATGAACTACCACAATGTGGTATATTTTGGTATATACCACAATTGTGGTATATAGCTCAGAGAGCTATATTTAGCTGTAGACACTTTTTCATGTGAAACTAGCTGATTCGTGGAGAACATGAACTTACGGTAAAACTAAATAGACCAGAGAAGCGAGAAAGAATAGAGAAGAAAGATTATGAGAAGAAAAGTTGAAGCAAAATTTTTAAAAATCAGAGTCGCAACAAGATGTAGCCACGTTAGCAATATTTCATCTGTTCAGAGCATCCATATTCTAGGTATGTAGTTCTATATGCTAGAAAACTTTATACTTCATGATTTTTATGCTGGAAAGTTGGATTCCTTATGAAGGAAATGACTAAGTCTGAAACACTCTAGGTTTAAAATGACTCACATATTCTTAAGATTAACAGAACCGTACACTGTATTATAATTTTGCATATTTGCACTTCAAAATTCCCAAAGGATTAGCAGTCTGCGACCAGAGATTGGATTTTTCCAAATCACACAGAAGCTTTTAAATCTAAGTTTAGTCTAATTAAAGGATCAATGTGGCAGATTCCATGAAACTTCCAACACAATGATGCTGTGCCAACTCAAGAGGGATTAGAGCAAGACTAACACAGATGTTTCCAAATTCAATAAAGGAAGGGTGGGTCTGAAGTAAGTCAATAACCCAGTTTTCAAGGTCCCTAAAGTTACCCACTGAGCTTCACTGCAAGCTGTTCGTTTACTTGTGAGAGAAGTGTCACGTTAACAGCAAAAAGTGTTCATTCCATCTGGATTATCGGTAGTGTTACTTCCCTAGCGCAGTCAAGACTTTACCAAAACAATTAGATGCCATTACAACCCCCATTTTACAGGATTCCCCAGACATAAATTTTGCCTGTGAATCTACCATCAGATCAGAGCCTATCTGGAGACATAGTACTGGACTTGGGCTGACAAGCAATTGGAGAAGTAAAGTATGTCTCTGGAGTCCCCCCAGCTCTCTTTCTGTGTCCCCTTCTTTGAAGACTTCCATACTTCTTTCTCAGGTACTAGGCTCTATTCTGTATCTCTTTACTCATGGTATTATTAGTCTCTTTGCTAACCAAATTCATCAAGATTCCAAAGAAAGAAATACAAAGCAGAGTACATATCAGGATTTCTGTAAGATATAATATAGAAAATATACTCTCTGGCCCAACTGTACCTAATAAATAAGCATTTATTAAGAAACGTTGAGGCCAAGTGCAGTAGCTCATGCCTATAATCCCAATCCCCTTTGGGAGGCTGAGAAGGAAGGATCACTTGAGGCCAGGAGTTCAAGACCAACCTGAGCAACATAGGGAGACCCCATGTCTACAAAAAATGAAAAATTAGTTGGATGTGATGGCATGCACCTATCATCCCAGCTACTCAGGAAGCTGACACAGGATTGCTTGAGCTGAAGAGTTTGAGGCTACAATGGGCTATGATTGCACCACACCCCTCCAGCCTGGGTGGCAGAGCAAGATCTTATCTCACAAAAAAAGAAAGAAGGAGAAAAGAAACAAGAAAAAAAATATTGGTGTTAGAAATACATCCAGGATTACTGACAAGTCCCATTGGGGAGTTTTCCAATGCCCCGTTCACCCTGCTACCAAGGAGGCTACATACACCCCTTTACCTTGGACTGCCCCAAAGTTGAACGTTTGATGGTCCTATTTAGAGATACGAAGTTGCTGACATGTCAGTTAATTCTGATCCTGGCTCTTTAGGCCTCTCTGATCCATATATACACAAAGGCAGGCCATCACTCTGCCTGAAAATGTTCAAAGCTACCTGGCTTGCCCCACACCTTGTTCTGCAAGCAGCTTAGCCAGCCTCACCCTGATTCTAAACTCAGAGCCCTGAAACTCAGCCTCTTGCCCTCTGGTCCTGGTGTCCACCCTTCATCTGCCCAGACATAAGGAGCTCCCTGGCCTGCTGATGCCAGGGATCCTGGGCTCCCTTCTTTATCTCTCGGCATCTCTTACACAAAGTTGGTCTCTGTCACTCCAGTCCCTTCTCTTTTTCTCCCTGCTAGCTCTTGGGCACCAGCCCTTTCTCCCCACCATCCCCACTAGGCTCCTCATTTCATCTTCCTCCTCCTCCTCCTCACCATCACTTCTCTAAGCTGTCAGACTCAACCAAGTGTAACTGACTGCTACAAGAGACCTTCTTCCCAAGGCATGTGGATTTAAAAAGGATCCCAACTTGAAGACCTAACTCAAAAGCTAAGTTTTTGATGGGTAATTTCAAACTTCAACTATAGATGGGTCCCACCCAGCTAGAAAAATATTCCAAGAGTTATAGAAATATCATTTCACCCCATGTCTTAATGACTTGTTGAGTTAGGTTTTTCATCACTTTTGAAATGTAAGTTGTGTCAAAAGACAAGGTTGAAGTTACCTGAACCCTGAGCAGACAGATTCTGTGCTTGCTGGGTATCTGATAAAAAGACCAGATGCAAACAAAGTTCTGCATACCTGAAGGAGGAGAGACGCGTGGAATGAGTTAATCAAGCTGCTTGGAAATTCTCTTCTGATTACAAAATTAGCAGTTGGCAAAGGTAGTAATTCTGTGACCATAAGAATCCTTTCTCTGTTCTTGGACCAGAAAAGAAGCGATTAAAAAGCCTTGAGCAAGCCAAGAGTTGATTGTGGTGTGGGAAGGGTTTTTCTCCCTCCTGTAATGAGTCAAAAGCTTGCAAGGGGCAATGAGGTGTGAGGAAAGAACATGTGTTTTTGGAGCCGGATCTCAATCTCTACCCAAGTTTCCTCCCCTGTGTGACCATGAGAAAATGACCAGTAAGCCTCAGTTTCCCTATCTGTAAAATAGTACTCATGGGACTACTGAGACGATCAAATGACTTGACCTGTGGTCTTAGCATGCAGTAGGCACTCAATAAACAGCCTCCTCCAACCACGGGATACCAGGTCACTCGTGTGTGTCCTCAGTCAACTTCCTCCCCCCATTCTTTACAGCAGCTAGTTCAGACTAGGTTCCTCTTTTCAATCCACCAACCTTGGTGCCCAACCCTCCCTCCCACCACATGGGTCTCCAGAATTCCCTCATCCTCCAATGAACATTCTTATTTGCTCCCATCCTTGCCCTCTTTCCTCTGGTCTCCAAAGAAGATGTCTCCCTCCTGCTCAAAGCCAATGCCTCTACCTGAGTTCTTTGTTTGACCTTCTATCAACTCTAATAACTATTCTGTGATTGACTCCCTCCTATGTCTTTGACCCCTTCCTGTGTGCAGCCTCTGCCCCATGGGCTTTAAGTTTCTTCTATATTAAGATTAATTTTTAAAATGTGATATTGAACACCTATCCAGTCTTGACACCATACCGTATGTGAAAGCCACAGCAGGGAACTTGAAGTTAACAGAACCTTCCCTAACCACAGTGTCTTCACCTATGCCTCAAGTCTTACTACAGGATTCTACCTATCTCATAGGGATGTGATGACAGATCAGATTAGAAAATCCAGGCAAGGCACAAAACACTGGCTGGCACACAGAAAGTCTTCATTGAGTGTTCGAGTATAGAGGGAAATACCACAATGCAAACAGGAAGTCAGGAACAGGAGGAGACGTGGTGTGTGGTTGGCAAGTTCCCACTGGGACAGGAAGCAAGGCCACCTGCAAACGTGAGAGGGGAGTAGAAAAAGCTAAAATGGCTGACGGCAAGCCTAGGAAAGTGAGCTAACCAGGAAAACATGAAGCTGGAGGAGACACTGTGAAGGACCCTCCTGGAGACCATGAACTTATAATGGCACCAGGATGGCTGTTGGGGCCATTTTTTCCAGAAAAGTTGGCCACCGGGTAAGAAGTGTTGCTGTCCAACTCAGTGTTAGTTTTCTTATAAAAATAGAAATTTCATGGTGAAATAGTCAAGTCTGAGTCATGAAATTTAATTTTGGGAAAATGCTGGCTCTATCCAGTCCCCATTTGTCTTTTCAGAAGAGATCCTCAAACGTGAGAACAGTCTTTCCTTATACTCTTGTAACTAGTCCCAGGCTTTGCACAAGCACCAGACACATGAAACATGTCCAGTAAATGCACAGTGTGGCATCTTCCAAGTTTACACTTGGCTCACTTCCAACAGGGTAAAAACCCTTAACCCACACTCTGACAGTAAAAATCATATTTCTAGGTAGAAGGAGTGACATATTTGTTTTATAGATGAGAAAATAAAGATACACAAAGAAAAACTCATGCTCACAGAGTCCTTAGCTGATGAGAGCATGGAAATGTTCCCGGTCCATTGAGGGCACGTATCAGTCATTCTTGTAACTTCTCCCTAAAGCACTGCATTGTGCACACAACAAAATTTAATGAACTTGCTTTAGCATAAGACTTTTTTAAAAATTTCCTTCTGATGGGCAACCCCATGAACCACCTCTATAAAATTACTGAATTTTCATTTATGAAGGAAATGGCACTAGATATGCTTAGTGTAAATGTTAATGCCAGAGGCTTTTCTGGGAGTCCCAGATGAGGAAGACCCATTCATGGACATTTAATTGCTCCTGAAATACCACTTCTGAGATCAAAAGCACTTTCACTTTCTAAAGCAACAAGAAAAGGGGAAAAAACTCTTAAATGTAACATAACACATCATTTCATAAACCAAGAAGGGAAACCTTACGCACCTTTGCAGATACTTTGACAAGTTGCAACCGAGAGGGAATTTTCATAGCTGCTTAGTAAACAGCTGGAAGGAGAAATGTGAAATGAAGGGAGAAAGACTGTTCGTGCTCTGTCGGCATCCCGCCAGACAGCCTCTGAGCAGCCACACCACAGGGCGCACAATATCTACCCAGTTCCACCACTGTCTGCCTCAGCTGTCATCTTTTATCACAGATCTATACCTCAAACCAAATGGTGGCAGCTTACAGCCTGAACATGTGAAAAGCCAGCGGGAAAAAAACAGACACTTGTGAACAAAAATAAAGAAAACAAGTTAAAATTAAGAGGCTGTATCTGAACCCCGAGAGGACAAATCACTGTCTTGTTAAAGTACCTCCTTCCCATGAGGCCAGATTGCCCACCATTTCTCCATTATCCCCCAATTCCTCACCCCATCAGCTAATAGAATTCCCAGATCTACTACTGACAATTCTTAAATTCTGCTTTTTATGACCAGAGAGAAACAAAAAAGGGGGAGAGTGAAAAGAATAAGCAGTAACTCATGAAGATGGTCAAGAGGTACCATCAGAGATAAATTAGCATTTTATTTGGGTGCGTATAAATATTATATCTTAAATATGGTCCAAGAGAGGCCTCTGCTGGTCAGACAGGGGCAGGAAGAAGGCTGGGAGCAGTCCAAAGTCTGTGGATGTCCTCCTTGAAGAGACCTGCTTGCATGGATGACTTCACAGTCCAGGAAGCATTGTGCACTGCCACATGGCTATGTCCCTCTCAGGGGCTTCCATGTCCATGGACTCATCTGAACTTCCCAGCAAGTCCACAAAGTAAGGCAGTCATGACATGCCCATTTCAGCTCTAAGAAGATTGAGGTCCACAGGAGTTGGGGGAGTTGAGGGTATGGGAACGATGACATTTTGATAGAAACTTTCCCACCATAGTTTGCAGGATGCTCGTGGAATAAATGGATATTTTTTAGCTCCAAGGAAAGAAACTGAAGCAAAAGACTAAATTCTTGGTGCAGGGTCAGGCCAGGTGTGACAATCACTCAATCTCTTAAACGTGTCATGCGCATCTCTATTCCATCCACCTGGGGAGGGAGGAAACATTTTACCAAAATCGAATTTTTCCATTTGACTTTTAATTTCCTGAATTCTCCATGAAACGCATCTCATCTGGATTCTGCTTATGGGAATATTTATTCTCTTCTTTTGGCTCTGCTTTCAGCCCCTCCTATATCTCTCCTAGATCATAGCAGAGATGAGAGCTGGAACTCAACTAGTAATTTCTCTGAGGAAGAGATCTCTCTGATTTACCGGAGGGAGGAAGTGTGTGTGTGTGTGTGTGTAATATATATGTGTGTACACACACACACACACACACACACACACACACACACACATATATATATAAATTGTACACACACATATATACAAGGGGGACCCCCCAAAAAACGGAATCATTTTTTGGAGGGCAGACACCTTATAGTACAGGCTTCTCCCGCTAGGTAAGTGTTCTAGGAACCCATAGGCATCAGTGTACACGCTAGTGTTATTGTGAGAGGCCGTGTTTGGCTTCAGTGAATTTTTTATTTTTATTTTTTTAGATTCTTTCAACACATTTGCCCATTTCATGATGGGTAATTTATGAGCACACCTGCCCACACCACGCTGAGTGTTCAGCAGTTTTTTACCAAAACACAGCTTGACCCAGTGACCCACCTACCCCATTCACCCAATCTCACCCCAAGCAACATTTTTTGTTTCCCCAAATGAAAAAAGTCCTCAAAAGGAAACGTTCTGTGGATGTAGAAGAGGTGAAATAAAAAATGGCACAAACCGGGCTCGGTGGCTCAGCCTGTAATCCCGCGCCTTTGGGAGGCTGAGGTGAGTGGATTGCCTGAGCCCGCGGGTTCGAGACCCGCCTGGGCAGCGAGACCTCATCTCTACAATAAATCAAAAAAGTCAGCCGGGCGTGGTAGCGCATGCCTGTAATTACGGCTACTCGGAAGGCGGAGGCGGAAGGATCGCCAGAGCCCAGTAGGCGAGGCTGCGGTGGCCAGGAGCGGCCACTGCACTCCAGTCTGGGCGACAGAGTGAGACTCCAACTCAAAAAAAAAAAAAAATGGCACAAACATTAAAAGTCATCAAAATTGACGAATTCAAAAACTGTTTTGAGCACTGGAAAAAGCATCTCAATAGGTGTATTGCATCAAACGAGAAAACTTTAACAGTAAATAAAGTTTAAACATGTAAGAATAAGTATACTTTTTTTTACAAATGAATTCTGAGGGGTTTTTTTTTTTTTGGTCTTCCTTATATATTTCAAATGTGGGGGGAAAGGCATCTGTCTTGTTTCTGGGAAGCGCTCATCCCACAGCACAACCCAAATACAGCTGGTGGATTTACCAGGCTCTGCTGCTCATCCAGGCACTGGACTGGAATGCCTAAGTCCTGATGTGAGGGTTCGTGCCTTGCAGGAGGGCCTCAACTAGTCGATGCCTGAGAAACCCAGATGTCCCTAACCTTGTCTCTAAGGCACCACCCACCTCGTTGCTTCTTGCCTGAAACCAAAATTATACTCTGAAAATTTGAAGTTGGTTCTCACAGCAGATTGCAACATCCTACCCCCAAAATGTCCCATTTATTAATTCCATAAAGAATATCTTTCTTGGCCAAGCACATACTGCTTGATACACATAATCTCGTTGATCCTCATAATCCATCTTTCTTTCATTTTTGTCTCAGCAGGTAGCCAACTGTACGTGTCAAATTTGAGTTTGTATTCCATCTCAGAATCCACCTGCAGACTGGCCTGGGAGGAGAGTTCTGAATTAAAGTCTCTGGAAAGTTACACAATATCTAATGAGACTTTTGTACTGTGCAGAGGCCAAAGACTAAACTAAAATGCACACGCACCTACACATATGCCAACTTAGGTCTGTTTTTATTTAAACTAATTGTAATTAAGAGGAAAGTTCCAAAGTATAAGAGAATTGAGTTCTAGGTTCCATTCAGTCAGTTCTCTTCATCCTTGACACCACCTTTCACTTCTGTTCACCCACAATGCATCCAAGGTCCTGAGCCAATGAACCTGCTTAGCTTTTCCACCTCTGAGATCAGTTTGTTGGTCACTAGAATGTATTCAGTGTCTTTCATGAGGCAGGTGTCCAGAAAACAGTTGCTGCCTCAGGCAAACACTAGCTAGCTGTTCACCCAAGTGTTTCCAACTTCTTTCTGGGGACATTGCTAAGCCATCTTTCGTGGTCTCCCTTGCAGTTAGGACCGAGTTCTTGTCAGAGAACATGGTCGGAAGTGACAGTGCCCTCTCCAGGTCAGGCCCACAGAGCTTCCCACAACAATCGGCATGGCAGACAGCAGGTGTTGGAGATGACTGATTTAGGGATCCCTGAGTCACCACCTGGAGCAGAGCTACTCATCAGTCAAGATTAAGCATGGAAGAAGCTTTATGAAATACATCCTCCTTGTATTTCATGAAGCTTCTTCCATGCTTTATGGCCAAAATTGGAGTTTACTTGTTAGAGCAGCTACAATTACTTTAGTTTACACAGTCTCTGCACTAGGCAATAGAAGGTCGCACACAGTGAGATCACATCAGATGTCCCCATGTCTGAGAACTCACCTCTCAGTCATCACTCAGTAGGGTATGAAATTGATGAACTATCATCAACTGCCCCTTCAAGGGACCACCTGCCCCCACTTTCCATGGGGTCGCCATCTGTCTTCCACGGGAGATTTTCTCCCTGATCGACAGGAGGGAGCAAACTCGCATACACACACACACACACACACACACACACACACACACACACACACACACATACACTGCAAATGTGGAGGAAAGGCATCTGTTTTGTTTCTAGGAAACATCCGACAGCAGAACCAAAACACAGCTGGCATTTATTTTGAGGTAAATTCTACATATATAATTTACCATCTTTGCCATTTTTAAATGTACAGTTCCATGGCAATAAATATATTTATATTCTTTTCTCCCCTTCATTTCACCCTCCCCTTCTCAGCCTCTGGTAACCACTATTCTACTCTCTATCTTTATGAGATCCACTTTTTTAGTTCCCACATGGGAATGAGAACATGTGGTATTTGTCTTTCTGTGCCTGGCTTATATCACCTAACATAATGGCCTCCAGTTCCCTTCATGTTTCTGCAAATGACAGGATTTCGTCTTTTTATGACTGAATAATATTCCATTGTGTATATGTACTGCATTTTCTTTATCTGTTCATCCATTGATGGACACTTGAGTTGACTCCATATCTTCGCTATTATGAATAGTGCTGCAGATATGGGAATGCAGATATCTGATAAACTGATTTCTTTTCTTTTGGATATACCCAATGGTGGGATTGCTAGATCCTAAGGTAGTTCTATTTCTCAGTTTTGTTTTTGTTTTTGTTTTGAGTCACCCAGGCTGGAGTGCAGTGGCATGATTAGGACAATCATGGCTCAAGGCAGCCTCTAGCCCCTGGGCTCAGGAGATCCTTTCACCTCAGCATCCCAAGTAGCTGAGACTACAGGCATGTGCCATCACACCTGGCTAATTTTTTTTTTTTTTTTACTTTTTTTGTAGAGACAAGGTCTCACTATGTTCCTCAGGCTGGTCTCAAATTCCTGGGCTCAAGCAATCCACCTGTCTCGGCCTCCCAAAGTGCTCAGATTATAGGCATGAGCCACCATGACTGGCCCTGTTTCTCGCTTTTTGAGGAGCTGCCCTTCCGTTCTCCACAGTGGCTGCACTAACTGACATTTCCATGAGGATTCCCTTGGCCCACATCCCCATCATGGCAGCTCTTCTAAGGACATGCAGGCCTCTCCTATACTTACCACTTTCATCTCATCAAAACCTGCACTCAGGCAGTTAGCAGGATGGAAGGGCCTAAAAAAAAAAAAAAACCCTATTCATACTAAAATGACTGACAGCCACACATCTCACTGACAGAGTCCTACATCTATAGGGAACTACGGAATCGTCTACACAGGGTCCCTCGTCACACAGGGGAGGAAACGGAGACCCAGAGGAGTGAAGTGACCCACCAGGTAATAGCGGACATGGGCTGAGAGCCCCGATCTCCTACCTTAGCTCGTTGTCTTTCCCCTTCTCTCTTGGACCCATTGATCCAAGGAGCACTGGCAGTTTTCTGTGGAACATACCTCAGGGCTCTGATGCCTTCATGATGGGATTTTGGACACGAGCAGAACTTTCCAGTGCCACCCAAATAAAATTACACTTGTCTGTAAACCCAAATCATGAACTCCAGCCATGCATGGAATACAGTCATGCAAGGCCCCATCATCTCTGGGACCGAGGTCGAGAGGAAGCCCCAGTTCCACCCGCCACCATCCTCTCCCAGCTGTTACCTGGGCACTGCATGCCACACACCAATGTTTGCTCATTTGATTTTGTCTCATCACCCAGCATGATCAAAGCTCATATCAGTGTGATTGTCTGTGGTGTTTATTTTGTAAACGGTAATATAACCCTTAAAAAATCCTGTATCTCTAAACCTGTGCCCAGGCTTGGGAAATTCACCAGAATCGCATGCTGCAAAGAACTGCAATGAAATTTGCCCCTGCATACGTCAGGAATATCAAATTCAAAACCCACATTACTGAGCAGTCACTATGTGCCAGATATTGATCTAAATATTGAAAAAACAAGTCTGGTGCACAGCTTACAGCTTTCAGTGACTTGAGGAGCAAAAGGGAGAGAGAGAGAGAGAGAATGTACATTCATTCAAATAGCATAACATTCTGCCCAAACCAATTTTACATGATTTTTTTTCCCCAACGGCACTGACATCCTGTAGATATATCAAGCAGGCTATTATTTTTCCTCCTGGCAGAAATCTCAGTGTCAAGATCTTCTTTAGAATGGTTAGAAGTGTCCATTGTTTCATGAGTGCGTGGGTTCATCATTTTAATGGTCACTGAAGAGAAGCGTGGGTCTTCTTTCTCAGTCATTCCATGTTTAGAGACCAGAGGATACTCAGTTCACCCAGATGGTCCCTGATGGAGGTGAGCTGGCTTATCCTGTCCCATAGCAGATCTTTCTGCTACTCTCTCTCTCCTCCCATCTGCCCGGTATAAGGCAGTTCTAAAGCTCAAAAACAGAATCACACCATCACATGGACAACACCTACATCAAAACCAGAATGACACTGAAAAGCACAGAGATGCAGAGATAGGAAGCCCAGCCCAAGACCCAGGGCAGTTGTCTGTTACAAGTGCACACACAAAAAGTGTGAACACAGACCGAACATGCCACCACACCCCAAGTTTTCCTCTTCTTCTCTGCTGGAACATGATGACTCTCAGGACAATCTGAATTGTACAACTCTCTAAAGGACACAGACAAAGCCCATTTGACCTTGTGACAAATCGATGGCCACTCATCTACAATAAAAGTCCTCCCTCCCTACGGTGAGTTCAGCCACTCAGCAAACACACAAAGACCACCAACAAGCCATGGGCTCATCTCACATTCTGCTCACCTTACACTCACACACAATCACAATACAAGATGCCTCCAAACCCAACAGTGTATTGGCCATATTGTATGCATTTGACATTTCTCCTCCAACCCAGCGCAGCATGAAGTGTGACATCTCAGGGCAACAGTATCAGTTTTATTAAGGGCCTTGGAAAAGTTAACTAATGTCTCTACGAGCCACGTGCATAACAGATGTTTTTTTCATCCAAGTGGAAAAACAAACATAAACTTTATAATTACCAGAAAATGCTAAAACACAAATGAACTCAGTGAATGTAAGAGAACATGCTTGGACATTAGTCACATGGCAAAGAATATGGTCACAGAGCCAGTGAGAATGTCACACACAGAACAGTCTCATGACAGCCATTAAGAAGTCACTCTCCCAGGTGTCACCTTTTTGAGGGCATTTGAATGCCATGTGCCATTTTCAACAAAAAGCATTATCTAACTTCTACAATGTGCAGAACTTTCTGTGTTGAGAAGCTATCAGTGTCTCCTGTGAAGCCTGTTTGTCCCCAGGCCAGCTGGTCTTTCTGCCCCCTGCTGACGTTCTTGGGCACTTAATTGAATGATGAGACCCTATAGGTGCCAACGTTTCCACTTGCACGGGACAGCCAGGCCCCCGCGCACTCTTGGGCTCTCTCTTCACACCCACTCAGACTTTTTGGTTCTCAGGTGGGGGACACTGCCAGAACTGGCCGGCTGGCCAGGGGGCAGCAGCTGGCTGTGTGAACAGGGCCTGGCCAGCCGGCTCCGGGAGGCTGAGGGCCACTCCTCAGTTCTATTGCTCCTGGGATCCTGGGTGGCCTCTCTGTGGGGCCTGTCCCTAGACTCTCGGGCCAGCTTTTCACTGGCCGAGGACATCACCTCACTCTCATCTTCATCTGGAAGCTCCATCTGTCCCAAGTTACTGGAGTTATGACCCCTGGGGCTGCTGGTACCCTCCCCTCGGGTCCAGGCGCTAGGGGGCATGGGCACCCTGTCTTCCTCCCACCCACCCTCGTCATCTGCCTGGCATCCCTCAGTGTGGCCAGGAAGAGAGGCCCCGGCTCCATACTCCTTCCTGATGGAAGGACTCTGCACCCCCCGGCTGGTGCCTTGCCACCACACACTGCAGATCAGGTCGGCGACACCCAGCAGGAAGGACAGCCCGCTGACCACCCAGAGGTAGAGCATCATGATGGACTTTTCTGTGGGCCGAGACACGTAACAGTCCACCACGCTGGTACAGGGAGCACGGGTGCAAGAAAATCTCTTCGGGACCAAGAATCCAAAGAGAAGGTAATGCAAGGCCCCAAAAGCTGCCTCCACCAGGGTCCGCAGGAGGAGCTGGGCGATGTAGCCGGATGAGAAGTCTGGCACGATCAAGTTGCACCTCCCCCTGCAGGGCCGTGGGCAGCACCCCTCCCCAGAAGCCAGGCCAGAGGGGTCAGGGCCTCCGGGCACCCTATCTGACTGGCAGGTCCTTTGCAAGGCCAGTACAGCTCCTCGGTGCAGGACATACACGCTGAAAACAGCATACGGGAGGAGAACCGACACGCTCTGGATCAACCAGAACCGCAGCTGGGACACAGGGGAGAAGATGTCGTAGCAGACGTTGGTGCACCCTGGCTGCAGGGTGTTGCAGACAAACCTTTCCTGCTCATCCTGGTAGATGGGGTACCCCGCCAAGACGACCACTGCCATCCTCAGTAGTATCGTAAGGACAAGCCAGATCTTTCCTGGAAAAGAGGATGCAGGAACGCCTCATCACCACCACATCAATATATTTCCTCCCAGCAACAGTTCTTCCACCTTTCCTGGGGCTGAGACTGGAGAGCTGAGAAGTCAGGAAGCTGTCCTCAGTCACGGGAGCATCCTCTCATCAGCTCATGGCACAAATGTTTATTGAGTACTGAAGCTCCTTGTTGGTAAAATGCTTCCAGAGGAGCGGGAGGGTTTTTTTGTTTTGGTTTGGTTTGATTTGGTTTGGTTTTAATTTTTTTTTTTTTAATTTTTAGAAAAAGGCCTTGCTCTGTTACCCAGGCTGGAGTGAAGCACCACGACTATAGCTCACTGTAACCTTGGTCTCAAGCAGTCCTCACACCACAGCGTCCCAAGTAGCTGGAGTGCCATCATGTCCAGGTAATTATTTTTTAAAGAGATGAGGGCGTCTCACTATGTTGCACAGGCTGGTCTCAAACTCCTGACTTCAAGCAAGCAATTATTCCATCTTGGTCTACCAGAGTGCTGGGATTACAGGCACAAGTCATTGCGCCCCACCGAGATAAGCAGGTTTTTAAAAAGTACTATATACCAAAAAAATGTTTTAATCTGACTCTGCTAGTTCAGACTTTTGGTAACGTCTCCCAAACTGAAAGTTTCAGAAAGAGAGTTTGGCTGAGAAAATTAATGATTTAAATAAGATCTTACTCTTCTTGGGAGAATAAGCCTTTTAAAGAATTTCCGCATATCCCTATACCTGTGTATAGCCAATTCAAGTGGCTAATTTCAGCAAGTCTTCTTTACTTATGATAATGGACCATAAGATCTCTATTTAATCACAGGCCTTGTATTTCATGTTGCTCTGTGGTCCTTGAAATTGAATTTCCTTAAGAACATTCCATTAGTTCAGATTTTTTAATAATTCAGAATTCCTTTTCTCCTATTCCAGTTATTATGAATTAATGAGGCTTGTCTTTCCTCAGTGTATCATCAATTAATGAGACCAACCTAGAAAACCAAAATAACTTCAAAGCCCTACTTTCATGTCATGGGCTAACTCTTCTGGAACACGTTTAAAATGAGCCAAAATAACTTGTAAATATTGTGTTTTGTGATGAGATAGAGAAAAGATCACCTGACAGAAAAGGAAAGCTCTATTATAAATGAAAGCAGTTAAGCTACCTCAAAGAACAATATTATTATGTGATGAAGTTATTCACTTGAACTTTTAACACCAGGCTGATTGTGTTTAAGTTCTACAAAGTAATAAGTAGGAAAAGGCCAGATGCAGTAGCTCACGCCCTAATCCCAGCACTTTGGGAGGCCAAAGCAAGAGGAATGCTTGAGCCCAGGAGTTTGAGACCAGCCTGGGCCACATAGCGAGACCCTGTTTCTACAATAAATCAAAAATTTAACTGGGTGCATGCCTGTCATCTCAGCTACTTGGGAGGATGAGGCAAGAGGATTGCCTGAGCCCAGGAGGTCGAAGCTGCAGTGAGCCGTGATAGTGCCACTGCACTCCTGCCTGGGTGACAGAGTGAGACCCTGACTCAAAAATAATAAGTAGGAAAAAAATCAGCCACATCTCAGGCATATGTTAGTCCTTTCCTCAACCCCTCTTTCTGTAACACCATACCTGCATGAAAACTTGACTTGAAATCTTTATCATTTTCTTTCTTTAAAAAAATAAACTAAATTAGCGTTGGGATTTAGTTGAAAGTGCACAAATAACTACCAATCTTTACAAATTAAGCTTCAAGGTCAAAACCTGAAAAGATGAACAAGAAGAAAGCATGATCCGGGGTCACTTCCTCATCCTCTTTGCCTGTGCTGCCCCTTTCCTGGTGCTGTCGCCACAGAAGGGTCACACTGCAAACACCCCCCCAAGCCCACTTCAGTCTTCAGATTCGGCACCCGGATATCAATGAGAAGAAACCCTGGGAGCGAACAGTGCTCACATCCAGGATTTTTAAATGGTGGCAGAACCATGGAGCAATTAGAGGAATCCTCAGCCACAGCTCCCTCTCCTAGCAGGACTAGGACTTTCTCCCAATCATAGCTCACTGTAGCTTTAAACTCCTGAGCTCAAGCAATCCTCCCACCTCAGCCTCCCAAGTAGCTGGCATGGTGGGCCAGGCCAACTGGACACGAGGAAACGCCTTGGGCCTCTGAGAGGGACTGATTCAAACATGGCAACAAAACAAAGACAGAGCAAGTGCCTCGAGGTTGGCCCGATCCTCACCTGCGATGGTCACGTTGCAGCTCAACGTGATGACCAGGAACCCCAGCAAGTCCATGTTCTCCATGCTTCCGGAATGTCCCAGACTCGAGGCTGCGGGAGGTGGCAGAGGCCTGTGTTATCCAGGGAGGTGGAATATTCTTGCAGGAATAATGTATTTTAACTACAAAAGACTTAAAGGTGAGAGTCAGAGATATGAAAGCAAAGATTTGAGCCCAGGAGCAGGAGGTGAGCTTTTCTGTCTCCACATTGAGATGGCTTTAAGCCGTTTGCCTCTGAGGCAAAGCATTTCTGACAACTGCAGTGACCAGAAAGGCGGGAGTCATCGCTTATTGTGGGCTATTCTTACCCTCTTGGGATATTCCAGGCCCCTGGTCGTGCTCATATGTCTCTACCAGGACAGCCAGATGCTTCAGGATAGAATAGAAACAACTACTTTTAACTCAAGGGAAACTTCTTTTAAGTAGTCAAGTAAATGTCTCTATTAAAAAGTTTGCATCTCGGGCTGGGCAGGGTGGTTCACGCCTATAATTCCAGCACTTTGGGAGACCAAGGAGGGAGGACTGCTTGAGTTCAGGAGTTGAAGACCAGCCTGGGCAACACAGCGAGACCTCATCTCCACAAAAAATAAAAAAATTAGCCAGGTGTGGTGACACACGCCTGTAGTCATGCGGGAGGCTGAGGAGGAAGGATTGCCTGAGCCAAGAAGATGGAGGCTGCAGTGAGCCGTGATGATGCCACTGCACTCCGGCCTGGGCAACAGAGTGAGACTCCACCTCAAAAATAAATAAATAATTTTACAAGTTAAAAAATAAAAGTCATCTCGTCCTTGAAAACATTTCTACAACCACTTCACTTGAGCAATAAGCCCTAAAGGGGTCATGTTTTGTCTTCATATGACACATAACTCGCCATCCCACTGCCACACGAACCCACAAAAATCTCACGCCTATTCTGAATTCCTATACCATTGAGGTCAGCAGACATCTGCACTTCTGCCCTGTCCCAACTTTAGACTGTGACTTGGTGATTCTCCAGCTACTTCCTGTGGAAGTTGGTGACAGTTCTTCACTCAGAGACAAAAAGCCTGGGGAAGCCCCCTACTCCGTGAAGAAGTCACTAGATCTTTCCAGATATGCTTATCTTGTGATAAGGAACCAAGCCGTTCCAGGTGGCCCCCATGAGAGGCTTTCATGACAAGAGAGCACCTAGCTTGTCGGTGTGTAAAACTCACATCCGTGGATTTCAACCCCTGACTGGCCTATAAAACCTTCACAGATGACATCTGGCTTTTGTACCTCCCAACCTCGTCTAGCTCAGGGCTGCTTCCATGAAATCTACTTAATAAATGTCTGTTAAATTGGTAATAAAATATCACCGTCTGGACCTGCTGACATCAATCACAATTGTCTCAAAATCCTATGGTGGCGGCCACCTTTATACCTGGGAAGAACCCATCCTATAAGCCCAGGGATCTATCATCAGGGTGGAAATGGTGAACTTTAAAAGGAATGATTTCCATTTTCCATGAAAGGTATTCTTTATATCCCTATCTTGTCTTCGTTTCTGATCTATTCTTGACTTTAGTAATATCCCTAGAAAGATTCCCAGAAGAGGCGTGCAACAAAGCTACTTTCATCTTACTCCCAGGACACGCTCCCATCCACCAAAAACATTTTGACCCCCTTGAAAGGAACCATCATTTTGCTATATTTTAGTCATATGCTCCAACATGGGCAATGGAATTAGAGAAATTGTAACTAAGTAAAAATATTGAAATGGTGATACAGTGCACGTATAAAATAAGGGACAATCTCTTTGTTCCTAATTGGCTGCTCATGACATTGGCACAAAACATTAAAATACCAGGAAAGGCATTGTTGAATTTTACTGTGTGATAGCAATAGCCTATCACAAATGTGGAATGAAAAGAACTATATGACCTTGACAAATCACTAGAGTTTTTCATGCCTTGGTTTTCTCATCAGTAAAGTAGAAAAAAGAATGTGCCCATCACCTACTCGAAGCGGTTGTGATTTGCAAACTGAGACCAAAGACACGAAAATGATTTAAAAATATAAAGGATCCCCCAAGTGGCAGTGATGGGGATATCTCTGGGTCTTCTCCTCTGGGTCCCCACCCTTTGATTTTTGCTCAAGAGTGAACAGGCCACACACCCGTCTTCCTCCCTATTTTTGCCCATCCTCCTGTAAGGCTACCCTGTCTCCCCTCCTTGTCTTTTCTCTCTTCTTCCTTTTGTCTTTCCTGCTAGGAGACATTTTTGCTTTGCCTGAAAATCCTAACCCCAGTGGCTACCAGACACCAGATGGGGGAAAGGGAGGAGGGGGAATGGGAGGAGGAGGAGGAGGAAGTAGCTGGGGTATCCATACCTGGCTCTCTCTGTAAGAGTGTCCCAGCACCAATGGGAGGTTTCCGTGTGTGTGTGTGTGTGTGTGTGTGTGTGTGTGTGTGTGTGTGTGTGTGTGTGTAGTAGTAGTAGGAGGAGGAGGAGGAGGAGGAGGAAGTATTGTGCTCAACCTGCTGTAAAGGAAACCAGCTTGGAGTCCAGGGCATGAACACGGCCAAAGATGCCAAAGCAGCTCACCAAAAGGAAAGAGAACGACCAGGCATGGTGGCCCATACCTGTAATCCTAGTACTTTGGAAGGCCAAGGTGAGGGGATTGCCTAAGCTCATGGGTTCGAGACCAGCCTGGGCAACATGGTGAGACCTCATCTCTACAAAAAATAAAAAATTAGTCAGGCACACTAGCACGCACCTGTAGTTCCGGCTACTTGGAAGACTGAGGTGGAAGGATTGCCGGAGCCCAGCAGGTCAAGGCTGGGGTGACCTGTGCATGCCACTGCACTCCAGCCTGGGCGATGGAATGAGACTTCAACTCAAAAAAAAAAAAAAATGGAAATAGAACAATGGAGTCATGAGCTGTTGGGTCTCAGCTTCCCCTCCCTCCTGCTTAGTGACATTGACAAATTTCTTGTCAATTTTATCATCTAATACATTGGGGATAATGATGCTAAACTTACAGCTTCATTTAAATAATGATACTAAACTTAGAGTTCATTTAAATAAGGTTCTAGCACATTTGGCTCATAAGAGGCTCTCAAAAAATAACTTTAGTCAGTTCTCATCATGTGTGGCATGTTCTACAAAGTTGCCGCCAAGACCGAATCTGTGACAATTTGCAACACTGGGGACTCCTTGAGGATGTACACAAGTGACATTTTCTTCAGCCAATCAGTACATTGGCTTGTTTGATATGCGTTTCTGTCCTAAGACACCTTATTTGATATAGTTCATATATATTGAATACTTACTAACTCATTAACATTAAACTCCTGCCTACAGCACTAGAACTCAAGCCCCAGTGACACTCACGTAACCCGTATGCTTTGTCTCTAAGACTGCCACAGCCTTCCTGCACCTGGACACACCAGACAGCATTCAGCATGATGCTTGTGGGCCGTTCCACACTGCAAAATCACCCACAAAAAGCACAAACATGCAAAACCAATGTATGTGTAACTCCAAACAAACAATTCTGTAGATGCATTTGCAAATGTGAAATCTGTAAGTAATGAGAATTGACTGCATCTTGTAATAGGGCTGAGTCCCAGGAAGGGGCAGTTCCAAGGAAAAATGTGTCCCCAGGGGCCTCAGGGACTCAGAGTCACAAGAAGTCGAGGCTACAGACCCTGCCCCTCCCACACCTACTCCGGTCAGAACACCTGCACCTCTACCTCTGATGTTTTTTATGCTTTGGCCAAGAGGTCCCTCGAATAAAGGAGTCTGCGCCTAAAAAGAAATGTTAGACATCTGGTCTACATGAAAATAATTATGGGAGGCAGCCTCATGTCAAGGTTAAGGACACATACTCTGGAATCTAACTGCCTGGATTACAATTCTAGCTGCTTCTAGCCTGTGTGACCTTGGGGGCGTGACTTGACGCCACTTCCTCATTGTGAAATCACGGTGCCTAGCCCCTAGAAGGACTGTGAGGACTGAGTGTGAGAGACCTAAAGCCTATAAAACAGTGCCCAGCTGATAATGCGAATCCAGTCGCTCGGCTTTCCTTCCTATCACCTGCCATGAATAAGGTACCAGCAAGGGTCCAAGGGGCTTGGGGTGGCTTTTTCTCCAGAGGATGGGGCTCCAGTCCCTGATCGTCCAGCCCTGAAGCCCGGCGGAGGAGGGATCCCGGGGAAATAGAGCTCAGTTTCTGGAGAGTTTGGAAATGATGGCATCTGTTTTGTTTTACTGTGTGGGGGGGGGGTGCGCACGTGCGCATGTTTAAGGAATAGTTTAATTATCTCATTTGAGAAATGAATGTTTTACTTGTTATCAGGATTTAAACAACTTTTTCAGGACTGTCGCTAGAAAGCAAATGTTTACCAGCTGTACCAACACAGCAGATGAATCATGACTATAGGCGCATCTCTTCTGCATATGTAAATCTACCAACAACAAATTACAACTGACTACTTTCCTGCCTGTCCAGTTCCCAGGGTAATCCAGGATAATCCAGGGTGACCGAGCTCCTGCAGTCCACCCCAGTCGTACCTACAAGAGACCGAGAGCCAAAAATGAGCAGCTGGTACAAGGAGGACATTTTCTCCCGCTCAGCCTTTTCCTGCTCAGAATGTCCCAGAACTGCCACTCTGGGATTGCATTTTCAACTCTGCTCAACCCCACAGCTTTCAGATACCTTCTCCTTACCAAGGCGACGTCCACAGCACCCCCTGGAGTTTGTTTTTGCACAATTGGTCTGGTTGGTGTAAGCAAAGATGTGTGGCTTCTCTCCCAAAGGAGACAGAATTTACAAGCACAGTCCCTCCTCAGATCAACTTAGTTGAGATCTTCTAAGAGATGCTGAAAGAGCACAAATCTGACCTCTCAATCATAACAAAATACGGCCTCCTCCCCAAGCCACAGGAGGGCATGCTTGGCAAAGAAGACCCCGCTAAGGCCCTGAAGGCAAGGGATGAACTACACAACTACCTGACAGGGGCAAACCTGTCAGATGAGGGTCAACAAGACATCTTACCTCTGAGGCTGTCCATCAGTTCACGAAATCAAAATCCACAAGGCAGTTCTGCAGACAGGCCCCCACAGAGAGTGCGTGGACTCCCCAAATTCCATGTTCCACAGACTTGTTGACCCATGCAACTTTGGAAACGGAAGTCACCTTAAAATCTATTTAAGTTCACCTTCCCAATTGTACAGGTGAAATTAAGACGTGGCCAAGACCATTCAGCCTCAGTACAGAGTTGAAATGATATTTGGTGTCTCCACTCTGGTTGGAGAATTTTTGATACCTAACATATCAAAAGTACACAAAAATTTCCAACTGTCTGGAGTGTCAAAGAAATGCAATTATCTGGATAGCACAACGTTAGCTCTTTCGTGTTTCAAATTGTGTTGTTTTAACTTTTCCTTGGGAATCTTTCTAAGGCACCCTTCAGAAACTGAGTAGAAAGATTATGCAGGCAGGAAGGGTACATGAGTACCTGATCACTGGACAATGGGTTTTCTTTACGAAGACTCCACCATGAGCTTGCTTTATGTTCACAGGTCCTGGGCAGAACACCCTTCCTGCAATATCAGTTGAAATCAAACCCAATACATTTTCTCACCATCCAGGCAGGAAGAATCCTCCTCTTCCTTGTCGCTATTTCTATCAATGTCCTTTGACTTACTGATACCTTTCAAAATATCACTGACTGTGATGAACACAGCTAGTACAATGTTTACTGAACATCTACTATGTTTTGGGCGCTGTTCTTGGCACCGGGGAAATGGCAGAGAATGAAATGTATAAAAATTCCTGCCCTTACTGAACTTACATTCTACTTGAAAGGACTGATACTAAACAAGATGAAGCCAGGTGTAGTGGCTCATGCTTGTAAACTATGCACTTTGGGAGGCTGAGGTGGGAGGATCACTTGATGCCAGAAGTTCAAGACCAGCCTGGCCAACATAATGAGATTCTGTCTCCGCAAAAAAAAAAAAAATTCAATAATTAGCTGGGTGTGGTGGTGCCTGTGTCCTAGCTACCCAGGAGGCTGAGGCAGGATGATCATTTGAGCCCAGGAATTTGAGACCACAATGAACTATGCTCATACTACTTCAGCCCGGATGACAGATAAAGACCCTATCACAAAAATGAATGAATGAATAAAATAAAAGCAAAACTTTTCACTGCTTAAAGTCCCTCAGAGGCTCTCCATCCCCAGGATGGCGTCCCACAGAGCACACTGAGCCTTACATGCTTGGACTCCACATGCCTCTCAGGCCTCACCTCACTCCCCACCCCCTGCACTCTACCTTGCAGCAGAACTGACCTCACAGCTCCCTCTGATGTCGGTGGCTTCTGAGACCTGCCTCAGCTGTTTCTTCTGTTTGGAGTGGCGTATCCGCTCTCTGGCTGGCTTCTAGAAACTTGTCTCCTTCACCTAAGGCTGGATCTGGTGCCCACGCCCATGCCGATGCTCATTATGACACAAACCGCTGGGCACGGTCAATACAAAATGTGCCCCTGCCCAGTCTCTCTGCCCTGCCACCCTAACCCCCACAAGACCATGCTACTTGCTGGTCCTTCTCCCTGCCGAGATCTTCCTTTACACTCACAAGTCAGCTCACCTTCATCAAGGGTAGAGAGAATATACTAGAAAGATGTGGTATCACTACACAGTCTTATTTCCTCAGCTTTAAAGCAGGGGTGATCCCAGGGCCTGCCTCTCAGGGTTGCTAAGAGAATTAAATGGGGTAACACATGTTAACTGTCTGGTACGGTAGAAACACTCGATGCCTATTAGGAATAACTAATTTCGCTTTTTCTTGTCTCTCTTCCTTCACATTATACATTTTTTCTTTTGCATAAGGGTTGACCTTTTGGGGTCCAGCTAATCAAATAGACCTTTCTGGGTTTTTTTCCTCCATGGTTGGAGTTGTCACAACAGGCAAGAGACTATTTCTTGCAGCTTGAGCTCTTCCTGCCCCAACTTTCCTCAGGACTGGATGTTTACTTGGAGTCCACCGTCTTGTCCCAGCCTCTCTTGTGTCTAGAGCCATCTCTGAAGCCAAGGGATCCTGAAAACTAACATTGCGTCCAAACCTTAGTTATCTAGAATCAGAGCATACTGCACTATTTCTCTGAGGGAACAGATTCCATGTCCCACTGAGGTTTTCCAAGAGCGCATCTCTCCAGAAATCAGCAACAGTGATCCCTGACTGGAGGGGGCTTGTCCCACGAGAGCCCCAACTGCCCTCTGTAACTAGCACCCCACATACAGTGCATGGCAGGCCAGGGTGTGAATGTCCCACGTAACCAAATGGCTCCCAAATGCAAGGCTGAGTGTGTCGAGGACAGGAACTCTCTGCTTGGAACCAGTGTATGCTTTGCTTTTGCAAACATTTTATCTTTTTTTTTTTTTTGCTATACACAAAGAAGTTAATCTTGTTTCTAATTGGCACATAATTGTACATGTTCATGGGGTACATTGTGATGTTTTGATACATGTATACATGTATACACTGTGCAAACAGCATTGCAGAATTATTAACTAAGCATTGTTTTTATTCTTTTTTTCTAAGTAATAAAAATAGATGGGGGGAATTGTAGGTGATCATTTTGTTTCCCTCTCTGGATCACTAGGAGGCAGCTCCTGGGGCCATGGGTAGAGCCTCCAGGCTCAAAACATCTCTGTCTCTTGTCTAACATCAATATTGTTTGATGTTCTCTGGCATTTAAAAGTGACAAAAGTGGAAATGCCTCTGAGAGAAGCAACTCACTAAGGTTTATCAGTCATCTTCACAATAGTTTGAGTTAGAAGTAGACCTTTATATGTAGGTAAGGGCCTTGGTTAGGGAACAGGGCCAATGGGATGTCATGAACATTCTCCCATTTTGCCAAGCTCCAGCTCTCTCACATAGACCAAGGGCCAAATTCAGGTGTAGGTCTTCCCCCATAGTCACCTCTTATTCATGTTTGTGTTTTAGGCAATAGCTGAAAGGAGGAGGAAAAGCAAGAGAAGAAAGAGAGAAAGGAGGGGAAGGAGATAGGATGGAAGGAAGGAGGAGAGAGGGAGGGAGAGAGGAAGGATGGAAGGAAGGAAGGAAGGATGGAAGGATACCAGAGAGCTATAATTATAGTGACTTCAATGCCAGAGGAATGAATCTTTTTAAGAGGGACAAACTAGAGACAAAACCTCTGTGTGTTTCTCTCCATTCTCTGCCATGAAATACTAGAAGGGGATATGAAGGAATTTGATCTATTTTAAAACTCACAACTGTTAGACGCCAACCCTCCAAACATTTGCAGCCACTTTGATTAGGGACAAGTGATGGTCTGTTACAAATGAGGGATATATTCAGAAGACCCAGACAGTGATGTCTGGAAGTGCAGGATAATTCATCACTGAGCTATGTCCTGCCCATGCACCAGTCATCTGAGAGACAGGGACTCTCCGCAGGAGGTCTTTTTAACTTAAATTATCTGTCCAGGAACAAAAATGAAAAGAAGGTGGGGAACACCCATCTCATTTGCGCCAGGGCAGTTGGTGCACCTGGATCCCCACAAAACCCAGCAAGGCAGATACCAAACTCTATTCCCATATGAAAGCAAAGAAAAGCAAGCCACAAAGCACAGAAAAATTAAGTATGGAAAAAATGAACCGGAGTTTGAAATAGAGTGACTGAGTGACAGCAGAGTTGGGTCAGGCGGTGGTAACTGTTGAAAGGATCACTTTCATATCGAAGTGTATGATCTGGGCCCCTCCTGTGAGCCAGGCCTACCCTGGTCAGTGCACACACACTACCATATGTGATGGCTCGAGGCCACCCAGCTAGTGAGTGAAAGAGCTGGCACTCGAACCCAGAGCCCGACATTGAAGCTCTTCACCCTGTGTTCCACAGGAGTGCTGTGGCCTTGTCCTGGTCCAGGTCCACACCTGCTTGACCACTCACTGTGACTTGTGTTTTGTAGAAAAGATGTATTTGCAAGGGCACCAAGAGAGGAGGTTGGAGAAAGCTCTCAATTCTACCTCCCCAAGGTAAGACTTGGAGATATTTACGGGTTGGGGAAGTGGGTGTTCTAATGTGTGGGCACAGATGATTGGCAGTGGGGACAAATGAAGTCACAGGTGTAGTCAGGGGTCAGGGCATTTCAGAAGACACACGTAGGGAAAATAGCAGCATTAGTATGATCCGAGGGTGGATTTTTTGGCTCACTGTCATCAATAAGGTCACCACCACTCAGGAACACCTGCAGGTCCTATAGAAGGATTGGTGGTATCAACCAGTTTGAAGTAGACAGGAGCTGGCCCAATTTCCTGAAAAACAACTCAAGTGGCCATTATTGTGGCTACCTATAAAGTAGCCAGTGAGGATTACATTTCAGCATTCAGCAGTGGGCTGAAGGGGGTAAAAAAGAAACAGCAAACAGTAAGCACCCAAAGCAAGCAGGGCAGGCAGTCCTGATCAAATTAACCCTCGGTTGCAGACTCAGCTTAAAAGAAAGCCGATTCTGCAAGAAGGGAGCTACAGGAGAAGACCAAGGGAGTTGTTTTCTTTTTTTCTTCCCTAAGGAGGTAATGCAGAGTTTGTTGAAAAAGAAGGCTGGGCTCAGTGGCTCAGCCTGTAATCCCAGCACTTTGGGAGTCTGATGCAAGTGGATTGCCTGAGGCTGCGGGTTCAAGACCAGCCCGGGCAAATTGGCAAGGCCTTGTCTCTACAGTAAATCAAAAATTAGCCAGGCGTGGTAGCATGTGCCTGTAGTTCCAGCTACATGGAGGGCTGAGGTGAAAGGATCACTGGAGCCCAGCAGGTCGATGCTGGGGTGGCCATGAGTGTGCCACTGCACTCCAGCCTTGGCGACAGAGTGAGACTCTGACAAAAAAGAAAGAAAGAAAGAAAGAAGCCGGGCTCAGTGGTTCAGCCTGTATTCCTGCACTTTGGGAGGCCGAGGTGAGTGAATTGCCTGAGCCCGTGGGTTCGAGACCCACCTGGGCAACTTGGCGAGACCTCATCTCTACAATAAATCAAAAATTAGCCGGGGGTGGTAGCGTGCGCCTATAGTTCCACCTACTTGGAAGGCCGAGGAGGAAGGATCGCCGGAGCCCAGCAGGTCGAGGCTGCGGTGGCCATGAGTGGCCACTACACTCCAGTCTGGGCGACAGAGTGAGACTCCAACTCAAAAGAAAAAAAAAAAGAAAGAAAAAGAAAAAGAATGAGGGCTTCATACAACAATAATACACTGAGCATCTACTCTGTGCCTGAAAATGTGTCAGGACTGAGGTTGCAGGTAAGACACAGCCTTTGCTCTCAAGGAGAGGGATGCAGACAGGGACACATCTAACAGTGAGCACAGTGACCAACTTTCTAGATCCCAGAAGGTCTAAGACATGGCTGTGTAACAATAGTGAATGGAATAAAAAAAACATGAAGGAGAGAACTAATATTAATATTACACACATGCCCATGAACGAGGTAGGGTCTAGTGAGGAAATTAAGTGCCCGTGAGGTTTCACAACTGCCTGAGACCACGGGTTGTAGGTGGTAAAGCTGGGATTCCATCCAATTTAGTTGACTCCAAAGTCCATTTTCTTTCCACTTTACACAAAGATGGGAGTAGCTGAGACACCCAGGAACATCATCAAGAAGCTCTCATTATCAGACAAGACCAGAAGAGACAGCTTTTGAGAAGTTCCTTTTCCTTTCTGGAGCTGAGGTCTATGGCAGGTCTCTTGGTAAGCAACTTTCATCTTTCTTGGAAAGAGCTGGCATAAGTTAAGTCAACCATTTATTAAAAGGTAAAAATGAGCTCTTCTTGTTAGCTGAGTTTGAGTTTATAGAAAGGCTCTGTCAGAGGTAATCCATTCTAATCCAACCCGACCTCATCCAGGCAGTTTCCTTGGGAAATATGACTGCATTTAAAAGTTTAAATGTGTGTATATAAAGTAGGTATTTTAGAATGGTTTTTCCCAAGGAGTGGATCCTTTCTCATCCTAAGTGGGGCTTTACAGGCTTAATTAACCATCATGAGTATGACTTACCATAAGCACTAATATTTTTTTCCTTTTTTAAGAAGCAATCTCATAATGTGAGTGCACATATTGCTCACTGCTTGTTTGGAAAATGGGTAGAAAGCAGGATGGGGGCTGCAGCACAAGCCTGATTGGGACCCCAATGGAGATCTCTAGTCTTCTGTGATTTTAATAAGCAGCTTCACCAGATTTCCAATTCTGTGGGTTCCTGTTTAACCTATGAGGAGGGTGATATAACCCCTTGGGCATGGCAGGGATAAGTAAGCAGTTACCTTGACATTTCTCGGGCTAAGCATTTCCATTATTTTCCATTATTCCACTGTTTTCCATTATTTCAAGATGGAAAACAGTCAGGAAGAGCTTAATGTTGTATTTGATTCAAAAATGGAAAGGAAAATGCAACTTGAGACATATATTTTCATCTTTCAATCTGTGTGTGTATGTCCTATATTTTAACCCTATTATGCTGCCTGAGGCTAGATCTGTTCAACTGTTTTCCTATCACCCAGGTTAATGCCCCAGGATAGTCTACTTAATAAATCTATGTTGATAAAGATAGCTTGAAAATATCTGTGTTGTATTTTCCTTTTTAATTTAAAACAGTGGGTATAGATGTTGTTTTTTCTTGATTGATGGGTTTTATGTGTTTTGAGGTTTTGTTATCAGGTGCATACATACTAAGATTTTGGTGTCTTCTTAACAAGTTAACCTGTTGAACATTATGAAATGACCCTCTTTATCTCTAGTAATATTTGTTGTTCTGAAGCATATTTTTACGATGTCAATGCAACCTTTCTACTTATTACCTTTGTTTTCTTTTAAGTCCTTGAGTATATTTACAATATCTGGCCTAAAAATCCTCATGTGTGAATCCTATCATCTGAGTCTATTATTTATGAATCTATTTGTAGTGAATAATTTCTCTGCTCTTATGGGTCACATTTTCTTGCTTCTTCGTGTGTCTAGTTATTTTTATTGGATGCTGGACATTGTATATGTTATGTTGTTGAGTGTCAGGATTTTATCTTCATTCAAAGAGTGATGAATTTGAATTTCACAGGCAGTTGTTTGGGTATTAGCTCAATCTTTCTGATACTTATTTTAAACTTTGTTAGAGTAGGTCTAATTTAGCCCCACTACTAGGGCATTACATTTCTTGATTCTTTACTGAATATCTCAAGTGTCTCAACTATAGTTGGTCAAAATGTAAATGTCTCCCTGTTGTTTATGTAACCTAGGAATTTTTCAGTTTAAAGTTTCCCTAAAGCTGTTCATTTCCTGACAACATCAAGTTTCATGCTTTGCATGCACAGTTTAATATTCAAAGACTCAAGAAGATTATTATGTAGATTTCTGGAGTTCTGTGTAGATTCCTCCTCTCTGTGTCTTTTCAGCTGTGCCAGATTTCCCAGACTCTGATCTGTCTTCTCAACTTTGCTTGGGTGATTCCTGGGTGCAGTGCAAAATGTAGCTCCAAGCTGGGCATGGTGGTATGTCTGTAGACCTAGTTACTTAGGAAGGTGGGGTGGAAGGATCACTTGAGCCCAGGGAATTTGAGGCTAGCCAGGGCAACATAGCAAGACTTTGCTTAAAAAACCCAAAAGGTACCTCCAGGTAAAGGCTCAAACCATCATAAGACTTACTTAATTTGTTTCATTATGTCAGGGATTATGATCCTTTGCTGTCTATTGAAATTTTTTCTTCACATATTTAGTCTAGTTTCTTTAGTTATTTACAGTGAGAGGTCTAGTATGGTACCATTTATTCATCTTGGCCATGAGCAGAAACCTATGTTTGATGATCTGCATCAACCTTGATCCCAATTTCCCTTGATCCTGGGGATACAGAGAAAGAGCAAAACATTTCTTCCCACTAGTCTGTAATCTCTCCTTGCTCTAAGGAGATGTGTGCCTGTCTTTCTGCAAGAACTTGAAATAAAATACTTTAACAAGGCCATGAAAATGATAAAGTTAAACCTGGGTATAATCATGCAGGGAGCCCACTATGTGCCCCTAGGAAAGAGAAGTGAAAAGCAAGAGGAAGAAAAAGAAGGCAAGGGGAAGAGAAGGAGAGGAGAAAAAAATCACAAAAGAAGAATTTTATGGTCCAAGTGTTTGTGCCCCCCTCCATTCATATGTTGAATCCTAACCCCCAAGGTGATGGTGTTAGGAGATGGGGCCCTTGGGAGGTGATCAGGTCATGAGAGTGGAGTCCTCAAGAATGGGATGGGGCCCTTATAAAAGAGGCCCCAAAGTGCTGGCTTGCCTCTTCTACCATGGAAAGACATGGCAAGAAGCTGTTGAACTAGAAAGAGGGTCCTCACCAGACACTGAATCTGCTAACACCTTGACTTTGAACTTCCCAGTCTCCAGAACTATGAGAAACAAATTTCAGCTGTTTATAAGTTTATGGTATTTTGTTATAGCAGGCTGAAATGAACTAAGACAAAGACCAGATAAAGAAATAAACTAGAATGTCAACTCTCTATGACTTAAGTTTTACAAAAGAATAAGGACACTCTACCTCCAGCCCTGGGGCTCACCAGAAATTCTGAGAGCATGGATTAGAAAGGGAACCAAAACATTTCTGTTTTCATTCATTGCATTTTCTCCCATTTGTAAGGAAAAGCATGTTTAGGGTAAGAAATCCTTACAACAAAACAGTTACCAATGAGAGTAAAATATATATATTTTTCTCAGTGACAAAGGATTTTTTTTTATACTTGCATACCATACTGCTTATTTTATCACCTATTTTTTTCAACAAAAAACAAACTATAGTGATATACTTGGGACTTTCAGCCTTTACTAGCTAGGAGACATCTTGGTAATTTGATACCTAATTCTACACCCTCCTCCCCCCAGATTCCTCCCACAACACAGGCGTTATGCCATCCACCTCTGTGAGGGACATTATGAGACACAGAAGGGAACATGCTTTGCTATGACTTCTGTAATAATGTGACCTTGATATCCACTCCTTTATAAAGAATCCCCTCTCTTTCTCTCAGATTGCAAAACTTGATCGCCTACTGTGATCATGAAAATATTTTAACTTAAGAACTAAAATAAAATGAAAAGTTCTCACATGATGACAATGAATTTTGGCATTGGCCAGGTGCTGTGGCTTACACCTGTAATCCCAGCATTTGGGAGGTGGAGGTGAGAGAATTTAGAATTTCCTGAGCCCAGGAGTTCAAGACCAGCCTGGGCAACTTGGCAAAACTTGATCTCTACAATAAATAGAAAAAATTAGCCAGGCATGGTGGTGCACACTTGTGGTTCCAGCTACTTGGAAGGCTAAGGTCGAAGGATTACCTGAACCCATCAGGTCGAGGCTGCAGTGGCCATAATCATGCCACTACACTCCAGCCTGGGCAATACAGTGAGACTCTGACTCCAAGAAAAAAATGAGTTTTGGCACTGGCATGAAAGTTGTGTAGAATGCTGGAGATGTCAGAGTTAAGCCTGTCTCTAAAAAGATATTCAAGCAGAGTGTGGTAGTGCATGCCTGTAATCTCAGCACTTTAGAAGACTGAGGCAGGAGGGTCACTTGAATCAAGGAGTTTCAGATCAGCCTAAGCAACTTAGCAAGATCCCATCTCTAAAAAATAAAATAAAATAAAAGTAAGTATTTGAGCTGGGCTGATAACAGCTACCGCAGTGTAGCTTCTTTTAGCTTCCACAGCAAAATGCCTTACTCTGTGCAGTTTATGACATCAATAAATAATTCATCTTAAAAGCAACAAGCACTGAGTTCTTCCTTCTCACTTATAGTACTAACTTCTTTCTTGTTTTCCAAACTTAGCTCTTAAGAAACAAAACCCACACTGTTGCCAGAGTTATCAAAAAGTGAGGGTTTTTTGTTTTGTTTTCTTTTGTTTTTTGGCAAAAGACAGATAGGTTGAAATTAAATGTGCTTTTGTCGATGTTTTGTTTGTTTGTTTGCTCTATCACCTAGACTGGAGTGCAGTGGCACGCTCACGGCCATCCCAGCATTCACCTGCTGGGCTCAGGCCATCCTTCTGCCTCAGCCTTCCAAGTAGCTAGGAAGTACAAGTGCAAGCTACCACACCTAGCTAATTTTTTTATATATTGTGGAGACCAGGTCTCACCAATTTACCCAGATTGGCCTCGAACCCCTGGGCTCAGGCAATCTTCTTGCCTCAGCCTCCCAAGGTGCTGAGATTACAGATTTGAACCACAGTGCCCAGCTGATGTTTTGGTTTTTTGGCTCAATTTTTATTTTTGTAAAGCACTTCTTCGGTAAAAAGCCTCAGCAATGGACTAAAACCAGATGGAAATTGCAGGAGATTTCTACCATTCCTCAGGACAACCAAAATCTAAAAGCGGTTGTTTTCTGTTCCTCGCTCTTTTCTGTTAAATTGGAATAATGAGCCCAATCAGGTGCTGAAGATATCAAAAATGTTTCAAAGTGCAGCTGCTTCAACATGCCACTGGTAGCAAATTAAGTGGCCAAGGATAGGATACGCAGGAGCTTCTGACTGTTACTATGTGGATGCTTTCTCTATTTGGAGAGAAGAGCCTTCCTCCAAGCAAAATTTTCTTTTTAAAAAACATTTTTATTATTACTTTTTTTTTTTTTTTTTAGAGACAGGGTCTTGCTCTGTTGCCCAAACTGGAGTACAGTGGTATGATCATAATTTACTGCAGGCCTGTACTCCTGGGCTCTAGAGATCTTCCTACCTTAGCCTCCCAACATCTGTGATTACAGGCACAAGACACCATGCCCGGTAACCTCAAGCAAGAATTTATTTTAGTCACCAACATGAGGTCTTTGTTCTATTTGCTGGTTTTCCTGCTTGGTCCACTATTCTCCTTACTGTAAGTGGGAGTGACTCAGAAAGGAGGCAACACTCACTGATTCTGAGTTAAGGATGGGGCTGCCAGAAGATGTGGGAGCCAGTCGGGACCCATGGGATAGAGGTGCATTTCCAGATCCACCCACTAAAAAACGAGGATCTGCTCAGAGCCAAGGTAGGCCTGGGCCTTCCATTAAATGGTATCCTTAATGCATCTGCCGGAGGAACCCTAGGTAGGAGTGGTTCTGTGACCTCAAGGAGCCAGCAGCACGGTGGCCACACTGTCATCCCATGAGCTACGCCTTCCCCCCTGCTCACTGACTGCCATCCTGAAGTGCAAGCTAGCCAGGGAACCAGCTCAGGTAACTCCGGCAATGGCAGCACCAGTATCCAACAGTGGATGGAGTGGGAGGGATGCTATCTTCGGAAAGAGAAATATAGGAAGAAAGAAAACGATATGGCCACTTCCATCTAAGGGCGTATGATCTCTTGAGAGAAGTACACACTTTCAGACAACACTGGTAAACTTAGAAAGGACTTCAGAAACCACCGGCTCAAGTCCTTCAGGCATCGAAGAGCAAAAGTGAAGCTAAGAGAAGTGTTGTGAGGCTGAATTGTGCCCTCTCAGATATTGAGGCCCTAACCCCCAGTACCTCAGCATGTGACTGTATTTGGAGACAGGAGATTTTAAGAAGTAATTAAGTGAAAATGAGGATGTTAGGATGAGCCTTAATCCAATCTGACTGGTGTCCCAATAAGAGGAGGAGGTTAGGACACAGATCCCAGGGATACGCACCCACAGAGGAAGATGCTGTGAAGACACAGGGAGAAGGCGGCCATCCGCAAGGCAATGAGAGAGGCCTCAGAAGAACTTCACTGACCCCTTGATCTCGGACTTCCAGCCTCCAGAACTGTGAGAAAATAAATTTCTATTGTGTAAGTCACCCAGTCTGTGGTATTTTCTTATGGCAGCCCCTGCAAGAAGTGAAGGTATTTGCCCAAGATCACAAAAGAATTTGGGCTCAGAGCTGTCTCTTCCAGGGCTGTACATCACCCATTTCACCCCATCCACATTAACACACACGTGTATGTATGTACAGGGGACTTACACAAACTTCCAGAGGGTTTTTCCTGTATAATCCTTCAAATTGATAGGGGCCTGTAATGGGATAAAACATGTACAATCCAAGCAATACTTATGGTGGTCACTGGAGGCCCAACCCCGGAGACTCAAATTAGAAGCAGAACCAGTAGTGCAGCAAACACTAATTCTGATCTCCTAGGGTATAGACACTTTATATAGGGGTGTGTGTGGGCGTGTGACCGAGCGAGGGAGAGGGAGAGGGAACCACTTGTGTATGAGGGGCCTGTGGCTGTGGAGGCTGGGTTAAGCTGCAATCTCTCCCCTCCTGCCAGCTGGTTCCAGCTTGTTCTAGATGGCAAGTGTCTTTGCTGTCACCACCAAACACGCCCAGGCTAAGGGTCAAAGCTGTGGTGCCTGAGAGCTTAAACCGGAGCTATTTTTGAAGGACTTTTCACAAAGGAAGAATAAATAACTCCTGCTTACCTCCAAGCTGCTTTGAGGCCAGCTCCCTAAATCTTTGGATGCTTTGCAAATACAGAGGCTCCACGGGATCCGCTTACTCCCTTTACATTTGGTCAGAGTTCTCCACACCTCACCCAAAAATCCTCCAGGTTTTTTGCCCAGTATCAGATCCCAGTTCCGCCTGTCTGAGGGTGTTTCCAGCCTAGGTCCATGGAACAGTCCTTTCTCTTTCAGTTGGGTTAGCTAATGTATTTTCACTTCTGGAACTTTTCTCCATAAGATACCTCCCCTCACCCCATTTCATAATATCATTCCTAGTACTTCATATTAACCTGGTGCTTGGCTGTTTGCCGAGTGATTTCTGCCTCCAAAGGTGGGTGCCCAGTTCCCACAATTTCCTGAGGCCATCTTCTGCTCAGTCACTGCGAATTTCTCTCAGCCACCTCCTCTTTATGAAAGAGTAAAATGTACCCTTTTCAAGGTGAGATGCATTCAAAGCTCGTCTGTCACCAGTGTATGTTTGCATGTACAAATTCTACAAAGTCACGACTTGTAATTCAGTGGGTGGCACATGCTGGGCAGTGCTTGGTATTAGGGACAAGTCTCTGCCTTGGGGGTCACCATGAGGAGGGGAAGGCAGCCACTGTGGCAGATGGGATGTCGGGTTAGGGTTGGTACATGGTGGTCACCAGGCTGAGACAGGAAGGGAGTGCAGGCTGGTCTGGGCAGGAAGTAGCCTGGGCAACACCCCACAGCTGGGAGTGAAACTGGTGGGTACCAGGCACTGCCCACACTTCAGGATGACTGAAGCACGGGGTGGAAGCAGGGTCAAGCCTCAAAGGGCTCCTACTTGATCCTAGACAATGTGGGTTTCACCCCGTCAACGGTGGAAAGTCATTGAAGGTCTACGCTGGAGATGACACAATCAGATTGCCATGAAGAGAGAGTCAGAAAGAGGCAAGGCTGGAGGCCAGAGCACCCCTGGCTACTGTGGGGATGGAATCAAGTGTACTGAGGGATGGGTGAACGTGGGTGTGTGTTGGGGTAGGAGAGAACCTGAGGAGAGGTGGTCTCCCTGGCACAGCCATCTGGCACATGGGTGCCCTTCTCTAAGGAGGGCACATAGAGAAGGAACAGCAGTGGAGCAGAGGGCCAAGGAGGGAGGAAGGCAGCCCCGTCAAGTCTAGGTGTTTGTGACAGTTGGATGTGAGAACAGTCTGGGTTGGAGACAGAGACCTTGACATGTAAGAGGAGGCGGCTGCTGTTTAATGGCCGGCGTTTCTTTGGCTCCTCAACAATAACTTTCCATCTTTATCACAGGTATCCCAGGGTCTTACCAAGTGCAACATCCTTCCTTGCAGTTGCAGTGAGACCTTGATTTTGGTATACAGGGCATCAGCCTCTTTATGGAAGGACTTGTTGAAGTGGAGATGTCCACTGACCTAGTCTACCACCACGAGTCCTTTCCACGCCCTTAACTCCCTGCCTCCAAACGCAGCTGCCCCTGTTTGCACCCTAAGCTAATTGTCCAAGACTCCTTTGCCAACAAGAATGAGGTTCTGTGCCTCAGGCCACAAGGCAGGCTTTCACATCGGCTACTTCCACTTCCAAACCTCTTTTCTGCTGGAACCATCATGGGAGGCTGGAACAGTGTTGTCTTTAGACCCTGGGGCCTCCTGGGCCTTGGTGAGGAATAACGCTTAGTGGGTGGCCATTAAGGTTTGTCTTGGATGGCTTCCTCCAAGAAAAGCCAGGGGGCTGGGATCACTTAGACCTCCTGAATCAACAGGGAGTTGATTCTCAGAAATGAGTCAGCTCTCATAAAGCGGCTACCTGGAACTCCAGGCCCTGGTCTGTGCCATTCTAGAATCTCCTCCCTCCCCCAAGGACTGCTGGCCCTGAGCGTTCATCCTTGGGCTGGGGCTCCAAATAAATTAACTGCAGCGCTGGAAAATCCTGTGCTATGCCCAGTTGCTCTGGTTATTTCGGGACATTTTCCTCTAACAGTCTGTCCCCGACTGCCACATTTCCATGAGGGCACCAATTGCCAACGCAACTCATCTAAAGCTGACAAATTCTTTGATCTGAAGGCTTAAGAATGGAGCTTGTTCACTCCAACAAGCTTCACAGGCAGGCAGAATCGGGGTGGGGATGTCTTCATGTAATTTAATACCGAAACTGACTTTTATATGAGATTGCACAGAGAACAAGATGCATATGTATGTGAAAAGATTTATTCACAAAATCAAAGATACACCAATAGCTAGGAGGACATCGAGCTTTTCCCAGTATTTCGTTCCAAGGGATTCAATCACTGAGACTCAGGGGAAGTAGCCATAGCCCTGATCTGGGGCAGTAGAGGAATGAGTTGGATTTGCAACTAGTTTGGCTAACTGGGTATTTCCTGGGGGGGGGTGCGAATCTGCATTCTCTATAAGCTGAAAAGAACAGGCCTGGGGAGACGAAAGTTACAGGGGAGGATTTAGAGACATCTTGCGGGTTAGGAGTAAATGTTTCTACTGAAGCAGACTCCTTGGAGCTCATTTGTGACATAGTCATAGCTCTACAAAAGTTTCAGGAAGAGAAAAGTCAAGCAATGTGCACAAGTAAAGGTCCTTTAGTGGCGATCATAAAATAAAGGCTCTGAGGATGCTTTCTTGTGTGCAGTTTCTGTTCCTGACTTGTAAGTGAAAAGATACAATGTTGTCATTGGAGCTAGAAGCCTCAAGCACCCACAAACATACAACATCATGTGGGAAATGGACAAGGGTTCAGTACCAACTAGTGGGCCTTTCAGAAGGTCCCCATTTATTGGAGCATGAAGTTCACAATGGGAAGGCACTGTGGATTCACAAACGGGATGACTACCCACTGGGGCAATGGATGGGAGAATGTTTTAATTGGCATTTGGTACCAGGCTAATACATAGTCCAGTGGAAAAATCCTTTCATATTTGTTCAATTCCTTTCAAGCAATCTGCACTCACAAGGTTTTGTAAGCAGTATTTTCTCGATTCATCTTTGTCATTAGTATGTCACCAGGATTACTAGGGAGGCAAAATGAGCAGACACCATCCAAGAAATCACATGGAGTTGGTTCTTTCTCTGGCAACCTCTTAAGAATTTGACTCCATTGGGAGATGGTAGGGTAGAGTGATGGTGAGTCTGAATTTAAGAATCAGGCCAGCACAGGTTCAAATTCTTGCTCTGCATCATCAAGTTCCTCACCTTCTCTTCACCTCAGTTCTCTCAACTGCGAAGTGGGAAACATAGATACATACTGCACAGGATAATTGGGGGATTTTTAAAATAATGAAATAAGTGGTCTTGCACTTGTTTTTAGGACCTTAAGTTTTGATCACAGTTTTTCAGGGATTGCTGTGTGGGTGGACCTCAGCTCTCCTCAATTTTTTTCTACTAAGGCAGATTCACATGCCTCTGCTTTAACTATATTGGGGTCCCCAGAGTTCATTGCATAAAAGGGCTGTGCTGCAGGAAGGAGGCCACAACCACTGATCCTTCCCACCATGACACAGTGGCCATTTCCATCTCTGCACAGCTCTAATCTTAAAGTACGTTCTTTATACTGAGTGGAAATCCACATCTTGGTGACTTTAACTGGCCACTGGCTCCAGTTTTGCCTCTAGAAAAACAGAGTAACATCGATGCCATCTTTCACCTCCGTTCAGTCCCTCCAAATTCAGATCTCTCAGGCCTATCAAGCACAGGAGAAGCTATGGCTGGTCCGCCATGAGGTTATTGTATTCATGCATCCATTCAACAAATATTTAATGAGTGCCTAGTATGGCATTTTTTAAGCTCTGGTATCATTGGTGAACAAGATAGAAGATCCTTGCTTTCATAATCTTATGAGCTTTTATGGAGTACCAGGTGTGAAGAGTTTCTGTCCTCCTGGAAGGGCTGGTTGTTATTTGGCCATAGAAGCACATGACCCTCAGAACTGGTTTAAAAATCCATTCTCACTGGTCAACAAAGACTTCACATTGGTAGCCAGGGCCACACAATCTGCAAGTCTTAAGATATCACATTTGCACAAGTAAAAGGCCACCAATATTTAACCATTCCAGGTACTAAAATCCCTGAACTTTGTGCTTTCTGGTGCCCTAGAAAAGATCAGCTCTCCCTTTGCTCAGAGACTGCGCCTGACCAGCTGTCCCCTGCTTAGCTTACAACAAAGGGGCAGGGTAGTCTCTGCCCTTGAAGGAAAGACAGACAGTTTATACCCTGAGAAATAAGCAGGGAATATCAGATAGTGATATGTCCTGAAAGAAATCAAATAAGGAGCCGGGCTTACAGTGAGTAATGGAGTGAGACATAGGGACTGGTGGTACTTCAGATGAGGCAGACAGAAAAGACCAATGGAGACAGGACTTCTGAGATGAGACACAAACAATGAGGCAGTCCATTCTACAACATCTAGTGACAGTCATGGGCCGGGCAGATTTTGAGCCAGAAAAAGCTCAAAATCCCAGTTCAGTAGGGCCACACCTGCTAAAGTAGGATCCACGGTGTCAGGGAGGGGACAGGTGGTGACTATGCGTGAAATCCCTGAGTTTCCAGATTCTCTTAAGGTTGTAAACTGAGGGTATTACTGAGGGCCAGGCAGCAATTTTGAAATAGCAACTCCTAGAGTTCTGCAAAATGCCATTCACAGGCCAAATCCACCATCTGTACGGCTTCTATATCTAGCACCCATAAAAATAACAGAATCCCTATACACCACTCTTGCGCATAGGTACACTATTTGTTAAGTGGTTTTTTAAAAGCTAAAATCTTGCAGCTGTCTCTTCTCCAAGGACGACATACATGGAGGTCCACATGACAGGTGTAGCCTACCTCACTCTGCAGTTTTAGTAGCAGCTGTAGATTAACCGGAAGACCCGTCGGGCGCTGACTATGCGACCTTTGCCAAGTCACTTAGTCCTTCTGAATTTGGCTCCATATGGAAAGCAGTGGGGATAACATCTGCTGTACCTGAATCAGGGAGTTGTGGAGATGAGTACGAAGAAAGCTTTGAAACTTGGAAGTGTCCCAAAATATGAGGTCGGTGTTATATTTCTGAAAAAGAGTTACATTTAAGGCAAATTGTTGATGGAATGATACTGTTCAAACTTCCTTAGTTGATTCCACAGTCTCCCACTTTGCCACATACATCTCTGTTGAGACTTCTTTCTCTGACACTGGCCCTCACCCATGCAGGGAAGGGTGGACTCCTGGCTCCTACATTTCCCTTCCTTCTCATTTATCCAAATGTATACACACCCAGCTCAAGCTCTGTTTCTTTCCTTAAGCTACCTCATGGCTCAGCTTTTTATTTTTAATTGACAAATAATAATTGCACATTTGTATGGGGTACCATGTGTTGTTTTGATACACGACCTACATTGTGGAGTGATTAAATCAAGGTAACCAACAAATCCATCACTTTATATACTTTTTTGTGGTGGAAACAACTGAAATCTACTCTTAGTAATTTTGAAATACACAATGCATTATCTGATAGTCACCATTCTGTGCAATAGATCACTAAAGATTATTCTTCCTAGTTGAAATTTTGTACCCATTGACCAACATCTCCCCGTTTTCTTTCTTTTCTTTTCTTTTTTTTTTTTTTGAGTTGGAGTCTCACTCCTTCGCCCAGACTGGAGTGCAGTGGCCGCTCCCGGCCACCGCAGCCTTGACCTGCTGGGCTCCGGTGATCCTTCCGCCCCAGCCTTCCAAGTAGCCGGAATTACAGGCACGCGCTACCATGCCCGGCTGATTTTTTAATTTTATTGTAGAGATGAGGTCTCGCCAGGTTGCCCAGGCGGGTCTCAAACCCGCGAGCTCAGTTAATTCACTCACCTCAGCCTCCCAAAGCGCGGGATTACAGGCTGAGCCACCGAGTCCAGCCAATCTCCCCTCTTTCCGTCCTGCCCCTCCCCAGCACCTGATAATCACCTACTCTCTACTTCTATAAGTTCGACTTTTTTGTAGATTCCACGAGATCATTCAGCATTTGTGTCTCTGGCTTATTTCACTTAGCATAACGTGCTCCAGGTTCACATGTTGCTTAAAATGGCAGAATTTCCTTCTTTGTAAAGGTTAAATAGTATTCCATTGTGCATATATCTTTATCCATTCATCCTCTGATGGACGCCTATGTTGCTTCCATGTCTTGGCTATTGTGAATACTGCTGCAGTGAACATGGGAGTGCAGATCTCAACATACTGATTTTAGTTCCTTTGCTTATATACCCAGAAGTGGGATGATTAGATTGTATGACAGTTCTATTTTAGTTTTCTGATGAGCCTCCATACTGTTTTCTATAATGGCTGTACTAATTTACATTCCCACCAACAGGGCACAAGAGTTCCCTTTTCTCCACACCATTCTAACAGCTGTGAGGTGATATCTCACTGTGGTTTGATTTGCATCTCGCTATTAGTGATGACAGTATTTTCTCATAGCTCAGTTGGCCATTTGAACGTCTTCTTGTGTGATGCGTCCAGCTGTGCTCTTTTTGCTCAAGATTACTTTGACTATGGCTCAACTTCTGTTCTAGTTTTCTAGACTTGGGTACCACCCCATCTACTCTCTCCCTCACTGTACAGGGACCTGCCTGTGTTGGGTAGTGGGGTACAGCGGGGAATGAGTCAGACAAGACCTCTGCTCCTGAGCCGGCATTCCAGGGGCAGGAAGAAGAAACAAGTCAACAACAAAAAAATAGCAGATAGTGAAGACATCCATGCAAGGCTTAAATCAGGGCTTTGCAAGAGCAACAAGAAGAGTTACCGTCTATGGGGGATGGTGTCAGAGAAGGTCCCTAAGAGGATATGACATTTAAGCAAATGTCGAGAGGAGAAGAATAAGCAATGCAAATTTCTGGGAAGAAACATGCCAGACAGAAATAGCAGTACAGAGGAAGGTCCTCAACTGAGACAGAACGCAGTGTACTTAGAGTACACTGGAGAAAGGGAAGAGTGGAAAAACAGCGGAGACATGACATTTTTACAGTACTGTGACTTTCCACTCAGGAACATGGCATGGCTCTTTTGCTCAGGTCTTTTTTGATGACTGCCAGTAAAGTTTAATATTTTCTTTCTTAGCATTGCATATGTTAAGTTTCCTAGAGCTGCCGTACCAAATTTCCACACACTGGATGGCTTGCAACAACAGAAATGTATTCCCTCACTGTTGTGGGGGCTAAGACTCTGAAATCAAGCTGTCAGTAGGGCCATACTCTCTGAAAATGCTAGGGAGGAATTCTTCCTTGCCTCCGTCAGCCTCTGGTGGCCCAAACTATCCTTGGTGTCTCTTGGCTTGTGGTTGTACCATTCCAACCCCTGCCTTCACCCTCTCACACGGTGCTGCCTGTGTCTCCAAACCTCCCTCTCCTTCCAAGAACACCAGTTGCTGGATTTAGGGCCCATCCTAATCCAGCATGACCTCATCTTAACTCATTACATCTGCACAGACCTTATTTGCAAATTAGGTCACATTTGTAGGTTTGGGGTTTGCATGAATTTTGAACCAGTACATTTTGAACCCACTAAGCACACTTTCTGATAGGATTTTTTCCCACTCATTGGCAGCAGTGAAAGCCCATGTTGAATAGTGATTAAAAATAAGCTCTGGAGTCGGGCTTCCTGGCTTTCCCATATACCTCACCAGGCTTTTAGCCTCTTCAAGCCTAAGCATCCCCATCCAGGAATAACAGCAACAACTACCTCAAGAAATGAATTAACATATGCTAAATGATGTGCAGGACACATTGTAAGCCCTTAATGTTTTTATTCTTGGATATATTTTTGTTATTCTTTTTTATTTATTTACAGCTAGAGTCTTGCTGCCCAAGCTGGAGTGCAGTGGCAGGATTGTAGCTCCTGGGCTCAAATGATCCTCTTGACTCAGCCTCCCGTGTGTTAGGATGACAGGCATGAGCCATCACTCGTGGCTTAATTTGTTGTATTTGAATGGCATCTTTTCTTCATTATATGCTCGACATGATTGTTGCTGGTGAACTGGAAAACTGTCAATGTTTGTATAATATCCCATAACTGCCATCTTACTGAATACTTATTAATCACTTTTGAGTAGTTGCTCTCAGATTTTCTTGGTAGCCATCACATTAGTTTCAAGGTACTCAGCAAATACTGTATGTAACACTAAATTAATAACTATGGAACCCACGAGTGCCTGCAGAAATTATGTTCCAAAAGCAGTTTATACATTTCTATTACCAGAGACAGGTTCGGCTAACTTGTTTCATGCCATGATGGGATGAAAATGTGTCTCTTCGTTGTTGTTATCTCAGAACTACTGATTCATCCCAAATAAATATTTGCATTGCATATGATGCCTGGTGGAGTATAGGAACTTGGTCTTTTGACTAACCTCAGGAACACATCATCTGTAACAAAACTGATACAGGAAGGGATGATTCTTCCCAGAAGTGTGGCTAGCACCATCTCGTGAACTGCTGGCTGTTCTTTTCCTGTGTCTAACCTCTGAAGGGCACATAGCCCTTGTCTCTCTCTACCTCATGGCCACAAAGGCAGGCCCCATGCTTTCTACGTCATAGTCATTCCCTAAGCACAGAGCCACATCTGGCATAGTGGAGTCTAATTAACCTCTTCAGCTGTTTCCCATTGGTCTTAAAACCTGTGTTCCTCGCCAAGGCCTGAGGCCAGAGGTGGGTGGCTCTTCTCCAGCCCCATATCTAACCATCTTCCCTTTTCTCTACCTCTTCCAGCTCCTCCACGGAGACCCCCATTCAAAAGGTCACTTCCACCAAGCTGCCCTCTCCTGGTTGAACCACCCAGTTTCCTTCATGACACCACCACAAGCCTATTTATATGCTAACTTGTTTATTGACTGACCCACTAGAATGGGCCCCAGGAAAGCCAAGACCTCATCTATTTCCACTGTATTGATCCTCAACACCGAGTAGACACAGTGGCTAGTGTAGTCCATGCTCAATAAATATTTGCTGAATGAAAGAAATTATGTCAGCTGAAGCCTAAATTAAAATTTACTCATAAAATGGACACACGTACTTTCTAGATATTCTAGAGCAGAAATAGGAATCTTGTTTCCATATACTTCAGAGGCCACCAGTCAGCGCCAGATGCTGCAGAGAACCATGCAGAGAGCTAATAGGCATCTTGAACTCTGGGATGCCTTGCTTTAGGTTTTTCCAAATTCTGTATGTGTTGTTTTTAAAAACTGAGGGTTGAGTAAACCTGGGTTTATTCATCTCAAGAGCGTCCCCTGGAAATCTCAGAATAACAAACTCATTCACAGAATAACAATTTTAGGAGCGGATAGAATCTCAGGGTGATCTAGAGAGTGATGCATTTCTGTTTTAAAGATAAAGCATCTCAGACTTCAGCAAGGCCATGAAAAGTCAGCCCACATATGTCCACTGTGTCTTGCCAGGGCTGGTCCTGGGGTGTTCCGACCCGGCAGTCATAGTTTTACCATGCACTGCCCCCTAAATGCTGGTCTTTTCTTTGGAGTGGGCCCCAACTCTTCTGGTCCCCTCCCAAATGCAAGTCCTTTTACATAGTCTCAGGAGCTGGGGAGCAGGGGCAGCTCTGGGAAACCTGAAAGTGGCTGTTTTCCATCCTCCGGGTAGATCGGAGGTGCCACACAGAAAGACGAGCAAACTCCTTCTTCTCCAAAGTGAGCTTTTCTGAGTTCTGGCCTGCAGGTCTAGGAAGGATTGGCACCACTGGGTTAACAACAATGACAAGACAGATTCACTTTGGGGTGGATTTATTCACCCAACTTCACAGCTTCGAGATTTTTTCAGTATCCACCAGTGTGGACAAGAATTCACAAACCAGGTCCAGGAACCCCAATTGCAGGACAAGCAGAACATTCATCGGTGGCAGGAGAAACCCAGGAAGGATGGACAGGTCTTACGTGAAGTCTGGATACACACACCTTCACCTAAGACCTGCTGTATCCACCAGTGGCCACCCTTCTTCAGGTAAGGACTCTGGAATGGACAGGTGACTTCCCTGGGAAACTCACAGTCAGTATCCTACTTGTCTTTGACTAAGTCCAGCCTTGCTATATCTGAAGTGCCTGCCATAATCGCGATGCAAAAGTGGCTGAGCAGGCCGTGTTCAGAAACAGGACAAGAGCAGTAGCCAAAAAACTAGCAAGAGTATCTCTCACAGCCAAGTTCACGGAGAAGTCCAGAGAGGTGAAGTCATTTGTCCAAGGTCACAGAGCAAGTTAATTTTGGACTGAGACTAAAACCCAAGGTTCCATTACAGATCGATACCAGTGTTAACATAATGTTATACATACACTCTAGTTACATTTATTATTTTTGTCCCAAGCTGTGTTCGGGAATGTCATTCTTTCATCTCACATTTGAAATAACAATTATGTAAACAAAAGGACTTAAAAGGAATAAAACCTCCTATCCAAACCACACTACAGGTTACAAGAAAGTTTACTGAGACCCATGAAATCTGGACACCATTCAGTCAGACACCATGCTCATTCCTTACTTTAACAGGTTCTGCAGAACTGTTTGCAGAGAATTCTACAAGGGACAGATACAGTTGCCAGGACAAATCCTCACCTGGGGGCTTGTGGACAGCTCAGACCTGCAGCACCGCACACAGCAGCCTCTGACGACTCTTCCAAGTGACAGGTCAAGAAGTTCATCTCTGTGTTGATCGTTGAGCTCCTGAACAAAGTTTCAATGTGAAGTGACACAGAGGGCCCTCAGCCCCCAAACATATACAAACTTAGTATGAAATCTAACAGGAAAAACTGGGAAGTCTTCTGACTTGGAGGTCCAAACTCCATCACCAATTGTGCAGCTGCAAGCACCCCAAGGAGTTCCCCTGACCCCTGCTGGGGCCTTCTGGGCACATGGGGGGCATCTGGCCTCAGGTATGATCGCTCTACTAAGACTCGTCATTCAGTAACAGCAAGTCATTAACTTTATAAAGTTGCTTGTAAAGCTTTCCTTAAAGTACACATAGCTTAAGCAATAAAACTAGAGGTAAGTATCCTTTTCCCATCTCAGTTTGAGGGCATGTTTTCTATTTCCTTCTCTTTTTCTACAAGGAGCTCGTTGTGGTTGGCTTTTCAGAAAAATGACCCATGTCTATTAAGACCCACCCAAGATGCTGACTCCCGTGAAGTCAAGGAAGACAATGGGATTTTATTTATTATGGCCAGGCGTGGTGGCTCAAACCTGCAATCCCAGCGCTTTGGGAGGTTGAGGTGAGGGACTGCCTGAGCCCATAGGTTCAAGGAAAGCCTGAACAACTTGGCAAGAGATCATCTCTACAATAAATCAAAAAATTAGCCGGGCATGGTAGTGCACACCTGTAGTCCCAGCTACTTGGAAGGCTTAGGCTGAAGGTTCACCTGAACCCAGCAGGTTGACACTGGGGTGGCCGTGAGTCGTGAGCATATCACTGCCCTCCAGCCTGGGTGACGGAGTGAGACTCTGACTCAAAAAAAAAAAGAAAAAAAGATGAAAATTTATTATTTGAGAGACAGGGTACTGCTCTGTCACCCAGGCTAGAGGGCAGTAGTGTGATCATAGCTCACTGTAGTCTCAACTCCTAGGCTCAAGGGATCCTCTTGCCCCAAACTCCCAAGTAGCTGGGACTATAGGCATGTGTCAACATGCCTGGCTAATTAAAAAAATTTTTTTGTATAGATGGGGTCTGGCCATGTTGCCCAGACTGCAAAGTGATTTTAGATAAAACAGAATATGGATGTAAAAGTAATGTGCTCTATTAGGTCTCTACTGTGCAACCATCTCAACTGCTGTAGGTTTTTTGGTGGGTCTCAAACTTCTGTGAGTCACTCGACTTACAGGGCAAATATCACTCTCTACCACTGCTCTGGCAAAGAAATGGTTCATTCAGCATCTGTAACACCAGTTAAATTTTATCTCAATATATTAACTCAAAAATGCAGCAGAAAGGCAAGCACTATTTGTTGTATTTATGTATTCATTTATTTAACACTTACTAAACACCTACAATAACCAGGAATCATATTTTTTAAATTCAAATTTGTAAAATATGGCCCCAGGTGAGAGGTTACCAAAAGCAGCAAGAAAATCAAAATCACTCACTCCCCAAATTGCTTTGCAGCTCAGCTGAGGATCAAAATCCCCAGAAACAAGAGAAACCCCAGGATGGAGATGCCTCACCAAGGCCCATGGGAAGCAATGGGGGCAGAGCCAGCCTGAACGAGGAGACAGACCATGGGTGCCACTGCCCCTGCTGTACCCCATGCGCTAAGGTATGGGCACATACCCTCCTTTCTGTAGGACCGTCGCCTTGCTCTCCAATTTGTTTTTAAGTTTCTGACTTCTTTCCCTTTTCCTAGTTGGAAAAAGTAAAGCAAACCAAAAAATTTCATTGGGATATAGACGTATTGTCCCAATGACTTTGTTTTTTAAGTCAAATCTAAAATTAAAGCCAACACATTGTGTGGTTTTCTTCATCCTTCATTAATGACAAAAACGTTCCATTCAAAAACTACACTAAGACAATGTGTTCCTAAGTAGCAATCCAGCTTTAATTGTAGGGCATTGAATCACCTTGCAAACAAATTACAGTCACTACGATTCAATAGGTACTGCACTGGTTTTGTGTTTTGTTTTGGCAAACTTAGAACAAATCAGAGAACAAACCATAACTATTCATCATCATGTAGAAAAATAAAATAAAATGAACCTAAAGTGTCCACCTGTGTGTCAAGTGATTCATATTATCAAAGAAAAACTAAAATCTACACTTACATCAGAGTTTTAGAAATCCTTAGTGCAAGAGACATAACCAATTAATACAGATCAATACTAATTAACGAATATGGAAAATTTTCCTATACAGAGGTAGAGTCCAGCACACAGGCTAAAACAATATTCAGTAGTCCAAACAAGACTGAGTCAGGTTTTATGGAATCCACTTTAAAGTTTAGGTATCAGACTGTATGTACATACATACAATAAATAGACTATACAATTTTTTAAAGTAGTTTAATAAACTCCACAAAATAATAGCAGATGCATTGAAATATTTACATAATTCAATTTTCAAATCTCTCATTCAAATAAAAGGGATAAAAATAAGATTTCTGCTATAAAGGCAGCAGAACCTCTTTCCTGAAATGGATTGGTAAAATAAGATACTTTACATGAGAGGAACTAATTTGTGTTTAAGAGGTATTCATATTCAGCTAAGAAAATACGTCCCTTTTTAAGCTATATAGATTAGGGAATATAAAATGATATTTTCTACATTTTTAGATCTGTATTTAAAGTTAAATTCAACTCTTACTTGGAGAAGCTGATTTTGGTACCCATACAGAGTACAGCATCACAATTTACTGTTCATATTCTGCTTGACTGTTTTTGAAAGTTTAGGGCAGAAAGGAGATGTTTCTGGTCCCAGCAGGTATGTTTATTCATGACACAAATTTCACTGAAACCTGACTGACACTTTTGGCTTGGTGTGCTTGAGATTTTGACCTTCTGAGTCTCTCCCATTTCCAGAGCGTGTTTCATCAAGAGTAAGAAGCTGCGGGTCAGGTGTACGATTTCAGGGTACTCAAGACTATTTAATAGAAGATTCCAAAGTTTCCAAGCTCACATGGGAAGAAGGGAAAGCACGGATCATCTGCTGTCATTTGCCTCAGAGACTGGAAAAAGGAAAAAAACTCAGAGACCACTGTTACTATGACCAAGAAAACAGGCAAAGACCCAGAGCATTTATATGTGTGACTGACTCAAATTCTTAAACCTAATGTCAAATTTACTATTTGATGTTCTATCATTAACTCTTATTTTAGTTGACAGAAAAAAAAAATCTTATCTAGCCCATAAGGAAATCAGAAATAGTCAGAAAATGAAAAAGTATGGTCAAAATTAATGAAGCATAAACCTTCACAGTTTGAATTTTGTAGAACCTCTAAGCACCCACAATGAAAACGCAAGTCGAGTTTTTTTATTCAATCATTCTGTGAAAAATACCTCAGTAAATAGTAACATTTTCCCCTTCAATGATCCTCCCACCGGAACACCCACCCACCCTTTTTTTTTTAATTTTAGATTTTTAAAAAATTTTATACAAATAGACTAATTTTGATTTAAAGTAAACATATAAAAATTGAGAAGAATATTGCTTGCAACAATGGACGTTGGAAGTAGAGGAATGAATGAGTCAGGGAGTACAGAGAAACAGCTCCTCTTCAGCCACTCGGAAAGCCCCCACTCTGAGGATTCTCGCCCGAGGACACCCTGGCTGCACGTTGCTTCCTTCAGCCCACAGAGTCTGACTGATTTTGTAACTACAACTTCAGGTCAGAGAGAGAAAAAAAAAAACAACTGCAAGAAAATCGGAAGGCACAAGCACCCATGTGATCTAGAATTTTCTTGGGGTAAGGAATAAGGAAGGAAAGGGATACTTTTGGTTCAGCACTACAGTCAAGTTGATTTTGCCATTGTTGAAGAAAAACGGTATCAAATAAAGGTGTACAGAAATGTAACAAGCACATCCCCCTGGTGAGGAAGAAAGCCCAGAAGACAGCTCGCAAAAATAGTGCAGAGAGAAACAACCAGTACTATTTATTTGGATGTCTGTGCCAGGGTGGGTACAAACTATAGTCTCTGCTCTGTGGGACCAAAACCCAAACAGGATAAAAACAAACAAAAGTCCCCCAGATCCCCAAAAAGCAGCAAGAAGGAATGCAGAAGTCTTACAGGGCACACTGCCTGCGGGGCGAAGGCAGCACTCCCGTCTTCAATGCACATCCGGCCCCCGCCAGCCACTGCTGTGTCCCAGCGAGTTCTCCACTGCACACCGGCGACTGAGTGGCCAGCCATGGAGCTGTTTTCCCTGCCTCTCCACAACTTCCTTTTCCCTTCATCTCCTCCTCCACGATTAGAGTCTGTGTCCTCCACGAAGGAAGTGCTGTTACCAACCATGGGGAAAGGCGTGGCACGGGATTTCCAGAAGACTGAATTGCGTCCCTCGAAGCCTTGCGGTGTGCAGGCCACACGGTGGGGAGGCAGCCTCAAGATGGCCTGACGGAGCTATGAGTTAAAAAAGAAAAGGAAAGAAAAAAAAACCCACCCCAAGTCTGTCTTTTCTCAAACTAAAGGAGAAACTGAGGGATGGCGCGGCCTCCCACGGGCCCTCCGCGGTTAGGAGATGATGGCCGGGGACCACCTCGGCAGAGTCAGATTGTCAGCACTTGCTGACCGCTTCCTTGTGGCTCTTCTCAGGTCCTTGTACTTGTCCTCGCAGAGGCGAGAAATGGCCTGGGGCAAGAGAGACAAATGGAGTGAGGTCTTGGGAATAGACACCATCCACGTGCCACCACCCCCTTGTCGGACAACATGCTCCTGTGCCAGCATCCTTCTAGAGGCTGAGGACACTGTATGAACCCCACAGGCACAGGTCCTGCTCCTGTGGGCTCAATCCCACAGCCCAGCTCTGCCAGCCACGGTGAGGATACAAAGGCAATGTAGACACAAGCCCAGCTCCCACAGTGCTGACAGTCTGGTTGAGAAAAGCATGTCAGAATGTGAAATGACCATGGGACTGTGTTGCCTGCGGCCAGCCAGGCTCTTGGACAATGCTGGCTCCCCATGTAGGGGTGTGTGGCCTGCACATGTGTCCTGTTCTGATACTCAGCACCCTCATCTGCACACGATGTGAAGCAGCACCTGCCCTGGGAGCTGCAATGACGCATAGGAGCTCAACCGAGCCTGGGAAGGAAAGCTCAGTTCGTGGTGCTGACAGCTGCAGACCACCATGACCAAACTCAGAGCAGAGTTCACGACTGAGTGTCTGAGTCACCTTGAGATGACTGCAGAAGAAGAGACTGGGGCACAAGGGGATGGTGGTGATAAAAACATTGGACGTGGAGATAATCAGCTTTTGTCCACAAGACAGGGGCCTGGGGTGGGGAGGGCCCTTCCTGGCAACAGCACCACCAGGGCAGCCACGAGGGGCAGCAGGAACACCTGGTAGCAAAAAGGTTGAGCCCACCTGTCCCAGGAGGGCATGTCCAGGTCTTGGGAACACTCTGATTGTTGGGAGAGGAGAAAGAACAGTCTTGCTAGGACAGGATTGACCTTTTTTCCTGCCCTGGTGAACACATGAGCCCTTGGCAGGCAGGTTTTCCTTGCAGGCACTTGATCAACCTAAGATGAACTGCAGGTGTGACTCCACCAGTCTCGCTGGCCTGTGCTCTCAGGTGCCCGCCTGAGCACGAGGCATTCCCCATCAGGGAACTGGAACCTCTTTCCTGCAGGGCTCAGTGGCGGCCATGAGCTCCAGCTCCTCTCCCCAGAGCTACAGAGCAACAGGAGCCCGTGTGGCACACTAGGGGTACAGGCTGAGAGGGGCTCACGTGGCCAGGACATCCTGCATCTACTCCATGAACGTGCTTGTGAAGGTTTGACACTATTTGCTTTGAAGCACAACCTCAGAGGGAGAGTTCTGCATCCCAAAGGCTGGCCCTTAATCCCAGCAGCATCGCTGAGCTTTGAAAACCCCATTGGATTTTTACTTTAAACACAGTGCTGTCCGTCCAGTCTTTTCTAGAATTTACCAAGTTTCCTTCTTGGGCTTAACATATTGCTTACTTAAAAAACTCTTATTTAAATTTTTTTCTCAAGCCCACATCCATAATAACTCTCTACCCCTGCTATAGATGACCCTGTGGTCAGGCTGCCAGGTTGCCCCTCCTGCCCCTACACTAAGGGACCACCTCCCACATGGGATGGACAGGGGGTGGGCAGATGAGGACCTCTGGGTCTCACTGATGAGCCTGCTTTATTACCACCAACTGCTTTTCCTCCTGCCAAAAGGTTAGATGGGAAGAACTGTCGAAAATATGCAGCTGAGCTCCATACAATATGCCGTGACAAAACACAAGTCTTACAGCTTAACAAGGAAAGTCCTAGCCCAGACCACAAGCAGCGTGGCTGGCCCTGCTCTAACTGGGCATGGAAAAATTATTTTGGAAAACAAAATCAAAAGCAGAATTAACTCTTTTTGGATTCCCAATTGTTAACGTCTTCTGGTAGCTTTTTCCTACAAAAGTGCATGCTGGGAAGTACCTTTATTTGTGCATTTACAATAAAAAAACCAAAACACTTTTTCTAAGGATAAGGGCTTTAAAAAATCTTTGATTCCAAAATAGAACCAGTACTCATTAAGGATAACTGATATTAAGAAGGTTATTAAAGTATGAAACTGTACGAGTTGCAATGAACTAAACCCCTGTGCACTATAACCCAGGCACCTTGCGCTTCTTCTCCAACAACTACGGGGGACATCATCACCACAATCACACCCTCTGTGGCTCTCAGATGGCATCTCTGTGCCAGCACATCAAGAAACAATATCGTCAGGACTCTTACCTCTAGCTTGTGAGCCCTCTCCCTGCTCAGGGGCTCCAAGGGAAAGCTCAGGTTGTTTGCTTCTGCCAGAGAGCGAAGATCAAAATAATACTTGGCATAAACACTGGAAGGAACATTGATGTTGAACTGGAGCAATTCAAGAAACTGTCGCTCTAGCTCATTCCTGCAAAGCAAAGACAAAAAAAGCCTGTGCTTAGCTGCCACGCCATGACATGTGGCCTGCCAAGGCAAGGTGCTGTGGCCAGGCTCCAGAAAATGGCACCCTCCAAGGAGAAAAGGGATCAAATTAAACCAAATTAATTGCCTGGTTGGACACCAGAGTTACAGTCTAACCACCAAATTGGTATTAAAGGCCCAATCCACTTGATCCAGTGCCCAGAAGAATGAGCAATGGGTAACTGGGACGATCACCAGGAAGTGCTTCCTAAGAGTGATGCATTCTCTGAGCCTGCACACACCCAGCAGGCCCTGGCCACAAACCCCGGCCCAACAGTGTGCTCACCAGGGCATACAAAGTGGTCAAGAGCTGCAAGTGGAGACCTGGGAGGGCCCCAGGAGAAACTCAGTCTCCTTAGCCAAAGGCAGGAGTGTGGGGGCTGTCCATTGCCAGCTCACTTCTCTTACAAAGGACACTCACAAGCTATGAAGAATGAAAACTGTTGTCTCCAACTCAAGCCTGCCTCTGAATCACCTGGAGGGCTTGTTAGACTTCAGATTCGGGAGGTCTTGGGTGGGATCTGAGAATCTGCATGTCTAACGAGTGCCCTGGTGACAGTGATGCTGAGGCTGCCGGTGCCTGGTCCCACTCCGAGAACCATTCAATTAAAAAGGCAGGTCAGCGAAGGAGAAGCCAAGGCCCCCCTCCCAACCAATTTACATTCTGATGAAAAATTTGAAGAACGGGTAGGCGGAATACACAGTAACACGCCTACTTGGAGAATCTTGCACGTCAGTTATCTTTTTTTTAAACTTTTTATTTTGAAGATGTGGGGTACAATTTAGGGTTAGGTATACAAATGTTCATTATGCATGTACCCTTGTTGAGGTGTGTCCCCTCCCCCCGGCAGTTTTCCACTACTGCCAATCCCACTCCCACACTTTCCCTGGCAGTTTCCAACTCTGTCAATCCCTTTCTTACAGTATTATGATAATTTTTCAAGGTCTGCTTATAAGTGAGAAAATGTGGTACTCAGTTGTTTTTGTGATAGATCACTCAGTATTATAGACTCTAAGTCCATCCAAGTTGCTGCAAAGTTCACAATTTTCTCCTTCTTTATGGCTGCATAATATTCAATCATGTGTATGTACCACAAGTCATCTTTCAAATTAGGTGTATCTCTCCATAGCTACTTGGTGGAGGCAGGGGAGGTCTGAGTGAGAGAACTGTGGTGCATGCTGGGCCAGGGCCAGGCACTCAGTTTTGCGTCTCTGTCCCCAGGAAGGCCTGGTGAGCCTTGCCCACAGCACACCATTCAGGCATCCACCCTGCCCTTTACCCCATTATGCCATAATGGATGGCTTAACTCAAGTCTCTCTTACTCATCTCCTCGTAGCCAGGAACTGCAGCATATGGCCTCCAGCACAGTACCTGACGGAAGACTTTCCACAGAACCAAATTTAGGGCATGTGGAGCTCTGGCAGAGAGGAACAAGGGTTGCGGGTGGGGTCATTTCCAACAGAGTAGGCCCACTTCAAGTAAATACACCTGCTGCAGGAGGGCAGGACATGCGGTCACCATGTCCTGTGCGGCTGAACACTGACAAGCCCTGTCCCGAGTGCAGGGCCCAGCCCTGATCCCGAACCCAGCTCTGCATTCTGAGTCATGCTCCGCCAACTCCACTGAACACTGAGTGTCCCAGTTCTGGCCCCTGCACACACATTCCCTGATTTTCCTGGTCTCAGACTAATGCAGCACCACTCCATACCCCATGGTGTCCTGAGTCCCATATTGCCTGCTCCTGGCCAGTCACTTCACTAAGCTATCAGAGTCTGAAGAGGACTTTGCCCCAGTCCATGCTGCTGTGACAAGGGACAGGAGCACTAGGAGGCAGTGTAGGGAAGCTGGGGTTTGAACAAGGGCAGGTGGTGGCTTTAGTGAGACAGAAGCTGCTCAGCAAATGAGAATTATAAAACTTGCAAGCTTCTAGTAAAGGCCTGAGTAGAGTCATATCCAGGTCTTTTTTTTTTCTTGACTAGTGATATCACTCTGTCAGCCAGGCTGGAGCGCAGTGGCATGATGATGATCATGGCTCACCACAGCCCTGACATTCTGGATTCAGGGGATCCTTCCGCCTCAGCCTCCTGAGTAGCTAGAACCATAGGTGGTCACCACCATGCCCAATTAATTTTTTAATTTTTCTGTAGAGATGAAGTCTTGCTATGTTGCCCAGGCTGGTCTTGAACTCCTGGGCTCAAGTAATCCTCCTGCCTTGGCCTCCCAAAGTGCTGGGGATTTACAGGTGTGAACTCCCACACCCAGCATGCAGGTCTTTTCATCAAATAGCATAACCTGCTTGTTGTTCTGGTCAGCCTAGTGAAAGAGCTAACAAGCTCCAATGTATATACTGTGTTACATTTTATATTTTCCAAGAATTCCAAGAATTGAAATTACTTTTATTTGTGATGATTTTTTAAAGGACTTTTATTTATGCTTCATTTAAATGAGATTTAGTTAACAGATTATCCTGTGAAATACTAGAACCCAGATAAGATTTCAATAAAACAAAAGTGTCAAAAACATCTCTAAGGCCAGAAGTTCTCAAATTCTCAGGCTAGTAGTCCCAAAGAACATGAGAGCTATCCATGGACAGATCGCCGTCTGGTGGCCAAAAGGCATCACTACAGAGCTTATTCTCCCAATGCTAAGAAGTGGTTTTAATGGTACAAAGAACTAGCCTGATAACCAGTCTGAAAAGGTACATTGACACCAGTGGTTCCAGCTGAAGGCAGACACTATGAGCAGTCAAGAGAGAGCTGCCTTTGAGCAAGGCCGCATTCTCCCAGGAACCCCTGGAAACCCAGCACCCTTTCTCCCGGCTTGAATTTCCCAAATGTTTCTGGTTAAGCTTCAGGGGAAACAGGCATTTTAGAACCTTTGTGTTTTCAGATGACAGCAAGATTTTTTTTTTTTCTTTTGAGTTGGAGTCTCACTCTGTTGCCCAGACTGGAGTGCAGTGGCCGCTCCCGGCCACCGCAGTCTCAACCTGCTGAGCTCCGGTAATCCTTCCACCTCAGCCTTCCTCGTAGCAGGAACTACAGGCGAGTGCTACGATGCCCTACTATTTTTTTGATGTAGTGTACAGACGAGGTCTCGCCATGTTGCCCGGGCAGGTCTCGAACCTGCGGACTCAGGCAATTCACTCACCTCGGCCTCCGAAAGTGCTGGGATTACAGGCTGAGCCACAGAGCCTGGCTGACAGCAAGATTTAAAAACTAAAAATAGTTTCCAAAATTTGAATTCCAAACAGTATCAGCACATCTTAAAAGAACACCTGCCAGCCTGCTTGCTGTGTGATAAAGTGTCTGGAAACTAACAGTGACAGTGAGACTGGGCTGATGGGTTCACGCCCTCATTTAGATAAGTATGAGAAAAGGGATCTGGTGTAAAATGTGGTATGAAGCCAGGGCTCGGTGGCTCAGCCTGTAATCCCGCGCCTTTGGGAGGCTGAGGTGAGTGGATTGCCTGAGCCCATGGGTTCGAGACTCGCCTGGGTAGCGAGACCTCATCTCTACAATAAATCAAAAAATCAGCCGGGCGTGGTAGCGCATGCCTGTAATTCCAGCTACTTGGACGGCTGAGGCGGAAGGATCGCCAGCAGGTTGAGGCTGCAGTGGCCGGGAACGGCCACTGCACTCCAGTCTGGGTGACAGAGTGAGACTCCAACTCAAAAAAAATGTGGTATGAAATATATTCAAGTCAGTCAACACAAGACACATTTCTGATGCTTATTACCTTACATCAACACTGCACAGAAGCCCCACTCAATTGGTGCAATTTAGCAAGTTAAATTAGGACTCTACAATGGAGTCAAGAGAGCTGTTCTTTATCTAATATCCTGCCTGCTTTTCTAGAAAACTGGGCTCACTTCAAAAATCAAGCACCAATCAACTACTCCACTCCTGGGTATAGATCCAAGAGAACTGGAAGTAGTGTCCTAGAGAGGCACTGGACAGCCATGCCCAAGGCAGCAGTAGCCATACCAGTTCAGTGTGGGAGCCACCCAAGCGTCTACCGACAGATGAATGGGTGAACAACGTGGGCTATATACGTACAATGAAATATTAAAAAGCCTTATAAAGAAAGGAGAGTATGACACATGCCACAACATGGATAAACCCCGAGGTCACTGTGATAGGTTATCATGCAAGGTACTCTCAGTACCTTACACAGGTGGGATCATACAAAAAAGGCAAGTACTGTCTGATCCCCCTCATGTAAGGTCCCTAGGGTTGTCAGACTCAGAGACAGAAAGTAGAATGGTGGTTGCCAGAGGCCGGAGGATGGAGGAATGGGAAGTCAATGATTAGTAGGGACAGAGATTCAGTCTGGGACAAGAAAAAAGTTCTGGGGACGATGTGGTGGTGATGGTTGTACAACAATGTGAATGAATGCCACAGAACAGCACACTTAAAAATGGTTAAAATGGTAAGTTTCATGATATGTATATTTTCCCACAACTGAAAACAACAACAACAAAAGACAGCAGCCTTCTCTGTGTTCTCACATGGTCAACCCTTTGTCTATGTCCTAATCTGTCTCTCAAATTTCTTTTTTGGCGGGGGGTAGGAGTCTCACTCTATCACTCTGGTTGGAGTACAGTGGCACAATTACGGCCACCAAAGCCTCGACCTGCTGGGTTCAGGCAATCCTTCCTCTTCAGCCTTCCAAGTAGCTGGAACTATAGGCATGCACTACCATGCCTGGCAAAATTTTTTCATTTACTGTAGAAACGAGGTGTTGCCAAGTTGCCCAGGTGGTCTCGAACTCCTGGGTTCAGGTAAACCTCTTGCTTCAGACTCCCAAAGTGCTGTGATTACAGGTATGTATCACCGTGTCTTTTTTTTTGAGTTGAGGATCTTACTCTGTCGCCGAGGCTGGAGTGCAGTGGCATGATCACAACAATCACAACAAGCAGCCTTGACCTCCTGGGCTCAGGTAATCCTTCCACCTCAGCATCCTGAGTAGCTGGGACTACAGGCATATACTTACCATCCCTGGCTAATTTTTTAATTTTTTTGTAGAGAGGAGGTTTTGCTATATTGCCCAGGCTGGTCTCGAACTCCTGGGCTCAAGAAATTCGCCCACCTTGGCCTCCCAAAGTGTTGGGATTACAGGTGTGAGTCATCACGTCCAGCCATCTAATCTCTTCCAACAGACATACTGGAGCAGGGCTCACTCTACTGACTCCATTTTAATTTAATTTCTTCTTTAAAATCTTATTTCCAAAAATGGCTACATTCTGAGGTACTTGGATAGGACTTCAACTATGGGTACACAATTCAGTCCATGTTACTGGGTATCTGTTCCAGGGCTCTGTAGGGCATTGGTCTTCATGCTGGGACATGTATTCACCTGCAGCTCAAAAAGACTCTCCAAGTATGCTCAGGAACACAGCAGCACCAGGAAACAGGTTTCTAGACCTGTAACTTTGTCTCTCTCCTGTAACTGACTTGTCAGACAAAACACTGAGTGTGTAGGTTCTCCTTCTGGCTTCTTTGTTCCCAGAGTCACTTTTGCTCTGGGTGGGGGAGGTAGGCCACTCTCCCGCCCTCACGAAAATTCACTGTCCCAAGTGGAAAACCTCTGAGGAGCTGAGGAAAGGGATGTCTCAAAACTTGGTATTGAAGAAGCAAATGACTCTAATAACAGGCTCATGATTTAAACGATCTCCAATTTTTACTTCAACAAACTGAAGGCGGGATTGGTAGGCTTGTTTACATAATTTTTAGTAATAGATGACTGTGATTTTACCCCATATAACTCAAAAAGCATTTAAAGACTTGATTGATACTGATATAACAACTCCTTGCAATTTCATCTACTTATATGTTCTCTCAACTCTTATGTTAAAGAGAAAAAAGAAATGAGAAATGAGAATAAAATTGATACTAAACTTTGCTTCATTCTATCAATAAGTAATCACACACAAAAATATGAACTAATGGAAGAAAAAAATAACTATTGATCTCATTAGAGATATATTCCAAGTAAGATTGTACTTTTTATGTTTAATAATTTATAATGAAATCTGTAATATATTTATTGTTTTGATGAATTGTGTAATAACTCAAACCTGAAGGTGTTGTAAATAAAAACATTATACAGCTACTAAGAAATAATACTACAGTTTTAACTTATATGTATATTTTTATTATAGACAATTTTGAGGCATAAAATAATGTGGGAGAAAACTGGAAATGAAATAATAAGTTCAAGGAGAAAAAGAAATATAAAATTTTCACCCCTAGCCGGGCTCGGTGGCTCAGCCTGTAATCCCGTGCCTTTGGGAGGCTGAGGTGAGTGGATTGCCTGAGCCCGCGGGTTTGAATCCCACCTGGGCAACTTGGCAAGACCTCATCTTTACAATAAATCAAAAATTAGCCGGGTGTGGTAGTGCACGCCTGTAGTTCCAGCTACTTGGAAGGCTGAGGCAGAAGGATCACTGGAGCCCAGCAGGTCAAGGCTGTGGTAGCCGGGAGCCGCCAGTGCACTCCAGTCTGGGTGACAGAGTGAGATTCCAACTCAAAATAAAATTAAATTAAACTTAAAAAAATTTTTCACCTCTAAGAAAATCGTGGGTATCATATTACTACAGTAGTCTCCAATGAATGCCTTTACCTTTAAAATACTATGATATAAATTATACTGCAAATGACATGTTTTGCAATGAAACTTATGATAAAAATTTTAAATGTCAACTAAAAAATGTAGTGGGGATACAAAGTTCCCCAAAATTCTTCTAGGAATGAACATACCAAAATGTGTGAGGGCCTCTGCTGACATGGTCACCTGGCTGGTGCATCCAAACAGATGTGGAGACAACTGCTCTGACCACTGCATAACCAAGAGCTGCAGACATACTGTTCAAGAGCATTCTTTTCGGCTGATAACCCCCTATCAGAAAGAATCCTCCTGCTTCCTTCTATCCTTTTTTTTTTTGAGTCAAGGACTCACTCTGTCACTCAGGCTGAGTGCAGTGGCATGATCATGAGTCACTGCAACCTCAATCTCCTGTGCTCAGCCAATCCTTTCATCTCAGCCTCCTGAGTAGCTGAGACTACAGGCATGTGACACCACACCCAATTTTTTTTAACCTTTTGTAGAGAGGAAGTCTTACCACGTTACCCAGGCTGGAACTCCTGGACTCAAGCAATCCTCCTGCCTCAGCCTCCCACAATGCTGGAATTACAGGCATAAGCTACTAATGTGGCAACTTAAACTTTCAGTGAGTAGAACCTCAGTGCCTGGCATCACAAATTACCTGCCATTGTTACCCTATCTTTTTATTTAAGGAGAGAAGGACCAATTAAAACGTTCATATTTCAGGCTCTATTTCTATTTCAGATGTTGGAACATCTCCATGGGTATCCCAGAAACCAGTGCATATCATTTCTACAGTTTTGCCATCTCTCCACTGGACAGTGAATGGTCACCTGGATGAAGAAAGGTGAGCCTTTCTTCATCAGCCTGTGATAAACATCTCCACTTGGCTGTTTTGTATTAACCTCTCTAGGCCTCTGCATCCAGATCTGTAATGAGGAAGAACTAAGTACAGATGTCATAGGGTTGTTGAGAGATCAAACCAAGAGATGCAAGAATGGGACAATGTGTGACTCCTGACAAGTATTTTATAAAAATTTCCTCCAAGTTTTTTTTTCTTTTGAGTTGGAGTCTCACTCTGTCACCCAGACTGGAGTACTGTGGCACACTCATGGCCACTCCAGCGTTGACCTGCTGGGCTCCAGCGATCCTTCTGCCTCAGCCTTCCAAGTAGCCAGAACTACAGGCGCATGCTACCACACCCGGCTAATTTTTGATTTATTGTAGAAATGAGGTCTTACCAAGTTGCCTGGGCTGGTCTCAAACCCGCAGGCTTAGGCAATCAATGCACCTTGACCTCCCAAAGTGCTGGAATTACAGGTTGAGCCACTGAGCCTGGACCCCACCAAGTTTTAAGTAAACTAAAACAATTTTCCATGATCCTGTGCTTCCATGAAAACTCAGCTCTGCTGGCATCCTGGTGAATTAAACTTGGTGGGTGAAGGGTAAGAGCACAAAAGAAGTCTCCTGGCCACTCCTAATGTGCCTCGCGCCTCACACCTCAGCTTGCTGCTGTTTTCATGCTTCTGTCATCTGTCATTTGCATTTGTATCTCATTTCCTTTTGGAAATAGCTGGGATATAAATGGCAAATATATTTAAGATGGATGTCTAGTTCATCAGGTGTTTTCTTTTGACTTTAAGTGGACACAGCTAATCATGGTGGGGGCTCTCTGTGCTCTCACAGAAATTGGGCACCACCACGGAAGCCAAGTCACTGTTGGGGATCATCAAATTACACACAAGGAAGGATCAACCAGGAAGTCATTCCTGAGACATGTGGTTCAGTGTCAAATGGCATCAGAGAGTCGATAAAAGACTAAGACCTAATAAAGACAACAGAACAGAATTTCTCACTATTTTGCACCCCAAAATGCTCATCTCCTTTATGGTCTGAATGATAACTGTTTTAGTAGCTGCTTTCATCTTAAAATATAATCAATAATTTACTTTTCTTATTATATAGTTCTGATTAAAAACATCTTTATGTTGGGTGCACTAAAAGCCCAGATGTTGCCACTATGCAATATATCTATGTCACAAAACTGCCCTTGTACCCTCTAAATCTATAACTACATTTTTAATAAATATATTTTTTAAAGAATTCAGAGACAAAAATAAGTCTTTATGTTTTTCTTATTCTAGATCATAAAACATTACAGATCCAAAAAGGAGTTTTACAGGTCTGCAGCAGGAATAGGACCTGCAACAAGAGACCTGAGAGTGTAAACAAGTATGCTTCAAAGGGCACCACAAAAACAGGGTCCTGTGGATCAGTAATCAGAGGAAAGGAGGGCCATGGGCCAGTAAGGAATCCGTAGCCAACATGCTCATGTGCCTGTGGCCCAGGGATGTCCCTGCAGTGGTACCATACCCCCAGGATTACCAGGTGCAGGGACATGGGTGGGGACTGGAACTCAGCTGGTGATCTCCTTTGGCCTAACACTTCCCTCAAGGAGTTTTGCCAAACAAAAAATATGAGAAAAATTTTACCAGTAATTATATCAGAAGTGACTATAAGTCCATAAGGAACTGAGTACAGTAGTTGCATCTAGGTGTTTTCTACAACTCCTTCTTCCTAACAGGCTCTGAGCCCATTTGCTGCATTCTCAGACCCCAAAAATACCAGACAATAGTCTGCAGGTCTCCTGCTAACAATTCGCACCTAAATCTGAGGACTGACCCATCTGAGAAACTCGAATGCTGCCCTGAGAGCTACGGAGGTGGACAGCTCTTAGCTCTCCAGGGTTATGCCACTAGCCCGAGCGGGGTGGGGGGGTGGGCGGCGACGACGACAAATGCAACTCTGATCATGGGTCATGTGAGAGTCCCAAGGACACAAGGTTGGCTTGAAGCTACTGAATCTACAAAACACGACAATGTAGTGAAACTTTTCTCCCTAAGCTAAACAGAAATGGATGCTATTTTAGCTCTTGTACATTTAGCTCTTGTACATTTTAGCTAAACAGAAACGGATGCTATTTTAGCTCTTGTTACTCACAAAGGACTGTGTGAACCACTAACTGTTATCAGTCTGTAGTGAGGTACGGAGCCCAAGTTCAAACCATCACAGGCTGGTTCCAGCGCTGGTCCACACCCATGTAATTAAAGTAAAGGGGGGGGTCTGTCTATAAAATAATTGCAGTAAACCAGGTTCACAAAACCAGTCCACAAACCCCAGTGAAGAGAAACACAGGCTTTTGCACATCACGTCCCATGACCATGTTCCTGTTGTGCCAGCTCACAAAAGACATTCAGTCAACACGCTACAGACCATCAAAAAGGGATGCAGCTTCCTTCCCCAACAGTCCACCACAACACTGGCCGAAGCCCCTCACTCACATGTCCTCCACTGTGATGTCTTTCAGGATCTGGCAGTAATCCACATTCCACACGGCCTGGTCGTCCCACACCTTGGAGGCCAGCAGGATCGCCCCTAAAACAATTCGCTTCCAGTTGGCCGGACAGATATCTATCTCTGCATACGTTAAAAGTCTTTCAAGGTATACCTGGGAAGACAGAACAATGCCAGAGCCAAATGACTTGTTTTCTCCTTCACACTAGCATACGTCACGAAGTGCTAACATTGTTTACTTCTATTTCACTAGCCTTTAAACAGGGATTTGTTACCTGATCATATTTATTTTTAAAAGGCCAAAGAACTCAATGAATCTGATGTTAAAAAAAAAAAAAACAACGCAGGCTAAAGGTCACCCTCCATAGTTGATATAGTCATAGATGGAGCTGGATCTTAAACAGACTCTGAGCTGGAACAGATTCCAGGAGCCATAGGGCAATTTCTCACCCATCGACTATAATTTCAACATCAATTCAACAAATGTTCCAATAGGGAGGACAGAGGATATTAAGGGAATAAACCTTTTTTTAGTAAGTTTTTAAAATTAAATTTTTATTTTACAATAATTATAGAGTTGCATGTAGTAGTTGATAAGCTTATTTATTATTATTATGGTAAAATATGCAAAATAGAAAATTTACCATTGAACCATTTTCAGTTCAGTGGCACGAAGTACATTCACATTGTTGTGCAACCACCACTAACATCCATCTACAGAAATTTCTCATCTTTCCAAACTAAAACTCCATACCCATGGAATGACAACTCCACACTCCTCCTCCTCCTCAGTCCCTGGAAACCGCCATTCTACTTGTCTCTGATTTTGACTATTCCATGTGCATCACACTGGTGGAATTATACAGTATTTGTCCCTTTGTGTTTGTTTTATTTCAGTCAGCATAATGCTCTCAAGGTTCATCTATGTTGCAGTATGTGTCTAAATTGCCTTCCTTGTTAAGGTTGAATTATACTCCACTGTAAGCACATACCCCTCATTGTGTTTATCCATGGACATCTGAGTTGTTTCCTCCTTTTGGCTACTGTGAAAAGTGCAACTATGAACACTTGTGTGCACAAATATATGTTTGAATCCCTGCTTTTAACTCTCTTGGATATACACCTAGAAGGAGAACGGCTGGACCACATGGTAATGCTATGCTCAGTTTTTTGAGATGCCACCATACTGTTTTCCAACATGTATCCATTTATATTCCAGCAATACACAAGGATTTCAAACTCTCCACATCTTCCCTCAGGATGACCTTGGTTTGCTTTGCAATAGTCATCCTAATGGGTATGGAGTGGTATCTGTCATGATTTTCTGTGTTTATTTTCAAATAGAATAAATCATTTCAGTTAAAGATGGAAAATAAAACCAAATAACAGGATTTCTGAACTGACAGAATTAAGGTTTGCAGACCCACAAAGCCCATTGCTTTGGTTGCATCACAAGGTCAGAATGGCTTTTGTATTTCCCTGTGGTAAAAATCTGTTTATTAGTATGCTTTGCACTTCTTTGAACCATGAAATTATTCTCTCTACAGCTTCTATCAAATACATTCACATCCAAAAGAAACAAAATTAAACAGCCATCATCCACACTTTAAAAACTTGCTTTCTAAAACAATGAAACCCATATAGTGTGGCAATTATTCATAGTATATAATGTCCAAAAACTCTTCCATATTAATAAACTGCAAAAAAGGCACGTGTGGAAAAGAAAATGTTAGATACATGAATTGTTTTCAGTTAAACAATATCCACATTCCTAAATGGAATGGGAAAGTTTAAAAAAAAAGGAAGAATCCACACCTGTTACCTCACTAGGGGGCTTTGGGAGGAGACTGGACTTCAGGAAGTTCTGGAGAAGAGGTTCATTCAGACTGGGAAAGGTCTCTCAAAGGATGTAAACACACGGGTGATGTACAGGATGATGCCATAGTAGAATCATACAACAAAAGACCATGGGATGAGAACAGACACATGAAAGGCGTGCTCAAACAAGTGAGCTTGACTCATTCTTCACTGTCTGAGTACTGAGCACCTGCCATGTGACAGGCGCTGTGCCAAGTGCTGCAGACACAGAAGGGGCGGTAGCAACCACTCTAGCCACAGAGTGGAGAACAACTGACGGGCAAGGCCATCTGGAGATGACAGTGCAGGACCAGCGTCTGAACTGGGAACATGACAGTGGGGACCGACAGGACTGTTCTAGAGATGTACAGGAGGTGACCCCAACAACCACAGAACTGGGCTACTCTGAGAGATCCCAGGCTTCCCCATGAGTAGCAGGGTGGTTGCTATCCTCTGAGAAGAGAGAGCTGGGGAGGAAGAGGTTGGTACCAGCCTGACTCTGGATGCGCTGGAAGACGCCATACAGGCAGTGAACATGCAGGTCTGCAGTTCCAAGGAAACAGCTCTGAGATGTCAGCTGGAGAGTCTGTGACATACAACAGAATCAAGCCTCCAGCATGAATCCAATGACCTGGTGAGACTTCAAAACAGAAGAAAACAGGGGCCAGGCCCCAGTCTGAGGGTCCCTCCCACTTAAAGGGCTAGAGGCAGGAAGGTGGGGCAGCAAGGAGAGGGAGGAGTAAAACCCACTATGTCCTGCTTCTGCTGAGTCTTATAATAATAGTCTGGAGAAGGACTTACAAGGCAAAGTTATATGTCTGCAAGTGTCCGAATGAGGCTTACGATATTATTCAGAGAATATGAGAAGGAAACTGAAGTAGTCCCTTGCACAATACAAAATAAAATTAGAGCAGCAAGAACTCTTCAGGCAGGGCAGCTTTCTAGTACAGGAGAAGTTCAGCAGGCTACCAGAGAGATCTCACCAGAAAAACAACCACAAACAATAGCATTCAGGAAAAAGGACTGCACTGACAAAGGTACAGTGAATCAAAGGGGAAACCGAGTTCTCAGTTTGTGAGACAGCTGCACTGGTGAACAATGACATTCAGAAGAGGCAGCTACAGGGAGGAGTCCACTCTGCTGTGTCACACATGAGAAGTCAGGGATCTTCTTGTAAGGCCCAGGGTGTCACAAAGCATGGCATTCTAACTGCACTGTAAGGACCTTTGTGGGAGTTTCCAAACATCTTTCATTGGACAATAATAGGGTATGAAAACTATTGGTGAAAAAAGTAGGTCACTCAATAGAACTCAATTGCCTTATCAATTTTTGAAATTTTAGCTTTTAGTGGCATGTGTTATATTACATTTGTAAAGAAAGAGTAAGCTAATGTTTTAGAACATGATTTTTCTTTGTGTAAAAATTAAAATTATTCAGATAAAAATCTAGGTGAGGTCAAGTGGAATTCCAGCCAGGCACTGAACCTGGGGACCACAGAATGCATGTTTCACAAAGGTCAACGACTAACTCCCCACCAAAGAGAGAATCAGAAATATATAATAAAGCTGCACTGAGAGCAAAAAACTGTGAATGGACCTAAGTCTCCAGATCTTTAAATCAAAAGACAATGGAAGCTGTGAAGCAATCTTCACCCAGATCCTGAAGACTCTACTCCTGTATATATGTGAGCTAATCTCTCCAAGGTCTCCAAAGAAACAGATTCTCACTGGCTCAGTGCAAAAAAGGAGACTACATTTTCTCCTGACTACTTAAATTACCTTAGTTGACAGATATATTAGAGAATATTTAAGATAATATTTTATGTTTGGAAAAAACCTATCAGACATCTACCAGGTGCAATATACCGTAAGGGCTAACCGAAGAAATCAGACATTATAATATACTCTATAACCAAAGGAAAGCAGTTGTTATATTGGGAGATAAGGCATTCACAATATGCTCTACTTAATAACATTTAACATATAATAGCAGAACTTGCCAGCAAAGCTATATTCAAGGGTCAGTTGCAATTTCTTTAGTAAACTCCTACTTGGGTATTTTAATTCCCTGCCAAGTAAAATAATATACAATTGATTTTTCTAACCATTATCCCTAGGCCACTGTCAATAGGTCACTCTTGCTCAATTAAGTTTTCAGATTTAAATTCATGAGAATGACTATCCTAAGACGTTTCTCTAGAAAACACAGGTTAATGAGCTATTATAGAGCTACAAGGAGTATTCAGTTGACTGAACACAATAAAACTGTTCAAAGGCATTTGGAGGGGGATAAAATGCAAACTCATGAAATCAAGGATACATGTAAACAAAAACCCCAATGAAATTAATCCAATTCAATTTTAAAGAGTAAAGGTAGGTCAGTTAACTGTTTAATTCCACACAAAGTATGATTTCCTTCTGGATTTTAATCCTGCTGTCTTATGAAAGCTGTTTAGTTCAGATAATTAGAACATATTCCAATAAGGCTGAGGTCAGGACGACAAGGTCAAGACTTTGTGAAAAGAACTAGTAGCTTCATTCCATTCTCAATTATAACCCAATTCCAGACAATCATCTCATAAATGCACTATTTTTTGAGAATGGAGCTAGCTACCCAAATTCCCAGTATTCAACAATGCTCTATGAATTGCCACGTTTGTGGCTGTATGAATTTTTTAAAGGAATAATTATCATTTTCTGTTTATAAAATTTCTGTCACCTTTCACATTTGGACACTTTAATTACCTGATGCTATAAGATTTTCTAATAACCTGGAGTATATATTCATATTATTGCAACAGGTTAATAAATTAATAAAGTATAGCCTTTAACTTTAATAAAGTATAGCCTTTATATAAAAGGGACACCTGGAGACAGACATTCCCGCAAGAGACACCACATGAGCAGGAAGATGGGTGTCTGCAAGTCAAGCGGAGAGGCCTGGAGCAGAGCCTTCCCTCACAGCCCTCAGAGGAACCAGCCCTGCCAGCACCTTTATTTCTGACTTTGGCCTCCACAACTGAGTTCTACCTTTCTGGTTTCTAAGCTACCCAGTTTGCAATACTCTGTTGTGGCAGCCCTGAGAATGAATGCACCTGTCAAAACATCTTTGATGGCTCCCTCTTTCCTGCCTGAAGTAAAACTGGCAGTCCATAGGCTGAATGTGGTTCACAGGTTTTACTTGGCTTGGAGATTCCTTTCAAAAACCTAAGCTAATATTGAATAACTGGGGACTTTCAAAAATAAGTCTGGGTTTCCAGTTTATCTTTGAACATTGAAGGCCCACATTACTACATGGCAAGGGTTGGCCATGAAGTAAATTGCAACATTACTGAGTATACATGCACACAAGTGCATGAATGCACACCTAGCATCAGCCTTCAGGAACAACTCTCTCTGCCTGTTGTCCTATAAGGGTAGGCCTTTGCAGCCCAGGAAATAGTCCCGATCATCTATCTTAAAAATGTATTAGTAGAAGAGAAAAAACACAGCATGCCTGAGACTACTATCCTCATAACTAAGGTCTGCTTTCAAGGCTGCCCTCAGCTGGTATCTGGGGACGTCAACTTCAAAGGGCTCCCACCATTCTCAGAATGGGTAAGAGTGGGACACTTGTGCCTAAACTGCCTACACAAACAAAGTGGTTTATGCTGAACTTGCCTTCCTTCTAGGAGTCTGGAATGTTGGTGTGTGCTAAGGATTTCTATGTGACCTGTCTCTAATGAGCTTCACTGGTAGACAATATTTTACAGTTAGTCACATGTCACTGAACAGCAGGAATATGCTCTGGGAAATGGGCTGTTAAGTGATTTTGTTGTGTGAATATCATATAGCACTTACACAAATGCAGATGGTCCAGCCTTCTATACACCTAGGTTACAAGCCTATACAGTATGTTACTGTACTAACTACAGTTGGCAGTTAGAACACAAGAGTATTTATGTATTTAAACATGTCTAAATATAGAAAAGGCACAGTAAAAATACTGCATAAAAGACAAAAAATGGTCCACCTATACAGGAAACTTACCATGACAGGAGCTTGTAGGACTGGACATTGCTCTGTGTGAGTCAGGGAGTGAGTGGTGGGTGAATGTGAAGGCCCAGGACAGTTGACACTACTGTAGACCTTAAACCCTGTACATTCAGATCACACTAAATTCATTTTAAAAATTTCTTCAATAATAAATTAACCTTAGCTTACTGTAACTTTTTTTACGTTATAAATGTTTAATTTTTTAAATTTTCTGACTCTGTTGTAATAACACTTAGCTTAAAACATACATTATACAGCTGTACAAAAACGGTTTATTTATGTACTTATTCTGTAAGCTATTTTTTACTTTTTAAACTTTTTTTGTTAAAAAGTAAGAAACATTAGCCTGGGCCTGCACAGGGTCAGGATCATCAACATCACTGTCTTCCACCTCCACATCTTGTCCTACGGGGAGGTCTTCAGGTGCAATAACACACATGGAGCTGTCATCTGTGATAACAGTGTCTTCTTCTGTATACCTCAAGTGCCTACCTGAGGTTGTTTTACAGTTAGCTTATTTTTTTAAAAAGTAGAAGGAGAATACTCTAAAATAATGATAGAAAGTATACTACGGTAAAGACATAAACCAGCAACACAGTTGCTTATGATCAAATAAGCAATAATTGTATGTGCTAGGCTTTATATGCCTGGCAGCATAGAAGGTCTGTTTATACCAGTATCACCACAAACACAGAGTAATGTGATGCATTGTGATGTTAAGACGTCACAGGCTATAGAAACTTTTCAGCTCCATTATAATCTTACAGAAGTACTGTCGTATATGTGGTCTGTCACTGACTGAAACACTGTCATGCAGTGCATGACCGTACTGTCACCACCACACTGCTGGAGGATTAAGTGCATCTCATAGGAACCCACTGGAAGAGGACTCCTGGAAGCGCGCACCTAGTTTCCTCCAGACTTCACCCCATCACCTTCCTGTCTCTGCTAATTTTGCTCTGTACCTGTTTCACTGTAGTAAGTCATGGCTGCATGACGTATGCTGAGTACTGTGAGTCCTCCTAGTGAATCATCAAACCTGGAGTGGTCTTGAGGACTTCCAACACACAGTATTTTGCAAATTGCAGGCTGCATACTATTAGTGGGTTCTTAAACAAACACACAGAATTATGAACAGCATTTAAAAAAATACAGATGGAAAAGAGTAGAATAAGAGAGCCTCAGATATAGTATGCAAAAGTATTAGTTTGTTAAATCTTGGGGGGTGGTGTGCACTAAGATGGAGTTTAGATAACTGGTAACCATTGCTTCTTATTCTCTAGCAATTGGAGGAACAATTGAATGAGATATCTGTACTTGGCACTGAATAGATGCCATCTAATAACAGCTTTTGAACTCCACGGAAACTATCAGTGTCTCCAAAAAGGGAGTATTTGAGGGCTGGAATCAGTTGGTTTACCATCAAAGCACTGGCCTGAGATGGGCTTTTAGTGCGGCAACTCAAGGGCTGAATGGCAGGCACTGAGGCCATGCGGCAATGGCTAGGCCCTGGCAAGGCACCACCCCACCCCAGACTGAAGCCCTGCCCCACTGCCATGACCGGCAGTCCTGATACACTGAAAGTACAAGCGCTCTTCTTAGTTAAAAGGAATGCACCACCTAGGGTGGAGGAGCACAGCTGCTGCTTCTTATGTGTAGGCTGCACTTAGTGACTTTCTTTCAAAGAGTACAGTTGGGAAAGCAGAGAAAAAGAGTATGGCAGGAAAACCTGACAAACATGACCTCAGCCAGGGGATCAAGGTTATTATCAACAGTGATAAGGTATGCTGATGTAACAAAAATGGTTTCCTCCAAAAAACACATAATCCCAGTCTAATCTTGAGAAAAACATCAGATAAATCCTAACTGAGGGACATTCTACAAAATACCTGGCCTCTATCCGGGCTTGGTGGCTCAGCCTGTAATCCCGCGCCTTTGGGAGGCTGAGGTGAGTGGATTGCCTGAGCCCACGGGTTCAAGACCCGCCTGGGCAGGCGAGACCTCATCTCTACAATAAATCAAAAAATCAGCTGGATGTGGTTTTACAGCGCATGCCTGTAATTCCGGCTACTTGGAAGGCTGAGGCGGAAGGATCGCCGGAGTCCAGCAGGTCGAGGCTGTGGTGTCCGGGAGCGGCCACTGCATTCCAGTCTAGGCGACAGAGTGAGACTCCAACTCAAAAAAAAAAAAAAAAAAAAAAAAATACCTGGCCTCAAAACTATCAAGATTATTAAAAAACAAGAAAGTCTAATAAACTATCACAGCCAAGGGGAGCCTAAGAAGAAATGACAACTAAATGTACTGTGGTGCCCAGATGGGTCTTAGAAAAGAAAAAAGGTGCTGGGTAAATACTTAGGAAATCTAAATAAAGCATGGACTTTAGTTAATAATCATGGATCAATATCACTTCATTGAGTGCAATTAATATACCATGCTACTACATTAGTAATATTATAGATGTCATATTTTATTATATAATTTTATAACATTATAGACATTAGTAATAAACTAGATGTGAGGTACATGGAAACTCTCTATACTATCTTCACAATTTTTATGTAATTCTAACACTGATCTAAAATAAAAGGTTTATTTAAAAAATACATCTATGTGCTGGGTGCGGTGGCCTGTAATTCCAGCACTTTGGGAGACCAAGGTTGGAGGATTGCTTGAGGCCAGGAGTTCAAGACCAGCCTGGGCAACACAGTGAGACTTCGTCTCTATTTAAAAAAAAAAAAAAAAAAAACTATGAAAGTACAACATACCAAAACTTACGCAATACAGTCAAAGCTTAAAAGAAAATTCATAGCTACAGATGACTTATTAAAAAAGAAGATCTCTAATCAACATTACTCAAGCTTCCACCTTAAGCAACTAGAAGAAGAAGAGCAAACTGAAACAAGGCAAGTAGGAGTAAGTAAGCAATAAAGACTAAAGTGGAAAGGAATGAAATATAGTACAGAAAAACGAGAGACAAGCCAATAAAACCAACAGTTGGTTCTTTGGGAAAAGTCAACAAAACTGACAAGCCTTCAACTAGACCAACTAAGAAAGAAACAGCTCAAATCAGTTAAAATCAGAAACAGAAGAGAGGATATTATAGATTTTACAGAAATAAAAAGAATCATTAGGGAATACTATGAACTACTATATATAAACAAATTAGATAACTTAGATAAAACAAATTCCTAGAAAAATACAAACTATCAAAACTGAGTCAAGAAGGGATAACCTGAATAGACGTATAACAAACAAGCAAAGGGATTATTAAATTGGCAATGTCAAAACCTCCAACAAAGAAAAACCCTGGCCAAGATGGCTTCAGTGATAAATTCTACCAAACATGTAAACAAAAATACCAACTCTTTAAAAAAAAAAAAAAAGAAAAAAGAGGAGGGGGGACACATAACAACACAAAAGTGTACCTGGTCCTAAACCAGGGGAAGTGAGGGACAGTTGGAAGGCCCAAACTTCACCTACATGTAGCAGCTTACGTGTGTAGTCAACCCTTATATGTACTCTACATCTCTATAATTAAAAAAAAAAATAGAAGTCGAAGGAATACTTCCCAGTACATTCTATGATGCCAGCTTTACCCCGATACCAAAACCAAAGCTATCACAAGAAAACCACAGACCAAGTTTCTTACAAATATAGCTGGCAAACATCTTCAACAAAATACTAGTAAACTAAGTCTGGCAACATATAGAAAGAATTACACACCACAACCAACAAGGATTTATTCCAGGAATGAAAGATTGGTTTAACATATTAACAGAATACAAGACAAAAATCACATGATCAATCTCAACAGAGGCAGAAAAAGCATTTGACAGAATCTAATATCCTTTCAAAATAAAAACACTACACAAACTAGGAATAGAAGGGAACTTCCTCAATCTTATAAAGGGTGTCTTTGAAAAACCGACAGCAAACATTATAAATTAATGGAGAAAGACTGAAAGCTTATCCTTAAGATCAGTAACAAGACAAGGACATACACTTTCACCATTACTATTCAACACTGTACTGGAGGTACAAACCAGGTGAGAAAAAGAAATAAAAGGCATCTATTTGGAAAATAAACAATACCTCTATTTGCAGATGACATAATATTACACATATAAAATCTTGAAGAATTTACAAAAAATCTATTTGAACTAATAAATGAATTCAGCAATATGGCAAGACAGAGGATCAATCTATTGTAATACACTAGCAATAAACCATCAAAAATAAATTAAGAAAACAAGAAAAATAAGTACATCCCATTTACATCAGCATAAAAAAGAATTATATACCTAGGAATAAATTTAACAAGAGACATACAAGACTAGTATACTGAAAATTACATAACATTGTCAAAAGAGTTAAAGAAAATCTAAATAAATGGAAAGACACCTCATATCTATGGAATGGAAGATTTAACTATTAAGACTACAATATTCCCCAAACAGATTTACATATACAAGACAATTCCTATCAAAATCCCAGCACATTTTTTTGAGGGGTGGGGCAGAAATTGACAAGTGAGTTCTAAAATTCATATGGAAATTCAAGGATCACACAATAGCTAAAACAACATTGAAAGAGAAGAACAAAGTAGAAAGCCTCCTACTTTCTGATTTCAACTACAAATCTATGTGAATCAAGACAAGTATGGTACTGATACAAGGGTATACAGACTGATCAATGGAATAAAAATGAGAATCCAGAAGCAAACCCCACATTGGTGGCCAAGTGGTTTTTGACAAGAATGAAAAGGCAGTTCAATGAGGGAAAGACTAGTCTCTTCAACATATAGCCCTGGGACAACTGGATAGCCAAATGCAAAAAATGAAAGTAGAACCCTACCTCACAAAAATCAGCTGAAAATGGATGACAGACCTAAATGCAGGAGCTAAAATTATAAAACTCCTAAAGGAAAATATAGGGGTACATCACAATGACCATGATTTATACAAAAGATTCTTAGATAAACTGCCAAAAGCACAAGTGACAAAAGAAAAAATAAATTAGGCTTCATAAAAATGAAAACCTATGATGCAAATGATACCATTATGAAAGAGAAATGACAACACAGAGGAGAAAATATGTGGGAATCACATCTCTCCCAAACATTAAAAAACCCTTACAATTTAACAAAAAAGACAAAAAAATCCAATTTAAAAATGGGCAAAAAATATGAGTAGACATTTCTCCAAAGAAAATACACAAATGATCAATAAACACATGAAAAGATGCTCAACATCACTGCAAATAAAAATTACAACGAGATAACATCTCACACCCACTAGAATACCTAAAATAAAATAGCTAGAAAGTAGCAAGTGTTGATGAGGATATGTTGTGGAGAAACTGAAAATTTCATAATATTGCCAAGGGGAATATAAAATGGTGCACCCACTTTAGAAAACAGTCAGTCTGTTCCTCAAGAAGTTAAACACAGAATTTCTATATGACCCAGAAATTCCATTCCTAAATATGTACCAAAAGAAATTAAAACATAAACCCACACAAAAACTTATACACAAATGTTCACACCATTATTCACAATAGCTAAAAAATAGAAGCAATTAAATGTCCATCAACTAATGAATGAATAAACAAAATGTAGTGCGGTCATGTCTCAGCATTTATGGGGGATTGGTTCCAGGATCCCCTGCCAATACCAAAATCTAGATGCCAAATCCTTGATATAAAAATGGCGTGGTAACTTGCATATAACCTACACTGTTGTTCCCATAGACTTCCAGTCATCTTTAACCCTTTGCACTCAGATGTGCTCTCTGAGGGGACATTGTAAATCTAGCAAACCACTCAGAAGTCCCCTCTCAGGAGACATAAAGAGATTTCTGGTGATTACACAGGACAAACTTATGCCAGGGAAAATTTTTCAAAAATGTATGTTTCCTTGAAGTTTTCCATTCAGATTGCATGAAAAAGCAAATAAAGAGATGGAATATATACTGAGATACACATTTTTAAAAATCCACTAGCGTTACATAGAGAATGTGTGAAGTGCTTCCACAGTGGTGCACAGACTGGACAATAAATCACATATTATTAATGTGGGAGAAATAAAATGAGACTGCATTGTCTGCTTGAACAGAAAAAGATCAGGTGGAAGACGTCAAACAAATTACTATTGTACAACATAGATGAATGAACCCGCAATGCACGTTAGTGACTTTTTCACATATTACCACATATTAGAAAAGCATACAATATAAAATTTTGGTTTTTTGTCATAAATAAGTTCCTCAATGTCCAAAATTCCATTATAAGCCAAATATCATTACAATAAAATAACTGGTGCCAATACTATACTATTTAACATGAAGTGATCCATTCTTTAAAAAGTGTGGTCAAGTTGCTAGTAGGTGATCCGTGAGACGTCTCCGAGTGCAAAGGATTAGATTACTAATAAATTGTAAATGCTATGTAAATAGCTGTTATACAGTTCAGGGTATAATGAAAAGAAGAAAAAGTCTGTATTTGCTACAGATGCAACCATTATAGGCCTACCTATATTTTCAACCTTCAGTTGGTTGAATCCATGGATATGAAGTGCTAACTGGTATATCTATACGATGAAATATTATTTGGCAATAAGGAACAAAATACTATAAATGCTACAACATTGATGAACCTTAGTAAGCTAGGTCAAAGAAGCCAGTTATAAGCAATTACATATGATCCTATTTACATGAAATGTCCAGAATAGGCAAATCCACAGAGACAAAATTAGGTAGTTACTTGGGCTTCAGTGAGGGTTTGGAAACAAGGAGTGAGTGCCAAAGGGTGAGGGTCTTTCTTTATGGAGTGATGGAAATATCCTGAAATTAGGCTGCAGTATGTATAACATACTAAAACCCCCTGAGGTGCTCCCTTTAAATGGGTTAATTTTATAGCATGTGAAATATATATCTCAATAAAGTGATAAGAAAATAAAGAATAAAAAAGGACTACACTCTTTCTTGTCTGGCAAGTGCTCACTCTGCCACCTCTCTATCTTCTCTGCAAAACGGAGCCAACCTTGCATAGAACATTCAATAATGAGGGATTCAGCTGAGAGATGTTCCAAAAGTTGAAGACTCCACCACTCCTTTCAGAAGGATCACCTTAATAACTTAAACAATGAAATGGTAGAATGTTATAAAATTACCAAGGAAGGGGAAGATGATAACAGTTACTGGATGTTCCTTGTGTTTCAGGCACAATGAGAGGTATGTCATCAACGGCTTTTATTTACTTCAGCCAGTAGGGAGTTATTACTATGCTCATGTAAACACATTTAATACATGTTTATTGAGCATTTCTGATATGTCAGGCTGTGTACCAGATGCTGGTCATACTGCAGTGAACCAATGGACAAAAAGACAAAAAACCCTAATTCACAGAGCTCATAGACAAAACAATAAAATAACTGACTAACACCTAAGAATGCTGACAGATGGTAAGTACTGTGGAGCAAAGCCAAGCCAGAAATGATGAGCAGGGATGTGGTGGGGAGACCGTTGCAACTTAAAATACGGCAGTCAGGCAACAGCCTCAATGTGCAAAGACAGGAAGGAGGGCAAGACACATGCACACCTGACACAGGATTCCGGGCAGCGGGGTCAGGGCAGAAGTCTAGGGCAGGTGGGTGTCTTGACTATTCAGGGAATGGTGCCAGAGTGGCTACAGCAGAGACAGTGAAGAGAGTGGGGGCAGCAGAGCTGAGATGAAGAGAAGGCCTAATCCTGCTGGGCCCTGCTGGTCACTTATGAGCTTTGTGTTCTCCTCTGAGGAAGATAGGGAACCACTGCAGGTTTTGAACAGAGGAAGAATACAAAGTGAGACAAATAATGACTCAGGACCAAGTTCCCATCATCTTGGGGTCATGACAGATTGTTCTACAAGAGAACATCTGACCCAAAGGAACTGGGTCTATCAAAATGCACCCCCTCTCCAACATCTCCAGACTGTTAGCCAGTGGGGTCATAAATGGAAAAGTGATGTGGAGTCAAGGCGGGATGGCTACTTCTGAAGCAAGGAATCCCACCGGAAGCAAGGAAGCCAGCCAGTCCCACAGGGAGGCACAGAGGTGAGAGGAGAGAGCCCAGGTAGGGAGGAACCTGTCACGGGTCTCATGATATGGCGTGATATCCTTCCAGGCCTAGATGACAGGGGATTGGGGGACCCTCCCGGACCTTTCAATAGTTCTTCTGCTACCTTGGGCTCTGTGTGTTTCTCATCCTTACAACAAAAGATTCCTGTTCAGATTGGCAGTAAGCTTTCTTTTGTCATCCAAGTACCACATGGGACTAACGTGGGTGTCTGCTCAAGGTTGTAAGCATCACCCAGCTTGGTAACTCCTGAGAGAAAGAGGAACTGCAGGGAGAGGCTGCTGGACCCATTCCGCCTACCCCACCACAATGATTCTAGCCTCTTACAGCTGTTGCAGGGACCATTACTACATGCCCTTATGTGAAAATGTAACGTAACTCAGCAAGGTGCCATTCAATTGCCTCACCCTCTTTTTAATTTCCTCATATGTCAGTATCAACAGGAGAGCTCCTAGCATATTCTACAAGGCTAAAAAATATACACTCAGTAATACTAAGTTATTGTTAATCTTCTCAAATTAAGTCCATTAAGCTGTGAAATACATGCTGTGGGTTAACTGGGTTCTGGGTATCTGAAGGGCCTGCGGGCTCTCTCACCAGAGCAGGCTGCAGTCTTGTTCCGTGTGGGTGGCAGGGCCAGAGCTAAGTGTTGTCCTTCTCCATCTCCTCCTGGGTGGCATGCCAAGATGCCAAGCATATGCCCAGAAGGCCGGAATTAATGCATCTCTGTCAATGCTAGATCAGACCTGTCCTGAATGACTGCTTCTAACTCCAGGGGCACATAAGAGGGGAAGAATAATCCTACCAGGGTCTCTGCCCACAGACATGCAGCTGGCTCTGTGCCAAGGCAGCACAGCAAGCAGAGGATGGGTCTGCAGGAGTTGCACCCACCATGAAGGCCTAACACGGCTCTGCTCCAGGCTGCACCCAACAAGACCCTGATACAAGCTGCTGTCCTGCTAATCCACCAGTTTATCTGATAGGACCAATGAAGACTTAAATCATTATAATTATTCACAAAAAAAGGTGCCACTCACAATACTCCAATACATGAATCAGTCCATCCTCCTGGTCACCTTCGGTTAGTGACATCAGAGGACAACGGGAGATGCATGGAGATGTTTTCCCACGGTCTGTAAATGCTGGCCCTGTCCTCCACAGATATGAACTTTCTCCTTCACTCTGAACAATAAGCCTAAACTAGAAGGCACTATCTGGTCATAGCTAGGTCATATTTTTCTTGGGAATTAAAGGTGAAAAAAAATCCCTACCATCTTCCATCTACAGCAGCTTCAAAATAAATCTTTCCCCAGGGTATGAATTTCAGTACTAATCTCATCTTTGGTTTCTCCTGGTTTTCTTACCCTCTTTTTTCCCTTCAACATAATTTCCCCACATAGAAATCTCAACCCTGCAGCCCTGTTGTGTGTTTTTGTAAGAACTCTGAATCCTTTTGAGGACAAAGCTGGGCAACGGATACATTTCTTCATTCTGACATGAGAACCTATTGTCATTCCAAATCACCTAATGATGACTTCAGTGTCTGTTTTATCCTGTAGGCTGTGAGTTGAATGCGAAGGACTGAATACATGGATGAACGGGTGAATCCAGGAGCAAACAAGGCAGCAGTCTTCTGTCAATCAACCTAAGAGCCTTGGCGTGGCCGAGACACAGTCTTCAGGTTGCCTACGAAGGTTCTACTATACAATCACCTCCCCCGGAAACACAGGGATGGTATTCTGATTTTCAGGACAGCTCATGACAGGCCAAGCTAACTTTCTATCTGAGTTACACAAAGTAAAAAGGTCGGTGACAAAGGGTGCCACTGTTAATTCTATTTCCCAAATGAGATTGACCTAAATAGTCATAAAGTTTAACAAATCTAAGCAAGAATAGATTATTTTTTCTCAAGTCTTAAAATACAGACTACCTCCATGTCGTATCTGAGTATCTTACAGACATGTTTACATAAAAATCACAAAACAGAAGCTAGCAATATGCACACTCCTTCCTAGATGGGAGTTTCCACAGGATGAATGTACCCATCATGTCTTATGAATGCCATTACAGTCTTTGTGAGGAATCAGCAGCAGGAAACCTGGATATAAACAAGAAGTAACCTTAGCCCTTCTTGCTCTCCTGTGACCCCGCTGTTTTACTCATATACCTTTAATATTGCAGCATTTATTATTCATTTCTGAATGAAATTTCACAAGTGACTTTAGGTGGGGATTGTGGAACAGATATCATGCCTTCTTTGGGGATATCCACACTCTATTTGCCCAGAAAAAAGACCACATCGAAGCTTATGCCAGAGTATCTACAGCGTCACCTACTGAGGATACCCTGCTAACAAATCCCTCCACTGAACTACAGGAACAGGCCCAGGACCATGCGGGGGTGGGATGGGGGCAGGAGGTGTGCCATCTTGATAGCACTCACCAGGGTGACAATGGCACATTCAGCCGTCAACTGAGCAGCACTGAACAGTGTCCGAACAAACCGGTAAATCTGCTTCTGCTCTGGGTTGTGTTTGTCATAATCTGGTGGCACTTCGGATTTCTGGGAATGGAAATATTTTCAGATGACTGGAAACTCAATGGAAGGAAAAGAGAAATAATTGAACAATCCCATGAAACACAGAGGAGAAGATTACCGAAAGAGGGTGAAGGTTTTCATCAAAAATATCTAAGAGCATCCTTCCATCTGGGTCCCTAGAAAAGAAAATAATGAAAATGGAGTTTATTTTCTATAAGAATAAATGCCATTTGAATAAATAAAATATATTTTGCCTCAAGTTTATTTCAAAATACACAAGTTGGTGCTAAATGTAAGATGCACTGTTAGCTATTCAAGAATAATGATTTGTTTTTCTTGGGTATAATAATCATTTTCGTTTGAATAGTCCATGGAAATAAGGGTTAAAAACTGCAATTAGTTGAATTAAGTAAAAATCTAGATAATTCATCTTCTGAGTTTTCAAAAAAACTAAATCTAAGCAAACGACTTAAATTTCTTTTAACATCTTATTTCTGAGCAAAGGTTGACAGATCTGTTTAAAACATTGCCATTTGGAGAAAAAAGACATCCAGGGATAAGAACAAACTTTCAGTGTGTCCTGGAGATCATTCTGAAATGTTCATAACATGTAACTTGACTACTTCATTAAGTTTCACAATTTTATACTGAAAAACAAGAAGCGACAGGCAGAAAGGCTTAACTCAATAAGCTATAAACCTATAAAAGAATGGCTAGTTGTTACCAAGCTGGCAATGCACAAAGCCACTGAAAGTGGTGGCATTCCCTGTGAACACAGGGCCTTGGGCCGTGGTCTCTGCAGGGACCATCCATACCATACCAGTGACAGTTCTATTTTCATCTGTTTTATGTAATTTGAGTTTTGCCTAAAATTTTTTCTTTAAAAACCAAATTTGGAAGGCACTGCCTTTGGGTAAGAGCATAAAATTTCCATACTCTGTGCTTCCAATGTCAGATAGGCTCAAGAACATCAGAAGGTTACAAACATATCCCAACACACTCTCATCAAGACAAACACTACAATTTCTGTTTTACAAACTTACCATCTGTGTAACAATGAGAGAGATTTATACAACAGTTCAATTTTCATTCCTACACTTGCACAATAAAAGTTGCCTTTTTTCCTCTTGAATATATATTTTATTTATTTATTTGTTTGTTTGTTTATTGTAAAGATGTGGGGTACAAAGCTCCAGGCACCCATATCCATGCTCACTTACTCTCGTCTGCATTAACACTAGCAGCAAAGGCACAGTTAAAACCAAGTGAAAAAAAGACTCGACCTGACAGTGGAGTCCAGAAGCATCAATAAAGCTCCTTCGATAACGACCTCGGCTATGAAGAACTGGCCAATCTTCTCATCTTATAGCCTCTGTAAGGCATTCACAATGCTGCTTGGGAGGCCGAGCCTGGCCCAGCACCCCATTGCTTTGGGCAGTTGAGCACTGTTCAATCCCCCCTGGTGAATGAGAGCCCCTGAAATGCCATCCAGCACTCTAGAGAAACATTTACCAGGAGGAATTTTAAAAGTAAGAACAGAGTATACATGAGGATTAAGAACATGAGCTAAGATGACTCTGGAAAAAGAATTCTGGAGAATCCTCTGAGAAGTAGACTGCTTCTTACTTCCATTAAAAGCTGTGTTTCCCAGCTGAGCAGCACCTCCTCCATCAAGCTCACGGACTGATAACCAGCTCCAAAGGCCTGCCCAGTGTGACTCCTCAAGAAGGTGTGGGCAGGGCCAGGCCTCCTCTTCCCTAGAGACCCTATGCTACAATCTGCAGATGAGCCATGCCTGTTTACAAAGGCTTGACTTTCCATTTGGACTTTCTTCACTTCCACTCACCTACTGTTGGCCTAATTTATCACTATTAATCTAGGAAAGCAACATGATTAATGGTCGGCGCAGTAGATGGTTTGTGTACAATTCCCAATTTACTAGAGGTATAATCTAAGGCAAATTATTTAATCTCTGTGCCTCGATTATTCTTCATCTGTAAAATGGAGACAATTTCAGTATCAACTCAAGGAGCTATTATTAAAACTAACGGAGATAATGCATGTAAAGAACTGACCAGAGGAGTCAGAGTAAGCATGTAATAAAGTTGGCTCTTGTTACAGCTATGGCTAAATTAACCTCAGCTACTCAGGATCCATTCAGCTACTCAGGAGGCTGAGGTGAGAGGATGGCCTGTGCCCAGGAGTTCAAGACTAGCCTGGGTAACACAGTAGGATCCTCATGGCAAAAACTGAGAAATTTCTTAGAGATGCCAAAGTAAAACTGGCTTGAAAGCACCATCTGAGTTGCATTAATGGCATTACATTGTTACTTAAGGTTTAAATGTTTTAAAAGTCTGAACTAGTATCATGGAAATAAGCAACAAGACAAAATGTGTGTTTTCACTGCTATGTTATTCTGGTTCAAGACTTACAGAGTTCCAAAGGTATGTGGTTCATAAGTTCTTAAATCTAAAATGTTCAAGTCCCATAAAGAAGTAAAAATCACAACTATAATATGGAAATAGGTCACTGCAGAAAATACCTTTCCAGATGTTTGCCTCCTGATGTGTGTGTTTTCCCATAATGCTGTCAGTAGAGCACTGTCATCCAGCCTCTCCTGTACCACCTACCACCACTCTCTCCCCTTTGTAAACATACTGAGGTGGTGGGGCACCCACTGGCTGAGATCCACGTTTACAATGTGGGGGCTCTGCATGCTCCCAGACTAGTTCACACCAGTGTGCTTTTATTCTCATATAATACACAGATATCACATTAATCCATGAAGTATGACCACCATGAGAGTGGCTTTGTTCTTAGAAGATGAATGCTTTGGAGACCCCCACTAAAAGGAAATCAATAAAAATAAATGTGCTGTAGACTAAGGTAAAGTCAAAATCTGAAAGATTTTATACTCATGTGTTTCACAAATGTCCTTAAGTTTCTTCACTATTTAAAAAAAAAAAACCTAACAATTTGGATAGGATGAATTTTTTATTTTTATTTTTTTTTGAGTTGAAGTCTCACTCTGTCGCCCAGACTGGAGTGCAGTGGCCGCTCCCGGCCAACGCAACCTCGACCTCCTGGGCTCCTGCGATCCTTGCGCCTCAGCCTTCCAAGTAGCCGGAATTACAGGCACGTGCTACCACGTCCGGCTGATTTTTTGATTTATTGTAGAGATGAGGTCTCACTGCCCAGGCGGGTCTCGAACCCGCGGGCTCAGGCAATCCACTCACCTCAGCCTCCCAAAGGCGTGGGATTATAGGCTGAGCCACCGAGCCCGGCTTAGGATGAATTTTAGGTGAGGCTTATCAAAGAAAGGCACTGTGATTCTCCAGTCACTGTCCCATGCTTGAAGAAAATGTTTTAATGCTACATAAAACCAGTTGGCAAATGAATGTATTCTTACATGTTCTATGTCAAAATAAAATGCTTGAAGTAGATTTTTTTTATTCCCTCATTTTAACTTACTTTACTGCTAGATACACTTTTATTAGAAACATGGCTTCTACTACATTTAACAGTTTATGTTTACATTTACACCAAAATTTTCTTTAATGAATTCAAATTATAAATTAAACATTTTTTCATGTTAAATTACACACAGTAAACTTTTAAAATAACATTTTGTAAGATATAGAATATTTAAACAAATTATGAAGAAAATAAATGATGATGAGGAAGCTGAACATTATCAAAGTTTGTTCTGTTTTTCTGGTTTCAGTCACAAATACTCATTTGGTTTCCTCTGATTCAAAAGCAGTTCAGTACTTACCTAGGACATCTTGGTAAATGATACTACCTTTAGAAATTCTATGGAAATATGAATTAAGAATATGCAATTCAAAGACTAAGGCAACTAGAACATAATAGGGAAAAAATTAGGAAAAACATAATAAAAGATAATGTGCGATGTTTTCAGCACAAAATTAATCATCCACCTACCTGTTTTTGATGTGATAATATATTGCAAGAGCTACACTGTAAAATAAAATGCAAAGTTCAATGTCTCATAAGCATTTTCAAGATCTCATATATTATCTGACTTCAGCTTGAACATAAATATTTAAATAGAAGTAAAAGTCAAACCATCCATCTGAACAATCCCATTTCAGTCAGACAGCTGATCAAGAAAATGCAGTCTCAAAGTAAATCAATCTGGTGCTCATTCCCTGGAATTATTAAATCTTTTCTAGAAGCAACAGAACTTCAACTGATATTTAGAAACAAACTGCTCTTTCTACTCAGAAACCCTCAGCTTTCCTCACTTGTAAAATATAAGCACTGTGTAAAAACAGGTGGTACAAATTAAACACTTTTAGGAATCTCCAACTCATTACCAACCAGTCTATAAAATTAGTGGTTTCTTTACAGCTACCAGAAAAATGTGAATATCACCCACAGTGTTTTGCTGTTTTTCTGTTAAATCAGTAACCTCTTGGCAATGTGCCCAAATTATTCATTCACTTGTTGAAATGATACTATAATTTTTGTTTGTAGCACTAGCTTAAAATTTTATTTTACATTTGAAAAGATTTGAATTTAATGACCATTCCTTTCCCTTGAATGTTTTAAAAAATAATATTTTTCTGACTATAAACTATATCCATTGCAGAAATTTGGGAAAATATGGGAAGTATAAAGAAAAATAATTTCTCTGCTCAAAGACAACCATTAGCTTGATATATAGTTGTTTCAATCTATAAATCGTATGTGTAAACAAGCAGGTTTGGTTTATATCCTACTTTCATCCTTATTATATTAACATTTTTCTTACCATTAAAATATTGTCTAAAACATGATTTTATATGGCTGATTATATTCTATCATACAGTTGTTGAATAACTTACTTAACCATTTCCCTACTACTGGACGTTTGTTTCTAACATTTTGTAATTACAACTTAATGCCACAATTAACATCCTCAAAAATAAATATTTGTGCAACCTATGACTATATTATTTTTATTTCCATAAGAAAATATCCTGCAGTTGGAATTACTTGATCTACAGTCATGCCAAATATCTTTGCAAAAGGGTTACACCAGCCCACTTTCACACCAGCATCAGTTTTACCTCACAATCACCAACACTGACCTTGAATGTTTTGACAAAGTGTTCTCCAACTGTTACCTTCCCAATTTGAGTTTCTTTAATCACCTGTCAGGTTGGCAGGGTTATTCATGTTGACTGGTCAATATTTTAAAATTTCCTCTTTTAAAAACTGTCTAGATCCTTCCACTATTTTTGCTTTACATTATAATTTATTGAGGAAATCAAAAATTATTTTTTAAACTTCTCAGAACACAGCTAACTGGCTGGAGCAGATGGTGTTCTGATTCTCCCAGAGGACAGAAATTGCCATCCAGGGCACCAATTTGGAGACAGACAACTCAGCCTGCTCAGCTGAACCAGCTTAGAGATGTGAGCACACACTGTGGATTCCAAGGAGCTCAGATGATTCCCATGACTTAACATGACAGTAGTTAGTCTCACTCTATCACAAAACTTTTATTTTCCCAAATCTCTATCCAGATCTATTCATTCAAATGACCAGTTTAGTGTTAAATGTAAAGTCATACATTTTCTTCTAACATCTTGAAAAGCACTTAAGCTGGGGAAGGAATTAGAACTGGGATAAAAGGGTTTCAGAATTTAAAAATTATATAATGTTTCAAAGTGTTTTCACATACATTAACAGTCCTGTAACAGAAAACAATAGATGTTACTGATTCCATTTCATAGTGAGGAAACTCAGGTTCAGAGAGTAGATGCCAGGATTTCTAACTTGTATAACGGTTTTATGCCCTTTCATTCTACCATGTTGCCTCTGGAAAAAAGGGAGAAATTATTGCTTTATTCATTTACTAGTGATGCTGTGATGATTGGTTTTCTAATCTAATGTTGGATTTAAATGGAATGTTTCATATGATTGGGTAGAGCACAGTGATTAGTTTATACATTTGAGAAAGAAAATGGTTCTTTACTTCCCGAGAGAGTGTGGCACAGGACAAATATCCCTGGATTGAAGTCAGATCAACCTGGGTTCTAAATTTGGCTGCTTCACTTATTAAAGTTAATTCACCTCTCAGAGGCTTCAACTCCTCATTTATAAAATTAGGAGAATATAACCCACAACACAGAGTTGTAATTATGATTTTTAAAAGTATATAAAAGTATTATCTCAAAGATTATTATCAAATATAAAAGCATTATCTTCTAGAAAAAAATTACTACTATTGTCATTTTCCGGTCAGGAGACTTTCTAATTCTGCACATTAAGTGAAAATCATCAGGGCCCCATGGTGACTACTGCCCAAGCCAAAGGCAAGATTGGACATTACCACGGCCTAAGACCTCCAGGAAAAATAGGGCCACTCCGGAGGCCAATTTCCACTCAATTATATCCCAGAAAGTGAGAACATGAGCTGAGGATTTGAGCACAGTCCAGTTCCACAGGTCAGTTTAGCTGGTTGTCTTGAAAGAAGTGACTGCTGGAAAAAGAGGTAGTCAGCTGGCAACTCATCAGTCCTGGCTTGAGGCTTTACTCCATGCTCTGTGCTGTCGGACCTGAGGCTGGAATCACTCCAAAAGCAGATCTGTCCCAACATGCCACTTTTTATGAGGCAGTATAATGACCTGAGACACTGGGCCAGAGGGGATGACGTTCCTTTAATATCTAGTAAGACCTACAAAGGTTTGTAATGTTTTAACTGTTTGGGGCTGTGGGTATGCCTGTAATTTTGTCAATTATGGCTGTTGGTGAAAGTCATGTCTTACCTAACTAGATCATGTCCAGGAATTCCTCTGGACTGCAGGTGTTCTAGAACTTTTGGGTAGCCTTGGGCAAAAGACTCAAATCTGTAGAAGTTAGGCAAATATTATCTATATAATGTTCCTGGGGACTGCCAGGCAGATCGCCTACAATAGCCAGAGAGTGAAGCGATGTAAACATCCTGGGAGTACCCAAAAGGTTCACTGTTAGCTTTCCAGGTGAAGGCAAACATGTCCTGGGACTTTGGGTCTAAGGGCATATTAAAGGAAATGTTTACTAACTCTAGGACAGTGTGTCATGTACTTAAACAAGTAGTTTTTTAAATATCTGAGTCACATTTGGAACAGCAGCATGTATGGCCAGAGTCCTCTTAGTTTTTAGTAACCAGCCATCATCCCTCAGGTTCTTGCTCTGGCCACACAGAACGCTGTATGAGTTCTGTGCAGACCCATGATCCTCACTGCTTCAGTGTTTGAACAGCAGCTGTTATCGTTTCATGCCTTCCTGGGAGATACCCTCTGACCCGATAATCCATCGTGAGTGGGGTAATACCACTGGCTCTCAACTAGGCCCCTTGGAGTATGGCTCTTACCACCGCACCCTGGGGTAGCAAAGCATATCTAATTTCTAACAGTGGATGTGCTCGCCTCACAGGGTGTATGCAGCTCGTCATAAAATAGGGGCCCAGGAGCACAAGTTAGAGTACATCAGCCTCCGTATCCACCACAGCCTAAACTCTGTTTTGAGGAAACTACTGAATCATTATTTCCACATGGGGCCCCTGGTTCCCTCAATGGCCCTATGCTGAGGGACATAATGCTTTCTCATCACGGTAGGGGCTCCAGTGCTCGCCACCTTTTGTCCTCAGGTTTTTTTCTAGACACAGTGTTGAGGTTGAGGATTAACCTCATGGTGTTCTACTGCTCCCACTTGAGGACTTTTTAAAATCTGAAGAGAACTGTACTGGGTTGTTAGTCTAATTTCTTCATACCTATCTTTAGAAGATCTTGTCATAGTTGACTCCCTGACACCCATTCTGTTGTATCTTTTGGGGGGAGTGTGTCTTTTCAGGGTCCCTGGGTTTGAAGCACTCCTCACTTTAGCTGTTCCAGTTTCCACTTCCCCTATTTCAGTCAAAGCGTGGCCCACATGGTATGCAGGAGCCCCTGCCAAGGGACCTAAGATGGGAAGTAGTGCCCTTTTGCCCATGGGGCAGGCTTTAGGGGCCTGCTGTGCATAACAGCTATGAGAGCTATGAGAGTCAAGCTCCTGGAAAGTGGGCATGGATGGCCACCCTCACTACCAATTTGTGCCTGTGCCACTTTATCTTCCAAGGTGCAGGACCCCAAGCACCTCCCCCTCACATGTCCAAGCTTCCTACAGGCTAGGATGATCCAGTCTCTCAGGGACTGATGCCCAGGGAGAGCCGTGTAGCGCTGTCCAATGGAGGGATGAGCTGCGGCACTGTTAATTTTTTTGCCTCACCTCCAGACAGAACAAGGAATCACTACAGTTGCTGTCCCCTAATCTTAACAGTCAAACAATCGAGGACGTCTTCGGGTTCAGGTCCAAGTGGCTAGCCAGATCAATTACATGAGTTCCACAGTTAACTGGCTCTTGCTGCCTTTACCAAATCCAAGTCTTCTGGATCACAGAGCTGTCAAGGCACCCTGTGATTTTCGGTCAGGACAAGAAAGAAAGCCAGGGGAACTAGTGGACCCTACACTCCAAGTGCTCAACTTCAGAGGCCTGGTCAACTCTGCCACGTTCTCAGAAAACAGTGAGGTTTCACCAAGGATGGGAAGGAAACATGTCAGAGAACAGAAGCACATCTGGACTGAAGGGTTTGCTCAGCTGCTTTTCCATGGAGCTGGGAAGGAATAAAATGGTATTTTCTTGTCCAAGAAAACAAAACAGAATGAATTTGTGATTGTTGGCAGTGAACTTTTTTTTTTTTTTTTTTTTTGAGATAGAGTCTTGCTCTGTTGCCCAGGTTGGAGTGCAGTGGCACGATCACGGCTCACCAACCTCCAACTCGTGGGCTCCCACTTCAGCCTCCCAAGTAGCTGGGACTATAGGTGTGTGCCACCATGCTTGGCTAATTTTAAAAATATTTTTAGAGATAGGGTCTTGCTATGTTGCTCAGGGTGGTCTCATACTCTTGGCTTCAAGTGACCCTTCAGCTTCAGTCTCCCAAAGTGCTAGGATATACTTGTCTTATTCTTCTAACTTAGAGCTAAACTGGCCAATCATATGACAATCCTAAGATCTCTGAAGATCAGGAGGAGATGGGTTCTAGCAGCAGAGAGGGTCAAACCGTGGAGAGGGATGTGGTAGGCAGTCAGCTGTTCTCTGACCCTGGAAGCCAAGGAATGTGGATGGTGTGACCAGGTGTGTAAGGGGGGCCCTTTTACCCTCTGCTCTTTTCTTTGATCATCATTCTTATGCTTGTGATAGGATCTGGTGTGGAGGGGCTGACTGCAGGGACATAGAGAGTGGTTGGCAAACTCTAAATTCATACCACAGCTGTTGGCATTTAGGGGAGAAATGGGAAAATCTAGTTCTCAAAATAAGACATTATGTCTACAGAAAGAATGAGCACAGAATGAGTGCCTAAACTTTTTATAGTTTTTCTTTCAGATAGACTGGCACTCAATCTTCCCCTACCCCCAACTCGACTTTGCAAATATATTTGTTAATTTTGGCAATCCCCAATTCACGGCTGGTTTATTTTCCAAAAATCCATTTATATATCGGTTGTTTAGAACTTAGAGCAGTCTCTCACAGGGAAACAAGGGCATACTGGTTTTCAGGAAGCAAGTTCGACCCATAAGTGCCCACAAGGAAGGTAAATTACAGTATTAATGATTCCATTGTCAATTTTAGTATCACAAGTGGGGGCAAGAAGGCCTGGATTTAGGGAAGGCAGAGAAAGAAAAAAAAAAAGAGTGAGATGGCATTTGGAATTGGCCTCTTCCTGTCCCTTTGACAATCTTTCTCCTTCTGAGTGTCCTGTCTTCTCACACTGCCAAAACCACCAGCTGAAGACACAGTAAGCCTGTTGACATCTAAGATGGCCTTTATTCCTTAGTCCCCTGATCATCACCAAACCCAAAGTAGGAGGCTGGTATTTCCAGGGAAGGAGCTGACATCACTACCTCAGCTAGGGCTCACCACCCCTAGCTCCCAGCTCCCAAAGCACATTTTAAAAATACTTTCTAAAGCAGGTGAACTATTGACAGGAAGAATTTCAAGTTTGTGTAATGCAGACAAAATGCCTTTTGGGACAGGGAAGTCACAGTATCTGCACTGAATATTTTATCTCTACAGTCAGCTACCTAACTGTTCCTGTGTTTCAGTTTCTGTGTCCTCTACATTCTAACCACAGGTAATTTAAAAGTTGCAAGGGAACACTGGGGAGGAGGGGAGGGAAGCCATCCATCTTCATCAGGGATCCTCAATGTTGGCTGCCTATCAGAATCTTCTGGAAGGTTTAAAATGCAGACACTCACACTATACCTCAGATGGATTCAGTCAGGATCTATAGGGAGACATCAAGCATTAGAGTGTTTTTAAGCTCCCAGGTGACTCCTAGGCATGGCCAGAGCAGGAACCAGTGATTTACACAAATACACATTTGTAACTTAGGTGCTTGTACCACCCAGACTCTATCAATGAACCATCAAATTGCCACCCAGTTTTCCCACCGGCTCCTAAGAGTCTAGGTCACAATCAGTGGCAATTTTAAGTGGTACGGGGTGAAACTGTTGAACAAGAGTCAAATCCACTTGTGAATACCAAGAGCCCCAGCTCCTGGAAGGGAAGTCATCCTGCTCTGCCCTGCCATGCTCCTGTGACAGGACCCCAGGATCAAAGGGAAGGTGGCAGCTTCTGTATGGACTCTTCAGAGCTTAAGCCAATGTCCAATGTCACATGGTGCATAGATCTTCAGGACGCTCCACATCTCTTACACGTCCTGATGACTTCACGAGAAAACACTTTCAAGAGGTACTGCATCTCCCATATCCCAGCTCTGAACCAGGGCCAAGGGCAGAAGCGGTTCAGGCAAAGTCATGCACTGTAGAGCTCAGAAACTTCTCTAGTGCTGCCTGTTTGGTTTGTGTGCACTAGTCATTTCCCGCACCCCCAGATCTGAGGGAGTGAAGGAGGGGCTATGTTCCCTGCAGACATGAAACCCTGGAAACAGGCAACCGCACAGGCAAGATGGGAACTGTCTATAAATAGCCTCGTCCTCCACCTTCCACCTGGAGTGGACACTATCCACAGAAGATGTTCACGGTCTCAGTGTCTGACTGTCACTTTTGGTCATATTCAGGACAGGGTTCCTAAGCCTGAACCTGGTGCAGTGACATGAAAGGATACTCCTTATTTAGAAATTTAAGCAGTCACTTCACATGCTGACATGTATTTGTTGTTAAATGTGCCTTTCTTAAACAAGTATAGAGATAAAATTCACAGATTTTTCACAGCTGAGCTGCTGGCCACAGAGCTCAGCATATTAAGCTCTCTGTGGTCCCTGCTAAGGGTGGTAATAACTTACCGCAATGCTAGCAGGAACATTAAGGAAAAAAAAGTGTTCCCTCCTATAAATGAGGAAATTGAAGCCCCAAAAGGGAAAGGATTTTATCCAAAGATTCCATTTTAAAATACAGAACTAAAGGTCCCATAGATAAGGGGCTACCCAAACTCTCTCTGTTGTGACAGCACCAAGGTCAGAACTAGAACCAAGTCAGAACTCTGATATCCTGACTCCAGCAAGTCCACTTTCACCATGCCAAGCAGGCTTTCTACTATATCTCTGAGTCTTAAGCTGAGAACCCAAAAGCCTCATTTTATTTAGAAGGCAAAGTACCAGCAAAATTATGCAAGATGGCTTCAATAAAAAGTGACACGGTAGAAAGTAGGCACAACAATAAAAAACAAATTTTGTGTAATCTTCAGTTAAAATAAGTTAAAATTTTTGGTCTTCTAATGTAAATAGCGATATGCACAAACATTTTGAATACCCCACATCTTAATTACCAAAATCACTTTTTAAAAAGATTTCCTGAATTGGCAGTGCTTCCCTCGCCCCTACTCACCCAATCTTGTCCCTCCCAGACCCCACAACCAGTCAGTTTGGTAGTCAGGTTAAGGAACAGAAAAAGCATTCAGTAAAGCAAAAAAATCTGTATACCCACCATTTAATTGTATACTTGAGGTTTGGTTGACTGACTGTGCTATCATCTAGGAAAATAGTGGAGCAGGAGCTGTACTTCCTTGCTATTTGTCCTGGAGGATGCTAGAAAACAACAGCAGCAAGACAAAAGACAATTACACAGGGCTCAGAAATCTTCCACAAACATCAGCCCCTTAACTTGAGATTAGACCACAGAGGAAAATGTCTCAGCAAGAAATATCAACATCACCAAGAACAGTACAAAAACATTTTATTCATCAAATGAACTTCCTCGCTCTTTCACCACTCCAAGTCCCACACCTCCTGCATCAGGAGACCAGTAAACTCTTGCAATCAAGCATCAAAGGGTATGTTTCAGAGTTCATAAAAATCACCTGTCCTGGGGCCTGTGTAGAATACGGAATATATTGCTCACCATGCTAATGAAAGCCCATAATTATGGTGACACCCTGCTTCTATGCATTAAGATTAAGAAAAGAGTCCACTGTGCCTATTTACTCTTGAGGTACAGTTGATTTGGGGGCCATGGAAAATGCAGCCAATATTCGTTTAGAATCTCCTGGTTAATCTGCATGAATTTCAGCAGGCGAAGTTATAAGAAAAGGTATTCTTTTGTTAGGTACAAACTACGTCTTAAAGGGGAAGATTCTCTGATACTTCAGAAAATACATTCGATGGATGACCTTTGGGTAGTGTGCCTGTGCAGTCTTATGACTGGTTCTTTCCCCACTACACAAGTTTTGAGCTCTCTGAAGAACTTCAGAATGCAGAACTACTTCTAAAAGGTACTGATAAAGAAAACACAATTTAAATTATACTAGATGAAAAACAGTTGAATGCTAAGTAAATTTTTAGCAAGTATTTGGGCAAAAAAAATATGATTAGTGGGCTAATAATTGCTAATCAAAAGCAAATTAGGAAAAAAATCAAATAATGAAAAAGCATCACTTGCCTGATGCTATGCTATATTGAAAACATCATTTTCAGCAACAACAACAAAAAACGAATTGCTTAGGGCTCATAAAATCGCCTGCCTGACCTACCCACCTCCATCAAATCCCTCAGTATACACAGTTCATAAATTTAGTAGGAAGCCTTAAGGCTAATCAGAGACCAAATGCCCTGTTCAATAATTGAAAATTGACTTTCCATTTAATAATGTTTCCTCTGTAATAAAATTATGAAAATCTAGAGCAACCAGAGAAATATATAAACAAAGTGATAAATGGAATCTCCTCTCAAAACCAAATAATAAATGACACTAGTTCTTTTTGGGTATCCAATTTCTTAAGCCACAGCTAGAGGGCACTGCACTACTGAAGCGTTCTGATCCTCCCGAGTACTGGTTTTACGTAAATAGTACCAAATCAGGAAATTCAAAAGCTAAGGCTGTTCTCCAGCTTCCCTTCACTTACACTGTTATGTGCCCCTGTAAGAAAAGGACATGGAGAAAGTCTGCAAGTTCAAGTTCCAATTCAAATGCTAATTCTAACATGGCATTTCACATCTATCAAATTAATCACAACACTGTCATTAAGACAATACAAAGGCATTGAAAACAACTCTCTTCCTCTTTTTAAGCTTTTAGAACAATCACATTTAAGTTACAAAGGACACACTAAAAACTCATAGTAATAATAGCTATTACTATGGGTGGCAAACTAAAAAGTCTTATGCAATATTCTCTACAGATGCAAAATCTACTACAAACAAAAATCTCAATGGATACTATGTTTAACACAAAAATCCAGTAATTAATTGAAATTTTCCAGTGTCAATGAATTTTTCGAAATACAGGGTAACTTTAATAATCCCAACAATGAGGGAAAAGGACAATACTTCACTTCTATTTCTTGTGGATTTCAATTATTTCTTCTGACCTAAACTCCTTCCTAATTAAAATGTGATGAGACTTGCAAGAACAATTTCCCTAAGAAAATATAAGCCAAGAAGTCACAGAGACAAGATGAGTGTTGCACTTGGGTGAGAGCACAGACTACATCCCCTCATAATCTAAGAAGTTACCTCTGTGAGCTCACAGACAGGAACACCCTCTGTGTGCACAGTCCCTACAGATCAGAGAGTGAACTCAAAACCAGCCACACTGCGGGATCTAGTCCTGCCTGGCCTGGGGACTGCCCTAGCCATGGAGTCTGAGCATCCCAGAACTAAGGGTTAATGTGCCAAAGCCCTCAATTTTCCAAGGAGACACCAACTCACTTTCAAACTAATTAACAATTTCTAAACTGAATGAAAATCCTAATTTGCATTAACTGAATTAAAATCCTTAATCTGCATTATGTTCTAAAATGTTCAGTTTCAGGGTGTGTCTTCACCTTGAAAGTCATCAAGTTGGCTGTCAGGACTATAAAATTTGTAGAATGTGAACTTCTCTTGATCTGAATCAAAGCAACCAGAGAAATATATAACATCACTAAAAAGCTGAAATAACTGTAATCCTTTTGCCAGGAAAGCTCTCAGCCCCAGGGCTGTTTCTCTGTTTTGGTTTTCCTTTTGAACTGCTCCTCTCAGGATGTGGCAGAGGGAAGGTACAACACTTTCTGAAGTACAGATCATGCACAACTGATATGAGACTTAACATAAACTGAAACCTTTGCAATGCCTCTGAAATCAGCTAAGAAGCATTTACATTCACTGAGAAGTATATTCTAATTTGTTATTTTTAATTAGCACTTACATGCTGGTGAGTTCTCAGTGTTAGAATATTTTATTAATTTAGTTGTCTTATGATTCTGAAAAGTAAGTATGCTTGTGTGACACATACGGACTCTCCCACTTAGGTTCCCATCTTTGCTAGCAAATGACACAGCAATGTGACACACTGAAGACAGCAGGCACAGATGCTGAGAAGACAGATGCTAAAGCTACAACTCCTGGGAGTGAATCCAGCTGTGTAACCCTGGGAAAGTTACTTGGCTTCCCCCTCTGCCCCTCGGTTTCCTTGTCTGTAAAACAGAGATGAAAATAACAGAACCTCTTTCATGAGGAGTACATGAGTTAATATCTGTAAAGTGCTTTGAGCAGGACCAGGACTGGAAGCTCTATGCCAGTAATTATTAAGTAAAAAATGCTAAACGTGTAAAAAAAAAAAAAAGGTGATATAGATGCTCTTTTTGCCTATTGTCTGTAACATTTTGGAAGATATAAAAGAAATGTCTAAGGCAACACTTTACTTGAAAAGGATTGGCATGACACTACAGACAGCTTAGATAGATTGTCCCAAGGCCAACAAGTACCTTAGAGAGAGAGAGAGAGAGAGAGAGAGAGAGAGAGAACACGCGTGCATGCGCAAATACTACAGAGTCAACCACAACTCTGCTTAGAAGGGGAGCAGAGAACAGTCTGGTGAGTAAGATGTCCAATTAGGGATTATTTCTATAAAAATAAAATTTATGTTTGGAATAAAGTGCATTTTACAAATTAAATTATGGATATGTACAATAATAAAATTTTAGAGCTAGATTGAAACAAGATCATCTAGTCTACCTATTCATGTAGTGTCTACGGTACAAAACAATCTGATCTACGTGAAGGTCCAACTAATATACAAAAATTTTTGGACTATATATTTAAGATTTTATTCAAAAGTTATCATGTGCCCCAAATAATGACATTATCCCCTTAGATAACACCACTACTGATGTCTGTCAGATACAAAAGATACACACACGTGTATGACTTAAGTGTAAGATAAAGAGGAGGAGGAGGCAGGAATAAGACTTCCAATGGACCCTCCAGAGTCACTCAAAAGCCTCCTCCCAACTATTTCAACCCCCTCACTCCCACCCCTTCTCTGATCCTCCACCATCACTCAACCTGAGCTCCCCACAGGGAGTGTACATCACAGAAAGCCCAGAGGCCATCGGTGTCCTCTCACCTTGCTTCTTCCTCCTTGGTGAAGGTCGTAGCACCTTAACCTTCTCCAGGTCAAGGCTAACAGCCCCTGTACTTATTCATACTGTCCTTCTAAATTGGCTCACACTCTACACTCCCTCCCCATTTACAAAGAACTCCAAGTCTGCTATACTGATGAGGACTTTCTAGTCCTCATATTAATTTGATATCTGACCTGAAACTCCTGTATCTCTGGGGTTCTCTCTGAGCTTTCCCCCATCTTTCTGGTTATTCAGTGTTAGTACTCTTTGTGGACTTTGCTACTGTGAACTTCCCTAGATGTGATGGTCTTCTCTTCTTGCCTTATACTCTTACCCAGAGCATTCTCCATCCACTCCTGTTAATTCAACTTCCTTCTGCTCTCTGAGGATTCCCAATCACCCCCTTCTGACTCCAACTTCTCTTCAAGCTCACCACTGCCTGTTGGACCTCTCCACCCAAATGTTCCTCATGGCATGTCAACTGTCAAACGAATCTGTTTCTCCAATCAACTGCAATGGATTGAAACCAGAAATCCACAAAACATTCTTGCATCTTTTATGTTCCTTTCCTTTAGTCTCCTTGCATTAACTCCATCTCAACACCACCCTTTCCTCTCCATCCTTCTTCCCACTATCTGGCATATGGATGGCCACATGGATTCCCACTTGTATCACTGCAATAACCACCCTGCCTCCAGGCTCATCCCTCTCCAAACCATTCTCCCTCTGTTGCTACTGTCTGTCATCTGCAAAGCAACTCAGACCATGTTGCCTCCCCACTTAAATGACTCAGAGCCTCTCCACTGGGGAGAGGGGACAGGTTCTCTCCAGGTTCACAGCTTTTCCCCTCCTTCCCTGCACGTGGTACTGAAACATAATTCAAAGAGAACAGGAACAGCCATACTTTTATTTACCAGCCATCAAACGCAAGTCTTCTGAGTTACTTTGCAAGGGTATTCTTTTATAGCTCACAAACACCCTGCAAAGCAGGCAGAATTTCCATTTTACAGATAAGTCAAAGGAGATCAGAGACTAGATGAGTGAGCTGAAAATGACAATGGAGAGTGGGGGTGCTGCAGAGGGTGAACATAGGGACACCCAGCCCAGATGGGTCTGGTGGCAGGAGGGCATCCCAAGCAAGGGCTGAAGGGTAAGTGGCATTTCCAATGTCAAAACGAAGACACCAAGGCTTAAAGCCACGTTTGTCTGACTCCAAAGGCCACGCCTTTCTTCCTGTGGCTCTTCCCTTGTGCTGTGTTCTCCCAAGCCTCTTCATACAGCAGACCAAGGCCTTTTCTCTTCCCTGACTCCACTTGCCCTTCTTTATCTACTTTCTCACTGCCACCAGCATAAGAAATCTGCCTCTGCAGGGTCCTCTGTGAGCTGGAGATGACAGAACGTCCACAGCAGCTGGGGCACAGCAGGAAGGAGTGTGCCACGTGGCAATGAGCTGGCAAACAGGAGCTCATGTCAAGGGCCTGTGCCAGTGGGCAGCAAAATGCCAACATGCTCAGCACACATGAAGTGGACAGCGGCTGGCAGAACAAAGAAGCCCAGGCTCACACTGACAGGATACTCCAGACAGGCACAGCAAGAGTCTGGTGGAGCCAGAAAGCCTAGTGCTTAGGGTACTGCCTTGCCACTACATAGCTGTGTACATTAGGCAAGTTACTGAAGTAGGACAATCATATGCTCAGGCCTGCTGAGGACAGTCCTCAATAACACCACCCCCTTCCACAGTCAAAAGTGTCTGGTTTGGGCAATCAGCTATCATTTATGAGCCTATCACTTTAGGCTTGACCACCTCAAGCGTCAACATCTTTATGCATAAAACCAGACAGCAGAACCTGCCCCTCATGGTGGTGCTGTAAGTACTGCATGAAATAGCACCTGTAAAGTGCTTACCTACACAGAGATGTACTCAACAGACACTGCTCAGTCACTAAACAACACTTAATCTCTGGGCTTTATCTGCCCATTTTCAGTGATTGGACGAAATTCTCCTACTTCTTAGGGTTAGTTAGGATCAAATGAAAATAAAGCATTTAATTATATGAGCTAATATTAGAGGAAAATAAGTATTCAAAGTTTGTTTTTTTGAAAAGTGATATAAATGCAATAGAAAAAACATGGAACTAACTGGGCTGCCCTTCAAAAGAGGACTGGATTAAAAAATGTGGTACCCATACTCAATGGAATATTATACAGCCATAAAGAAGGACAAAATTATGAATCTCAGTAACCTGGATGAACTTAAAATCTATAATACTGAGTGACATATCACAGAAACAAAGAACTGGGTATCACATGTTCTCACTTACAAGCAGACCTTGAACAATTATCATTAATACTCTAAGAAAAGGATTGGCAGTAGTGGGAAACTGCCAGGGGAGGGCAGGGGTGGAACTGGCAGTAGTGAGAACTGTAGGGGATGGAGGGAGCATACCTCGTCAACAAGGGTACATGTATCATGCATAATGAACATTTGTATACCTAACCCTGTATTGTACTCCACATCTTTAGAATAAAAAAATTCAAAAAAAAAAAATTTTAGGAGATCAAAAAAAGTGATATAAATGAAATCTCTAAAAAGGAAAGCTCCATAAATTTTTTCAAATCCCAATTCCAAGGAGGGCAAATTATGACCTTGACAGAAGAGGCAGGATTCTGTGTGCAGCGTCCTGGGGAGAGCAACGACATGTGTGCACTGGCACTCCCTTTGTACAAAAGAACTGATAACCACTGTGTGCAGCACGTGCATAGACTGAGCCAGAACCAGAAGTGCAGCCAAAACGCTGGGATGGAGAAAGGGCTGGGGGCTCCTGGTGCGTACACAGAACCAGTCTCCAGAGAACCATGAAGGACACTTATTTTATAAAGTTACCTTTTCCTAATTCACACAGTCACTATAAAGTAGAGCTGGATTCCAGAACATTCTGTGGAATCCACAGCCTGTGCAAACCCAGAGCACTGGTTAGCGAGGGAGGGAGTCAAATGAAGAAATCACACACATGGACATCCAGGGGCTGGGAGAGAGAAAGCCCATGTATTTCCAATTCCCCCAGGGGCCACAAAGATGAAAAAAAACAAAACAGGAAACTGCTACTCTCTGACCCTGAGGGGCTCCCAAACTAACATTCCATGGAAAGAAGAAGAAGAAATGGGCAGTTTTTAACAGTATCAATTTTTTACAGCAAGGAAAGGTAGAAAAGGCAAATAGCCATGGAATTAAGAACAGGTAGACCAGATCATTCTCTGTGAAAGCAGGACAATAAACCAACTTTGGATGTCAAAGCGAAAAACTGGGAAAATGCCAATTTTAAGGTAGAATTCTGCTCTATTGTGAGTCATGAACATTGTCACAACAAAATAATTACATTTATAATTTACTCCAACCGCAGGTCAAGCCCCAGCTTCACTACAGCTCCGGGCACTGACTTGATAATGAGAAGTACTTTTTCTCATTAGAGCTCTGGCTCTGAGGCCAAGTCCAGACACACACCCCTTCAGGCCTGTCCTCCCACAGGGAGAGGCTGCCTTCAGGGACGCCTGGCCACACACTCCTTCAGGAGGCTTTTCCTGCACAGCGCCTTCTTTCTGCAGCTATACAAGAAATAGAGGCTCATTTTTCAAAGTAACATTTTTCTACTATTACTTCAGTTTTGGAAAGCAATGAAGATACATATTCCAGGCTGTGGTTTTCAGGGTAGGATGGAGTAAGAAATAAGCTTATTCCAGAACACTGAGAGTAAGAAAGACAGGGCAGATGTTTATCCAATTGCGGGTCTTTTTTTTTTTTTTTTTTTTTTGAGTTGGATTATCACTTAGTCGCCTAGACTAGAGTGCAGTGGCCGCTTCCGGCCACCGCAGCCTCGACCTGCTGGGTTCCGTTAATCCTTCCGTCTCAGCCTTCCAAGTAGCTGGAACTACAGGCGCGCGCTACCACACCCAGCTAATTTTTTTATTTATTGTGGAGATGAGGGCTCGTCAAGTTGCCCAGGCGGGTCTCGAACCCGCGGGCTCAGGCAATTCACTCACCTTGGCCTCCCAAAGCTCGGGATTACAGGCTGAGCCACCAAGCCGGGCTCAAGTACAGGTCTTAAAATTGTTAATTTACTCTACAAAAAGACTTAAAAAATAAGAATGTAATAAATTCAAGCTTCTTTTCTACTTTTTCTTTCACATAATTAACAAACTGTCACAGAAATGCACACACACCAAGTATTTACACAACGCAAATATTTAAGGACCCTCACATATCCCACACTTCCACTACCCTTTCTAACTATACTGTGAGACAGGTGAGGCAAGTGGGATCCTCCTCTGTACGGGTGACTTCATTAGAGCACCTGACCAAGTGACACGGCAACAGAGAAGCAGCCAAAGAATCAGAATTCAGGCCACTTGACTCCTGATAAAGTGGGCTTTTTACCGCACCAAGTAGTTCATAAGGAATATACCTTCACATTTCACTGTGAAAGCAGTTATATCAGTCAACATTTCATTAGTTTCAAAGAGTCATTTCTCCTCTTAGGAAAAGTTTAAAAACAAAAAAAAGGAAGTAAAAAAAAAAAAGGTTGTACTTTGAAGAAATAAGTATTTTATTCCTGACCAGAGTTTAAAATTGAATTTATAGGACTGCAAACAAATAATATATTAAAAACCAAAGACCAGCTACTTTGGAAAACTGTTTAGCAAGTCCTCAAAATGTTAAACATAGAGTTACTATATGATCCAGTAATTCTAGTCCTAGGTATATGCCCAAGAGAAATTAAAACATGTGGTCCACACAAAATCTTGTACAACAACATTCATAGCAGCATATGTTCATAACAGCCAAATGGTAGAAACAACCCAAATGTCATCAATTGATAAATAAGCAAAATATGGTATATCCATAAATGAAACATTATTTGGCCATAAAAAGGAATGCGATTCTGATACATGCCACAACATGGATGGACCTTAAAAACATCATGTTGAATGAAAAAAGTCGGTCACAAATTATATGACTACTCTTCTATGAAACATCCAAAATAGACAAATCCAGAGACAGAGAGCAGACTAGTGGTTACCAAGGGCTAGAGGAGAGGGAAGAAAAAGGAATTACTGCTAATAGGTATGAGGTTTCTTTATGGGGTGATGAATATGTTCTAAAATGGACTGTGCTGGTGGTTGTATCGCTCGAGGGACATACTAAAAACCACTGAATTGTATACTTTAAAAGGATACATTTTATGATATGTAGATTATATATCAATAAGGTTTTTCTTTAAAACATGCCTTTCCTAAGGGGAAAAAAAATAGTTAAAGACCAAAGTCAAGGAAAAGCCCTATGGAATGAACCTGAATTGGATATTTAAAGGTTCAGTATGAATTCATGATTTCTGGAATGTCTGTATCCTTAGCGGGGCCTACTGAATGGCAACAATCCTACAAAGCAACAATCCCTCAGAAGCAATGAGCACACATGGTATGTTGGTTTCTAATGATTTGGCCCACCTTTTTCTTAATTCCATAACCCACTAAAAGAAATCAGTGCTCCCTGGAGAACTGCACCATTGAGGCAGGGGAGGAACAAGATGAGTCTGGAAAATCTTATTGTGACAAAAAGCAAAGGAGTGCTAAAAAAAACCCAAAAAACAAAAACAAAAACAAAAACATGGAGCATGTCACAAGAACACAGAATCAGTGGAGAACCCAGACAGCACCTTGCCTGGTGATCACAATCAACATGGCCAGTGAAGGTCAGCTGGACACCATGTGCCTGCAGATCTGACGTCCTGAAAGAAGTAAGGGAGCATTCCATGTAGTATTTTGGCTACAAATGTTTAATTGAATCCCTCAGACAAATCCAAAAAAACGGAACATTCTGTTAAAAAAAACAACTGGCCCTGGGTCCTTCAATGAAAGACCGAGAAAGGCTGAGGGGTCTGCTCCAGATTAAAAGACAGTGAGGGACACATCGACTAAATGCCATTTGTCATCTGTACTGAAAGTGGTACAGAAAGAAACACATGCTACAGAGGACATACTATGAGGCCAATTAACACAACTGGAATATGGACAGTTAACTAAAAAGAATAGTATCAGTGTTATATTCTTGATTATGATAATAATATTGTGATTACACAGAGAACAACCTTGGCCTAATGAAATACACAGGGAGTACTACGGGGTAAAGGCAGGATGTAGACAACCTACTCACAAACAATTCAGGGGGATAATCAAAGACAATGATCAAGGATACACAGAAGTGACAAAATGCTGGTTTAAAATTAGTGAATCTGGGCAGAGGGTATATGAGAGTTTACTGTGAGGTTATTACAACTGTTCTGTGAATTTGAAATATTTCAAAATTAAAATTTAAAACATAGATAAAAAGTCAAAGAACAGATGATAACAGAAGCTGGGGTAGGAGCCTCTGTTTCAAAACGAAGGGAAAGCGAGCATGCTTCATAAAGGGCTGTTGTGACACAGTCTTTGCTTCAAAAGAAAGCTTGCTCCTCCCCAGACTTCACTTCTTTTCCTTCCTCTCTCTCCCCCACAAGTCCTAGAGCAAGTTTGAGGACGTTGTAAACTGAGGTTAAGAGAGTAATGGGCCGGGCAAAGTGGCTCGCACCTGTAATCCCAGCACTTAGGAGGCCTGAGCCCACAGGTTCAAGACCAGCCTGGGCAACATGGCGAGACCTTGTCTCTAAAATAAATTAAAAAAGCATTATCCGGGTGTGGTGGTGTGCATCTGTAGTTACAGCTACTTGGGAGGCTGAGGAGGAAGGATCACCAAAGCCCAGCAGGCTAAGGCTGTGGTGGCCATGAGCGTGCCACTGCAAACCAGCCTGGGTGTCAGAGTGAGACTCCAACTCAAAAAAAAAAAAAAAAAAAAAGAGAGCGAGAGAGAGAGGGAGAGCAATGAATTGAAAAGTGAAATGCACAGCGCAGAGGTCCAAGTGCCTGCCCAGCCGGCACAAGGAACAGCTGTGCCCTATCTCCCTTGGGATGGCAGCTCTGGACCTGGAAGGCAGGGAACCAGGTAAAACCAGAACAGCTCCTTCCCTGTACACAGCAGTGCCTGAGCAACATGAAAACCAGGCAGCTGCGGTCAAGGATCTGTGGCAGTTTATTCAGGAATGAGAGCCCAATGCCACACACAAAAAAATGAGGCTTCAAACACAGCACGAGAGCATGCCATGGGTTTGTAGGAAACATCATAACATCAGCTCAATGATTTCTTCACTTGGGCATCTTAACAAGGCCAATGTAGTTTTCAAAATGACCTTGCACAAACGCACTAGGGAAGTAGGTCCACCTGTCAGCTACTTTCTATTTGTAGAGACCACTGTACTTCACAAGTGCTACTTTCTTTGTGCCTCATAACAAGTTGACAGAGTGAAGGAAGAAAGAGCAGGTGAAGGAGCAAAGAGTAAAATGACAGTCTTCCAGGGCATGACCAACACACAGAAGGAACTGACATCCTATACAAACTCCTTATCTGAAACAGTATTTTTGTGAGCCAGCATTATCATTTCTAAACATTCTGCAAGAGGAAGAAGAAGAAATAACAACAAGAAGAGAAAAAGTAACAAAACACCCACGCCATTCCAACATCCTTGGTCTAGTAGGATGAGTGTTCTGAGAACTAGAATACTTAAGGTTCCTTTAAAAATGCCATGATCGTCTTGTACTCTCTATAATTGTGGCTACTTTTCTGTAACCTTGAAAATACTTCAAAATACAAGTTATATTTCTTTAATCTTACTGGATTTTAAAAATTTTTACTGAGATTTTAAAAAATCACATAGACCAGGCATGGTGGCTCATGCCTGTAATCCCAGCACTTTGGGAGGCCAAGGTGCTTAGGCCAGGAGTTTAAGACCAGTCTGGACAATATAGTGAAACCTTGTCCCTACCAAAAAAAAAAAAAAAAAAAAGAGCCAGGCATAACGGTGTGTCTGTAGTCCCAGCTACTACGGATGCTGAGGTGGAAGGATTTCCTGAACCCAGGAGGTCGAGGCTGTGGCCATGATTGTGCTATTACACTCCAGCCTGGACAACAGAGTGACACTCTGACTTAAAACAAAAACACAAGTACACTATATTGATGCTAACAGCAGCTGCTCAATAAATTTTTGTTTTATTAAGAGCAAGTCTACCAGAGGCAAAATCAGCTTTGACATTTTTTAAGTTTCCATTCCTAGATCTAGCTCACTTCACTCCTGAAGTCACTCCTGACTTTTATGGCTTACAGTTTAAGAATATCTATATCATTTTACAAGGAATCCTATTCCTATCTCATTCAAAGCTAAATGGCAGACAACTTGAAAGGGAACTATTTAAGGGGAGCTAAAACAATGTATTCCCAAAAGGAGTTGAACAGAATATACTCCTACCAAGGAATCTTAGTCTGAATAATTATGAAAAAACAATATCCATACTCAAAATACCAGAAAGACTTTCATCGATTTTAATATTGAACTTGGACAATTAAATAGAATTTACCTAAACCTCAATGGGCAATAATATCAACATATTAATATGTTGCAATAATTAGGTTGCAAATCACCTTCCCTTTATTACCTCTAAGCCAAGTAGGCCTGAAATTATGACCCACCCTAGGAGATAAGAGGACTGAGGCAACACATGAAAAAATGTTCAGCCTCACTAATCAAAGAAATGCAAATCAAAACCACACTGAGATACTTCCTAACTCCAGTAAGAATGGCCATCATTAACAAAACAAAAAACAGCAGATGCTGGCAAGGAAGCAGAGAAAAGGGAACGCTTCTACACTGTTGGTGGGAGTACAAACCAGTTCAACCTCTATGGAAAACAGCGTGGCAATTTCTAAAAGAACTAGAAATTGACCTTTCATATGACCCAGCAATCCCCCTTTTGGGAATATACCCAGAGGAACTCAAATCATTCTACAAAAAAGATACCTACACACACATGTTTATTGCAGCACTATTCACAATAGCAAAACCATGGAACCAACCGTGCAGTCTATCAAAAGTGGAATGGATTCTAAAACTGTGGCATATATACACAATGAAATATTATGTAGCCATAAAGAAAGACAAAATTACGGACTTCGCAGCAACTTGGATGGATTTAGAGTCCATCATACTCAAGTGATCTATCACAGAAACAAAGATCTGAGTACACATGTTCTCAGTCATAAGTGAACCCTTACCACCTATCATAATATTACAAGAAAGGAATTGGCAGTAGCTGGACACTGCCAGGGGCGTGGGGGAGCACATAACATCAATCAGGGTGCCTGATCCTAATCCAGGTGAAGTGAGGTCCAATAGGAGGCCCAAACTTCATCGGTATGTAAACCACTTGTGTGCCCAATCCTGACTTGTACCCCACATCTCTAAAATGAAAAAATAAAAGAGAGAATTAAGGCATCAAGACTTTTCCAAGACTGCCCAATTAGCAGGTGTTAGAACTTGCAGCTTGAGCAAGATGATTATAGCTCCAAGTCCAGCTATCAATGTGACTCTTGTTTAACTAATAAATAATATACTCTCTAGTTGCATTACTTCCTCATGAAGTTTCCAGAACTGTCACCTTCTCAACGCTGAGAAAAGTCTTTGGATGTTTTTTGCATGAGGATGACACTACAAGTACCCTCAGTTCAGCTTTCTCATGTCAAAGTGCACTATGGCAAACAAGACATAAGGAAAGCTGGTCATTCAACTCCTGGATCATTCTGTTTGACTATATATTTTAACTTTTTAGAATGGTCAATTCACTCTAGATGTGCCATCACTAGGAGGCAAAAAATAAGGCTAAAGTAAAAGGTTTTGAGTATTCCCTAAGTTTCATGAGTGATTCTGTACTGTAGCTACATACAATGTCACTTACAATCTATAATAAAATGTTTTCACATTTTGATTAAAAGATTCATTAAAATAGCTAGTCTTTTTTAAAAACTTTAGCAAATTTTGAAGTACAAACTTTAAATAAAGCCCTTTACAAGAGTCTTTTAAAAATCCTGCTAATCTTTCACATGTATTAAATTTCCCTACAACTGTTAATTCTAATTCTGATCTAAAACATAGGTGCTGATTAGGATATTAATCTTCATAATTCTCCCTAATTTAACTTGCTGCCAAAACTCTCGGAGTGGAGCCAAGAGTAGTGGCTCATACCTATAATACCAGCACTTTGGGATGCCAATGCAGGAGTTTGAGAACAGTCTGGGCAACACAGTGAGACCTTATCTCAAATTTAAAAATTAAACATAAAAAAACAAACAAACAATAACCACCCCCCAAAAAAACCTCCCAGAATGGCTTATTCCCAAATGGTTTCAAGCTTTAAAACCTATAATAATTCTCTGAGAAGCAGCCTCCTCTTACTTAATCCTGTAAGTATCTCTTGGCTATTCTGAGCCAGTTAAGAGCCCATCTCTACTTCCAGCCAGGGGTTCCATTCTCTACTGCCCCTTGCCCTGAAGAATGTTCTGGGTCAAAGTCTACTATTCTCACTTGATAATGTGTGCTGTTTGCTGGGAGCCAGGAAAATCTCATTTCTTCTGTCTGGAGGAGGTTTTCCCTGCAGGTATCATCTTAGGCATAGAGCTGACCTCCCCACCCTTAGATTAATGGCTTATTTGTATCCACCACTTTCATCTCTCTAAACCAATACTCTCTTTCTAGATTGCCTTAGCAACATGTACTAAGTAGGTTCTTCAGAAACTTGAAGGAGAAATTTAATAACATCCCTCTCAATAAAGAGAACTAAAAACAAAAGGATTTTATAAATGAGGGCAAAGAAAAACTCATTACAAAGTTTAACAAGTTAAATTATACATTTTAGTTGGGATCCATACTCAGAAATGAATCTTACAGATTGTCCTATAAAAACTGAATAATAAACATCGCTTCTAGCTTCAGATAAGCAAGCTACATAACCTCTGTCATGTGGGAACTGGTGTGGCTATCTGAGGAACACGCAGGATGAGAGCTAAGACGGGGCTGCAGAGCCAGACTACCTGGGTCTCAACCTGTTCACTATTCACACGGCTAACTTCTTGGTGACTTAGTTTCTTCATCTGTAAAATGGGAATGTTCAACTGTACCTTCATAGACTGATTACTGTGCTATAACTAAATGAGAAAGTCCATTAAACCAATTAGAACAGAGCCTGGCACAGAAGCTTTAAAGCACTCAAGAGATGATACTGATTTTTATTATTCCTTGTCCTTTCTCCAGGTGCTTAGTACATGCAAGTCTCAAAACCTAAAAAGTACAGTTGGTTTATTAGCCTAATTGAATCTTCAGGTAATGTCACCCAAATTATATTTCACTCAGTTGAACTGGCACACTCCAATGGCTTTCCCAGCATGGGCAGGACTGATGTGCTCATCTGCAGCGAGGTCTGTTCACGGTTTAGAGGGTCATGCTATGTGACAGGGTCATCTGTTATGTAAGGCACTTAGCACGGAGGTTTCTTTTATATAGGAAAAGATGCATTTGTACAGATCTCCACAACTGCATGATTTCACTTTGTGTCAGCAGATAAAGTTTTACAGAGATTTGGAGGCTGGGCTGGGCGTCTTCGGAGGACACCCTGGGTTAGCATGCACAGCCTCCCCTCCTAATCCATATGTGGACTCAGTGTGTGGCTGGTGCTGGGACTGTGCAGGACACAGAATGTGAGGTTCACTGGGGAGGATGTGAAACCAGCTGTGCAGTTAGGACTGTGAGAACACGTCTGTCTCACAATCACAACCAGAATGGAGTGGCATGGACAATCCACCTTCTATCCTCCTTCCTTATGCACCTTCAGTGGAGTCGCAACAAGCAGGAAGACGCCTTGGCTGGAGTTTCGGGTTTTTTCCTTCCCTTGCCAGTGCCTTGGCAGACACTCTAATGAGTGGGAAAGTGTTCAAGTGCGCCCAGAAAGCAAAGAAATGGAAGCAAGGATTTGGAGAATTAGTTCTAATCACTCAAATTTCTATATCCAGGTATATACTGCTTTCAAAAAAAAAGCATGGCAATTTTCATCCTATTTTCCTCATGACTCGTACTGCGATTTGCACAGATGCCTTACATTGTTGCTTTGAAATTTAAGGGGCCACAAATGAGGTCATGGATTGCTTTAAGAATCTGATAAAAACTATCAGCCCTCTGACCCCTAAAAAACTGTCTACGCACATATATACTGACATTGACTACAAAGGAATCATCAATCTCCTAAGGATTGAACATACTGCCCCTTAAGTGCATGGGCCCAGCTTACATATTTCTTTCTAATTGCACTTTGTCCAGGTTTTCAAAGGGTAGGAAATGCAATATTATGGCACAACCCTCTTTATTACACAGCTTGAGAGCCAAGTACTTCAAGATCTGCAAATACTTATGTGCACATGATCTAAAAATCTTGAAAGGCCATTGTACGGTCAAATACATCACACTTGTTTTTAGGATGAGGATTTATACCTATTTGGATAACTTACCTACTTCATCATTCCATACCTCTTAGAGACAGTTTTCTTTCCTAACAAAAGGGGCAGATACTTAAAAGGAAAAGAAGGTGTGGCCACAACTTGCCTGGTGGCAGGGTTCTTGTCATGGGATGTGGACTGGGGGCTGGAGACAGCCAGCCACACCTGCTACTCGAGAAGGAAGGATAAAGAATAAGGATGAGGCACCTTACACCTGGCTGCCAGGGAAGGGAGACTGCTCAGAATGGCCAAGAGACTAGAGCTGAATTTTTGAACATCATTTTAAAATGAAAGTGTATCAAGTTTATCCTCTTTCTTGGAGCACAAAGAGAAAGGGCAGAGAGTCTACTGGACCCACAAACAATTGGGGAGAGACAAGAGAGTGTGCAGGCAAAAAGCCTCGTGGAAAACAGTTACATGTTTGTTCAAATGGAACCGGGCTACAAGAGAAAAAGAGTAATTAGGGGGTGAAGGCAGAGGAAAGAAAGGATTAGAACTGACAAAGAAGTGTCTTTCATGTGGCCCTATGTGGTGTTTGATGCAGTATTGTTCATGTACATCATCCCATGAACAACAGTAATCTAGAGCTTCTGGAAAACCATTTGGGATAGCAGATAAATACTGAATGATGATTGTCCAATTACAAACCAAACTAAGCGTAAGTGCATTGCAACATTCTTCACATTCTTCCAAGTATCGACAAAATACATGAACCATTTTCATCCATCACAGACATAGTTATTTAAGCTCTTTACACAGTACAGTTATTATGAAAACACAGGGAGACAGCTTGACTTACATGGTTAATGAAGAGACTCTTGCGTTTTTCTCTCACTGTGAAAACAAAAGATGCAATAGAAATGTTACACGCCTGCATGTCAACCCTCACAGGTTGCTGAGGCCTGGGCCTCAGTATCATGGTCCCAACCTTCCACCAACCAATGTGCTCAGTTGCTCATTCACCAAATATAAGAATATGAAACCCGCACAAATGCAGATCTGAATTTGGCTAACAAAAATATACATTCACTTAAACAACAGCACCCAAACAAAATAACTGCAGCTGAAATCCATTAAGGGGTAGCAAATTTCCAATAACTGAATAAAAGATTAATTAGTAAATCTCATAAAACTTGCATGCACCCATTAGTTTAACATGATTAACAAACAAGAGGACTATTTATTTCTAACCCAATCAGATCCATCAAGGCCCAAAGTATACTGGGAAAATATAAACAACGACAACATCCACAACAGCATTAAGGTACAAGGTGATGAGGTATATCAGAAGCATCATTTATCACAGAAATCAGTTACCCTCCCTGATGGGAGCTGGTGAATACGACTGGGCTTTTGTCCAGAGGCCCTGGAGCACCTTGCCACACTATCCCTGTCCCAAGAGGCTGACAGAACTCACCATAACTGACAGTGAGAGAGCCTTTCACACTGTTGTCTGCATGACCTGTGCTGAGCAGTTCAGCCTCCAGGGCCCCCAGACCTAAATGTGTCTCAGAACAGCGGTCCTCATCCCCAAAGAGGTAGAAGAGTGAAAGGGAACCTCGGGAGCCTGGAATAACCTAGTATCGGGAATCTGCATTTTCTTTCCTGAAGACACACTTTTATGGGTGCATACTAATCCATTAACACATTTACTAAGTAGTTACTTGTAGGGAACATAAAGAATATGAGATGAGATACTAGGTTCCAGGAACCACTAATGCTACCTTGGGATAGCCTAAAACGACAGATCTCACTTAAAATTGTGTGCAGATCTCACTTACAATCCAAGGAAGGTTTCTCCCTACAGTCCATGCTGTCAAAACAGATTCACTATCGTCTTCAAAAGCCTGCCATTTTTCCTATTGCTCATATGCTGGTCTTGATTCCTCTTTTCCTTAGAAGGCCTAGCCTCTCTGGAATGACTGCTGTCTTCCCTCACTATCTCAAAGACACTGAAGATACAAAAGCAAGAATTAGTCTGAGAATACTGTAGGATGCATTAAAGATGGACATTGCTGCATAGAGATGCCTACACCAACTCTTCAGATGGACCCACATGCAGGTGACCAGCCTACTACTCTCACAGGACAGGGGGCTCCAGCCATGTCTGAGGCCAGACCAGCACAACCACAGTGCAAGCACAGAGACAACAGCAAGGAACTGGGTCTGTGCTATGCTCAATGTGGAGGTGGCATGATTATTTTTCACCTCATTTCAAATAAGCATCCGCGTGTGAGCCATAACAAAAGAAAAATGAGGGTCTGGCTGGAAATGCTGGGTTTTAACTTCCTGGCATGTAGAGAGAGAGAGAGAGAGAGTGTGTGTGTGTGTGTGTGTGTGTGTGTGTGTGTGTGTGAGATGTATGCATGTGTGTGTGTGTTGTATGTGTGTGCCCCTACATGCTTATTTTTCCTTAAATTACTTCATACTATCATGCACATAGCCAAGGATGGGAGTATGATGCCACTTCTATGGTGATTTCCCATTGCTGAAGGGATGTGGAAACACTTTCCACATGGGCTATAGACCGGACGGCATTTCCACTAAATTCTGTAGATGACAATTAGCCCTTCCCTGAGCATCCCAGCAAAAGATTTGTGCAACAGAAACTTTGTGTCTCTCAACTGTGGGAACCACCTCCCATAACAAGGTCACCTCCTTGGCTGCTCTGAATCATCCAGGACCTGCATTTATTTCTGAGCCGGGGCACAGAGGAAGAGGACTCTCTGTACATTCAAGCTGAACTCTTAGTAAGCCCAGCAGATGAAACAAAATGTGCCTTTTCCTTGCACTGACTTTGCTTCATGTGATTTCACTATAATATGTTACAGCCATGAGTATGACTCTATTTTCAATTCCATGATTCCCTCTACTGAGCCACCAAACACTGGGGTAGTCTTGGGGACCCCAACACAGTTGCTCTGCAGAGAAGCATGGAAACGGGGAGAAGGAAGGTGCTGCCTTCGTTCCTAATGGCTTTTGTTCCACTTTCTTATGACATCTCTACACTATCCTGGTGCTCTTAAATTAATTATTCCTTTTTCCCTAAGCTCATTGGAGCAGGACTAAGACAGTAGCAAGGGGAATAATAAAATAAGTGGAATCTTATACAGTGGTATATCACCAGAGGAGACTGACAAAATTACCCAAATCTAAATCTGTCTTTGAAATAAATCTGGAACCACTGAGGCAAATTAATCAGCTCTGAAATTCAAAATGTTTTAGCTATTTTGTTTTATGTAATGGTATAAGCAATATGCCAACTCATTCCTAATATTTGACTTTAATCATTTTAAAACTTCAATATTTTTGGTTACTATTAACATATCAATCAAAATCTCTGGAGTTTTCTGAGTTCCTATGAAATTGAGTGAACTAATAGTCATATTTTGCTTCATTAGAGAAAACAGGCAACAAATTGATGTGGACCATAAATCTCATCTTTCCAGGGAGAAGAAGAATAGCCATCTCCTTTGATCCAATTATGACAGTTTGTTAAGAGGATTTTTAATTGACTACAGTGATAGTCCATAATGACTTAAACAAAATGTTCTAGAGGCTTTAAAAATAAGCCACCCAAAATCAGCAAAAACACTACCATTGGCACTAAAAGTCTTCTCCGATAAAATGAAGAGTGAGGAGTAAATGGCAGTGTTTGTAATCTGAGTGGCAAACAAACCTCCACTTCAGTTGTAATGGGACATTCCCTTGTTACAAGGCCACAGAAGTACAAGTTATTTACTCTTAAAAATACAACTTTCTGGGAAAACCTAGTACCTAATTGTTAATGAGAATTTGTTAACAATCGAAACATAATTTCAGCTAAACATAATTTCAGTTCCTTTTATAGAAAGGCATTTTAAAAGTTACCTTGATATCTCCCCTTCTATTTCTAAAATGACCTTCCACTTCACGGTGGCAGGTGTCAGCCACCATGAAGCCACAGGATGTTAGGACTAAGGAGGTCCTGAGATACCACCCAATTCAACATCCTTCTCTTAAAAGTGAGGAGACCTTTATTATTTTATTTTAATTTTTTTAATTTTAAACATATTTTTTATTTTAAAATTGTGGGGTACAGTTAAGGGTTAGGTATACAAATACGCATCGTTCAGGCACCCTTGCTGATAAGGTGTGTCCCCCCATCCCCAGACAGATATTGACTACCGTTAATCCCACCACCTTTGCCCTCCCTGCGCCCCCCATAGATTCCCACCACTGTCGATCCTTTTCTTATAGTATTATTGATAGATGTTCAAGGTCCACTTATGAGTGAGAACATGTGATACTCAGATCTTTGTTGCTGTGAAATATCACTCAGTATTATAGACTCTAGTTCCATCCAGATTGCTGCGAAATTCATAATTTTGTTCTTTTTTATAGCTGCATAGTATTCCATTGTGTATATATACCACCTTTTTAAAATCCAGTCCTCTTTTGATGGGCAGCATGGTTGGTTCCAGGGTCTTGCTATTGTGAACAATGCTGCGATAAACATACATGTACAGGTATCTTTTTCATAGAGTGATTTGAGTTCTTCAGGGTATATTCCCAGTAGGGGGATTGCAGGGTCATATGGGAGGCCGATATTTAAAGCTTTTAGGAATCACCACACTGCTTTCCACAGAGGTTGCACTAGTCTACACTCCCACCAACAGTGTAGAAGTGTTCCTTTTCCATTTTATATGGGAGAAAAATAACATCCTCTCCAGCATCTGTTATTTTTTTGAGTTATTGATAATGGTTATTCTGACTGGAGTTAGGTGGTATCTCAGTGTGGTTTTAATTTGCGTCTCCTTGATGATTAGTGAGGTTGAACATTTCTTCATGTGTCTATTGGTTGCTTGTATGTCTTCTTTTATTGAAAAGCAAGAGATCATTGAAAAAGGTGACACTGTGGAAACTGTTTCTCTCAGTTCTTACTATGCTGATTTTCTATTCATTTACAGTGAATTAGAATAAAATATTTTGAAACAACAACAACAACAAAAAAGTGAGGAGACCATCCAGGACGGCCCAGTCGGGTAATGACTAAAGGGGGAGCTGAGGCGGTGTTTGCTGGTACTTCCGCTCCCCTGCCCCCTCCAGCAGCATTGCTGGTGTGCAGAAGCTCCCCTGGAATCTACATGAAATGAGCCCCACTTTAAAACAGAATGGCAATTAGAACTCAAAATTAGCAGAGTTGAGCTATCGACAAGGGTATTAATTATTCTAGATGTGAAGGACTGGCAGGCCACACAAGTAGCAGGCTTTGGCTATAGTGTAAAGAATTCTAGAATTTTGTTTGGAGATGTAAAACTGATTGCTGAGATAGCATCACCAATGTGGACCACAAAAATCTGGCTCACAAGAAAAGGTTTTGCTTCCCTTTCTTTTTTTCCTGTGGGTAACATAGATCAGACTTTGAACAAACAAATTAAAAGTTCAGTATTAATTTTTCTTACAGTGTTTGAGATTACTCCACAATTCCTACAGTTTTCAATAATTCAGTGAATTTAATCACCCCTAAATTCAAAACACAACTGGTGAACCCCTGTTTGGAGTACATACAGAGGTCCTGCCTTGCTTTCCTACCCTGGCAAGGAGGTAGGTAACCAGGACACAGAGTGCACTGTGGCAGGAACACTACCTCCACTTTGGAGTCCAACAAGGCATCCTGGTGAGGCCATTTCCTCATGAGGCATGCTTCTTATGCTTCTGGAAGGGAGCATCCCACTGGACCTATGGCTGCTCTGGATCATCCTGGGTCTGCACTTATTTCTAAACCCAGGCAAAGAGGAACAGGACAGTCTGTACATCCAGGCCAAAATCTTAATGAGCAAGGCAGATAAAACAAAAATGAAAAGCGAAGAAAATTTTCTAGAGTTGAATAGGACAGACCCAGTCACTGAAAGGAGGAAATTTCAGGGGGAGAGTATAGAAGGCAGTTATAGAAAGGATATGGGAGAAAACTATTCAAAAACAAGTATCAATTGCATATGGTGGTTCATGCCTGTAATCCCAGCACTTTAGGAGGCCAAGGCAGCAGGATCACTTGAGGACAGGAGTTTAAGAGCAGCCTGGGCATTACAGCAAAACCCTATCTCTACAAACATTTTTAAAAAATTAACCATGTATGATGGCATGCTCCTGTAGACCTAGTTACTTGGGAGGCTAAGGCAGGAGAATCCCTTGAGTCCAGGAGTTCAAGGCTGCAGTGCGCTATGATGCCATCACTGCATTCCAGTGTGGGCAAAAGAGTAAGACCCTGCCTCTAAAACCAAAAATCAAACAAGAACAAGTATCCATTTAAGCTGCCAAGTCACTAGAGATTTTTTCTGTTTCCTGTAAAAAATATCTAGGCCAAAGGATTTCTTCAGAAGCACAGAAACTTCAACTAAGTGAGATCTTTTCAACACTTTTTTGTTTTGAAATGCATGCTTACTGGAAAATGCAGAGCAGTATAACGAAGAAAATACAATTGCAAATAAAAATTCAAACTTGGAAAACACAGAACTATTAAAAAACATAAAGATACAGACTGAGTAGCCCTTACCTGAAATGCTTGGATGCAGAAGTGTTTCAGATTTTAGAATTTTTAAGATTTTGGAATATTTGCACGATTTGAGCATCCCAGATCCAAAAATCTGAACTTCAAAATGCTCCAGTGAGTGTCCTTTGAATATAATGTTGGTACTCAAAAAGTTACTTGCTTTGGAGCATTTCAGATTTCAGATTTTTGGGTTTGGTATGCTCCACCTGTATAATCCGACAACCCAGTGGCAGCCACAATCCATATTTTGGTGTGTACCCTTCAAGTCTTTTCTCTGTACATACTTAGTATATACAGACATAACAAGCATTTTGTGTACTTTTGCATATGGATATATTTGTATATAAGCATGTGCAAAAATATACATGTACTCACACATAAACATGTCAATAGAAATATGCCCATTTTCCTATTGCTGTGTTATGATTTTTATTGATTGCATAATTCTTTAATACATACTAAACCTTTGTCATATAAATTATGACATTTTCCCCATTTGATGATTTCATTATTAGGATACGTTTTGACACAAGTCTTCATTTTTAGGGTGGGTATGTATCCATTTATCCATTCATTCATTCATTCATTTAGATAGGGTCCCACTCTTGTCACCCAGGCTGGAATGCTGTGGCACAATCATAATTCACTGCAGTCTCAAACTCCTGGCCTCAAGCGATCTTCCTGCATCAGCCTCCCAAAGTTCTAGGATTACAGATGTGGGAGCCACCCTGCCCAGCCTCCTCCATTGCTTTCACAAACTTACACACACCTTCCCTTTTCTAACACTAAATATTCATTTATATTGTTTCTTGATATTTATGATTATATTTGTTTCATTTAATCTATCACTAGTCAATTAATCAGAAATCTATCTGGTACATAGTGGAGGTAAGGTTATAACTTGATTTCTTAGGTGAAGAGTCAAAGTGCTGTGTATACTATTAGAATGGGCTGCTATCAAACCCTGGCTGATATCACTTCAGATCTGACTTCTTCCTGGTTTGTTTTCAGTGTGTGGAAGCAACTCTTTTTTTTTGAGTTGGAGTCTCACTCTGTCGCCCAGACTGGAGTGCAGTGGCCGCTCCCGGCCACCGCAGCCTCGACCTGCTGGGCTCTGGCAATCCTTCCGCCTCAGCCTTCCAAGTAGCCAGAATTACAGGCATGCGCTACCACGCCCGGCTGATTTTGTGATTTTATTGTTGAGATGAGGTCTCCCTGCCCAGGCGGGTCTCGAACCCGCAGGCTCAGGCAATCCACTCACCTCAGCCTCCCAAAGGCACGGGATTACAGGCTAAGCCACCAAGCCCGGTGGAAGCAACTCTTAAATGGGGGTGGGAAGAGAGTCCAAGATCGATCTATCTGTTTCAAGGAAACAAAGAATGAAAAAAATGAGCCAGGGCACAGCAGAGCATAGACCCCAGCTCCACTCTCGCACGGATATCCATCCCTTGTCCTCCTGGCCAGGGCCAGCATTCTGGCATGGGGTATTGCAGTCAGTACAAGAAGAACTCTAACCTAAGACAAGCTAAGAAGATGGCAGAGACTCAGGTCAGGGAAGAAACTCAATCCACTGAGCAAATGAGAACCCACACTCCCAAGTAAAGATTGCGTTGACTGAGAACTTCTGCTATCTTAGATACTGGCTCAGCACTTTGATGGCTGGTCCTCCTGACAATCTCACAAAGAGGTCCTAACTCCATTACCCTGAAAAACTTCAGATTCAGGAGAACCACACGGATCCCATGCACCAAAACCTAAGCTGCTGGCTCAGACCTAAGCTACCGGCTCAGGTAGCTTGAGTCCAGAGATTGCCATCTTCAGGAAATTCGTCCAAGTGTTCACTCTTCTTACATGTGACTGAGTCAGATTATCAATGAAATTCAGCTGTTCCCTTGATGTCATGGGACAGCCAACCAAAAGCATAAACCGTGTAAGAATAAGGTAGGCCATAAACACAGCACCCTATGAAAAGTACTCACCGGGTTATCAGTCTATGCTAACCAAAGAGGGACTGAAGGTGCGCAGAGTTTTAAAAAGAAGAGCTCAAGAGTAAGGAATTATGGCTACCAAGAGGTCCAGGGCACCGTCTGTCCAAGAGCAGAACAAGGCACCCCAGGCTGGGAAAAAAACCACTGCTAACCTCTGTTCTAGATCTGAGTTCACCGAGCAATTTTTTGAGTACTGAATCTGGGGACAGCATAGGTCAGGACAGCCAATGTGGTTCTGGGTCTAACTGATTTCAGCTGAGTATGTACAGTGCTAGCCTCTGTCTCCAGACTGTAAACCCTGGAGTAGGGTGATGCTCCCAAGAAAAGTGAGCCATGGCACCCAAAAGGGCTCTTCTCACCCATTTGACTTGCAAGGTGTGGCCTGACCAAGAGACCCTGCACCCGTCCCACTTCATGTACCTCAAGACACGACTGCAGAGGGGAGGGCTGACCTGGGGGTGGGACAGTCGAGTCAGGTGCAGACCTGGGAAAAAGGAAGCCCAAATACACTGTCTGAAGCTAAAAATCCTATGTCCTCCTGCCCCCAAATAATGGATGTGTTCCTTTTTAATGAAGTTAGGGCAGGAAGGAAAGTGTGAAGTTGCAGCACTAAACAGCAAGTCACTCATCAGGGAAAGCTGTCAGTGCCACAGTATAACTGCCAGAATGGGTAACAATGCCCTGCCTTCTTCAGCCCTTGTCTTTTGAGTTTCTTTGTAGCTAGGCACTGTGCTGGGTGCAGAGATCACAGAACGTGGAAGGTCTGGTCCAGTCCCTGTGCTCAAGCAACATGCAATCCGGTGGATAAACAGACATGCTACTGCTTTATTTACAGATCATAAACAATCATCTACGCAAAAGAGGCACATACAAACTGCAGTGAATTTAATGCCACAGATTTTCTGGTACACCATTATTGCATGTGTCACTGAGAAAGAAGAAAAGTGCTGCCAATTACATCTGGCAAGTCACTGACTGGCCTGATTCAGAGATGTTTCCCCTTACCTGGGAATTGCCTACTGCAATCGATGGAATGGGGGGAAGCATCACCTATGAGGTGGCTGTAAGGCTGGCACGGGCAAAGAGCAGGGAGCTGTGGGCAGAGAACACTGCAGGGTGATGCCGTAGCCGTAGGAGCCTTTCAGGACCATGGGGAGGAGGACCAGCAGGAACTGAAGACAGGGCCATGCGTGTGTGCTGGAGACTCACTGTCCCTATGCTGAGGAAGAGTCACAGAGACAGATAGTGAAGCAGAAGGGACCTGATGATGCCTGTGTTCCAAAGACTCTTTGGGCAGACAGGTAGAGGAAAGACAAGAAAGGATAAGATGGACACAGGAAGGCTGGAAAGGGCCTCACCGCAGACCAGGTAAGGGGAAACAAGCAGTGAGTCAGGACAGGACAGAGAAGACAAGAGGAATTCAGGGAACAGGTGGAGTTTAGATACTGACCACAGGACTCCTGGGATGTTCACTGGACCCAGATAAGCAATTGAGTTTCTTCTTTAAAATGAGTTGATAGGGGAAAGGCAGCTGGAGAAGAGGGAAGAATTGCCTTCTGGTTTGGACGTGGCCATCCCAAAGGTTGTGCGGACATCCAGACAGGTTGTCTACCAGGCAGCAGGAACATGCATCTAGAACACTTGTTTACAGTGCTGGGATGTGATGGTTTCTCCTGGCCAAGGCCCTGGAATAGGATGGTTCAGGGGGATCCCCAGTGTCAGCACTGAAGTACCCAAAGACCTGCTTCACAGGCAGCAAGAGCAGACGTTGGCCACGGGCTGCCAATCGCCTTTCCTGGTGATTGTTGCTTTCCAGACAACAATCTACTGAGGAAACAGGTACAATCACTACCAATTTCTAGGAAGTCATGACCCAGAAGACTGCGTGACTAAATCTAACTAATGGCAGACCAGGGCCTGAGATGGAGCTTAATCCTGGAGCCCTGGCTGCCAAACTGGGGGTCAAAGGCTGATTCCCCGTCAGCTGGAGTGGGTCACGGGGTAAGATCACAAGCATCCCAACATGTACAAACAGATCATTGTTGCTCTCCACTACTGATACGTTTTGAGAATCTACTCTCCCCCCAATAAATAACTAGAGGGAAAGACAAGGTAAAGTAGTTGTTTTACAATTTTTTTCCTTGAAATGATCTGGTCACAGGTAGAGCCATGGTCTTCAAACTTAGTGTTCAAGAGATCTTTAAAGTGGCCGAGGCACGATACAGGGGTTTCCCTGCTACCTTCCTCCAGCATCATAGAAAAGGCAGGCAGACTGACCTGTGGCACCAAACAGAGGGACAAGCAGTCACTGGGAAGGCGGCAGCTGCCTTTACACCAAGTTCCATGGATTCCAGCTCAGTCTGGAGTCTTCCCTGTCCTGAGACATTTCCATTAAGGGCACTTGTGACTCTGAATCCACAGATACCACACAGTGATGGTTTCCATTAGGGCCACACCTCTGCAGCTGTCAGATCCCGTCAAAGACTGGCTCTGGGGAGAGGTCCAAGAAGCAGAGCAAGGCAAGCACGGGGGGTGGGGTGGGGAGGCGCGGTGGGCATGCTTCCCTGTACCTGTCAGGCCGTTCATGAGCAGGAGAACAAGGTTGTCACAGGCACGTGTGTGCTAACATGGCACATGAATTGAAAAAAAAAAAATCAGATCTTTTCTGACAGAAAGTGCTGATTTGGACTGACTGGATCAACACTGGTGCCTGGCTCTGCTAACAAGGCCACAATGAAGGACACGTAGCATTTTGACAAAAACACATTTTAATTAAAAAGAAGCTGAGAACATTAGTTAAGAGGAAAAGGGCAGGTGGAGATTCTGTCACTCAACATGCATTTGCATTCCTACTATGGGCTCATCACCATTCGTGGCACAGAGACAGAAGCGTGAGGAAGACACACAACAGGTCACAACACAGTGACGAGGGTTGCTGAGACAGGGTGTGCAGACCACAGTGGGGCGGAACCAGGCAAGGCATTCTGAGATGAATCAGATTCAGTTTCCCAAAGTTCCAGGGGCCACCAGATATAAAGAGTAGCAGATATAAGCATAAGTCATGTGCTATGTCTGAGAAAGCTTTTTGACACACTTGCTAGAAACTGCAAAAATGAGTGACTCCTAAAACTGGTGAGTAACCCTTGCAGACCAAGGGGATTCCAATTCCTTACTGTCAATAAAACTGAAAGAGAATAAACTGGAATTGTAGCTGACTATTAGGAATTATTTTAGATGACAAATCCCGTGGAGATTTTTTTGACATATAAACCAGATGGAGAAGAAAGAACTCAATAGTATGACTATAACAAAACTCCTTCTATTCCTATCTATTTATGTACATGAACAAAGTCCCTCAGCACTTGCATCAATACAAACAAAGGCTTTGATGATGAATATTGCATCACTCCAGTAATAAAATATTCAGCCATACAAGTATCTCAGTAAGAAATGATCTTCCAAACAATATTTCACTTTTGTGTTTAATAATTGTTCATTAAAATTTTAACATATTTGCACTGTTTCAATTAACTGAGGACTAATAATGAGAATAGTGATAACTCAATCTAGAATTTGTTTTTAACATTTTGTGACTTATAATTACCAGAAATGAAAATTCAATTAAATTTCGGTTGAAGTTTTTATAGAAAAGAAGTATGATAGTGTGATAAATGGCCTTCAGACATCAAACTATATTACATTAGGAAAAAATTTCATGGATTAGATGAAATGGAAATACAAGTTCTAGATGAAAAAGGAGCAATACGAAGTTTCCAACTGTTAAAGAAGAGCATGTTCATACATTTTTAAATGATTGATGGTGGGTATCAAATCACTATGGTATTACAATTTCACCTGAAACATGTATTAAAAGAAGGAAAGTTTATTTTAAAATAATGTTTACAATAATCAAAACTTATATCCTTTGATATAATGAAAAAATTTTAAGGTCAACATAACAATGCTTGGGGGAGAGTTCAGAGTTTTCAAAATAATTTTCCACAATATGTAATAAGCAGAGAGGAAAAAAAAAAAAAGAAAATCATGGTGTAAGCTTTGGCTCCTACAGCTGCTTCTACATCTGACTGCAGAAGTCTTCCCTATAGCACCTGGCACACACTCAGGGAGACACAGAGCAGGATGCATGCGCAAAGCTGATGGAGAGATTTGGGAAGGCAGGTGAGGTGATGGCAGGGAGGCCACAGGAGTACACAGAAGGAAGAGATCCCAACAGGGCACAGGGTAGCCGCTCCCAAATGCTAGCCAAAAGGAGTAAAAGAGGGTGGGTCCTCTCATGATGCAAAGATTCAACACTGCCCAGGAACAAAGACATGACTCCAAGCAGAGGACAGCCAAAAACATCTTTTCAATTTCAGTGTTTCTAAAGGATGTGCAAAGAAAGCTATGGATCATATTTTTATTTCTGAGTTTTAATGTTTCTATTTCAGATTCAAGGAATAGTTTTTATTCCTTTAATTATTTCAAGGGACCCTTGAGTAACACAGATTATACACACACACACAGTTTTATTTTGTCCAAAATCTTTGTTAAGGCAAGGAACTAATTAAGAGAAACAGGGTATAGCTTGGTTGCTTTCTCCTAATATTTACTATTAGACTCTCATAACTTAGAAAACAATTAATTAAAATAGGTATAAAAAAGAAAAAGATGGCTGGGTGCAATGGCTCAAGCCTGTAATCCCAGCACTATGGGGAGGCTGAGGCGAGAGGACTGCCTGAGCCCAGGGGTTTGAGACCAGCCTGGGCAACTTGGTGAGACCTCATCTCTACAATAAATCAAAAAATTAGCCAGGCGTGGTAGCGCGCACCCAGTCTTCTTGGAAGACTGAGGCGGAAGGATCACTTGAGCCCAGCAGGATGACGCTGGGGTGGCCGTGAGCGTGCCATGGCACTCCAGCCTGTGTGACAGAATGAGACTCCAACTCAAAAAGAAAAAAAGGAAAAGACACCAGGAAATATAATTTTTCCCCACAAGTAGAAATCATAGCACGAAAAGTCAAGACTGGCCTAGTGATCTCACTTCTCTCTCGCCAAGCGATCTCCTGTACCTCCATGAGGAACCCTTGGTCCCTTACTTGTTGAATGTTTTTTATATAAAGAAAGTCTGCAATGGCATCCTACTGTGTGAAGCAATGAGGAGCAGTCACTCTGGCTGTGGATAAAATACCCCTACTTTCAGTCAGCTGGAGGGTCTCATTCAAGCAAGCATTCTGTGATCATTCAGTTGTGCTAGAGTTTGCAGCTCCTACTGCCCAACAAGAAAAATATTCCATATCCAGGCTAAATCTCTTTGATAGCCAGAAGAAACAGGAATTTAGCCATCAAGAAACTCTGATGACTTAACGCAGACACCGTTTAAATTAGACTACTGAACAGTTGGAAGGTGGGGCACAGGGCAGACAGCTTGTCTGTCAGACCATCAAGTGTTAGGGAGGAAAGAGGGTAAAGGGTCTGCAGAGGACAGAGAGATACAAAGACCAAAGAGCTCCATGGCTGTGTTCCAAACAGCAGCTGGCCCAACATGACTAGCATCACTCCAACCATGGCCTCCTCCTCACAAACCTAGACTATATTATTGACAGCGTACTTCATCCTGCGGGAAAGAGGAGAGATCAGGTTCAAAAGAAGGTAACCTAGCAGGGGCTATGTGCTTTACTGTCTCTAACTACAACACCTCTTCCAATTAGGCTAGAATCCACAGTTGTGAACTACTCTAGCGCTCTTAGAAGTGTGAAAGTCTTGCAATGGAAATATTAGTTTATTCAAGTAAAGATTTATCACAATCAAATCAAGAATTTTTCCTGGATTTGTCATTTTTCCTTCTTTCAACCAGCTGGGTTGGCACAGGGAATACTGAGATCCAATATCACATGTTTCTTTTCCTCTAGGAGCTAGTGGGTGGCAAAGACAAGGAAATAGATTTAAATACCACAATATGGTTCAGACTATGAAGAAAGCACTCATGGGCTACTGCAGGAGCTCCCCACAGGCTCTCCTAACCCAGCCTGAGGGGTCCAGCAAACCTCCAAGGAGGAAGAGACAGCAACAAGAAGTCTTGAGGGAGATCCAGAAGGGGAGATCCAGGCAGATGTAAAGGAGCACAAAGCCAGGGGCAGATCTCAGGAAGGGTAATGATTTGGCATGGCTAGAGCACAGAGGTATGAAAAGGAGAGGGAGACCAGTTGGTGAGGAAGGCAGAGACTGGATCATGACAGGCCTTGTATTCCATGCTAAGGTGTTTGACATTCAAGGCAACTGGGGAGCCATTAAGAAAGTTTAAGCACACAATTAGATCTGATGTATAGAAAGTCTCATTACCCAGTGGCAGCACAGACCTAGGATTATGGAGGGAGGAAGTCAAGGGCAGGAAGCTCAGTCTAGGCTGGTGTAGTCATCCAGGTGGGGAACACTAAGGTGGCAGCAATGGGGATGAGCAAGAGTAATCAGATGGAAGGGTGGGTATAGAGGTAGAACTCAGTACTGTGGACTGCCTGGCTGCAGTGGTGTGCTGGTAAATATAAGAGCTACACTTAAAAAAACAAAACAAAACACTGATTTGTAGCATTTGCCAATTCCATGGTTCAAAGATCTTCTATTTCAAGCCACCAGCATGATATCACTGAACCTGGAGCTGGAAAGAAGTGTGCAGTTTCTTGTAGGCCAGAGCAGAGTGAGCCCAGCACTCCTCCTGCTGTGGGGCCTGAGGAGAGTGGAGAGTCAGGAAAATGCAAAGCCTAGCCTGGCCTGGGGCTGAGCAGGGCAGGAAATGCAGAAAATTAACTGGGTTCATACATTCTGTCTGGGATACAGTGAGCTAGAGGACTCATAACTGTGTTGTAAGCAAGTCCAGCAGGCAGCTGCATACGTGGGTTTTGCAAAGAAAAAATGTGGTTAGACATGACAGTTGACATGAAAGTCATGAGGAACTGTGCAGACCAAAAAGAAAAGAAAGCAAAGGGGAGACCCTGGGAAATACCACATTAAAGGGGTGAGTGGAGGAGAAGAAGTTTATTACAAAGTCTGAGAAAGAGCCTACAGAAAGGAAAGATTTCTCAGGACCTATTTGCCAAAAGTCAATTCACCAAATAGCCAATTCTCTGATAATCATTTAACCAAAGAACTCATTAATTCAAGTGACCAATTCTACTTATTTTTAAAATCTATTTCTTTTAATCAATTATAAGGTAATTGTTCTTTAAATAGACTTGTTTTCAGCAAATAGACCTATAAGAAGTCAAAAAGAGGAGCTTTAGGCCACATGGAATAGCTGGTGACCACAAAAGTCGCAGGAGTGGGCCAGAGCCAAGGGAGGGAAAATGTCCACAGGTTTCCACAGAATGGCGGATGGGGAAGAACCCTGCAGGAGAACAAACAGAGAGAGAAGTACACCCAGCAGCACAGACGCTTTCACCAGCACAGCAGTGGAAAGGAACTGGGGCGGCGGGGAGGAGGGTAGGAAAGAGCTGGCTAAGTTCCCTTTTCTTGTTTTCTACCTGTGGGACTCAAGTGTGTTCACATGTTGAGTGGTAAGATCCTTTAAGGAGAAATTGAAGCAATAAACAAAGGAGTCAGAGTAACTGATGTTCTTATGCTCCAGAAGAGGAAGGGGAAGGAGATTTGGAGAACAGGTGAAGGGGGAGACAGTGCTCCCCAGGCTGTGTCTGCAACAGTCCTGCCTTAGGTTGTTCCCTTTGCCCATGACAACCAAGGTAGGAAATCCACTTAGATGCTCTTATGCATCATCCAAATCTTATCAGGACACTTTCTGAATGAAGTTGGTCTCTACTGTGAGTTCAGGAGAAGCAAAAGCCAAACCAGAAAGTAAGCCAACTTTGTAACTTACTTCCACAGCAGTATCATTAAGTGTCTGCAAAAACTTGGTTTTGACCCTCATTTTTCGTTGTTCCAATCTCTCAAACTCACTGCCACTTCCTTCCCTTGGTTATGTCCTGCCCCGAGGAAGAAATGAGTTTGTTGTACTCAACACATTAAAAACTTACTTCACAAGTATCCGGTGCCTACACTAATGTATTCTTCTTGTTTTTGGAAACATTTACTTTTCGTAAATGCAACCAAATCTTTCCAATTAAGTCAGTGGCCCACTTAATTAAAGACCACCAATATTACTACATACCTTGCCAATACTGTTACTTCATCATTACTGAGGTGTTATCAATTCTTAAATATGAATATACTTTCTTAAACATGCTTGGTTATTTTCTAGTCAATTTAGGATCTTCCCCAAATTAGAGCCTAGCAAGCAATTTGCCAAGAGCGTCAGGGACAGAATAATGTAGGACTCCAGTATCTTAAAGTAACATCCTTGTCACTATGACATCATTTAACAAATTCCTCCTGCCATGCTTGTCTATAGGAATCCAATTAAGATACACTGTATTGTATGTCTTACTCTATCTCTTCTTTGTAGCCAACAATCAGAGATAGTAAGATAAGCCAGGGATTGAAAAGAGGAGAAATCCCACACACACCTGGAAGGAACCACATAGATCACAGAATCCATAAAAATAAACTGGTTATTAAAGTGTGGTCAAAAGAAAAAAATATCTGCACCTAGTGTCTGGGTTCAATTCCACTCTCAATTGATATAACAGAGATAGTTAATGATGCTTTTATTTAAGGATTTTATTTTGCTTTCTTTTATATACTATCAAAACTAACAAATACTTCTCATCTTTTGAGAAATTATGGAAATATCAGGTATTAAAGAAAAATTTCTGACCCTTAGGGTAGAAGCTCCTTTTACAGAATGTATTTAGAAATAATACAGCTGATAGGTAAAATGAGGTTGGTATTTTGACCAGAAAATTTTTAAAACATAACTCAGAACAAAGGAAAAAAACCCAAGGAAACCACCATTAATCAATTACTTGGAGGTCACTAAAGGGGATTCTATTTCACCTTGAAAACAAAATCAAGTGGAAATTCAAGACTTGGGCTAATTACCAACATGAGTCTTTAAAAAAAAAAGAAAGAAATAAAAAAGAAGACATAAATTAGAAACCTACCGTCCGTCTGAGATTTACTGAGGAATATTGTGCTGGCCCGAGGATGATCTGAAGGATTGAATTCCATGTTCAAATCTTAAAAAAAAAAAAAAAGAAATTATATAAATAAACCATCTGATAACTAAGGACAACCAAGATTAACTTTCCATTTTTTCAACCATAAATTGCTAATATGTTCAAGAATTCTGGAAGCCTACAGTTATTGCGTTAATTGATTCAATGGAGAACACTGCTACTTAGAAATGTGAAAAAGTCACACATAAAAATGAGACACTTGGCTGGAGATCACTTAGTCTAAAAAACAAAAAAAACCTCCATTTTCTTTTGAATAAGGCTGCTTTGCACCAAGAGACTTCAAAACAGCAGGACAGAGTTATCACATGCACTAAAGAAGAGTTGGGTGCTACAACTGACTCAAAACTCCACAGCTAGGGACACGGCATTTCTTGTTAAAGACGATTAAACAGGATCAATACTTCAGCTATAGTTAGGCCGAATCAGCATCCACATATTCTAACTCACAATGGTTATTATTTTCTGAAAAGGCAAAACTTATCCTTTAGTGCAAAGACTGCAAATCGGTCATTTGTGGTCCTAATCTGGGCTATGAATCCATACTTCTTTATTTTTTTAAATTTAAGCCAACATATAAAAATCAAGAGTTTTCAAACATCACAAAGGGGGGAAAAATCCCTATTTTCAGCTTTTCTTGAGAAATCAGATCATTTGGCACCATCAGCCCCGCCCACTGGTCACATTCAGCTGACCCTAAAGCAGCTGGGGCCCCTTCAGATAGGACATGGATTCCAGCTCCCCAGGGACCACCCCTCTCTGTCTTTCTGACACTCGCCAACTGGTTCTCACTTTCCACACCTTCCTCCCCTGCAGGCATTTGATTTTACAATCCCTGCCTTAGGACCATCTCCAAGAGGTAGGACTTGTCAGTATGGTAAAAACAACTTAGAAACCGGTCATAAGAGTTTTTCCAGGTCAGAATGATTAAGCAAAACAGGAGAATTAGGGGAGCAAAGAAAGATTAAAATGGTCTTTAAATCAGCTTACAGCATCAGAATGAAAATTTTGGCTTCAATAAATTTGCAGAGATACCTAATCAATACCAATAAAAACAGACAGGACCTATCCATAGTTTCCATGCCTATCCTAGAAAAACAAGGTGGTCAAATAGACACTAGAGGAAGTAGCTCATCACTTATCCACATAGAGTCTCATTCTCAGCAAATTTCTGGAGTATACAATGTTTCCTACCTCAGCCACTGGCTTTCACTGGACTATGGTTCCTAACTTCTCATTGGGTACGCGATTAAAAAACACCTATTGAATCTTACACAGACGCGACTTCAATTATTTGGTCCTTCTTACATTATGCTACTTTTATTAAAGTTACACAGTAGTTTCACAGCTAAAAGCATTAAAGGGATTTGATGAAAGGAGAAAGATGAGCCAATGAGACACTGAATTTTTCAAACTTGCTTCAATTTGAACCAGGTAAAGTCAGGTGAGAAATTCTGTGATGAAAATGACTCTTTATGAGGGGGTTCCCTGATCAACTAGGAACTTGTTTTCAAAGGGGTTAAGTAACAAAATATGTTACTAAATTTTTTGAGGACCTCTGCATAACAAAATGAGGATAAATATGTAATCCTAACTATGACAGAGGTTGCTAACTTCCAAAAACCTTAACACACCATCCCCACAGAAAAGCATCTACTGAACATCACGCGTGCAGCACCCAACCACATGCCAGCAAGGTAACACTGGGAAGCCAATCCCCTGGCCTCCCTTAACACCCAGCTCAGACTCTTCTACCAGACCCATTTTCTTTAAGCCCACTTTTACTTTGAAAATACCATCAGTGGGGGTTTGTAGAGCACCACAAACAAGTGTGAAGCTTTCCTGTTTGGAACCAAAATTTTTTACACAAAATTGCCACTTATCAGGGAACCAGGACCCGGCTCTTAAGTCCAAGAATGTCCTGGGGGATTCTGTGCTATAATGTGGGGATTCTGTGCTATAATGTTCACAAGTCCTCAAAATTACTAGGATGAGGACATCACGGACTCTAAAAGAGGGCTTCCAAATGAGCATTTGTTATAGTACATAACAGTACTTCTAGATGGTATGCCACCAGGAAATAGTACATCAAACTCTATGCCTCCATCAAAAAATTGTGTGAAGAATATTTTATTGACATGAAAATATACTATATGTCATCAGGTGAGGAGAGGGGTATGATACTATCTTGGAGGTAAAATATGTGTAGGCATTGACAACATCAAAAGCGTATACACCAATGTTTTGCTACCTTTGAATAACACAACTGAACAATTTTTTTGGCTTTCTATTTTTTAAGTTTTCTGAGTTGAGCACACTTTTGTTGGTTTGTTTGTTTTTAACTTTTGTCATTTTAAAAGAACAATCTGTGAAACCTGATTTGAGATGTCAACAGCCTCTTGGTGGCTGGCCCACTTCTCCAGCACAGGCTGATGCTCCCAAGAGAGTCCCTAAAGTCAGAGGAGATGCACACAGCGGCCCAAGATGAGTCTCCCCTCAGCATTGTCCTCTGCTGTAGGAACTCAGGGCAAAACATAACCATTGAGAGCGACCCTGAGTGGAGGCACCCTCATCCTCTGTCCACAGCTCTGTTCCTCTTCTCTCTTCCTGCTCTCAACAGGGCCAGGGCGGGAAGGGCAAGATGACTGCTTGTTCTTCTGCGGGGAAGCCAAGCAGCAGGAATTGTCTCATACTTTCCCTATGAAAGGCAGCCACCGAGTGTGATGCCAGGAAACCACTGTCACAGGTTTCCTTCATGGCCAAGTCATAATTCCAGGTAGATGAGAATGTTCAGGTTGGGTGTGGTGGCTCACAGCACTTTGGGAGGATGAGGTAGGAGGATTGCTTGAGATCAGGAATTCGAGGCCAGCCTAGGCAACATAGTGAGACCTCATCTCTAAGAGAAAAAAAAAAAATCAAAAAAAGTATCCAGGAGTGATGGCAAATGCCTGTAATCATAGTATACAGGAGACTGAGACAGGAGGATGGCCTGAGCCCAGGAGGCAGAGGTGAGCCATGATTGTGCCATGTACTCCAGCCTGGGTGACAGAGTGAGACCCTGACTCAAGGGAAAAAGAAGAATGCTACTTGTGCCACAGGTGATATCTGATGGGTGACTGGCCAGGTATCATCTCTTCCCAGTGCAGTGACAGAGCAAGTCACAAAGGACTCAGAGAAGACTTCAAGACCAGTGCCTTGGGAGGCAGAGGCGAGAGGACTACCTCAGTCCAGGGGTTCAAGACCAGCCTGGGTAACTTGGTGAGACCTCGTCTCTACAATAAATCAAAAAATTAGCTGGGCATGGTGGCGCACACCTGTATTTCCAGCTACTTGGAAGGCTGAGGCGGAAGGATCGTCTAAAGCCCTGAAGGTTGAGACTACAGTAGCCGTGAACATGCCACTGCACTCCAGCCTGTGCAACAGAGCAACTCAAAAAAAAAAAAAAAAAAGGCCAGTGCCTGCAGTGATATTCACAGATGAAGCAAGTAATGCCCAGATCTTGATGAAAACTACAGTAATTACAATATGTACTCTAGCATGGGAACTCCCTTTTATAGGGAGCAAAAACTGGGGAAAGCCACAAGCCAAGCAAAAAGAACCTACTGTATCATTCAGACTTAACGCTCTGAAGTCAAGCATGACAAAATTGCAACTTTAGCCAGAAACAAAAAATTCCTTTGCTGTAGGGAGTCAGAAAGAATGACACCTCAAACATGTACCATGAGTTGAAAAACTCTGGGGAGGATGTGGCAGTTTCAGTTCAGCTGGGTGTTTCCAAATAACAAGTATTTAAAAAAAGAAATTCACGGAATAAACTAGAGATTATAGCTGAAATAAACTTCGCTGCTAAAGTACACTGAGCACTTGGCTAAAATCAGTTCTAACTGTGTACTACCAATTTTAAAGCACCAACAGAAACACTAATTGTTTGCATAATCCTCCCTCAATCCATCACCAAATCATTACTCCTCAGCCCCCCAAGTCCCCTCCTGGACCACTCAGATTCACCTTCCCAGTGCACAGGGAATGCCAGCTTTTCACACCTGCTCTCGTCAAGCTCTTGAAGTACCTCACATGCTAAATTGTCCAGAAGAAGAATTAATAACTTGTAAAATTGAAAGTGTCATTTTAGCAGAAACCACTGCCCTTACTGAAAAGAGTGACGCCCCCTGTAGTTTTTCCATCCCCAAGAGAAGACCTGCAGAGAGGAGCAGGCTGGTGACACCACACAGAAGCCACAGTTTGCCCCAAGGCAGGTCAGCATGTGGCCAGCCTCTGGGAAGGGCACAGAGAAGTGGTTATCCTGCATAGTCTAACCCACACAAATTTACAATTAATTCAGGGGGACAAGATAAGGTGCACAACACATTCGAGTGCAGGACCAAGTTAGTGAATAATGAAGAACAAAATACCTGGCCAAATTCTGTGAGACAGAGAATAAATAGTGTGCTTAAAACAACCTAGCTTAAACAAAGTACTGGACTCGTTCTAAGAGTCAAAAAGAAATATTGCATTTTTTTTCTAGCAAGGCTATTTGGCTGAATTCCACTAAACTGAACAAACATGTACTAGTTCCTTATTACATGCTAGGTTTTGTGATCAATCAAACAAAAGCAGTACCTCTTTAGAGTAGCACCTACCTATGTGCCTATCCTATTATCTACATGGACTATTTTGTGGCCCTAAAAATGCATTCTTGATTTTCAATGGGTTACAGTCGATTAACTGTGAGGTAAAATACATATTTAGCTATCTTCAAAATGCATCATATGATATTTCTATCGCATATTTATCTTCACAATTATATCGGGATGGGATAAGTTAGCATTTTATCAGAAACCATGGTATGACTACTAAGGGATCGTCAAGGCCAGTCCAGCCTGCATGGCTTTCCTTCATTCATTCATTCAACAAATAATCACTGTGCATCTATTAGTGCCAAGCACTGCTGAGTTCCAGATACTGACAATATAGAAGTCACGAAAGATCTTGATCGAGTCCCAGCCCTATGAAAGCATCCCTCTAAGTTGAAGGTGTGTGAAATACCAGCAGAGAAAACAGAAAGAATGAAAAACCCATCAAGAATGGCTCTATATACTCTGCAACCCACATTTAGAAAGTTTAAGTTAAATTCTCCAGGAGTTCTGGGAATCACTCATTCCCCAGAGAAGTTCAAACGGCAGAGCAGAAAAAACACATTTTATAATTTAAAGAATCTATATTTGGGTTCAGCCCTGTCAGTTCTATGTCCTTGAGCAAATTGTGATAGTACTTTGGTCTCATTTTCCTTATCTATAAAGTGGGCTGCTAATATGACTTAGAGGACTGCTGTGGAGATTAGGAGTTCATACATAAAGCATAGGCAGGATGTCTGCCACAAAATAGGGGCCCCATCAATAATGGGTATTAAAAACATTATGCCACAGTACCTAGCTCAGGGCTAAAGAAATAAAACTCTCAATACATAAATGTCAAACTTAGAGACACTAAAGACTGTTAACCTTCATTCCACAATTTCTGTTCTTTAAGGAGTGCTGGGTGGCAAGGATATTTAAAACTCCAGTGTTTCATATTCCTGATTTAGATTCTCCTACCTCTTAAAAGAATGACAAGATATATCTTACCCACAAACTGAACTCTGAGGTAGTGATCCCTGAGAGAGAAAGACAGTATTAAGGAATTCTATGGAAGCCCTTGAACTGACTTCAAACTAGTATTAAAAAGCTGAGTTTTGAACCATTGCTTCTTTACAATGACAATACCTATTAAGATACACAAATCAAAATGTCCATAAAATGATTGTTCTAAGGGTCTACTGCCAGACTTTGAGGTGAGAACTGAATATTTGGTCACACTGTTTCAGTCCATGTTTCAGCTGAGCACAAGGTATGCCATGATCCCTTTAGTCAAAATTAAAAAGAAATCAGCATGCTTGCTACCCGGTTTAATTCAGCAGTATTCTCCTATGTCAGGCAACCTAATTTTCTTCAGTCCTTCCCATATTTGTCACAGTAACAGTGATCCACAACTGTTCATCTCACCTTTTAAACTAGCATCAGGTTTACTTTGTGTCATAAAGGATCCAGATAATAAGACAGTGCCTAATGGCAGCAGGAGTCATTATCTATCAACTGACAGTCTGGAAATCTAGTACAAAGTAAACCAGAAACGTGTAGCAAGGTCTAAACTGCTCTAGATAGAAGAGAAGACTTGAAAGACAATCTGCACAAAACCAAAACGTCCCTCTGTCTCCTCCTTTCTCTGCACTGCCAGACACCAAGATGATTATCACTCCAATAAATCATCCCAAAAGACAAGTTGTCCATTTAGATCTAGACAATGTCAGCGAGCAGAGTCCAAGGGAGTCAAGGATTCTGTGATTCTCTGATAATTTCTGGAACTTCACAGTAGAAAGTCAATTTTTATTTGAAGCCCAACTGTGGTATGAAAATCTCAAACATTTAGTTTAGTTTTAGGTAGTCACATTTCTGAATCTGACTATGATCTGTAGGGCAATGATGAAATCAACAAATACATCCTGTTAATTTTAGACCTGATTGTTTCTTTTTCTTTTTCTAGTTACTATTGTTTCCCTGCCTGAAAATCAGTGATTATCTCCACTCACTGATGCCAATGAGACCAAATCAGGAGCTGACCTGGCTGGTCTGCCCCAGGAGGCTGCCCCTGGCAGACCTGAGCCCAGCAGCCTGCATCAGCATCCCGCCTACAACAACCATTCTTGCTGTGGCTGCTGCAGAAAACTGCTGCTACTGCAATTCTGATTAATTCTAAAGCCAGCTCTTCTACTCCCACTGATTCTAAGTTCATTCTTTGGATGATTGTAACATACTTAGATATGTTGTTTCCTACTTTCTTTTTTGGTGGAGGGTTCTTTTTTCCGCCCCTTCCCCCCTCTCCCACCTCAACTCACTCCGTCTCCCCCACTCCCACCCAACTCCCTCTGCCCCCACTCCTGAACTCTCACCCAACTCCTTCAGCCCCCCCTTCTGGACTCCTACCCAACTCCCATTGCCCCCTTCAGATATCCCCCAATAGCCCCCCCATGGTCTCCCCAGGGCACCCTCCCAGCTCCCTCCTCCCCAGCAAGCCGATGGGTCACCTTTGCACAAGGCGACGGGGATCCTGGGACTCCTGGGACTCGACCTCCTCCCCTCAACAGAACCCACACTCCCCAGGGGTCCCTGGGAAGTGCTCACCTGCTAGGTGTGGCCCAGCACACAACACTCAGGAGATGGAGGCATAAAGGGGGAGGCCCCACCACCCAGACAAAGGAGCACGTGACCGGGCACTCGACGGTCGTGCGTGGGTGGTGGCAGTGGCACATGGCCCAGGCACTGCCCCCCCCACGTACCCCATCCCACGGGGCCTGTGCACACAGTCTGCCGGGGCGCTCCTGGGACAACAGCGTGGATGGTGTCCACTGCCCAGGTCGGGTCCGACTGGGCTCCGGCCCAGTGTTTCCCACTTTCGCTCCCTTTCAGCTGGTGTCCCTTTCAGCTGGTGTCCCTGCAGCTGATACATGTGTCCCTACGAGTGCGTGTTTCTGTCTGCACCTCTACGTGCGTGGGCCTCAGGTCAGTCTCTGGGGGTGGGTTCATGTCTGGATTTATACGTCTCTGTGTACATCTCTCTGTGCACACGTACCCAACACTAATCCATCTGCTTTCTGTTTCTCCATCTCCCTATTTGCCTCTTCCTATCCCTCTTTCCAGTCCATCTCTCAGTCTCTTTTCCACCTGTTCTCTTTTTCTCTATATATTTCCTCTTTTCCTTTCTCCCTACCTAGTCCCTCTCTCTCCACTATCCTCTTTCTAATTTTCTATCTTGAGATACCTAATATTCTATCGTAAGATGAATCAAAGGAGATAGAGAAAGATCCTAAAGTTAAGGCTAAAGACAGATTACTCTGCCAATACGCAGACTAGGTAACCTGAAAGCTCTCAAGCTATATCCACTTAGAAATGAAGGTGAAATATAAGGCATTCCTTTAAATGCCTATAAGAGTGTGACAAGAAAGCAAGATAAATGGCCTGAGGCCCCAATCAAAGAGACAACTGAAGTCTTGGGCAGGGCAGAGACTACCTAGCTGTGTGAGGTGGGTTTTGGGTTTCAACTAAGGTGACACATACCTTGGTTCACACCTGTTATCCTGGAATAATTACTAATTCTCACCCCCTTTATTCTCAAAAGTGATCAAAATTTTAAAGTCACTTTATTTTAATGTTCCTGCAGGACAAGATATAAGACAGGAGTTGGAAGTGACAATTGTGCATAGAACCCTCAAAGGGCTATAATCACAGCAAAAAAAAAAAAACCAAAATGAATTAGGGAAAAAAAATCATCTATGAATCCAGATGAAAAGAAGGCTGGGCCTGGGAGGAGAAAAGTTGCCAAATGCCTCAGTAACTGCCTGTCTGTATCTCCTCCATACTTTTGGGCATTCTACTTCACACCTTTATTACAGGAAACTCCTGGAAATGAAATTCACACCAAATCGCTCAAATTATGATTTGTCTCTCAGAATTCCACCAGATTATGCCTTCTGATTACAGGCTCACCATCCAAAATGGCAAGACAAAGGAGGAAACAATTCTCTATGAGCAGAAGTCAAGAGAATCAACAAACATCAAGATAAGACCCTCAAGAACTTTAGATAATAAGGATGGGCACAGTGGCTCCTGTAATCCTAGCACTTTGGGAGGCTAAGGCGGGATGATCATTTGAGCCTAGAAGTTTGAGACCAAACTGAGCAACATAGCAAGACCTGTATTACCCATGCCTGAAGAGCCAGCAACTTTGGAGGCTGAGACTGGTGGATAGCTTGAGCAGAGTAGGGTAAGTAGAAGCTGCAGTGAGCTTCAATCATGCCACTGCACTGCAGCTTGGGCAACAGAATGAGACCATGACTCAAAAAACAAAGAACTTTAGATAATAGATACAACTGGATGAAGACGATAAAACAAATATGTGTACAATGGCAAAAAACACAAAAGACATAAAAACATAAGAGAAAAAAAGAATACTCTGAAAAAAGAAAAGGAAGTTTTTAAAAATAAATGTCTGTATGTGTGCTCATATATATACTTATAAACATGTATATAAAAGCATATAGAGCCGGGCTCGGTGGCTCAGCCTGTAATCCCGCGCCTTTGGGAGGCTGAGGTGAGTGGATTGGCTGAGCCCGCGGGTTCGAGACCTGCCTGGGCAGCGAGACCTCATCTCTACAATAAATCAAAAAATCAGCCGGGCGTGGTAGCGCATGCCTGTAATTCCGGCTACTTGGTAGGCTGAGGCGGAAGGATCGCTGGAGCCCAGCAGGATGAGGCTGCGGTGGCCAGGAGCGGCCACTGCACTCCAGTCTGGGCAACAGAGTGAGACTCCAACTCAAAAAAAAAAAAAAAAAAGCATATAGTACTATAAACTGAATATGTGTCCCCTCCCCCAAAATTCATATGGCAAATTCTGGCCCCCAATGTGATGGTACTTGGAAGTAGGACCTCCGGATGGTGATTAGGTCATGAGGGCAGAGCCCTATGTGTGAACAGGATTAGTGCCCTTGTAAAAGAGATCCCAGAGAGCACCCTGATCTTGGACTACTCAGGCTCTAGAACTGTGAGAAATAATTTTTTTCTGTTGTTTATAAGTTACTCAGTCTATAATACTTTGTTACAGCAGCCTGAACAACTGAGAGAGAGAGAGAGAGAGAGAGAGAGAGAGAGAAGAGAGCGCATGCACAAGCGAGAACAGAGTCATTGAACTCTGAAACTCTCAACAAATAAATAAAACTGCAGAGTATATACACCTGGACATAGAACTGGCAACCTGAAAACAGATCTGAGGAAATTACTTTAAATGAAGCAGAGAGAGATAAAGAGTTACATTGTATGGAAAGAAAAAAGTCCAACTAATAGGGGCTTGGCACTCATAACCATTCAGGATACAAAGACATTTTGCAAACCCCTTTAATCTAATAATGGCTACCTGTCAAAAAACCTACAGCGATCCTCATATGTAATGGTGAAGCATCAGGGGGCATTCTCCTTAAGTCAGGAACTAGACTGGGATCCAGCTGCCCTCAACATTGTATGGGAGGTCTCAGTCAATGCAACAGGACAAGAAAAAATAATATAAAAGGAATCTGCTGAATTGAAATTATTGTTATTTGTATATAATCATCTACACAGAAAATACAAGGGGCCTAAAACATCTGTTGGTGCTAAATACAATACAAATTAACATACAGGAATCAATTTTATTCCATTATCTTAACAATAGCATTCAACTAAAGGAGCAGTATATCCCTTCCTTTTCCCTAGGGGTGTTCAGCAGTGTGTGGAGACATTTTCAGCTGTCACAGTGTCAAGTGGCTGCTACTTGTCTGTACCACTGTCCCACACAATGAGAAACTGTGCCTTCCAAGGCTAACAGGATATTCACTGAGAAACATGATAGCCTAGAGCAATAAAAAAATTGGCAAATATAATGACAATACAAAAATATTCCATTTACTAAGCAACAAAAACAGACATTAAACAAAAGATGTATAAGACCTTATGCAGAAAATTATAAAATTTTATAAACAAGCTAAAATAAGTATATCTGTTTATGTATAGAAAAAATCTTCCACATACATGTAGTACATATACTCATCTATACCTACAGATGTTCACACGTGCACATGTCCTGCCCCATGTCAGACCACATGCTGTGTGTTGAGCTGGGCACATGGCAGCAAACATGACAGGCATTGTCCCTGCTCATAGAGTTATCGATTTAAGTGTTGAAAAGGTTAAAGATTATTTCTGTCTGGTCACAGCTCATATTACACACTAATTTTTCTTTTTTCTTTTTTTTTTTACTTTTTGCGTTGGAGTCTCACTCTGTCACCCAGGCTGGAGTGCTGTGGCATACTCATGGTCACCCCAGCATCAACCTGCTGGGCTTCAACGATCCTTACACCTCAGCCTTCCAAGTAGCCGGAACTACAGGCGCGAGCTACCACATTCAACTAATTTTTCATTTACTGTAGAAGCAAGGTCTCATCAAGTTGCCTAGGCTGGTCTCGAACCTGTGGGCTCAGGCAATTCACTCGCCTCGGCCTCCCAAAATTCTGGGATTATAGGCTAAGCCACCAATCCCGTCCCAAACTAATTTCTTTAACTTTAAAATTTAACCAACATTCAGTGTGGCTTTTCCAGGATCCTGGCCTCAACCAACACTGCTCCCCTTTGAACACTGGACCACCTACTCCCACATCCACTAGAGGGCAGATGAGGAAAACCACGAGAAAGCTATGCAAAGTCAACACGAAGGCAGAACCAGACAGTGGGAGACCCAGAATACATGCTAGTGCCTGTCACTTCCATATTAGTGTTGATGGAAGCATGGGTGCAAAGAACACATCCCAGAACACTGTGTTATATCCACAGTGCTGGGGACACACAGGCTCTCACAGGTTTCCACGCTTGGGTCATCACTCCTACAAAACCGGCTGGCCTTGTTTCCCACTTCTCTTCACCTTATACCTTCTGCTCCAGCACCACACAACAGTCTTTCAGTTTTTCACAGGCTTGGCCAGGTTATCCCCTTTGCTCTGAGTGACCCCTCTATGCAGGGCCATCTGGGCCTCTGGTTCCTACCTCAAGTCTCAGGCCAGCTCTATGCCCTGGAAGTGGAAGACCTTCCTGACTCACCTATGTTTGCTTTCCTGCCTTCTCCTCCCCTTCCACCAAGCTTAGTACATACCTGTGTATTTCTTATGTCCCATAAACATGACTTTAAATGCATGTCCCCCTCATCCCCCCGAAACACGCATTAACTACTGAAAGAAGTCAGTGAGTGAATCCAAATGTCTTCTATATGCCACCAAGGCATGGACCAGACACGTGGATTAGCAGATATTTCAGATACAGTCCTTGTTCTCAAGGAACCTCTAGCCACAGGACATGCGCATGCACACACACACACTTCCGCAGATAATCCTGAAGCAATCCAGAATACAGGAATGACCATACAGAGAGCAATGATGGGCAGTAATCCGGGTTTTACTGATGGAGGGAGATGACTTCACAGAACCGATGCGATTTTGGTAGGCCTGAAAGAGAGCTGGGTTTGTATTTGGAGGAACCTGCTCGGAGAAGATGAATCTTGACCAGAAGTAAGAGGACAGGTCAAGGCACATGATGGACAAAGAAAAGCGTTTTCAGAGACAGTCAGTAGACATGCAAGGCTGGATAGTTCAGGAAGAAAAGCTGCAGAAAAGTAAAGCAGTAAAGGTGGATTCAGGCCAGACTGTGGAAAGCCTTGGGTGCCAAAACAGGAAACTGTATTTTTCCTAAGGACAAAGAGGGACAAGTTGTTGATGACGTTTCAACAATTCAAATCTGACTGCTGGTGTTTATGTTTAGAAGGACATTCACTGAAAGAAAAAAATGTGAAGGTGTAGTGATAAGTTGAAATTCAGAAAAGGGAGAAGATAAAAATTATGCATTAGATAGATATGTATGATGGCCTTACTGAGTCCTGAGACAGAGAGACGATACAGGAAACAGCCAGTAGGGCTCATGAACCCTGGCACAAAGGCTGGGCTCAGTCATCTGTCAGTGGAATCAGTTCCCCTTTAGGACAGGGATGGTACTCACTCTACCATGCGTAAAGTCCAAATGTTCACAATAATTAACAAATAAGTTGAACAATGGAAATAACATAAAAGAATGATCAAGTGAAATAGCTCTTCTCAACAACTTAATAAAAGCTAGCAAGGACCACATTAACTCAAATGTAGATGAACACAAAGAGAAAGAATCTCCTAGCAACCATCCTCTCCAGAGAGGCACAAATTAGTGCTATCACAGAAACAGGAAAAATACCACTTGGATCACTGATATTTTTCTTTTTTTTGAGTTGGAGTCTCACTCTGTCACCCAGACTGGAGTGCAGTGGCCGCTCCTGGCCACCACAGCCTCGACCTGCTGGGCTCTGGCAATCCTTCCGCCTCAGCCTTCCAAGTAGCTGGAACTACAAGGCGTGTGCTACCATGCCTGGCTAATTTTTTTTGATTTATTGTAGAGATGAGGTCTCGCCAAGTTGCCCAGGCGGGTCTCGAACCCGTGGGCTCAGGCAATCCACTCACCTCAGCCTCCCAAAGCGCAGGATTACAGGCTGAGCCACCGATACCGGCAATTGATATTTTAATACCAGGCAAATGACTAGGTCTTTTAACCATGGGGCAACACCAATGAAACCTACTGTTGCGTATAACTCAAAAGTGTCTGAAATGACACCATTCAGGGTCACATGTCACTTGAGTCTGCTATCATTACTCAACACGGCAGTCAAAAAATATTTATTGAAAATCAACTCCGTATGAATATTGTGTATAAAAACACAATGGAGAAAGACCCTGCAGACCCCCTGGGATTGAAGCCTGGGAGTGGAGCATGAGACAAGTCAGTCCGCAGTAAGGAGTCCTCTGCTTGGGGTAAGTGCTATGACAGAACCAATGAGAGGGCTGGGGCTTGCTGAAAGACAGGTTAGTTGGCCAGGCTAAAGGGGAGAGGAGTACCATAGGCAGAGTAATTGGTAAATATCAAAGTCATAAAGGTATGACATAGGATGATTTTCCAAGGAGCATACTGGGCCTTTTAGACACACTGTTCAGAGAGGGGAGTTATTGAGGAAGGGGAGTGACATGATCAAATACACACTTTTTAAAAAATTCTGGTGAAAAAAAAAAGGAGGGCAAGTCTGGAAGGTAGGGTGTCAGGTGGAAAGAGGGTTAGAAGAAGCAGACAGATTTGAAGATGTTACAAAGAGGACAGAAGGTACCTGGTAAGTGTTAAGAGGTGGAACACAAGGAGACAAGGAAGCAGATAAGGATAGGACCATGCACCAGACCACGCACTCAGCAGTTGACAATAGATAGGACCATGCACTCAGCAGTTGACAATAAGACCATGCACCAGAATAGGCACAGAGGAGGGAATAGGTAAGACCAATCTGTGGGTATTACACCCATTCACTTTCAGCTGAGCTAATGCCTGATACTGCTCCACTCTCCCATTTCCTAGAACCTTTTCCTTCAAGCTCAACAAGCTGGCCTGCGACATCTCCTGCATCAGAGGCATGCCAAGCCAGGGCAGCAGGTTCCTGCAGCTCCCCCCAACGTTTACTCTGTGGTACTAGTGCTAGCAGGCATGACCTTTATGATCTAACTTCTCCGTGGTGACCAAGGAGGAAGTCAATGTTACGAACATACTTCCCACTTCAGGCTTACAACTGGCTATTTTGGAGCAAATGATGGTGTAAATTTTAAGCTCTCAAAGTATTTCTTTATCATCTGCTTACATCCATAAATTACTGAAGGAGCTTTGTTTGTTTGCTTTTTCTTTTCTCTCCAAGTCGAGGATGTGTGGCCAAATTTAATAATCAGTTTTTAAACCATTTTAATAAATCTGTTTTAAAAGTTGGGCTTGGCATTCACTTCCTGAGGTTTGGGTAGATGATATCATTTGTTATCAAATTGCAATCTCCTATCTTCATTGATTCTTCTTCCTTTCTAAACTTGGTGCTGCCAGGGTTTCACTATTCATTACCTTCCACCAGTTTATGCCTCTCTAGAATCCAATCACCAAAGTCACTGATTCGTCTTCTGAAAGACTCAGTAATTTACATACACACGCATATATCTTGCAACCTACTTTGGATCAGCTGAGTTGGCATATTCTATGTCCATTGTTACTGAGGTAATAAATGCTTTTTAAAAGTTAACTCTGTGGGTAACCAAGAGCAAAGGGAAGAAATTAATGTTTACTGAGCATCTACCACGTACCAGGCCTTTGACATAGCTATTTAATCCTCACAGGTACCACTTGAAATACACATTATGAACCCGATTTTTTAAGATAAATAAACAGAGAACCAGAGAAGGTAAATGATACAAAGCCAGACACCTCATGGAGAGCAGAACTGAGGCGGAATGCAAAACCCTAGCTCCATTTAATCCCTCAGTGAAAGATGTCACAAAGAAGCCATGAGGATCAAGAGACTCCATCTGCCAAAAAACAGTGCTTTCACCGTGCAGAAATCCCCAGTTCACCAGCCGGCCGTACATTCCAGAAGTATCTTCGCAATCCTCTCCCCAAACATCTCTAATTAAAGTACAATGGCTGATGTACACTGCAATGGGGGTAGAGGTGGGGGGTAAAAACGCCACACCTCTCTGCTCTGTCTTCCTCCTGGCAAGGAAGCAGGGCCATGCAGAGATACCTGATAAAAGAAGCCCTCCTGATAAGGGCACCACACTGCCATCACAATGTCGGGCACACTTGCACACGCCACTGATCTTGGACACCCAGACCCCACTGCGTTTCTACAACCAGGAGACTGGGGGCCCTTGGGATAGTCCATGCCTAAGTCTAGTATTTCAGGCTGGCTCAGTCAATAATCAGCCCCTCTCACCCCTTCCTACTGCTTCCCATTCCCACACCCCTTCCTCAGTTTATAAGATGTCTGAGCCCAGCCTCTATACACGAGTTCCAAGGATAACAATCCTGTATTCTGTTCATCTTAATATACACCATGGGGCTTGGCACAGACCGTCACTTGCCACGTATGCTCTATGAATGATTACATGACAAACAGAACAAGAGAACCTGATTTAGTGCAAGAAGGAAATAACTGAGAGGAGTATTGTGATGCCTTACCACGTCCCAGTACTGTGCGGACACATTCAGGAAAACGCTATGTAACAGAATGGATAAAATAATAAATATGTTCCACAAACATCCATGCTGATTAATTCCTCTGAGCTTCTGCTAAAGGTATTTTCTTTTTTTCTCTCCCATTTGTTCAAATCCTATTTATAATAACAACAGCATGTGCTTACCAAGTGGATGTCATTTTCCAGGCACGGGCACCCAGGCCTTTCACCTACATGACATCCAATTTCCACAAGACCCTGAAAGTTGACATAATTATTTTCATGATTTAAAAAAAAAAGGCTCAGAGATTTTAGAGAACATTCCCAAGCTCACACAGCTGCCAAACGGTGGGAAGACTCTAGGCCAGGGAGATCAAGGAGCTCTGCCTCAGCAAAGGCCATTCTTCCCATCACACAATGGGTACCTCACCCGTGAAGCCACCTCTGGCATCACAGAGTCTCTTAATATCCCCTACTCTTCCACCAGCATGCAATAGAGGTCTTCATAATTTTTGTGTCTTCATTTCCAGACTATCAGATGTTGTTTCAAGCTGCACTAATATATGTCTACCTCAGCCAGCAATTCTACTTTCTTTTTGTCCTTTTAATCAGCTTGGAATGGGGAGATGAGTTAGCTACACTTACTAGACCTGATGTGACGTGTCCCTCCACGTATGCAGTACAATGATTGCCCCAAGTAAATGCTCACTCAATGTTTGAGTAAGCAATGGATATATTAAGAATCTGCCCATTCTGTGACCTCCAGCAAGTTGTAATTACGCAATGAGAGCAGGCTCTCTGAGGGCTGAGCTGTTGTAGGACCTGGAGAGGGCACAGCACCATTTCCCAGCCCCTTTATTAGCCTGGGCGAAATTCCAAGACACCCTCTACCATACTACTTCCTACAAACGCCTATAAAATACAGACCCGCCCTGAACACTCTGTGCCATGGTGCCTATGACGAAGTGTCACTCATTCCTCTCTGCCTTTATAAGAGATTCTAAGCTTTTAGCCAATGGTGCCAGCCCAAGGAACCTCCTGCCGCTCAGCTCTCCTCTCACCATGTGCATCTGGTGCATCTGCGTGTCTCAACGGAGGAACCCCAACTGAGCAGATTTCCATCTATTTTTACCCTCCTCTGAACTAAAACTTTAACAATCCATTAAAATAAGCTTCTTTTGTACAAAATGTGACGGGCTTCCCTACGCACACTAAGCAGTGTTCTTCACTGCTTTGAGGCCCTAGGGAATGGAGGCGGCTTCTGCATCTAAGGTTTGACCTTTTGTCCCCTGCCTTCCTGACTGCCCCTCTACAGGTTCCCCTCCGTTCTCTGCTTTGAATCAACCAGGGACTGAGAAGGGGAGCTATTTTACTCTTTAGAACTGAAGGCAAAGAGGAGCCTAAGGATCCAACTAGGGAAAAGCCTGGTTCCCTGACACTGGAAGCTCCCTGAGAAAAAGATGTGCACCCAGGCTAGGGAGCGCTGGGTTAGCATTACATGGTGCACAATTCAAGATGGGTTTCGCTCACACTCGTGCACTCACATCTCCTGTATTCTAGGCTACTGACAGGGGAGGTAAGTGACTGGACTTATCACCTTGTCTTTCATCTGCCCTCTATCACTTTCCAAACCGGAATGTCATCTCTGAGGGTGGGGATCCTCTTCTGTCTTGTTCACTATAGAACCCATAGTGCCCAGGACAAGGCCTAACAGAAAATCTCGGTCATACAGCACACCCAGAAAGCCAATACTAGGGTGCCCATATCCCACCCCACCTCCAGCCCTCCACCTGGATTTTTAGTAACTATTTGTTGAAGGAGGAATAAACAATATATCTAATTAAAATTCCTCTTCTACAATTAACATCCACAATTCAGAGTCGTTTACAAACTCTATATAGGCTGGAACAAACAAATTCAGAAAAGAATTCCAAAAAATTATGGCAGCAAGAGAAAGCTGAGATTCTTTCCCACTCTAGAGAGAGAGAGAAAAAGTACCGTGTCACCAAAGCAGCAGGTGGAGGTGTGTAGCCTCCAGGATCAGCAGCTCTGAAGTGTGACTGCTGGAGTCTTTCAGGACACTGATGTCCCTCTAGCCCACTCCCTGTACCTCAGTCAAGTACAAGTACACAGAAACTGAGCCCTAGCAAAACACAAAGCACAACATTTTCCCCTTGTAGGGAGGAAGGTACTGCTTCTAATGTTTTTTAAACAAAGAACAGGTACATAACATGTCCTACTCTATATCTTCCCCCACTCAAAAAAAGTAGAAAAGATAGACCAAAAAAAGAAATAAATAGAATAACAGGAGGAAAAATTTTAGAAAGAATCCAACTCATATTTATGCATTTATGATTTTCCCGAGAGTTTAAAAATAAAAGTCTGGAGTTGGATTACAGTAAAATAAACATGCAGAATCCAGCATGAAATGAAATATAGACCTGCTTGATGATCCAATTATAACTGATTTCTAGCAAGGCACATCATCGGCCCAAAATCCTCACAACACGAGGAGGGAAGGCCACCCGGTGCCGAGATCTGCCCATCCAGCAAGGAAGAACAGGCAGGGTACACGTGCTGGAGACCTAGGGACAAAATGATCACAAGATGAGAATGGGAACACTGATTACACACAGGACTGAAATAAGGCAGTCATTACCACAGATCTTAATGAGTATTAAGATCTCTGCAGAGAAAGATAGATACACGTAGATAGAGAAAAATCTTAACACTGAAGCCATGGCTATAAAATCAGAAATCATCTCAAAGATAATGAACAGAAGAAAACACATAAAGAAACAAAATAGGCTGGGTACAGTGGCTTATGCCTGTAATCCCAGAACTATGGGAGGCCAAAGTGAGAGGATTGCCTGAGCCCAGGAATTTGAGACCAGCCTGGGAAATCATAAATGCATAAATATGAGTTGGATTCTTTCTAAAATTTTTCCTTCTGTAATTCTATTTATTTCTTTTTTTGGTTTATCTTTTCCACCTTTTTTGAGTGGGGAAAGATATAGACTAGGACATGCTATGTACCTGTTCTTTGGTACATGGAGAGACCTCATCTCTATAATAAATCAAAAAATTAGTCAGGCATGGTGGCGCGTGCCTGTAGTTCCAGCTACTTGGAAGGCTGAGTTGGAAGGATTGCCTAAATCCACTATGTCGAGGCTACGGTAGCCGTGAGTGTGCCACTGCACTTCAGCCTGGGTGATGGAGTAAGACTCCGACTCAAAAACAAAAATAATTAAAAAACAAAAAATAAATAAGTTTTAAAAGGATATACATCAAACATGGAAAAAAAGAACATATATTCAGGACAAATATAGTGGAACTGACCTATAAGAGAACCTCAGTTGGGCAGTTAAGCCAAAATGTGAATTTTCAGGATTCAGAAGAGAACAAAAAACTGGCCCACTACTTGAATCAGATGATATAATATTAACAGATGATAGAGAAAGCAGAACAATTCAATCTCTTTTTGGAGCCATATATATCCCACAGAATCTGAAGGTGATGTTTTTGATCTGTGTGCGCCCTTCTAGGTCATGTTTATGATTCCTGATGGTCAAGTTCACAGTGACATCTGCTACTGAGAAAATCATCTACAGAATTTTCCTCACTTTCGGACCTGATGTATAACTTACATTTTAAAAAGAAAAAGAAAATTAAATCTAGAATTTACTTCCTACCTCATTCTGTAACTACCTTCCAAACATTCTGATCCTGGGGAAAGAAGAAAGAAAGGGAATAACCATGGGCTTTGGGGGTCACCTCAGACACAAGGAAATGTGATGCATAACTAATGACAAAATGTGCGATGTGACTACCAAGGCAGAGCTGTTCTGAATTTAATCAAGTCTGCCGAGCTTTGGAAGGATGGATAATAGGCAGCCAGATGGACAAGATCTGCATTCAGAAAAGCTACACTGGAAGACAGACGAGTATGCCTCAGAATCCTGCCATCGATGATCTGCTGCCCAGTTTAATAAAACCTGAATTAAGCAATCACAAAAACAAAAATGCTTAAACAATCCATTTCATTTGTAAAGCTGAATCAATAATAAGGCAATTAGCCCAGCACAACAGAAGCTCCTTTTTAATTCTTTTTCGTTCCATCTGAGTGCCCAAGAGCACACTGCTGCCCCAACAGGCTCTAATCCAGGTCGCACTAGAGAGACAGAGATACAGAGGGAACAAGATGTGAATCATCTCTCCATAATGCTCCAGTGGACAGTGAACGCATCTTTACAACCTTGAACACGTGCGTGAGTACAATTATACACACGCCATTGCACACACCAACCATCACCTTCCTGCAAAACCTGAGCCACTGAGACATGGGAGCAATGTTGAGAGGAAAAACGCGGGCTGTGATGCATGTTGTCTTAAGTCACCACGGCAATAAAAGAAAAATAATGCCAGATGATGCTGGTGTGGATGTTATGGGGGCCCTGAGAAAGTCCCTGAGGTGTCCTGGTTTGTTAACCTTGTAAATAGTGTTCAATAAAATACGCCAGAAGTCACAGGCACAACACTGTGGTCCTGGCTCACCTCCTCTCAAAGCCCAGGGAAAAGAGGTGGGAGGAAGGGCAGGGGAGCTGGCGACCACGGAGCCTTCTGGATGCTGTCCTGTTTGTGATCCTCAGGCTGTCAAGGCCCCACTGTGCACTTGAGGGAACTGCAACTAAGAGGGAGCACTTGCCCAGGATCTAAGGCTATGGTGGAGGAGCTGGATTCAGAGGCCCCCAGGCAGGCTCATTTGCTGAGCCTCCATGTGCGGGCTCAGCTAACAGTGACCTCCTGGACAGTATGTTTTTCCTGTTGTTTGGTGGAAGAGGAGGCAGGGCCCTCTGGTAGATTCCTTGTGCCAGAGTACAGGAGGGGAAAAATCTACACTTATTCTGTTGTTTTCCTACTGCAATCTCCAGGCTTGGTGAAATTTGATTTTTAAGACAATATTTTTTTCAATTCAAAATCAACAAAATGTCCTTCTTATTTTTAAATTCTAGTCAATCACACAGTGGAGAAAGGTTTTGTTGGAAGGTACTGCCAGCTTGCTGTACAAGCACTCCCTTGGCCCTCCTCTTATCCTAGCAGAAGCATCTTGGTAAAAAGGATAGCTCAACAAGAAAGCCGGAGGAAGGCTGCCACAAACAACACATCCGCCTCCAGGCCAACAAAGGGCACTCTGGCACGGAGACCTCTGCCTTCCACACCACGCACGCCACCTCCCTGGCTGGCTTTCTCCAAGGGAAGTAATCAAATTGGAATTTTTAACTGATTCTTCCCGTGGCTGTGAAAGATGCTTCGCCACTGATGTGAACTTGCTTTCCACTCCTAGCTCTTCATATTCACGATCAGATTCCACTGCTTTAGGAGACAAACTTCAGATGGCAAAGTTGCATTTCACCCTGGTTGACTTCTGCTTGTCGTACCACAGCTCCTGGGGGGGGGGATCACAGTCCAATCCAGGGGAAGCACCTTTCAGTAAACCTGTACTTAACCAATGTGGTGGAGTCTTTCCTGTAGATCGTGCGGCTCTCCTCCAGATGCCCTGTGCCCTTCAGGAAAACAGAAGCTGGAGTCCTTCTATGTGCCAGACTGTGAAACGTGGCTCTAAGATGCTGGACCTGGGAGTCACCAAGAGGTGGACATGTCCAAGTTTGACCACTAATAGTTGTGTTGCCCTTGGACAAGATATTTACCTTTCATTATGTCTCAGTTATGGACAGGACAAAAGGTTCCAGGATTCCTACCTACAGCAAAGGCAGCCAGGGGAAAGAGCACGTGTTTTGCCAAATTCACTGTCGGTCATAGTATATAATACAGTGTTTCTCAAACTGTAAGTTGGGCCCTTCAGGAGATTATGGAATCAATAAATTCAGAAAAGTTCAGAACATAATAAACAATATGAAGGGAATCAGGATAAATACTATTCCATGTGTCCTTATCAATATGAAACAGATTTGGATTCAATGTGGAAAATGTGTGTTTTTTACTATAGGTCTCATCCAAAAAATTGGTAAGCCACAAGCATAGCAGTAAAACACCAATATAATTACTAGAGATACTGCCTAACCATAAAAAAACCTTAAATATGCAAGATTTCCTTTCACCTACTGATTAAAATCCTTTAAAGAAATCACTTGAGAAAATAAATTTAAAAGACTTCAAAAAGAGCCAGGCTCGGTGGCTCAGCCTGTAATCCCATGCCTTTGGGAGGCTGAGGTGAGTGGATTGCCTGAGCCTGCGGGTTCAAGACCCACCTGGGCAATTTGGCGAGACCTCATCTCTACAATAAATCAAAAAATTAGCCAGGCGTGGTAGCGCATGCCTGTAGTTCCAGCTACTCGGAAGGCTGAGGCAGAAGGATTGCCGGAGCCCAGCAGGTCAAGGCTGCGGTGGCCGGGAGCGGCCACTGCACTCCAGTCTGGGTGACAGAGTGAGACTCCAACTCAAAAAAAAAAAAAAAAAAAAGACTTCAAAATAAGCCTACCAAGTGCTTCCAAACGTAGACATCAAATAAGCAGCTTTTGCTAATTCAAATATTAGTATCATATATCTGGTTATATAGTAATTTTGTAGATTGCACCTAAAACTTTGAGTCATTAATTCCACTCCTAGGATTCGACTCTACTGAGATGAACTAATGTGTAGACAAGGTTTAAGGAACAAAGATGCTCATTACTGTGTTATTTATAATAGCAAAATGAAAACAACAACCTAAATGTCCAGTAATAAGGGACTGAATAATGGTAACAAATTTGTTAAATGGAAAATTATGTAGCTATTTAAATATTTTTATAAATTTAATATATTTTTAATTGGCAAAATATTTCTGTTTATCATGCTAAGTGAAAAGGAAGATATAAAATTTTATATACAGTGTCACCATAAATATATGTTATATAAATTTTGGAGATTTGGGTTTTATTGTTTTGGTAGAGGTGGTTTTATTTTAAACAAATCCAGCTTTTAAAAGTACGAGAAGAAATTACATATTAATGTTCACAGTAGTCCTCTTTGTATGAGGCAAGAACAGGAGCTTTTTTTTCTTTACTTTTCTGTATTTTCCAATTTTTTTCTAGTAGGCACATTTAACATTCAAAATGGAGAGAATGATTTAGTAAACCTTTCCTTTTTAAGTATACTGGCTCCATAGAGCTTTCCAATCTCGCCATTATATTTCCAACCTCAGAGGACAAAAAATATATTTTAAAATAGTGAGAACTTCAGCAGTCACTGAGAGGGAAAGGAAAAGGGGCTGGTAGGAACTTCATGCCATGAAACGGGAAAACAAACATTAAAAATTAAACAAGTAAAGGTTAAATCTATTTACCTCTGAACAAGAATACTGTTTCATTCTAAGATAAGCTGGGTTATGCTTGGTTTGAGAAAAACCAAACTAAATTTTATTACTGATCTGACAGAACTTAAAAAGCTGTTTTGACTTATGAGTAGGAGGAAAACAATCTGTTATTTCATTTTTCATTTCTGTAGCATTTAATGGCCTGAAAGTATATGAAGAGACCAACAAATAGTCTCAGTTACAGAACTAATAATTGCAGAAATCTCTCCAGTCACTCTAAATCTCAAATGTGGAATGCAGAACTGTTATAAGAGGAGATTTTCAGCCTCACAGCCAACAATAGCATCTTCAATATGTAGAGTCATCATTTACCATCTTTCTCTGGTGTTCAACAGGACAAATGCTATGCTATCCCTTCACTTGTTCCCTATATAAATTAATTCATGTAGGAACAAGAAGAAAATTACTAACTTAATAAATCAGACAAAATATTAGTCTGATCTTGGCATACATCACTATTCGAACTACTAAAGAGTAAAAAGGGCTGGGAGTGGTGGCTTATGCCTGTAATCCCAGCCTTCCGTGAGGCCGAGGCAGGAGGATTGCTTGAGCCCAGGAGTTTGAGACTGGCCTAAACAACGTAGTGAGATTTCATTTCTACAAAAAAAAAAAAATCAACAAATTAGCCAGGTATGGTGGTACACACCTGTAGTCCCAACTACTTGGGAGGCTGAGTAGGAAGAATCGCCTAAGCCCAGGAGGTTGAGGCTATGATAAGCCATGATTGTGCCACTGCCTATGTGGCAGAGTGAGACCCCCACCCCAGACTCGAAAAATAAAGAATAAGAAGGAAAGACCTTGTCTTTTAAATTAAATAAATACATCATTGTAATACAAAGTTAAAATAAAGCATGAGTGAAAGAAACTCTGCCAGGCCCAATGGCACTGCCAAGCAAGCCCCCATGGAATGTGAGCAGAGGTACCAGAGGGCAACACCTGCTGCAGACTGGGGAAGAATGGACAGGACAGGCGTCCACTACCACTTGTCTCTGCCCAGGCCAGCCCCTGGGGCAGGGAAGTAGCTACCTGCTGGGCTGCACTACTTTAGAGGTGACAGACACCCAAGCCCCAAGGTTGCCCCCAGTTAACAGGCTGGCCCTGGGTTGGCCCCACAACTATGAGGGACTCAACTCAGGCAGCTCCTGGGTGTGTTGGTGGCCATTCTCAACCCACAAAGTACCATTTCACCTCTCAAGTCTAAGCAGCTCCGTTGCACGCCAGACAGAATCAATGCTCACAAGGGAACCGACAAAGGAGGGGCCAAGTCAACGAAAACTTGCTTGGAAAAGTTCCCTGGTCTCACTTGCTCAGCACAGCATTTTAGTCTGGCTGCACTCTGGTAACAAAAAAAATCTTGTGTTAATTACTGGTGTTCTGGCCATTTTCAGAAGATATGAAAAACCACCCACTCGTTCTGGTCTGAGGCACACGGTAACATTTACAGCTTCCCAAGTATACACAGAAAAAGCTACAGATAATACAAGCAAGGTCTGAGCCCACCAAGCAAAACCACTACATCCAAGCAGCATCCATCCATCATGGGGTAAATGATCTTTCTTCTTTCCTTCTCTCTACTTCTAATTCATTTTTGTTTAAGAAAGGGAAGAAGAGAAGATGATTTCACAATTATGTAAACACACATGCTAATTCTGGGTCTTCTAAAAGTCCTTGGCAGCAGTCCCCTCCATGCTGGGAAATACATGTTTATTCTGTATAACACTCTTTAAAAAACATGAATTTGCAAGAAGAATAAAATGTATTTGGTTTCAAGGCACAATAAATAGGCAAAGAAACTGAAGCTTATGGTTGAAAAACCATTTTTAATAAACCAACAGAAAAGGGACTAATGTTAAAACCAAAGGATTTTATAGCTGAGTTGCCCTCACCTTTTAAACAGTCCCAGAGGAAGTCATCTCTCCAAAGTCAGGGTGTTCATGACGGGAACGCAAATTCCCTGGCTCCCAGCTAATGCTCTTTGTATCAGAGTGTTATTCTCCAAAACAGACGGCAGAGACAAAATGAAAAACTTGAGTCCAAAAATACCTCCCACTGAAGTTAAATAGGTATCTCTTAATAAATAAATATTGATTTACAAAATGATAAAAACACACAAATTTCCTAGTAATATTCCCCCTTCCTGCATGCCCATCTCCAATACTCAGAAATAAAGAGGCAGCCCTACAAGACGGCAATCCACAGGAAGCCCTTCCCAGCACACCAGCAGCCTCAATATCACCATCTTCCCATCAGGATAATCCCTTCATCCCTGCTTATTTCATCTCCCTGGCTATCCTTGTCATCCTAGCTCTCAGCCCCAGAAGGTTCCAAATGGCCTCTAACGTTACCTCCCAACTCCCAAAAGTGTTCCACAGAGCCTTGTGAAACTCATGGCCCATTCACAGCACAATGCTCTGCATCCCACACACACTGCTCCCGAAACTCCCCACTACAACTGAGGATGCACTTTCCTACAAGGTGTGGCGGTTCCTCCCAATCTACCTGTGGCATTCTTACCCCGCCCCTCCTCCCTCCTGCCATCTCTCCCATGCTACTTGGTCACAAAGCTTAGTGGTTTCAATATCCAGTTAAGTGATCCTTCCACTGCTCTGCCTCTATTTCCTTAACCTCCTGTCTTCCGTGACTTTGTCCTCATGCTGCTTGTCTCCATCCTCACGGCCACACATCCCAGACCCTGCAGTCACCAATATGACTCTCCCTGATCTCACAGCTGTGCCACCCCCTCTCAGTGTCATCTCCTGCCTTCCCAGCTCACTCCCTCTGGCGTCCCAGTCCCATCAATTCTTCAACCCATCAAGACCATGGGCAGGGATCCTACCATATTTCTGCCACCTCTCACCTCTGCCACATCTTTGCTTCACTCCTGATCTAACTCCGAGCCGGTATCTCACCACCATGGCAGCTCCCTGTTGTACTCACATGCTACCATGCTCCTCGCCCTCCTTAGAATTTTGTGGAAACCCCCAGAGAAGGTTAAGTGTAATTCTCCACCTCCTCTCCCTCTGCCCCAAACAGCTGAAGGAAAATGCAGAGTCCTGCCGATTAGTCGCACCCCACTCAGGTGAGTCCTTGGTGGTGCCAGCAGCATCACTGGAGAGGCCCTTTCTCGCTCCTGTAGCCTCCAGCATGCCCCTTGCACTCTCAACTACTGTCTGGCCAGCTGAGAAGACAGAGGCCAGGCGCAGCACTGAACCCCACTCACCTCCCCCTCTGCTTGCCCTGTCATCTCCGCCCCTGTGCCTCTCTGTCCTGCGGTCCCTGTGAAGGTACCTCCCCGGGACCACCCTCCCTACTCTGCAACAGACCTCTGCCCATCCCCCAATCTCCCTCCCCTGTGTCACACATTTCCCAACAGCACAGGCACGCATGCTAGTTACTCCCAGTCCAAAAACCAAACCACTGCTCTTAACCCACCTCCCTCTCCAGTCTCCTCTCTATTTCTCTGCCTCCCTTTCAGCCAAGCTCCTAAGAGCTCCAGTTCTCTCTCCCCGTTCTCTCTTGAACTCTGCCCAGTCAGGCTGTTGCCCTGACCCCCTACTGAACCAGCACTTAGCAAGGCCACTGCTCATCCAATGGCCAAATCTCAGTCCTTATCTTACTACAGCTGTCACACACACACCCCCTCCCCCGCTCCTTGAAACAACTCCCTCACCTGACCCCAGGAGGCGCATGTGCCTGCGCACACACGCATATGCTCCCTCTCTCCCTCTTTCTCTTGCACACCCCTTCCCACCACCACTCACCCACTCTCCTCTAACTCCTTCTCATACCCCCTTGCTGCTTGCTTCCTCATCTTTTCAAGCCAGGAGACTCAGGACTTGGTCCTCAGATGGCAAGTTCTTCCCTGCCCCACACTCACTCACTGGGCGACCTTAGCCACCAGACGGAACACCCTCAGTATGCCAACGGACCCACATTGCAATCTCCAGCACTGACCTATCCCCTGAACGCCCATGCTGTCCACTTAACTCTCCCTTGACTGTCTCTATCTAACACATAAATCAAAACCAGCAGGGTCAAAACCTGCTCCTTCTAGCGTGTGCTAGTCACCAAAGAGTAACCCCACACCTCCAGGCCTGCATCATCATCCACCCCTGCTCTTTCCACCCCTACATATCCTGTCACCAGCAAATCCTGGGGGCCTGCCCTTCAACATGTCCAGGGTCTTGCCCTCCTCATTACCCCTACCACCCCTAGCAGGAACACAGCTCTCCCTAGTCTCCACTTCTGCTCTTTACTCCTCCATCATTCATTCTCTCCACACCAGCCAGAGGAACTCTGCCAAGACTGAATTTGGAACAAATCTGCGCAAACTCCGCAGTGACTCTGTTGTAGGGTAGAATCCTCCCTGTGGCCACAGGACCAGACATGCCCCTGTTGCCCCTCAGACCTCCCCCCACAGATCCCCCTCATTCCCTCTGCTCCTCAAACCCCCAGGCGCACACCCACTCTGCCGGTAAGGTTCCTCCCCACATCCACATGGCAAATTCCTTCCCAGCCTTCAGGTCTCTGCTCCCATTCACCTTGAACAAGGATAACGTAATAATATCCCTTTTTGTAAGTATTAGCATAACACCTAACACACAGTGGTTACATGTCACAAACTTGTCTAAGAACCTTCTGTATGTCAACTTATTTACTACAACCCACAGAATAATATTATTTTCCTCATTTTGCCAACAGGGAAAATAAGACATGGTGAAGTTAAAGAGCCAGTCCAATGTCGCATAACTAGTAAGTTCACAGAGTCCGCATTCCAATGCAGGCAGTCTGGTTCCAGAATTTCTACTATATCTCTCCCCCTTATACCCCACCAACCTTCACTTTCTGCTTGTCTTTTCCCCTGCAATCATTGTGCTCTAAAGGAACATGGCCTTTGTCTGCTCTGTTCACAATTACTCCAGCTCAGATAGTCTAACACTGAGCAGGTACTCAGCAATTGTTGAATGAATAAAGGAATGATTCAATCACACTGAGCCTGTTTCCTCTCCACAGTGTACATCAAGTCCACTACTATACAGGAGTAACCAAATCACAATTAAAATGAGAACCACTGGTTCCTGTGGTAGCAAAGGTGCTCTCCTCTACTGTCTATGGGACAGGACAGCGGCCAGGAGGCAGCTGAGCAAAGGAGCTCCGGCCTGGAACAGGTGGCCTTTCTGGTATTGAAAATGAGCAAGCAAGTCTACCGCAAACAGCCAAGTGCAGCCCTCAAGTACCTTCACAACAGGAGATACAGTGCTAAGTCTCTGCTTTTTGGTTAAAAGTCTATCTTTTGTGTTTTTGCCTGTTATGTCTTTATCAAGTGATCTATTATTACAGCCATATTTTTCCAATCAAATTTCAGATATCCAACCTTTGCTGAACAGACTAAGCAAACCAGTGAACAGAAATCACACAAAGCCCCTAAATTCCCCTAAGTATCAGACATGCTCATTACTTCCAGCATTTCATGGCAGAAATGCTACCCTCGGGTTATTATTTATAAATATTTCAAGCTACTACAATGACACTGCTACTAAATATCACCTCAAACCTCCTGAAATCTTAGAAATTAAGATTTTATTCTATTTCAGATTTAGTATATTTTTCTTAAGAAATAGAAACGTGAAAGCAAAATCCATCAGTATCAGATATGACAGGGATGATGATAATAATTATAATAATCATTATCATCATCCCAGAGTGATGTTTCCTATCATCTGCCCTCAAATATAAATAAAAATAACTCTACAGTTTATCACATTTTCACTACATTTTTTGAAACATCACTACAGTTGACAGTCCTGATTACAAAATTACATGTTATTTTTAACTACATACAGCATTTCTAGAATTCAAACAAAACCACCTTTCTTTTGTCTACGTGATAACCTATATCAGTTTTTAAAAATCAATCTATTTAACAATTATAATAGAAATTAGGGAAGACTAAATTTTAAATTTAGAACTTATCTCAGTTAATATGCAATTTACAACCCATCAAGAAATTAAGAGACTGCACATACTTAAGCACCAACCTTTGCCTCTCCCTGGGGAGTGGAGAACAAGGAACAGCCAGAGAGGCTATCAGCCTCACAGGGGCAGAAGGAACCTAGCACTGGCAGCCTCTGTCTCCCCTGGATCAGTAGGCCAGTGACAAGGCAGGGTTGTACACAAACGAAGACCCTGACAAAGCAGGGAGCTGCTCCTGAATCCCAACTGGATATGATCACCTACTATAGCTCCTGTACGTGAGTTTTATGTTCAAAATCTATACTACATATGGCAAAAACACATTACCAAGCCTTTACTAGAAGCAGGAAAGGACAAAGAAACAACTTCTTGCACATGAATGCATCCTGGAGGTCAGTTAATTTAGGGCAATTAAGAAAATCTTTATTTAGTGGGGAGTGGGAGAATGTCGCATTTTCCAGTGCCTCAATCAGGGATAAAATTTTAGGTGTTTATTTGACATGTAAGCATCTTGAAGAGAAGACTTTTGAACCTCACTGACCTGTTATCTCACTCTTCAGATGATTAACAAAGTATTGTACTGTGGAAAACATTTAGTATTATTTTTAAAAGGTTCAAATAGCCATCATTTCCTTCCACTTTTTCTGTTGATCAGCAAACAATCAACAAAGACTAAAATCTAAAAGAACATTTTGTATTTCAGAAGTCTCCAGTATAGTCTAAGACCCAAATTTCCTGTCTTTAAGTCTCCCATGAGACAAATAACCAAAAGTTTTAAAGGAGGTAGAGGGAGTGTTCTGGTTAGTTTTAACATGTCTGTCCAATGGCCTTTCTTATGAGAATAAAAGGTACTAAATAAAGTCCAAATAACATGAAATATTTAAAAATAGGCCAGGCGCAGTGGCTCACGCCTGTAAATCCCAGCACTTTGGAAGGCAAAGGCGAGATAACTGCCTGAGCCCAGGGGTCCGAGACCATCCTGGAAAAGTTGATAAGACCTCATCTCTACAAAAACTTTTAAAAACTAGCCGGGTATGGTGGTGCACGCCTGTAATTCCAGCTACTTAGAAGGCTGAGGTGGAAGGATCACACGAGCCCAGCAGATCGAGGCTGCAGTAGCCATAATTGTAACACTGCACTCCAGCACCGGCCACAGAGTAAGAAGGAAAAAAAAAGTAAAAGTGCCTACAGTCTGCAACTTATTCTCAAATGGTTCAGAAAAAAGTGGTAAGAGAGAAAAAGAATGACAGAGCAAATGTGGCAAAATGTTACCAGCTAGTGACTGCAGGTGAAGTTACTTCTATTCTAATTATTTCCTAAGTTTGGAATTGTTTCCAAATAGAATGTTAAGGAACATGAATCAGCAAACTTGTTACACAAAAAGAGTTATTTAAGGTAGGAACAATTTCCTACACACACGCTCCTCCCTTTCTTCCCTCTGGTTTCTAACCTCCCTCCTTTCCTAGTCAAGCTCCTAGGAAAAGTAGTCTCTCACCTCCTACTCCCTACTCCAATAGCCTAAAACATGGCTTCTGCCTCCCTCTCACAATTAAAACTGGTCTCACCAAAGTCATCAATGACTTCCCAGTTCCCAAATCCACCAACACATTTCAGTTTTAACAGTATTCGACTTTTCCTGGCAGGGATGTAGATTTAGTCCCTGCTTCTCTGTTCAGTCTCTCCATGCACTTCTCTTCCTCTCACCCTTTTATTTTGCCATTGCACATAAGATTCACACTTTGCCCCAACTTCTGTCAATTCCAGGTGCACTGCCCTGAGAGGATACTGATGATCCCACAGGCTCAGTGAGAAAGAGTGGTGATGGTTCAGTGATGTCTGCCGTGGGTGAAGCATGGGAGGTAGGAGTACAGGAGCCACAGTGTGCCTCCTGGAGTTGGGCAGCCCTTCCTGCTATCTGGAACTTAGCTTCCTGCTCTAAAGGCTCTCCTTCAGTAACCTGATCTCCTCCTATAATTCCAACTACTTATTTCCAACCCCTGCCAAAACCTATCTTTTAAGGCACACTTCTCCATTGCCTTCCAAACCTACACCACCAACCACCCACTGGCAGTTCAATTTATCGTTCCATAGATGTGAACTCATCTACCACCAAAATACACTTTCCTTTCCATAATCCCAAACTGAGTCAATAGCACCACTAGTCACCTTCATGCCAAGCCACAAATACTACTATTTTTCTGATCACTACAGTTCCCTCACTCTCATGCTCAAATCCAGTCAATTCCTCTATGAAACTATTGAGAAGCTCCTCTCATTTTTATCACTTCTACCGCCTCAATTTAGGACCTCATGATCTGTCACCTAGACTGTTCAGTTTCCTCCTAACTTCGCTCTTTACCTCTCACCTCCTCCACTGCCAAATCCATTCTCCACACTGCTTTATTAGGATTATCTTTTAAAAATACAAATCTAATTTCGTTTGTCAAATTTTTAAAACGAAAATACAGTCATGTGCCACAACACAAGGTTTTGGTCAACGACAGACAGCCATAAACAACAATGAACCCATAAGATTATAATGGAGCCGAAAAATTCCTATTGCCTAGTGACACTGTAATATCATAGTGCAATGTGATACTCTCATGTCTGTGGTGGTGCTGATGTAAACAAACAAACGTACTACACTTCCAGTCGTATAAAAGTCTAGCATATGCAATTATGTACAGTACACAATACTTGATAATGATAACAAAGGACTACTTACTAGTTTACATATTTATTATATTCTACTTTTTGTTGTTATTTTAAAGAATATTTCTACTTACAAAAAAAATTAAGTTAACTGTAAAACAGCCTCAGGCAGGTCCTGCAGGATTTATTCCAGAAGAAGGCGTTGTTATCATAAGAGGTAACAGTTCCATGTGCATTATTGCCCCTGAAGACCTTCCAGTGGGACAAGACGGGACATGGAAGACAGTGATATTGATGATCCTGACTATAGACCTAGGCTAATGTGTATGTGTCTTAGTTTTAACAAAAAAGTGTAAAACAAAAAAAATTATAAAATAGAAAAAAGCTTATAGAATGAGGATATAAAGAAAGGAAACACACTAAATTCACACAAAATATTTTTTCAAAAATAAATGAAACTTAGTTTACTATAACTTTTTAACTTCATAAATATCCAAATGTTTAAAACCTTGACTTTTGTAACAACATTAGTTTATGAATTTAGTGTAGCCTAAGTGCACAGTGTTTATAAAGTCTACAGTAGTGTAGAGGAATGTCCTAGGCCTTTTTCACAGTCACCACTTACTCACCCACAATAACTTCCATTCCCGTAAGCTCCATTCAAGCTGAGTATCCTATATGGGTATACTCTTTTTTATCTTCTATATTGCATTTTTACTATACGTCTTCTGTGTTTAGATGCACAAATACTTGCCACTGTGTTACAGTTGTCTACAATATTCAAAAAATTGTAACTGACTGTACAGGTTTGTAGCCTAGGAGCAAAAGCCTATACCATACAGCCTAGGTGTGTAGGAGGCTACAACATCTAGGTAGGTTTGACTTTTGTAATAACACTTAACTTAAGACACAAACACTTGGTACAGCTATACAAAAATATTTTCTTTCTTTATATCCTTATGTGTAAGTCCACTCAAGGATGTTCACACAATAAAATCGCCTAACAACATATTTCTCAGAATGTATACCCCGTGTTAAGCCACACATGACAGTGTATGAAACAAGGAGAGAAAATAACACAAATCAGATCACAAGCCCATCTCACAGCTGACCAACCATTACTCACCATTCATCATTAATGGGGCTAACATTCCTCTGACTCCTCCCATCTCCATTACTCATACCCCGTGTGTTCCAAACATGATAATATCTTTTGCTCCCCTAGTACATCATGCTATTTCACACCTCTGTATTTCAGTTTACCCTTAACTAAAAAGCCCTTATCCTAGAGGCTCGCTCCTCTTTGTCTTTTAAAACTATGTTCAAATGTCAAGTCCTGTGGGCAGACCTTCCTAACTCCCATCAAAGTATCTCCTATCCAGGTAATTTCAGTATCTCCCATTTCATTATTGTACAACCTTTTAATTATAAAGCCATCACTGATGGTTAATAAACTGCAAATTAATTTTATGTCCTTTTAATGATCACACTGCTTCAACGTTCCAAGCTTAACATTTAAGGCTAATTTGTCCCATATTTATTCTCCAACTTTAATTTATTCAACTGCCTATATACCTATAATTTCCACCTCCACCAAACTGATCTACTTATTCATGACCACAAAGTGGTCACCAAATTTTCTCCAAAAAGTGCCAGAAAGTATTTTAGGTTTTGTGGAGAATACAACCCCCCACAGCAACTATTCTGCTCTGCATTATAGAATAAAAGCAGTCATAGACCACACATACATGTATGCAGGTGTGGCTTTGTTGCAATCAAACTTTATAAGAATAGGCAACCAGCAGCACAGTTTGCCCTGCTCTAATTTTCGCCTCCACACGATTCCACTAGCCTGGAAAGCCTCCCTCTCTCTTCTGTATATAGGGTAGAGCTCCATTCTGATAATCTCAACTCCCACCTAGTGCCTTTACTCAAAGAACCAGGAGAGTGCTCCTTTCTTTATATGTCCTCGGTATTTCTCTAAACAGCTCATTTGACATTTAGCCCCTGCCACCTAAAACTGTTAGATATCTCTGAGCATGAGGGCCGTTTCTCCAGCTACCACCATAAGCCCTTGAGGGGGCAACAAGCTCTGACCTTAGAGGTCTGAACAGACCCAACCCAAGCACACCTCCCTACACATCAGGTGTGACAGCACCACTCCACCGGCCATGTAGGCTAAGTGACATTTATAGTCAACGTGTCACACCCAACCAAGTTCACTTTCCCTACTGAGTTACTCAGACTTTTTTTTTTTTTTTTTTTTTTTTTTGAGTTGGAGTCTCTGTCGCCCAGACTGGAGTGCAGTGGCATGCTCCCAGCCACCGCAGCCTCGACCTGCTGGGCTCTGGCGATCCTTCTGCCTCAGCCTTCCAAGTAGCTGGAACTACAGGCACGCACTACCACGCCCGGCTACTTTTTGATTTATTGTAGAGCTGAGGTCTCGCCAATTTGCCCAGACGGGTCTCGAACCGGCAGGCTCAGGCAATCCACTCACCTCAGCCTCCCAAAGCGCGGGATTACAGGCTGAGCCACCGAGCCCAGCTTCAGACTTTTAAACTATTATTCAAAATGTAACAATGACTCTAACTGATTTAGAATTATTTCATCATTTTATCTAAAACTATAAAGGGGAACTTTTCCTTTCACATATTCTTTTATAACATTGAATATTCTCTTAAGCATGATCATCTTAAATCAGCCAAGTTTATTTTCCAAAGAAACACATTTTCCTTATTATATGAATAAGAGGGTAATTAATTAATTTCATTTACTGAATTGAACTTTATTAAAGATTTCTACACCTTAAAATAAGACACACCAGGATTAACTTATGTTAATGACCTACTACTGCTTTTTTCCATTTAAAAGCCCAATTTCTAAGCTAAAAGTAATAGCACTCTAAAATAAACTGGTGTCCACAATGCAGATACACAGGAAAAGAAACTCTGTGCCACTCTCTAAAGGCCACAAATTTAACATCTGGGAAAGCTCTTACTCATCTTGTCACTGTTCCCGCCAAAGTGAAAGTAATTTCAAAGAAGACTGCTTCTGCTTCTTTGCTAACAATAGTTTAAAAGCCAACTTGTTCTCGGCTGACAATGGCTCCATTCTGCAACATGGTAAAACAAGGCTATATTCAGAAGGAAGAGGCCAAAACACCTGTCAGGACTGCAGAATCTCCCACAGGCTCACAGAGTCCTTACAGGATTCTGCCGTTATAATTTAGGCAAATGGGCTCCCATCAGGGAAGTGCTGTTAACAATATGGAATGAACTTAAATTGGCAGTCCTAATACTCTCAGTCAGAGAAAAATTTACAGCAATATAATAGGAATAACAGAACCCATCCTTAAAGAACTTAAAGGGAACACCATTAAAACAAAATGATGTGTGAAAAGAGATGTCTTAAAATAGTAATGTTATGTGAAAATCCAGACATATTTCAGCTGAGTTAATACATAAGTGAGACTGTCTCTCTCACAGCATAATTAACAAATGTCTGTAATGGTCATTGGAAGTAAAGACAACTAGGGACTGGAGTCCACTGTGCACAATCACATGTTGTTCTCCTTTAGAATCAGCTTCAGGTTCCAGCATGCCTGCTGCCCAGAGACTGTCTTTCCAGGACTGATTCTGAAGTCTTTTCTCTTCCCACAGGTTGATCGCTACTATAGAAGCTGTGCCACAGACAGAGGTCTATACCACTGGTGTAAGCTGCGCTCAAAACACTCCAGGCTTATTCAGAAGACATCGAGAAAAAATGTCATCTACAAGAGGCCTGGAAAGTAACGGTCTAGAGCAGAGTGGGCTAATCCCGTCCAGGGTATTTTTGTAAGTGAAGCTGGATTGGAGCAGCTACGCCTGTTCTGTTGCATTCTTTTTATGGCTGCTTCCAAGACACAACAGCAGAGTTGAGTAGTTCAGAGACCATGTGGCCCCTTCCAGAGATCTCTGCTGATGTCTGGCCCAGAGCTAAGAAAAAGGCTAGGACTGCACATATATGATTGGGAAAGGTATAATTTCCCAAGAAAAACAGCATGCCTGTGGTAAATTACATTTTAACTGATGTGGAAAGAAAGAGGAGCATAGGCCACACCAGACTGCTTTGGAATTGTTCACACTCTCTCTTCTTACTCCCACTTCCCAGAAATTACCCTTCCAAAGCCACTCTATTCTAAGTAAAAAGTAAATACATTCGTTCTTACAAACTGCTGGTAAGAAATGCCACGAGAGCTGGGCGTGGTGGCTCACAGTTGTAATCCAAGCACTTTGGGAGGCAGAGGCAAGAGGACTGCCTGAGACCAGCCTGGGCAACATGGCGAGACCTCTTCTCTACAATAATTAAAAAAAAAAAAATTAGCCAGGCAAGGTGGCGCACACCTGTAGTTCCAGCTATTTGGAAGGCTGAAGGGAAGGATTGCCTGAACGTAGCAGGTCGAGACTGCGGTGGCTGTGAGCACGCCACTGCATTTCAGCCTGGGTGACAAAATGAGACTCCTACTCAAAAAAAAAAGAGAGAAGAAAAGAAATACCACGTGAAACAGAAAATAAAACTTTTACAAAATGGTTGGTTTTTTAACAAAGCAATAGTATTCCATTTTTTTAACCCACCATTTATATAATCCAAAATTTTTAATGCATACAATTTGTTCATATAAAAACCTGTTTTGTCTTCACTCACTACCATTTTACCTTTCCTTTAAAACACGGGGTGTGTGTTGATCTATTTTGTGTAGGAAAGAAGTTAATAAAGTTCTAATGGAGCTGGTTAAAGCAAATCTATAAAAAAAAGGTATTTTTACTCATTTTAAAAATGAAAACTAAGGCTTACAGAGGTGAAGTACACAAAGTCACCAGTCACAAAGGTGAGAACTGGTACTTGAGCCCAAGTCTGTGGCGTTCCAGTAAAGGAAAAAGCTTTAATATGACTGCAAAATGCTTATGAGAAGGTATTAAGGGGAAAAAATGGGAAAATCCATAAATATAAGATAATTTCAACTGTCTAAAAAAATTAGAAAGAATAAATTGGAAAGAAATCTGCAAAATGTTAAAAGTGATTACACGAGGGATGGAATACAGAGAGAATATCTGTCTTCTTAGTATTTGTACTTAATTTTTCAAATTCCTGTGGTGAACATTTATTATTGCTATAAACAGAAACAAATACAATTTTTACAACAATGTTTTTATTTTTATTTTTGAGTTGGAGTCTCACTCTGTCGCCCAGACTGGAGTGCAGTGGCCGCTCCCAGCCACCGCAGCCTCGACCTGCTGGGCTCCAGCAATCCCTCTGCCTCAGCCTTCCAAGTAACCAGAACTACAGGCATGCGCTACCATGCCTGGCTAATTTTTGATTTATTGTAGAGATGAGGAGGTCTCGCCAAGTTGCCCGGGTGGGTCTCGAACCCGCGGGCTCAGCAATTCACTCTCCTTGGCCTCCCAAAGTGCTGGGATTACAGGCTGAGCCACCGAGCCTGGCCTATAACAATGTTTTCAGAAGTACAGCCTTTCAATTGAAGGTCAGAGCAAACAGTTTCACACATCTGTTACACTATTATTTCAGCACACTTAAATAACTGATGAATCATCAAGAGGAAGTTAGATCCTGTATAAAAGATTCTGCAGTAAAAAAACAAGAAAGCCTATCACAGGGAACATATATTCAATTTCAGAACTGGAATGGACCTGGTCGTCAACCTCTTTCTATACGAACAAACTAAGATCTAAAAGTTCAAATGATTCCCAAAGACATACCAACTAGTGTTCTTTTGGCTATATCAAAGCAAAAAATTTCCATCAAATATTGTTAAAATTAAAAGGTCCAAGCACTTCAAATGGTAAGTTCAATTCTTAAGTCATAGGTATGCAATTCACTTCATTCTCAAATTAGGCCAATACATGAGTCATTTCTCATGATTTCTGAGTGGTTATACACACAAATGGAAGTGACTACCTTTTCCTCACTGCCCTCTTAACTCCACTACATCTTACTCTGTTTCTACTGCCAGACACACACCTTGTCCCCGAGGAGATTTTCTGTATTTGTTGCTAGAGTTCAAAATAGCATCTGTACTTCCCCAGTGCTCCTCTCCAAGCTAGAGAAAGACGGATGGTCATTTGCCTCAATGCTGGCTCACTCTTTACCTTTCCTGGCAAAACTGGATCTGCAGATACTAACAGAGAGACCTGGATCCTGTAACTCTGTTCTACGACTTAAAGTGGCAAGGAGAGGGAGTCAGCATTTGCCTTCCACCCCACTCCCACTGCATACACACCCTTCCTATTGCTGATACACATGTGATGTGTGGAGCTGCAAAGCAATGTGAGTTCATAACCCAGTTATAGGTGGGCAGGCTTGCCAAAGATTAAGCAATATAGTGTTGTCTCTGCAGAGACATGAGGGCAGAGATTTGGCCTTCTCAAATCTCTCAATGTTGAGCACCTACCGAAGGAGAGTCAGGAAATCTCACAGGAGTATGTTAAACACTTCCCTCAAGAAATTCAGAATGCTCCATCACAGTGAACAGTCAGGAATTCCTGAGCCATTCTTTTTAAAAAATTTTTTATTTTAAAGATGTGAAGTACCAGTCAGGGTTAAGTTTACAAATATTTATTATGAAGGTACCTCTTGATGAGGTGTGCCCTCTCTCCCCCAGAATCCCACTGCCAATCTCGCCCATCCCCCAGCAATTTCCCGCTACTGACAATCCTTTTCTTATAGTATTACAATAACTGTTCAAGGTCCACTTATGAGTGAGAACATGTGATACTCAGTTCTTTCTTTCTGTGACAGATAGGTCAGTATTATAGCCTCTAAGTCCATCTAAGTTGCTATGAAGTTCATACTTTTGTCCTTCCTTATGGCTGTGTAATATTCCATCGTGTATATGTACCACATTTTTAAAATCCAGTCCTCTTTCAATGGGCAGCACAACTGGTTCCATGTTTTTGCTACTGTGAACAATACTGCAATAAACATGCGTGTGCAGATGTCTTTTTCATAGAGTGATTTGAGTTCCTCCAGGTATATTCCCAGGAGGGGGACTGCGGGATTGTATGGAAGGTCGATTTTTAGACCTATTAGGAATCACCAAACTGTTTTCTACGGAGGTTATGCTAGTTTACACTCCCACCAATAGTGTAGAAGTGTTCCCTTTCCCTCTCCAGCATCTGTTGTTTTTTGAGTTATTGATGATGGCCATCCTAACTGGAGTTAGATGGTATCTTGGTGTGATTTTAATCTGCATATCTTTGATGAATAGTGAGGTTGAACATTTTTTCATGTCTGCTGGCTGCTGAGCCATTCTATAGAAGCTTGAAGGTAGGCTAGAAATCTGTCCTAATCAACATAACTTACCAAACATGTTTTCATAAATACCTTTAAGAATCCGGGAACAAGCCAGGCTCAGAGGCTCAGCCTGTAATCCCACGCCTTTGGGAAGCTGAGGTGAGTGGATTGCCTGAGCCCACAGGTTCGAGACCCGCCTGGGCAGCGAGACCTCATCTCTACAGTAAATCAAAAAATTAGCCGGGCGTGGTAGCGCACGCCTGTAATTCCGGCTACTCGGAAGGCTGAGGCGGAAGGATCGCCGGAGCCCAGCAGGTCAAGGCTGTGGTGGCTGGGAGCGGCCACTGCACTCCAGTCTGACTCCAACTAAAAAAACAACAACAACAACAACAAAAGAATCGGGAACAAATTAGAAGAACAAAACCAATGTTAGGGCAGAATAAAATCTCTGAAGATCATTCAGTCTAATCCTTTCCACCAGCAGAGGCCCAGAAGGCATCTGACACAAGCCCTTCATCCTATAGGCAGAGAGTGACAGGCTAGAGTAGGGCCTGAAGTGCCTGTGCACCAGCCCTGAACTCTTCCCTGGTGATAAACAGCCTCAAGATTCCAGAAATGCAACTTCCAAATATATAAGACAGAACACAGTGGGGAGAAATCCCTTTCTTGATGGGGAGGGAGAAAGTGGCAAGCTACTCACATGGGTGAGTGTAGTAAACACTGTGTCTCTAGCCCTAGTGGATTTCCTCTTCTTTCTACTTCTAGTGGAGGGAAGGTGTGGAAACATAGGAACTTCAAGCCCAAGGAAAGCCAAATAAGGACACACTGAGGTGACTTGGCCATTCCTGGTCATTGAGAACACTGTTTGGAGAGCCTCTCTGATTCTCCCAGCACAACATTAAAACCAAATCAGTCAGGTCATGGGGCTTTTGAAACCTAAGGGATTTCTGCTTCTAAAAATTCCCAAGCTGACCCAAGAAGCGCTGTAGTACAGAGTGCTGGCAGAAACTGTAGATCTATGGCAGGCAGTTTGGAGCTATCAAAATGTAAAATGTAGCCATTGCCTTACTAGACTCTGGTGTGGCCATGTGCTCTTTGAGCTATGGCTGCTGCCATGCCGCCTGGTTTTGGCCCCCTCCCCCACCTTGGGGAGGGAAATCTTCTCTTTCTCTCTCTCTCTAATTTACTTTTAAATAAACTATATTTTCTAATCTAAAAAAAAATGTAAAATGTATACACCACTTCCACTTTCAGAATGATGAAGTAGACATATTTTTCTCTATTCCTTCTGTTAAATACAATTAAAATCCCTGGACAGTATATATAAAACAAACATAAGAAGACTCTGAAAGGTGGAAAGAAAAAGACTGGCTGGGGACACCAGGACCAGAGAAACCACACATCAGTGACTTCCCTGGATTTTCTTTTTGCCTCATGCATCTCAGACAGGAGCTGAAGAAATGGGCAAACTGAATACATGCACGCAGTCTGCTCTCTCTAGCCAAGGGAAAGGAAAGGGGCCTGTCTAGCAAGACAGAAAACTTTTAGACAAAAACTGCTCTACTCCAAATGGGCACGGAGAAGAGGCTGTGGCCCCAGCACCACCCACACCAACAAAGGCTGAGCACGAGGCCTAAACTTCAGGCCTCGTGAAGTGGTAACAAAATACCCTAACACTCCTGCCAAAGTAGGGTCCAACAAGCTGCATAAAGAGCCCGGACTGTCATCCTCCACTGACAAGTAATGATCACCCCCAACCCCACCACACTATAAATGAAAGCAATGTGGGGAGCAAAGAGCCCCACTCTTGCCTTGAGGGTCAAAAGAGACTGAGGGGGTATCCTGCACTTCTATATCCAACTGGCAGTCACAAGGAGAAGCCCCTCTATCCCTTGCCAAAGCACTGTCCTAAGTCAACTAAAACAAAATGTCTAAATAAGATCTAGGTTCTCATAACGTAATAAGAAAATGTCCATGTTCCAATTTTTTTTAAATCACTCACCATACCAAGAAGCTGGGGGATCTCAAACTGAATGAAATAAAGACAGCACATGCCAGAACCAAGATGACAGAGACATTAAAATTATCTGACAGATTTTAAAGCAGCTATGATAAAATTCAACAAGCCATTATGCACACACTTGAAACAAATGAGAAGATAGAAAGCAGTAGCAAAGAAAGAGGGTCTCAGCAAAAATAAATTAAAAATATAAAAAAGTACCAAATGGAAATTTTAGAATTGGGAAATATAACAACAGAAGTAAAAAGCTCAGCAGATAGGCTCAGCAGAAAAATAGAAAAAAGAATCAGTGAACTGAAAGATGGGACAAAAGATGTTATCCAAACTTAACAAAGAGAGATAGAGAAATTGACTAGAATTTTTTTTAAAAAGGTAACAGAGCCACGAGGATTTGTGGGACTAAGACAAAAGAGCTACCATTCCCATCATCAGAATTCCAAAGGGAAAAAAGACAGAAGGGAGGACTTGGACAGTATATGAAGAAATAATGGTTGAAAAGCTCCCAAATTTGGTGAGAAACAAACATAGATTCAAAAAGCTGAATCTTAAATAGAATAAATGCAAGGAAATCCACATCAATATACATCATAGTTAAACTTTTAAAAACTAAAGACAAAACTATTCCTGAAAGCAACCGAAGAATGATGACACCTAACTACAGGTGAAAAAACAATCTGCATGATGGTAGACTGTCCGTCAGAAAACAGGAAAGTCAAAAGAAAGTGACATGATGTTTTTCAGAGGCCAAAAGAAAAGAACTGTCAGCCCAGAATTCTATACTCAGAGGAAATATCCTTCAGATGAGAGGAAATCAAGATGTTCTCACAAAACTAAGAGAATCTGTCACCAGCAGGCAAACCCTGAAAGAATGGCTAAAGACATTCTCAGTTTGAAAGGAAATGATAAAAGAAGGAACCCTGCTGGAACATTAGGAGGAAGGCAAGAAGACGATGTGCAAAATATGGGTAAATACAAAAGGTTTTCCTCCTCCTCTTCATTTTTCTAAATTACATTTGCTAGCTGAAGCAAAAAGCACAACACTGTCTGATGTGGTTCTAAATATATGTCGTAGAAATATTTACAACAATTATCCAGCTCCCACATGCACCAAATGACCTGTTACGGACAAAGATAGTCAATATATAGTGAAAGACTGGAAACAAATTTCCATGAATAGAGGTCTGGGTAAATAAAGAATGATACAGCTATACAGAATATGACATAACTAATAAAAAGGTAGAAACTTATATAACAGATACAAAAAGAACTCTACGATTTGTAGTTATGAAAAATAAGTAGGGCCAGGGCAGTATGTGCTGTGTGTTATCATCTGTGTGAAGATAAACTGTACATTTATAGCAAATTTCTATAAATGCAGAGGCTTTCTCTGGAGAGACAATCAGAAGCTGGTAACAGTGTTTGCCTCCAACCAGAGAACTGGCAACTATTGACCAGAAGAGGCTGTAGAGAAAGGGGACAATTTTCTTTACATACTATTTTCATTCCCTTTCCATTTTTTATTATCTATTTAGTACTAGTTTTTAAACTTTTAAAAAGAAAATTCAAAATTCCCAAAAACCTGAAGACAAGATTTGGAAGGATTCGGCTAAAGCTCTGGGGAAAAGCAGTGCTTCAGTGACACCTAGGTGTTCACACATTTAGACATGGGTACCAATTTTATGACATTCTTAAAATAAGCCCATTCTCACTATATTCATATTAGCTTCATTTAAATGGATTTTTAAGTCAAATAATAACTGAATTGAAAAGCATTCTATGCATGTTGATACTCAGGCCACAGCTAGGGAAATCATTACTGCAAATCATCAGGCCTTCGCCTGAAGACACAGGGCAAATACATCAGACCCTCATATATTCCAACCCAGTTCTATCAAGTGATGCCAAATATAAAATTTAAAAATGAATATTATAGATTATGAACCTGTAAACCAAGTCATCCATAGGGGAGAAAAAAATTAACTCATTTTAAGATTTGTGAAAATTCCATTTTTCATCAAATGGACAGAAATCAAGGCCGGCTCCAGTTCAAAAATGGTGGCATTTATCCAAGGACCTCAAAAACAAGGAGAGCAGCAATGTGGTTAAGAGCAAGTGCTCCTCCTTCAGGTGTTTCCACACTGCCCGCCTGCCACATATGAGACAGACAGGCTCAGAAATGTCGGGACTGCTGCACTTTTCTTCCCTCACAGCCACCCACCAGAGACCAGCCAAGGGCAGGGTACTGTGAGCAACGGCGGCAGCAGCAAACCAGCACTGGGACGCAGGAGCATGAACTGAGGGACGCCAGGGCTGGCTTCTTACAAAAGGGAGGGCAGCAGTCACGGTGTGCCCCAGTTTACCGTGCAAGCATGATGTCCCACTGCCACATACTCCTCTCTAAAGCCCTGCCTCTTTCAAAAGGAAATGTCTGCATCCTTGCCTGGCACTCAAGGCCCCACACATAACTCCTTGGCTCCCTTGCTGTCCTTCCCGAGTCCTTGATGCCTACCTGCCTCTCATCCAGCCGGTGTTCACCAGACCCCTGCCCACCTCTCCAGCTCCAGTCTCTGGGTTCCTCCACTGAAATGGTCTCTTGTCCACTATCCAAACTGCATCCTTCTTTCATAACCCAGCTGACATCTTCCTTACTTTCTAGAACTTCTGCTGACCACCTCCACCTAGATTGAACTTTTCTCCTTCTGAACTACAGGAGGAACAATCCATCATCATGCTACCCACTGTAACAAGGGGAGGAACTTAAATATCTTCATCATCACTGTGTGTCAGATGTTATCTCCATTAATTTTTTACCAAAACCTAATATTTGACACCCCATAGTAGAGATGAGGAAACTGAAACCTACAGAAATTTAGTAAGATCATTATACCGGTGGTGGGGGGAGTTCCCAAAAAATGTGTAAGCATTTTAAGAGCTGTTAAGAGGTGTTTGCCCTAATCAGAAGTGTCTGGATGGTAACTAGCACCTCTTGTAATTGCAGAAGTCAAACGTGACTTGTATTCATCTTATTGAGTATTGCAATTTTAAAATAGTTTTTCCTTTCTTAAAATGTGTAATTTTTTTGGCACCCTCTGAATATCAACAGCTTTCAAAGTTTGTTCCTGAAACAGTCTAACGAACAAAAGTCAGTAAATAATTCAAGAAGGGCACAGAGATGTGATGACAGTTGAACCGTGCCATACGTTATCTTTAAAATAAAGGTAAGCATTGTATTTTATGATACTATGTGTGTGATTATTTTAGTATAAAAATAACCTTTGCCAGGCTCGGTGGCTCAGCCTGTAATCCCGCGCCTTTGGGAGGCTGAAGTGAGTGGATTGCCTGAGCCCGCGGGTTCGAGACCCGCCTGGGCAGCGAGACCTCATCTCTACAATAAATCAAAAAAAAATCAGCCGGGCGTGGTAGCGCATGCCTGTAATTCCGGCTACTCGGAAGGCTGAGGCGGAAGGATCGCTGGAGTCCAGCAAGCGAGGCTGCAGTGGCCGGAAGCGGCCACTGCACTCCAGTCTGGGCGACCGAGTGAGACTCCAACTCAAAAAATAAATAAATAAATAAATAAAATAAAAATAAATAAAAATAACCTTTTACATTACTTATCCCTCACATAGAACCAGTCTTCCATGCAGACGGGCCCATGAGACAGGCCAATCAGAGACCCATTAAGCCACACTGCTCCCCAAGAGTGCAGCAACTTTATTCTACACATTGGGCTTAAACCTTTATGAGGCCTTTATGCATATTGTATCTTCTTTCACCTTTACATAGCCTGTAAGTATGTAGAATGGTACTTATTTCCATTATTTTACAAATGCGGAAAGTAATTAGCACCAAAGGCCCTGGCAGTGATGGGGACCTGGGACTCGACTACTGGTCTTATGATATTTGCTTCAACCGTCCTCCTCTGTTTCTGGCCTTCACCAGACACAGTTACTTCCCTACCATCTCCCAGACTGAAGAACATTCACATGCTGATGTCTCATCTCATTTCCCTTTATTTACATTCTAAGACTAAGAAAAAGGAGTGAGAAAGAGAAGACAACACATTAAGAAGCAAAAAGGAAGGTGTACAGAATGAGGAAATGGGAGAAAAATGAACCAATAAGTAACTGAGATAGCAGAAAAGTTACATCCAAGGAGCTGCCACAGCTGAGAATGCTCAATTTGCCTAGACTTGAATAATCAAGTACAATCATTCTCAGAACTGTGATATGAAGAAAGCAAACAGAAAAAGTCATTCTGAAAACACCTATTTATTGGTTCCATTCAAAGCATCCCTGGAAATAGAGAGCACTACTTCAGAAGTGGAAAATAGATTCCTGTACTTAAATTTTTTTTAAAAGGGGGGAGGCTGAGGCTGGAGGATTGTTTGAGTCCAGGAGTTCAAGACCAGCCTGGGCAACATAGCAAGACCTCATCTCTACAAAAAAATATAAAAATTAGCCAGGTATGCTGGTATGTACCTGTAGTCCCAGCTACTTGGGAGGTGAGGCAAAATTTTCACCTGAGCCTGGGAGGTCAAGGCTGTAGTGAGGCATAATTATGCCCCTGCACTCAAGCCTGGGTCATAGAATGAGACCCTGACACAAAGAAAGGAGAAGGAGGAGAAGGGAGGAGGGATGAGGAGGGAGGAGAAAGGAGAAGGGAGAAGGAGGAGGGAGATAAAGAGGAGGAGGAAGGAGGAGGAGGAGGAGGAGGAGGAGAAAAGGTGTTTGACGAAGGGTCACATAAAGGTAAATTATAAACACACTAAGAGAAAATAAAATTCAAAATCACTTCCCCTTTGAGGACTCTGTTGATATCATTTGCCAAGTAGTGCAAGTTTCTAAAACTGCAAAATCATTTATGAGTTGTTTTAGTCCCACAAGCAAGAGCAGGACAGAACTCTCCAACCAACAGCCAGCCAGCCTCCCTCCATGAGGATCAGCTACTCTACAGTGCGTGCAGCTGGGCACTCCCTGAGGATTATAACTAATTCATGAGGACAGAAAAATTACACAGCCATCACTTTTCCCTGAACTTGTTACACCCAATTCCCCATCTCAGACAGAGGGAAACAACATAATAACTCATGGCACTGGGCCAGTCTTTTCCATACTTAAAGCCTTTGTGGGGGAAAAAACTCAAGCCCATAATGAGTACCCACATCACACTCACATTAGCAAGTTGGGCTGCACCCGCCTTCGTGCTACATGTCTCTCTTTTTCAATACCCTAAGAGAATGAATTAATAGAAGTTTATTTTCCAGCAAAGAAAATTCACAGGCAGGCTCTTGTTTCCCTTCCCTCTCTGTCACTCACAAGAGTGTGAATATGATTGATGAGACTTATAGCATTCAAATTCACATTCAAGGAAACACTGCCAATGCAAGTTAAATTCTTATGGTAAAAGGCATCATTTTCAAAAATAACTATTTTTGAAGTTAGTATAGAACCAAAATTAATACACATATCATACGTTAGAAAACCTGCATTTCTAGCTTTGTATTCATAACAGTTAATATATCTGCTTAATGATTTTACTTGGAACAATGAACACAATTCTCCACATTTTTTCTTTGAAAATACACGTCGCACTACTTGACAAGAACCTGTCAAATAATTACACTGATGTGAGATATTTTTATGGTATTGTACACTTGGGAAAAAACCTTAAAAAGTAATTTTATTAAATAAATAAAAGTAAGAAGGCTGAAAAAGTTCTAGACATAAATAAATTTAAACATTTAGAAGAGTACAAAGGGAAAAAAATAATTTGTTCAAAGGTTTCACAATAGAAGGGAGTGGGAGATAATTAGAAAAACCCCACCTTAGTTTGAACATGTAGTATCTGAAAGAGATGTCAGCCTTAAACCCACCATGTGTGCCACACTGAATCCTCATTCAGATGGTAAGACCAAGTGATAATGCTGCATGGTAATGGCACATAGGCCTAGTTCAAAAGATTTAATAATGTTTTACCACATTCCAGACACATCAAGGATCAAATTAAAAGGTGCTGACAAAAGAGACAAGCAAATGAACACACTGCACCCCAGAGCACCTCTGACTACTCAGAGGGCTAACTCAAGCAAGACTTAAGGCCAGGCTGCACTTTGATTCGGCCTCTGGCCAGTTGTGACCCCTCTGAGCACCAGATTTCTCAGCTGTAAAACTAGAGGATTAAACTAGATGTTCTCATAAGGTTACCTTTCTGTTTTAAAGTTACATGCAATGAAGAAACAGCTAATAACTGAGGGAGATACAATTTATTGGAGCTCTTGTCTTTTCTTACACTGTATAATGAAACACTTTTGTCTTTCTAATTCTAATGACAGATTTTTCTTAGGGAGAAAAGTTACTTTTCTGAAAACATTATTTCTAACCTTAACATCATTAAATTGATGAAACTCAAAATGTCAACTTGCTTTTGTTTTCAAAAAAAGAGATTTTCATTTTGTGATCCTAAGGTTGCAATGGAAGGAACAGATTGCTTCTCTTAGTAAGATGACTGATCAATATATATCCTCTAGCCGGGCTTGGTGGCTCAGCCTGTAATCTCGTGCCTTTGGGAAGCTAAGGTGAGTGGACTGCCTGAGCCCGTGGGTTCGAGACTCGCCTGGGCAACTTGGCGAGACCTCATCTCTACAATAAAATCAAACAAAAATTAGACGGGCGTGGTAGCACACGCCTGTAATTCCGACTACTCGGAAGGCTGGGGCAGAAGGATCACCGGAGCCCAGCAGGTCGAGGCTGTGGTGGCCGGGAGCGGCCACTGCACTCCAGTCTGGGCAACCGAGTGAGACTCCAACTCAAAAAAAAAAAAAAAATATATATATATATATATATATCTCCTCTACTAGATATCTTATCAGGATCAACAGATGAGGAAGAAGTACTTAAATATTACAAATCACTCAAACAAAAATAGCATAATCTTATATCCAAACCACAATGTAGTCTGTTTAGTGATACAGTCAAGTGATATAAAGACTATATAAAGGTCTAACTAAAGTTCAATGTTTCAGCCAAAGGTAAGCAGTTACATAGAAAAAAAAACCGGTCATTAACTCACAAAATTTAGAGAATTCCCATTTATTAGAGCTGTGTATCAGGCATTCCTGGGTTCTTTCATACAATCTCATTTATTCATGCTAACAGTCTTCTGTAGCAGCTATTCTCATTTCATAAATTAGGAAACCAAAGCTGAGAAAATTATTTTTCCAAAATAAAATAGGATAGAGTACAATGGTTTATGCCTGTAATCCCAGCACTCTGGGAGGCTAAGGCGGGAGGATTGCTTGAGTCCAGGAGTTTGAGACCAGACTAGGTAACATAGCAAAACCCCATCTTTACAAAATATCAGAAGGCTGCGATAGAAAGATCACTTGAGCCCAGGAGGTCAAGGCAGCAATGAGCCATGATTGTGCCTCCAGCCAGGGTGACAAACTGAGACACCAGTTTAAAAAACTAAAAATAAAATAGGAAGTAATGGAGCCAGGATTCCAACAGAGCTCTTCTGACTCAAATCCAAAGCTCTTTCCTCTACACTCTATGAAAATCAGTATTAGCATATACTAATAAAAATGTGCCACATAACTCAAATATTTAAATTACTGATATACCGAAAAGATTCTCACATTGACATTCTCTCCACAATATGACCTCCCTATCTGTGCTTAACAAGAGAAAATGCATCATAACTTTTCCCAGACACTGTGCTAAATACCTTATACATCTCAATACCAACAAATCCAAGACAGATATTGCCGTCTAAGTAGCCAATGTAAGGCTACACTGGAACCAAGGGTCTAGCCCAGTTACAGGGTTCCAAGCCTGAGACCAGGACCTCATGCTTGGGATGCGTCTCCCTCCGCAACAAAACGAGCATGGCTTTATTGGGTTCTGCAGTAGGAACACATGTCAAAACTAAAAAGAATGATGGCTCAGTCAATAAAAACAAAACAAAAAGTACAACATTCATTTCTAAAGCATTTGCCAGCTAGATCAGAGAACACTCAAAAGCTGGAGGAATGAGAGACTGTAGCTACAACCTCAAGACTGTCTCTCCACACCCCAACACCCTACACACACACACACAGTAGGGGAAAAAGCAGGGAAGGAAAGAGTGAGGAATACTTCTAAGTGTGAGCAATTTCACTTACAAGATCAAGCACGGGGGAAAAAAACCATAGTTATTTAAAGAACAGTAATGGAGCAATTCAAATTACTCTTCTCTGCAATTAACAGGCTTAGTTTATAAACATATTCACCAAAAAGGTTTCTAACCAAAGATTACTTTAAGCACTAAATTTTTTAAAATTCTATATACATAGCTGTTTTGGAAATATCTCTACTACATAAAATGATGTTCGTCTACATAGCTATGCTAGTGATGCAAATATGAGTGAAGAAATCCTTTGTCTTCTTAAATTGTTATTCTTCAAATAATCACTAGCCTAAATTCTGATGGCCAATTGAACTTTAAACTCTAATTTTCACCCCTCAAGCCTCTTCTGTTAAAGCAGTTACTACTCTGCACTGAAGTTGCTCTTAGGTAGCCAATCTATTTCTACAGTGAAAAAGTCCTGTGAAATTCAAATTTAGATAATTGATATCTTCTGCTTTTCAGTAACGAGCTGATCCACATACTCTTCTTCCTTTCCTACTCTTTCCCTTCTCCTATGTCTTTAAAAAAAATTACTATGAAGTTCAGCATGGATGAACATGAAACTCTATGGCAGGACTGCAGCATCCTATCACGTTTGTTGTTGTTGTTGTTGTTAATGTTGTTTTATGTTTTTAAGTTCCTGAAAGAAGCAGGGACTTAACTAAGGTCACAGAGCTCATGTGTGGCAGAACCAGGAAAGGACAAGCAAGACAAGCATGGTCTTCTATGTTCCAACACTGTTCTTTAATTTTATACTAAAGCTGCTGTTAGTGGAACCTGTCACTATCAGGTTCCACTATTTGACTATTCCAGTATTTGACTATTGAAAGTCAAATACTCAAAGATAGCTGTGAAATACTCAAGGATTAGTTCAAAGGTACTCTCTAGGAATTTTTCAATTGACTTGTTTAACAGGTATTTATTAAATACCTGCTCTGGCAAAGTTTGTATATTTGCCTCATAATACATGACCACCTACTTGAGAGTTTACAGTGTAGTTGAAACGACCCCAATAACAGTAACAGCAAGTGCATGTACCAATTTATCAAGCAGTTACTAAATATCAGGAACTGAGCTAGGTGCTGAACTATAGATTATCTCCATACTCATAGCAACCGCATTTTCTCCCCATTTTGAAGATAAGTAAACTGAAGTTAAGAGTTTAAATAATGGTCAGGTGTGGTGGCTCACATCTACAATCCTAGCACTTCAGGAGGCCAAGGCAGCAGGACTGCTTGAAGCCAGGAGTTTGAGACCAGTCTGGACAACATAGTAAGATCTCGTCTCAATCAATCAATAAGAGTTTAAATAACCTGTCTAATATCACACAGCCAGGAGGGAAATGCATTAGCTATTTTCAAACTCTTTGATCTTAGGACCCCTTTATAACTCAAAATTATTAATATCCCCTAAGAGCTGTGTTCTAGGTGGGTTATTTATTTTAATATTTATCACATTGGAAATTAAAACTGAGAAATTTTAATATTTCTTTATCCATTTTTAAACAACAAAAATAAGTCTATTTTAGGTTATAACAGACCCTTTCTTTCATTTTTGTAGGGGTCTCACTCTGTTGCCCAAGTTGGAATGCACTGGCACGACCACAGTTTACAACAGTCTCAACCTATCAGGCTCAAGTGGTCCTTCCACCTCAGTCTCCCAAGTAGCTGGGACTACAGGCACACACCACCACATTTGGCTAGTTTTTAATATTTTTTGATAGAGACAGTCTTACTATGTTGCCTAGGCGGGTCTCAAACTCCTGGGCTCAAGCAATCCTCTTGCCTTGGCCTCCCAAAGTGGTGGAATTACAGGTGTGAGCCACCACACCCGGCTTAAAAACCTATTTCTGCAAAAAATAACTGTATTTCTCAAAGCAAAAATTGATGAGATGACACTGTTTTACACTTTAAAAAATCTCCCTAATGTCTGGCTTAAGAGAAAACAGCTAGGTTCTTCAATCTGTTTCAGTATGTTGCTTTGGTTGAATTACTGTATAATTCTCTTGGCCAAGTGTCCCAATCATGTAAACAGTTTGGTGTCAGTATTAGTTTTGTTATAACTACTGAGGAAAACAGAAGCCTCTGCCTCCAAGGAAAAGGAATGAAGGACAGAGTCCTATGCCCTAACCACTGTCAAACCTGTCTGGAGTGGCTCAGCACTCAGCTATGTGAAGCTACCAGTACACTCAGGCTGTCTCAGTAGCATCAGCCCAGCCAAGCCTGAACCCTTCCTTCCCTTCTACCAAATTCTGGCACCTCTTCATCTCAGAAACCTTAGCAGCATAAATTATCCCTGCATTGACATTTAATGTCTCCTCATCTATATGTAACACGTTCAAGTCTTTCATTTTTAAAGTGAGGAAAAACTTTCCTTTAGTCCAATACGTCCAACCCACCCCCTACAGCTACCAACTCATCTCTCCCAAACCTCTCGCGCAGTCTACACGCACGGGCTCTGTTTTCTGCCTCCAGCTCAATCCTTAACCCCCTCCCCGCTGCCTTCCATCACGTGCCTCAATGACCGCCAGTGACTGCCCTGTGAGCAGGTGCAAAGGGCTCTGCTTAAGCCCCTCCTGACTTGCCAGCTGCTTCTACTTTCCCAGGCCAGCTACACCTCCACACGCTCAAGGTCTTCTACCCACCAGGTCCCTCCACCCCAAACCTACCTGCTCTTTCCTGTCATCAAACGCTGGAAGTGCTCAGGCTCTCCCGGACTCGCTCTGCAAACCTCTCCTTCGAAGGGCTTACCTACTCAGGAACCGCACCTCCATCCCAGGTCTCTCCTTGAGGCCCCAACCGCCTATCCACTTGGATGGCTCTAAGGCAATGTACACTCAAGCAGATTCCTACCCTCCCAACTGATCCTCCTCCATTGGTCCCTGAGCCAGCGTTATCCCATGCACAAGACAGAACCCAGCTCCCTCATGCCACGCATCCAACACATCTCGACACCAAGTCCTGTCAACGCTACCACCTAGGTTTCTCTCATATATGTTCACTTCTCTTGTCTCCAGCATCTTCCACCTAGACTGCAACTCATCCCACACATCCAAATGCAATCATCCTGATCCATTCTCCAGAAAACCTGCCAAATCTGTCTCCCTGTCCCATATTCTCTCTTCTTCTCTCCCTGTCCCAGCCCCATCCCTTGCTAAAGTCCCCCAACAGCTTCTAACTGGTCTTAGCATAATTAATACTAAAGTAAAATATAATCTACACAGCCATGCTTAATCTGCCCCTGCCTTACCCTCAGGACCCATTCTACATCACTCTCTCATTCCAGCTAGACTGGCTTTCCTACGATTTCCCTCTATTCTGAACACCCCCACCACCACTGTCCACCTAACCCACCCTTCTGATCTCAGTCCAACCATCACATATTCAGAAAAATTCTCCCAGAGTCCCAGTCAATGTCAAGTTCTCTTTGTTCTAGGCTGCCATAGAACACAACTGGCACTCAGCACTTTGGCTTGATCTGGGTGGTTAACACCCATCTCTCCCACTAAGCTGTAAACAGCACAAAAGCAGTGACAGCATCTGTTTGTGTTCAACATTTTAGTCCACTGCCTGGTATAAGAGTACACAACAAATATCCATTAAATGAATGAAAGAATAGCATGAATCTGACAGAATATACATATATATATATATATATACACACACACATACATAGAATGAGTCAATCAAGAGGGTTGAGCCAATTTACTTTCTCCCACCTTCTTCACTAGGTATTAATAGGTATTTTACCAGAAGGAAGGGATATCTAGATGTCCTAAGTGGGTCTCACCAAGAGCTGCTGCCAGGCCCGGTTGAGGAGCTAGGAACCTCTCAACCTCTGGTTTATTGCTATCACGGTAAGTGATAGAATTAAGAGTTGACTTCAGCCTGATTACTAAGGCCTCTGACAGATTCCCACTGACATTTTACCTTATTTTTTGACAAATCTTAGAAAATAGTTTCAACTTCCTTGTAATCCATGTTATTTACACATAAGTCTCAGCAGGTCACAAAAACTATCCCATCTATATATGTAATAGCTAAGTGGGCATCCTAATAAATATTATCACATTTATACACAAACATATTCATTAACATTTGTGAAGGACACATGTGCCAAACATAATATGAAAGGTTTTTCTTACATTGTTTCAGTTACTTCTTACCTAAGATGTTTAGGAATGTTTAAAATGAGAAAACCGTGGATTATAGAGGACATGTAACTGAGATGCCCAACATCACAAGCCAGCAAGTGAAAGGGCCACCAACCTGGCTGCACATTAGACTCACCTTGGAAGTGTTAAAAAATACTGACCCCTAGGTGCCACCCTAATAGCTGCAGCATCCACAGGACTAGGATGAGCTCAGGCAGAGCAGATTGGAAAGTCCCTCAGGGGAGTGATTCCACAGACAGCAGCAGTAAGAAGTACTGTCTGGCGTAAGCCACTGGCCAGGGTCCTCTGCCCAACTAGTTGGTGTCAAAGACCCCACAGAGGTCATAATCGTTAATACCTGCCAAGTTCTTCCTGCCAACATTTTCTTGCCTCCGTCTATACAGGTACTAACAACGTTCAACTGACCAAATCATTTTACTCAGCACATCCTGAAAAAGCTAGTGCAGTGGCTTAGGTGGTGGATTTTTCAACCACATTTAATAAACTCATGATAGGGTCTGTTGCACTTAATTACTACCTTGAAGCCCCAAATATTATAAGGATCTTATTTCTGCTCTGCATAAGACATAACTACACCTTTAAAGTGTGTACAATATGTCCGAGAACCAACTGTGGTTCCACTGATCTGGGCCAAGACAGGGAGCCCAGAGGCACAATGGCTTTTCCTCATTATAATTCAATCTAATAATAATGGATGACCTGCAAAGCTATTGTGATACACAGGCAGTGGAAACTTGGCTCCTTTCTCAGAACAAAACCAAGAAGTCTTTTCTGTCAGTGTTTGCCCTCTGCAGGTGTGCTAATTCACAATACTGCATCAGGGTGGAAAGGTTTCCGAAAGATTTCTGGTCTCCAGTTAACATTTTATTTTTTAGACAAAGGATTTCAGAAATAAAGATTATTGGTGCTGAAGTCAATGAAACCAATGGCTCAGCATCAAAGAATTTCTGGATAACTGACACATTTAATAACATTTAAAAAAAACTGTGTTACACCCAATCCTGCTTTCCTAAGCAGAGCATTTTATTTTTTTTTATTTATTTATTTTTTATAATCAATATTTTTTATTATGATATTGTGGGGTACAGTTAAGGGTTAGGTATACAAATACGTTTCGTTCAGGCACCCTTGTTGATAAGAGGTGTTTCCCCGTCCCCAGACAGATATTTGCTACCGTTAATCCCATCTCCCTCCCCCCCCATAGTTTCCCACTACTGTCAGTCATTTTCTTATAGTGTTACATTGGATGTTCAAGGTCCATTATATGAGTGAGAACATGTGATACTCGGATCTTTGTTTCTGTGAGAGGTCACTCAGTATTATAGACTCTAGTTCCATCCAGGTTGCTGCGAAATTCATGATTTTGTTCTTTTTTTATGGCTGCGTAGTATTCCATTGTGTATATGTACCACATTTTTTTAATCCAGTCCTCTTTTGATGAGCAGCATGGTTGCTTCCAGGTTCTTGCTATTGTGAACAATGCTGCGATAAACATACATGTGCAGGTATCTTTTTTATAGAGTGATTTGAGTTCTTCAGGATATGTTCCCAGTAGGGGGATTGCGGGGTCATATGGGAGGTTGATATTTAGAGCTTTTAGGAATCGCCACACTGCTTTCCACAGAGGTTAAGCAGAGCATTTTAAACATTATTTTGCCTGTGCTTGATGCCCATCCAAAGTCACCATCATAAACCTCAGGGCTTGTGTACTGATACAGTGCAGCGGCTGCTGGCCTGCAATAGGCTATTTGTACCAATGCTAAAGGAGTTGGAACTGCAATGTTTTCTGAGGTATCTGTTTATGTTTCTATAATTTTTTCTGTCTTCTTCATTCTCAGGTCTTCTTAATAACCTGCTGCCAGCTGGGACACTGAACATCACTGCATGTTTGTAGAGAAGGTTTCAGAGCAAAGGTCTAACTGCTACTCAGTGTATGTATGCACATGTGTGTGTGTGTGTGTGTGTGTGTGTGTTAAGAGTGAGAAAAGGGTATGTGTGTATGAGGATGGGCTGTGTGAATGTGAAGAGTTTTATATGTGTGACTATAGGGGTGTGTGTGACTAAGTCTGGGTGTGAGTATGAAGAGAGGTTGGTGTGTGTGTGTGTGTGTGTGTGTGTGTGTGTGTTGTACACACACTGGGGTGATGAAAGGGAAAGTAGAGCCAAGGTTTTATTTGAACAGATGTGTGTGTGTGTGTGTGTGTGTGTGTGTGTGTGTGTGTGTGTGTGTGTGTGTTACACACACTGGGGTGATGAAAGGGAAAGTAGAGCCAAGGTTTTATTTGAACAGAAGCCCAGATGGCAGAAGACTGATCAGGCTCCCTGGCGCTGTTGGCTAATGCCAGGGCCAAGAGTCTCCCCAGGGGTGAGCAGCAAGTTGCAGGCCTCTCCTAAAAGCTCTCAGCAGCGTAAAGATGGAGAAAGAGCTCTCCTGGAAGAGAAGCAGTGTCAGGGTTGGTCACAGAGGGCACTGGCTGAGTCATGACAAGGGGTAATTTTTTTTCTGACTGCAAAAGCAATACATGTAACTATGTAAACATTCACACCACACAGAAATACAGAAGTTATAGCGTCCATCATGACAATGTTACCTTCCCACCACCAGGTTCACTACTGCTCTCAACTACTGCAACATACTTTTCCAAATCAAATCATTCATTCCTCCTCAGAATTTATCTCACTACATATGTTACAAACAAGCACTAGTTCATTCTTACCTTACTGTTCCTCAGTGAACCTTTCTTATTTTGGGTACCTTTTCATATTAGTACTTATAAAGTTCATTTTAAGCCATATATAATACCCTACTATATGAGTGCACCATAATTTATTTAACCAATCTTCCAGGAAGCAGTTATTATAAACAATGCTGTAAAGAATCCATAGATCTTTACAAACATATATGAGTATTCCTGGGATAAATCCCTTAAAGTGGAAATTCATGGGTCAATGGGTATGAATAAATTTACACAACTGCCTTCTAATACAATATCAATGTAATAATCTTCAGGCCTATCCAAGGTTCCTGATCGAATGGGAAAAAACAACAAAGAATAAGTCCAACAAGTAGGTTGTGTCACTAAGTGTTATGGGAACCCCAATCCCAAAGCCAATTCTGTTTGGAGGGCAGCAGCCCCTACACCAGCTTTATAGTTTCTAAAGCAGAGAGATAGTGTGTTTCCCTTGCTCCGAGGAGGCACAACTGCAAACACACAGAGTATAAAGTGAAATCTTCACAGCCACTCCTGGGAACACAGAACACAGCATCAAGACCTCTTCAGAATCAGAAGAAAACCCCAGCAGTCCTAGTCACTGTACTGGGGCATGAGGAAGTTCTGACAGAACCATGGTTTGTTTTGTTGGTTTTTACAACCCATGCTGTCCCTTCTATTTTCACTTATATTCCCCAAGCTGATGTGGCTGCAGGACAATGTAAATTAGACATTTCTCTGAAGTTGTACCTAAAAAACAAAGGTTTTTCAGCAAAGGCTTGAGGGACTTTCTAAAAAACAAACAATACATGAGTTTTAAAGCATGAATCTGGTAGCTTTATGTGCCTGCCCAGGCACATTTTGGGACATCCAACTTGCTTCTCAGCTGGACTCTCAAGAGTTGCAAAACTGGGTCATACCACATGAGAGCTGGCTGACCCTGGGGCAACCACTCAATAATATCACACATACCTCCTCGAGGTGATTCTGTGACCACCAAAGGAGACAATGAGCAAGGAAACACTCTGCCAGTGAGGTACTTCAGAAATGCGGGGTTATTTACCATGTTTGTTATAAGACAACTAACATTTGAGAACTTACCGTGGGCTGATTGCTGTTCTGAATGCTCGATGCATATCTACTTGTTTGATCCTCACTGAAGTATATCCACTAAATTCGATCCTAGTCTGAAGAAGCTATGATGACTAATCCCTCTTGGCAGATAAGGAAATGAAGTCCTAAGAGTCTAAGCAACTTCCTCAAGTTCCCAGAGCCTTCAAGCAGCTGGGCCCAGACAGTGCAACTGCAGAGCCAGGCTTGTTTTACCCTCTCTACTTGGTCACCTTAGTACTGGCATGGGAATTATCTCTCCCTAGCCTCAGTCTCCTCACTGAACGGGTCATCTCAGATGCCATCAGAAGGATACTTCTCTAACCCTGATTTTTCCACTATATAATTTCTATTAGATGAACTGTCAGCGACCTTTGGATAACTGCAGCCTTACTGGAGTTCAGAAAAAGCAATTTGAAGCCAGGCTCAGTGGCTCCGCCTGTAATCCCGCGCCTTAGGAGGCTGAGGTGAGTGGATTGCCTGAGCCCGTGGGTTCGAGACCCGCCTGGGCAACTTGGTGAGACCTCATCTCTACAACAAATCAAAAAATTAGTTGGGCGTGGTAGCACGTGCCTGTAGTTCCAGCTACTTGGAAGGCTGAGGTGGAAGGATTGCCGGAGCCCAGCAGGTCGAGGCTGAGGTGGCCGGGAGCAGCCACTGCACTCCAGTCTGGGCGACAGAGTGAGACTCCAACTCAAAAAAATAAATAAATAAATAAATAAAAGAAAAGGCAATTTGAGAATTTTCAGAGGATTGTGTCTAAAAAGAGTTCTGCTACTTTTAATCATTTACCTAATCTGGTTATGGCCAGCAACCCAGGATTAAGGAAGACCAAAGTTCTTCTTCGACAAAAGGTTTCCTTGAATGGTTCCCCAAAAGGACACAGTCATCAAAACCAAACTGAGAAGACATCTTCCACCATTCAACAAACCCAGGAGGAGAAATTCCTTAATAAAATGTTAATTTACAGTTTACCAAAACAACCTGCTGCTTAGAACAAACACCTTCAATGCACATGTCTCTCTGCTCCCCTCACCCACCTATGCTAAAAAAAAAAGCCTCTTTCAGTAGAAAATGTTTAAATAAATGAAGGAAGACTATCTACAGAAAGTGGACCTGACTTAAAGGTAAACACCCCACAGACTAAACACTACCTAAGGATGTTAGTCGTCTTATTTTAGGAGACTAAAAGAGGTCGAGAATTCAGTATAAACACTGACAAAAAATAGACTCACAAATCAAGTAATTTTTCAGTTCCATTAATTAAAGCAATAACTGTGGTTGATTTTGTCTACCTAAAAAAATTAGAATCAGTTTCAAATACTGCAATTAAGTAAAATCAAATACTACCATATTGTGTCTGTAGATAAAAAATTTATAAGGGCCCTTACTGAAGCTAGACAATTAATGAAGTCAGTATATTTTAAAGATAAACAGAGGGGAAAAAATGTGCAATAAAAAGATAAACATATCTTAACACTAAATGTTAAAAGTATTTGGTTTTCGCCAGGCTCGGTGGCACAGCCTGTAATCCCGCGCCTTTGGGAGGCTGAGGTGAGTGGATTGCCTGAGCGCGTAGGTTCGAGACCCGCCTGGGCAGCGAGACCTCATCTCTAAAATAAATCAAAAAATCAGCCGGGCGTGGTAGCGCATGCCTGTAATTCTGGATACTTGGAAGGCTGAAGTGGAAGGATCGCCGGAGCCCAGCAGGTTGAGGCTGCGGTGGCCGGGAGCGGCCACTGCACTCCAGTCTGGGCGATAGAGTGAGACTCCAACTCAAAAAAATAAATAAATAAAAAAGTATTTGGTTTGAATGGCAAAATTCACTCTAGTCCTTTAACTCTTAAGTGACAAAGATATATAAATAAAACAAAATAAAAAATAAATCCCTAACTGAATGATGATTAAGAGAAATCTTGCTTCTTGGCCTCATCAATCATAAAGCAGAATTAACTAACTAAATGTAAAATGTAAAATAGCATGTTTTTAAGTCAGCAACAGTTCTCAACTTTTAAAACTATAAGCACACTAACTGCCATTTCCTGAAAACCTATCTGTGTCAAGCACACATCACGACTTACACTTAATCCTCTCAAATGCTTGAGTTAGGTCACACCACAAGATGGGGGAGCTGGGGTCAGAGGTAACAGAGCTTGTCCAAGGTCACACAATTAGTCAAGTGTTGAAGCCAGGACCCCAGATCTAATTCTAAGTCCAGTGCTTTTTCCAAAACACAAGTGTCCATATAAAATTATGGCTAAATATCATATGAAAGGGCTAATGCATCCTAGGCAAGAAGATTTCTGGAAAGAAGATTCCAGAAAGCAGAGGTGCCAAGAGCTTGCAAGAAATATAGAACAGTGTTTAAGAGAGCTAATTCCCCACATTGCAACCTGATGACCTAGCAGTTACTCCCTCTCTGTACCTTGGTTCCCCATCTGTGACATGAGAGTCATGGGAGTGCCTACCTCATAAGATCATCATGAGGACTGAGTTAAAATTCACCCAAACTGAGAATCGTATCTGGCCCACAGAATTTATTGTTTATGTGCTTAGTGTTCAGAAAAACATCTGAAGAGAATGCAGAATGACTTGACTCAGACCCAACAGGTCTGGTTACATGAGCAAGGACAAAAAACAGGAAAGTAATGGAAAACAAAGAGGATGAGCTGTAAGGAATGGCATCTTGAATGAGAGCAAGTGACTCAGCTCAGGAAGATAGGAATCCATTACAGACTCCAGGTCAGCGGGTCTAGCTAGGAGTACGTCAGGCAACTGCGTAAGACTTCCGACTTCCAGGCGGTTCTGAAGAAAAGCCAAAGGAGAATGAACTGTGTCTCTGACAAAAACCACTTGACTCTTCTAAATACTAAATGGAGGCAAAAGAAAATCACCTGGCCTTAGACTGGAGGTAAGAAAATGAGGGCAGATCTGCAAGCTCGGTGTCATCATGGTCGGAGGTTCTAGAGTAACACAGAAAAGGGGGACCTGAACAGGATGGGAAGGCACTGGCCCAGTGAACCTGCATTAAGCCAGCAACAGAAGTCTGTAGTTCGGATTCACACAATTAAATAATGGGAGAAGCAATGCCAAACGCCCATGTTGTATTAAAGATTATTCGTGCCTTTGAATTGCCTGCAGTGTAGAGACGGTAACTGTGAAACCAGGAATGTGCCCCATAGAAGACATTTCCTCTCCTTTTACACAGTATCAGAAAGGAAACCCACTCCTGTGTGCCCTCCTCAGTCAGATCCTCTGGACCTCGTCCTGCACCCAAGATCCAGTGCCAAAGCAAAGCAGGCCCTAGCACAAGGGCACACAGTCTGACTTCAGTTAGACGACAGGCTTAATCCATTCAGCTGGCTGTGTTATTAAGAAATAAATGGAAATATGCAAATTTATATTTGGCCATGACTTATTCAAATTTGGCTTAAAATGCTACAGGATATGATTCTGAATTAGTAAACAACAACACATTTTTCATCTCAGTCAGCCAAATAAAATTTTGAAACTGAACTTCAGACTAATTTCCATCTAGACTTTGCATCAACAGATAAAAATTAGTCTCCCCTCACATTCATCTTAGAACCGAGGAGCAAAACTTCCAAAAGAAAGTATTAGTTTTTGCAGTTTGAGAACTTATTTACTTAAAAAAATAAAAAATAAAGTCCCTATGTCTTAGGAAAGAGTTTATTTCATTTTCAAATGAGATGAAGAGGGAAGACAGTGCTTCTCATGAACTGATCATCAGGGACTGGATACGGTGATCCTGGATCCCACACTCCACCCTCTGGAATGCCCAGCAGGTATAGAATAGAACTCCAGTCATTTTCATCTTTTTTGGAGCCTCAAATTGAAGATATGCAGGGAGGGTAATGGTAAAGTCACTGAAAAGCTACCGGTGCCAAGTCAGAGGCATCAAAATATCACAGCAGCTCCATACCTTCATGAGAAACAAAAGGGGTCCAGTGAGAAAGACTGAGAATGCCCAAAAGGGCTTGGTTTCTAGGGTTAGTTCTGTTAGGATCACTGAGGTTAGATTCCATACCCTACCTCCACTGCATTCCAAGGCAAACAAGACCAGAATTTTACAGTCTTCTTGCCATATAGCAAGGCATAAATCATTCAGCAATACTATATCCTCCTACCTACAAACAAAAGATGCAGCTCAATGCCGAATTCTTTAGGGAATGAAGTGGCTTAAGTGAAAAACTCTGGAATTCACATGCATGATGATGCTTCCACTATTTTATCTATATAGGAGAGACATTTTATCTATAAAAGAGACAGTCACAGGAAAAATCAGGCTAGTCCAGACATAGGGCTTAAATTAAGAATAACAGAAAATTAAGAACAGTAGTCTCCAACACATTTTCATGCAGAGAAAAATAAAACTGGATAAGAAAGAAACCATTTGCAGGACCAAATGGTTTGTGGAATTTCTATTTTGAACTATGCTAAAAAAAATTACAGCTATATTTATTTCTTCTTTGAATTAGAAAGTTTATCTAGGAAGTGGTAGTCTGTCATTCCATTTCCTAATTTCAGCAAAGACAGTCACAATACTATATCAATGATCTAAAAGCATCAAAACCTGAGTATTATATATATATAATACACACACATACATACATGTATTTATGCAATAGATAAAGAGAGAGACTTATGAGATAAAGCAGTCAAGCTCAATTTAAGGATAAAACTAAAATGAGTCTATGGGGGTTTAGTATTGGATAATCTCCAAATTATCTATCCAATCCTTCCCTCAAAGTATAATTTTGTGCCTTAAAAACCCTCCACACTGCAGAGCAAGGGAACAGTCTGATGCAATGTAGCCGTTCCTTCACGTTCCATGGGCATGGCCTGGCACACTCCCTGGACCATACCTGCATTATGTATTCCAACAGGTCCCCAACTGGCCTTCCTGCCATCTTCCTCTTGCTACCTCAGATCCTCCCTGGGCAGTTCTGCCAATGCTCCACTATCTCTAAAACACTTTCTTCACATCATTTCTTTTTTTTTAATTTTTAATTTTAAAGATATGGGGTACAATTCAGGGTTAGGTATACAAATGTTCATTATGCAGGTACTCTTGCTGATGAGGTGTTCCTCCCCGCCCCTAGCAGTTTCACACGACTGCCAATCCCTTTCTTATAGTATTATGTTAGTTGTTCAAGGTCCACTTATGAGTGAAAACATGTGACACTCGATTCTTTGTTTCTGTGATAGATCACTCAGTATTATAGACTCTAAGTCCATCCAAGTTGCTGCGAAGTTCATAATTTTTGTCCTTCTTTGTAACTGCGTAATATTACATCGTGTATATGTACCACATTTTTTTAAATCCAGTCCTTTTTCAATGGGCAGCACAGTTGGTTCCGTGTTTTTGCTATTGTGAATAAACATGCACCTTAACATCATTTCCAAAAATTTTAATATTGACAAGATAAAGTAAATTCCTTAGCACCATAACACACTAGAGGTGCTCCACAATAATACTCAACCTACTTTTTATTAACTGTGCTTCAAGAATTCTCAACTGGTCGGGTGTAGTGACTCTACATCTACAGCACTTTGGGAGGCCAAGGTTAAGGAATTGCTTGAGTCCACAGGTTCAAGAACAGCCTGGGCAACCTGGCGAGACCTCATCTCTACAATAAATCAAAAAAATTAGCCAGACATGGTAGCACGCATCTGTAGTTGCAGCTACTTGCAAGGCTGAGGCAGAAGGATCGTCTGAGCCCAGCAGGTTGACACTGGGGTGGCCGTGAGCGTGCCACTGCACTCTAGCCTGGGCAACAGAGTGAGACTACAACTCAAAAAGGAAAAAAATAATCCCCATCTAATAGCAGTAATAAAACTGAGCATGCACAACATGTCAAAATGGTGTCCTAAGTATTTCACATGCATTAACTCACAAGTATACTATGACATAAGACTATTATTACTCTACTCTACAGAAAAGAAGGCTGAGCACCTTGGAAAAAAATGCCTAAGTCTGACCTCACGTGAGCAAGTAACAGGGCTGGGTTCACACCAGGCCTTCACACTCCAAAGCCCCTCAGGAACCGCAACACAATGCTGGCTCCACCGCCACCGTCCCCATGCATGCCTCTCACACTTGAGCGCTCCCCTTCTCTGAGCTCAATGGCATATTCTCAGTTACTGCTTACTCCATTGTTAGTACTTTTGTTTAGAACTATGATCACAACACCTCTGAGGACAGAGCAAATGCTTTGTTTACAAGAGGATACCTTTATATCTAATTCTGCCTGTGGCTCATGGTTTTCCGAGCCTGGTATATGAAAACTGGTTGACCAATTTCTCTGCAGGCTCAAGCAAGGTCATGTTTCTGTCTTGTTCTCTCCAGTTCTCCCTCCTGTTCAAAGAGAGCTTTGCAGCCCAGTGGGTTTCCTAGGGAAGGTATGGTGATCAAGCCCAGAGGGTTCCCAAGCCTTCTCATTCCTCCATCCAGAACAACAGGCAGACATAGGTAGTGCTGGCTGTGGGACAAGTCCATTTCACATTCCACCCAACTCCCTGACGTTGATGCTCAAAAGCTGTGATGTAAAAGAGAGCACTTAGCAGTTCTGTTCCATAAACTCCCAGTCCCTCACTAAAATTGAAGCTAAATGATTCCATTTCTACCTTGCAGCACCGACACCACTTTACACTCAACAGCCTCAGCCTCAAGCTGTACTGATGGTTTTTCCTAAAGGAGACATACTCTGAAAGATCACGGGTTTAGTGCTTTTCTCAACTGACTGGAAATGGTACCAGCTGAATGTCATAGCATCTCGCTGAAGGTTTTTTGGAAACAGCTGATGAGAATAGAGAACAAACTGTAGGAGAGGTGAACTATTTCTGGTAGCTTCCTCTTCACTCTCCCAGTTCTGTCTACCCAGAGACATGATAGAAGACCCCTAAAAAATGTAGTGAAATCTCTTACAGTTCTCTAGAGCACAGTAGAGTGGGCTCTGATGACTGGCTTATTCATCATTCTTAGGGAATGCAAGTTAAAAGAAATTAACACAATTAAAAGATGCAGGTCTGACTCCCTCAAATGCCTGTGAGAAGCCACAGAAAGCCAACACCACTGAATTAAAAAACCACACGACCAAAAGCTCTATAAAGCATCCAATGTTTACAAATGCATTCTAAGGAATTTGGCTTTAACATTCCCCTTCATTAAAACAAACCAAAAAAAAAAAATGCTCAAACATTTTAACTAAAACTAACCATCATCAACTTTTCTCTCTTCCATAGATGAAATTATAAATATAATAATCATTTCATATTTTCAAGAGTCCATTTTGCTGATGATGAAATTAAGACAGAAAAGTTAAATAACTTGTCTGTGGTCACATATTAAGTGGTGGATCAAGAACTCACCCTCAAGTGAGAATGGGGTAACACTGAACCATATATGTGAAAAGTCAGTCCATAGGTATGACCAAAATTTATTTTTCCTCAACAAATTGAGAATACCTGGAAAAAAAAAGAACTCACCCTCAGACCAGGTGTGGTGGTTCACGCCTGTAATCCCAGCACTTTGGGAGGTAGAGGAGAGAGGACTGTCTGAGTTCAGGGGTTCAAGACCAGCCTGGGGAACTTGGTGAGACCTCATCTCTACAATAAAATTAGCCAGGCATGGTGGCACGTGCCTATAGTTAAAGCAACTTGGAAGGTTGAGGCGGAAGGATTGCCTGAGCCCAGCAGATCCAGGCTGTGGTGGCCGTGAGCATGCCACTGTACTCCAGCCTGGGCAACAGAGTGAGACTCCTACTCAAAAAAAAAAAAAAAAGAACTCACACTCAGATGCCAGTCCCTGCTCTAGGTGACTCTGTTCCATGGCCTACAAGATCAGTTTGTGTCCTCTCCCTCCCTGAAAGACACTCAGAATGAGAACACCTCTATCGCAATCCACAAAGATGATGGTTCTACCATAACTCCTCAACAGCAAAGCTGTCCTGAGATGTCAAAGCCATGAGGAGGTACAGCAAAGACTGGCGTTCCATGTATGTCCCTACATTTCCCAGTCACCCTTGCAACCAGCTGGGGTCACAACGGACCCTACAAGTGATGTGCTCCGCTTTCACAGTAAGGCAGTATGTATGCTCTCTGCTCCTGCGAGATGACCCTGGACAGGGCAGCCACAGGATAGAGGAGAGCAACCTAGACTGCCTATGACTTTGTTTACGCAAGAAATAAACTGCTATTGTATTAAGCTCTGAGACTTGAGGTTGTGGGTTGCAAAAGCTAGCACTTACGACTCTGGACTTGAATTTCCTTCTTCTTGCATTTAGGCTGGGTTTTTTATTTCCCAGTTTCCTCTAGGCTAGAGTTTGGTCCCATTGGCACCTGTCAGAAGAGTTTATTTTGCTCCCAGAGGTCATACATGGTCACAGCTGGTATGATCTCCAGAGCAACAAGGCCATGCAAGCAGGCAGGGTCCTGGTCCCTCTTTCCACCTGGGCCCTGTTCCAACCCATCTGTTAAAGAATGTTCATGTTTGGAACAGGACAATAACAACCAAATAAATCTCTGCCCCATCAATTCACATAATAAGAAAGTCTAGGAGGCAATAAGGAACCTTGCTCTTGTTCTGTAGTATCTTCATCATTTGCTCAAGTAAGTCTAATACAATCCAACTTAAAATGTAAGAGACAACCAGGTAACTGGCATGGTCCCTCTCTAAATTCATGACTTGTTTTATGACCCTTCCCAAAAATGAGATTCTAATTTCATCCCAAACGAAAGGATTCCCCATTTAAACTAAACAACACATCAGTAAATACCCAAATGTCAGTCACCAAAGTAAATACCAAGTGGGCAAGGACAGAAGTAGCACCCCCACAATGCCTAACATATAACCCCTTCTCCCAAGTGTCATATAAGCTACTCATCATATTACAGGACCCTGAGTGGCACACCAGTCACCAGTATCATAAGCTGCCATAAACGCCAGTATTCTTTTTCATTTTGAAAATCAGCTGGTAAAAAGATTGTTTAAAGCTGTTCTTTCAAGAAGGATGGAAAAAAGAGCAAACATTTCTTCTTGACATCCAAAATACCATTGCCACATTAAGAAAAGATGCCTTTTAAAATCACTGGGTTCTATAAATAAGAACTATCTGTCATGAACTATTTAGTCAGAGTTGATGCTGCCACTTGCCTGGCCCACAGAATGACTGAACCCCACATCTGAAAGGTATAACAGAAGGGAGCTGGCCTACAGTGATCTGGAAGTGGGTGGCCTGATTCCTGTGTGGGCCTCCAATGTCCCATCTTTCCCTAAGCCTCAGCCGTACCAGGCCTTCTCAGGATAAGACAGAGGTGGGAAAACCGACAGCTGTAAATCTAACTTCAAGGCCTGCATTCTTTCTCGTCTCCTGCCAACAGTAAAAGAGGCAGATGTGAACGATGTCAACAGCAAAGCACGTTCCTCAAGCACTCTTTCTATAGCAGCCTGAGATCAACTGTTCTGAGGCACAAATCTAAATCATGCCATCCTCCTGCCTATAGGACCAGGCTCTATCTGCTTTGACGACACACAGCCTGCCCCCAGTCCCCATCCTACTTCATTAACGCTCCTGACCTAGAAGTCACATAAGATTCAGACTCAGGAAACTACTAACTTTCCCCTCAAAATACACCCCCTTTACCAAATTCCAGTGTCTCTGTTCCTGCTGTTCCCTGTGACTATAATGATCCACTTAATCCAGCTCATCTCTTCTTTGCTAGACAAAGTATCTGCATCCTTTAGAGCAGGGTCATTCTCAAGGTGTGGTTTGACAAGGCTTCAGCTCTACTGTTCAAGCTTCTCCAGATACATTGCATTTGTCATGTAACCCCTCCTTCCGATCCGACTGTCACCCTATCCTAAACCCTTTCCATGTATGGAAATTCTGGAGCAATCATTTCAAAGCCCAGTTCATGTTTCCTTCACTGTGAAAGATCTTCTGGAGGGAACTGAATTACTCCCTTCCACCATGGACCTCAACTTTCTTAAAGGCAAGTTTCACAAGTCTTGAGATTACGAGACATACCCTGGAGTCCTATTCTGTGGCAGACACCCTCTAAGATTCTCACCCACCATTGTCTCCTGACAGTGCCGGCGGGACCTGTGACTTGCTACACATGAGCAGAACAGGGATAAGCAATGTCACTTCTGTGATAAGGCTGCTTGAAACAATGACTTCTACCTTGCCAGCAGACTCTCTCATTGGTTTTGAAGAAGCAATAAGCTACCACGGTGAGAAAGGACACACAGCAAGGAACTGGGGGCAGCCTCCAGCCAATAGCCAGCAGGAACTATGGTCTTCAGTCAAATAGACTGTAAGAAACTGAATCCTTCCAACACCCAGGTTCTATAAGCAAGCTTGGAAGGGTGTCCTTCCCCAGTCAAGTCTCCAGATGAGACCCTGGCCACCTTAGTAACCTTGACAGCAGTCTTGTCAAAGACTAGAAAGCACAGAACCCAACCAAACCATGTCCAGACTCAAGACACACAGAAACTTCAATGCTGGAAATGAGTGTTGTTTTAAGCTGGTAAACTTGAGGTAATTTGTTAAACAGTCATGGAAACTACCACAAAAGCAATAGGGTAAAGAGGCTAGGAATCCTTGCTGTAAAAGATTACTATACCTGCACTCTCTGACAGAAGCTCAACAGCAGAGGGGACGTGGTGAAGTCAGGTTCAGCCTCGGCTGTCTCTGCTTCCCTCTCTATGAAGGAGGCTAGATAGAGTCACACACCTGCTAAATAGTGCAACGCCTTATCTCCTTCATTTCTCGTCAAATCCAGAAAAGTGGGGCCTCCAGTCTCCACCTCGTTTCCACTCAGGTGTCCCTGGAGGTTTTTTCTCACTCAACTCTGACACTTCAGGGGCCACAGTCACATGCTGGGCCCTGAGCTTACCTGTACTGCTGTGGCATATGACTGTTAGTGACAGTTAGCCACTCCCTCCTTGCTTAAGGATCTCCTAGCAGGGACACAGCCTTCCCTGGTTCTCCTCTGACCTGTGAGAACATTCCCTCCAAATCTCCTTCAAACAGCGTTTTCCCCTGCCCACACATACACTGCATGTCCTAGAGCTTCTGTCCCAGGCTCTTTCAAATCTCACAGTGTCACTGGCAATCTCACTCATTCTTATGATAAAGCTTAAATACACATTTTTTAGGGCAGAATCACATATAGCCAATGATTTGCTGGACATCCTTCACGTGAATGTTTCAGTCATATCAAACTCTAAACATAACCCAAAATTAATTACTTCTTCCCTTTCACTCTATTTTTGCTCTTCTAGCTCCTGCATTCCTAACCATGATGATTTTAGGTACCAATATCCACTGAGTCACCACTAGATTCACCCCAGATTCATTCCCCTTCAGACTCCCCACATCCAGCCACTCCAAGTCCAACCAATTCCATTCCCAAATATCTCTTGAATCACCCCCATCTTTTCCTACCTTTCTTCTGACTTTCACCACTTTCCTCCTGCAACTCATCTCCCCAACTCTAGTCTTGGCTTCTTCTAATCTAACCCCCAAGGATCTCATATAAAAATCACCCCTTGGTGTCTGCCTTTCTTGGCTCTTCCTTCTTATTCCTTCAATGCAATCCCAAAAGACTTAACCCATCATTCATTCAATCAGCACTGTTCTGGACACAGATGACACAGCAGCAAGCAAAACAGTCTTGGCCCCTAGGAAGTAGTCTGAATGAATCCCTGATCCACAATCCACTTACCCACTGAGCAAGTGCTTAATTCAATCCACAAAACAGGCTAGATTTCCCCTCCTCTGGGAATACTGCTCTTACACTTCCCTGCCCCCAGTCCCTCTCCCTCCCTCTTCTTTACAGCCTCTGTACCTGAGAGTTTTGTATCTATCAAGTTGTATAGCAATTTATTTTATTATAACTCCTTCTGCCCTTCTAGAATGAGCGCTCCTCAAGGGACTGTTTCTATTGATCTCTGAATCTTCCAGGCCTTAGCACAATGCCTCATTTTTTTTGTAGACAATCAATAAATGTTAAGGTAACTGAATCTTCATCTGCGGTAGATTGGATTATTGTTTCTAGCCATCCATTCCCTCCCTCTAACAAGGTTACAACTCCCACCCTATCACAGGCTGTGCCCTTGCACCCAATAGGAGTTTACTTCAACTCATTGACTTTGGTCATGTGGCACTCTTGAGCATGGCATCTTCCCCATCCTTACATCTTCCCCTTCCCCTTACAGCAGAAGCTGTAAATGTGACTGCATGGATTGACTCAGACGCTCCTGCACTCCTGCACTCTCCCGTGAAAACAGCATGCCCCAGACCTAAACAGGAGCTGCTCCTTTGGTCTGTGTCCTGAAGGAAGACATTTGGAGCCAAGTACAGCCCTGCAGAGCCACAACCCACCTGGAGCCTTCCTGTGATATAGACAAGAAATAATACCTTGTTACAGAAAGCCAGGAAGCCAGTGGCTTCCTATTAAAAGCAAAGTCATCCTAGATTTTCCAGATCATTCCAATCACCAAGTCTCAGCTTGAATATACCACATTTGGCACCACATTCACTGCTTTTTAAGGACTACATGTAAGCAAGTTCCTTAAAATGTTTCTTAATACTGAGGCAAAATTTACATCCCACTATTTTTCAGCCCTGGACCTACTTTTACCCACAAGTATTACATAAAAGACATCTAGCATTCTAATATTTGTAGACAAATATTACATAATCTCTTAAACAATCTCAAAGCTAAGCATGCCACCCTCTAGTCTGTCAGCATCCCTTCAAAACATCTTGGTCTTTTCCCTAAATACACTCTCAATTTTGTCAAAATCTTAAAATGTGGTGCTAGAGCTGCAAAAAACACTCTGGATATGGCCTGACCATGGAAGAAATCCCTTAGTAGAACATAAAATTTGTCTTGGCTATTTCTTTTCTTTCCCAGATAAGGGTGGAGGGGAAAATAAATTGTCAGAAGGGAGAGATATAGTCCACCATAATCTCGCCTCAAACAATATTTCAGTCAACTCAAATCCCTAAACTTTTATTCTATAACGCATTTCCAAGCCTCTTATAACTTACTGCAGACATTTTACATATATCACTGCTAAATCCTTCCAACATACCAAGATCTTATTCAACCAGTCAACATTATTAGTTAGTCTCTTAACTTTTGAGTGCTTCAGATTTCAGAAACATACTTGTCATTTCAATCTCTGATGAAATTACCTACCAGATGAAGGTCACAGAATATTCTGACAAAACACTAAATTACGTGACAAAGTTGCATACATAATCAGTCAGAAACCCCTCACCCTCCACCCACCACCATGAATACTTCCAACCAATTTCTCAATATTCTTCAAAAGTTACAAATCTTCCTCAAATCTGGCCACACTAGCATCAGGGTGTTCTCTGAACCAGCAGCATCAGTGTCACCCAGGACTCTTCAGAAATGCACATTCCTGGTCCAGTCCAGACCTGCCTTAGAAACAAGCCCTCCAAGTGACTCCAATGCAGCTCCAGCCTGAGAGCCAGAGCTCCAGAGCATTTCTCTGACTGTCCTGTGTAGCAAGGCTCTCAAAACTGAACAATTGGCTTGTCTTTATCTTGTAAATGTCCATAAACCATATGTTTAATTAGCCTTTCAAATACTTTGTCTGGAAGCAAAGTCAAGCTAACCAATCCATAGTGCACAGAAGCTGTCCTTTCTCACTTTTTGGAAAATGAAGACATTATTTGCCTTATATATTGCTTTCCCATTGCAGACAAATTCTCAAAAATTATCTATAATGCCTCTATGAGCACATGTACTGGTTTCCTTAGCCTCTAAAACAAATGGATTTTTATTTTTAAAAAATTTTTTGAGACAGAGTTGTGCTCTGTCACCCAGGCTGGAGTACAGTGGCACCATCATAGCTCTCACTGCAACCTCAAGCTCCGGTCTCAAGCAATCTTCCAATTCAGCCTCCTGAATGGCTGGGACTACTGGTGCGTGCCACCAGGCCTGGCTAAATTTTTTTTTTTTTTTTTTTTTTTTTTGAGTTGGAGTCTCACTCCATCGCCCAGACTGGAGTGCAGTGGCCGCTCCCAGCCACCGCAGCCTCGACCTGCTGGGCTCCGGCAATCCTTCCGCCTCAGCCTTCCAAGTAGCCGCTGGCTAAATTTTTAAAAAACCAATTCTAGAGATGTAGTCTTGCTATATTGCCCAGACTGGTCTTAAATTCCTGGCCTCAAGCAATCCTCCTGCCTCGGCTCCCAAAGTACTGAGATTATAGCCATGAGCCACTTCATCTGGCCCAGAATGATTTTTAAAAGAAAAAAAAATATCTCTTACCAATTGCTCTCCTTATCCCAATTTCAGGCTGGTAAGCAAACAGCAGGCACTGGGAGAAAGACAAGAGGGAAGCAAGGCACTCACTTCATATGCTTCCCTACTTCCTGAAAAAGTCATTTTCTTGGTTCTGCTTGAGACATAAAACTCTGTTTCACTGTTTGTTTTGTCTTCAGCATTTGTGTAAAGCTCAGCTTATTCTGGGCTTTGACACTGTTATTCAAAGTCCATGCTTCTCATGTATCTGTCTGTAGCTTCCTCCTCCCAGGAGACAGGACAAGGTTGATATTTTTCCTCCCTTTGCCTTTTTGTTCCATCTTTGTTGTATATAAGAAACACAGATTACTTCTTCACATAGTGGCAGGATATCTCCTATCTATATATCTTACTTATCTTTTCAATTTTATTTTAATGCAAGCTCTTCAGAGTATTTTCTCATACTATGTCTTTCTTACCTGGGAATCATCTGCAAATCACAGTTGAAATTAAGATCTTTTTTTAGAATTGCCTGTATATTTTCCCAGCTCTGTTCCTAGTCTCCGGTCACTGTGTCCTGGCCTCCAGAGAGTAGAACACCAGCCTTTTTTCTGTTCACAGCTGTCATTTCCCAGTTGCCTACAGTCACTTCACACTGATTCAAACTTCTTGAAGTGTATGGCCCCACCACCCTGTGCACAGCTGCCCTGCCACAAACACCCAGACAGCAGCTGCAGTGGCAGCATGCCCTCAACCCAGCCAGCACCCATGCCCGACTTAGCACAGTCGACTCTCCCAGGCAGAGGATCGGAAAAAAGGCAGCTGAGGCTTTTAAGCTGTTATTGTTGTGACCTGGGCACACCCCAGCAAGCTCATTGCTATGCAGCTGGCAAGGAGGGAACTGCTCCAGTATTCAAGTGGGATCATAGTGGCAAATGCAGGACTTACCCAGCAGGCAGCTGGCCACACTGCATCACAGCTCCTGACCTGGCCTAGGACCAGAAGCCTGACAACTCCTGGGTACAACATGCAGCCTAACAAAGCCACTGGAGAAAAAAAAATGGCCTTCTTAACAGCTTGTTTCTTTGCCTAGTGATAAGCTATTACATAGAGTAAATTTGATTTCTGCTTTCACCTCTGCATCTGGATGGAGGCAAGAGACTAATTCTTTATTTTTGTTTTTCTTCACAGTCAGAAAACAAGAACAAGATTTAAGCTGGGTAATGGAGGGAAGAGTATAAGTGGGGCCATTAATGATAAAACAATATGGTTTGTCTGTTTGAAGTAATTTCCAGTCTAAGCCTCTGCTCACCCCCTCTTCAACAATCTCCAATAAGCTGGAGTTATTCTTTTTCCTTTTCTCTCTTACAACAAATTTCCCTCACCTCATTATATTACTATTGCTAATTTTGAGGGAAAAAAAGGAGAAATGAAGTTGCCTTTGGTTGAAATAAGCCTCCTAAAGGGCCGGGCTTGATGGCTCAGCCTATAATCCCAGCACTTTGGGAGGCCAAGGCGAGTGGTTTGCTTGAGCCCGCAGGTTCAAGACCAGCCCGGGCAACTAGGTGAGATCCAGTCTCTACAATAAATAAATAAATAATTAGCCGGGCATGGCAGTGCACACCTGTAGTTCCAGCTACTTGGAAGGCTGAGGAGGAAGGATCGCAGGAACCCAGTAGGTCGACGCTGGGGTGGCTGTGAGTGTGCCACTGTACTTCAGCCTGGGCGAAGTGAAACTCCAAGTCAGAAAAAAAAAAAGGAAGGAAAAAGGCCTCCTCCACCTCCCCTGCACACCCCCAAAAAACTTCCTTAGGAAATTTAGAATTGATTCTGCTCCAGGCAAAACAAATTTTTGCTATAGCTGTTCAAGAAGGAGCCTGGCAGATAATCCTTTAATTTGGAAATAACACTCTTTTTTCCTGGAAGGAAAAAGTGTTTTGTGATCCTCTGGCAGATTGCAGGGTTTCAATATCACCTCCAGCAATGATGATTGAACTAGACAGCTAGACACCACCATCACAAAAGAGCACATCTGAAGCTTCCTCTCCCAGGTGAGCTAAAGGTCTATCACACAGACCTTTGCACAGTTCTCTGCCCTCCAGCTCCCTTATTCTACTTGTTTTAAACCTAAGAAGGAACTATCACAAGGGCAGCTAGACTCCAAAGATTCTAAGCACGTAGTACTCTGTGTAAAATGCCACAAAATGGGATCTGCTGCGATGCCCAACACAGCTAAAATCCAACCACCGCCTGGCTGGGGACCCCACTGGTTATAGTGTCTCCATTCTGGATGATTCCACAGCCCTCAGAGCACAGTCTTTTTAAGTCTGTTTCACAAACAGAAATCTCTATTCTTCTCTACCACTTTCTCCTTCTCTCAAAAGAAATAAAGTGCTCATTAAAATAACAGATCAATGCCACAGTATGCCTAGTATGAACAAAAACACACAAAAATCTGGTAAGTCATGCTAGGGTTTCCACATTAACTATTCTATGGCCCCAACTTGTAACATCAACCACTCCATTCCAAAATGTTTAAAAAGACTCTGAGAAAGAGGGGAAAAGTCAAGTTACAGTCCTGGAGAATAGAAAAAGAAACTCCTTTGTTTTCATGTACTTGAATTCTTCCCATCAAAAATACTGTTTAAGTACATATTGCACGGTTAATATACCTACTCCCAATTACACACAGGAGATAACTCTGGAAATATATACTGATAGTTTTTTTTACTTGGGGGATGAGAGGAGATGTTAGGGAAAACTCTTAAATTTTTTAGAACAGAAATATACTATCCCAACAAAGCATATCTTTAACCAAGCATGAAAGGTTATTTCAAGTAATCCAGCCAGGTGGACAATGCTTAGGCTCCATACCATAATGGAAAGTATCTTCCCCCTCTGTGAACCAGTTCATTCAGAGAGACCAACTTAACCCCCAAGATGTGGGGAGAAGGAGGTGACCAAGAAGGGGATCAAAACCCGCAGCATTGTGTCAGGGAGATTCTGGAAAAAAAATGCCTTTTCACCAAGCCAGAGGAAGAGTTTTTAGTATTTCATGAAGTCTTCCTCTATAAAATAGCCTACATCTAATAGAGGATGCTGGAAGGAAATTCAAATATAAAGTAAAGCTATCCACGTAGCTTAAATCAGACGAGAGAGATGTGGGGGTAGGTGTCAGAGGGGATCCACAACATATCCTAGAGGCTTCAGGAGGACTCCAGCTCCACATATGTTCTGAGTTCTCATATAAATCAGACAGCAATATACCTGGCCTTCCATTTTAATATCTCTCTCTCTACTGGCATATATCTCATTCTAAAAACAAACCCAAACACCAATTTACAGACTGATCCTGTGTTCAGCCAGAACATCCCCAATCTACAGGAGAAAGTTTTCTCAGGGTTCTCAACATAACAGTCATAGAATTCTCTCCCCCAGGTGGCACTGAAGGAAGTATATCATTGGGACCTGCTAGAGGAGAGTCCAGTTATATATTCTCCTATCAGTACTCTACATAGAAAGACAAAAGGTCTATTGCTGAGAGAGAGCCCTTTTCAACTGAGAAAAACAGGATAGCCTGTGTTTTCTTTCACATGCTCATCCTTGAGTTGAAAAGGCATGTTTCCTGAGTCAGCCACTCCGCAGGCAGGATCTAAGCATATCACCATCTTTTCTTACCACTTCATACTATAGAACCCAAGTTCAGTAGTGGGGCGTCAGTAGAGGCATCCAGAAGAGGGGAGTAGAGACTTCAGGACAGAACTGAAGGACCAGGAACTCAACTACAGCCTATGTCTGTTTCTATCAAGGGCAGCTCTGTCAGACAGACCAGGCCCTCCCACCTTTCCAGGCCCCACCAACTTTGGCTCTCAGGCTAAACACCCTCTGGAATAGCTTGGGAATACCTTACTCTCACAAATGTCATTTGGTTAAACTATACAATAAAAATTAAGTACAATTCCAGTTAACTTAAAGGAAGAAACGTGTACTAAAGCATTTCATCTGCAAATTTACTAATCCCTTTCAGATTTTTTTAAAGACAAAATCAACTATATATTTTATAAATTATAAGAACAGTCCCACTTCAAGAGCAGTTAGCAAAACTTAAGGCCTGAGAGGTCTGACTTTTACAGAATGACATTTAGAGAACCACATGGCAAATGATTTCTACCACTGGGAACTTGGCAATGCCCTAGTATCACAGAGCTGTTGGCCCCAGCACTCAGGACACAGGAACTAAACTGGATCAGCTGAAAAGATAAATGACCCCTGAATATTGACAGATTACAAGGTGAGTACTGACAAATTCTAGGACGACATGACTATGGCAAAACTAGGAGAGGGTGACAAAAGGGCAGCAATTCTGAATCTCTGTTATGTAAAAAGGTGAGCACTGACAACTTCTGAGGACTGCAACTGGTATCTAGATGATGTCCCTGCAGGACCTTGCTGATTTGTGAGCCACTCCCACTTCTCTGGCAAAATGTATCCACGTCTTCTGGTTGAGGGGATCAGGCTCGGATCTGTCTCCACACTGACTGCAAAGAACCAAGGGCCACCCCTGGTCCCAGCAGAGCCCTAGGCCCTGGTGGTGCTCTCACATGGTGGATGGATCTCCCACTGCCTACTAGTCAAGCACCTCCATCACATGCCCCAGACACTCAGCTACTACCCTCCCCGCTGCCAACTGACACCTCACTCCACTGGGATGAGGGCATTTCTCCTTTCCAACTGCTCAGAGAACAGAACTCAGTCTCACTTCTCCTCTCCTGCCAGCTTACCCTGAAGCAAGCATCCCCTCCAGGAATGACTAACTATTCTGGGTCATCTTAACCCAAGATCAGTAACCGGCAGTTTAAAGTCCCATCTTTAATCCACACATGGATCAAAATGAGAAGCTGAAAAGAAGGGTGGAAGGACAGGACATGCACCTATACAGGGGAAGGGAATGCAGCAGTCAATACCCAGTTTGGGCAGTTTCTGATATCGCCTCCCAAATCAGCATTTCCTGGGATGGATCAGATATAACTTGGGCATGCCAGCATTGCTGTTTCTAGCCTAGGTTCTGTCTTTGGTCCCAGAGACAGGGTCTGGGGGCCCTGTACACAAAGCTAGCCTGACACAAGGAGAAGTTTTATTTCCTCCCACCACCAATTCTCTCTCTCCTCCATCTCTAGAACTCCTCCTCTCCAACCCAAGGTCAAAGAGCCAAACGGGGCTCCATCAAGGGCCTGTCCTATCCTCCAAAGCATCTGCGTGCCATCCAGTTAGGTGGCCAGTCAGAAGCTACCTCCCAGGACTAAGCGGGAAGGAAGCAAGGGGTGGCTTTTTCAGATTCCAAAGGTACAGTATTTGCTTATAAATAATAATAAAACTTGCTGAGCTTAGTTGGCAGAAGTTCAGGCAGTGAAGCTAAGTATATTTACATGGGGTAAGTAGATCTGAAGGGAGGCATCACTGCTGCCAGCACAAGGCTGGCCACTGGGACAACTCCTGGACACCAATGCTGTCACCACTTATTTTCCTCTGAATACAAAGGTGTCCTATGGCTCCAAGTTTGTCTTGTGTGTTGGTTTTGCACAAGAGTTCACATAGCAGTGGCAGAGGGACCCCACCCTGGGAAGGGAGAGGACTGTGCTGTAAGGTGTGGGGTCAGGGAGTACCTGGAGCACACACATGAGCATTACAGAGAACCCGCATCCCCTAAGCTGGGCCCCAGAACCGTAATAGACAGAAAACTGTCCCAACTCTGATGCTTCCAATGTTCCCTTCCCAACTGGAGGTGGGTTTACAGCCCTTTCTAACTGGAATCCTAGAAACACAGAACTTCAAAGCACCTTGTAAAAGGCCAATCACCCACAAGCCAGGCCCGTGACCACTCCCATGGCTGCAGGGGCAGGGGTTGGCCCTTGCCCATCAGGAACCCTCTGGTCTCAGGGGAATTGTCTCTGCAGCCAACGTGAAACTGTCTTGACCTCTTCACCAACCACCAACGCCCCAGCAATGCTGAAGCTCTCCCCCAACCACCTCCTCGACAGGATGAAGAACCCAGCATAGAGGAAATGGTTTCTTCCAGAGCCAGTGAGAACATCTGGGCACCCTGGTCCACTAATGGCACCACAGGAGGCTGTGTAACATTCAATCACTGAGGGCCAAGAAGAAAGGCTAAGTATCCAATCTGCAGATCATCCAGGTCTGGGGTTTCCCAACTCTTCCTACTCAGTTGGGGAGGATCCAGTCAGCCTGTCTGGTCAGTTGTTTGGGAAGGAGTGAGAATGAAATGATCTGTCAAGAGAGAGCTTGTAAAATAATTACAGCTTTTCATATTCCAAGGTCTCTCTATTAGTTTCTATACTCCATTATCCCCCAATCCCATCACCACAATTATAAAGAGATGGTCGAATTTTCATAGACATTCATTGCTTCACACACTTTATTGAGCTCTCACTACGCGTCAAACACTGTGCTGGGAACTCGAGGACGAAAGAGCCTGTGAGGATCCCAGTCCTTTGGGAGACCATAGCTCACAGACAGAGCTACTGGAGGGAACATGGCAGCATGTGAGCTGAGATAGACCCAAATCCTCTTTAGCAGCCTTGCTGACTCCTACAGCTGCCACAACACCCACATACCAGGTCAGCTGAGGGTGGCTGTGAAATCTCCACAAAGGATGAGTGCTGCCCCCTGGTCCCCCAAGAGTCCCCAGGAGCCATCACAGAGGCCCAGTCCTAAATAGTCTCTGAGAAGCATACGAAACAGCTGAAGATAAGGCTTTTTCCCTTCCATTGAAAACAAGAAAAAAAGCCCACAGGAACTGAAAGTACCACACAGCCAGACACCGACAGAATCTCTCCTTGACCAAACTTTAGTCAGGCTGTTCTGAAGCCTCTTCCCAAGTGGACCTCGACTCTTGGCCTTTCATATTCTTCTTTGCATCGCCCAATTTTAGCAAGAACCCTACTAGGTCAGGTTAGCCAGAATCCCACACCCTCAATATTGGATCAAGCTCCTCCTCCTCTACCATCCCCAGGTGACTTCTGATCATCCTGGCCTGCCTTCAGCAAGAATACTGTTAGGTAGGTTGAGTAAAAACCCCCTCACCTCTTAGCAACTTTCCATCCACAGATCCCACCCTGCTCCTTAGCTATAAGTTCCCAGTGGCCCAACTGCACTTGAAATGAGGCACAGTTCTAGACTTCTAGGTCTTCTTTCCCCTACTGCAATAGTTTTCCTGAACAAAATTTGTTTTTACCACCTTAACTACTGTCCTGCTCTGGTTTTTCTTTAACAACACAACTCATAGCTTTTCCTCAGGAAGCCAGTACTATGGGAATGCTACCTGTAACCCTCAGGTGTAAACATTTTTAAGTGTAAGCACCCCAGATCAGTGAGACCCCAGGGAGAATAAGGGGGGAGTCACCACTCCTGGTCACCTTTAAGGGAACACACTGTAGAGAAAAATTAGGAGGATAAAACAGAACAACCATGACTTTATTAAAGGACTCGCTGCTTCATTACGTTTCTACTTTTCTTCTTCACACTCAAATTCTCAATTTCTATTTTGGGGGGTGAGAAGATGGAAGAATGGGTGTGATGTTTCCAAAAAGAAGGCCTCACAGAGTGAGTTTACAATACTCCCATTTGATTTCCTAAGGCACAGAATCGCGGGGCTTAGAAGGAGAGGGTTCTGGGATGGGACATACTCCAGTCCCGTCATTTTATATAGAACCCTGTGGTCACCAAGGCCTTCCAAAACAGAGGTTGAGTCAGGAATGAGAAACTTACCCTAAAAGCAAAACAAACAAAAATCCTGGGCTAAAAGGTGCAAGAGGTCACAGATACTTTAAATATTAACAAGTGTCTGTGTGAAAGAATACCAAAAAGATCCTTAACAACCAACAGTGTGGGAGCCCAAACACTGACTGAGCATGTGGCAACGTGACCCACACACTTCAATTTAAGATTTGATTCTAACACCAAACTAAACCACTCTCATGATTTGTTTTAATAAACATGAGCTATTTCAGTCTACAATCAAAGGAACACTTTTACTAAACATTTTAAATTATAATTATTAGGCTTTACACAGTATGAACTTCTTTTAAAGACACACAAAAATGCAAATGTTGATTTAATCCAGGCAATTTGGGCAGTTCCTTGTATTTCAGCATTCTCACCGTTGACCTATCCTCATAAACTATCCCCACCAGGCTTCTCAAAGTAGAGGGAATTCATCAACTAAAACTTTAAATTAGTAGTGGAGAGATCAGAAAACAACCAGATGGATCTTTAAGAGGAAGCATCATCGGGAACCAGCACAGCCATCTCCAGTCACAGCTCACACTTCTGGGTGGAGGCACTGCTCAGGTGGTCTGATTCCCAGCGCTGATTAAAGGAGAGAACACTGAGCACTAGAGACGAACCGGTCCATTGATCCAAAGACTGGCAAAGAAAGGCTCAGGCTCAACTTGCCATCCAGAGTCTCATTCCTGCCTCTGGACAAACTGCTTTCCTAACTGTGCACACAGAATGTCTGCCCCTTTCCCTCCTGACTATAACTTAGCAAACAAAGCCTTCACCATGCACCACAAGGCTAGAGAAAACATCCTAAAACAAACTTTAAACTCATAGCTCACCTGGTCTGCTCCTCTTCACAGAGAATGGTTGGAAGTCAGGGGTGAGAAAATATGCAAGGAAAATATCAGAGAGGCAAAAACTAGCTGTAAGAGGCCTTCAGGTCAACCATCCTTTACACAAATTCTCCAGAGAGATTCTGTGAGCAAGGTAGGGGGTGCCTGTGACACAGATGCAGAGAAAGTAGAAGGTAAATAGACAAGAAAAAAAGGAAAGGCAGGGACAGAGGTACTAAATGCCACCAATTTACACTGACTCCCAGACATGCCTCCCCTAACAGCAACCAGACAACTATTTCTCTCAGAATCGATGAAAGGCACAGGATTCCACTCAGAACAATGTCAACAAAAAGCCCAGGACAGCAAGGGGGAATGCTGCTATCTGACCACATTCTCTTTAACCACAAGTCAATTCAACCACTTTAACCACTCCTTATGCATTTATGAGAGCATCGCTCTATTCTGACACTTGTTAAAATGGTCCAGAAGACTTTACTCAGGACTGTGATATCATGACAGGGAAGGGAGACTGAGCTCAACTCAGAGTCCACCGGGGACTTTCAGCCAAAGACAGAGTGGGAGGTCAAGGGATGGAAAACGACTAAGAGGCAATATCAAGGGTGGGGTGGTTCTTGTGAAACTAACATGACAGGATTCTTGCTGAAGGCAGGTCAGGACGGCCAGGCATCAAAGATAGGGAATTCTTACTAAGCTGACTTAGCAGAACTTTGCTCAACTGGGGTAGGCAGGATGAACACAGGGCCCAAGAAAGAGGCCTACTCAAAAAGAGAGCTCAGAGGAGGCCAACATCGGGTCAAAGAGATGGTCTCCCACCCGGGCTAGGTTCTGTAAGGGCCACAACAAAAGTCCTCCTGGTAGCTCTGTTGCAAACCTCCCCACCAGTCCCATCACGCCTGGTCATCTCACTTCTCTACTCCTCATTTTGCAGTGACTGCACAGCTTTGCAGAACTGGCCTGGCATGAGGCCCAGGCCCCAGTCGGGTGGCCCCAACTTTCTTACCTTCTCCTCCGCTTTCAGTCAATAAGGCCACCTAAGCACACCTTGCACTTTCCTACCCCCTCTACCTGCTTCCCTCTACCCACACTTTCCTCTACCAGCTTCCCAACCACCAGCACCAGAACACTCTTGGTGCCTTTTGGCCTGATATCGAAATCCTTGCTCAAGATCTGGTTCTTATCACAATGCCTTTGAAGCATTCCCTGACCCCCTAGCGGGACCAGACTCTTCATCCTCAGTGAGTCCACAGGACACTTTTTCTGTATACCTACCTAACTAGATGATTTTTTTTAAAGCATCTAGTCTCATCTGAGCCGTAAGCTCCTTGAGTACAGGGATCCTGAACTGGCCCGTTTGTACCTTCACAACACCCAGAGCAGCGTCTTCCCCTGGCTTTCAAATTCACACCTTCATGAGAGACATCTTTCCCTTCTGTGCCATAAAAAACAAAATTTCTTTCAAATTAACTAGGTTCTGTAATGACCACAACAAAATACCACAGACTTAAAACAACAGGTTTTTATCTACATATCATTAAATGTGAAGTGGGTGATTTCCACAATATTTACACAGTAGGAAAAGAAAAATATATAAAAAGAGTTCCTATCTTGAAAGATCTGGTGGTTATTTTCTTCTAGGCTAATATATTTTTTCTAAACGCTCTGCAATAAACATAACATTCCTTTTTGAAAACATTTTAATGGAACAAATAATTGTTACAGGAATTTAGAGAAGGCTGAGACTCCCCGTGACTGAGAACAAGCAATGAGGTGGTCATGGGAGAAGTGAGGTCAAGTCTAGGCAGGCTGTGAAGGGCTGGGAGATAAAAACAGGAGAGGGGAGGAGAAGAAAGGGGAGAAGGAAAGAACAGAAAGAGGGAGGAGCAGGTAGGGAGAAGAATTGCAAAAGCATGGACTGTGGCTATCCTTTGAGAACCTGCTAGATCCCAGGCACTTGACAAACTAATCTCATCTATCCTTCTAACTACCCAGGGAGGCAGGCATTATTTCCATTTTAAAGATGAGAAAACTGAAAATGAAAGTAACTTGCCCAAAGCCATGCATCTCATCCACTTAGCAAGTGGCCACTGTGCTCTTTCAACTCTGTTAGGAATTTTTCAACTGGATTTTATGTTCCCAGAGGGGTCCCTAGAAACTTGGCCTCAGGTCCTAGCTCTGAGCTCTGAGTTCCCACTCATCTTCAATCTGGGTCATTCCACTTCAGTCCATTTTCTATATCTTGAGTATCTGTAAGTCACTAAAAAATAAACAGGAGTTGTAGTACTTTCAAAACTAAACAATAGTTTGAAAACCACTCCCCTGCCACACTGCCAACTACAAAGACCCTGAGGGACTGAGATAGATTTGGTAGGCCCAGTGAACTGGGGAACACTGAGGAGGAAGAGCTTGCCCTGTGCACACGCTGGGAAGCAGAGGGAAATGAGACAGAAATTTGAGGGCCCAGAACATTCCAAAGGTAATAGAGTAAGGCAGAGGTCAGGAAGCCCTTTAATTAGTTGACAACTGCCAGTCATTGGCTCACACCAAATCCAAATCTGCAAGTACATCCTCAAAGTAGCTAGTATCTAAATAGAAATTTGGGAAAATCTGTTGTTTTATTTAGGGCTAGTTTTGATATAGAAAATGTTGACTACCAAAACAAATGCAACAGATATCCAGCTCTATTTAAAAACCATTTGAATGTGTGCCAATCTTGCAGAAGAACTCGGGTTTCCTCAGCATCCTGCTCCAGGGGTGGAGATATCGTCTGCTGGCACACTAGGCATCCTGGGCTACTATTTTGGGGTGTTTCATTACCCTAGGTTTGCCTTCTCCTAATTAATCACCAAAAGGCATTTAGGCAAGGTCAAAATTAATTGACAAGAACTTATCCATACTCAGTCAGCCACAAGTGCATGAGCTAAAGTGAGATCAAATTATGCTATTGAGCTGATTTAATTTATATGCTATATTTTGTACAAACATAATCTGATCTCACATTTTGAAAGTATAATCCTTAAAAGCAAACCAGTGAAAGTCTGGTATGAGATTTCCTTCATTTTTCATTTACTAAATGCCGAGCTGATTTACGACTAAGTGATATTCTCTGTTCAGAACCAGGCAATCTTCAGAAACACAAGCAGCGATCTATTTTGGTCATTCTGCTCTATGCTCATGATCACGATCAGATGATGCAATAATATTACATTCTTACCGTACAAACAGGTTTTCTTCCAAGCATGGAAGAGCTGAGTTTGGCATTTCATGGTTTTATGAAAGTCAAGAGATAAAAGGAATTTTAAGTTCTCACTATTCTGCTGTAAGAGTCACAATGCTCTCATTCTTGGTGTATTCATAAATGAAATCGAGGGATGAAAGAGTTCCATTTAGCTTAGCAAACACTCACTGAGAACCACATATATGTATCAGGTGTTCCAGTAGCTCCACTATTCGAAGAGGAAACAGACACAGTGCCTGCCCTTGAGATGTCTATAAGATGTGGTAGCAGTAAAATATATGTAAACAGGCAATTTTCATATAGCTTGATATAAATCACGTATCTATGAAAAAAAAACAGAAAAAGAGCCTGCTGTAGGCAAAATAATGATCTCAAAGATGCTTACCTCCTAATCCCTGTAACCTGTATGTTCCCTTACATGGCAAAGGGGAATTCAGGTTGCAGAAGGGATTAAGGTTGCTACTCCACTGACTTTGAAACAGATGATTCTGGATTATCTGGGTGGTCCCAATGTAATCCACTTTAAAGTGGAAGAAGGAGACAGAAGAGAGAGAAAGATGTGCTGACTGAAGCAATCTCAAGAAACACTAGGTGTCCAGTTTTGAAGACGGAGGAGGAGACCATGTGCCAAGGATCACAGGCGGTTCTAGATGCTGTGAAAGGCAAGGAAATGGATTCTCCCTGAGAGCTTCCTGAAGAAACACAGCCCTGCCCCTCTTGATTTTAGCCCACAGACATCTGTGTCAGACTTCTAAACTAGAAGGTTTAGAAAAGTGTAAGGTAAGACATTTATATTGTTTTAAGCCACTAGGTGTGTAGTGATTTGGTATAGCAGTAATAGAAAATGAACACAGAGGCCTTCATTTGGAAAATGAAATTATTTGAATCACCAGTGCTTCACAGCCACACCCAACAAGAAGGACAAGGCCACTGAACCTAAAGTTTGATGCAAAAACCCAAAGGCTGAGAGATTCCTGCTCATCGTGTTGTATTAAGTCTTCAGTACCTGCTCTCAAAACAGCTTTCATATACTCACAGCCACCAGAGCTGTGATTTGGGAGACAAACCACTCACCAGTACAAGGCCACAACAATTCATACAGAAACTGCAGTGTTACCACTGTGAGCACTTCTGAGCCACATGCCCGAATGCTCACTGGGCCTTCTGAGATGCCTGCTCTCAGACTATTTTGCTTCAGCCTTAGTCAACCAAGACTCTAAAACAAACTATGGAGCACAACATCTCCAGGTGACACCAGGAAAAGCTGCAGAAACTTCCCAACACTAGTCTGGAACCAGAAAGCCCAGCAGCCCCCAGCTACCAGTCAGGCCACATTCTGAAACCCTGGAGGACCAGAAATGCACAGAGGTGCTGCTTCCCCTGGACACCAGTCCATGATTTGTTTGGTCGCTTGAGATGACTCAGAGGAACACAGCCCTAACAGGACAAAGGCCAGAGGGGAAGGACCACACCTAATTTGGTTATTTTCAGGAAAGCTGTGCTTCAGTATGGAATTCCACAGCTGTGCTCATCTGTGGCCTTAAATATCTCGTGAATCCTGGCAACAAGTTTAATCAGGAGGAAAATGCTTCATTCTATGTGTTATTCATCAACTATTAAACTTATTTATGCAAAAGTCCAAGTTTTTACCTTGCTTTTTAAAAAAAAGTTAGAAAACTGACCAAAAATTTTTTTAAAAACAAGCAAATTGTATGTATAGACCCATGTTTCAGAACACATACTTGTGTGGACTTTCCTCCTCCCTGCTCTGGATTCCTTTCTTATATCTTCTCAGCATCATCACCTGATATCCAACTGTGCATATCTGATCAATGTACTGTACAAGAGTCATTCTCCTCCCCACTACCTTTCTCTTATATCTGCACCAATCACAATTCAGAGCAGAAAGTCCTGTTCTAGTGGAGGTCTTACTGTTATCTTAGCCATGGAGCAGCCTCCTCTGCATGTCTATGCAGAGAGACGTCAGAACCACCTTCGGCTGGCACTCGGGAGCTCCTGCAACCCCTTAATACACTAGAGGGGAAAAGGACTCAACACCCTAGGAAGGAAAAGAAATACATCACTTATAGTCACTTTTTAAAAGCAGTCAAAAGTGTTGGTGCTTTCCTTTGTTCTAGGTTCCTATTAATCAAGAAAGGAGTGGGGGATTTTTCTATGTGGATTTAAGAGTCAGTCTAGTTTCTCTCCCATAAAAGTCCAGAATAGATTTACTTCTATGATAAAAAGACAGTGGACTTCCCCCCAATACTGTAGCATGTCAGCAGTTCAGCGGGTACGTAAAATGTTATTAGCTATATTTTGACCCCTCTCCCAAAACAAAAACAAGTAAAAACAAATAAAAACAAATTTACTAGTCTAAAGACCTTGGTTATTAAAACTCAATAAAAGTCACCAACAAGGGTATCTGCATAACGAACATTTGTATACCTAACCCTGAATGTACCCCACATATTTAAAATTAAATTTTAAAAAATCAATAAGAGGATTCTGACATACCTAAAGAAAGCACTCTCCACACAGAATCAATCCTACAGAATGCCATACCTCATTCTAAAGATTAGTCTCTAATAAACCTCTAGAGTTTCCTTCAACTCTGATTATACTAGGAGGTGGGACGATGCAGGATGCACTCACCCAAGTCATCACCACATGGAGCCCAAGTCCATTTAAGCCATCGGGTTAGCTAAACCTGCATTTCTACATTGTAAAAGTCAGTAGTAAAATATCATTTTTATGATGAAAACTGGCACAATGGAATTCTGCTTATATAAACTTTTAAAATTCCAAGACACAAATATTCCCTAGACTCAGTCACCACCAAAGAACAATCAAGTCTAACTTTGGACACCAGAAGCCTCTAACTCAGCTGTCATTTTCTAAGAACCACAAGACATAGCTCTCTTAGGAGAGACCTACAAAACAATTTTAAAAGTTGCCATGCTTTACTGGGGATCCCTTTCCACTACAGGCCTGCCTTTTCTCTAGCCCAAGGTTAATAGAATCTAAGGACAAAAGGGCCCCACAGACTCTAATGCAATATAAAAATCTTAAAAAGATAATTTCACAGAATGTAATAGATGCTTTCTCAATAGACATCCCCAAATAAGGGATCTCCAGGTCACTAGCTCTCTTTTCCAGGAACATGACAAAAAATTTCAGCTAAATCTAAAAAAATCACACATCCAGAGGTCCAAAAGCACAACCAATTCCTATCTCCTTATTTCTGATTTCAATCAGATTGCTGGGAAAAAACATATAGAGAGACAAAGGAGCAAGACAGGTAAATCATGAGAAACACTAGTACAGATGTTTACAACTCACACATGCTTATGGTAAATTATGTCTTCATGCCCACTGAAATTGATAGTATGATGCTTACCTTTTCTCTTTCAAGTGGCTCAACAAAGGGCCATTTCACTCTCAGTCAAAATAACTAAACATCTCATTTTTGGAAGGAGCAACTACAATGTTCTCATTTATGGAGCACTCCCCAATATCAGGTGGTTCTGATGATGCACTGCAAAGTGCAACTGAGTTTTAAAACTTTTATATCTATTATTAGGAGAATCACAACAAAACTAAATTTCACTTATTCAAAAACAATGTTGGTAAGGATGTGGAGCCACTGAAATTCTCAATTTTGCTGCTAGGAGTATATATTGGTACAACCACTCTGGAAAACTGTTAACATATTTCATGGATGGACTAAAATTTGCAGATATCAACCAACAATATCACACTCTAAATTGTTTCCATTTTAAATTTTAAACACAAATTAAAACCACAATGGTCACACAGAATGACAGAATTACAACCACTGACCTTTGTTTAACTGAATCAACCGTTTAGCACAGTAAATAGAGTACCAGTTGCATCCACATGTATGGAGCAACTGCACAGTTTTTAAACTCTATGTAAAACAGAATGTTAACTAAAGTAAAACAAAAGCTCAATGGCTACTGCCGCAATTATATGGACCATGCACCAACAAAAGATCTGGTGGGGAAGTGTATTTTATCACTTAGAATAGCAGGCACAAGGCAATTTTTTTAAAAAAAAGCTGACTAAAAGTTAGTCAGCGTCATAATTGTTTTAAAATTCTCTACAGACAGCATACCCCTTTATTGCCAGCAAAGAGGAGACAGACTTCTCCCATCTCCCTGCTCTGGGTTAACCCCTGTCTGAGAATTGGGTTGAAAAAAATAAGTATAAAAATGTGCTAATTTGAAGTTTACACATATTTTACAAATATGTAAAACTTCCTCATGACCCAGAACTTCCACTTCAGGGTGTCTATCCTGTAAAAACATAAAGAGACATGTAAAATGTCCATGGCAACAATATTTGTATTAATGAAAAATCAGAAAAAGAATAGCTAAATAAAATGAGGTATAAAGATATTACTGAATACTATATAGCAATTAAAGGGAATAAACTAGAGCTATACATTTTATCTATAATATTTCAATTTTTAAATTCACATATTTGTATACTTCAGATTTAATATTACTAAATTATAATAATGAAAGATGTAAGTAACCAGATTATTTGCCACCATCAATTCTCAATAGGTGAATAGCTGTTATATACCTGAAGCTCAGCTACTATCTTGTTGCCACATCACTGTAAATACAGAAAAACTCAATCCATATGGTGGGAACAAAGCCTGGAAGTTTGACTTTGTGTATTAATCTGAGTTCTACAGATGACTGTCCTTAGCTGAAGCAGTATCCAAAAGGAATTCATCAGTCATCTGAGTACTAGCAGAAACTTCCTGAGACAAACATGGGTGTGGACCTGAGGGAGAAATTAGATAACCCTCCCAAGGCATTACTTGATCAGTCAGTAGAATTCTCAAGAGGGCAGGACTGCTGCCTCAGAAGCCCACAGAAGCAATTTCTAAGGAAAGCTCCTCCCACAAACCTAGGCTAAGAGTGCCCTAGACTTGCCATCCCTCGGGGATGAGAACAGGCCAGCTCTGTGCACAGGTCTGGCCTGGAATCATCTATGCATACGTGCAGATCCAGATAGACTCAGTGCATGTTCAACCCCACAAGAGTCACAATGTATTCCAACCCCATTCCTCAACTCAGAGTCACTTCCATGGCCAAGGAGCTGTTCTGCTAAAACACTAACAGGAAACCCTTCTTTAACCAGAATGTACAGAGAGGGAGTTGATATAATTCATTGTTTCCAAGTATGTTGTCTGTGAAACATCATGAGCAAGGGTGTTTAATAGTGAGATGATTCCATAGTTAAATAAATTTGGGAATTGTTGCTTTATATATATTCTTACTCCCAGTCCCCATAATGCATAATGCAATCGATCATAAAAAGTACTTCAGGAAAAAAACCTACTAAACTCTAAGCCAGGGTTTCCCAAACTTATCTTTCTACCTCAAAGGACTACCTTGATACTAAGCTTGATCTAAAAATAATCTAGGACTACTCTGTCAAATTCTTCAAGAGAGGGGCTGTGTAGTTTAACAAGCACCAGGTGACTTATAATCAGACCAGCTTAAAAAATACTTACATACATCTGGCTAGAAATAACAATTTTTTGTTGAAAATGTTTCTAAATGTTTCTATTCAATTTCCTTCTTTACTAAGTTTCATACACTGAATATGTATTCAAGGTCATTATTCTAAACCCTGTTATCCAATGGTACTCATCTGTCTGTCCCTCGATTCCAGGGGGACTGGTTCCTGAAGTCAGACCTGTAAAAATTGTTGGCATACAAAAAGGCAGGGCAGCCCTTCTTATACATGGGTCTTGCATCCCTCCAACACTGTATTTTCAATCCAGATTGGACAGAAGCAATCCACGTAAGTGGGCCTGCAAAATTAAAGCCAATGTTGTTCAAGGGTCAAATGCATAGTACTAAGAATACAAGTATAGTACTTGTGTGTTGAACCTCTACTGGTCTTGAATATATCACAGGAACAGTTTTTCACCCTTCAAATTTTATTTTCACTGTTAATCATAATTATAACAACAATAACTACTGATAGTATTCACAACAACCTTATGAGAAAGGTACTGCTATTCTTTTTCTCATTTTGAGGAAATAAGGGCACAAGCCAAGCCAAGTTTAAGTGACTTGCCCAAAGTCAGAGTTTCTCAAGCTTGGTACTATGGACTATCTGAGCTGGTAACTCTTGTTGTGGGGGTAGGGAGGCTATCCTATGCACAGCAGCCTCCACCCACTAGATGCCAATAGCAGCCCCCTTCCAGCTGTGACAGCTAAAAATGTCCTAGACCTTGTTAAATGTCTCCTAGGGACAAAATCAATTGGGAAGGGTTGCCCTAAGTGACACTAGAGGGAGGAGCAGAGGGAGAGTCACAGCTTCAGCTGAGGTCTTAGGGCTGCAAGGCTGCACCAGCCACCTCCCAAGGGAAGCCATTAAGTACCCCCCTGCAACCCCGCACACTCCTCATGTAAGCAAAGGGGCAGCAGGAGCTCTCACCACTCGATGCACAGTCTACCAGCACAGCAAAAAGACCAGGAAAGGCTTGTCAAATGACAAAGTGAAATAATGGTGCACCAAGCACCAGCAGTTTCTAGCACAGAGTAATCCCTCAATACAAGCAATGCCTGTGTGTAACGTTCCTCCTATCCTGCTAAACGCTCCAGTTGCATGTATGAAAGAGTCTCAATCTGTTCACTGAAAAATGAATCATGGAAACATTCCACCTTCAATGGCATATCTTGCATATTCAACACCCTCCACATATGAAAACATTATTCTCAGTAATGGTGTAAAAAAATCAATAATAACTTTTTTTTTGAGGCAGGGTTTCACTCTGTCACTTGGCCTAGAATGCAGTGGCACGATCAATGGCTCACTGCAACCTTGACCTCTTGGGCTCAGGTGATCCTTCCACCTCAGCTTCCTGAGTAGCTAGGACTACAGGTGTGTGCCACTATGCTCAGCTAATTACAAATAATAAATTTTACATATATAATAATTATAAATATATATGTATATATACACACACACACACACACACACACACACACACACACACACACACACACGAGATGAGGTCTTGTTATGCTGCCCAGGCTGTTCTTGAACTCCTGGGCTCAAGTGATCCTTCCAGCTCAGCCTCCCAAAGTGCTGGGATTACAGGCATGAGCCACCATGTCTGGCCAATAATAACTATTATTTTCTTGATTTGTTCTCTATTTGTTCTTCAGTTTTAAAATAATAATCTTAAAATGACAAATTTCAATTTTACAGATACTGTTCAAATTCAATAAAAATTTCATGTATGGAATAAAATTTGTACTTATCAAACAAACAAAAATATTATACCTCAAGATTTGTATACTGTTTCACTGTTTTAATTTTTTAAGGACACTGGATGAAAACTCCAAGTGGTCATACAGAATGACAGAATTATAATCACCACTAAATACTACAGCTGTTTATTTCCACTCTACTGTGTAAATGCAGAACGATGTAATACTACAGGGGTTGACTATATGAAGAATGTTCTAAGCAAGCTTGGACAATTCCAAACTCTTAAAAGCTTACTCTCAAAATGAATGTAAGTAGCTGAGTCCCCATGTGTTGGGCGCTAACTGTATAATTAGGAGTCTCTGATTTAACTTCCATGTAGCATACAGTATCTACTAAAGGATAAGTAATCAAAAAGTGCTCATTTGAAGCTTACATATATATTATTAAAACTCAAGTTAATGCAGCAATTATTTAGGACACACACCAACAAAAGATTTTGGGGAAAAAATATTTTATGACATACACTGTTTAGAATGCAGGCATGATTCTAGATTTTAGACTTTGGAGCCAGGTTTTTGGATGGCATTATTATTATTATTGTTCTCTCTACAAACAATACACCTCTCATCCTCTGCACTGGAGCAGACTACTCCCACCACAAACCCTGGGAATGCCACAGTCTGCCAGTCAGAGTTAAAATGGTACTCAGAAGCCTCAAGTCCAGAAAGTGGGTGCAAGGGAATAACGAAAAGAGAAAAGTCACAAGAAAATCATCATGAACGAAATAATGAAGCAGTCAGATCTCCTAGTCCCACTTACAGTCCAACTTCAACTTATTACATACATCAGATAAGCTCCCAAACTTCTCTCCACAGTGGAGAGAGTAAGGACACAGGATCTGAATGCTGGGTGCTGACTGGGTGACCCTGGGCAAATTTCTTGATCTCTCTGGACCTATTGGTTTTCTCATCTTCAAGACAGAGAAATATCTGTATCTACCACACGGGCCTGTTATATAATAAAAGTAATGCATAGTTAAGTGCTCTCTATATAAGTTTGTTGTACCTGGATAATAGCTTAACATTACTGAATGTGAGTGACAGAAATATATTCTCTTTAATTCTGCATATTTCTGAAACCTTTAAAAATAAACATCTGAAGTTAGTTATTATTATCAGGTTCCTTAAATACAACACACAAGAGAATCAGCTCTAAGGTCTCTTCGGGCTCTAAAATCCTCTTTTCTATTCCAGACTGGAAAGGAAGCTCAATTACCAGGTGTAAATCAGGAGCAGGAGAGAAAGAGGGCATTCCAGAAATAAGCTATGACCACCTACCCGCCTTCCGTAGAGTGATCAATTCATCATCAGTGACTTGCACACAAATGCTTCGATGACTTCACGCATTCATTACAACATACAAACCAAAATGGGGCCTGCACTTCCAGATCCAAGCCTCAATGATCTGACAGTAGTGCCAGGCCAGTCTCCTTAACACTAAAAACATGACTCCACAGTAGTCTGTTAGAGTTCGCGTCCTACTCACTTCCAAAAAACATCTTCCCAGCATTACCTAGTCAATAAGTGGGACAGCTTTCCAAGTCCAAACATTCTGATCACAAAGGAGTCCTGCCATATAACTATTAACTCATTCACATTTTTCCACTGAACCGTATGACCTGCTTCATGTGGCCAATTGATGAGTACTAAAATTCCTGGAGAGGATAGCTATGGCTCTCCTTCCTATGTGGTAAGATGGGATATCTTTGAAATCAGCTGGCTCTATCAACTGCTGGCCCAGTGAACTTTCTTCCTGGTGACTCTCACGCCAAAAGGGTGCTAGGGAGATGGGGACAGTGACAACCAAGAGAGAATTCTCAGTAACAGAAACAATATCCCTGCTTTGGCCTTTCTGCACCATATTATCTCCTTTTCCCACAAATGTCACTTTGTTCCCAATAGTCTTAACATTCTAATCCAGCTAAAATGCATCACACTATTAGGGAGGAGGAAATGTGTAGTTTCAGGATATGCAGAGTTGAGATCATGCAGAGTTGTATGTCAACACGACCTGCCAGTAGCTCACTTAATCATTCCCTTGCTGGTTCTCTTCTAAGTCCTGAGCTTAGACACAAACTGTAACTTGCTAGGTCCCTGGAGAAAATCTCTTCCTGTAATACACAGTCTGGCTCCATTTCTGATGCTTGCTGACACCTTTCAGGCCCCACCATTCTGCACCTTCCCAGTCTGCCCCCATCTGAGAAAGCTGGGACCCCTTCTTTGGCACTTGCAGGAAGTTCAAGCTACCCAAGTCCAGACGGGCAGGCAAGGAAGCCCTCAGTCAGCCCCACCCCAATGACAGTAAAAGCCAAGTCAGTCTCCTTTCCTTGCTCTCTCATACTTATGGACCTGCCTGAGAGCCTGCTTGCTCTCCAGAAAACATCACTGTGTGAATAATAAGCCTTTTCATATTCTCTGGGTGCATCATGTGGTTTCATCAGGCTTTGACATATGAACCAAACTTTGGGTGGGATCCATCCCACCTCTGTGGAGTGGACACCTCATTTCCCCAAGTAAGAGACCCTTATTTACTCCTTCTGACTTCTATCCAAATCTAATCTAAGGCAGCCACTTAGTGTTCCAATGTATCCAATGTATCTCATGGTCATGAGAAGCCTCCATCTCAGCTTCTCAACAATAAAGGAAGCCAAGTAGGTTACAAAGAAATCAACATGTATTAGGAGGCAGGAGGCAGGAGGCTGAAGACTGGTGCCCATTCCACCGCTGATTAATCAACCACAGAACTTTTGACATTTCAGAGTATCATCTTCCACACCTATCAGAGGGTCACAGCACAGCCTCCATGTCTAATTAGGAAGATAACAGGACAGGAATGGAGCAGCACACTGTAAGCAGTGACGGCCTGCACACGATATATCCCCAGGGCAGGAGCCCAGCACCCTGGCCCAGCACTCAGCTCTCCTCTTCTGTTCTCCTGCTAGTACCCTTCAGTCTCCGCACAAAGCTACTAGTTCACTAAACAGAGCAAACAAAACAACCCTCCTAATCTTTCTCAGCACATATACACTCCACCCCAGCACAAGAAGTAACCAGAAAATTCCTGTAACCTCTTCTAGGGAGTTACCCACGTAAGTTAACACCAGGCAAAACTGTACCAAAAAAAATCCTTTTGTCTTCTTTTACAGAGTAAAATATTTAAAGTCACACCCACCAAAAGCAACCAAAAAGGCACTGAGGGTCTTCTTATCACATAGAAGTTAGAACTCTGAAAAACTCCCATCTGCCACCATGACCTTGAATGCATCCCAATAATTAAGACTCCTCTGATGAGATCAGTGATAATACTAATAAATGGGATCTCAGGTAGACAGAACAATGAAATGTGTTGATATTTGTAGGATCTGCATAAATGAGTAAACCAATACTTTTCCAAATGACAAAGCATGATGTAACAAAATCTTGCATAGGCAAAAGATCCATTCAAAGTACAAGCTAGATCAATAAGTTTTAATGTAATAGAGAAAATTATTTCAAGTCCACAGTGCAATTAACCTTTAATAAACTACCATTTGTCAAGTTTTGACGTGTCAGGATTATCCACATTATCTCAAAAGGCTATAAAACATACTCCTTCCATTTCCAACACAACTGTGTAAGGCTGGATTTCCTTCATATACTTTAACAAAGCAACACATAACAAAAGATTGACTCCAACTCAAAAAAAAAAAAAAAGATTGACACAGAAGCACGTGAGATTCCAGCTATCTTCTAGTATCCAGATATTAAAGGTATAACGAAAAGTGTAAAACAACACTACTCTTCTTACCAAATTTTTTGGTTTGGTGATTTTTGTAAATTTTTTTAAATGTTGATAAATAATAGTTATGTTATTTTAAAATTTAGTTTTTTCTTTCTTTTTTTTTTTTTTTTTTTTTTGAGTTGGAGTCTCACTCTGTCACCCAGACTGGAGTGCAGTGGCTGCTCCCGGTCACCGCAGCCTCTACCTGCTGGGCTCCGGTGATCCTTCCGCCTTAGCCTTCCAAGTAGCTGGAACTATAGGCGCACGCGAACACGCCCGGCTAATTTTTTATTTATTGTAGAAATGAGGTCTCGCCAAGTTGCCCAGGCGGGCCTCAAGTTTCCATTTCTAATTAGACAAATATTTACAGATATAAATAAAAATTATTTGAGGTGCTCCACAATTTTTTTTACCGAGATGTAATTCACATTCCAGAAAATTTACCACTTAAAAATGCATAGTCACGCATCACCTAAGGAAGGAAATACATTCTGAGAAATATGTCACAACGTGATTTCATTATTTTACAAACATCACAGAGTGCATTTCAACAAGCCTAGACGCTATGGTCTACTACACGCCTAGGTTGTATGGGCTCAGGTGATCCTTCCCCTTTAGCTTCCCAAGTAGCTGGGACTATAGGCACACATCACCACGCCCGGCGTATTGTTTGTAGCGATGAGGTCTCACTATGTTACCCACGCTGGTCTTGAACTCCTGGGCTCAAGTGATTCTCCCACCTCAGCCCCCCAAATTGCTGGGATTACAGGTGTGAGCCACCACACCCGGTCCATGTTTAACTTTTTGAGGAACTGTCAGACTGTTTTCTTCACCAGCTGCACCATTTTATATTCCCACAAGCAAGGCATGAGGGTTTCAGTAATTGTTATCACTATAAATAAGGTCCTGAAATCAAAACTTTGAGAACTGCTGTGCCAGACAGAGGGTGGTAAGATAAAAGACAGTCCCTTTCCTCAGTGAGGTCATAACGTATTAAGGAGCTCAAGCTCGAGAGAGAACTTTTGAGCCACCCTTGGAGCTTCTACACACAGCACAGGTAGAGGCTTTCCTGCGCCTAGCCACCCAGGTACAGCACTTCCTTCTGGGTCTCTTCTCTGATACTGGTGCCTGGAGCTCTCATGCCATGCTGCCACTCTATTCTCTCACCTCTTTTACTCTCTTCCTTATGCCTCATTTTCTCCTGCTACCTTTGCTGTCCTTCTCAGCATACCACAGAAGACTGCCTGCCACAGACCCCACAGCCTGACAGAGTACATACTTCCCCCCCTTGCCAAGCCTCTCCGTGCACCTGCCACAGTCTCTGGAGCTCACCACTTCTTCCTGATGCTAAGAACCTGCTTCACCCATAAACACAATTTCTCTCCACTACTTGTAGGTTTTCGTGCTGCTCCAGAATCTCAAGCCTAGGCTCTGTGGGTATGGTTTGCAATATTTATTACATCTGTGAAGCAGCAAAAAACTAAGGCTTGCTTTCAATATCGGCAATACTGAATGAAATACAGTATATAGGTTACATTGAAAGCAAGCCTCAGATAATTTTTGGAGAGAACAGTTTCCCTGAGTTTCAGTACCCTACAAAATTCAAACAAGATTACTTAATACTCAGAACACCAAAAAACAGTGACCCTTAGGAGTACAACCACAGGATAAAGAATGTGCTTTTACAGTAACAACCAAAAAGCACATTTTCTTTACATAAATTTTAGCTGATATGCCAGTCTCTCCAGAATTCCCCACGCTTGGTATCCAATCAAGTTCTTCATCCCTAACCTTTGATATCTAATCAAGTTCCTCTTAATAATTTCTATCTGTTCCCTGGTCTGGCCTGTTGGTTATAAATCCCCACTTGTCCCTGTTGTATTCAGAGTTAATTTCAATCTGTTTCCCCTATTTCAATAGTCTTGAATAAAATCTTTTATCACTTTAAAAAAAATTTTTAGCTGAAAGAAAAGTATAAAGAAACTACATGGTTTATGTGGTAGGCAGAATAATGAGCCCCAAGGATGTCCACATCCTAAGTCCCATAAACTATGAATATGTTACTTCATATGGCAAATAGGACATAAGGTTACAGATGGAATTAACATTGCTCATCAGCTGACTTTAAGATACATTTTCCAGGTGGGCACAATGTAATCACAAGGGTCCTTAAAAGTGGGAGAGGGATGTAGAAGAGGAGTCAGAATGATAAGATGTGGGAAGGACTCAACCTACCACTGATGACTTTAAAGAGAGAGGAAGGTGTTGGGTACGGTGGCTCATGCCTGTAATCCCAGCACTTTGGGAGACAGAGGTGAGAGGATTACTTGAGCCCAGGAGTTCAAGACCAGCCTGGGCAACTTGCGAGACTTCATCTCTATAATAAATCAAAAAATTACCCGGGCGTGGTGGCAGGTGTAGTGGCTTGCGCCTATGGAAAATTGAGGCAGAAGGATCGCCAGAGCCCAGCAGGTCAAGGCTGTGGTGGCCATAAGCATGCCACTGCACTCCAGCCTGGACAACAGAGTAAGACTCCAACTCAAAAAAAAAAAAAAAAAAAGATGGAGGAAGGGGCAGGAAGCCAAGGAATGGGAGCAATGTGTAGATGCAGAAAAAGGTAAGGAAATAGATTCTCCCCTAGAGCCTATTGTAAGGAACATAGCCTACTAATAGCTCAGTTTTTGTCTACTGAGTCCTATATCAGACCTCCAACCTACAACACTATAAAACTACAAATGTATGCTGTTTTAAGTCACTAATGTTGTGGTAACTAGTAAGGCAGCAATAGAAAACTAGTAGTTTAAATCTTCTTTTTTTGTTAATTATACTTTTAAGACTCTCACTCTCCCCAGTCCCAGCCGCCACCACATTTCATAAGATGGAAGGCCTGACATAGCCACACACACTTCCCCTTGAGCTTTTCAACTTACTTTTGTACAGGTTGAACCCTTGTTCTTAAACCTCTTTTTCCATCAAATGACAAGCAGCTACTTAGTACCAATTAGTGACAAATATTGACACTCTGCTTTTGTCTCCTCTGCATCCTTGTTTTTACAACCCAAAATCTCTTCCATGGCCAATGACCTCACTTTTCTTTCCCCCTTTTTTTTGTCAGCACTATCTTTGGCAGATTTACCTATTTTTCAGAGGCATATATGTGAGCACCTCTAGAATACCATGAATAAATATTGACCCAGAGCAGATACCTGACAAACCAAGAAAGAGTTCACAAAGATCAAAGTTGTATCACCATCAATGGAAGACTTTCAACTGGCTCAATTAGTAAACAACACACCCCATCTGCAACTGCAAAACATCTCGACACTATCGCTTGGTTAAAAGTCTCATCTGTCTATTCTCTAAGACACATAAAGCATATTTTTACAGCTCTAAAAATTAATAGGCACTCACTTATCACAAAGAAGGATGAGAGACAAACCCCTGTGATGGCTGTGGAGATCAACCAGGCACTCTGTTAAAACATTTATGTCGGTTTGTCAAGTTCTTCCAGAGCAAGCTTCTTTTCCTGTTTTCTGTTAGAAGACATCTGTGTTCCCACTGAAAAACTGGAAGGATCAGCTATCCAGGAACTATGTCAAATGCATTAAAAAATTAATAAGAAAAAATTAACCCCATGGTAACAGTCCATCTCTGGTTTAATAAATTATATAATGTATACTTCACACAACTGTACTACTAAAACTTCTAGACCTCACCATTTGTTCTGAAAAGGAAAGGGCCAAAAGATAAATCATTCAATATGCCAGAGTTCTGTGGGCAAAAACAAAGGGATTTTAATTGGGGAAACTAATTTTACAAGCTGCGGCTCTTGCCATAAACATTATAAACATCTAATTATGTGCTATTCCCAACTAGTTGCCAATTTTAAAAAACTTTACAAAATGGCACCATCAGCCACATATACAATACTTTCCTAGAATAAGAACTTCCTTCTATGCAATCACCATGAAAACGAGTTAATACATCAGACCCTTGAACAATTCAGGGGTTAGGGGCATGAAACCCCACCCCCCACTGTGCAGTCAAAAAATCTGTGTATAGCCGGGTGCGGTAGCTCATGCCTGTAATCCTAGCCCTTTGGGAGGCTGAAACGAGAGGGCTGCCTAAGCCCATGGGTTCGAGACCAGACTGAGCAACATGGTGAGACCTCATCTCCACAATAAATCAAAAAATTAGCCAGCGTGGTGGAGCACACCTGTGGCTCCAAATCAAAAAATTAGCCAGCGTGGTGGAGCACACCTGTGGCTCCAGCTACTTGGAAGGCTGAGGTGAAAGGATCGCCTAAGCCCAGCAGGTCTAGGCTGCATTGGCCATGAATGTGCCACTGCACTCCAGCCTGGGCAACAGAGTGAGACTCCTACTAAAAAAAACAAAAAACAACAAACAAAAATCTGTGTATAACTTCTGACTCCCCAAAAACTTAACTACCAACTTAACTACCTACTATTGGCCAGAAGTCTTACTAATAGCATAAACAGTTGATTAACACATATTTTGTATATTATGTGGATTATAAACTGTAATTCTTACAATAAGTAAGCTAGAGGAAAGAAAACATTATTAAGAAAATCATAGGCCGGGCTCAGTAGCTCAGCCTGTAATCCCAGCACTTTGGGAGGCCCAGGTGAGTGGCTTGCCTGAGCCCACGGGCTCGAGAACCACCCGGGCAACTTGGCAAGACCTCATCTCCACAATAAATCAAAAATTAGCCGGGCGTAGTAAAGCATGCCTGTAATTCCGGCTACTTGGAAGGTTGAGGCAGAAGAATCGCCAGAGTCCAGCCAGTCAAGGCTGCGGTGGCCGGGAGCGTGCCACTGCACTCCAGTCTGTGTGACGGAGTGAGACTCCAACTCAAAAAAAAAAAAAAGAAAGAAAGAAAGAAAGAAAATCATAAGGAAGAGAAAATGTTTATTATTCATTAAGCGGAAATGGATCAGGATAAAGGTCTTCATCCTGATTGTCTTCACATGGAGGAGGAGGAAGAGGAGGAAGAAAAGGAAGAGGAGGAGGATGAGGAGAAATTGTTGGTCCTGTTGTGTCATGGGTGGCAGAGGCAGAGGAAAATCCAAGTAGAAGTGGACTCTCACAGTTCAAACCCGTTGTTCAAGGGTCAACTGTATAGTCAGAGACAGTCATGCAGTTCCCTTACTGGATACACGGCCTGCGTTAGACACTGGCATGGTGGAAACATCAAGTGGAATATACCATACACACACACACTAACCCACACCCCTCCATCACTCATACTCCACCCAGATGTTCTTTTTTTTTTTTTTGAGTTGAAGTCTCACTCTGTCGCCCAGACTGGAGGGCAGTGGCCGCTCTCGACCTACTGGGCTCTGGCGATCCTTCCGCCTCAGCCTTCTAAATAACCAGAATTACAGGCATGCGCTACCACGCCCAGCTGATTTTTTGATTTATTGTAGAGATGAGGTCTCGCCAAGTTGCTCAGGCGGGTCTCGAACCCGCGGGCTCAGGCAATTCACTCACCTTAGCCTCCCAAAGGCACGGGATTACAGGCTGAGCCACCGAGCCTGGCTCACCCAGATGTTCTACCAAACACTGCTGGGCAGGAAGGACTCCATTACAACAGCTAGAGTGCAATCTGCTGAGCACTCACTATGTGCCAGGTCTTGGCCAAAGGCTTTACATTCCTTGTCTCATTTAATCCCCTAACACCCCAAGAGGCAGGTTTCATTCTCCCCACTTTGTAAAGTAACAGCTTGCAACACCCAAAAGCACAGCCAGTGAGAAGTAGGGCCAAAATTCAAACTTAGGTTGGCTATAAGGCTTGTATTCCAATACTCTGTATGAGTTTCATTACATTTTATTATATTCAAAATTATTCCTGAATTTAAAAATCCTTGCAGTTTACAACCTAGCAGAGGATATAAGCATAAATTAAAATAACCATAATATTAGGCAGTGTTTGCTTCTCTGTGCGATGAGATATGGAGTTAACTAACATAATGGGACAAAGGGGAAAAGCGTAACAGGAAAGGGTAATTCCTGGCCAAAGCATAAGCCACAGTGAGCAAAGACACGACTTCAGCAAACAAGCCAGGGAATGGCAACTGGCATGGCATCAGTGAGAAATGGCCCACAAGCTGGCTGGGGCCATACTTCACGACCTTGCATATCACAGAAGGCCCTAGGCTGACCCCAAAGACTCCCAGGGAATCACCTAAGGCTTGTGAATAGAGGGGCAAGACAGCACAAGACAGATTTCTTAGAATCAAGGCCAGCTACTGCATGCACACTGCTAACAAGTGAAATTCCTCTCCTACTTCACAGCAAAAATGAAGCTACCTGAACAGTGGCAACCTCCGGCCTACCTTTCCTTCCTTCCTCACTGTCTCACGGTTCATGGAACCCCTGGGGTACCCCATCCCTCCCCTCCTCCTCCAGACTGACTCCTCTAATTATTTTGAATCTTTTCCTCTAAACTGGCTCCTTCCTCTGAGCCTTCAAAGCAAATACAAATGCCATTTGTGGAAAAAAGTAAATATAAAACACTGTACCTGCCTTTTCACATGCAAATTTCCCAAATGAGCAGTCTGCCCTAGTTGTTGTACCCTATGTTACCTTCAATGTCAGCAATTCGGCTTCTGCCCCCACTGAAATCTTTCAGAAACACACCAAACTGCCATCAATTACTCATCAAGCGCAGGGACGTTTACTTAGCCTTTATCAACTTGCCCAAATACTCAGCGTTGTTGATCATCCTCTTAATCTTCTTTCCTTCTTCGACTTTTTTGGCTACTTCTGGTTCCTGCCCTAACTTTCTGGCCATCCTGTTTTTTGCTTCTCCACCTTCCTCCCAACACACATGCTACCTTCTCCAATCCCTTATCCTGTGCCTCAGCTGCCCATGTCATGGAAATAAGGACAACATCTCTGCCCTATCCCAGTCCTCCTTCTAAGCTCAAGCCCCACATTTAAAACTGTGGGGAAGATAAAAGCACCCTCACCATCAGGCAGACTTGGTTAGAAAGACCAGGACAAGAAATTTAAAAGGCAGGTGGGAAACCAAGAGTGGTGGCTCATGCCTGTAATTTCAGCACTTTGGGAGGCTGAGGCAGGGGGATCGCTTGAGGCCAGCTCCTCGAGATTGGTCTGGACATCATAGCAAGACCTCATCTCTACAAAAAAAAAATTTTTAATAATAATACCAGTTAGCTGGGCATGGTGGTGCATGCCTGTAGTCCCAGCCACTTGGGAGGCTGAGGCAGCACTGCACTCCAGCCTCAGTGACAGACTGAGACTCAGACTCAAAAAAAAAAAAAAGAAAGGCAGATGGAGGTGACATCATGGAGGACCTCACACGCCAGGAAGGGTCAGTGAAGTCACTGAGAAGTAGTCTGTTCAAAAAAGTGTATGAGGACTATCAGCCTGACGGGACTGTGAAGCATGAACCTAAAAGCAAAGCCAAGGAAGACCACCAAGCCCAAGCAAAGTAAATAAAGGCAGGAAATAGTGTGGCAACAACAGAAATCAAGAAAAGGGAGGCTTAGTGAGAGTCCGAGTCAAATGAACAAAGCAGCATCAGCTGGCAGAATGTCCAGGTCGCCTCTTCCTCAGTCAGTCACAACACAGGCACCACATTCCTCCCGGGTCTCAGGCCCACGGGCAGTGGCATTACCAACATGATCCACATACAGTGCCAGCTCTGACGGGACACACACGCTGAGGAAGGCGGGAAGAGAAACCAAGTCTTTAAAAATCTTACAGAACAGCAAGTAAAACAATCAACCTAATGGACAATCAATGACGGAACCCGTTTAAGAGTTCCACCTAAGGTGAGGCAATTGACAAAAGGGAGAAAAGCAGTCACAGGGAAGATATGTGGCACTTCACATCAGCTGGTCACCACTCTGGAATAACCACACAGCAATCAAAAACAGAGTCAGGGACGATTCCTAATGGTTATCATCCAGGGTCTATCATTCACCAAATATATAATGACAATGTTGAATTTAGGCTTCATACCTAGCCTGTTTCTAGGCACAGTGCAAGTGTACTTATGGGTGAGGGATAGTGGATAAATGTAACAATTTACTGACTCTCCTGAGTGCATACCCTCCCCAGTGAAACTCTGGGTAACAGTGAAGTCTACAGGAACTAATGCAGTCAGTGCTTTTCGGTCTAGGGCTAACTAAAAACACACAATCTCCAATATTACCCCTGCAAATTCAAACAGCCATTGAGGTGTTTCTGATGCAGGTAAGTATGTGTACAGGTCACACCTGAAACTCTTAAAAGCCTACAAAGTTTAGAGTTACACAAGCTTGTATTCAAATGTACTTTAGTAAGATACTTGGTCACCTCTAGACTAATAAAAATATTGTTAAGAAATCAAGACTCGGGCCGGGTGAGGTGGCTCAAGGTAATCTCAACACTTTGGGAGGCTGAGGCGAGAGGACTGCCTGAGTTCAGGGGTTTAAGACCAGTCTAAGCAACTTGGTGAGACCTTGTCTCTACAATAAATTTTTAAAAAATAAGCCAGGCATGGTAGCATGCACCTGTAGTTCCAGCTACTTGGAAGGTTGAAGCAGAAGGATCACCTGAGCCCAGGATGCAGTGACCTAGAGTGTGCCACTGCACTCCAGCCTGGGCAACAATAGAGTGAGACTCTGACTCAAAAAAAAAAAAAAAAAAAAAGGAAATCAAGACTTGAGGCCCAACTTATAAAATACATATATTCAGATAATGTGCAGAGTCAGAAACATTAAGCAGCACATTAGCAGGCTTAGTCTCAGAAACAATTTCAATGGCAAATGTTTATGTATCTTCAGCTCGCTTAAGTGGTTAGTTCAGTGTACTAATAAAAATCCTATGAAAATCTCAGGCAAGAGAAACTTAGATAGGGAAAAGCCCCAATGGAGTAGTTTTCTGAAAAAGGATATATTAAGCCCAGAGCTTATTCTCTTAATTGACATTTTCATGATTCTTTCTCATAAAAAGTTGATTGGAATTTCTTCTGTCTTCTGAAAGCAAGAATCCAAATTTTCAAGGATTACAGAACCAGTTCTGTTTAAGTCTTGCTGGATACCACAACTTCCCTAAGCTGTGTTGAGCCCTGCAAATGTGATAACAATAAATCTATCCCTAAACCAAACAATGTCCATTTGACTGATTCCTCTGGTGAGAGGAAACACAGTCAAGGTCATGGGCTAGACCTCAGGGCTCACTGTCCTGGTCTGTTCCTTGGACATCACATAGGTCACACAGTGGAAATCAATACTGACACAGTCACCAGCACTCTACATATTCTCAAAAATCTTATCCACAATACACTGCAAGGCCATTTCAGCCTGAATATTTATAAGTTCAAACTGCTCTTTGAATGTTTGGCCCTATGTTACTTGGACAGACCAAGCTGGGCAGATTTCCATGATGTCAGATCAGCAGAGTTCCTCAAGATAACAGGCAGGTTATTGCTGCTCCTTCCTGTACAGCAGAAAAGTGGAAAAACTGAGCAATTTCTGAAGACAAATAGTGATAAGATCTCAGACCTCAGCCTTGGAAGCATTGAGACCTGCTTGCTCAGCCCAGTTTGGCCCCTCCCTAACCTCATGACCTTGGGTAACTGAGTCTTGGTTCAGGAAAGCCATGGAAGATGGCCTCTGAGGCCCCACTGACAATCTAAACTCTATGATTTTCATGACTCTTTATATCAAAAAGTTTCTACTTTATTCCTAAGTTAGAAAGGCACTCCCGTGCTCCAAACTTGGCCCTTGGGGCCAGGCTGTAGCAGTCAACGTCTGGGGGAATCACCCAGGCCCTGACACCCCCCCAGTCAGTCCCTCTGGAGAGCACTCTGAAAACACCATGAAACGTGGATGAGAACAATTCACTGAAAACCAGGGAATGGTTTCACTAGCAGAGACGTGCCTGTGACATTTGAACAGAGTATAAAATGATGACTACCACCGGCCATATCCTTGAAAATAATAACATATATATGAATACTTGGTAGCAGATAGAGTGGCAAAAAGTTTAAGACAATTTAATATAAGAAAAAGTGACGCCGGGCTCAGTGGCTCAGCCTGTAATCCCGTGCCTTTGGGAGGCTGAGGCGAGTGGATTGCCTGAGCCTGCGGGTTCAAGACCCGCCTGGGCAGTGAGACCTCATCTCCAAAATAAATCAAAAAATCAGCCGGGCGTGGTAGCGCACGCTTGTAGTTCTGGCTACTTGGAAGGCTGAGGCGGAAGGATCACCAGAGCCCAGCAGGTCGAGGCCGCGGTGGCCAGGAGCGGCCACTGCACTCCAGTCTGGGCGACAGAGTGAGACTCCAACTCAAAAAAAAAAAAAAGTGAGAATAAAAAAAGCTTATCCATTCAATCAAAAAGCCTTTTGGGGGCAAATAAGGTAAAAATTATGATTATTCCATTTTAATGGCAGAATAGTTTCTGTAAGTGAAAACCACTGGGACAGAGTCCATAAAATCATGCTAGAGAAGAGGATGGAAGTCAAGGCCCAGAAAACTTAGGCTATTCACCCAAGGTCATGCAGCTAAAGACTGCACATATTACACCAGGTCTCCAGATTTCTGGGTAGGTGTTTTTTCACTACAGAGCTAACTTTTCAGATAAATAGCTCTCATCTTTGTTGTAATGACCTCCAGGCAGGAAGACGCCACAGTCTCCTTTGTATTCAATTCCAGACTCTATCCTTTCTTACTTTCAAGAGTTTCCTTAGCATGTGCACCTAAATTACTCTTCTGAGAATTTTAACTCATTTCTAATAGCCTTTCCTCTAAGTATCACTTTAAACCAGCAACTATACTCCAAGGTTTTCAAAAGCATATGGGAAAAGGACCATATGTATGTGACTATTTTTTCATGTCCTTTTCAGGTTTGGGAAAAGTACTTTCAAGCTACAGGCCTGTGAATGTCTCCAAAGAAGAGATACAGGCTTAGGCAACCCTGCCCGGCTCCTGAAGATGCTGCTCTCACAATGGGACCTCCACAGTGAAGGCCATCCCTGGGAAGCCAGTCTCTTTCAGAATGCATTCCAGAGAGATCTAAACTGTCCCAAGTTTTAAAGCATTGTTTCTATAAAATCCAGAAGACGTGGGCCCATGTTCTCTCACAAGAGATGATCTCCACCTAGCCATATTATTAATAACTAATATTTATTACACACTTACTTTGTAGTAAGCACTTTATCTTATCATTTCATTTTATTCCCCAAAACAGTTCTATGAGGTGGGTAGTTTTATGGTACCATTTTACATAGAAGAAGTCAGAGCTCCAGGCCCAGGTGTTCCCAGCAGGTGCATGGTGGAGCAAGATTCTAACCTGCAGGCTGAAGAAAGCCATCTGGCCCCCAGGTCTTTCTGTCTGCATTTCAGTGGTAAGTACCAGGGTAAGAACAGCCAAAGACACTGGCAAGTGTTCCTGTCTCCAGACAGGAATTTGGTTTCCCTGTTTTTAACTTCCCCTCCAACATATCCTACTCACTAGCACCTGATACATCACCTAAAAACTCCAACTGCATGCCCTCATTCCCTGCTGGGAAATCTTCCTCATACCTGAGAACACAGTTCATATGCCTGTCTTTCACATGGCCTGGCCAGGTCGGCCTTCTCTTTACCCTGCGTGAGATCATGACTCCCTGACATGCCTGCACACACTCAGTTTACCTCAGCACAGCTACTGAGCACCCCCCTCCCTCCCACATGCAAAACGATCACTCCCAGCACCCATGCTGCACTGGACGCCGGGGCACGTGGTCAGCAGGACAGACGGAGCCTCGACTTGCAAAGCCCCTAGAAGCAAGCCTTGCTCAGAATGCTCTCTAAGCCTGGAAAGCACATCTTCTCCTTTTCATCAAAATTCTACCTAGACTCCTAGGCTCAGCTTGATCCCTGCCTCTCCTGCCAACTGCACATGGTCCTCCTCCGCCAGGTCCTCCTCCATCCCTGGTGTGGGCCAAGCAGCCTACACCACTCCATGACACTCTCTGTGGTGACCCATCATACCTCCAGCACTGCAAAGTCAATGATGGATGCAGAGTAGGGCGGAGGGCCAAGACTCAGCAGGTGCTCGGCAAATGTTCACCACTTGCTTCTTCCACCTTCTTACAGGATTATGGAATCCTTGTCTTATGACATTCCACTGTATATCTCATTTCCCACCTGAACTCTCTATTCCCTGAAGAGTGAAAACTGCTACTCCCATCTTTATATGGCCCTGCACTTTGCACATGTTCAGCACTTGTTGAAAGAAAAACCTTTCCCCCACTGATTCTAAAGCTTGAGGGTTCTGTCTCCTTGTCAGTAGCCAGTCATGCACTGCCCCAGATGAACAGTTTAGTACAGATCTGTTCCCAGCACAATTTTAAAATTAAAAAAAAAAATGCAGGTCACTTTCTTTCTAGAAGCCTCTGAACTTGAGACCGTTCTCAAAACTGAGATAAAACAACATCCCAAAGTGTGAAAGAAAAAAAGCCTCCTTTTGTCCCAAATTTAAAGCAAGCATCTATCTTCAATGCCAGCCTAGAAGCACTGACCACAGTCAGTCAGCAAATCCAGCCAGAGAGCCTGGCCTCATGAAAAACACACCACACTGGGCTCAGACAGGGCCGTCAGAATCAGAGAGGGCAGCAGTGCTGCTGCCCAGGGCGGGAACACAAGAGCCCCTGTTCCTCAGTGGGTGAAGAGAAGGCTAAAGGGCCCGGATTTGCTGTCCCAGGGACCGAGTTTCTCTACTGAGTCACACAACAGGCAGTGTGACGCAGAACCTCTGGCAGAGAGAGCACCGGTGGGAACTCCCAAAAGACCAGATGAATGGTCCTGAACTCCCAGCCCATGCCAGCCCAAGAAAGTCAAATACAAATCACCACATTCAGAGTCACCTGATTTTTGCCCTGAACAGAGCAGAAAGAGGAGACAAACAAAAGACTTACAAGTGTGCAGATGCTACCTTAAAGCTACCTTTGTTCAGCACACAACAGAGTGTTTCTCACTCTGATTCTCACCTGTCACAAATGCCAGTTTACAGGGTAAACTTGTACAACCTGTGGAAGGATTGCGGCAGCAGGGGGCATTTTGGGACTGTGCATTAAACAACCAGCCATCACAAGGCCCTAAACATATACCTGCCCTATGACTTGGCAATCCTAATCCTAAGTATTTCCTAAACTACAAAGCAAAAGGTGGTATCAAAATGTGTGTGCATGATCAGCCTTCTCAAACTTGTATGTAACATAAAAACTCTGAAAAAGGATATAGGAGATGCGTAAATAACTGCACATCCATAAAACAGAATACCACACAATCATGAAAATAGATGAGATAGAAGTATATTACTGACATGGAAAAGTTTATGTAAAAAAACAGGTTTAAAAATGGAACCCAGGCCAGACACGGTGGCTCAAGCCTGTAATCCCAGCACTTTGGGAGGCCAAGGTGAGCGGACTGCCTGAGCCCACAGGTTCAAGAACAGCCTAGACAACTTGGCGAGACCTCATTCTCTTCAACAAATCAAAAAATTAGCGGGGCATGGAAGTACATGCCTGCAGTTCCGGCTACTTGGAAGGCTGAGGCGGAAGGATTGCCTGAGCCCGGCAGGTCGACACTGGGGTGACCGTGAGCATGCCACTGCACTCCAGCCTGGGCAATGGAGTGAGACTCCAACTCAAAAAAAAAGATGGAACCCAAAAGTACCCCTCACAAAAAGTACTCCAAGAGCAAGGAGTCAGCATGGTAACAGCTTCCACAACAAGTCAATTAAAACTCTTTTAATGGAAATTTTATATTGGACCAATAGACAGTCCAGTTACCCTAGAAATGTCTGTGTCCATCCCTTCTTCCCTACTTCAATTGGCACCCCAGGGAGATAGTCAAGGAACTAGCAATGGTAGCCCTGGATCTGTGCTGTTTAATTCTGGGGTCACTAGCCACATGTGGCTATCTAAATGTATCCTTTAAAATTAAACTTTAAGCCGGGCTCAGTAGCTCAGCCTGTAATACCACGCTTTGGGAGGCTGAGGTGAGTGGATTGCCTGAGCCCGCGGGTTCGAGACCTGCCTGGCAACTTGGTGAGACCTCCTCTCTACAATAAGTCAAAAAATTAGCCTGGCATGGTAGCGCACGCCTGTAGTTCCAGCTACTTGGAAAGCTGAGGTGGAAGGATTCCGGAGCCCAGCAGGTCGAGGTTGCAGTGGCCGAGAGCGGCCACTGCACTCCAGTCTGGGCAACAGAGTGAGACTCCAACTCAAAAAAATAAAAAATAAAAATAAAATTAAGCTTAAAAAAATTTTTTTTTTGAGAGATGAGTTCTCACTCTGTTACCCAGGCTGTACACTGGTACAATCATATCTCACTGCAGCCTCAAACTCCTGGGTTAAAGCAATCCTCCCATCTCAGTCTCCCTAGTAGCCAGGACTACAGGGACACACCACCACACCTGGTTTAACATTAAATAAAATTTAAAATTCAGTTATTCAGTGACACTAGTCACATTTTGAGTAATGAATAGCCACACATGGCTAGTGCCTGCCATTTTGAACAATGTGGATATGGAATAGTTCCATCATCACAGAGAGCTCGAATTAGACAGTGCTGCCCTAGAACGAAAGGAAAGGCCAGGTTTAAACAAGATCAAGTGGGGGTATAACTAATTAAGGGTGGACATGCAGCCCAAGTTTCCAGGTTAGTAGTCACACTAAGCTACGATGAGTCTAGGGAGAGCCACTGCTGAAAATCCTGGTCTCTTTTTATTTCTCTGTTAATACAGACAGATAGCACTAATAATTTATGATAAACATAAATGAAGTGGCACATTCAAGTAAATCCTTTAAAGTTGAAACCCACAAAACTTAGTCCAATGACAAGGCCATTGTACAAACAAGCTCTGCACTGTTTTTTGTAAATGAATTCAGAGCTAATTCATTTAAAGAGAAAAAAACTCATGTCTTAAATTTAGATCCAAATCAGTATTTAAAAGTGTGATCATTCAACTTATATACATAAAGCCCCAAATCATATACTACCGTTTCCAAAATAAAAGAATCTAATTTATTCTCAAAAGGCAAATGATTGCCACCATTCATCAAGAAAATGAATGTGTAACAAGCTAAAATGAAATCTGTGATATCTTCAGAAAGCCAGTCACCTCACTTTAGAAGCACTTAGTGCACATATGTATGCAAACTGCTATCTGTGCATGTATTTAGAGATATGTAACACAGAAAAAGAGGAAGAATATGTCTGCATTTACCAAAAGCATTCTAACAGCATCTTCATCCTCATGAGAAACAGCACCAACTCTCAATTTTTCAGGTTAGTGAACATGAACAAGGAATTCGGCCATCCAATAAAAGAGAATGTCTGCCCATTCTCTACAACACATCAATTCCTTCTCTCTGGTGTTGTAAAACACAGATAATTTTGTAGTTGATAAATTAGTCTAACCATGTTTTAACTTTTTATTTTGAAATAGCTCTCAGATAAAAGAAAACGTGTAAAAATAGTTCAGAGAGTGCCCACATATCCTTCACCCAGCTGCCTCTACGGTTAACACATTACACAACTATAGTACAATTTTAAAAACTAATAAATTAACACTGGTACAATACTACTAAACAAAGACTTTATTTATGTTTCTGATCATTTCCTTTTTACCTACTATTATGCTTAACTAGCAATTTCTAAGCATAAAGATTAAGTAGAAGTAAAAGAAAATGACCATCTCAAAACCCAATGAAGTTAACTAAAAAACTCAATTAGCAATAGGTAGTCCAGTAGCAGATAAACTTGACAATAACAACATACACATAAGGGAGAATTTTTATCTGTTTATTTATTCTTCTGTGTGTTTTTTAATTTGATTATGTTCAATGTTCAACATTGTTTCAACTGGTAATAGGAAGGACAGAAATAAATGCCTCCTCATTTTGAATTTGAAAAACGAAGCCTAGAGGAAATAAATTTAGCTTTTGTTTGACTTTATGATATTAAAACTAGGCCAGGCTCGGTGGCTCAGCCTGTAATCCCAGCACCTTGGGAGGCTGAGGCGAGTAGATTGCCTGAGCCTGCAGGTTCAAGACCAGCATGGGCAACTAGGAAAGACCTCATCTCTACAATAAATAAAAAATTAGCCAGGTGTGGTAGCATGCGCCTGAAGATACAGCTACTTGGAAGATTGAGGTGGAAGGATCACCAGACTCCAGCAGTTCGATGCTGGGGTGGCCGTGAATGTGCCATTGCACTCTAGCCTGGGCAACAGAGTGAGACTCCAACTAAAAAAAAAAAAAGATATTAAGGCTGCAAAGATATTAAGATGCAAAGTAAGTTATTATATCATGAGGACAAGTTAAACATAAATATGTATATATATTTTCTTCTCTAGCTGAATATCAAGTTTATGCTGCTCTTGCTTTCAATTTCAAACGTCCTCCAGTGAGGATAACCAGTGTCCTCCAGGAAAGATAACCTATCTTATTTATACTCCATAAACTTCGCCAGCTCAATAAATATTGCAGGTAAATTTAAGATAGGACTGATTGTTAAGTACAAGCCTAGTGATAGAAATCTTTCATCTGCATTTGGAATTTTCCACCTTCCAAAGTCCTAAGTCCAAAGTTCAACATGATAAATACACTTGTTTAAGCCTACTGATAGTCAAACATGCTTTCATTGGCTAATCTCAAAAGCATGTATACCATGGTCTTGGACTTAATCCAGCACTTGCAGAATTCACAAGAGTAAATTTCCATATTTCAACAAGGGCCCAATTCTAACTTGAACCCAGTCCCCAAATCAGATTTATATCTGCTAAAGACTTAAAATTTGTAAAAGATGGCTAATCTATAAAGAACTCCAATTTCTAAAAAAAAAAAAACAAAAAATAACAACAACAAAAAAAAACCACTAAGAGTAGCTGGAAAAAATAAAGTATAAAAACATGCAATTCCCAGAAGTGAACTGCCTAATAAACATTCCAATGTAGGTAATGTTCCTATTAAAGCTTTCACAGAAGACTTTAAAACTCTTTAGAAATACGTCATCTCTTAACATTTTACACTGCTATGAACATAAACTCAAAGAGCATCCTGCCAATATACCTATATCTTTCCCTGTCACAACATTATCTTTAAGTTAAATACATATTTTTTTTTAGTCTAAGTCCTACTCTGTCATCCAAGCTGGAGTGCAGTGGCATGATCATGTCTTACCACAGACTCCATTTCCTGAGCTCAGGCAATCCTTTTACCTCAGCCTCCCAAGTAGCTGGGACTACAGGCGCACAACACAACATCCAGCTAACTTTTTTATTTTTTTGCAGAGATGAAGTCTCGCTCTTCTGCCCAAGCTGTTCTTGAACTCCTGGGTTCAAGCAATTCTTTTGCCTTGGCCACCCAAAGTGCTGAAATTACAGGCAGGAGCCACTGCACCCAGTCCATAACATTATTTTTAACTAATTTAAAAACATACCTAGTAGTCAGAAAGCAGCCCTCTGATATATCTAATGACATGTAAGGCAAAGAGCATGTAAAATTAAGTTAACTTTCTGTTACTGGTATTGATGTACACCAATGCTACCTTGAAAAACTTAAAGACAAGAATAATCAGAAAGGAAATTTTGAGACCAGGCACAGTAGCTCACACTTGTAATCCCAGAGCTTTGGGAAAACAAGGTAGAAGGATCATGTGAGACCAGAAGTTCAAGGACAGCCTGAGCAACATAACAAGACTCCAAAAAATTAAACTTAAAAAATTAGCCAGGTGTGGTGTCACACATCTGTAGTCCTAGCTACTCAAGGTGGGAGGATAATTTGAGCCCAGAGTTCAAGAATGCAGTGAACTATAATGAAGTCACTGTACTTCAGCCTGGGTAACAGAGCTAGACTGTCTCAAAACAAACAAACTTTTGATAAATCTAAGCACTTGAGTTTCAGTTCTGCTTGCCTCTTCTCTTGTTCACATGGTGAATTATGGGTGAAAGAGCTAAATGGCCAGAAGTCATATGGAAAATTAGATAAAAGGATCCCAAACCACCAAGAACTGCTGTAAACACATATTCTCAACAAGTAAATTGATTTACTGGATCCTTCTATCATCTCTTCAATACCACCAAAAGATCAGAACATTCAGATCTTTTTGCATTACTGGAATTAGAAGGGAAAATTACATTCTTAACAGGAACATATTAAGATAAATTTTGGAAACACTAACTATCCTTTAACATTGAGAAAAATTGTATAAATCTGCCCAAACCCTACATTTTTTTCCCTCTCCCTCCTCAGAGACAATTCTCCTTCCTCACTTCTCCAATTTCCATCCACTAACACCACACTCATCCAGTTACCCAAGCTCCAAAGGCTCAGGGTCAAGTCTGAATCCTCCCTCTCTCTGCAACTTCAGGCACAAAGTCATGTTGCTGTTCCACTCATTTTTTCAACAATAATTTTATACCTACTCAGCGCCAGGCAAGTGGGGAATACAGAGACTTTTAAAAGCTTTTGCTCTGACAGTCTCAGCCTATTCAGAATGAATGACAAGGGGCAGGGGTAGCACCACCAGAGTTGCTTCCACAACTCCCTTTCTGACCCAATAACCTACACTCAGAACTAAGGCAGCTGATCGCACTGGCTCCAGTCTTTCTCCAGTCCCATCTAGTTCCCATATCACCAACATCTTAATCTTCCTAGGGCCACTTTGATCAGGTGAGTTTACTATCCAAAAACTTAGTACTCCCTGGCTTGGCATTCAGGGTCCTATATCACAAAGACACATTAGGTTGCAACAGGCCCCAGCTTCATCTGGACTATCTTCCATCTTCTCAGTAAATTCACATGATTCAAATAAATCTTGTGCTTTTTCACCTCTAGGCCTTTCCCACTGCCCTCCCTGCTGCCAGAAATGTTCTCCATGCTCTTCTATTTACAAGAACCAGCCACCCAATAGACCCAGTCCCCAACCTATCTCTTCCATGAAACTGTCCCAGATCACCCAGGCCAAGGGTCGTCACTTCCACCTTGAACATCCTACTGCACATTCTCTTTTTGGTTTTATTTCAGCACGTACTTTTCTTTTGTACACATAATATTTATTACACACTGCCTTAAATGATAATGTGTACACAGGCTGAGTATCCTTTATCCAAAATGCTTGGGACCAGAAGTGTTTCAGATTTGAGGTTTTTTCTGATTTTAAAATATCTGCATATACATGAGATATCTTGGGGATGGTACCCGAGTCTAAGCATAAAATTCATTTATGTTTCACATACATATTATATATACACTTATCCTGAAGGCAATTTTATGTAGTATTTTAAATAATTTTTCATATGAAACAAAGTTTGTGTACACTGAACCATGAGAAAGCAAAGGTGTCAGGTGTGGAATTTTCCACTTATGGCAACAAAATAGTGCTCAAATAGTTTCAGATTTTGAAGCATTTCAAATTTGGGGTTTTCAGATTAGATATGCTAAATTTGTACTTCTTATCTTCACAACTGGAATTTAGTGACCTAGAGATCAGAGGCCACGTCTTATAGATCTTTGTAATACTTATGTACTTAATATAATGTCAGGTTCTCAGCAGATACACACCAAAAATATATATATATATTTTTTTTTTTTTTTAAGTCAAGAGTCTCACTCTGTCACCCAGGCTGGAATGCCATGGCAAGATCATGACTCACTAGCTGCATCAACCTCCTGGGCACAGGGAATCCTTCTGTCTCAGCCTCCCCAGTAGCTGGGACTACAAGCACATAAAACCAGGGCCAGCTAATTTTTTGTTTTATTGTAGAGATAAGGTCTTGCTATGTTGCCTAGGCTGGTCTCAAACTCCTGGTCTCAAGCAATCCTCCCACCTCAGCCTCTCAAAGTGCTAGGATTACAGGCATGAGCCTCTGTGCCCAGCATCAACAATTTTTTTTAGATAATTAATGAAGATTCTAGTGAGCAGAATGCCAATTCCCAAACCTATATTAAGAATTACTCACATATACTTGAAAAATAATATTCAGTATTCTTAATTCCTGCCTATCCAATATGTATCAAAGTTTCTTTCCTTCATCTAAAAAAAAATAGCTTTTAGAAATATATCCTAAGGAAATGCTCCCAGAGACATGCAAACAAAATATATGATTAATTATGAGAGTTTTTTTAAAAAGAAGGAAAAAGCCTAAAGGACCAAAATCTAAATCTAAGGACTCAAGTCTAATATAATGAGTACTGTCATGATTACATAAATATGGAGTTGATATACCTTGTAAATATTGCCAACAGTAGTTAACAATCATGTTTTAGAAGATTGTTTAGAGGTATTACTTGCATGATAAGAGAAAAAGAAAATTATAAAGTAATATTTACAGCATGGCTCCAATTATGAAAGAAATACACAGTCACATGTATATATAAATACACATAAATGGAGAAAATGAATCCATGTATAAATGAATGAATGAATACCTGCATTTTGGTAAATTCCCACTATATAAGCTTGATTTCTAACCCAGAGACATATATTTTTAAACTTTATTTAAACTATATATTGTATGTAATCATATTTAGATATACTGTTAGGGAATTCTGGGATATGTTCATATTAATATAAAAATATTAGCATAAAATATTAAAAGCAAGCATTGCTCTGCATTGGTGAGATTATAGGTGATTATCTTCTACATTTCTAAATTTTCTACAGTGAATATATTGCTTCTACAATAAAGGTAGGGAAACAAATAATGCCTTAAAAAGAAAATTTAATTTTAAAATTCCAATCATTCATTTTGGCCACATAAAGTACATATGAGACAGTAACCCAGCTTCTTAGGTCAATCTTATTCACATCACATTTAACATTAAGTGACAACACATTCACCAAAAATTAAGATTTCAAAGCACAGCAGTCCTTCTGGCAATTCTACTTCTGGGTACATATCCAAAAGAATTGAAAACAGGGACTCAGACATGTATATTAGGAATAAAACCCTTATTACCAGCAACATTATTCACAATTGCCAAAAGGCAGAAAAAAATCCATCAATAGATGAATGGATAGATAAAATGTGGTATACATATATATAATGGAACATCATTCAGCCTTAAAAAGGGAAGAAATTCTGATACATGCAACAGACATTCACTAAGTGAAATAAGCCAGTCACAAAAAAAGTGGTCAAATTCAGAGGCAAAAAGTAGAATGGTGACTGCTGGAGTGGAGAAGATGGAGAAATGGTAAGTTACTGGTTACTAATTAAGTATGGAGCTTCTGTTTGGGAAGAAAGAAAAGTTCTGGAGATGGATGATGGAGATGGTTTTACAACAATGTAAATGTACCTAATGACACTGAGCAATACATTTAGAGATGGCTAAAATGGCAAAGTTAACATTTTGTCTGTCACCACAAAATTTGTTTCTAAAATAAACAAAAACACAGCCATCTACAAGCAATGATGTAGGTGGCTGTAGGTCTGCCGAAGTCCAGCAGATTGGAATACATACTAGGAGAGCCTGACCCAGGATGTTCAGACAACCACCAACCACGTGATGAGGCTGGATACAAAGAGTAGGGTAGACAGAAAACAGGCCTGGAAAACAACCTGATTCACACAAAAGCATCTGTCAATAGGTGGGCCAGGATAGTGGGAGGCAAACAGCCAGGCGAGTGGTACTCAGAGGTGACCTGACTATTTCTGAGTGGAGACATCAGTCATACTACAAATCCAAAGTCCCGCAGGGGAATGGCTCCACCACAGTGCTCTGGAAGCCCTGCGCTTATCTAAATAAGCCACGCAGGAAAGGCCTAAACTGCAGCTGTTCTCCGTCTTTGAAGAAGACCTTATGAGCCTCCAGGAAGACAAGAGGTGGGGTTGGGGAAGGTGCTATGTCATCTGTCATTCACCTCCCTATTTCTCTGGTGGTTGTCATGAGACGAGTTCTCATTGTCCTGGATTCTAGTGAGGTATGTGCCTTTCTGGGCATCCCTCCACCTGGCCCCAAGTAGAGTTCCAGAACACAAACACACTTAGCTGCAGTCCAGATCTGGCTTCAGCAGAAGGGTACCCCGTGACTCACACAGTCATCAGCTCCTTTTGTTTCAGTGTCACCCTTCTGGGTGTTTTGGACAAGGATTGCAGGAAGCTGGTATCTTTGCCTTATTCTTCTTTTCTCTATCTGTATAAATAACTAACCATCTAAATCTAAAATTGCTTTTCGTATCTTTAAGGATTGAATCTGCCAGGCCTTAAACTTGATTTGTCTTAAGTATGAGCTCAATGAGTAATTGAGTAGTCACAAATGGCACAAGTTCCCAAGACTGACTACTGCTACAAATTAAATGGCAATCTTTACCTGTGAGCAGGATGAAGAGGACCATCCGCTAACAAGATTATTCTTCTAATCTTCATCTGTTCTTACTACATACAGTTCAGTCTTGTCTTTCTCCACTGAATTCCACCATCCTTGGGAATGGAGACTCTCTCTTCTCCTCTCGTTTCTCCTTCATAACTCTTTCCAGCTCTGGGGAGAAGGCTTTATGCGCTGGCAATACTCAGTCAATACTGCCAACCATCACACAATGCTGTTTTGTCTCTGAGCTACCAACAGACAAGCTGCTGCTCTCTGATTTCACAAAAATGGCAAGCAAAATCATGTGAGTTTTAAAAAAATGAGACCTGCTTAAGGTCACATTTTCAAGCATTGTAATTGACTATGGATATCACTGTGATGTTCTATAAAGGAAAATACTACATCCATCTTTACTAAAGGGGGGGAATAATCGTTTTCCAAATTAAGAGAAAAATGATTTCTAAAAAATAAATATCCTACCATAAATTAAGGAGACACTCAAGAAATGATGAAGTTATATCAAAAGAACACAGCTAAAAAGGAACCAGTTTGAAGAGGCACCCACCAGGCAAATTTTGGACAATTTGAGCAACAAAAAAGAATAAGAATAGATTACAACTCATTGAATGAAACAAGAATCCATGACTGCATAATGACAAAAATATAAATGGTGAGAAGGGAATGTTCTTCTTTACAATAGAATGCCTACTAGAATACGCAGAAGGCACTGAAAAAACCATCAATGAATACTAAAACTAGTGAGTGAAAGTGTGATGATATGATATTTGCATTGTCTCAATCTCCCTGCAAGTTACTTATTAATTACAAAGGGAAAAGCAGCAACACTACACTAAAGAAATCTAGAAGATACTACACTTGAACCAACTGATCAAAGTTAACATCACCAATGCTGGGACAGACAACATGTGCCTCTTAATATGAGGTACCACTTCTGTGTATTTCTGCCAAAAATACATATTCTAAGTCTAATAAAGAAGAAACATCAGACAAACCCAAACTGGGGAATATTTTACAAAATAACTGATCCATGCTCTTTAAAAATGCCAAGATCAAAAAACACAAAAAAAGTTTGCTAGATGTTAAATGAGTGCAGTACTTCTTTTTTTTTGAGTTGGAGTCTCACTCTGTCACCCAGACTGGAGTGCAGTGGCCGCTCCCGGTCACTGCAAGCCTCGACCTGCTGGGCTCCAGCGATCCTTCCGCCTCAGCCTTCCAAGTAGCTAGAACTTACAGGTTCACGTTACCACGCCCAGCTAATTTTTGATTTATTGTAGAGATGAGGTCTCGCCAAGTTGCCCAGGTGGGTCTCGAACCCGCGGGCTCAGGCAATCCACTCACCTCAGCCTCCCAAAGCGTGGGATTACAGCCTGAGCCACCGAGTCCAGCTGAGTGCAGTACTTCTATTCATCTAAATACTGAGAACCTACTATGTGCTTAGTACCATGCTAGGTAAATGGGGACATCACGATGGGCAGGACAGACACAGACCCCATCCTCATGGAGTTTTTATTCTTTGGGGGTTGGGGAAACACATAAGAAATAGACAAGATACTTTCAGACTATGCAAAACATCTAATAAAGGTAAAGTGACAGCGAGTGATGGGGCTGGGGCAGTGGTGGAGAGGGGATGGTTGCCCTCTCTGGATTGCGTTCTTATGGAAAGACCTCCAAGGAGACGACACAGAATGCCCCAAAGTCAACCAGGTAATGATATTCGGAAAGAGCCTGCAAGGCCGAAGGAATAACATGTGTATAGACCCTGAGACAGGGACAAAGGGTAGCATGAGAAACACCAAGGAAGCCCTTCTTGGCTGGAGTCACAATGAGAAAGGAAGTTTACAAGGTAGACAGGGGACAAACACGAATGACTCTGAGCCATGGGAAGGAGTGTATGACTTATTCTAACCACAACAGAAGCTAAGCAGAGGTTACAAGGAGGGTAGTGTCATGATCAACTCCATATTTGCTAAGGGAGAGAGACAGGATTATAAGAAAGAACAGACTAAAGAGAATGGATCACCAGAAACCATAATAAGAAACTAGAGAAACTTGCATCTTCCCAGCAATCGTTGCAGCTGCAAAATACAGTCTTTTTCCCCTACTAGATTCTAACCATAAATAGCAGAATTATTGCCAAGCCTAGATCCATAACAGAGCAGGATTGTGTAATACATGAGTAGGTTAAGTAGTAGGAGCCTATTACTCCAAAGGAGCACACCCAGCAAACCTTGCTGGGACTGGTAGGCCCGCCCCAGTCAGAAGCATCCTTCCACCCCTACCTCCGCCTTCGAAACCCTGGGCTCAAGCAGTCCTCTTGCCTTGGCCTCCCAAAGTGCTGGGATTACAGGAATGAGCCACCGCACACAGCCCAGTCTCAACTTTTAAAACTGGATTTTGACCAACATCGTAAAGTGTACAAGCTTAAGGATTTACCACACACTAATCTGCTTTAATTGTTGCTACTACTAGACTGCTCAAGTTCAACTACAAGAATAAAAATCAAAAGTAACCAGCAATGCAATTGTGGACAGTCTTTATGTTTTATAGGATTGCTCTACTGACTTATCTACAAAACAAACAGAAAAATACCTCCAGGAAAGTCAATCAGTTTCTATCTTTATATTACAAAATTTGTTGTGGCTAAGTGAGAATGTGCATCACTTCAAAATCCTATGTAAATAAGCATGCAAAAATGCCAATGAAAACATTTTCCACATCTTTATTTTATTTATTTATTTGAGTCGGGTTCTCACTCTGTTGCTCAGTCCTGAGTGCAGTGACACGATCACAGTTCACCAGAGCCTCAACCTCCTGGACTCAGGTGATCCTTTTCCACCTCAGCCTCCAGAATAGATGGGACTACAGGCACACACCACTACAGCGGGCAATTTTAATTTTTTTATTTTTTGTAGAGACAAGGTCTCGCTATGTTGCCGAGGCTGATCTCAAACTCCTAGCATCAAGCAATCCTCCAATCTTGGCCTTCCAAAGTGTTGGGATTACAGGCCTGAGCCACTGCACCTGGCCTGCATTTACTGAAATCAATTAAAGCCAAAAGCAAAATCCTAGGAAGACACTAAATGGGCAGTTTTAAAACAGAAATGCTAATTTAATTTCAAGCTACATTAAGATACTAAAAAATAATAATAATCTAACATAAGAAAGCTGACAGATGTTCACAGCATGAGAACATTAAAATAAAAAGTAGATAAACCTGGCAATCATAAGGGGCAACTTAATAAAGAAAGAGAAATAGTCATTATAAAAACCAATATGTTTTCTAGCTTTCAAGTTAACAAAAATCTCAAAGACATTTTAAAAATTGTCTTAATATAGATAACCTTGCTTCTTCACTAAGGTGCTTCCTTTCAAGTGTTTGCTAAGTTAACCTCAACTTTAGTTTTATTCATATTAATTTATTTCAGCTCTACTATGCTTGGGAATCCCTTAAGAAAAATCAAAGATAGCTATTAAAAATACATACCTGAGAAGATGGTTTCTAAGTGCTCTTCTCTGCAATTCGCTAACAACCAGTCACTAGCCTCCTCCAACCTCATCCCCTTTATTCACCCCCACAACAAGCAGGAGTAAGGTTTCTGCAGTCATGTTCACGTCCTTGACCTCCACCTTGACTCTGCCACAGCTGACTGACACCTTTCACAAGGGGAGCCATCCCATTACCTGGGCTGAGTCAACTGAATCCTCTTTCCCAGGACACAGATTCTTGTCAATCTTTTGTGGTCCTAAGACCAAAAACATTGGTATGGTCATTTTCCACCATTCACAGATAAAGAAAAAAGCTATTCCACAAAGAATAACTATTAACAGAAAAATAAATTTGAGACACAGAGAAAGATAAGACTGAGAAGAGAATTTAATCCTAAAATACTTAACGAGACAGCTGCCTCGATTCCTACAGATAGTTCAACTCCAGTTCCTCGTGAGATGCAGTTATGCTCCTTGCCTTGGTCTCCATGAAAAACACTCCAATGCAACAAATCTTCTCTCCCCACTCCCCATCTGTTTTGCTGCAGTCAGTGTTAGTAGACTTCTGTTACACACAGCCAACAGAATCTTAACCAATGTTTGTTGCAGGCAGCCTCCAAGATGCCCCAATATACCGCCTGGTATTCACACTCGAATAGTACCATCCCCTTGAATGGAGGTTGGATGCTAGTAACTTGATCCTAACAAGCAGCAGTGATGTAATAATGTCACTTCTGAGCTCAGGTTATAAAAAAACTATGGCTTCCATCTTGAAGGTCTCCTGCTCTCTATCAGGTCACCTGGTCTGACAGAAGCCAGCTGCCTGGTTATGAGCTGCCCTATGAAAAGTCTACTGTGGCAAGGAACTGGTGTCTCCAGTCAACAGTCAGCGATCACTGACATCTGCAATAGCCACATGCATGAGCATGGAAGCAGAGTCCTCTAGTCGTGCTTTGAGATGTCTTCAGCCCAGTGGATAGCTTGACTGTAATCTCATGAAACACCCTGCCAGAGGCTCCCAGATAAGCTGCTTGGAGTCCTGACGCATAAAAACTGAGGGATAAGCTAGGCTCAGTGGCTCAGCCTGTAATCCCGTGCTTTGGGAGGCTGAGGTGAGTGGATTGCCTGAGGCCATGGGTTCGAGACCCGCCTGGGCAACTTGGCGAGACCTCATCTCTACAATAAATCAAAAATTAGCTGGGCGTGGTAGCGCGCGCCTGTAGTTCCAGCTACTTGGAAAGCTCAGGCGGAAGGATCGCCGGAGCCCAGCAGGTTGAGGCTGCAGTGGCCGGGAGCAGCCACTGCACTCCAGTCTGGGCAACAGAGTGAGAATCCAATTAAAAAAAAAAAAAACTGAGGGATAATAAATGTCAGTTTTAAATGTTGGGGTAAATGTTGGGGTAATTTGTTACACAGCTTGATAACCAATTCAATTCTCTAAGACATAATTCTTACTCAGACTGACATCATATTAAAAAAAAACAATAAAATGGGTCAATTTCTTCTTGGGAAAATTCAACCTTGCTATAAGAACTGGTTTAAAAGAGGCACAGCATGGTGCAGTAAAAGACTCTGACCCCAATATCAGAAAACTTGCTCTCAGACTAAGAACTGCCATGAACGAGCTGTGAGATGCTGAGAAGTCACTCAGCTGTCTTGTCTGTAAAATGAGGCTCTCTATGGGATGAGGCCCTTGATGGTATAGACATTCTATGATTCTATGAAGGCTATCTTCTCATACTCAACAAAAATAGCATACTCCTTTTCAGTCCTAAAGATACCTATTCTGTCTTCCACATTAAAACTTTGAGTGATCATCTTCCAGAATCCACAGTATACCAAAAATATGTAAGAAACTGCTCTCCAGTGCATAGCCACCATTATGAAATCTCTTTTCCAACAAATGTCCTCTTAATGACCACATTTCATTAAAAAAGATGTTTGGAGACGAAGTCACCAATAACTTCAACTACACTACTTACTGACTTCAAAATGAACACGCCCAGTCCACCCCAGATCTTCCAGAAGCAGATTCCCCTCCGCTTGAGGCCTTGCCTGCTCCTGTCTCCCCACCCTCCCCCTTAGGCGCTCTGTCCGTTTTCCTTGACCACATCCCCCACCACCCAGGGCATAGGCAATCCCTCTGGTCTCCCATCTACCTCTACACATGGTACTAGACTAGCTTCTTTGCATCTGTTTCCCCCTAAAAGATCATTAGGTCCTCAAGGGCAAGGTCCAAGTTATATTGATCTCTGTAGCTCCAGCACCCTGCAGAGAGCTAGGAACTTAGAACCTGAACTGACCAACATTTGCTGACCTACTAAAGAACTGAACCTACATCTCCCAATTAGGGCATCAAAGTCTCACACTTCTAGAAAATGACCCCCTCAGAGCTAGCATACCACCTACATGCCTTGTCATCACAGACAACACTTGCCTATTGAGCTTCATTTTATCTCCAACAACTTTGTGGTTGGAGAGGGCACATTCTAGAAACATTTACAGGATTTGTAACTACTTGCTACAAATGTTAGTCTAAAAGGAAAGGAAAGGAACACCACTAACTTCTCAGCTTGTCAGGTTCCTTACAGGACTGGTATTGTGCTTATATAACCTCGATCTATAGCAAGAATGTCAAACTGAAGAACTGTCACCACTTCTGAGCTCTGGAAAAAAAGCTTTGCAGTCTTTCAGTCACAGCCAGCCCACACAATGACACCACCAACAATGCACTAAGAGACATGTATTCTACATAAAGACTTCAATGGAATGAAAAAAGTGAACTGAAGGTCAAAACATCAGACCCCAATCATCTTAAAATAATATCTGGAAACTAGATAAATCACTTACACATTCAGAAGCAAACAAAACAACATGGCTAACTTAGACCTCAGTGATTACTCCCATCATGAGACGGCTCAATTGAACCATCAAATTATGCAATAAGAAATGGCTTCACAGATTACCAGGTACAAGATATTTGAGAGGAGCACTGGTCTTTATTACGATAATACAATTTCAAAGAGGTCCTGTAAGGGTACTTTGTAAGAAGCACTTTTGTTCATCTTATTCCAATGGTTTTATATATTTATTTTATGTAAAATAAAAATTATTGAAATATTCTGTATTCATAATTTTCCCTTTTCAAGATTACATCTCCGGTCCCTGTGAATCACTATGTAAGTAATACAAAATGTTTTGCCACATTTTCATTTTGTGCAAACAGGCTTTCTGATTATTTATGCCTGAAAAACAGTCTAAAGAACTAAAGAACACATTTAACTCAGGTAAGGTTGGACCTTCCCTGAAACCTCATCTTTCAGGGAATCAGGCATATACTGAGCTCGTTTAAACTTCACTCTAAAAACAATACTTAAGGTCACATTGGAGGACCTCAGAATACAAAAAGAATACACAGAAAGCAAGCAACGTTTGGCAGCTCCCACATGGCCTCACTTGATCTAAAGAGTTCATCATCCACATTACCTCCTGATGCACCATATGAGCCAGGAGAGATTTGTTCTCTGACTCCAAATAATGTTCCTGGTTGGTTCTGCAAACACTGACAGGCAGCCTGACTGCCACAGTACCTATCCACTTGGTCTTCTCCTCTTTCTACCAAGGGTGTTTTTAATTCCACAGTAATGGCCCAGGCAACCCAGTCTCCCTCTGTGCTCTGTAAAAGAGGTGTTGAAAACCACCTCATTAATGAATAGCTGTGGTTTTACAATTATAACTTTTCTAACAATGCTATGAACTATGTCGGCATAGCAGGAGTTGACTAAACACTTTCAAACTGCAGGCTTATGGAAAACATCTTCAATTTCAAGAATCACTTCCATCTGTGTATTTATAAACACTTCTAAGGGACTGAGTTTTTGGTTCAAATACTCTTAGATGCAATGTTTAATTTTAGGAATATAATATCATCATATTATTTGGAGCTTCCTTCACCTAGTCAAGCTGCAAGTCAAGACTTAAATTTCTAAACTCTATTTCAAGAAACTCACAGGCCGGGCTCAGTGGCTCAGCCTGTAATCCCAGCACTTTGGGAGGCCAAGGCAAGTGGATTGCCTGAGCCCGTGGATTCGAGACCAGCCTGAGCAACTTGGTGAGACCTAGTCTCTACAATTAAAAAAAAAAAAAACAGCTGGGCATGGTAAAGCACACTTGTAGTTCCGGCTACTTGGAAGGCTGAGATGGAAGGATCGCCGGAGCCCAGCAGGTCGAAGCTGGGGTGGCCATGAGCGGCCACTGCACTCCAGCCTGAGCGACATAGTGAGACTCCAACTCAAAAAAAAAAAAAGAAACCCACACTGCCATTTCCTCAATTCAGCAGCTGTGTACTAGAGTAATAGACTAAGTCTTGAAAGCAAATAATTTAAATGGTTTCATCCCTATTTTTCTTTAACAAAACAATGTTGCAACATAGATGCAACACAACAAGGGTTCCCCCCTCCAAAATTTTCTGCTAAAAATGTCCTTGACTACCTGAACGTCAGACCCCTGAATCAAACATCCATTCTATTCGCCACCTGCCTCAGGAGGCCAGGTCTCCCTGCTGCAGTTGATGAAATCTCAGCTCACAAAAATATAAAACTGCACAGAGCACTCTAACCAAGCCAAAGCTACAAACTGTCAGAAAATGTACTCAGATCAGAGATTTACAGACTTTTAACCATCAGTCCATTTATATATTCCTCATTAGAACAGACTCGCAGAAGGAAAATCCCTGTAAGTACTAATAAAATATGAAATATAGACACACAAAAATGATTGATGTTAAAAGTGAACCAAAAAATAAAACTGCAGATTAACAGAAGAATTTACCACCCTTTCAGTGTAGTATACTACACCAAAAAGGAAGAAAAGAGAGTGAGGTAAAGGAAAAAATTAAATGGATTACAAATTTGACAGAAAGAGATGATACAACTTCTAAGTGCACAGAGAAAGCTACTCCACCATCCACAGTCAACAATATCATCAAGAGCACCAGCTTACAGTGTAATGAGCAATCAGTGTAGCCCTTTGCAAAGCTGGAGAAGCAGATGGGGCGGGTATCACTCACATTAAAGTCTCAAGATAAGGGTGCTGCTAGAGCTGTGCAACCTAAAGCCTGTGAAGTCTTCCCTGAGGTCTGGAATATGTGAAAGTGACAAATGCAAAGAAAGTCGAACCATTAGGAGGTTACTCTTATTAAATTTCTCCTTCACCTTGAATCCTAGAGCCTGTAGCTCATTGATTCTCAAGAGGAGTAGAGAAGTTGCCTCTCAGGGGAAATCTCATTTGGCAAAGCCTGGAGACTTTTGTTACTGTCTTGACTTGGGGGTGTGTGAGTGAGTGAGTGAGTGAGTGAGTGAGTGAGTGAGTGTGTGTGTGTGTGTGTGTGTGTGTGTGTCTTCTGTTACTGTCTTGACTTGGGGTGTGTGTGTGTGTGTGTGTGTGTGTGTGTGTGTGTGTGTGTGTGTGTGTGTGTGTGTTCTGCTACTGCTGTGCATCTAGTGAGTAGAGGCAGGACACTGTTAAACATCCCATAAGGGTCAGGGCACCACCCTAGAATGTCAATAGAGCTGAGGCTGACAAACTATTATAGTTTCGTTAACCCTGCTATAGTTCTTGCCTTATTGAAAGTGTCCATGAAATTCACACCAACAAGTTAGACTCAGCAAATACACTTTCACGTGTGAATATGACTAATCAAGACAGAAATGCATTTGTGAAAATAAGCATGAGCAATAGAATATTAAAAAGTGTACAGCTTTATATAACTTACAGACTGTCCTTCTCTGGTGGACATCAATACTGTAGTTTAACACCACACTTCCAACCATGTTAAAGCCAGACACAGATGGCAGAGAAAAGCACTCATTAGAGGCCTTGACCATCAACCTCCCATGTCAAAGTGAAGACACAGATGAGGGCATAGGGGACTGGGTGGCAAGGACAAGGCCATCCTGTGTCCATGAACAAAGCAGAGGCAGCTGGCTGTCTTCTAGCAGGCTGCCCTCCAAGTTCACCCATCTACACAATCTCATCTCGTCTCTGATTTTCACTTAGCTAAGCATTCCTTCCCAAGATCCCCTTCATTCTTGCTTTCTATAGTTCTCCCTCAGTATACATGGGAAATTGGTTTCCAGGAACCCAGTGGATACCTAAATCAGCATGCTCAAATCCTGCAGTTTGCACTGCAGTACCCACAGTTACAAAAAGACATCAGTCCTTCATACATACAGTTTTGCATCCTTGAACACTGTGTTTTCTTTCTTACTGTAGAAGGGAAGAATGATGGAGATCTTGGGAAGGAGTGCTTAGCTAAGTAAATATCAGAGAGGAGACGAGATTGTATAGATCGGTAAACTTGGAGGGCAGCCGCTAGAAGACAGCCAGTTGCCTCTGTTCTGTTCACGGACGCAGAATGGCCTCGTCCTTGCCACCCAGTCCCCTATGTCCTCTTTGAGACAGGGTCTCTCACTCTCAGGCTGGAGTGTAGCAGCAAGATCATAGGTCACTGCAGCCTCGAATTCCTGGTCTCAAGCAATCCTCTCACCTCAGTCCCAAGTAGCGAGGACCAAAGGCATGCACAATCACACTCAATTAATTTTTCTTCTTTTTTTTTTTCTGTAGAGATGGTATCTCGCTGTTGCCCAGGCTAGCCTCATACCCCTGGACTCAAGCGATCCTCCCACTTCAGCTTCCTGAGTAGCTGGATTACAGGTTTGAGCCACCATGACTCACAAACACTGTATTTTCAATCCAGTTTGGTTGAAAAAAAATCACGTATAAGTGGCCCCACAAGCCCATGTTGTTCAAGGGTCAACTGTATTCCCCCTCACAATTTTGGTCTTCTAAAGTATTTTGGACACACAAGTTTCATTTTCAAAAAACCCACCTAGGCTTCAACAAATATTCCTCTCAGAATTACTTCAGAGAGAGAAGAAAATTTTGTTGAGATACCCAATGTTTTGGTTTCTTGTCAAAAGTCCAGAAGCCTCTCCCCAGCAGACCACAATCCCCTTGATGCTGACAATCAACACCATGCTTGCTGTCCAGCCCGTCATTCTCAAGAAGGCAAAGGCAATCAAACATCATTGAATATAAAAGCACCCAACCCTCTTCTGCTGCCTATTTCTGACTTCTCAAAGCCTTGCCAGGCTTTCACAGCCTGTCTTACATCAGGGTCCTCTCTGACTCATCCCCCCCAGCAATGCCACCATGGCTCCTCCTCACCCTCTTTGCTCACATCCACCACCTCTGGTACCCAGAAGCTGCTAACAGCTTCATAACGTGGTTTACCAAGCAGGATCTTCCTGCTTCCGAACAGAACTGTACTAACAGCCAAGTGTGGTGCTTAAGATATGTGACCTATCAGAACCAATAATCTCCTACAGAAGGAAACTGTCTGCAAAGAAAGAACGTATTCCTACCTCTTAAATTTATCCCCATGCAGTTAACACACAAAGTCATCCTTTCTGAATACCAGCTTTGCTAGGCTTCCTCCAGCTTTAATCAGACATTAGACTTAACTTACAGAAAAATAAGAGTCAAACATTTGCTTGCATTAAAGTGAATAAACAACTTATATCTCTTCAATAACAACAACTTTGGCTCTCAGAAAATAGCAGGCAATCTCCACTGCTACAGACAGCTTTTATCAACACTTCTCAAGCCAAGGAGCAACAAGCACTACATGTTAAAATAACAGTCCATCACACATAGCTTGAGGGAAAAAGGCTGTGGAAAAATAAGATTAACCGTATAAACTGACAAAAGTAATGCTCACTGTAAATGAAAGTAATCCTTGATAACACTGTGAGTTTGCAATTTTTTAAACTGTATTAAACACGGCATCATGATGTCTCCCTCATCCTAGACTTTGGCAGGGTACTCTCACAGTGATCCCTAAGACCTAGACTTTTAAGCAACTACATAAAGCCTAGAGCCACATCTAAAAACCTATTATAAGATAATTCAAAGGATAATTATGATTACACTTGCTGGAGTAAGTGTAATCAACTAAAATCCTGAAAGTCAGTTAGAATCCTAAAATCCTATGATCATTAATGGACAGAATTCTAAATTTGGAATGAAATATTCACTTGAAAAGCAAAAAAACAGACCTCTTCCTTTAATTAGTATTAAATTTGCAGTGTGAAGCAAGAATTTTACCAAATAGTCAAAAAAATATGCAATAGCTTCTTTTTCCTTTTTGTCCAAAAACAGAAACATCCATCCAAAGTAAAGAATTTGCTTACAAAATGTTTGAAGCACTATATTCACAGTTTTGAAACATATAGCTGTCTTACATATCAACTCCCATGCAGAATATTTCCTATTCATCCTGCACAGAGTCAGAAGGTCTATAATCAGAGGAGTCCAAAATAGAAGTGACTTGCATTTTACCACCCAACTGAGATTTCTGCAAAGCTCACAAAGCAAGCTGGCACGGAAGCAATTGTAGTTGCTAACAATTCTCTGTACTGTGCCCAGCTGTATTTCTCTCAGTACCAGGAGCCAGCTGACATGTCTAGCCAGCTGCTCGCACATCTCTGCTGAACAAGTCACTCACATCCACCATACTCAATGAAGCCTGGCTATACAGATCACAACATAATAAACCAAGAATTAAAATTATGTATCCTAGGTAAGGTGTCTATAGTAATGAAACTGGTTGAAATAATTTTTAATGAAAGTGGTATAACCACACTTAGCCAGAGATGTCACCATGGCCCATGCATTTTAGAACTTCTTTATGGCCGGGTTCAGTGGCTCAGCCTGTAAGCCCAGCACTTTGGGAGGCCAAGGCGAGTGGATTGCCTGAGCCCACGGGTTTGAGACCAGCCCGGGCAACATGATTTATTATCTCTACAATAAATCAAAAAAATTAGCCAGGTGTGGCAACGTGCCCCTGTAGTTCAGGCTACTTGGAAGACTAAAGTGGAAGGATCGCCGGAGCCCAGCAGGTCGACGCTGGGGTGACCAAGACCGTGCCACTGCACTCCAGCCTGGGTGGCCGGAGTAAGACTCCAACTCAATTAAAGGAAAAAAAAAAAAAAGAACTTCCTTTCCTTTATGAAATTGCCTTTCAGACCAATTTTTAATCCATACTAGAAAATAAAATGAAAGTTTCTTTACAAAGTCAAAACTAAAGTACAGAATGTCCATCTTCTGACACAGGTGGAGAAAAAAAGATGTCAAGCTTTTCTACTTGTGTTTAAAAAGCAACCTTGAAGGCAAGGTGACAGAGCAGCTTCTAGTGCAGTAGGTTGGAGATGACCAACCACTAAAATGACCACTCTTGTCAGTCACGAAGATACTTTCCAGGCAAAAACCTATGACCTGTGGGATCTACAACTCTGCATGTAGCCAGACTGATACCTTCAGTTTTGGTTCCAGGACACCCTTCTCTCCAGGGTGACAGACAGCAAAGAAGTCCCCAGAACAAGTAAAAAGAGAGCCATAGCAACAGCTATGAGCAGCCTCGGTAGCCAAGAAGGAAAAGAAAGGCAAGGCGGGGTGGGTATCTTCTTAGCTTCTTGCAGCTGGGCATCTAGCCAGTCACACTCTTTACTAAAAGAAATGGGCACAAATTGCCCCCCAGTAACCTGCTCAGGGCTGCTTGAGCTTATTTTTTCAGTCTACCAACTCCCCTTTATTGAAAGCAGTATTTTAACATAATAAAGCACATTTATGTATGCCTCAAAATCCAATTCTTTGAAGAATTAAAAAAAAAAAAAAAGCCCTGGCTTCAGCTTCCATCTAAGGGTACATGCTTGCCCTCCTAGAAATGGGAATCCCATGACACAGGCAGGAACAGCAAACTGTCTGGCAGGCTTCATTTCCCCAGGAGTCAGGAAAAGCTCATCCCACTATTCCTGCACGGCCTCAAAGTGTGACTTTAGAAAGATGCAACTCGGCAGAGCAATGGATGCTAGAAAGAGTAGTATTTCTATTCCAAATTCCACAGCCAGCAAGCTTCCCACTCAAAGGTCATACAGCTCCACAAACCTCGCCCTATCTGCTCTAAAATGCAGCTCTGCTTCAAGCTGCCTGGAATCCTGCTTTGATGTCTTTGTTAGGCTGAGCCCCTTAGGCTTCTAGCTTCTCCAGCTATGGAGAGTCCAAATACAACTGGTGTAGATCTTGGAGCACACATACAAGCAAATCAACATAGTGTTACCTTCACAACAATATACGCTCATCTAGGGTTTTGGGGCTTATTATACATTTGGGCCTCATTTCGATCCTTCCCGCACCACCTCAACATGTAAGGCAGGGTGGGATTTCAAAGCACATGTTTTTAAGTAGAAGAGGAAAATGAGGCTCCTCAGGACAGAGGTCTCAGAGTTAACAGCAGAGCCATATCTGGAATAAGAGTCTTCCAATTATTAGGCTCCTGCTCTCTGCCCTCTACCACAGTTCAGAGCTAGGAGCTCGCCCTATGAAGCACCTGAGAAGAGCCTTCTCTGGCTTTACCCTCGAACCTCTCCTCTATTCTTCAGGAAACACAGGCTAGCATAATGTTGAGTATCAGAACAGAGATGAAATGCTCTCCTGACCAAGACTCCCAGCAACTACACACCATTTCAAGATGATGACAAGTGCTGCAGGAAAAGCAAGCCCTCCCTTCTTCCAGACATGAGTCGAAGATAAACTGAAAGTATGCAAGGGGCTTACAGCAACTGTCACTGCTATGAACTTACCCTTCTTGCCTCAATGTTGAATCGTGAGAGGATTATGCTTTGAAGTATGACAAGGATGATATTATCAATAGCCCTCCTGTGAAAAATACCAAACACTGTTCCTTAAAGTAAGCCCAACATGACACATTTGGAGCTAAATCTCTGACCCTGTGATTAAAACAGAATTTCAAAGCCACTCTCACATCCTGTTTCTGGGTATTTTTTTTTCCTTTTGGTTCTGCCCCTTCCTGGACAGGAATGAACTTAGTCTGTGCGTTAGTTTTATCTATCCAGAAATGCAAAAGCAAGACAATCAGCATTACAGGGTGAGAAAATCTGCCAGTCCACAAAATTATTTACCCTTCACTCCTCTCAAAAAGTGGCAGAAAAGTAAAAATTCTAATCACAAAGTAGTGCTAGCCAAAAGCATACACCAACAACTGTGAATCTCTTAAAACAAAGTGGGCTGGGTCAGGCACCAGGAAGTTTGGATTCTAGACATGGATCATTCTCTAATTAGCTGTCACAGGGCAGCTGAGGCATGGAAGCAAGTGATGGCAGACTGAATCTCAACTGCCACTAATAAGCTGTGAAACCGCCAGCAAATTTTTTAACCTTTAAGGTTCAGTTTCTTCAGCTGTAGAATGGGGAGAATGATGTGAGGACTAAAAAAAAATAATACAGGTCAAGTAATTAGCACAGTTCTTGACCCACAGCTAACAGAAAATTCTACTACCACAGTCTGTGGTCTGTATATCCTGGGCAAGAGACTGCACCTCTCTGAGGCTCAGTCTTTTTATCTGTAAAATGGGGGTGTGGGAGCATGACTCCCTGCTGAAAGAGGAAAGAAAACAGGAAAAGTAAGCAGTGATTCAGAAGTTACAGAGCCATTGTCAGTGCTGTGGAAAACAGTCTCTTGGCAAATCTTTAAACTGTACTTCTCCACACTGCTAACTAATCCGAGACAGTATACACTTGGTCAAGTGTCTTCACACCCCTCACAGGCAGCAAAGCTAAGAAATCTTAGCCTGGAAAGTTCACAGGTATGACTTTGCCCATTAGGGCTGGTAACGTTAATGTGGAACTGAGACCAAAAAACAGCACCAAAGAGATCTGTTCAATAGTTTGTAGATGCCCAAAGAAACCAAGAACAATGATACAAGCTCATACTGTAAGAGGTACTTAGACATTAAAGGTTCCTGTGTCTCCCTACCTCATAACAGCCAGCATACTTTTTTCCAGTTGTTTCTAAGTTGCTCAGGATGATTCCCTGAGACTTCCAACTTCTCTGACTGTGGAAAGTTAAAATATTGTTTACTGTATATCCTGTAAGACACTTCACGTTTAAGACAGAAAAACCTACATAAATGGCTATGTTCATAATTGCACATGTTTCTCCAGCACTTTTAGGTTAATCAAGGATGTGAGTCTCATTTTGACACTCAAGGATGTGAGGCCAGAACACATAAAGTCATTCACTGAAAGAGACAAGCAAAAAGACTAAACATATCACATTATTAAACAGATTTCCATTAGTCACAGTTTCCTTTTTGGGTGGGTTTTTTTTTTTCTTTTGTTATATTTTGAAACCTTTCTTAAGTTTCATTTTCAGGACTTCACTCTATCTGTTACCTCTCAGATTAAAATATAAACAAATCAGTGGCTTAGCCTGTAATCCCGCGCCTTTGGGAGGCTGAGGTGAGTGGATTGCCTGAGCCCGCGGGTTCAAGACCCGCCTGGGCAGCGAGACCTCATCTCTACAATAAATCAAAAAATCAGCCGGGCGTGGTAGCGCATGCCTATAATTCCAGCTACTTGGAAGGCTGAGACGGAAGGATCGCCGGAGCCCAGCAGGTCGAGGCTGCGGTGGCCAGGAGCGGCCACTGCAGTCCCGTCTGGGCAACAGAGGGAGACTCCAACTCAAAAAAATATATATATATAAACAAAGCCAAATAGTTTCACAGCCACTTTCATTACCACAAATCCCCTTCATTCTCTCCTTCCCTCCTATGTCCCCTTATCCAATAAATACACATGATGATGTTTGCACTCAGATGACCTTAAACAGCTGGCTTCACTCAACAAATTCAACAAACATCTGTAGAGTGTCTTCAAAGAATCAGGCACTATTCTAGGCCCTTGCATTACATCAGTGAACAAAACAAAAAAGTCCTATTGGAACATCCATGCTAGTAGGTAGAACTAGTTATTATACATGTATATACTTATACAGTGTATTATAAGGTGATAGGGAATAAAGAAAAAGCAGTGCCGAGTATGCATACTAGGCTTGCGGGTGGCAGGAGGGATGTTAAATAAGGTGACTGGGAAGGCCTCACTGAAAAGGTAAAAGACTTGAACGAAGACTGAAGGCAACGGGAGTTAGCCAAGAGGATACACAGAGAACATTTCAGGCAGAGGGACTGAGCAAGGACCCTGGGCTAGGAGTGTGTCTGGTATGTTCCAGGATCAGCAGGGAAGGATGCCAGTGTGGCTAGCATGAGCAAATGAGTGAGTTGAGAAGGGCAGGCAGAACACAAAGGGCCCTGGAGTCCACTGGAAGGAAATGGCTTTTATTCAGTGTGCAATGAGGAGACACAGCCATTTCTGAGTGGAAGAATGAAAATGTTAAGGTTTTTAAAAGGCTCTCAGCCGTGGCTGTCGTGTTGAGAACAGACTGGAGCAGGCAAGGGTGGAAGCAGGGAGACCAGGTGGGCTGCGAGAGATGACAGCTGCTTAGATCTTCAGAAGAGCAGCAGGAGAGGTTTTGAGAGTGGTTAGATTCTGGATATATTCTGAAGGCAGAGAGCCATGCTTTCCTAGCAGATAGAATATAGGACGAGGGAGAAATCGAGTAGTCAAGGATGACAGGTTAGCTATAAAGAATGACGTTGCCATCAATCATTTTGAGGCAAAACCCCAAACTGACACCATGGTACAGCTGTTACAAGTAATCTGATTTATTTGGTCTCGTCACATTTTAAATTCTCTTTAGTCCATTCCTCTTTTTTTTCCTCCCACAGAAATAATCTAACCATGGAAGCCTAGTCTGAATAACCATTGCAGAGATGAAATTTCTTCTTTGAGAAACTGGTTATGACTGCAATGATTACAAACACCCTATCCCAGTAGGCAACTCCAGACTAGTTAATGTTTGATGGCCAGTCAAGCAACAATGGAAAGTTTCCACCTGCTGTTAAGTGGCTATGACTCTGGGCAAGTCATTTCTCCTCCCACTGCTTCATTTCTTTGTTTTAAGGTAAGGATGACATTACCCATAGGGTTATCGTGAGTTCTAAATGAATGAACAGAAGCCAAGCAGAGACGCATCTGGCACAGGATAAGCAATGTGTATTAGTTGCAACTATTACTTCATTATTGTTAAGTGTTTTTGTTGTTATTTCTTAATTTTGGAGTGATTTTATGTGAAATAATACTTGGGGAGATGAGACTAATACAAATTTCAAAAACACAAATAACCTAACACAAAGATACACTGAGTACAAAAGACGCACTAAGTTGCCAGTAGGTGTCATAGAGGCCTAACTATCCAGGCCTGAAACTGTCACTGAAGTTCTACTGGACAAATATTACCACTTTGTGTGTTCGGGAGTGAGGTGGGGAAAACATGGATATATATGTCATATCTCTGTGATTTAAAGAAACTGAACTATTATAGAAGACCATGAACTTCTCAGAACCTTTCAATACTAATTTCCTGGGATATAAGAAAGATGGTACTTGAACACATCAGTTTTGATACATACTGGAAACAAGAATTCTTAAGATGAAGTATTTAAATGGTTACTAATAATGTAACAATCGATATTACTCAGAAGTTCAAATATATACAGATAAAGATGGGTGTGTGTGTGTGTGTGTGTGTGTGTGTGCGTGCGCGCGCGCGTATGTGTGTGTCATATATATTCACCATTTAATGTAAACAAATCTGTTCTCTTCCCCCAACCTGGGATGCTGGATGATGAATTTCTACCAAAAATGTCCCTGAAAGCAGGTAACGCTTCCAAGATTTACCCAGCCAGTGATTCTCAAGCCTAGCTGCATCTTAGAATCACCTTGAAGAGCTTTAAATAAACCTATTAATGCTAACACCCAGCCCTAGATTTCTGGTCTAACTGAAACCAATGTTGAGAACCGCTGACTGGGTCAATCCTAGAAGTACTATTTACTGAATCTGGGAGACAGAGAGAACATTGTGTAAATGGTGAATGAGTATTTCTGGGTTTAAACTAGCATCATTATATTAACTGGTTTTGGGGTTGAGAGAACACTACTGCCTAAATGAAAAACCCTCTTAACCTACCCTGTATTGTCTCAAACTATCCTGAATATGCAAAACAAGAAATGGTAGTCTTCCAAATGTTCTCTCAAAAATACCTGATGACTAAAACTTAGGTTTCTTTCAAATGACAGGACACACAATACTACTCCATTGTTCTCTAGCAAAAATCCTTCTGAGCCTTAGTGCCTAATAGCTGGTTATAATTATTCCCTCCCCCTTCCCTACCATTTCCTTACTATATAGTCTATAACACAAGAACACAGCCTGGCTCTAAGAAATGTGGATCTTTTTTTTGGCCTTATTTTTCCTTTTTGGGAGGGAGGAGGATTCATTATCTAAAACAACAGCCTTAAAACAACATAAAGGACATATTATTTCCAAATGTTTTTGCTTGTCAACATTGTATAGGTTTGGGTAATGGATTTAATAAACTCATTCATTTATTCATCCCTTTAAAATACGTTACTTATTGAATATTATATGCTAGATAATTTCTCTCAGGTGCTTGGGACTATGACCGTGATCAAGAAAGATTTGGCCTTAATATCCTTCTAGATGACTTTAAATGCAATAAATTTTTAAAAGTATAGCTATAGTTCAAAGACATCTAAAGAGTAGGTTAAGATAATGAAAGTCTAAAATAATGGGTCTAAGCGGGGCTCGGTGGCTCAGCCTGTAATCCCGCGCCTTTGGGAGGCTGAGCTGAGTGGATTGCCTGAACCCGCAGGTTCGAGACCCGCCTGGGCAACTTGGTGAGACCTCATCTCTACAATAAATCAAAAAATAAGCTGGGTGTGGTAGCGCACACCTGTAGTTCCAGCTACTTGGAAGGCTGAGGCGGAAGCCCAGCAGGTTGAGGCTGCAGTGGCTGGGAGCGGCCACTGCACTCCAGTCTGGGAGACAGAGTGAGACTCCAACTCAAAAAAAATAAATAAAATAAAATAACGGGTCTAAAAATGTCATACAGAACCATAATTTACTAAACGCCTACTATAAAACAGATGTTGTGTTTCTTTATATATGGCGCTCATGTTATAAAGTTGCTGTCCTAAAAAGATGAAATTGCCATTTACAAGAAATTAAAGGAAGTCAGACAATGAGAAAATTACTTCCTGTAGCAGAGTTTAAATACAGCTTTCCACGTAAGAGGGAATGCTCCATTATGCCAGACCTGTGTCAATTCATTCACTCAAAAAAAATTTTCAGATTAGTCCAGTTAGACTGTGAGATGATGCTAAAAAAAGAAAAAGCAAGAAGAAAAATCAAATTGCCATAGAAATATATTTCCAATTTTAAATTGTTTTAAGTTGAAAATTATGTAAATTGTATTTTAAGCATGATGCACAAATACCCCCTCTGCAAATACTGTTAAGCCACAGAGCTGATTGATAATATAGTGCCGATAAAGAGGCTGCGAAACCAATTTTTAAAAATAAAGCATACTAGGTGCAGGAATCAGTCCTTCAGCTTTTTTTTTTTTTTAAACAAACTCCAGCCCAAACCAAAAGTCACCTAGATCAATCGGCAATTCATAAGACTATAATTCAGGCCCATGCAAACCTGGGTGACTTAACCCAAAACTGTCTGATAATCTTTTTAAAGCATTCCCTGGCGAAGCTATTTGACTCCAACAATGCAACCGCCACCTCCCAAATCCTTTTTTTTTTTTTTTTTAAGTGTTTTTTTGTTTTTGTTTTTCTTTTTCACGGGAATGAAGGCGGGGACAGCCAGGTGGCGTCAATTTGTAAGGTTCCAGGGAACTGACACAGGCCAACCCGGTTCTCCAACTCCAGGTGGAGACCATGATCCCAAAATGGGAATTCACTTTCACTCCTCAGTTATGTCAAGGCTCATCCATTCCCTCGGCTTTTTAAAGGGCAAACGCGCGCATAACTTGGCTCCTGGCTACACTCGGGCAGCGCCTGGAACCCCAGGTTCCCGGCCGCCCGAGTCCATCACGGGCCGTTCACTCACGGACAAGGGCCAGCTCGTGTCACCCCGCGACCTGCACAAACACACACACACCCGCACCGGCCCGCAGTTTCCGCGGCCACTCATTCTGCAAGCAAAGGGCGCCGGGGTGTCCGGGGTTACGCGGACGAAGACAACCCCGTTATACACAGGTTAGGGGACCGGTTGAGAAAGCAAGAGCAGCCTGGCCGCACCGACACCGGGGGTGCAGCTGGAGCCCCGTGGCGGCAGGCTGGGGCGCGGGGCTGCGGGGAGGGGGGGCGCCGCGCCGCGCCCGGGCCCCGCCGCGCTCACCGTCGATGTTCTCCCGGTCGCTGATGTGCTGCAGGTTGCAGCCCGTGTCCTCGCGGCTCAGGTCGGTGTCGGGCCGGTAGGACTCCAGCCGGGAGTGGGCATTCCTGCGGAGCTTGGGGCTGGACGACACGCAGCACGAGGTAGTGTTCCCCATCTTCGGCAGCCCCCCGGCTCCCGCTGCTCTGGCCTTCCTCGCGGTCCCCCGGCACCGGGCGCGGGCGGGCGCGGGGCGCGGGCGGCGGGGGCGTGGAGGGAGGCCCGCCCGCCGCGGGAGGGGGCGGAAGCCGCGGCCGGCCGCCGGGTCAGCAGCGGCGGCGGCGGCGGGGCCTCGCCATGGGCGGCGGCGGCGACGAGCGGGCGGCGGCGGCCCCGGCTCCCCCTCGGCCTCCGCGCGCGCCCGCCCGGGCCCGGCCGGCCTGTCCGCGGCGGAGGAGCGCTCGGGCCCGCGCGACTGCTGCCGCCGCGCCCAGCTCACCCCGCCGCGGCCATGGCGGGCGGCGCCGCGCAGGCCGCCTCCCCCCGCGCTCGCGGGTCGGCGTCCGGCTCCCCGGCGGCGGCAGCGGCGGCAAAAGGTTCCGGTTCACGCCGGGGACACGCGTGTCCGCACCGGGCGGCCGAGCGGGCGGGCGGGCGGCAGGCTTGGCGCGGTCCCTGGGCCCGGCGAACGCGGCGCGGCCGGGAGGATGCTCGCGCGCCCTCCCCGCGGCGGCGCCCGCCCTCGCCGCAGCCCCCGCCCCGCCCCGTCGCCGCCTCTTCCCTCTGCCCTGGAAGCAGATCGGCGGCAGGAGGGAGGCCCCGGGCGGCGCGGACCGGGTGCAGGGTCGCTCCCGGGGCCGCGCCTCCCGCGGGCGCTGGGGTCGCAGGCCGCGTCGTCGGGCGCCCGGCGTCTCGATGCCTGTCCTCTCCTGGCCTTCCCCTCTTCCGCCTCCCCGGGCCGGAAAGGACGCGGCCTGACGCGGGGATGAGAGGTGTGTGTGGCCGCCTCGTGTCGCCTGGTCCCCGGGGGTTCGCAGTCGGGCCGGGGTGGGGGCCGGGACGCGGACGCGACCCTGGGCGCGCTGAGCCTGCGCTTGCCTCTCGGGGACCCGGTGGCTTCTTTCTTTCTTTCTTTCTTTTTTCAAGCGTTTAGAATCTGGGCCTTGATTTGGGAGTCTATTCTATTTTGAGCTTTGCCGAGGATTTGATGGTGACCTTGTTTTAAGCCCTGAAATAAATCTTGGGGGCCCCAGAGCTATTTTGATGTCGAATGAACTGCGGAGTGTTTTGAGTTCCTTGGAGATTAATGTGAGTTAGAGACAAGTTAACACAACTCATCGACTACCCTTGTTTTGCTTTTTAAATGCCGTGGGGTTTTGTCGAGTTGGAGACTGCGTCTGAACGGGCTGGTTCCTGAAGATCAAGATAAGCGAAAATACCTGGCACGGGGGAGACATTCAGTAAATGTCGGTTCCCATCCCCTCCCAGCGACCCCAACACCTCCAGGGCTAACCATCCCCTCCTGGAAAGACTTGCTTCTTGCCTTTGTTAGGAAGAATATAAGGTGTCAGAAACAGCCTTCCCACTTTTTTTTCCCAAATAGTCAATGATGGAGCCATGAGAAGAGGCTCAGGGAGAGGGACGGGGCTATGTTTTCCAACAGGAAAAAACAAAAAATGGTACAACTCTCTTAATTTTATGTATGTGGAAACTGAGGCCCAGAGAGAAAAAAATGCCTTGATTTGCCCAGGTCTCAGTACTAGTTAGTGACACCCAGGTACTGAAAAGGAAGAGAAAGCATAAAGGAATTGGTATTTAGCAGCAATGTGTGGACATCTTGTCAAAGGCTTTATGAACATTTTTCTACATAATTTTTTAACCTGTGCTTCCCCTCTACCTCACTGTAATGTTTATGCATGTATTAGTCTATATTTTTAAAAGCTCCATGCTCTGAACTGTATTAATGCCATTTGTTAGGATAAGTGGCAGATGTCCCTAGAAAATAGGTGGCTGCAAAGAGGTAATGGCTGACCAGATGAGAAAGAAAAGGCAAAAGGGAAGCTCTAAAATAATGTAGCCTTGGGGAGACTGGAAGAATAACAACAGGAAAAACAGTACTCTTTATTAAAACTATAACAGACCTTCTTCTTCCCAGGAAAGTTTGATCAGGGGATACCTGCAAGTCACTGAATATGGACATTCACGTTTTCCAGGTGGCAGTGTGTGGGTCAGGTGACTGAATGTTGGGAGAGGGGCTCCTGTATTGTCCGTTCTGATAGCTGCTTTGTAATTTGGGACATATATGAGCAGAAGCATCCAGTCATTGAATCATATGTGTATGGCATATCTACTCAGGCACATATAGCAATTTTTATTTAATCATAAAATTTTAATATTTGGCCAGGTGCAGTGGCTCGAACCTGTAATCCCAGCACTTTGGGAGGCCAGCCTAGGTGACTTGACAAGAGCTCATCTCTACAATAAAGCAAAAAATTAGCTGACTGTGGTGGCACATGCCTGTAGTTCCAGCCACTTGGAAGGCTGAGGCGGAAGGATTGCCCGAGTCCAGCAGTGGGTTGAGGCTGCGGTGGCCATGAGTGTGCCACTGCACTCCAGCCTGGGTGACAGAGTGAGACTCCGACTCAAAAATTTTTAATATTTATATTCCAGTTATGGTTTCAAGGCCTTAAGAGGAGAGAGAGACAGAATGGCACTTAGGTGACGGCACAGTTGCTTGCTTCCCGTCCAGGCAGGATGCGGGGGCATTGTTACCTGAGAAGAGCATCTGGAGCGGGGAAGACATGACCAGGGGTCAGGCTAGCCAGACACCCTCACCAAAGGTAGTACAGTCACTGGTCTGTGGGGATTTTTGTGATTTACTTCCTCCCTGTAACCCACACACTTCAGACTCAGAGATGTTCCCTACCTGACACACATACTCATTGCCGGACACAATGGCTCACAGCTGTAAGCCCAGCACTTTAGGAGGCTGAAGCCAGAGAATTGCTGGAGCCCAGGAGTTCGAGACCAGCCTGGACAATATAGTGAGTCCTCCTCTCCACACACACACACACACACACACACACAAAATAAAATTAGCCAGGTGTAGTTGTGGCACACCTGTTGTCCCATCTACTCAGGAGGTTGAAGCGAACGGATCACCTGAATCCAAGAGATCAAGATTGTGGTGAGCTGTGATTGTGACACTGTACTCCAGCCTGGGTGACAAAGGTGGGGAGGGAGGGAAGGAGAGAAAGAAGGGGAAAGAAAGAAAAATTGTGAACAAAAACCAACTTGAAGCAAAGGCAATGTGATGCCAAAATGATAGTACTAGATGCCATGTACTGTACCATTTTTTTAATCCTAGCTTGTGCTGTGATCCCCATTTCATAAATAAAGAAATTGAACTCTGATAAGTAACCCAGACAAGGTCACAATACTGATAAATGGCCTAACTGTGAATTTGGAATCAGATCAGACCTAGCTCTGATTCAAGAGTCCAAGAAATCCCCCCTCAGCTGCATCCATCCTGACCTCCTGCCCGCACCTCCAGGTGTCACTGAACAGGATGCGAGGAGGGAAGCGGGTTAGAAAAATCTGCAACTTTGAGTGGAAAAGACTCTAGTGTTACTTCTCCACTTGTCTTTTTTCCATTCTGAAGGAAGCTGGAAGCAGACTGCTTGGACTAGTTCTAGAAGAGAGATACAGGGGCAACCAAGAAGGCTTATTTTTTTCTGTGGGGCTCAGCCCTCCTGGAGAGGACTTATGTGGAAATAGCATGTGCATCTAGCCACAGCCCTCGCCAATGCCAACGTTAAGTCAATTGGAAATCTAAATGCACGGACAGTTGCTCAGTAGGATGTAGGTCTATCCTAAGCAGCGGAGGAGGGCGGAGGGGTGCAGAGCACTGAGTACTGTAACAAGGGCCAGTCCTCAAAACAGTCTTAACAAATTTCAGTCTGAGTCCACTGACACACACCCTGCTCTTTGAGCAGAAAGAATCATTTGGGAATAAGTTTTCCTCATCTCTCTCCATAGTCACTTTTCAGGAGTTTGGTCATTGTAAAGAGGTAAATATGGGACTCAAGTAAACTCTAGCTAAGTCAGTGCTCTCCACATGTTTTTAGCAGTATTAGCTTTTCTTTTTTTTCCAAAATGATGTGTAGAGCCACACTATTTCAAACATAAGCACTATTAGTATTAACTTATATAATTTATAGATCTACTTATAAAAATAGATCAATAAGAATAGGCTACTGTAATTGAATCAGGTAGGGCATAATTGCAGTCTTAGTCCACCACACTCCTATCCATTAACTATGAGTCAATCATTTGCACAACTCCCCAGGTCACCTCCTAGAACACAGAAAACACTGAGCCAAGTTAGCCTAGAACCTGGAACTTTGGTCAAAAGAAGGAAAATGTGAAGTGTCTTGGAAAAAACTACTCAGGGTGTAGTTGCCCTTTCACCTGGTGGCCAGCTATCATGTCAGTTTCCACACATTTCTAAGGCAGTTGTAGAATAACCAAGACCCATCGATGTTCTTAACATCACCAACCTCCTCTCCAAGTAAGGCCTCCCTTTAATGTGTGGTGGTAGACAACATACAGTGTAGCCAGCTGCAGGGGAAGTATTTACTTCGATAGCCACTTGACCTTGACCAATGCAGGTGATTCATTTACTGTTTACACATTTCTTAGGGTGCTGAACCAGGCACTTTGGGGATACAAAAGAGGATAAGATACAGTTCCTGCCTTGAGAAAAACACATTCCAGGAAGGTAAACAATCACAAGAACAAGTTTAGACTATATCCAGCAAGGAAAGTGACCACAGCCACTGAGTGAAACCAGAATGCCAAGCCTACTCCCTATAAATATCTACATGTGTCGCCTATGTTAGACCCCAAATTCCACCATGAGAGATTTATTCCCATGACCTACAGAATTATACCCAGAGATTCTCTGTCAACAAAAATACCCACAAGAAAATAAGGATGGCTAATAGATTTAAATAGTAGTGCTAGGTCTTTTGAACCAGAGTAACTGCCAGGGACATTGTGTTGAGAAGGATTCTGAGGTCATGTTCCAGCTCAGCAGGAAAGAATATTGCCACGAGGGAAGGAGGAGGGGAAGATGGTAGTTGTTCCATATTTTTTTTTTTAAATAAAACCTTTGTTTATGAAATACATAATGAAGCAGATGACAGCCTAGTCCCTGGACAGAGTGGGAAAAGCTGCTATTTCCCTACCCAGTGTCTGTTCTCTCATCTCCCTTAGTTACAGGGCCCTCTATTTTGTGAGGAACAGCAATATGCCCAGCTCAAAGATGACAGCTGGCTGAGTAACCAAGTCTGGCCAATAACATAGAAGTAGAAGCTTCCAGGAAAGCTCTCCAAAGAGACTTCCTCTTTTCTGTGTCTTGGAATGCGGACATGATGGCTGAAATTTTAGCATCCACTTTGGAATACCAGGTGACCTTGAAGATAGAAACTGTAAACTTAAGATAATGTCCCTGCAAGTTTCTTTTGTGTGAGAGAAATTATGTTTTACAACCCACTGTTATGTTGAATTCCCAAGTGATATGCAGCCAAACTTAATCCTCATCTGGCCAGAATTTGATACTATTTTTTGCTATGAGATTTATGTATTTGTGTTGACAAGTTTCACTGGTTGGCCCCCAAGTAATAGAGACTCTGACCAAAAACTGTAAGGCAGTCATATATACTTGACTCCCCATGGTAGAATCCAGGATGGAATAGGGAGATGCAATGGACTGACTCTGGAGCCAACATAGGGTTTAAAGTGGCAAAAAGAAGTTGTAGTTCAAAAGGCAGATTAGTTCCCATGAAAATTAAAAGAATTATCTGATGTACCACTTTCACACAGCACTCCTTCAATATTCCTGAACTAGAACCAAAAGTTCCTATGAACAGAAGCTCTGTGCATGTACCCTGGTTGTGTATGCTGAAGATAAACCTCACCCAGGAAATTGCCTCTTTCCTTTCAAATTGGAACTTCCTATCTAAAAATTTCCCTGAGCCTCATGACTATCTGGAAATTGTGTGGGAAGGTTGTTCCTGCCACCTTATACTCTTCCCAGTACAAGCAAGAGGTCTTTCTGGTCCGTTGCTGCCGGGAAGGAATTTATTGAATGTGTCCCCTGAGCCAGGCAATTTCACATACCTTGATCTTAGTTAACTGGCCTCAGTTTAGACCCTGTTCCCAACAGGACAAAACCTGACAGCATTTTAAAAGCAAAACAAGTTAGTTGATGAGTTGTGTTAGGTTACTTGTCTCTGCTTCACATTAGTAACCTCCAAGGAACTCAAACATACTGCAGCTATAATTCGATATTAAAATAGCCCTGGGGCCCCCATGAGTAGCTAACTAGACCCTACTGAGGTGGGCAGTCCTGTCACTCCACTGCTTAAACTATGTCAATAGCTTCTCATTGTTTTTGGAATAAAAACCCAGCCCACCTGGCTTCCAAGTCTGCCTTCTCCCTGGCCACTCAGACCTGCTTGCAACTCCCTGTATGCCTGCCATGCTAGCCTCTTACTTCCTCCCTGTGACCTCACCCACCCCCCACCGTTCCTCCTCTCTGCCCAGAGCATGTTTTTAATTCAACTTAACCTTGGGCCCAGCATAAGCAATTCTTGCTCTCTTTCCCTTATATTGGAGATGACAAATTCACATAGATTTTTACCTACATAAATATTTTAAGGCCAGGTGCAGTGGCTCACACCTGTAATCCCAGCACTTTGGGAGGCTGAGGCAGGAGGATTGTTTGAACCCAGGAGTTCAAGATCAGCCTGGGCAATATAGTGAGACCTTGTTTCTACAAAAAATAAATTAGCCAGGCATGGTGGCCTGAGTCTGTAGTCCCAGCTACATGGGAGGCCAAGGAGGGAGGATTGCTTGAACCCAGGAATGTGAGGCTGTAGTGAACCATGATTGTGCTACTGCACTCCAACCTGGGTGATGGAGACCCGACTCAAACAAATAAAATAAATATTTTCCCATGCCAGTTAACCGTTTTTAAAAAAATTATAATGACTGTAAGATATATCATATTAAAGGTGCCATCATTTATTTAGCTGTTCCCTCAATTAATGGACATTTCATTTGTTTCAGTATAATAAAAACAACTCTGAGATGTGTACTGTTATCTTTGTCTGCATCTGCTTATGTCCATAAAAGAAACTGTTAGAAATAGAATTTCTAGGTCATGTTGACCAGAAAGGAACAATTTACAATCTCTTGATAAATATTACTGTATAATTGAAAGTTTATATCATTTTACACAATTGTTTCCTTACTGATAGTCCAAGCCCAGAGAACTTACAGTCATTCTATGACTGAAACTGGATGAGTTTTAATTGATCTTAGCAGCATTTTACACACACCTCCATCAATATGTATTATTTTTTACTTGCATTTCTCCAGGTACACTCTGAAGTGGAAAGCAGAACCCGTCTTATTCTCTGTAGTCCAGTACTGAGAACAGTAACACCTAACAGGCATCAGGCACTTTGCAGGGAAATCCCCAGAAGAAGCAATTGTGTCGGTCTCAGTTTCCCGGTAGCAGACCAGAGTCAAGTTGTGTACACCTGACAGAGGGAAGCTGTGTGCAATCGGAGAGCTGTTTTAATCTAAATGCAGCCCTGACAGCTCTTCAGCATGTTGTCTTTTTTTCCAAGCTCCAAATTGCTTCAGTATACCCTGTCAACATTCCTATGTTTTTGTTTTGTGGATCAGGTGGACTTGTAGTTGATTATATCTGCAATGTTTCTCTATGATACGATACCACTTTATCCCAAATCACTAGTGAGCCTGAAAAATGACTATTACAGATCTCACAGAGACTTCTTCCTGTTACTTCGTTATTATCCTTCTGCATTTCCTGGGGACTTTACCTTGGCAACATATGTAAAATTTGGGGAATCAATCGTTTGTTTTTTGAATTGAGGTCTCACTCTGTCACTGAGAGCGAAGTGCAGTGTACCATCAGGGCTCACTGCAGCCTCGATCTCCTGGGTTCAGGAGATTCTCCCACTTCAGGCTCCCAAGTAGCTAGGACTACAGGCATGCACCACCACACCTGGATAATTTTTTGAATTTTTGTAGAGACGTCTCACTATGTTGCCCAGGATGGTCTCGAACTCCTGGGCTCAAGCAGTCCTCCCACCTCAGCCTCCCAAAGTGCTATGATTACAGGCGTGACCCACCAAGCCCAACAATATATGATGCTAAGTTTTAACAAATGTTGAACAGTCACTGTATGATAAATGCCAAGAAAACCAAGAGGTGATATAAAGAAAGAAGTGAGAATCACTATCTTCTGTCTTTATCCCAGCTTTACTTTTGCATCTTTTAGAATCAGCCTCAGAGACTTGGGATCTTCTGTTTAGAAATGAGATCGGTTCCATAGCATCTGGATAGCTCTTCTTGCTACAGTGGAAAGAGGCTGGCCAAAGTTGGCACCCTCCTCACCAGTATGGCCTGAGAGTGCAAACACCCCCTCTTTGCCTGGTGATAATATCTTCACTGCCAAATGGGGTGCTCACAATTCCCAGTTGGCCATCCTTTGGGATTGAGATCTTAAAATCTCATTTTATCTTTGCTAGGTGATATTTGGAATATTCACACATCAAAATGTTACTCAGTTGCAAAATGTTACTGTTCTCTGCTAGCACAGTACCCACTAGTGCATCTGAGTAGCCAGCTGGGTCACCTCTCAAGGGACTAAAGTGATGGGAAAACTCAGGGCAGCATCTAGAAACCTTACTTCTTTGCTCAGTAAGCTCTAGGAGCTAGAGAGAAAGGACCAAGGAGAGCACCAGACATGCCCTAAGAGGACTCCAGCCAAGAGCCACCATGGAGAACCACCATGGAGAGGAATACATGGGGCACCAAGTATACAGGGAATCAGTGTAATAAAGACTCAGACCACTCGCCCCTGCTGCTTTAAGCCTTTACCTTGGAAAACTGTGTACAGGGTGCTGAACAGAAGCGAGGAACAGGACTTAGGTTACCTCTCTTCCATGCAATAAAAGTGCACATTATAATATTGTGAATGCTGTAGAAAAGGAAGGGACTTCTCAAGAAGTTAAAACACTTCCATTCTTACAGTTCTCTCCACTCACACATCCGAATTACTGATTTTTAAAAATTGAAAAGAATATTAGTATTCACAAATGCTAAGTTAGTTGGGTAAAATATGCCCACTTAATTTAAAATTGCCACTTAATTCATAATAGTGAAAAACTGAATGCAACCTAAATGCCCATAAATGATGACTAGTTGCATACAATGGAATCCTAAGAAGTCTTAAAAATAAAGATGTACATCTAAATTTATTGTTATAGAAAGAAAGCTATGAAATATAGTTGAAAGAAAAATAAGTTATAAAACTGAATGTATCATTTGATCCCATTTATGAAAAACTATGTATATAAGAATATATATGCAGAGATGTTTTTTGGGATAGTCACAGATGGGCTGATAACAATGGTATCTTCGAAATGCATAACCTAGTTGATTTTGTTTTCCTTTGTCCTTTTCTTTTTTATTTTAAATCTATATGTTTTCCAAAAGTAATAATGCATTTCCTCTCTCCAGAAAAAAATAGCCTAGCTAAATCCTTTTTACCACAGATGCTTTTCCCCCTACTAATCTTTGTCTGAACCATTGTGGCTTGCTGAAACAATCAAGGGTTATAGAGTAGAATCCATGCCCAGGACAGGATAGAATCTGAGTTGGAGGACACCTCACCTGTGGCTCTGAGACCAGGAATGGAAGCCATGACTCTGGTACAAAAAGTACAGCCCAAAACATCAGCATTCTGTACAGAATCCTAGCTCTTAGACTAAAAGGCATCAACTGGTACAGATTTTTGCCTTTGGGCACTGAATGTGTTATCCTCCATTTTATTTAACTTGCTGTAAAATTGTATTAGCTATGCTGCCACTTAAGCTAAGATGCTTTCTGTCCAGTCACTTGGGTCCCATCCTTTTGAAAGCCATGACATTTCATTGCCCCTCCTTTCCCATTCCCCTCCCCAGAGCTGTATTCTGAGTAGCCGAAGGAACTGTATGGACATTTACCTCTACCTTTCCATTATTAAAATGTTTTAAAAGATAATGACTTCAAAATCAAATCATGGTCTTCTCCATTGAAACATATTTTCCAACGATCTAAACTTCAAAAATAAAAATTAAATATATTTGGTGGATAAAGGGAGAATGGAAAAGAATGAACCTGAAACCCAGGAAAGGAGGCTCAATTCCTTTATGAAACCTCCATTTTTTTTTTTTTTTTTTTTTTTTTTGAGTCAGAGCCTCACTCTGTCACCCAGGCTGGAGTGCAGTGGCATGATCAGGGCTCACTACAGCCTCGACCTCCTGGGCTCAGACAATCCTTCTGCCTCAACCTCCTTAGTGGCTGGGACTACAGATGTGCACCACCACACCCAGCTAATTTATTTTCTTTTTTTCTTATTTTTTAAATTTCATTTAAAAAATTTTTTTGAGTTGGAGTCTCACTCCGTCATCCAGGCTGGAGTGCAGTGGCATGCTCATGGCCACCCCAGCATTGACCTACTGGGCTCCAGCGATCCTTCCACCTCAGCCTTCCAAGTAGCTGGAACTATAAGCACATGCTACCACGCCTGGCTAATTTTTTATTTATTGTGGAGATGAGGTCTCACCAAGTTGCCTGGGCTGGTCTTGAACCCACAGACTCAGGCAATTCACTTACCTCGGCCTCCCAAAGTACTGAGATTATAGGTTGAACCACTGAGCCCAGCCAATTTATTTTCTTTTCGTGTGTGTTTTTGTGGAGGTGAGGTCTTGCTATGTTGCCCAGTCTGGTCTCGAATTCCTGGGTTTAAGTAATCCTCCCACCTCAGCCTCCCAAAGTGCTGGGATTATAGGCATGAGCCACCACATCCGGCCAAGAAACCTCCACTTTGAAAGAGGACCTTGGCATGTATAGCTCAGAGCCTCGTCCTCAGTGAGACAAGGAGAGATTTATAGTACCTGCTTTGTCAAACCAGATTCAGCCCCGTTACTGTTCACTATGGAAGCCAGATCTTCTGCTCCTTGACTAATGCCTTCTGTACATCATCCAGTCTTGAGACAATTACTGCGGCTGAGCTCTGTAAATAAAATGACTTGATTGAGCAACACTAATCTGGATACCTACAACATTTCTATGGTGACAAAATGACACTCCTACTCAAAAAAAAAATCAACTTTAGTGAGGTACAGTTTACATAAAACAAAATATACCCATTTTAATTATACATTTTGATGAATTCTGATAAATTAGTACACCTGTGTAACCACTGTTACAACAATCAAGATAGAACACTTTCCCATCCCAAATTCTCTTGTACTCATCCAGGTCAATACTCCATGGTCCCAGACAGCCCCTGATCTGTTTTCTGTCACTATGGATCGGATTTGTCTTTTTTAGGGTTTCATAAAAATGTAATCTCACAGTATGTGTGTTCTGTTGTGTAAGGCTTCTTTTGCTCAGTGTAACATTTTTGAGACACATCCATGTTGTTGTAAGAATCAGTTCTTTTGCGTTTATCACTATTTTTTCAATGTATGTATATACCACAATTTGTTTATATCACAAATGTTGAACATTTAGGTTTTGTCTAGTTTTCGTCTATTATGAATAAAGTCATTATGAACATCCATGTGCAAGTTTTTGTCTAGACATTTCTCTTGGGTAAATATCTAGGAGGAAGACTGCTGAGTATATGGTGAGTGTATGTTTAATATTGTAAGAAATGGCCAAACTGTTCTCCAAAGTACTGGTAACATTTTACACTCTAGCAATGCATGAGAGTTGATGAGAGTTGTAATCGCTCTAAATTCTCACCAATACTTGGTACAGTCCATCTTTTTTTTATTGTTGTTTGGGGTCTTACTTTGCTGCCCAGGCTGAGGGCCTTGGCACAATCACAGCTCACAGCAACCTTGACCTCCTGGGCTCAGGAGATCCTTGGACTACAGGTGCATGCCACTACATCTAGCCCAGTTTTTTAACAAATTTTTTGTAAATTTGTCTCAAACACCTGGACTCAGGCAATCTTCTTACCTCAGCCTCCCAAAGTACGAGGATTACAGGCATGAGCCACCATGCTGAGTCAGTCTTTTTGATTTTCACCATTCTAATGGATATGTGGTGATACCTCACTGCTGTTTGTTTGTTTGTTTGTTTGTTTGTTTGTCTTGAGTTGGAGTCTCACTCTGTCACCCCGACTGGAGTGCAGTGGCCACTCCCGGCCCCGGCCACTGCAGCCTCGACCTGCTGGGCTCCGGTGATCCTTCTGCCTCAGCCTTCCAAGTAGCTGGAACTACAGGCGCGCGCTACCACACCCAGCTAATTTTTTTTTAATTTATTGTAGAGATGAGGGCTCGCCAAGTTGCCCAGGTGGGTCTCAAACCCGCGGGCTCAGGTAGTTCACTCACCTCAGCCTCCCAAAGCGTGGGATTACAGGCTGAGCCACCGAGCCCGGCTCTCACTGCTGTTTTACTTTGCATTTCCCTGATGACATGATGCTGACATATTTTTGTGTGCACGTTGAGTTTAATATATCTTACTCTATAACGTGTCTACTCAAATTTTGTGCCCAATTTAATTGGGTTGTCTGTCCTCTTATTCAGTTGTGATTGTTCTTTACATATTCTAGACACAACTCCTTTGGTGGAAATGCCTTTTGTGACTATTTCATCTCAGTCTGTGGCTTTTATTGGGTTTTTTTAGCATTGTCGTTTGAAAAGCAGAAGTCTCTAACTTTGTGAAAGTCTAATCTATTAATATGTTCTTGCATATCTCTTGCTTTTTTGTGTGTGTGAGAAAGCGGGATTTATTAAGAAGACAGAAAAGCTCCCACAGTAGGAGGGGACCTCCAAAGGAGTTGCCCAGCTTTTGCTTTTTATATCCAAGAAATCTTCAATTACCTTATAGATCATGTACATTTTCCTCTTTCTACTAGAAATTTTAAGTTTTACCTTTTAAGCTTATGTATATGATCCAATTTGAGGACAGTTTCGTGTATGAATAAGTTAAGAATCAAGGTTAATATTTTTCACATATAGATATCCAGTTGTTCCTGCAACTTCTTTTGAAAACACTATCTTTCCTTCATTAAATTACTGTGGTCACTTTGTCAAAAGTTATTTGGCCATACATGTGTGTGTTTGTTGTGGACACTATTTTTCTTCATTGATCCAAATATCTGTCCCATAATAAGGTAGCTTTATAGTCAGTCTCAGAATCCAACAGTTTTAAGTGTCTAACTTTGTTCTTCTTTCTCAAAATTGTTTTGGAATTCTAGGTCCTTTGTGTTTTTATATAAATTTTAGAATAAGCTATATAAGTGCCGGCTGGGATTCTGATTAAGATTGCATTGAAAATATAGAACAATTTGGGGAAAATTGTCATCATAATATTTAGTTATGCAGTTCATAGACATGATATATCTTCATTTATGTAGGTATTTAATTTTGTTCAGCATTTTTTTCAATTTTGTTTGTTCTTTTATTTGAGTCAAAGTCTCACTCTGCCACCCTGGCTAGAGTACAGTGGCAAGATCATAGCTCACCGCAGCCTCGACCTCCTGGGCTCAGGTGATCCTTCCACCTCAGCCTCCTGATTAACCAGGACTATAAAAGCAGGTGCCATGTGCTGGGATTACAGGCATGAGCCACCACACCTGGCCAGCAGTGTTTTATAGTTTTAATTATAGAAACACCTTGTACATATTATGTTAAATTTTTTTAAGTAGTTCATGTTTTTGATACTTTTTAAATGGTATTATTTCGATTTCCACTTGGTCATTGCTAGTATATGGAAAGTGTTTGTATATTAATGTTACTGTGCTAAATTCACTTATAGTTCTATTTGCTTCTTCTAGAACAATTATATCATCTGTAAATAGAAAATGTTACTTCTTCCTTTCCACTTGTATACTTTTCTTTTTCTTTTTCTTGCCTATTGTATTAGCTGGAATTTCCAGTATAATATACAATAGGAATCTGAAGGGGAGGCTATGTATAGTGGCTCAGACCTGTAATCCCAACACTTTGGGAGGCCAAGGCAGGAGGACTGCTTAAGCCCAGGAGTTCCAGACCAGCCCAGGCAACATAGCAAGGCTTTGACTCTACAAAAGTTAAAAAGTAAGCCTGACACGGTGGCATGCACTTGTAGTCTGAGCTACTTGGGAGACTGACGCAAGAGGATCACCTGAACCCAGGAGGTCGAGGCTGTGGTAAGCCGTGATCATGTCACTAACCTCCAACCTGGGTGACAGAGTAAGACCTGACTCAAAAAAAGAAAAGAAAGAAAGAAAGAAAAAAGAAAGAAATTTCAAGAATAGACATTCTTCCCTTATTTTCAATCTTAGCGGAAAGCATTCACTTGTTAATCATTAACAGATGATGTTACTCGAAGGTTTGTCAGAGATACCCTTTACCAGGAAGAAGAAGGTCCTTTCTGTCCCTAATTTACTAAGAGTTTTAAGATTATGGATGAGTGGTGAATTTTGTTAAATATTTTCTGCATCTTACAAAAGGATCGCATATGATATTTTGCCCAGGTACAGTGACTGACACCTGTAATCTTAGCATTTTGGGAGACTGACAACTGTAATCTTAGCATTTTTAGCATGCACACAAAAATATGCAGAATCACTTGAGCCCAGGAGTTCAAGATCGGTCTGGGTGATACAGTGAGACCTCATCTTCACAGAAAATCAACAAATTAGCCAGGCATGATGGATGGCATGTGCCTGTAGTCCCAGCTACTCAGGAGGCTGAAGTGGATCACCTGAGCCCAGGAGGTGGAGGCTGCAGTGAGCTGTGATTGTGCTACTGTACTCCAGACTGGGTGACAGAGTGAGACCCTGTCTTTAAAAACATATATATATATATATATATATATATATACCAGGAACAACCCAGGAAATTGACTCCGTCATAAGAAAACTACCTATTAAAAAAAGTCCTGGACCAGAAAGCTTTCCAGTGAAATTCTATAAAACATACAAAAAAAGAGCTGATACAAATCCTATTGAAAGTATTCCAGAAGACTGGGCACGGTGGCTCAAGCCTGTAATCCCAGCACTTTGGGAGGCCGAGGAGAGAGGGTTGTCTGAGCCCAGGGGTTCGAGACCAGCCTGAGCAACTTGGTGAGACCTCGTCTCTACAATATATCAATAAAAAATTAGCCAAGTATGGTAACATGCACCTGTAGTTCTGGCTACTTGGAAGGCTGAGGCGGAAGGATGACCTGAGCCTAGAGGGTTGACGCTGGGGTGGCATGAGCATGCTACTGCACTCCAGTCTGGGTGACAGAGTGAGACTCTGCCTAAAAAAAAAAAAGTATTCCAGACAATTGAGAAAGATGGAATTCTCCCCAAATCATTTTATGACGCTAACATCACACTGATACCCAAACCAGGTAAAGACCCAACAATTAAAGAGAACTACATGTCAATATCCCTAATGAACATAGATGCAAAAATTTGCAACAGGATTCTAGCAAATGGGATCCAACAACACATCTCAAAAAATCATCCACCATGACCAAGTAGGCTTCATCCCCAGGATGCAGGACTGGTTCAACATCCACAAGACCATAAATGTAGTTAAATAAATCAACATGTAAAAACAAGAACCACATGATTGTATCATTAGATGCAGAAAAAGCTTTTGATAAAATCTAACATCCCTTCTTGATAAAAACCCTCAAACACCTAGACATAGAAGGCACATACCTCACTCAAAATAGTAAGTGCCAGTTATGATAAACCCACAGTCAGCATATTTCTAAATGGACAGAAACTGGAAACATTTCCCCTGAAAACCAGAACAAGACAAGGCTGCCTACTCTCACCCCTCTTGTTCAACATTGTGTTGGAATCCCTAGCTAGAGCAATTAGACAAGAGAAGGAAATCAGGGGTATCCAAATAGGAAAAAAGGTAGTTGAGTTATCCCTCTTTGCTGACAATATGATCCTATACCTCGAAAACCCAAGAGAATCTGTCAAAAATCTGTTTTCACTGATAAAGGACGTTGGCAAAGTCTTGGAGTACAAAATAAATGTGCGAAGACAGTTGCATTCTTATACACCAACACCAAGCACGCAAAGAACCAAATAAAAAGCACAATCCCATTCACAATAGCCACACAAAAAAATGAAATACCTTGGCATCTTCCTAACCAGAGAAGTGAAAGACCTTTACAATAAAAACTATAAAACACTGATCAAAGAAAGCCAAGACACAAACAAATGGGAAAATATTCCATGTTCATGGATAGGAAGAATCAACATTGTTAAGATGTCCATCATGGTTGGGCTTGGTGGCTCAGCCTATAATCCCAGCACTTTGGGAGGCTGAGGTGAATGGATTATCTGAGCTGGCGGGTTCCAGACCAGCCTGAGCAACTTGGTGAGACCTCGTCTCTACAACAAATTAAAAATTAGCTGAATGTGGTAGTACACCCCCGTAGTTCCAGCTACTTGGAAGGCTGAGACAAAGGATTGCCAGAGCCCAGCAGGCCGATGCTGGGGTGGCCGTGAGTGTATCACTGCACTCCAGCCTGGGCAACAGAGTGAGACTCCAACTCAAAAAAAAAGATGTCCATCCTACAAAAGGCAATCTACAGATTCAATGCAATACCCGTTCAATTACCAACCTCATTCTCTCAGACCTGGAAATGGCAATACAGAGATTCATATGGAAACACAAATGACACAAATTGCCAAAACAATTCTCAGAAAAAGAAGCAAAGCAGGAGGCATCACACTTCCAGGTTTTAAACTTTACTGTAAGGCTGCAATAATCAAAACAGCCTGGTATTGGTACAAGAATAGGCTTATGGACCAATGGAATGGGATAAAGATTCCAGAAGCAAAACCTCAATTTCTCAACCATCTCATCATCAACAAAACCTCCACCAATGACCACCGGGAAGAGGACAACCTATTAAGTAAATGGTGTGGGGAAAACTAGTTGACCACATGCAGAAGATTGAAACAGAACCCCTATCTGTCACCATACACAAAAATCAACTCTAAATGGATCAAAAACCTAAATGTAAAACCTCAAACTATAAGAACCTTAGAAAACGCAGGAGACACCCTTATGGAAATTGGAGCTGGTAACCAATTCCTGATCAAAACCCCAAGTGTCCATGCCATAAGAGATAAGATAAACTAGTGGGATCTCATCAAACTGAAAACCTTCTGCAAAGCAAAAGAAACTATCAAGAGAGTGGGGAGACAGCCCACAGAATGGGAAAAAATGTTTGCCAACTGTGTATCTGACAAAGGCCTAACATCCAGGATCTACAAGGAACTCAAATGTGCCAAAAGGAAAAAAACAAACAGGTTCATTAAAAAATGGACAAAAGCCAACCCCCTCAAGTCCCCTCCCACTGTGGGAGCTTGTCTGTCCTCTCAGTAAATCCTGCTTTCAAAAAAAAAAGTGGGCAAAAGACATGAATAGACACTTCTCAAAAGAAGATATAAGGACAGCCAACAGACACATGTAAAAGTGCTCAGCCTCACTAATCATCAGAGAAATCCAAATCAAAACCATGTTGAGATACCACCTAACCCCAGTAAGAATGACTATCAACAGATGCTGACGAGGATGTGGAGAAAAAGGAGCACTTCTACACTGCTGGTGGGAGTGCAAACTAGTGCGACTTCTTTGGAAAAAAGTGTGGCAATTTCTAAAAGAACTAGACATTGACCTTCCATATGACCCAGCAATACCCTACTGGGAATATACCTGGAGGAATGCAAATCATTCTACAAAAAAGATACCTACACTCACATGTTTATTGTAGCACTATTCACAATAGCAAAAACATGGAACCAATCATGCTGCCCATTGAAGTTAGACAGGATTTTTAAAACTATGGTACTTATACACAATGGAATATTACACAGCCATAAAGAAGGATAAACATATGGACTTTGCAGCAACTTGGATGGATTTAGAGTCTATCATACTCAGTGATCTATCACAGAAACAAAGAACTGAGTACCACATGTTCTTATTCATAGGAGGACCCTGAACATTTACCATAATATTATAAGAAAAGAATTGGCAGTAGCAGTATACTGCCAGGGTGGGAGGTGGGGACACAACATCAGTAAGGGTACCTGATCTCAAACCAGGCAGGCCCAAACTTTACCTGTAAGGTGACCACTTGTAAACCTAATCCTGAATTGTACCTCACATCTTTAAAATAAAAAATATGTATTTTTTAATTTCTATATACTCTTATTTATGTATTTAAGTATATATAAATATATATTTTATATATATATGATTTTTCTCCTTTATTCTATTAATATGGTGGTTACATTGCCTTTTTTTTTCTTTTTTTAAAGATAACCAAACTTGCACTCGTGGAATAAACCCTGTTTGTTCATGATATGTTATCCTTTTTATATATTGCTGAATTCAATTTGCTAAGAATTTTATTTAGGGTTTTTACAGCTATGTTCAATGAGGTCTATGGGTCTTAAGTTTTCTTTCCCTGTAATGTTATTGTCTGGACTTAAAAAAAAATGACTAGAGAAGTAATGGGTCCTCCTTTATTTTTAGAATGAGTTTGTACAGTTAGTACTATTTCTTCCTTAAATGTTTGATAGAACTTACTAGTGAAGCCATCTAAGCTTGGAGTTTTCCCTGTGGAAAGCTTTTAATTAATAATTAAATTTAAGCCCGGCTCAGTGGCTCAGCCTGTAATCCCTTGCCTTGGGAGGCCCAGGTGAGTGAATTGCCTGAACCCGTGGGTTCGAGACCTGCCTGGGTAACTTGACAAGACCTCATCTCTACAATAAACCAAAAAATTAGCCGGGCATGGTAGCGCGCACCTATAGTTCCATCTACTTGGAAGGAGACAGAAAGATCGCCGTAGCCCAACAAGTTGAGGCTGCAGTGGCCGGGGCCAGGAGTGGCCACTGCACTCCAGTCTGGGTGACAGAGTGAGACTCCAACTCAAAAAAAAAAATTAAATTTATTTAGTATATGTTATATAATACACACGCTCAGATTTTCTATTTTTTTCTTGAGTCCCTATTGTAAACCATAACTTTCAAAGAATTTGTCCATTTCATTTATGCCGTTTAGCGTATTTATATAATCATAATATCATTTTTTGTTTTAATGCCTGTAAGATCTGTGATGTCCTCTCTTTTGTTCCTAATGTTGGTATTTTTTTTTCTTTCCCCTCTCTCTATCCTTCTCTCCCTCTCTTTTTCTCTCTTCCGTGATCAGTCTGGCTAGAGGCTTATTAATTTCACCATTTTCCAAAGAATCAGCTTTGAGTCTTATTGATTTTCTCTATTATTTTGCTTCATACTTTATCATTTTTAATTTTTATATTTATTATTTTCTTCCTTTTGCTTTGATTTTAATTTGCCTTTTTTTTTCAGCTTCTTAAATATGGACACTTAAATTGGTTTAGCACTTTATTTTATAATATAATCACTTAAAGCTGTAAAATTTCCTCTAAGTATTCTTTAACAATATCATACAAATTTTGAAATTTTTTTCATTTTCATTCGGGTCAAAATATTTTCTAATTTCCCTTGTGATTTATTTATTTTTATTTATTTTATTTTATTTTAAAGATATGGGGTACAATTCAGAGTGAGGTACATAAGTAGTCACTAAACAGTAAAGTTTGGGTCTCCCATTGGTCCTCACTTTGCCTAGTTTGGGATCAGGTACCCTTATTAATGTTATACCTTGTGATTTATTTCTTCTACTCATGGGTTGTTTCATTTAAATTATTGATTTATTTATTTGGGGTTTTTTTGTTTGCTTAATTTTGAAACATTTCAGTATTTCACAGGTAATTCCTGGTAATTTCATTTTTTCCAGAAAATGCAATCTATAATTATTTAAACCTTTTAAATATGAGGAATTATGTTATATGGCCCAGCATGTGAATTGTCTTGGTAAATGATTCATGTTCATTTGGGGGGGTGTGTTTTACTGTTGTTGGATGAAGCATTCGATAAATGTAGATTAGTTCTCATTGTTCAATAGGATTGTTCAAATTATCTTTATGGTTACTGATTTTCTGTCTACTTTTTCTATCATTTACTAAGAACAGGGCATTAAATTCTCCCGTTGTAGCCGGGCTCGGTGGCTCAGCCTGTAATCCCGCGCCTTGGGAGGCTGAGGTGAGTGGATTGCCTGAGCCCGTGGGTTCGAGACCCGCCTGGGCAGCGAGACCTCATCTCTACAATAAATCAAAAAATCAGCCGGGCGTGGTAACCCATGCCTGTAATTCCTGCTACTTGGAAGGCTGAGGCGGAAGGATCGCCGGAGCCCAGCAGGTCCAGGCTGCGGTGGCCGGGAGCAGCCACTGCACTCCAGTCTGGGCGACTGAGTGAGACTCCAAATCAAAAACAAACAAACAAACAAAATAAATAAAATAAAATAAAATCTCCCATTGTAAATGAGAATTTGTCTGTTTCTCTTTGCATATGTATCAGTTTTTCCTTCATATATTTTAAGCTCTATTTTTGGATGCATACACGTTTTGAACTGCTAGGTCTTTTTGATGAATTGATCCTTTTATCAATATTTAATGTACCTCTGTATTCCTAGTAATATTCCCTATTCTGAAGTCTGTCTGATATTAATAAAGCTACTACATCTTTCTTATGATTAGTATTTGCATGTAATGTTCCTCTCCATCCTTTTACTTTTAATCTTTCTGTGTCATATTTAAGTTAAGTATCTAGGCCAGGCACAGTGGCTCATACTTGTAATCCCAGCACTTTGGGAGGCCAAGGCAGGAAGAGTGCTTGGAGCCCAGGAGTCCGAGACCAGCGTCAGCAACATAGCAAGACCTCTCTATGAAAAAAAAATTTACTGGTCATGGTGGTGCACACCTGTAGACCCAGCTACTTGGGAGACTGAGACAGGAGAATCATTTGAGCCCAGGAGGTCAAGGCTGCAGTGAGCCATGATTATACCACTGCATTTCAGCCCAGGGATCAGAGTGAGTCCTCAACTCAAAAAAAGTTTCCTGTAGACAGCGTAGTCCAGCCTTGATTTCTTATCCAGTCTGACAATCTGTCTTTAAATTCAAAATCTTAGATGATTTACATTTTATGTGGTTATAAATGTTATGGACTGAAGGTTTGTGTCCACCCAAAACTCTTATGTGGAAAACCTAACACTCAATGTGATGGTGTTTAGAGATGGGGCCTTTGGGAGGTAGTTAGGTTTAGATAAGGTCAGGAGGCTGCGGCCTCCATGATGGGACTAGCATCCTTATAAGAAAAAGGAGGAAAGGCCAGTTTCCTTCTCTGCCCGCCATGTGGAGACAGGGTGAGAAGGCAGCTGTCTGCTGCCAGTTAGCTGTAGTTTCACATATGTGAATCTTGTCTACTTAACCAGTTTATCAACTCCTGAATGCAGTGACCATTTCTTATACTTCTTTCTGCCATCCTCCTTTTATGCCACCTCCCCCTCAACCTAACAGAATGCAACACACAAAGCAGGCTGGTCAATATTTGGTAAACACCTACTTCAATAGTTGGTTAACCTAAATAGTCAATGAATTAGAAACACAGTTCTCAGTCTCTCTAGTTAAATGGGAGTTTACTGAATTGTCATTATTCTCCTACCACTTGTACTACCTACATTGTCGCTGCTGAATGACCCATAGATCAACAGATCTGTGTACAAAAGCAAATGCTAAGGACGGCTTTTCGTTATTACCAAAGGGAAATGTATAGTCAAAACTCCAAGACAATTACAGTGTGATCCAGCTTCTCTCACATTTTAGTTTGCAACATAGGAGCATAAAGTAGCTAACTAGCTACCTCAAAAGTAAGAGAAGAATTTCCTTTTCTAGATATAGCCTCATGTAGTCTAATAATAAATTCCATGTAATAAAAACATCAGATCAAGTGAAACTGGTTTTCATCTCTTTTTGGTAGATCCAAGAGTATATTTTTCTATTTCACTTGGTAGATAAGGGACTAAATTTAAACTCACTACCCAGTCCTCAATTGGTGGGCTCACATGGGTAGGTGTTATGAAGGTTTGGTGGTCATGCTCTGTTTCTTACCCTCTTTCTTGACACAGAACCCCTTAAGAGAGCATTTGCCAGCCCTGCAGATAACTGTCATTAATGATGGTTGTGTAGATCACTCCTCAAGGGGGACAGTCTCCTCAGATAGCCTTGCCCCCGTTAAGCAGTATCTTCCTCCAAATGGTGCTCATCTAACAGTTGCCTGGGACATTTGAAGACAAAGAAACCTCACACTCCATCACCATTCCCCATATTCCCTTGCTCTGGGAGCCGACACACCTAGGAGAGCAGTGGCACTCCCTCCACAGCAGTGCCCGAGGCAGCCAGGGTCTGGGAAACAGAGCTCTCACTGAAATTTGCTCTCCCTGGCAGTGCTGAGAGATGCCAGGTAGTCACAGTACCGTCTTCTCCCAGCCATGGAAGAGGGTGAGAAACCTGAGCCTAACCCAAATCTGGTCTATTTTAAGGTTTAAATCTGGCTGGATGCAGTGACTCATGCCCATAATCACAGTACTTTGGGAGTTTAAGGCTACAACGAGCTAACTTCACACCACTGCCATCCGTCATGGGTGAGAGAGACCCTGTCTCAAAAAAAGACTGGGCATGGTGGCTCAAGCCTGTAATCCCAGCACTTTGGGAGACTGAGGTGAGCGGATTGTCTGAGCCCGCAGTTTGAGAACAGCCTGGGCAACTTGGTGAGACCTCATCTCTACGACACAAAGCAAAAAATTAGCTGGGCATGGTAGCGCGTGCCTATAGTTCCAGCTACTTGGAAGGATGAGGTGGAAGGATGCCTGAGCCCAGCAGTCAACGCTGGGGTGGCTATGAGAGTGCCATTGCACTCCAGCCTGGGTGACAGAGTGAGACTCCAACTCAAAAAAAAAAAAAAAACAGGTAACAGATTCCACAGGAAGTCCGATTAAACACGTGTGGTGATTGGTTGTTCAGGTAGACTAGAGTAGAGAAGTCGGTAGTGCCATCTTGATCATGAAAGCAAGAGCATTAGCAGTAAGCAGATAGACCTTTTATTTTGCTCACTAGCATGACCCCACCTCCTGAAGCAGGACCTGGTGTGATAAGAAAATATTTGTTGAGGACAGGTGCGGTAGCTCATGCCTGGAGACCCAGCTACTCAGGAAGCTAAGGCAGAAGGCTCACATTTGAGACCAGGAGTTCAAGGCTGCAGTGAACTATGATGGTGCCATTGCACTCCAGCTTGGGGGATAGAGCAAGATGCTGAGAAACAAGAAAGAGAAAAAGAAGGAAGAGAGGGAGGAAAGGAGGGAGAGAGGGAGGGAGGGAAGAGGAAGGGAGGGGAGGGAGGGAAGGAAGGAAGGAAGGAAGGAAGGAAGAAAGGAAGGAAGGAAGGAAGGAAGGAAGGAAGGAAGGAAGGAAGGAAGGAAGGATTGATTGAAGGAAGGATTGATTGATTTGTTGAATGAATAAAATAATCTTTCCTATCACTCAAATGTCTTTGCTTTAGTTTCAGCGGCATTCTACTTTCTAATCTCCCTATGCATTACATAAGTAACTGAACAAATTGTGCTAGAAAGATGCTAGTAATTCCACTTGAAGTATTCATGAAACAAGGAATCATGACATGTTAAACAGATGTGGGAGGAAAGTACTTTTGTAAAAGGTACTTTCAGCAAAGGAACCTGAAAGCTGTATTCATGAGATGCTTTGCTGGGGAGAGGTCTGTTTATTAATAAAATGTGGTACATTCGTTTGCTAGAGCTGCTATAACAAAGTACCACAGACTGGGTAGCTTAAGCAACAGAAATTTAGTTCCTTATAGCTCTTTAGGCTAGAAGTCCAACAACAAAGTGTCAGCTGTGTTGCTTTTTTTCTTAGGGTCTTTTTCCTGGGCTCTTAGATAGCCGTCTTCTTCTGATACCTTCTCTTTATGCCTGTGTGTGTCCTAACCCCTTCTTCTTATGAGGACAACAGTCATATTGGATTAGGGCTCATCCATATGACCTCATTTTATCTTCATCACCTCTTGAAAGGCCCTGTGTTCTAATACAGTCCCATTCTGAGGTACTGAAAGTTAGGACTTACATATATGAATTTGGGCTGTAGGGGAAAACAGTGGTCAGTTTATAGCATGTGAGAACACGGGAAAGATAATGCTGCTTTATATAAGATACACATCTGTCAGTGTTAACAGTTTTTGAGTAACTAGAGTGCCTTGGCAAACTAGACTTGTGATGCTATCAAATTTTACTAGCAGCCAATATCATGGTTAGGTTGAAATACAGAGATTAAGTTCTTTCCAAACATCAAGATTCTAATTTCCCTAAAACCTAGGAGTTGCCTCATAATCAATTACAAAAGAATTAGGAAAATGGCACAGAAATTTACATAGATATGAAAACCATACATTTTCTCTATTCATATTTAATACATTTATTTAAATATTGGCCCACACGCTTTGTAATCTAAAACATCCTCTCTCAATACCTCAATCAGTGAATTCTTGCCCACAGGAATGTTTTATTAACATGTTGTAGTATTCAGTTCTAATAGTAATGCACTGTCTTGGTACTTTCTGCTTTTGTTTTTCATTGTGATGGCTATTGCCTTAAAAATAAAAATTAAGCCAGGCACATGGCTCATGCCTGTAATCCCAGCACTTTGGGAGGCGAGAGAATTGCCTGACACTGGGTTTGAGACCAGCCTGGGCAACATGGCAAGGCCTTGTCTCTACAATAAATAAAAAAATTAGCTGGGCATGGTGGCACATGCCTATAGTTCCAGCTACTTGGAAGACTGAAGCAGAAGGCTCACCTGAGCCCAGCAGGTCAAGGCTGCAGTGGACATGAGTGTACCACTGCACTCCAGCCTGGGTGACAGAGTGAGACTCTGACTCAAAAAAATAAAAATAAAAGTAATAAATAAATAAAAACTAAAGCAGTTTCACACCATTCAAAAAAAACTTTTTGGCATATGTCATGGCACAACTTAATTCAGTAAACATAAACAGTTAAAATTATTCCAGTTCAAAAATATGTTTTCTTAAAAAAGATTATACCTAATGTTGGCAATAACACCCAGCAAATGAACATTCTTTTACATTGCTTCCAGAAATCTAAATTGGTTCAAGCTTTCTGAATGACAATTTTGCAACACTCATCAAAGGCCTTAGTTAATTCCATGTTAATTTCTAAGAATCAATCTGAAATAAATAGTCATATATTTGGTTAAAGATACAACTATATGGGTTATTATACACGGCAGTGGTGAACATGCAACCCAGCTCTACCATCAAAGAGAGGCGTGAGAATGTAGGGGGAAGCCTCCCTAATTTATCTTCTTTGGAACGTATGCTTGGGTTAATCACAACCTCTGTATCTCTAACTTCCAACCCCTAACCCCAACCAGCTCTGTTTCTCTGTTCTGCTGCTAGGCAGGCAAAATATGGCCAAAGTGTTCAACAACAGGGCATCATTACAATGGATCCATACAATGGAATATACTAATGCACCATTAAAAATCACATTGTAAAGGAATATTTGCTGGGCTTGCTGGCTTATGCCTATAATCCCAGCACTTTGGGAGGTTGAGGCGGGAGGATCACTTGAGTCAAGGAGTTCGAGACCAGCCTGAGCAACATAGAGAGAGAGAACTTGTCTCCCCCCAAAAATAAAAAAATCAGCATGGTGGCATGTACCTGAAATCCCAACTACTCGGGAGGCTGAGGTGGAAGGACTACCTGAGCCCAAGAAGTCAAGGCTGTGATAAGCCATGATGGTGCCACTGCACTCCAGCCTGGGTGGCAGAGTGAGACCCTGACTCAGAAAAAAAGAAAGAATATTTCATAACATAAAAAGTTATGTTATTACATATTTTTGAAATAATGTTACTTGAACCAGTCACAAAAAGACAAATACCATATGGTTCCATTATCTGAGATGAAGTAGTTGAAATCATAGAGAGAGAAGATAGAATTGGGGCTGGATGGAGGTTGAGATGAGGCGTTAGAGCTTCCTTTATGTAAGATGAAAACAGTTACGGAGACATATGGTGGTGATGGCTACACAACATTAGGGATATTTAATACCAGTGAACTGTACACTTAAAAATGGTTAAGATGGGCCGGCGTAGTGACTCAAGCCTATAATCCTAGAACTTTGGGAGGCCAAGATGAGTGGATTGCCTGAACCCACGGGTTTGAGAATAGCCTGGGGAGCTTGGTGAGAGCGCATCTCTACAATAAAAAAATTAAAAAGTTAGCCAGGCATGGTAGCGCATTCCTATAGTTCTGGCAATTTGGAAGGCTGAGGTGGAAGGATCACCTGAGCCCAGCAGATCGACACTGGGGTGGCTATGAGCATGCCACTGTACTCTAGCCTGGGCGATGAAGTGACTCCAACTCAAAAAAAAATGGTTAAGATGGTAAATTTAGTGTTGTGTGAGTTTACCACAATAAAAAATAATACATTTTTCAAAATCAATAATGTTACTAAACAGTGTGATCTTATTAACAAAAGGGGGAAGTGGGGACCATTTACACCAAAATGTTATAAGAGATTGGGATTACAGGTTGTTTTTACTTTCTTTTTCTGTTTATCTTTCTAATTTTCTACAATGCATTTTTTATAATCAGAAAAAATTATTAAAACGTTATTCCAACTCCACAAAAAAGCAACCAATTTTTTACTTTTAATATTGGTAATTTAAGCAAAACCAGTTGTGTGGTGCTGTGGTGTCTTCCCCACTCTGAGTTGTCTGGATGGTTGTATAGACTGGGCTGGTGAGCCTGGTAGGGTCCAGATCAAGGTGAAATACCCGGATACCCTTGACCCTCAAACCCGCAGTAAGTACAGGCATGTGGCATTGTTGACAGTGAATGCACTGCTTGTTGCAGAGGGCATGAGACAGAAGTGACTTCGGGGAAGTGATAGCTATGTAAGTCAAGAGACCTGAAAGGAGTCTGTAAGTACAGGTAGCTAATGAGAGCCATAGCACTGTGCTTCAGTGACTTAAAATAATGAAGTAAATGAAATATTGAATAAATCCTTTATGGTCAAAGGCTGTGCTACAACGTAAAGAGATTTTTGAAAATGGTTTACTGTGTGGAATCTTTCTTTTCCTAGAGATGAAATTGGAAAGATAGTTATCATGAAACAAGTCTTTGGCATTTTCCCGTTTATGCCACACATTAGTCTACATGGGCCCTCTGCAACCATTTCAGGAGGGCGGGAGAGGTGTCATCATCCCCAAACTGTAAATTAGGAAGCTGAGACATGAAGAGGGTCCAAGAGCTTACCTTAGGGTGCAGCATACAAATTTGAGGCAAAGGGAAGGTTAAGACTAAGTATTCTGATTCCCAGCCCAAGGCACTTTTAATAACCAACAAGTTAGATCAAAGGTGATAAGAAATCAAAAGAAGAAACATGAGAGCTATACAAAGAGAAAAAAATCCATGTTAGGATAACAGTAAGCGTGATCCTCCTAGTTCCTTAGTGTGGTGCTCTCTAAAGATGTGTTCTCCATGACAGGGGCAGGGGCACATCCTGCAGGATGGGGTGATTTCTTGGGAGGTAAAAGAAAATATTCTGCTTTGGGTGTTCATTTTGTAATGAGAAAGGGAAAATATTTATGCATATTTAGTATATAGACTGCCCAGTACCCTTATGTAGTCCTATATCAGATAGCCACAGGCCAGGAATGGTGTATGTGATGCCCAGAATGGGGTGTGGGGACACCACAGGGAGAAGGATGTGAGGCCCACGTGCCTTAGTTTGCACTGGCAGGGGTTTACAAATACCCCATTAATATGGATTATGTTATAGCTTCACTAAACAAAGCCTCGGTCAAATGCAAGTTACACATAATGACAACATAATAAATTCTAACAGGAAGTCACCAAAAAAAAACTCTAAATGATCAAGAAAAATCTTGGAAATACAAAATTATAGCCACTGTATTTTTTTTTTCAGTTGGAGTCTCATTCTGTCGCCCAGACTGGAGTGCAGTGGCCGCTCCCGGCCACCGCAGCCTCGACCTGCTGGGCTCCGGCGATCCTTCCTCCTCAGCCTTCTGAGTAGCCGGGATTACAGGCGTGCGCTACCACGCCCGGCTGATTTTTTGATTTATTGTAGAGATGAGGTCTCGCTGCCCAGGCGGGTCTTGAACCTGTGGACTCAGGCAATCCACTCACCTCAGCCTCCCAAAGGTGCAGGATTACAGGCTGAGCCATCAAGCCCGGCTAGCCACTGTTTTTAATAGTGAACTCACTAACTCATTCTGGTGAATAATATACCTTGAGATATTAACTAATCATAGTAGTACATAGGTATAATTTTTTATTAAATATACATATATTGTGACTGAATGCCCAAAAACCAATTGTGCTCCAAGGGCTAAACAATCAAAAAAAATCTTAGAGAAGACATACAAATAGCCAACAGGTATATGAAAAACACTCAACATCGCTAACTGTCAGCGAAATGCAAATCGAAACCACAATGAGATATCTTACTCCAATTAGAATGACAATTACCAAAAAGACAAAAATAACAAATGCTGGCAAGGATGCAGATTAAAGATCCAAATGAGGATGCAGAGAACTCCTACATGCCATTGGTGAGAATGTAGATTAGTACAGCCATTATGGACAATAGTATGGAAGTTCCTCAAAAAATAGAACCATTATATGATCCATAAATTCTACTACTGGGTAGATGTCCAAATAAAGGAATTCTATGACTGGACAATTCTACACTGGGTATAGCAATTCTACTACTGGGTATATATCCAAAATAAAAGAAATCAATATATTGAAGAGACATCTGTGCTCCCATGTCTGTAGCATTATTCACAATAGCCAAGATATGGCTAAGAGCCCATCAACGGATGAAAGAATAAAGAAAATGTTGTATATATACATAATGGAATACTACTCAACCATAAGCAAGAATGAAATCCTGTCATTTGCAGCAACATGGATGGAACTGGAGGACATTATATTAAGTGAAATAAGCCAGCACAGAAAGATGAATATCACATGTTCTCACTCATATGAGGGAGCTACAAAAGTTTGAGCTCCTGGGAGTAGAGAGTAGAATGGTAGAAACCAGAGGCTGGGAAGGGGAGAGGGGAGGGAAGGAGAGGGATAAGAGATTGGTTAATGGGTACAAAAATACAGTTAAGTAGAAGGAATGAGTTCTAGTGTTCGATAGCATAAGTAGGATGACTATAGTTAACAGTAATTTATTGTGTATTTCAAAATAGCTAGAAGAAAAGATTTGGAATGTCCCAAGACAAAGAAATAATAAATATTTGAGGTGATGTATATCCTAATTATCCTGATTGGGTCATTACACACATTTTATGCTTGTGTCAAAACATCACATATACCCCCCAAAATATGTATAACTATTATGTATCAATAAAAAAATGAGAAAAATATCTGGATATCACTTCTACAGACTATAAAAATCCTGCACTTCTCTTCAGGGCGAGACATGATCTGAACTGTCCCATCGCCACTGTGAGAGACTGGGAAAGACTCCTTTCCACAGAGCTGGTTTTCTGTGTCATACCTATGTGTTCCACAGCCACAGATGTGTGGAAGTTCCGTCCTTCCATGGACAATCACATTGCACCTTCAAACATGCCCACTTCATTTAATTCTAAAAAGAAACAAGACAAACCTCCTTTGGCCCTGCAGCCTTTTCACAGTAGGCCTATCCTATTCCTCTCTTCCTGTTACCCCTAGCCTCCTGGATAGATTTTCTCTCACCCCAACCTCCCACCCGTATCTGTCTGATCTCCACTCTCATAGCCTACTGAGTCTGAGTTAACTTCCCCAAAGAGCCTGAGCGACTGTCTGCAGACCTGTCTAATGTAGAGGGTCATTCTTTCTCGCCACAACTCTTCTGTTTTCTGGTTTTCCTGTAACCATCCAAACCAATCACTCTGGTCCCCTCAGTGGCTACTTTTCCTTACTTTGACCCCAAGCCATTGCTTAGAGACTTAGCCTTTCTCTCCATGTGGCTGATCCTCAAATCTTTGTCTTCAGCCTTGGCCTCTCACACATACTCCAGTTTCCATTTGTCCAGATGTTTATAGGATTCCCACACGTGGCCATGAGCTCAATGTGTGTAAAACAAAACTACTCCTTCCCCACCTATCCTCCCAATTCTTCAGGGTCATCACTATTTTCAGGATAGCTGGGGTAAGGAATCTCATATTATGCACATCCTCCTCCTCCCATTGATTGCCCTCATCCAAACTGTCACAGAGACTTGTCAATATTACCTTCAAGAGGTCCCATGGGTCTCATGGTTCTCTCTCAGTTCTCTTTAGCTCTGGGCCCTCACCAGTTCACATCTGCATCTCTCCTTCTTCCTTTTGCCTGGCTGCCTTCCCTCAGGCTGAACTCTGCCCTTCTGATGGGCCAGTAGCCCCTTAGCCACCAGCCATATTATGTTTGGTGGCAGTTTGTTTTACCTGTGGCTCAGCCCCTGCCCCAGTCAGCAGTGCCAGCTTATCCCTGCCTCCCAGAGAAACTCTGTTCCCATAGAACATCGGTTCCCAGCCCTCCCCTCCTCTTTCCATCGTCCTCTCTGCTCAGATTTCCACACCCTACGTTCTTCTCTTTTACATGCTTTGCCATGTCCAGTGTGGCTAACCTGGGCCCCTTTCTCCATACTGCCATGTGTTAGCGCTTGGAATGTAGACAAACCGAAAGCTCTAAACTCAATTTCTTTGTATGTAAAATGGAGATATCACTACCTAATTCCAGGGTTGTTGAAAGGATTAAATGATGTGATGCATGGAGGGTTATTTAGCCTGTACCTAGCACAAAGATCTTAAGTGTGCTTCCTCTTAGAATTAGCAAAACATCATTACCAAAATGAATGTCATGTGGTAAACACTCAATTGGGTGAGCGGGTAATAGGAGTAGTAAATGCTTAATGGATGTTGACTGAACAATCTTCAAACTCTAATTTTCCTTCTCTATTAAAATTATCTAACCACTCAGTTGCTGAAAATTTTCATTCTGCTTAAAACCCCCATGGCATTTCTACCCTAACACTTAAAACTTCCTGGCAGACTCTCTTTTGTAATTCTTTCACATGTGTCATTTCATCTCTCTAACTGGTTTGCAAGTTCCTTGTGGACAAGAATAGTGATATTATTGGCCAGGCATGCTGGTTCATGCCTGTAATCCCAGCATTTTGGGAGGCCAAAACGGGAGGATCCCTTGGGCCAAAGAATTAGAGATCAGCCTGGGCAAAATAGCGAGACCTCATCTCTACAAAAAATCAAAAAATTAGCCAGGTATGGTGTAACACGTCTTTAGTACCAGCTATTTAGGAGGCTGAGGCAGGAGAATCACCTGAGTCAGGAGATCAAGGCTGCGGTGAGCAGTAATCATGACACTGCACTCTAGCCTAGGCAACAGAGTGAGAGCCCAACTCAAAAAAAATGTTTTAAAAAGAATAATGATATTATTATAGTGACATTTATTGAGTGTGAACCATGGGCTAGCACTTTACATTTATAAACTCATTTAACCTTCATAGCAATCCGATGAGGGAGCTGGCTGTTATCCTCCCTGAGTTATGAATCAGAAAGCAGAAGCCCAGGATACCAGTATGTTACCCAAGGGCACAAGGTCAGTGAGCAGTCGAGCTGAGGCTCTGGAGCCTGGCCTGACAGATAGGTGTGCCACCATTCACTGCTTCCCGAGGAGTGGGATTGCACACACAGGTAGATATGAAAGAACTCATTCACTGATTCATTGGCTGGTGTGTAAACCCTCATCTTCTATAGCTATAAGCCTTCTGGTAGCAGAGGCTTGTGTCCCAGGACATGTTGCTTTAAGACTATTTGAGAGAATTCTCTGACACCCTCCTGGCCCCCTGAAGACTGAAACTCCTTTAAAGAGCATCCTAAAAATAACCAGAATTACACACAAAAGCCAGGATTCCTCTTAGTAGATGTTTGCTACCTAAAAGTTGTTTTATCGCCGGGCTTGGTGGCTCAGCCTGTAATCCCGCACCTTTGGGAGGCTGAGGTGAGTGGATTGCCTGAGCCCGCGGGTTCGAGACCCGCCTGGGCAGGCGAGACCTCATCTCCACAATAAATCAAAAAATCAGCCGGGCGTGGTAGTGCGCGCCTGTAGTTCCAGCTACTTGGAAGGCTGAGTGGAAGGATCGCTGGAGCGCAGCAGGTCGAGGCTGCGGTGGCCGGGAGTGGCCACTGCACTCCAGTCTGGGCCACAGAGTGAGACTCCAACTCAAAAAAAAAAAAAAAAAAAAGTTGTTTTATCACGTAGAAAGTGAAGGAAGAAAGAAAAAGGAAAAGGAAAGGGAGAAAGAGACCAGATCTTCCCAAGCAGTCTCCACATGTTGCATGCTTCTTTCTAAACAACCGACTACCTTCATTTATGTGTTGATTTACACTTTCGCCTTCTTTTTTTTTTTTTAATTTGAGTTAGAGTCTCACTCTATCTGTTGCCTAGGCTGGAGTGCAGTGGCACAGTCATGGCTCACCATAGCTTTAACCTCCTGGGCTCAGGCTAGCCTTCTGCCTCAGCCTACAGAGTAGCTGAGACTACAGGTGCGCATCATCACACCTGGCTAATTTTTTGATTTTTTTATAGAGACGAGGTCTCAATATATTGTCCAGGTTGGTCTTGAACTCCTGGGCTCAAGCAATCCTCCTACCTTGGCCTCCCAAAGTACTGGCATTATGAGCATGAGCCATTGCTAATCAGGGTAGAGTTCTATGAGAAGCTGGAATGGATTGAAAGCCAGAGAAGGGAGTGGTGGAAATCTAGGACAGCGGCCAGCACAATGAACACTCCTCAACTGACACGATCCTGTGAGGTAGAAATACTGCACAAAGAAGCAAGATGCTTGGTGCGACTGTCACACTGTGCCGGGGCAAATTCAGGATAGTATATGAAACATTAACTTGAAGTGCAAAATCATACAGGACATGTCAAAACACTGGAAACTAACTTTGAAAAATAGGAGTGGACTTCCTACACCCATATCAACTACTTTTATGTTAGAAATGAAATCCAGTTTAAATGATCTCAAGCATATCAGTGAAGTTTTATAAAGGGCCAGACTGGCACCATCATCCCCGGGGGACATTACCTCTAAGGATCCTGTATCAAGAACCAGATCTTAATTAGGGAATTTTTCTCACCATTGTCAGCATAAAGGACACCAAGAAAACACCTCTTCCAAATGGACATCTGCCTAGAAGTATTCACATATCCCAGTTATCAATACTCAGAGACAGAGTGATATTATGACTGTCCTTTATTTTTTGCAGGGACAAAAAATGAGGAGGATTAGGAAAATGAAGCCATGGCAACGAACCATAAGTAGCAAAAACCTTGCCTAATCTTTATCTTATTTAACTGGGTAAACAGCAACTCTGGCACAATTATATGCCACCAGATGCTGCTGCTACATTACTAGGTTACAATTAACTAACTCTCAGCGGTGCCATTGGAATAAACAACATGTGCAGATTTTTCAAAACCAAAGTGTTTGCATCCAATATATATTTCATGTTCCTGTTCCCCAGAGCCGGTCCTGAAATTGATTTGATGTAACTTCCTCTAGACTTTTAGGAACATTGCTCCACATCTCAAAGGGTAGAAGCATGGATTTTTACAATATACTCCTTAGCAAGGGGGAATTACAGCATTAACTGTAGGACAGTTTTCTCTTATGCAATACACCTAAAGCTTTGTAAATAGAAAATGACATTTTTCATTAAAAGGTGCATGCTCACTCTTGCTATTGCCAGTTACATAAAGGATAAATATATTCAGGCAAAAGGAGAACCGGTCACAACCTTTTCCTGACAACTCTGGCTACAGTTGTCTCCAAGCAATGTCAGGTTTCATATTTTTCCAGAGGAGACAAACGGGAATGGCTCATGAATTGTTCCCTTAGGTTTTTTTGTTGTTTTATTTTAATGTTTGTTTTAAAGATGTGAGGTACAAGTCAGGATTGGGTCCGTAAGTAGTTTACGTGCTGGTGAAGTTTAACCCTCCCATTGGACCTCATTTCGCCTGGATTAGAATCAGGCAACCTTATTGATGTTAGGTGCCCCCCTTTAGGTTTTTAGTTCAAAACCACATGACACTTCTGTATTAGGCTCCCAAATGCTACATGTAATTGTAATACAACAACAGTGTTAACACTCACTACCCTGACATCAAATCACACTTGAATTCATGTTTCTCCCACCCCTTTCCACCTCCTTTTTGGGCTTCTCTTCCTCTGATCTGAGCATCTGATCTATCCTGCTTCTAGGTTCACTGCTTCCCCTAATAACCTAGGGGTTGTCAAAACTGGGGCAATTTTGCCCCCAGGAGACATTTGACCATGTCTGGAAGCCTTTGTTAGTTGTTGCAACCAGGAGATGCTACTGGCATCTAGTGGGTAAGTTAGAGGCTAGAGGTTTTGCTGAACACCCTACAGTACCCAGGAGATCCCTCTATGACAAAGAATCCTCTAGCCCTATCTGCCAATGGTACCAAGGCAATAAGCTAACCAAACCACTTTTAATTAAAAGAAGCAAAAAAAAAAAAGCCTATTCAAGAAACTTTATTGGCTTCTTTCTTACTTATTAGGTTATAAATGTCAGCCTCTTCTACCTTCAATGGCCTCTTCAATTCATTTCTAATCTACCTTTCACTTGAACTAAACAAACATATGAACTCCTGTCATGTGCTGGAGCTGCAAAGACACTGAAAGGGTAAGAGGGGTCAGTGCCCGCCAGAAGCTCACCCACTGAGCAGGAGACAGAGAAAATTGAGTATGTGGCTAGCACCCAGCAGGTGTCAGGAATGGTCTTTCTCTTCCCTAATCAGCTCAAATCCTAGGCTGATTGTGATGATTAGATGAAGAGGGCAATGGAATCTTGTGTCTTTTTTATATTATAATCCATGGTGTTGTCCATCTTTTGCAGAAATAAATGGCACATCTATCTCTGCACAACACCGGATTTCTCAAGAGAGGCATGACTGTGTGCTGAGCTTTCCACAGACCTTCCTGCCAGCCTGTTTGTAGACTAGCTGGGCAGGCAACAAGGCTAAAGGTATGTGCACTGTGGCAGAGGAACCATGCAAACCAACCAACATCTTGGGAGTGCAGATGGATGTGTTTAAACCTGTATCACTAGACACCAATTGGTCAGGTACAAAATCTCCAGGAAGAGGCTGGGCGCAGTGGCTCAAGCCTGTAATCCCAGCGCTTTGGGAGGCTGAGACAAGAGGATTGCCTGTGCCCAGAGGTTCGAGACCAGGCTGGGCAACTTGGGGGACCTCATCTCTACAATAAATCACAAAAAAATTAGCCGGGCTTGGTAGCCCAAGCCTGTAGTTCTGGCTACTTGGAAGGCTGAGGCAGAAGGATCTCCTGAGCCCAGCAGGTCAAGGCTGCGGTGGCCATGAGCGTGCCACTGCACTCCAGCCTGGGTGATGGAGTGAGACTCCAACTCAAAAAAAACTCCAGAAAGAAAGAAAATGCATGTGTAAATCCAATATGCATTTGTTACATGGGAGAGGGCTATAGTGCACTATAATAGCATGATGTTCCTTTTCTGTTTCTGCTGTCTTTTTGTTTTTGTTTTTAAAGAGACAAGGTCTTGCTCTGTTGTTCAGGATGGAGTGCAGTTGTTCATGCATAGCTCACTGCAGCTTGTAACTCCTGGGCTCAAGTCATCCTCCAGACTTAACTTCCCAAAGTACTGGAATTATAGGCACGACTGTCTCTTTCCCCTGTTTTTATAGTTCCTAATAAATATTATTTTGGAGATACTGAATTAGTATACAGTACTTACAAGAAACTTTTCTACAAATTTCTCAAAATGGTATTTTCTATTTAGCCTCGTTTATCTTTCCCTGATATAATCTCTCTTTCTCTCTTGCTGGTAATTGAGAAATTAATATTGTTATTGACTGCTATGATGCAGATTGAATTTGTCAACCACAAATTTTTCATTCCCAAGATGCCTTGGGGTGCTGTCAAGGAATAAGAGAAGTTCAGTGCATAAAAGTTATGTGCAGTCAGAAATATCTGCAAAATGATGATTACAATTCACCATGGACTACATGGGAGAGAAGTTACTTCATTTTGTGTTCACTCTCCTAGGTATAATATAAACAGTGCTACTATGGAACATTTCCAGGAAAGTCTTTACACCATCTCTTGGACAACCCTTTGCAGTGTTGATGAAAACAAACCCATATTTCCATCCATAATCATAGTTGGGCCTTACATCATGTCTAAGCATGGTGGTCACAAGGAATATGATGCCTGTTTGCAGGCAACAGTTGTTTTGAAAGCTAATATGGTGCCGTAGTGAAGATCTCAGTTCTGATGCCACTATCTGAGTTTGGTCCTGACGTTTATTAGCTGTGTGACCTGTAACCCACCTTTCCTCCTATTTAAGTAGGAATGATTATAGATACTCCTATTTAAGTAGGAATGATTATAGGATGGGCTGGCACATAATCAATATTCTACAAATGTTAGCTATTGTTATTTCATCATGTATACCTGGGCAATGTTCATTTTTATCATCTTTTATTCAAAATGAAATTTTTTCCTGACTATATCTTTTACACGTACTAATTGTGAAAAGTAATAATGGTAACAACATCAACAGGCATAAATAAAGAAGAAAGTAAAAGTCCCATCTAATCCTACCGATTAAAAATAACTATTGTTGAGAGCACATGCTCATTTATACACACATGCACACACATATACAAGGACTAATCTTTTCTTGGAGGCTTCTGTCCTTGGTTTCCTCTCCTTTAAAATTAACAAATTCTCCTTAATGATTTAACTCTTATGTTTAGCTCTCTAATCCAAATAAACTTTGTTTTTGTATGTATTATGAAATATGAACATAATTTCCCTCCTACATGGTTCTCCAATTGTCTTAATGCCAATTTTTTTTTTTTTTTTTTTTTTGAGTTGGAGTCTCACTCCATCGCCCTGGCTGGAGTGCAGTGTCACGCTCGTGGCCACCCCAGCATCGACCTGCTGGGATCCGGCGATCCTTCTGCTTCAGCCTTCCAAGTAGCCAAAACTACAGGTGCATGCTACCACTCCTGGCTAATTTTTTAATTTATTGTAGAGACGAGGACTTGCCAAGTTGCCCGGGCTGGTCTCAAACCCACAGGCTCAGGCAATCCCCTCTCCTTGGCCTCCTAAAGTGCTGCGATTACAGGTTTGAGCCACTGCATCTGGCCTTAATGCCAATTATTAAATAATTCCTTCTTTCCTTCATTGATTTGAAATGCTAATTTTATCATATGCTAGATTTCCATATATAAAAGCGTCTATTTCTGGGTTCTACTCTCTTCCATTAATCAATTAATCCACTTACCTTTATTTATCTATTCCTGTGTTAGTATCACAGTGTTTTAGTTATAGTGGCTTTATAATATATTTTGGTATTTTCATAGCAGGTTTTTAGTGCTTCTTGGCAAAATGGTGATTATTTCCAATTTCATGGGCAATTGAACTGAGACTATAAATGCAGGAAAAAAACAAAAGAGTCACTAAGAGTCAACTACTCAGAGAGAATTATATAAACTGATCTTTATAAAAAATAGGATCTTAATCCTGCCAGCAGTATCTGAGGAAGGTTTTTTAAATATTAAGTCCTCAGATAGGTATGCTTTCCACTGCTGCATGATAGATACTATTTATTGCTTTACTGATAAATTTGAAGGTTGGGCCAATATAAGTCTATTTAACCTTGGTTTCCATTAAGGATAGGAAGACAGAAGTTAAGCTTTAATAGGAAGGGAGCAAGTTCAGGCCAGATAGCTGTTGGAATTTCCTGGTTATGAAGAGAACATACATGAAACAGGTTCTCTTTTTTACTGTAAATTCTGAAGAAAAGCTTAGCTCACTAACGCCATTAAGGTAGCATGAATCTAGTTATTTCCCATGTCAGGAAAGAAATCTAGAAAACTTCTCTCCAATCTGAGAGTATGATTTTCCTATTCTTTTAATCATATTCTTATCTAAAGACTGACTTAAATGAAAGTATATATACTAAATGCTAATTAATAATAAAAATGTAGTAAATACTAGCTTGAATAAATAATGGAGCTTAGATTAGAATCTAATAAAAGTTTGTGTTTATTTCTTTTTTCTTTTTCTTTTTTAATTTTGATAGCTGTAGGGGACACAAATAGTTTTTGGTTACATGGATGCATTGTACAGCGGCAAAGAAGTCTGTGCTTTAAGTGTCCCCACCACTTCCATCTGTGCACATTGTACCAATTAGGTGATTTTTTGGTCCCTCTATCCTTCCCCCCTTTCTCTTCTGAGCCTCCAGTGTCCATTGTACCATTCTCTATGCCTTTGCATATCCTTAGTTTAGCTCCCACTTCTAAGTGAGAACACTTTGTGTTTGGTTTTCTGTTCCTATGCTAGTTCACTTAGAATGATGTTCTCCAGTTCCATCTAAGTCGCTGCAAAAGACGTTATTTCGTTCTTTTTATTGCTGAATAGTATTCAGTGGTATATATTATCTACTGAGCAGTTGATGGGTCTTTAGGTTGATTCCACATCTTTGCAATTGTGAATTATGCTGTGGTAAACATACAAATGTCTCTTTTGTGTAATGACCTCTGTTCCTTTGGATAGATATCAAGTAGTGGGACAGCTGGATTGAATTGTAGGTCTACTTTTAGTTCTTTGATAAATCTCCATACTGGTTTCCATAGAAGTTGTACTAATTTACAGTCCTACCAACAGTGTAAAAACTTTCCCTTTTCACTGCTTCCATGCCAACATCTATTTTTTAAAAAATAATGGCCATTCTGACTGGTGTAAGGTGGTATCTCATTCTGACTGGTATTGTGGTTTTGATTTGCATTTCCCTGATTAGTAATGTTGAGCATTTTTTAATATGTCTGTTGGCCGTTTATATATCTTCTTTTGAAAGATGTCTGTTCATGTCATTTGCCCACTTTTTTCTTTTCTTTTCTTTTCTTTTTTCTTTTCTTTCTTTCTTTCTTTCTTTCTCTCTCTCTTTCTTTCTCTCTCTCTCTCTCTCTCTCTCTCTCTCTCTCTCTCTCCCTCTCTCTCTCTCTCTCTCTTTCTTTCTTTCTCTCTTTCCTTTCTTTCTTTCTTTTTTTTTTGTCAGTCTCACTCTATCACCCAGGCTGGAGTGCAGTGGCACACTCATTGCCATTCCAGTGTCAACCTGCTAGGCTCAGGCAATCCTTCCATCTCAACTTTCCAAATAGCCGGAACTACAGGCGCGAGCTACCACGCCCGACTAATTTTTTGATTTATTGTAGAGATGAGGTCTCACCAAGTTGCCCAGGCTGGTCTCAAACTCCTGGGCTCAGGCAGTCCTCCTGCTTCAGCTTCTCAAAGTGCTGGGATTACAGGCTTGAGCCACCACACCTGACCTACCCACTTTTTAATAGAGTCATTGCTTTTTTCTTGCTGATTTGTTTGAACTATTTTTAGATTCTGGATATTAGCCCTTTGTCAGAGGTATAATTTGCAAATATCTTCTTTCATTTTGTAGGTTGCCTATTTGCTCTGTTGATTATTTCTTTTGCTGTGCAGAAGCTTTTTAGTTTAATTAACTCACACTTATTTATTTTTGTTCTTGTTGCATTTGCTTTTGGGATTTTAGCCATAAATTCTTTGCATAGGCCAATATCTAGAAGAGTTTTTCTTAGGTTTCCATTTTTTTAATGATTTTTTTTTCTTTTTTTTTAATGATTTTTTAATGGATATTTTTGTTTCAGTTCTGACATTTAAGTCATTAATTCAACCTGAGTTCATTTTTGTATGGGGGGAGAGATAGGGATCAAGTTTCATTTTTCTGCATGTAGCTATCCAATTTTCCTAGCACTATTTGTTGAATAATGTGTCCTTCCTCCAGTGTATGATTTTGTCTGCTTTGCCAAAGATCAGTTGGTTGTAGGGTTTATTTCTGGATTCTGTATTCTGTTCCATTGACCCATGTGTCTGCTTTTATGCCAGTACCATGCTGTTTTGGTTGCTTATAGTCTTGTGGTATAATTTGAAGTCAGGTAGTGTGATGCCTCCGGCTTTGTTTTTGTTGTTGCTGTTGTTTGTTTGTTTGTTTGTTTTGTTTTTTGCTTAGGATTGCTTTGGCTATCCTGGCTCTTTTGGTTCCATATGAATTTTAAAATTTTTTCTAATTCTTTGAAAAACAATGTTGTTAGTTTGATAGGATTTGTATTGAATCTGTAGATTACTTTGGTTAATATGGTCATTTTAACAATGTTGATTTTTCCAACCCATGAGCATGTAAAGTTTCTCCATTTGTTTGTGTTTATGTGAATTTACTTCATTAGAGCTTTTTCAGTTCTCCTTATAGAGATCTTTCACCTCCCTGTTTAAAAATAGTCACAAGTATTTGATCTTTTGTCTGCTATTGAAAATGGAATTGAGTGCTCGATTTGATTCTCAACTTGGTCACTATTGGTATATAGCAGTGCTTCTGATTTGTGTGTGTTGGTTCTGTATCTTGAGATTTTACTGAATTCATTTATCAAGTCCAGGAGTCTTTTGGAGGAATCTTAAGGATTCTGTAGGTATAAGATCACATCATTGGCATAAAAAGAAAGTTGGATTTCTTCTTTTACAATTTGGATACCTTTATTTATTTCTCTTGCCTGATTGCTCTAGCTAGAACTTCTAGTACTGTGTTGAATACGAGTGGTATATTTACCTTAAAAATGCTATAAGCAGTATGTCTGCAAGCACATTTAACCCACTGAATAAAGCAATTGTTAAGCAGAAGAATAAACATGTATTTCAATGAACCATATGGTAATGATAAATAAAAAACAGATTGTATAAGCAAATGCAAAAATAAAGTTATAAGAAATACAAATATAACCAAAGAAATGACTACTGTTTCTGATCATGAATCAGAAATTGGTACTAAACTTGCTCTATTGCAATAAACAACAAAACATCAGAGAAGATATATGAAACAATTGTTTTCAAGGCATTGAACAACAGACAAAGCAGAACTGTAACCCCTGAAAGAAGTGAAAAAAAACAAGACATGGCCTATGATCATCCTAGTGTTCTTCCTGGAGCTACTTTACAGTCTGTAATAAGGGATTGTGATGTGAATTCAAGCAGAGCATGGCAGTTTTGTTGCATTGAGGAAACAGAGATCAGTGTTAAGGAGGCTGAGGCAGCTGGACTTTGTAGGACAGAATTTTAAAGGTAAGTAAACTTAGAGCAAAAGTTAGAAATCTACCCAGGAGCCCTCTTGCATCTTTAGCTCATGCACAGAGTAAAACTCTCTGATGCCAGGCAAAGAGCATCAGCTAGGGAGCTGCAAGGTGAGCAATCCCCAAAGCTCACAGAGATCTGTGAGATGTTCAGGTTCTGACCGGATAGTGCAGGAACACCTTGGAAGTATATTGCTGTCAAAATCTTCCATTATTGTAGAAGTGCCATAATATTACTTGAAGGCACACTGATTAAACTGAAGATGCATACTATAAATTTTACAGCAACTATTTTTTAAATAAAGAATTGTATTAACCAATGAAGAAGTCAAAATGAAATATTGAAAAATATTCAACTAATATAAAAATCAGGAAAAGAAGAAAAAAGAAATAAAATAATATAGAACAAATAGAAAACAAATAGCAAGACAGTTGATTTAATCCCAACCATATAAATAATTGTATTAAATGAGTATGGACTAAATGTTCCAATTAAAAGAGATTATCCAATTAGATAATAAAGTAAGGTCTAACTATATGTTATCTACAAGAAATTCTCTTTAAATATACCAACACAGGGAGGTTAAAAATAAAAGGATGGAAAAAGTATACCATGTAAACATAAAATATATTAGAAGGATGAATTGCTGTGAATATTTGAAATGCATATTTCAAAGTAGTCTTTAGGACATGGACTATTACCAGAGGAAGAGGAATCTTTCATAATGATAAAATATCAAGTGATTAAGAAGAAATAACAATCCTGGCCAGACATGGTGTCTCATACCTATAATCCCAGCACTCTGGAAGACTAAGGTGGGAGGCTTTCTTGAGGCCTGGAATTTGAGACTAGCCTGGGCAACATAGTGAAACCCTATTGCTACAAAACAAAACAAAACAAAGCAAACAAACAGATGACAGATAGCCAGGCTACTAGGGAGGCCGAAGTGGGAGGATTGCTGGGGCCTGAGAGTTCAAGGCTGCAGTGAGCTATGATTACACCACTGCACTCCAACCTTGGCAATAGAACAAGCCCTTTCTCTGAAAAAAAAAGAGAGAGAGAGAGAAAAGAAAAACATAATCCTAAATGTGAATGCACAATGAGTTGCGAAGCTTCAAAATACTTGAAGCACAACCTGACAGAATTGAAAGAAAAGAATGACAAATACACAATTATAGTTGAATATTTAACCACCCTTATCTTCATAATTGGTAAAAATAGTAGACATAAAATTGGATGTGAATAGGGATATGAATATGGAAGACATACGCAACACTATCAACTAACTGAATCTAATTAACTTTTATAGAACACTCCATCACACAACGGCAGACTAAACAGTGTTTTTAGTTCAAATGGAACATTTGTCATATGCTGGCCCATGAAACTAGTCTCAATAAATTCAACAGGATTGAAACCATGTAGAGGGTGTCTCTGACAAAATGAAATTTAATTAGAAATCAGTAACTGAAACTGGAACTCTTATACATTGCTGGTAAGAATGGGAAATGTTACAATCTCTTTGAAAGCAATTGTCAGTTTAAAAAAAATAAAGTCAAACAAATAAACAATTCCACTTCTTAGTATTTATCTAAGAAAACTGAAAACATGTACAAAATTACATATGAAAACATTTTGTACATATGAAAACATATGTACAAAACACTTGTACAAAAGTATTCTTAGAAGCTTTCTTCATAATTTTCAAAAACTGAAAATAACCAATCCAAATATTTATCAATAGATAAACAAACAAATTATAGTTCACAAAAACCAATTAATTGCTTGAATATACTCAAGTATAAAAAGTGAAATCATATGTTTTGCAACAAACAGGGTTGGAACTGAAAGCTATTATCCTAAATAAAATAATGCAGAAACAGAAAGTCAAATACCATATGTTCTCACTTATAAGTGGGAGCTATACAATAGGAACACATGGACATACAAAGTGGAAAAACAGACATCCGAGACTCCAAAAGGTGGAAGGATGGGAGGGGCATGAGGGTTGAAAAATTACATTTTTGGTACTTTGTCTGCTATTTGGGTGATGAGTACACTAAGACCCCAGACTTCACCATTATGCAATATATCCATATAACACAACTGTATTACATAGATATCCCCTAAATCTACTAAAAAAAATTATAAATAATGGAATGGCACTCAAAAATAAAAAGGAACAGACTACTACCACATGCATCCACATTAATAAATCTCCAAAACTTGTGCTGAGTGAAAAAGGTCAGACATAAAAGAGTATATCAGTATGATTACATTTATATAAATTTTTATAAAATGTAAAATTAATCAATAGTGACACAAAGCAAATCAATTGTTTCCTTGTGCCAAGAGTTGGGATTGGGATTATTACAAAGGGACATGAGGGAAGTTTTGGGGGCATAATGGAAATGTTCCATATCATGAGTATGATGTGGTTATATTTGCCAAAATTTATAAAAAGGTGCATCTAAAATGGGTTGCTTATTTTATGTCAATTATACCCCAATAAATTTTATTAAAATAAACCACTCATAATTCTATGCCAGATGGTCACCATCGTTAATATTTTATATGTTTATGTTCAGATCATTTTAGATATGTATGTTTTTATGTTGTAGAATTAAAGATATATCCCTCTTAGAAATGAAAAAAAAAATCAAATAATACTTCTGGAGTGGTGCATGAGAAGTCCCTGGACCTGTTCCCAATGAAACAATCATAACTGGTAAAATTCATTTCATAAATAACCATTTAAAGCCTTTCAGCATTGTCTAAGGAAATACAGCAAACGGAAACATTTATTCAAGAAAATCTACTAAATTTCTGTAAGAACAGCAAGACTCTGTGACCCTTAAGCCATGAACTGATCTCTTTTCTCTCCTCCCCACCGGCGTGATCAAAGCACTGCTCAGGCACGTGTGGCCAAGAAAATGGGGGGTCCCTGTCTCCTTCATTCCCAGTCATGGGATACAGCATTTTACCAGCAGGGACAATCTAACAGCATTTCTCAACACCCCCCACCCCACCCCCGCCCCACATTTGAGTTACATAGGCTAAATTTCTGTTGAGTGCAGCCAAGAAGGTAGGAGCTCCCTTTACCCACCTATCCCCTCATTCAAAAAGTAGGAGCTTTACCACAGTGGCACAGACTAAGAATACTAGGGCTCCAGCCTGCCTTTCTTCAGCTTGCTTGCAGGGTAGAAGTGAGAGAGAGAGAGAGAGAGAGAGAGAGAGAAAGGAAAACCAAGAAGCTGAGAGGCTGTTCCACCTGCAGAGTGCTGGAGAAGTGACTCTGAGATATTACTCAGGATAAGAGGCATTCTGTAAGAACAGAACTCTAAAGATCTCCCCATTGGAATTGGCTTTATTTTAAACAGAATGTGAGAGAAGTTCAAGCAGAAGGGCAAGCTTGAAAACAATGACAACTTTGGAGGTAAACAATTAAGAAGAGTCTGATAGAATCTATGAGAGCAACAAGCTAAACTGCAGGCCAGCCAGTTTACCAGAGAGATAAAAGGAAAGAGATTATTATTTGTCCTTTTGTGTCTGTCTTATTTAGGAAAATAAATGGCAAATTCTAGAGCTAAAAATACAATGACTAAAATGAAAAATTCACTAGAAGGAATCAATAATAGATTTTAATTGACAGTAGAAATAATCCATGAAGTTGAAGATAAATTATGAAATCCAAGAAACAGAAAATAAAAGAAAGAATAATGAATAGAGCCTTAGAGAGGTGTAGTATATCATTAAGTGCACCAACTTACATGTAATTGAATTGCCATAAAGAGAGGAGAGAGAGAAAGTAGGAGAAAAAAATATTAGCAGAAATAATGGCTTGAAAACATCCCAAATTTGATTTTGAAAAAAGCATTAATTCGTACATCAAATAACTCAAAGTAGGATAAATGCAAAGAGACTGACATCCAGAAACATATAGTAAAAAAGGCTGAAGGTCAAAACAAGAAGAAAATTTTGAAAGCAGAAAGAGAAAAACAACTTGTCACTTACAAGGGAAACTTGATAAGATTAACAACTAATTTTTCTTCAGAACTAATGGGGCCTGTAGGCAGTGAGATAAGTTTTCAGCGAAGAATTTTCTGTTCATCTTCATTATCTTCAAAATGAAGGTGAAATAGACATTGCCAGATGAACAAAAACTGTGTGGAGGCGCCCCACAATAAATTCTAAGGATACTTCATTAGGTTGAACACAAATGGTAGACAGTGATTAAAATCCACATAAAAACAAACAGTGCCACAAAATGTATTTATATAATTATAAAAGATGACATAAATACATATTTCTATGCTTTTCTTCTCAACTTAAAAAGCAATTATATAAAATAATATGTAAATAACATCTTGCTGGGTTTATAGCATAGAGAAATGAAATGTATTTGCCAATAACAGTACAAAGGAAATGAGTGGGAGCAAACTGTATTGGAGCAAGGAAATGACACCAAATGGTATCCCAAATCCACAAGAACAAATGAAGAGAATGAGAAATGGTAAATATGAAGGTTAATATAACAAACTCTATAAATACATACTTATTCTTTTTTTCTCAGATTCTTTCATAGACCTAGGATTACATACAGTAATAAAGATAGCACGTCATTGTTGTGTTTGTAACATGTAGATGTGATATGTATAGCAATAATAACACAAAAGTAGAAGAAGGACTAGATGACATCAATAACATTTCTATATTTCACTGGGGTTAAGTTGGCATAAGTCTAAAGAACAGTCTAATAAGTTGAAATGTATTTAGTGAGCCCCAGAACAACCACCAAGAAAATAATTCAAAAAAGTGAACAATTCATTACAGGAAGTAAAATATTATACTAGAAAATATTTATTTAATACAAAGAAAGTAGTGAGGAAGGAATAGAGGAACAAAAATGATAAGAACTATCAAAACCAAAATGTAAAATGGCATATATAAGTCCAACTATATTTCCCTTCATTTTGAAAGATAGTTTCACTGGACAGAAAAGTGTCTTGGTTGAAATTGCTGGTTGTTTTTTTTTTAGCACTTTGAATATGTGATCCCGCTGTCTTATAAGAAACTAAATGTGAGCATATTAAGTAATCTAATTATAAGGCCGAGATATCAGATTGTATATGTATGTATATATATATTTTTTTTATTATTTTTTTGAATTGGGGTCTTACTCTATTGCCCAGGCTGACGAGCAGTGGCATGATCACAGCTCACCACAGCCTCAACCTCCTGGGCTTAGGCAATCCTTCCACCTCAGCTTCCTGAATAGCTGGGAATACAAGAGCATGCCAAGCCACCTTTTTTTTTTTAACTTTTTGTAGAGACAAGTTCTTGCTATGTTGCCTAGGCTGGTCTAGAACTTCCGGGTTCAGGTAAGCCTCCCACCTTGGCCTCCCAAACTAATGGGATTACAAGCATGAACCACCATACATGGTCTGAAAAATGGGAACTTTTTAATGCTCCTCTGAGAACTGATGTGTGGACTTAAATCTGGATGACACATTTTGTTGAATTTAGTATAGGAAGCCTTTAAAATCAGAATCAAGAACAAAATTTTATTAGGACCACAGAGTCGGAAAAGAGAATTAAAAGTGGTTTTTAGGGCCGATTAGTGAAATAAGGAAAAAAGTGAATAAGAAAAAAAATAAAGATTTAAAAAATAAAGAAAAAGTAAATACACTGGAAAGCCACTTGACTCTGTGTATGTGTGTATATTTGTGTTTGTATCTTGTCATAGATATAATTCTGGAAATGTTACCTAAAAGAAGGAAGAGCAACAGCAATGGTAAATATCTAGGTAAATATAATAGACTTGTCTTCTCCTCTTGAGTTCTTAAAAATATGTTTGACAGTTGAAAGCAAAATGTGTGACATCATCTGATGATGTTTTCAACGTGCATAGATCATATATATAAGACAACTATGACACAAAAGGAGGAAGGTAAAGGAAATATATAATATTGTTGTAAGGTTCTACATTTCTACCAAAATGCAAAAATAATGATTCTCAGTAGACTGTGAGAAGTTAAGTAGGCATATTGTAATCCCTAGAGTTATCACACACACATACAAAAAAACCTATATAGAGAGATATGGTCAAAAAGAAATAATAAATTAAAATGGAATAGTAGAAAATATTGAAATAACCCCAGAGAAGTCAGGAATGAGGAAACATACAAAAACCAGAAGGAACAAACAGAAAACAAAAAATGTTGAATGTAAATCCAATCATAGCCATAATGTTGTTAAATGCAAATAGTCTGAACACATCAATTTAAAGACAGAGATTGACAGAATAGATTAAAAGAATGAACCAACTATATACTGTCTACAGGAAACTCAATTTAAACATGATATAACCAAGTTAAAAGTAAAAGGATGGGCCGAACTCGGTGGTTCAGCCTGTAATCCCAGCACTTTGGGAGGCCGAGGCGAGTGGATTGCCTGAGCCCATGGGTTCGAGACCAGCCCAGGCAACTTGGCGAGACCTGTCTCTATGAAAAATAAAAAGTGAGCTGGGCATGGTAGCGCACGCCTGCAGTTCGGGCTACTTGGAAGGCTGAGGTGGTGAGATGAAGGATTGCCGGAGCCCAAGAGGTCAATGCTGGGGTGGTCATGAGTGTGCCACTGCACTCTAGCCTGGGTAACAGAGGGAGACTCCAACTCAAAAAAAAAAAAAAAAAAATTAAAAGGATGAAGAAAGATATACCATACAAACATTGAACAAAGAAAGCTGGAATGACTATATTAATATCAAGCAAAGAATATCAACAGAGATAAAGAGGCACATTACATAATAATACAAGTATAAATTCATCAAGAATATATAACAATCTTAAATGTGTATGTACCTAACAGCAGAACTGTAATATCCATGAAGCAAAACCTGACAAACTGAAAGGAGATATGCAAATTCACAATTATAGTTGAAGACCCTAGCACTCCTCTGTCCAAGAGAACTAGCAGAACATCACCAAAGATAGAACTGGAAACACTGTCAACCAACTGGATCTGATTGATATCTACAGAGTACTACAAGCAACAGCAGAATACACATTCTTTTCAAGTACATGTGTTATATTCACCAAGATAGACCTTATGCGTCATAAACTGTAACAAACTTGAAACAAATGAAATCATATAAGGTCTGGTATCTAAACATAATGAAATTCAACTAGAACTCAGCAAGAGAAAGAAAAATCCCCAAATGCTTGGAAATTAAACAACACACTTCCATGCCATTCATGGGCCAAATAAGAAGTCCCAAGGGAAATTACAAATTAACTTTGAATGGAAAGAAAATGAAATTTAGGATATATCAGAATTTGTGAGATGCCCCTGAAACAGTGATTAGAAGGAAATTTATACCATCAAATGCTTATATTCAAAAAGGAAAAAGGTTCTGAATCAATAGCCTAAGCTTCCACCCAAAAAAAACTAGAAGAAGAAGACAAAATAAACCTAACACAAGCAGAAGGAAAGAAACAAATATCAGAGAAGAAATCAAGAAAATTGAAAACAGAAAACACAGTAGAGAAAATGGATGCTGAACCTTTGAAAAGTTCGTTAAGATTGATAAACCTCTGGAAAGACTGACAAAAAAAAAGAGAAGACACAAATTACCAGGAATGAGGGAAGGGATGTCACGGCAGATTCCAAAGATGTTAAGAAGACATTAAAGGAATAATATGAACAACTCTGTGCACATAAATTCAGACGTGGCAGGAAGAAGGAATTAACAAGGGCATGAGGACACGGGGAAGGATGGATATGTTCATTTTCATGATTATGGTGGTGGTTTTACAGATGTACACACACTCAAAATTTATCAAATTGTACGCTTATTTTATTTATTTATTTTTTTGCCAAAGTATCATTCTGTCACCCAGGCTAGAAGGTAGTGGCACGATCACAGCTCGTGACAGCCTTGCCCTCCTGGGCTCAGGTGATCCCTCCACCTCAGCCTGGGACTACAGGTACACACCACCATGAATTTTTTTCTTTTTTCTTTTTTGTATAGACACTGATCTCGAACTCCTGGCCCCAAGCAATCCTCCCTTCTCGGCCTCCCAAAGCGCTGGGATTACAGGCATAAGCCACCTCACCTGGCCAAACTGTACACTTTAAACATACACAGTTTGTTGTATGTAAAGCATCCCTCAAAGTTGTTTTTTAAAAAAACCTTTATGGAGCAATACACTATCCCTTGGAGGCGATCCAAGCCCTTGTTGCATCCATTGCCTATTGTCAAAACTGCCTGCACCCCTGCACGTGAAGCTTTTATTGTTCCTCTAATAACTTTCTCAAGTCACAATAACTGTTTCTAACTAATATTTCTAGTATGCGCAGTGAAATCTTTTAATATTTTTAATCCGTTTACATCTCATCCTCTATGCACTGAATTATAAAACCAAAAGATTTTAGTGTCTTCTGCTGTTCAATTCACTTAAGTAGAAAGGGGTTTTAATCATCTAGTATCATCCATTGCAGTCCACTAAATTATTCAGAAGTATGTTCACCAGCACAGTTCCTAAAAATACATGAATCAAAAGCTAGTTCAGGCCTCAGGGAGAGTCCACTGACTTCATTAATGCTGTAGTCTGGAGAACTGCACCTAAATGATCCCAGTGGGATGGTGAAACCCAGGTGAAGTTCACTTAGCGTATGGCACATCTCAACAATCAAAGAAATACAACCTTGGAACACACGATGGCGTGTAATTACAGGCTGGCGCTCTCTCGGGCACACTAACCTTGAGCACCAGAAGATTGACCTCTTCGCTGTCGTTTGTTGTTAAGCAGCAACATACAATTTATGTGACTAACAGCCCAGCAACAGCCTCTTCTTTCAAGTGTGGAACACCATGCCCTGCCCATCTCTACCACAGACTGTTTCCCATGAGCAGCAAGTGCTTGACGTCAGAAGGCCAACGAAGAGAAAGCCGGAGCAGAGTGCACCTCCTTCAGGGTGGGAGCTTCAATGCACTCCCATTTCTGTGTTCTCCTTCTGCCCTCCCCCTCCGGATTTATCATTTTCTGTTTCTTTCCTCACCTATTTTATTCTCTCTGCTACAGAGTAGTTTCCATCCTGCCCTCCCATCTCTTTGTTTCTTTTTTAAATGGAGACATGGGCCAGGTGGGGTGGCTCATACCTGTAATCCCAGCACTTTAGGAGGCTAAGGCAGGAGGACTGCTTGAACCCAGGAGTTCGAGACCAGCCTAGGCAACCTAACGAGACCTCGCCTCCACACACACACACAAAAATCAGCTGGGCATGGTGGTGTGTGCCTGTAGTCCCAGCTACTAAGGAGGCTGAAGCAGAAGGATCACCTGAGCCCAGGAGGTCGAGACTGGGGTGAGCTGTGATCTCACCAGTGCACTCCAGCATAGGTGGCAGAGTGAAATCCCACTCAAAAAAAAAAAAAGTAAGTAATAGATAATAAAAATAAATTTTAAATGGAGATATGAATATCTGCCTTGCAAGGCTGTTGTGCAGATTTTAAAAATAAAACAAACACATGGCAAACACTAACACAGTGCCTGGCATATAGTAGGTGATTTTTTTTTTTTAATGTGAATTTTCTTCATGTTCACTTTCTTCTGTCCAAGATCAAAGGAGCAGCAGCAGGAGTAAAGGAGAAAATGTGCAGGACCAGGAATGGTGAAATGGAGAGAAAGCATCCCAAATGCCTCTTTTTTCTCTTCTCAGAACAAGGGTTTTGCTCAAAATGGTGGTTCGCTTGCAGGACTATTCTATAGCGGCTCACTGGCGCAGGCAGTAGCTCCTTACACACACTTCTGTGCTCTTTCCTCTTTTTTGCATCAAATCCCTCACTAGTGCCATCAATCATTCTGAATATTCAGCCTATGCATTTCCTGGCTACTATACCTCATTGTTTAAACATGTCAAGACTCTACCAGCTTTAAAAGCTCCTCTCTCCAGCCCTGCTTCCTCGCCACCTGTGAATGCCTGGTCTCTTGCCTCCTCTTCATAAGCAAACTCTGTAAAAATGTTTTTCCACTCCTTACCTCACATCTACTCCTCACCCTACAGCAACCTGGCTTCTGTCCCCAAAAATGTTGAATCATTTATTCTACAACCATTTGGAGTGTGCCTGGCCAGGCACAGTGGCTCATTCCTATAAGTCCAGTGGTTTGGGAGGCTGGGGTGGGAGGATTGATGAAGACTAGGAGCTTGAGACCAATCTGGACAACACAGCAAGGGACTGGATGGAATGAGTGAACGTGAAAGTCGTAGGAGACAGAAGGGGTAGTCAGAAACCTTGAACTTGCCGGGCCTGCAGAAGTGGTCGTTTCTTCTGGTTAAAAAATATACGAGGGGAGACACCCCCCCCAAAAAAACAGAATTATCTCTGGGAGGGCGGACCTCTTGTAGTACCCTCAGAATTTGTTCCTCCAGATCAAACAGTCAACCAAAGTTTGTATCTGGAAGTTTTGAGAAGGTTGTGTCACGCTTTGCAGAAGAAACGTCCTGAGTTGTGGCAAACAAGTGACTGGTTCTTCCACCATGACAATGCACCTGCCCACACTGTGCTGAGTATTCAGCCGTTTGAACCAAAAATCGTATGACCCCCATGCCCCCACCCTCCGTCCCAATCTCATCCTCAGGGACTTTTTGGCAGAAGGCATCAAAATAGACAAGTTCCAAAAATTGTTTCGAACAATTATTGCAATACTGTAAGAAAAGGATTGTCAGTAGTGGGAAATTGCCAAGGGGTCGCAGGGGGGAGGCAGTGGGATTGGCAGTAGTGGGATTCTACTGGAGGGGGCACACCTCATCAACAAGGATGCCTGTATAATAAACATTTGTATACTTAACCCTGAATTGTACCCCACATTTTTAAAATGAAAAAATTTTTAAAAATTGTTTTGAACAGTGGACAAAGTATCTCAACAGGTATAGTGCATCAGAGAGTACTTTGAATGTGACTGAAATTTAAACATGTAAGAATAAATATGCAGTTCTTTTTTTCCCACAGTAAATCAGATTATTTTATTTTGTATTTACTTCTGGTCTAGTTACATATGTATATATTAATTTCATATAATTTAATTCACTTAATAGAAATGACTTTGTATTCTCTTTATGCTCACCTAGCTGTACCTTGTTGCATTTGCCATGTTGTTAGACAGTTTCTATAATTTTTTGTTGTTGTTTCACCTTTAAATTTTTTATTTTAAAATTATGGGGTACAATTCAGGGTTAGGTATACAAATATTCATTGTGCAGGTACCCTTGTTGATGAGGTGTGCCCCGGCCCTTCCCCCGGCAGATTCACACTACTGCCAATCCCACCTCCCCTCGCCCACCTGCAGTTTACTGCTACTGTCAATCCTTTTCTTATTGTATTATGATAGTTGTTCAGGGTCCACTTATGAGAACATGTGACACTCAGTTCTTTGTTTCTGTGAAAGATCACTCAATATTATAGACTCTAAGTCCACCCAGGTTGCTGGAAGTTCACGATTTTGTTCTTCTTTATGTTTGCGTAATATTCCATTGTGTATATGTACCACATTTTTTTTATCCAGTCCTCTTTTGATGGGCAGCACAGTCGGTTCCATGTTCTTGCTATTGTGAATAATGCTGCGATAAACATACGTGTGCAGGTATCTTTTTTATAGAGTGATTTGAGCTCTTCCGGGTGTTCTTTACAAATAAATTATGGGGTTTTGGGGAGTGTTCTCCCTCATAGTTTTGTAAGAAAACTGCCAAACTGTCTTCCAAAGTGGCTGTACCATTTTGCATTCCCACCAGTAATTAATAAAGTTCTTGTTGTTCCACATCCTCTGTGGCTTTTGGTGTTGTGAGTGTTTTGGATTTTAGCCATTCCCATCATGTGTAGTGACCTATTTCATTGTTTTCATTGTAACTCCCCAATGACATATGATGTTGAGCATCTTTTCATGTGCTCACTTGCCCCCTGTGTAACTTCTTTGGTGAAGTATCAATTCAGACCTTTAGCCCATTTTTAAAAATGAGGCTGTTTAGTTTTTCTCTTGTTCAGTTTTAAAATTTCCTCATATATTTTGGATAACAGATCTTTATCAGGTATATCTTTTGCAATATTTTCTCTTTGTGACTTATCTTCTCATTCTCTTTTGTGTGTGTGTGTGTGTGTGTGTGTGTGTGTGTGTGTGTGTGTGTGTATTGGAGTTTCATTCTCACTCAGGCTGGAGTACAGTGGCATGCTCATGGCCACCGCAGCCTCTACCTGCTGAACTCAGGAGATCCTTCTGCCTCAGTCTTCCAAGTAGTTGGAACTACAGGCACACACCACCATGCCCAGCTAATTTTTTAATTTATTGTAGACACGAGGTCTCACCATGTTGCCCAGGCTGGTCTTGAACCCATGGACTTGGGCAATCCTTACACCTCCATCTCCCAAAGTGCTGGGATTAGAGGTGTGAGCCACTATACCTGACTATTCTCTTTACATTGTCTTTCACAGAGTAGTTATTAATTTCAGTGAAGTCTAGATTATTAATTGCTCCTTTCATGGATTATGCCTTTGATGTTGTATCTAAAAAGTCATCACCATACCTGAGGTCTTCAAGGATTTCTCCTACACTGTCTTCTAGGAGTTTATAGTTTTGTGTTTTATGCTTAGGTCTATGATCCATTTTGAGTTAATTTTTGTGAAGGGTATGAAGTCTGTGTCTAGATTCTTTTTTTTTTTTTTACTTGGGGATATCCAGTTGTTCCAGCACCATTGGTCAAAAAGACTCTATTTTCTCCATTGTATTAAAAAAGACTCTATTTTCTCCATTGTAATTTGCCATCGTATTTGTCAAAGATCAGTTGGCTATAATTATGTAGGTTTATTTCTAAGCCCTCTATTCTGTTTCACTGATCAACATATCTGTCTTCTATCAAGATTACTGCAACTTATATAATGTGTGGAAGTCGGCTGTGTCAGTCCTCCAACTTTGTTCTTTTCTTCAATATTCCATTGACTATTCTGGGTCTTTTGTCTCTCCAAGTAAAATTTAGAAAAAGCTTGTCAATATTCACGACATAAGTTGCTTGGATTTTGATTGAGATTGCATTTAATCCACAGACCAAGTTGAGAAGAACTGACATCTTGACAACATGAAGTCTTCCTGCCCATGACCATGGAATATTGCTCTATTTATCTAGCCCTTTTTTGATACCTTCTATCAGAGTTGTGTAGCATTCCTGGTATAGATCTTGTACATATTACATTAGATTTATATGATTTAATTTTGGAAGGTGCTAATGTGAAGGGTAATGTGTTTTTAAATTTCAAATTCCACTTGTTCATTGCTTGTATGTAGGAAAGCAATTGATTTTTGTTGTTGTTATTGTTGGATTCTCACTCTGTCTCCCAGGCTAGAGTGCAGTGGCATGATCACAGCTCACTGCAGCCTTGACCTCCTAGGCTCACACAATCCTTCCACCTCAGGCTCCCAAGTAGCTGGGACCACAGGTGCTTGCCACCACAACCTGCTAATTTAAAAATTTTTTTTAAGAGATGAGGTCTTGCTATGTTGCCTAGGCTGGCTTCAAACTTTTAGGCCCAAATAATCCTCCTGCCTCAGCCTCACAACGTGCTAGGATTATAGGCATGAGCCACCATGTGTGGCTTTTTTTTTTTTTTTTTTTTTTTAGTTGGAGTCTCACTCTGTCACCCAGACTGGACTGCAGTGGCACAATCACAGCTCACTGCAGCCTCAATCTCCTGGGCTCAAACAATCCTCCTGCCCCAGCCTTCTGAGTAGCTGGGGGACTACAGGCGTGAACCACCATATTCAGCTATTTTTTAATTTTTATTTTTTGTAAAGAAGTCTCACAATGTTTTCCAGGCTGGTCTCAAACTCCTGGGCTCAAGCAGTCCTCTCACTTCAGCCTCTGAAAGTGCTAGGATTACAAGAGTGAGCCTGTAGTTGACTTTTGTATATTAACATTGTATTCTGCAAACTTGCTATAATCACTTAAAAGATTCTTTCAGATGTTCTCCCTAGACAATCATGTCATCTGTAAAAATGGACAGTCTTATTTCTTTCTTTCCCATCTATATACCTTTTATTTCCTTTTCTTCTCTTATTGAATTAGCTAGGAATTTCAACACAATGTTGAATAGTAGTCATGACATAAGACATCCTTGCCTTGTTCTCAATCTTTGTAGAAAAGCTTCGAGTGTTTCTCTGCTAAGTATTGTGTTAACTGTAGGTTTTTTTGATAGATATTCTTTATAAAATTGAGGAAGTTCCCATCTATCCCTAGCTTTTTATCATTAATGAATGTTAGATTTTGTTACATGCTTTTTTTTTTGCATCCATTGATATCATCATGTGATTTTTCTTCTTAGTCTCATGTGGTGGATTGCATTAATTAATTTTCTGATGTTGAACTAGCCTTGCATACCTGGGATGAATCCCATGTGGTCATGTTGCATAGTTTGTCTTACACATTGTTGCATTCAATTTACTAATATTTTATTTAGGATTGTTGGTTTTTGTCTGTTATTTCATTTTTTGAGTTGGAGTCTTACTCTGTCACCCAGGCTGGAGTTCAGTGGCATGATCACAGCTACCACAGCCTAAACCTGTTGGGATCCAGTGATCCTTCCACCTCAACCTCCCAAGTAGCTGGGACTACAGGCGTGCACCACCATACCTGGCTAATTTCTTAATTTATTGTAGAGATAAGTTCTTACCATGTTGCCTAGGCTGGTCTTGAACTCCTGGGCTGAAGCAATCCTCCTGCCTTGGTCTCCCAAAGTGCTGGCACTACAAGTGTGAGCCACCATGGCTGGCCTAGGATTCTTATATCTATGTTCATGAGAGATATTGATCTGTAGTTCTCTTTTCTTGCAATGTCTTTGTCTAGTTTTGGTATTACAGTAACACTGGTTTCATAGAATGAGTTAGGAGATAGTTCCTCTGCTCCTATCTTCTGGAAGAGACTGTAGAGAATTGGCATAATTTCTTCTTTAAATGTTTGGTTAAATCCACCAGTGAATCTATTTGTGGCTGGTGCTTTTTATTTTGAAAATGTTATATTGATTCAGTATCTTTAATAGATATAGGCCTATTCAGATCACTTATTTCTTCTTGTATGAGTTGTTTTTATTTATATTTTAGATTCAGGAGGTCCACATGCATATTTATTATATGGACATATTGTTTAGTGGTAGGGATTGGGTCTCAGATGACCCATTCCCCAGACAGCAAACATTGTGCCCTGTAGGTAGTTTCTGAACTCTAAGCCCTCTCTGTCCTCCCCCTTTACTGGTGTCCTCAGTGTCTGCTATTTCCATCTTTGTGACTGTTTAGTTCCCATATATTAATGAGAACATGCAGTTTTTGGTTTTCTGTTTCTGAGTCAGTTTACTTAGGATGATGGTCTCCAGCTCCATCCATGTTGCTGAAAGGACATGATTTCATTCTTTTTTATGGCTGCATAGTATTCCATGGTGTATATGTACCAGCTGTGATAGCTATGATATGTATATCAGAGCTATATCTGAATGTCACAGCTGTATATGAATGCCACAGTATATATGTATGTCACCACTATATCTGAATAATATATCTGAATGTCAAGGTGCAGCCGCCTCAGGGCCTCAGGCAACCTGCCCAGCTAGGAAATGTCTGCAGCTGCAGAGTTTGCCCTTGATATCCATTCCTTCCCATGCAGGCTGGAAAGCAGCTGCTCCACCCAAAAGGGTTGATTGAGTTCCTGGGAAATGGCGACTGGCACTGCTGAAGGCTAATTTATTGTATCACTCCGAGGCAGAACATGGCAGTGGGAAAGACAGTTTCCCGTGAGGGGCGGGAGTCTCACAACGCTCAGGAAGCCCTGCAAGTTTGCAGCAGGAGCACAGAACTACTGAATTCCTGTCACTCACCTTCCCCACTGTGTCCTGAAGCTATGGTGGACTGTGGTAGTGCAGGCAAGAGTCCAGTCAGTTCTAGCCCAGGTTGGTGAATTTTTTTCATCTTCTTTGCTCTAAGTGGTTATTACCACTCTTTGGAGACTCATGAGGCAATCTGCTTGATCTGTTCCTCTCTGGGTACTGAGGAAACTCTATCTTGGTTTACTCTGCAGGAGAAACTCACTCTGGCTGCCTCATGTCAGCCATCTTAATCCAGAAACCCTTGTATGAGTTTTGGCAGATGTGTCTTTCAAGGAATTGGTCCATTTTATGTAAGTGATCAAATTTGTGGGCATAGAGTTGTTCATAATATTATTTTAAACATGTTTTTTCATAATATTCCTTTATTTTCCTTTTAGTGTCCATGAGCTCTGTAGTATTGTCTCCTCTTTCATTTCTAAGATGAGTAATTTGTCTTTTCTCTTATTTTCTTAGCTTACATAGCTAGAGGCTTAGCAATTTAATTGATCTTTTCAAAGAACCAGATTTTTGTTTTTAGTTTCATTGATTTCACTCCTAATTTTTATTATTTCTGTTTACTTTGGATTAAATTTGCTTTTCTTTTTCTAGTTTCCTAAGGTAAAATCTTAGGTGATTGATTTTTTTAAACCTTTCTTATTTTCTAATATATTCATTCTATGCTACACATCTCTGTCTAAGCACTACTTTTGCTACATCTCATATTTTGGTAGCTTGTATTTTCATTTTCATTTAGTTCAAAATATATATTTGTTTGAGTTTGAGTCTCACTCCATCACCCAGGCTGGAGTGCAGTGGCAGGCTCACAGCCCCCACAGTGTTGACCTGTTAGACCCCAATGATCCTTCCACCTCAGCCTTCCAAGTAGCCAGAACTACAGGTGCACGCTAACATGCCTGGCTAATTTTTTTTTATTTATTGTAGAGACAAGGTCCCACCAAGCTGCCTGTGCTGGTCTCAAACCCACGGGCTCAGGCAATCCACTTGCTTCAGCCTCCCAAAGTGCTGGGATTGCAGGCTGCGCCGCCAAACCTGGCCTAGTTAAAAATATTTTTAAATTTCTCTTGATATTTCTTCTTTAACCCATGTGTTGTTTAGTATTGTGTTGTTTAATCTCCAAGAATTTGGGGGATTTTCCAACTATTTTTCTGTTATTGATTTCTAGTTTAATTTCACTGTGATCTGAAAACAGATATCATATGATTTCTATTCTTTTAAATTTGATAAGGTATGTTGTATGGCCCAGGATGTGGTCTGTCTTGGTGAATATTTCATTTGAGCTTGAGAAGAATGGGTACTCTCCAGTTGTTGAATAAAGTGGTCTATGTATCAGTTTTATTTAGCTGCTTGATGGTGCTGTTGAGTTCAGCTGTGTCCCTACTGACTTTCTACCTACTGGATCCGTTCATTTCTGATATGAAAGTCTCCAACTATAATAGTGGATTAATCTATTTCTCCTTGCATTTGTATTTGTTTATTATATTATTATTATTATTATTATTGAGTTGGAGTCTCACTCTGTCACCCAGGCTGGAGGGCAGTTGCATGAACGGCAGTCTCAAACTTCTGAGCTCAGGTGATCTTTCCACCTCAGCCTTCCAAGTAGCTGGAGCCACAGGCATGTGCCACCAGGCCCAGCTAATTTTTTGGCTTATTGTAGAGACGAGGTCTCACCAAGTTGCCCAGGCTGGTCTCGAACCCTTGCGCTCAGGCAATTCTCTTGCCTCTACTTCCCAGAGTGCTGGGATTACACGCATGAGCCACTGTGCCTGGCCACATATGTATTAGTTTTTGCTCCCACATATTTGATGCTCTTTTGTTAGACACATATACATCAAGGATTGTTACATGCTCATGGAGAATACACCCTTTTATCATTATGAGATGCCCCTCTTTATCCTTATAACTTTCCTTGCTCTGAAGTCTGTTCTGTCTAAAATTAATATAACTACTTCTGCTTTTTTTCTATTAGTGTTACCATTGTATCACTTTTTCCATCATTTTATTTTTAAGTTATATGTATTTTATATATAAATATATGTGTATTTATTGTTTGTTTTGTTTTTTTTGAGTTGGAGTCTCACTCTGTCGCCCAGACTGGAGTGCAGTTGCCGCTCCTGGCCACCGCAGCCTCAACCTGCTGGGCTCCGGCGATCCTTCCGCCTCAGCCTTCCGAGCAGCCGGAATTAGAGGCACGCGCTACCCTGCCCTGCTAATTTTTTTGACTTATTGTAGAGACGAGGTCTCACCTGCCCAGGCGGGTCTCAAACCCGCGGGCTCAGGCGATCCACTCACCTCAGCCTCCCAAAGGCGTGGGATTACAGGCTGAGCCACCAAGCCCGGCTAATATATGTATATTTAAAGTGGGTTGTAGATGACTTATAGTTGGTTCTTGCTTTGATCTTTTAAGACCATTGATATTTAAAATGATTATTGTTAGCCGGGCTCGGTGGCTTAACCTGTAATCCCGTGCCTTTGGGAGGCTGAGGTGAGTGGATTGCCTGAGACCCGCCTGGGCAGTGAGACCTCATCTCTACAATAAATCATAAACTCAGCCGGGGTGGTAGCGCATGCCTGTAATTCTGGCTACTTGAAAGGCTGAGGCGGAAGGATCGCCGGAGCCCAGCAGGTTGAGGCTGCGGTGGCTGGGAGCGGCCACTGCACTCCAGTCTGGGTGACAGAGTGAGACTCCAACTCAAAAAAAAAAAAAAAAAAAGATTATTGTTATAGTTGGATTAATATCTACTGTATTCATTGCTGTTTTCTATGTGTTGCCCTTGTTCTTTATTACTATTTTTGTCTTCCACACTTTTTCTGATTTTTATAAGTTTAACTGAGCATTTTATTTTACATATATCCTCTCTTAGTATATTAATTACACTTTTTTTTTTTTACTTTTTTAATCTGGTTGCCCTAGAGTTTGCAATATGTCTCTACATCTGATCCAAGTTCACTTCAAAATATACTATATCCTTCACAGGTAATGCAAGTACCTTATAATGACAAAATATTACTGATTCCTCCCTTTCATTCCTTATGTTATTGCTTTCACTCACTTCACTTACACATAAGCATACACACACGTGCACACACACAGACATAAGTAGATGATATAGTAGACAGATAGATAGAAGATAGATACATAGGTAGATCAGACATATAGAAGCAAATATACTGTTATTACTATTATTATTTTGAACACACTGTTATGTTAGATAGATGAAAGAAAAATGTTTTTATTTTACTTTCATTTATTTATTCTTTGATGTTTCTCCTTTATGTAGATCTGAGATTCTGACTAATATCATTTTCCTTTTTAAACTTCTTTTAACATTTCTTGCAAGGCAAGCCTATTGGAAATAAATTTCTTCAATTATTTTTCTCTGATGAAGTTTTTATTTCTCCTTCATTTACAAAGGATAATTTCACAGGGTATAGAATTCTAAATTGGTGGGTTTTCTCCTCTCAACACTTTAAATATTTCACTCCACTCTTCTTGCTTGCATGATCTCTGAGAAGTGGGATTCAATTCTTATCTTTATTCCTCTATAGGCAAGATATTTTTTTCCCATCTGGCTTCTTTCCAGATTTACTCTTTAGCTTTAATTTTCTGAATTTTGAATATGATATGCATAAGGTGTAACGTTTGGGACATTTATCCTGTTTAGTGTTCTCTGAGCTTTCTGGACCTGTGATCTGGCATCTGACATTGATTTGGGGAAATTGTCCGTCATTATTACTTCAAGTATTATTTCTAATTCTTTCTCTCTCTCTTCTTTTGGTATTCACATTACATATGGTTACACCTTTTGTAATTTTCTCACAGTTCTTGAATAAACTCTTCTTTTTTTAAAGTCTATTTTCTCTTTGCTTTTCAATTTTGGAAGTTTCTATTTTCATATCCTGGGGATATTAGATTCTTTCCTCAGCCATATCAAGTCTACTAATGAGCCCATCAAAGACATTCTTCATTTATGTTACGGTGTTTTTTTATTGTAGCATTTCTGTTTTATTCTTTCCCAGAATTTACATCTGTCTGCTTCTATCATCCATCTATTCTTATATATTGTCTACTTTTTCCATTAACATCTTTAGCTTATTAATTATAGTTTTTAAAAATTACTGGTTTGTTTTTTAAAGTTCCAACATATCTGACTCTGGTTCTGATGCTTATTAAATATCTTGAAGCTGTATTTTTTGTCTTTTCTGACAAATGCTGCAATGTGAATGAACCTGAATACATTATGCTAAGTGAAATAAACCAGTCACAAAAAGAGAAATACTGTATGATTCTTCTTATACGAGGCATCTGGAATAGTCAAATTCACAGAGACAGAAAGTAAAGTGGTGGTTCTAGGGATGGGGGTGGGAGGAAGGAACAGGAAATGGAGAGTTATTGTTTAATGACTGTTTCAATTATACAAGATGAAAAGAGTTCCAGACATGAATGGTAGTGATGGTTGCACAACATTATGGATGTAGTTAATACCTGAACTGTATACAGTCAAGTGCCAATTAATGACAGGGATATGTTCTTTTGTCATTGTGTGAACATCATAGAATGTACTTACACCAACCAAGATGCTCTAGTCTACCACACACTGAGGCTATCTGGTATGGCCTATTGCTCCAAGGCTATAAACCTGTACAGCAAGTTACTATAGTGAATGCTATAGGCAAGTGGGACACAATGTTACGTAAAGATTTGTGTATTTAAACATCGAAAAGGTAATGCGTTGCACTATGACGTTATGATGTCATTAGGTGACAGGAAATTTTTCAGCTCTATTTTAATCTTATGGGACCATATACTCTGGGATATGTCATGAGTCCTTGACGAAAGCATTGTTATGTGGCATATGACTGTACTATAGTGTAGCAACATGCTAAAAGGCAAATATCAAGGAAAGAATAAAATAGAATTCTCTAAGTGCCTCTATGTATAAAGTCTAATTGTCCCAATTTAGCAAACAAAACCTTATCTACAGTCATGTCATTTAAAACAAATAAATAGGGCAACCCTCTTTCAGGTCCCCTCCCACTGTGGGAGTTTCTCTGTCTTCTTAATAAACTCCTGCTTTCTCGCAAAATTCAAGGGATGAATATTCTCAGTGAAATCATATGCTGTGGTCGACAGCAATGTTCAGCACTATTACATTTGTGTGAAAAAGACATTTTCTTATTATGTAGGTACCTACATACTATCTCAATTTGGCTCCTTGCCTACAAAGCCCAAAATACTCACGATCTGGCCCTTTACAGCAAAAAGAAAAGCCCCTGATCTAGAGGGCTGTGGGTATCTGAAAGTTGTAGGGAAACCTCATTAAAAGTGGCATTGACTGGGCATGGTGGCTCACGCTTGTAATCCCAGCACTTGGGGAGGGAGGTCAAGGCGAGACGATTGCCTAGCCCAGGAGTTCAAGACCAGCCTGGACAACATAGCAAGACCTCGCCTCTACAAAAAATAAAAAAACTAGCCAGGCGTGGTGGTGCACACTTGCAGTCTCAGCCACTAGGAGGTGGAAGAATCACCTGAGCCCCTGCAGACTGAGCCTGTGGTGAGCCATGATTGTGCCAGTGCATTCTAGCCTGGGCGACAGAGTGAGACTCTGACTCAAAAAAAAAAAAAAAAATGGCACTGAGGCCAGGTGTGTGGTGACTCATCCCCGTAGTCCCAGTACTTTGGAAGGCTGAGGCAGGAGGATCTGTGGAGGCTAGGGACGTGAGACCAGCCTGGGCAACATAGCAAGATCCTGTCTCTACAACTTAAAAAAAAAAGGTTTGTTTTTTTTTAACTGACATTGCTTACTAGGGAAACTTTGATATGTATAAAGTCTAATAATCCCAATTTAGCAAACAAAACCTTATCTGCAGTCATGTTATTTAAAACAAATAAATAGGGCAACCCTCTTTCAGGTACCCTCCCACTGTGGGAGTTTCTCTGTCTTCTTAATAAACTCCTGCTTTCTTGCAAAATAAATAACTAAATAAAAAGTGGATCTGTCTTCCTACTACCACAAGCCTAACATGTACAAGTTAGTTTCAGCAAACACCATCGATCCCTCATTGGTGTGCCCATTTTACTTTTTATTAGTGTTATAGTTTTGTGTTTCATTTGTACATCTGTATTGGATTCAGACATCAATAAGATGTATCTGCAGAAGGAGATTGATATTATATATGCTCATATATATGTAACATTATCAAAAATAGTCTTTAGTCACAACTCTGAGGTTAACATTTTTTTCTCTATAAGGTTCCAGTTAAATATACACGAGGTGTGGTGGCTCATACCTGTAATCCTAGCACTTTGGGAGGCCGAGGCAAGAGGATTGATTGAGTCTAAGAGTTCAAGACCAGCCTAGGAAAAACTAGCCAGGCGTGGTGGCCCACACCTGTAGTTCTAGCTACTTGGGAGGCTGAGGTGATCATGCCACTGCTCTCCAGCTGTGATCATGCCACATGCCACTGCTCTCCAGCCTGGATGACAGAGTGAGACCCTGACTCAAAATAATAAATAAATACTCAAGTTTGAGAAAATATTGCCTGAAGCTAAACAGCCCCAATATCAGAAAAACTGTCTCAGCCAGGTGTTGGATGTGAACATGAATGAGAGCCACTGAATCTTCCCAGATGTATTTACATTGATTGAAAAGGAACCTTAAAAATACACATAAATCTGTTACTTCAAGAAGGGTAAAAAAGTTAAATGAAACAATTCTTATCAAATAGTCACAGGAGTGATAGTGTGTCCAGAAGAGGCTATATGAGTCAGCACTGACCTTGAGAAAGTCTAGTCTTTTCTCGTTAGAGACAGTGGCTCTCAGATTTCACATGCACAGAATTACCTGGAGCTTGTTTAACACAGACATTCTCAAACTTCTCTCCCAAAGATTTTCACTCAGTCATTCTAGAGTGAAGCCCAGGAATATTCATTTTTTAAAAAGATCTCAGAAGATTCTGATGCTGAGGACACATGGACCACCGTATTTTGAGAAAAGTGCCTTAATGGCTCCTGATGTTCATGCCTTCATTCTGTCCTTCCTTTTAGATCCCAGAAGAGCTTTCTCAAAGCACCAGGGTAATTTTTTCTACAAGGACTCCCTTCTGTAAGAGCGGAAGTAAGAAGGGGTCATCCACTCCAACTTGGGATTCTATTAATTGTTCATAAAAATTAAACTGTACTTTATGCAGAACATTCTAGAATATGGGGTGCTTTGGACTATTTTGTTTGCAGTGAATTAGAAGTAACTTTCCTGTTTTTAGGTTTATAAATTCAACTACCAAATGAGGCAACTTTAAGTGGAAAAATAAAATGTGACCAAGACTCCTTCTCTCTCAATCTAGTTATTTTCTGAAAAGTTTTAAACAACATAAACTATCTCTATGGTCTTACATTTTAGTGATTTTCTGAAATCTCTACTGAAAATCCAAGCATACACAAAAAAGTCCTTGCTTCATTGCCTATAAAACAGATGAATACCTTCATTTTAGATAAAAACCATTAGTCTAGCCCATGTTTAATAGTTAATATAGAATCTCAACTACTGAATAGAAGTCTCAACGCATGGCATCAAAGTCTCAGTGTCTCTAAATAAGACTTTAAATAAGTGAGCCACCGCACACGCAGGCCACTTCCAAAGCAAACATTGCTTAGGGAAAAAAAATGCATTAGTCTGATTTTCATTGGGTCTGCTCCTAAAGTCACCCTCCACTGCCAGATCCCGAAACCCACTGCCTATTCAAACACAGTACATTTGGATCTGGACTTGTCATCCTAGCTACTTGAGGGACCAAGGCAGGAGAATCACTTGAGTTCCGGAGTTCAAGCCTAGCCTGCATATCCTAGCTAGATCCTATCTCAAAAAACAGACAAAAACCCATGAATATAGTTGTGAGACACAAAAGCTGTCTAGGAAGAAAAAGCTTTCAAGCACTGGGAAATGACAGGGTCAAGACTGACTCACCTGGTGGCAAAAAGCTGGTGGCAGTGAATTCTAGTCCCTGGTCAGCTCTTGATGTTGATGGCCTGGAGGAGACTTGGGTTCACTGCCCAGTCTCCTCACCGGGAACCTGGAAGAGCAATGAATGCACCTTACTTTATAAAGGACCACGGTGGCATTTTCCCAGGAGGAGATGCAAAATGACCACCTCTCTGCTTGTGATATTGCCCACACCTGCTCCAATGACCCTGTCATTTGAATTATTGCTTTTTGTTGGGTTGGATTTTGTTTCTTTTCTTTCTTTTTTTAAATAGTGACAGGGTCTTGCACTGTAGCCCAGGCTGGAAGGTGATTACAGCTCACTGCAACCTCCAGCTCCTGGGCTCAAGCAACCCTCCTGCGTCAGCCTCCCAAGTAGCTGGGATGACAGGTGTAAGCCACCATGCCCAGCAATGTTGGGTTATTAATTGCTTGTTTGTTCCCAATTTCGATGTCTTCTCTTCAGATCACACCTTGTCCCCTCACCTTTCATGTGTCCCAGCTGTGGTCTCGATTGGTGCCCTGGGCAAGCTTTTAGACACACATTCCTCCCAACTCCCCAAGTCCTCCTCCCCCCTGGGGTCCCTGGGCCTGGCTCTTATCGCACACAGCTCACCGCCATGCCTTGGCCTCTGCCCTCTGGACCAGCCCGCCAGCCGGCCAGCTGTCCACCCGGTGGCCGCAGCAGTTTCTGCCCAAGACAAAGTGTGCATCTCTCCTAACTTCCATTCCTCTCAGGCGTAGCCCTGCGCGCGCTGTAATAATGCCCCTTGTGTGTCATCACTATGTCATGAGCCTCCTCAGGGCCGGTGTCACCCCCTAATTTCTTTCAGGTGCCTAGTGCTCTGTACATAATGCTGTTGAATATATTCCTCCCCGCCCCAAGTGGTAATTAATGGAAAGACTTCAGTGGTGTGATCTGTAAATTTGGGGCAAAGGAAGATGAGATGAGAGGAGAAAGGATACAGCTTCTGGAAACCTGGAATACCCTGGAAATCCTGATTTTTATCTTCACCTTCAAGTATCCTATTTCACAGATGTCTATTTTTCTTTTCTTTTCTTTTCTTTCTTTTTTTTTTTTTAAGGAAACTTGGTCTTGCTCTGTCACCCAGGCTGGAGTGCAGTGGCACAATCATAGCTCACTAGAGCCTCTAACTCCTGGGCCCAAGTGATCCTCAATCTTGGCCTCCTGGGTAGCTGGGACTATAGTGTGCACCCCCATGCTCAGCTAATTTTTTTTTTAATGTTTGTAGACGGGGTCTCACTATGTTGCCCAGTCTGGTCTCAAAATCCTGGCCTCGAGTGATCCTCCTGCCTTGGCCTCCCAAAGTACTGGGATTATTATAGGTGTGAGTGGAGCACAGATGTCTAAAGATCAACTCACTCCACAAGAGTTTCCCTAGCTAAATAAATACCCACTTTTCTTTTTTTTTTTTTTTGAGTTGGAGTCTCACTCTGTCACCCAGACTGGAGTGCAGTGGCCGCTCCCGGCCACCGCAGCCTCGACCTGCTGGGCTCCGGCGATCCTTCCGCCTCAGCCTTCCAAGTAGCCGGAATTACAGGCATACGCTACCACGCCCGGCTGATTTTTTTATTTATTGTAGAGATGAGGTCTCGCTGGCCAGGCGGGTCTCGAATCCGCGGGCTCAGGCAATCCATTCACCTTAGCCTCCCAAAGGCGTGGGATTACAGGCTGAGCCACCTAGCCCGGCTCCACTTTTCTTAATCAGTAAACATTTCACAACAATACTGCTTTAGCTCAGTATGTGTCCTTATAATATCATGATGTGTATTTGGGAAGGCACTGGCATGATTCATTCTTGTATTTGGAAATGGTAACATCCACTGATGTAGCATTATAGAAGGAAATCCCTCTAGTGTCAATGACATTTTTGTATAAATGAAAATCACTGTCTTAAAGACCAGTTCTTTGAAAAGTTTTCTATTTTTGATGGAATCCTTAGTCTTTGAAATAACAAAATTAGACACCATAATGCATAGTTGAGAGTCAATGGATGTCTTTCTAAAATATATAAAGATGCCTGTCTCCTTATAAACAAAAAAATCAAACATAATTGAACTTTTTTTCATGACATCTTGAGAGCATCATTAAAAGCATCCATTATTGAATACTGTAATAATCTAGTATTAATTTTGCTTCCTAGAACTCTTGTCTCCCAGTGTTAGATTTCCAGATGATTCTTCATGCTATTTTACCTGCTGACCTTCTAATTTACTGCTTCTAATCTACACCGGACCAAGAAACCAGATAATCAAACTTCAGAGTTGGAAACATGCTTGTGCTCTGTTGGTGGGAATGTAAAATGGTGCAGCCACTGTGGAAAACAGTATGGCAGTTCTTCAGAAAGTTAAAAATAGGATTACCACATGATTCAACAATTCCACTTCTGGAAGTAGATTTTTTTTTAAAAAACCAGGCACGGTGGCTCACACCTATAATTCTAGCACTTTGGGAGGTGGAGGCAAGAGGAACGCCTGATCCCAGGGATTCCAGACTATCCTGGGCAACTTGGTGAGACCTCGTCTCTACAATAAGCTAAAGAATTAGCTGGATATGGTGTTGCATGCCTGTCTTTCCGGCTACTTGGAAGGCTGAGGTAGAAGGATTGCCTGAGCCCAGCAGGTTGAGGCTGCGGTGGCTGTGAGCATGCCACTGGCACTCCAACCTGGGTGACAGAGTGAGACTCCAATTAAAAAAAAAGCAAGGTCTCAAAGAGATACGTGGACACCCATTTTCATAGCAACGTTAGTCACAATAGCCAAAAGATGGATGCAACCCAAGTATTCATAGATGAGCTGATAAACAAAATATATTCCTTAAAAAGGAAGGAAATTCTGGCATGCCACACGGATGAGCCTTGAGGACTTATGCTCAGTGAAATAAGTCAGTCACAAAAGGATACATGCGGTGTGAATCCACTTAGTAGAGGTACCTAGAGGTGTCGAATAGAGACAGAAAGTAGAATAGTGGTTTCCAGGGACTGGGGTAGAGGGAAACCAGGAGTTGATTAATGGGTATAAGGTTTTAGTATCGCAAGATGAGTTCTGAAGATTGCACAACAATGTGAATGTACTTAACGTACTAAACTGTATGCCTAAAAATGGTTGGTAAAATTTATGTTATGTGTATTTCACCACCATTAAAAATAAATTTTGAAAAAAGATGCATGCATTAATTCATTCAAAAATATTTATTTTGTACTTGTTATGTATCAGACCCTGTTCTTGGAGACAGAAAGAAGGTGCTGAACAAAACAAAATGTTGGCTTTCGTGAAGCTTAGATTCTAGTAGATAGCATACAATTGAGTATATATACCTTTGCAGTTCACCTAATACAGTGCATCATTTCAGGACATTGGTTTTCTTTTTATTTATTTATTTATTTATTTATTTACTTATTTATTTATTTATTTGAGTTGGAGTCTCACTCTTATCGCCTAGGCTGGAGTGCAGCGGCATGCTCACAGCTACCACAGCCTTGACCTGCTGGGCTTAGGTGATCCTTCCGCCTTAGCCTTCCAAGTAGCTGGAACTACAGATGCACGCCACCACGCCTGGCTAGTTTTTTGTGATTTATTGTAGGACGAGGTCTCACCAAGTTGCCCAGGCTGGTCTCGAACCCCTGGGGCTCAGGTAATCCTCTCACCTCAGCCTCCCAAATTGTTGGGATTACAGGCTGAGCCACCCCGCCTGGCCAAGTTTTCATAAAATAAGTGTGTTACCCAAAATATCTTCAAACTGGCCTTTGATGAAGAATACAACCGAAGTTTAAATATCTTAATTCTAGCAGAGCATGATGATTAAAATTTTTAAAACTGACCTATCTCCAATACCTTTGATTGTGTTGTCTTAGTTTTGTTTCTATTATATAGCTTAGGGAATGGGATGTGAGAGACTGAATACACAAACAGACAATGGTCTGACCATATGTAAAAATAGGAAACTGAGACCAGGCACAGTAGCTCACACCCATAATCTCAGCCCTTTGGGAATCTGAGGCAAGAGGATTGCCTGAGCCCTGGGATTCAAGACCAGCCTGGGCAACTTGGTGAGAACTTGTCTCTAAAAAAAATAAATACATGAAATAAAATAAAAAACAAGATAACGACCCACGATCTGCAGCAACCTCCCCAGGAGACCAGCCCCTTATCTACAACAGCCTTGTAGATAAGCTTGTAGATAAACTCTTCCCAGAAAGTCAGCTTGTTGTAGTTCAGACATGTAGGAAGCCAGATTACTAATGCTAGTGGCAGTCCAGGAAACTCAACAGTAACTTCTGGAATTGTCCATCCCAAATGCCTGGGACTTGATTAACAACTGACAGCTTCCTTCATTTCTGTCCCTGCTTCCTACATAGGACCAACCAGAAAAAGCCAAATATGTACTCAAGCCAACCCCACAGGACGCCCTGCTTCTAGTTTGCCACCTCCAGCTTCTCTGGATCAACAGCCGCCAACCAGAGCACACCTGAAGCATCCCTTTCTTCCACTCTAAAGTTTCCATGCTCCTCTGCCTGCCCGAGTCTGCCAAAACCCAGGTGGCTGACTCCCTCGCTACAGCAACCTCAGAATAAATAGCCTTTGCATTTCTCATTCGGTGGGTCTTCATTTATTTCCACAGATGTAAACTATATACTTGAAAATTGCTACTCAATCTTATTTTCAATTTCTTTATTTTTAGAGACAGAGTCTCACTTTGTTACTAAGGTGGAGTACAGTGGTGTAGTTATGGCTCACTGTAGTCTCAAACTCCTGGGCTCAAGTGATCCTCCCACCTCAGCCTCCCAAAATGCTGGAATTACAGGTGTGTGCTGCCGGAGACCAGCTCCAACCGGGTGCAGGGTACCCCAAAGGTGGAGACGGCATCGGCGATTGGGGGGAAGAAGAAAGAGAGAAAGAGAGAGAGAAAAAGAAAGAGACTGGACTCTGGTCTAGTGCAGAAGTGATGTGTGTTATTGGGAATTACAACGGGTCTTTTATACACAAAGTCAGATGTGGGAGGGGCGTCCCCCACCCACCGGAAACCTTAATCCATGAAAACTTAATCAATGATTGCCTTTAAACCCTTTTCATATGATAATCTTAAAATCCCATAACAAAGGATAACCTAATCTGTGACTGACATATTCTATAAACCTTTTTCATCCTAAACTGACTGATTTATGCCAAGTTAAACAATTCTATAGAAGCTTAAGTATTTACTTTACAAACGAAAGTGGCCCATACCAAAATGTTTGGAATGTGGCCCAGTCCGAAGTTCACAGCGGGCTACCTGCAAGTAACCCAGCCGCATTCTTTCAACAAAATGGCTGTCTTCTAAAACTATATTCTACAATTTACACCTTCAATAAATCCTAAGATCATGACCCAGAAGCCTGTGACCAATACTAAGGCTCTTAGATGTGACACGAGTTTGAATTATAAGTTGTATGAAAGCCAAAACTGCAGTTTGAGGAGGAATAGGAGCAATGAGCTTCTAAAGTTAGCTTGTGTTCATCCCGGTCTCAGAGTTTTTATGTTTTGAGCTCACAGGAGCTTAATCTGGTTAGTGCTGAGTAGAAAGGGGGAGGAAATGGGGTCAAATAGCTCCCGAACTCATCCTAGTGGTCTCGGGGTCAACGGCCCTTCCTAATCCCTAATGCTCAGTGGGCCTCCTTGGCTGGCTCCCAACATCTCCCCCTTTTTAATTTATTTATTTATTTTTTGCACGAAACCATGAAACTCCATATTGGGCTGACTCTTCTTTAGCACTCTGAAGATGATTGGGAGAAAACACAGCAACAAAAGAATCACTGCTCCACAAATGCCCACATTGATGAGTATAGACATTAATGTTTTTTGGTTAGCAAATGATGCCTGAATTTCTTGATGTAATTTAGTAAGGTCTATACTCAGGTCTGAATGGTTCCAAATTCCAAGTTACTTTGTCCCAAGTATGGACAGATTTAAACTCAGAGTGACATGGGAGAGCCAATTTCTTTTTTAAGGTCACAAGTTCTTGCCCTACTGCTAAAACTCCTTCCTCCAAAGCACTAACCTTACTTTCCAACTTCTGGTCTATGATTTCCTGAATAGCTATGGCAATAGAAACGTTTTTATACAGCCGATCAGTAAACATAGTTGTATGAACTTCCCTAGATAATGCTACAGCTCAAAAGTAGCTATTAAAGCTGTAACTCCTAAAATTAAAAGTAGCCTAAAATCTTTTCTGTCTTTCTAAAAGAGCATTAGCCTCATACAATATCTGTAACCATATGCATCATACCAACGAGATAACAGTTATACAAGAATCATCAAATAAGATAACTCAAGAATAACAAAACCTTCATAAAAGGCATTAGTTAAACAATTAGTTTAAAATACACCCAGTACAAGACACCTTATAAACATTGCTATGATACTCAATTTTAACAACTTAGTACTTATTTCATACTAAAAACACGTAAGAGAACTGCAAGCATCCCTAATGTGGTACTGCTGAGTTTGTCCAACAGGCCTAGACAGGCTGACTGGTTGAAGGGCTGTGAGGGCTTTCCACAAATGAGGTTGAATGGCTTGTCTGGTACCCATTCATTGGAGTGCCTTCTAGTTGCAGCAAGTGTAGAGCCATTAAAACCTCAGTCACTAATATATAGTCTTTCACCAGGTACAGTATAGTCCACCTTAGAGTTATAAGCACAGTCTCTCCATTTCAGGAAGCCAGTATCTCGCTGGATGAGTGACCTGTCCTTTTCCATATCATTGAAGGGGCAAGCAGGTACGCTGAGAGGTGGTGTCCATTAAACACAATTGAACAGTTAGGGTCACAGCTGCGATTGAGCAAAGACATACTAGGATACAGGCCAACACCCACTTCCTGCATCTCTGCAGTACAGATGGTGAAAGAGTTGCAGATCACCTTGTCCTGGGTTTGGCATCAGATACAGTCACACTTAAAGCAGTGTGGGTCCCTCAGCTGCTTCCGGCGCTCCTCACTGGTCATCAGCATATCCAGGTAGCAGATGGTGAGCTCTTCTCCTACCTCGATATCTCGGACTGCATGCAGTAAGTTTATCTTATGTTTTTGGTCCTGCATTCTTTTCTCCTCCCAGTTGTTAAAGACTTTAAAGACTGTGTCCAATAGTTATAGTTGAGGGGTTCGTGGGCCCTTTTCTAATTTTTGGAGTTTGTGCCAGTGCTGACTGAGAGACAAAATACATCCAAAAGAACTTGTCCTTCCAGTCTAGTCTGCTTATTAACACCTATTTTGTAGTTAGCTAATAGGATTCACTTATATGATTCCTTTACTTCCGTCTGGGAAAGTTGAGCTTGAGAGAAATTTATCATAAGAAGACAACAAAGAAGAATTTTTAACATCCTTTTGTCCGAGCCACCCCCTTGAGAAGGGGGGGGTGAGAAGTCTGGAGGTTGGGGTTAGGTGCCATGGCCTTTGGCACCCACCCCTTCTCCAAAGGTAAAAGAGAAAGACTGGAGGCTGGGGTCAGGTGCCATGGCCTTTGGCACCTGCCCTTCCTTCCCAGATAAAGGCGAAGGGAGTAGGGAAGGAGTTGTAGGAGGAATAGGAGAAGACAAAGGAAGTGAAAACCCTTATTTTGTTTACATTTTTCTCCAGTCTATTCCTTTGATTCAACAGGATTCATGCCACCCATCTCAGTCTTTGGGTTAGCCAGTACTAGACTGGTCTTTCCTCTCTACAACCTGAACAGGTCCTTTTATGCCCTGTCTGTTCCTTCCAAGTCCCTTTAATGGGGATGGAAGGAATGATGTAGGGACAAAAGGTTCCTGAAGTTTCATTATCTGTCCAATTTAAGATTTGAGAACTTTTGGCTACAGAGGGCGCTCGACCAATACCAATGAGTCCTGATGGGGCTACTTGTGTTGGCCAGGAAGATGGCCAGTCTTTCCCAGCAATACAAGAAACATCAGCCCCTGTATCTAGCAGACCTTTAATTTTAACTCACTGAATATATAAATCTTTTAGAGGTCTGGAGTTAGTAATTTCCTTGGGTAAGATTAGTTGGCTGTCAACTGACTCATATATTCCTTTTCCTAACAACATATTGCTAGAAATATGAAACTGATTTGGATCCCTCTGCTGGTTAACAGCCCTCTGGATCCTTACCTGATCTTCAAATTCAGTTTTCTATAGTAAATAGGCTCCTCCTGACAAACAGCTTTTAGCAAGTTGTTGCCAATCTTGTGGTGTCATCCACCGAGTGGCAAATTGTTCCATAATAGTAATAGTATAAGGAGCCATAGGACCATACCGAGTACAAGCCTCTTTAAGTTCCTTAATCAATTTATATGGTAGTGGCTCCCAGTGAGGTGCCTCGTTTACTGTGCCTTCTTCCATATAAATTACTGGAAAGCAAGAAGACAAGGTAAAATCTCCCTCATCTTCTGCCTTTTTTCTGGCTCCCTGCATACCTACATTAGCCGGAGACACATACCCAGGTGTGAATTTCGGTGTTTTCACCTTATTTCTAGTAAAGGGTATGGGAGGAGGTGCCTTGGCAACAGTACCAGGATTTTTTCGCTTGTGATACCCAATCACTTCCTCCATCTCCTCCTCGGGGGAAAAATTCATCGTCTAAAGGAGATGCCGAGGCTACGGCCAGCAGGGGAGTGTCTATTTTTGGCCGGAATTTTAGAGAAATCGTGCTGTGGATTTGAAGCATCTCGGATAATATTCCATAAAGCTAAGGCATACAAAATGCAAAAGGCAAGCTAATTGGTTCCTTTATCGGACAATATGTTCAAAATACTAAAAGACATGTTCCTTTCTTTAGATTCACTCTGGCCCATGATTCTATCATGGCTCTTAAACTGCTCACCCTTCCTTTCTCTGCCTGTCTCTACAGAGGGGTCTGCGGCACCCTGGGTGAGGTCCTATCTGTCCCGAAAAAGAAAAAGAAAGCTTACCTTGAGATCCCACGTTCAGCTCCAGCTCCAGCCAGATTCAGGGTACCCCAAAGGTGGAGACGGCATCGGCGATTGGGGGGAAGGAGAAAGAGGGAGAGAGAGAAAGAGGCTGGACCCCTGTCTCTTGCAGAAGTGATGTGTGTTATTGGGAATTACAACGGGTCTTTTTTTTTTTTTTTTTTTGAGTTGGATTCTCACTCTGTCACCCAGACTGGAGTGCAGTGGCCGCTCCCGGCCACCGCAGCCTCCACCTGCTGGGCTCCGGCGATCCTTCCGCCTCAGCCTTCCAAGTAGCCGGAATTACAGGCATGCACTGCCACGCCCGGCTGATTTTTTGGTTTATTGTAGAGATGAGGTCTCACTGCCCAAGTGGGTCTCGAACCCGCGGGCTCAGGCAATCCACTCACCTCAGCCTCCCAAAGGCGCGGGATTACAGGCTGAACCACCAAGCCTGGCTACAACGGGTCTTTTATACACAAAGTCAGATGTGGGAGGGGTGTCCCCAACCCACCAGAAACCTTAATCCATGAAAACTTAATCAATGATTGCCTTTAAACCCTTTTCATATGATAATCTTTAAATCCCATAACAAAGGATAACCTAATCTGTGACTGACATATTCTATAAACCTTTTTCATCCTAAACTGATTGATTTATGCCAAGTTAAACAATTCTATAGAAGCTTAAGTATTTACTTTACAAACGAAAGTGGCCCATCCCACAATGTTTGGAATGTGGCCCAGTCCAAAGTTCACAGTGGGCTACCTGCAAGTAACCCAGCCGCATTCTTTCAACAAAATGGCTGTCTTCTAAAACTATATTCTACAATTTACACCTTCAATAAATCCTAAGATCATGACCCAGAAGCCTGTGACCAATACTAAGGCTCTTAGATGTGACACGAGTTTGAATTATAAGTTGTGTGAAAGCCAAAACTGCAGTTTGTGGAAGAATGGGAGCAATGAGCTTCTAAAGTTAGCTTGTGTTCATCCCGGTCTCAGAGTTTTTATGTTTTGAGCTCACAGGAGCTTAATCTGGTTAGTGCTGAGTAGAAAGGTGGAGGAAATGGGGTCAAATAGCTCCCGAACGCATCCTAGTGGTCTCGGGGTCAACGGCCCTTCCTGACCCCTAACGCTCAGTGGACCTCCATGGCTGGCTCCCAACAGTGTGCCAATGCGTGCCTGGCTTCAATCTTTAAAATAGTTAATAACTACCAAAATATATAATATGATCGAGAACTGTTAAAAACTCCAGGGTTGACCAGGCTCGATGGCTCAGCCTATAATCCCAGTACTTTGGGAGGCTAAGGTGAATGGACTGCCTGAGCCCGCAGATTTGAGACCAGCCCAGGCAACTTAGCAAGACCCTATCTCTACAATAAATCAAAAATTAGCCAAGCATGGTAGCACATGCCTGTAGCTCTGGCTACTTGGAAGGATGAGACAGAAGTATCGCTGGAGTCCAGCAGGTCGACACTGGGGTGACCGTTAGTGTGCCACTGCACTCCAGCCTGGGTGATGGAGTAAGACTCCAACTCAAAAAACAAACAAACAAACAAAAAAAAACTCCAGAGTTACTAGAAAGATCAGGCACTTAGTAATCACCCTCTTTGTTCATTACTGTCCCTCCCCACTCTAACCTTTAAGACCAGATTGGCATGCCATCAGCCAGTCACCAGCAGACCGCATGGTCACCAAGTACCAAACAGTACTTTAACTACTGAGGTGATACAATTTTTAACAATGGATGATCTCTTGAAAAACTATTTTAGAGCTATTCTTTTGCCATTTAGACTCCTGGTTAAATGATCTACTATAGTGACTTCAGGTACTGAGGAATATTTTCCGTTTTTGTTTATCCTGATATCTGTGGAGAGTTGGAGTGACCCCAAAGGATAACTTCAAGTAATAGGAACATATGTACATCCTAATTAAGCATGTGTATGCCACAAAGTCAGGAACTTTTTTTTAAAATTGGCTTGGATCTGAATACTTACTGTCTAAACATCAGGCATAAGACAGTATTTGATGAAACTGGGTAGACTGTGATGCTGAATAATCATTGTAAGGGATATTATTTTAAAATACATAATGTGGCTGGGTGCAGCAGCTCACATCTATAATCCCAGCAATTTGGTATGCTGAGGCCGGTGGACTGCTTCTCCCACGAATTTGAGACCAGCCTGGGCAACACAGCAAGACCTCATCTCTACAAAAAAATTAAAAAATTAACTGAGCGTGGTGGCACATGCCTGTAGTCCCAGCTACTTGGGAGGCTAAGATGGAAGGATTGCCTGAGCTCAGGAGTTCGAGGCTGCTGTGAGCCGTGATTACTGGGATCAACCACTACTCTTTAGTCTGGGTGACAACGTGAGAACCTGACTCAAAAAATAAAATAAATAAAATGAAATACATAAAGTGCTAGGATACTCCCCCTGTATGGCAGAATGCATCTGCCCCAGGCAGGTTTATAATTCTTAGAGCAGAAAGGCAAAAAGAAAGAATAAATGTTCCATTTTTGCAGTCTAGTCTTTGCTCTTGAGGTCTGAGATCACAGATTTACAAAACAGGCTTTCAAAGAGACAAGATTTTCTAAATTACAAATGCTCCCTCTTCATATTTCAAGAAACCAACCTGACTGGGTCATCGATTATTATAATTGCATCAGTTTTTGAACAATGGATAATCATTTGAAAATTTTCACATAAATCAGAAATTTACTTCAAACAGACACTTCCTTGAAACAGAAGGGAAAATAGGAAAAGCCGCTCCCTGGACCTGGAAGGGCAAGCAGCAGGACAAGAATGTCCTCACTTTCCCCTCTGGTTAGTGAGCTGCGGGGAGAGGGCCTGGGTGGAGAGGAGAGACCACATAGGATGGTATCGGAGAGGTCAGGAGGAGAGATTTTGGAAATTTCCTGCAGTGTTCCTAGTGTTTTTCTCAAAAACTCATTAAATCACCCTTGAATTACATTCTGGTTTATAATGTTAAGTTCAATGCTTTATATACTCAGTCTTGGAATATGTTATTCTGGTATTTCCTAAGTCTGCACTCTACTTCTGACCCACCCCCATCTCCGTCCCTGGACGAATAGAAAAGGTTGAATGTAGCCGGGCTCGGTGGCTCAGCCTGTAATCCCGCGCCTTTGGGAGGCTGAGGTGAGTGGATTGCCTGAGCCCGTGGGTTCGAGACCCGCCTGGGCAGCGAGACCTCATCTCTACAAAAAAATCAGCCGGGCATGGTAGTGCATGCCTGTAATTCCGGCTACTCGGAAGGCTGAGGCGGAAGGACCGCCGGAGCCCATCAGGTGGAGGCTGCAGTGGCCGGGAGCGGCCACTGCACTCCAGTCTGGGCGACAGAGTGAGACTCCAACCCAAAAAAAAAAAAAGGTTGAACACAATGGATTCTTTTGTTGAAGAGCATATGTTGTTCATTACGTTTTTTAAACATTGAAATATTAACATTATTTTAAGAAAATAAAAAAATTTTCTTTCAGGGAAGTAATTAATTCTTGTGTAGGGTTCATTTTGAATCCATGGGTTAAGACTTATCCGCTGGGTATAGGATGTCATTTCTGTTTCTGTATCAATTTGGCTCCCTCTAGAGGTCAGTTGGCAAATTTTAGTAGGTTCAAATTATACATTCTTGGCCCCCTTTTAAAACAGAAAACAGTAATTTCTCATAGGAAGGTTTGGGGGAAATGATTGAGATTGATTAATAGAAGTTATGTTATATTTAATTTTTTGTTTAAAATTACAAGGACTGTCAGTTTAACAAATAAAAATAAAGGACACCCAGTAAAATTTAAATTTCAGAATAAAGCAAGTGATTTTTTAGTATATGTCCCAAAAACATTAATCTGGCAACTCTCTATATATGTGTATATGGGTTTTACAACTCATTTAATAAATGGGAATTCTGAGGATCAAAACTTCTAACTTCCAACTCTATTTTTTCTACACTATGGACTGTCATTTTTTTATTGAAAATTTTCCTCTAAATTCACAAAATCAGATCAGTGAGCTAATCAGATAACACTTGATTTTAAGCTCTAGGAATCCTGAGATATGGAAGGAAACCGAAATATTTCACCCCAAAATATACTTCTTTGACATACTTCACAAAGGCTACTTAGAAGGGCTAGAAATATAATAGCTGAAAAGCCATCTTCTGTGGGGAGATTTGCATCTGAAATGAAAATCTGCAGTGATACAGCCAGGTTTTCTCTAAGGCCCTCCCTTGTCCAGATCTAGGAGAGAGTAATTGAGAGTCTGACACCTTCAATGGTCTGAAAGAAACATTCACCATCTATTCCCTCTGAGGGCTGCTGCCTGTGACTTTTATCTTCCCCTGACACAACCTGATTTACCACCATAACCTGTTTTGGGCCATGTTCCAAGCCCCCTTTCTTTCTGTAACCTCGAGATGGAATATAAGCTTTTGTACCCCATTGAGAAGTTGGGGTAATCACTCTGGGATATTCCCCCATGCACATTAATACATTTGTAAACCTTTTATTAAACCTGTCTCTTGTCAGTTGATTTTCAGCAAAACTTCAAAGGGTAAAGGGGCAGTTTTCCCTTGGTCCCTACAGTCTGGATATCAAAGCTGCTTTATTTTTCTGGAAACCACAGTCCAGGGAATCCAGAACCTGACAAGCCATCAGAAAGGCAAGAAATTCTTACCAGCCAGACTCCTGGTCTCTCTCTCTGTGGAATCTAGTTGAACAAATGGCAAAAACTATTACAGCCTAGCTGGGTTCTTAGATCCACTGCCCAGAAACCAATACAGTAACAGCAGTCATTGCCATAGAGAAAGAGTTTAATATCGCAAAGCAACTGAGTGAGGGGGACAGGAGATATTTCTTAAATCCACCTCCCTGAGAATTTTAGGCTAGATTTTTTGAGAAATAGTTTGGCAGGCAGGGAGCTAGGGAATAGGCACTGCTGATTGTTTAGGGTTGAAGTCATGGGGGATGGAAGTTGTAGAACCAGTTTCTGGGAGGGGATCACAGGACCAGCAAAGTCAGCTTCTTGGTATGTGTTCTGGGTTCATGTGGGGCTTCAGGTCCATCAGAGCACAAAGCCTGAAAAACATCTCAAGTACCATTCTTAGGTTTCACAATAGATGTTGTCTATAAAGCAGTTCCACAACCATCAGCCACTGACCTCTGGGCAGTGAGCCATTATAGAGGTAGTTTTAGGAGGAAGGTATGCAGAAGGTGGGGTCCCTAGAGATCACACTTCAGGATGCCTTCAAGGAGATGTGTATGGTCTTAGGACCATTGTTAAAGGGAAAATATGTTTATCAACCTCATGGGCAGTTCTCCCCCTTCCCAGGGGTCAGGACGTGAATATAATCAATCACTTTCTATTGAAATGGCTGTCAACAGTCATGAAAGGAGGAGAGAAAACTTAGAAACAACAGATTTCTTCATTTCTTTCTTTCTTTTTTTATTTTTTGAGTTGGAGTTTCACTCTGTCGCCCAGGCTGGAGTGCAGTGGCACACTTAAGCCACCCCAGTGTTGACCTGCTGGGCTCTGGCAATCCTTCCACCTCAACCTTCCAAGTAGCCAGAACTACAGGTGTGCTACCACACCTGGCTAATATTTTTATTCATTGTAGAGACAAGGTCTTGCCAAGTAGCCCAGACTAGTCTCAAACCCTCAGACTCAAGCAATCCACTCACCTCAGCCTCCCAAAGTGCTGGGATTACAGGCTGAGCCACTGAGCCCAGCCAGATTTGTTCATTTTTAACCATAGTTGCAGCTTTGCAGGACTCAGGTCTCTTCTATAGCTTATACCCCGTGACCCTATATTAATTTTATATAGGTGGTTTCAAAAGCACTGTTTTTCTCTTTTCCTCTCTAAAATCTTGATTAATTGGAAAAAAGGATTTGTGTGACTAGTGTTGGGTATAGCAACTCTGATGTACTTTTTGGTATGAATATTCATATTCATATTGTCTGATTCTTTTCCTACCATAAATAGTTCTTTCTTTGTCTTTATTGTTCTGTTATAAAGAGAGACACCATAGGGTAGAACACAGGCTTAAAAAACCTCCTAACCCCTTGTTCCAGCCAGTCTTGCAGACTGGTCAATTTTGCAGTTCTGACCAGACCAGAGTACAAACTTTTCTGTGGATTCACAAAATGAAAACAAGATGAGGATCCCCTCTTGTCTTGTTTCATGTCTAAGAGAACGGGATTTGTGACCAAGTGGAGTACTCTCTCTTTGTCTCCGCCTTTTGGAGAACATGATGTTTGGATCATGCCAGGTGACTGGTGTGAAAATGACTGGGAATCCAAGACATGTAAGGTTTTCAGCAGGACGCTTTTTGTTCTGAACATGGAAAGTTCTTGGGAAGTTTGTCTTAATTAAGAAGTCCCATCCAGAAGGGGCTTTTGTTGTCTCAGTGCTTGCTCTTAGTCCTGGGAAAGTCCTATATTCATATTGTCTGATCCTTTTCTTCCCATGAGTAGTTCTTTCTTTTTCTGTCTTTATTGTTCTGTCATAAAGAGAGACACCATAGGGTAGAATCCCAGGAGGGCCTACTTGGTAACACAGATTAGGAAGTCTGTGCCTGGTGGCTCCCACAAATGTGTGGGATACTGGAGGCTCTATATGCACAAACACCATCTTCGGGTCAAAAGTCAGCTTCATAAAAACTAATGTTCAATTTGTATATACAGAGGGTGCCAAAAAAGGTATACGCATTTTAAGAAAGAAAAGACTGTATTAAAATTGTAATGCTCAAGCCGGGCTCGGTGGGTCAGCCTGTAATCCCGTGCCTTTGGAAGGCTGAGGTGAGTAGATTGCCTGAGCCCGCGGGTTTGAGACCCGCCTGGGCAGTGAGATCTCATCTCTACAATAAATCAAAAAATCAGCCAGGCGTGGTAGCACGCGCCTGTAGTTCCGGCTACTTGGAAGGCTGAGGCGGAAGGATCACTGGAGCCCAGCGGGCCGAGGCTGCAGTGGCCGGGAGCGGCCACTGCACTCCAGTCTGGGTGACAGAGTGAGACTCCAACTCAAAAAAAAAAAAAAAATATTGTAATGCTCAATATATAATAATAGCAAATGATGAGTACAAGTCACGTTTGACTTCCACAACTACAAGAGGTGCTCAAAGTGGTTACCATCAGTGTCTAGACATTTCTGATTATGGTAAACTAAAAGTAATATATAACATCTCTTAAAATGTATACACATTTTATATATTTTTGGTACCCCCTATATATTTATATATGAGGAGAGACCCAAAAAATGGACCCCAAAATGGCCTCTTGTAGTACAGGCATCCCCCATAGGTAAGTGTTCTGGTAACCCATCAGCATCAGTGTACCAGCTAGCATTGTTGTGAGAAGCTTCATTAGGCGTCAGTGAATTTTTTTCTTTTTTTGGAGTTCTTTCAACATATTTGTCCATTTCATGATGGGTGACTTACACAAAACAACCTGTTCACACTGCACTGAGTGTTCAGCAGTTTTTGACCAAAAACAGCATGATCCCCGTGCCCCCACCCTCCTTATTCACCCAATCTCACCCCGAATGACTTTTTTTTGTTTCCCCAGATGAAAAACGTCCTCAAAGGGAAACATTTGCTGATGTGGAAGAGGTGAAACAAAAAATGGCAGAAGCACCAAAAAGCATCAAAATTGACATGTTCAAAATCTGTGTTGAGCAGTGGAAAAAGTGTCTCGATAGGTGTATTGCATCAAACAGAGAGAACTTTGAAGGTGACTGAAGTTTAAACATGCAAGAATAAATACACAAGTTTTTATAAATAAATTCCTGGTTTTTCGGGTTCCCCCCTCATTTGCACATATTTTTTAAGGCCTTTAAAAATGTGTGTGTGTGTGTGTGTGTGTGTGTGTGTGTGTGTGTGTGTGTGTGTGTGTGTGTGTTAAAGACTTCCTACTTTTTCCTTTTGGATCTTGCTTCTGGGAATTTTTTTCAGTTGACTGAAGCCCCTTTCAAAAATTATATATTTGGCCCTTTTATTCATTTCCTTTTCTCTTGGTATAATTTTGCTGAGAAAAGTGTAAAATCGTATTGGCTTTTTAGAAAGCGTAAAGTCTTTCACGTTGGCTCCTCTCAGAATTGTTCCTCCTTCCTTTCATTTCTCCTTCTTCTTGCTGTCTTCAATATCACATAAAGAAATCTAGAGGAGACTTCTGGCGTCCTGAAACCCCTTGAGAAACATAGTTAAAGGCACCACAACCCCCTTTTGGGGGTCTTCTGTCTTCCTCATGGAATCTCAAGAGTTGTGGGCAGGTCCCTTTCAGATCTAAAGCTCTGCTCTCTTGAATTGAGTTACCTGATTTATTTGGCATTTGGGGTACCAGGGATCACTTTGTACTGTGCGAGACAACTTGACCTCTGTGTGTGCAATGGCTGGCAAGTCACTGGCAAGAGCTTAGTTTTGGAGGTGGCTAATAGTGGTTGCAATGAGTGATTATTAATGTAGGAGGTTACTCATTTCTTTGTGCATTTAGATAAGAAAGACATGGTTTAGACCATGGAGGCTGTGGAAATACTCCCAACCAAGTTATAAGACTCCCACAGGCGATGGGCTGATCACAGAGTAGGCTGATTGGCATTAGGTCACCTACCAGCCTCAGGGGAATGTCTTTCACAGTGCATTGTGGAAATGTTGCATGGCCTGGTTCCACAGCATTTCCTTCTTTTCAGGGACCCAGGATTCCACGTAAAAATAAGATCTTTGTATTTGGGAGACCTAGGTATTCTGCCTTTCTGCTGTGCCTGCTTTTCACATATTTAAATTTTAGGCCCTGAAAACTGCAAATGTTCCATTGGTGCTAATCATTAATAGGCTTTGCCCTGACCTCAATGATTCAGTTAGAAAATAGAGACTAAATTCAAAGCTACCCAAACAAATAAAATTGGTCTCCTTATAAAATTCTATGGGAAATTTCTATGATTTTGTGTTACCTTGGCATCCATTTTTAATCTTCCTCTGATTATCACAACTAAACTCCTTCTTTAAAAAACTTAAATTCTTTCTGTGCTTTGAGATACAAATGTGCATTTTCTCCAAAACTCACTAAGGTCCTCAGCCATGTAGAATAGATAAACTTTTAGCCTATTTCATTTACAGAAACATAGTTATTTTAAACTAGTGAATTTTACCTGTCTCATGGCTATAATTTTGAAATCCAAGCTATAAGATCTTTATCTATGTTTTTCTGTATTTCCATGTATACATGTCTGTTTGTATATCATCTACATGTTACCAAATTGGCTTATAAATGAACACTCATAAATTAAGTAGATAAACCCAAATGCTTTTTAAGTTCACGTGACTTTAATAATCTTTGGTAAATAAACTGGTTTTTAAACTGTTGATAAGAAAAGTAATTGTTACTCATGAGGAATTGGAAAAATAAATAATAACATCTTCAGAATTTAATTCAGACATTTTTGCCTGGGTCTATTGGTCAGACTGACTTATACTGTCTCTAATAGATGTTTTAAGGTTATAAAACTGTTGCTTCTGTGATATTTTTGAAACCTGACTGATATACCTGTGAATTTATGACTTAGCTTTGGACCATTAGATTTTGGTGTCTAGACAAGTGGTCACAATGAGGCTTGGGGACATTTGTGTATCTACAATGCCTAGGACCCAACCTCTCTGATCCAGCTGTGCTTCTTGGCCATGCTACAAGGGGTTGGATTCTCCAGGTATTGTCTTCACAGCTCTGTCCTATGTCCTGGGCTCTGTACCTGATACTCAATAATTAAAATTGCTTACTTCCTAGGTTTGCCACTGAAATTGTAGTTAATATAAATAGTTAAAACTACCAGATATAAGAGGAACACTTCTGTATAGAGTGTAGAAGAAAAGTAGGATGTATTTTTAGTGAGTAATTTTATAAGAAGGGCATGAAAATGTCCTTCAAGGACATTGAGAATACCTGAAACTGGATTTTTGTGAAAGAAAAAGTGATTTTGTTATTTAAGGGTTGTTTTAGGTGGAAGGAATGAAAAGAATAATAAAACTGAATGAACATAAAAAGCTGAGGAAAGAAAGATAATGGGAAAATTGTAAGAGGTTATAAAAGGTTTACAGAAATCTTGTGTAGTCAAAGCTGAGACTGGATGGATCTGCTTAGAAATCTTTGTTAAAATTTATCTCAGAGCCGGGCTCGGTGGCTCAGCCTGTAATCCCACGCCTTTGGGAGGCTGAGGTGAGTGGATTGCCTGAGCCCGCGGGTTCGAGACCCACCTGGGCAGCGAGACCTCATCTCTACAATAAATGAAAAAATCAGCCGGGCATGGTAGCGCATGCCTGTAATTCTAGCTACTTGGAAGGCTGAGGCGGAAGGATCGCCGGAGCCCGGCAAGTCGAGGCTGCGGTGGCCGGGAGCAGCCACTGCACTCCAGTCTGGGCGACCGAGTGAGACTCCAACTCAAAAAAAAAAAAAAAAAAAAAAATTTATCTCAGTATTAATAATATACGATGCAAAGGTAGAATTTGTTTTTCTCATTTGAACAAAATTTTATACAGTATTACTAAGAGAAAGTAAGAGATTTTGTTTACTCTTTAGATAAACTGCAACAACAAAAAAAAGACAAGACGGGGCGGGGGGGAGACAGATTCTATTAGTTTCACATTGTCTTTATTAGGTCTTTTGATTGTTTGGAAAACTGAGTCTCCTCTTTATCAAAGAGTAAATGTTTTTGCTTTTTGAAATCTTCGAATTATCACTTTGGCTAAATCAATGGTCATTACTTTACAGTGACTTGTGATCTTACTTTGATCAAGTGTTTTGTTTTGTTTTGTTTTGTTTTGTTTTATGAGTCAGGGTCTCTGCTGCCCATGCTGGTGTGCAGTGTCACAATCAGGCTCACTGCATCCTCAACCTCCTGGGCTCAGGTAATCCTTCTGCCTCAGCCTCTTGAGTAGCTGGGACTACAGGCATGTGTTACCATGCTTGGCCAATTATTAATATTATTATTTTTTTGTAAACACAAGGTCTTACTATGTTGCCCAGGCTGGTCTAGAACTCCTGAGCTCAACCAATCCTCCTTTCTCAGCCTCCCAAAGTTCTGGGATTACAGGTATGAGCCACTGTGTCCAGCCCCACAATCAACGGTTTAAACTTTTCTTATTGTAATACCAAGTGCTTCAAACCTTTAAAATTTGACAAAATTCCCAAAATCAAAATTCAGATTCTGAAATTAAGACTTTTTGACCTCAACTTAAATTTTGGACATTCCAGAAAGAACCCTTGGAAAACCAAGAAAGACATATTAGCCTTATTTGGTATGTAAAAATCATATGGGAAGCATTGTCATATAAGAAATAGTGTTTAACTTTCTTTGAGTTGTATAAACGTGTTATTAATATGTGTTCCAAAATGGAGTGAGAGTCCTAAAATTCTGATAGCTTTAGTATATGTTCTCATCCATAAATATGATTGCTATGTTACACTGCCGTATGCCACAGCACAGGGGAGACCTCAGGCCTCCGTCACAGCAGGCAAGGAGAAGGAAATTCTTTACTGAAGCAGTTCTCAACCCTGGCTGGGTGTCTTAGTTCATTTTCTGTTGAGTATAATAGCATACCTGAAAATGGGGACTTTATAAAGAAAAGGAGTTTATTTCTTACAGTCATGGACTCCAAGGCCAAGGGGCCTCACCTGGTGAGGGGCTCCTTGCTCCTTGGGGTCCTGAGGCACCCAAGGCGTCACATAGCTGGGAACTGCTCGTGCTAATTCACCAGCTCAGGTCTCTCTTCTCTTCTTATAAAACTAGTGGTTCCACTCCCATGATAACCCATCAATTCACTCATTCGTGAATGAACTAATCCATTCATGAGGGCAGAACCCTCATCTCATGATCCAGCTGCCTTTTTTTGTTTGTTTGTTACGTTGAATGTATTGCAATAGTCAGAGAGATTTTGATTAGTTGGCATCACACAACTTTGGCAAACCTGAGAGCATTCTTTGATATGAAAAGAATGGTTTGACCTTCTCTCTCCCTGAAAATACCTAGTAGTAATCACCTTCTTCTAGTAGTCTCTAGGTGCTCACAGTCCTGCAGCCAGGGCCTTGCCCCAGCCCTCCCCGAGGACACTGGGCCTCACTCTGAAGTCTGCAATACTGCCTGCCCCGTCTTCTGACACCGGAGAGGAAGCACAATGGTGAATAATTGTGGAAGAGGGCAGAGCCAAGACTGTGCTGAGAGGCAGATGTTTGGGGGAAGCAGAGGTGACTGAAAAATGAATTTTCTGACTGAGTAATTGATGAGAGGAAATGGGATAATGCTAAGCAGAGGGACAGAGAGTAAAGAGTAAACATCCGTAAGCAGGAAGAGAAGAGTTGAGTATTTAAGAGGCAGGAAAAGGATGCATGTTTACAACTTACAATGGGCACTGTCCCTCTATAGTGCATCCAGACACGGCTCCCACAGTGCAGCCAGGCTATCAAAGCAATCTAATAGAATCTCCTTCCAGTCTTTCACAGTACCTCAGTGACATTATGCCGTGGTGAGGTTTCAGCCAAGATATGCTAAGTGATACTCTAAAAGCAAACCACAAGGCTTAAAACAAGAGTTTACCTTGTTATAACGAGTTCATGTCCCATCACCATCTCAGTTACCTCTTAAAGGCCCCACCTCTCAATACTGCCTCACTGGGAATCAAGTATCTAATGCATGAAATTTGGGGGACACATTCAAACCATGCACTTGGTATCAAAATTATGTGGAGAACTTTCTAAAAATGCAATTTCCCTAGAGTTTCTAATTAAGTCACCTGGGCTTAAGGCATGAGTCTCTCTGGTTTAACTCATATACAGAGGTCCTTCCTATTAGTGTGTGTTTAGAAATCTGACAGATGGGCGGGCATGGTGGCTCAGGACTTTTGAGAGGTCAAGGGAGGAGGATTGCTTAGAGGCCAGGAGTTTGTGTGTACACCTAGTGGTGTACACCTATTTTGTCTCAGCTACTCAGGAGCCTGGGATGGGAGGATCACTTGAGACCAGAAGTTTGAGGCTACAGTGAACTATGATCATGCCACTGCACTCCAGCCTGGGTGGCAGACCAGGTCCCTGTCTCAAATATAAACAGATAAATAGGCCAAGCACTGTGGCTCACATCTGTAATCCCAGTACTTCGGGAGGCCAAAGTGAGAGGATTGCTTGAGACTAGAAGTTCAAGACCAGCCTGGGTAAGATAGCAAGACCTCATCTCTACAATAATAAAAGTAAAAAAACTAGCCAGGCATGGTGGCACATGCCTGTAGTCCCAGCTACTTGGGGGCTGAGGCAAAAGGATCACCTGAACCCAGGAGTTCAAGGCTGCAGTGAGCTGTGATCCTGATGCTGCATTCCAGCCTGAGCAACAGAGTGAGAACATGACCCAAAAAAAAAAGGAAAAATAAACAAATAAAGAAATGTAATAGTAGTAATTTCTTATTTAAAAAATAAAAGCCTGACAGACTAACCCTGACAACACTCCTTGCTGCTGAGTGTGTTTGGGCATACTGCCCCAGAACTAGTGGGTTGACAACTCCAAGTCCATTTAATGTTCATGAATAGGTGACTCCATGAATTCTTCGCTTTTGCTTCTCTGCCTCAGAGACGCCCATAGCTGCAACCTTTTGTGGCAAGTTCCAAAGATAAATAAAAAGCCCTGTCTCAGTTCCTGTCCTTCCTGCATTCCTTGTAAGGTACCTGGTTTCTGGAATCTTTTTTTTTTTTTTTTGAGTTGGAGTCTCACTGTCACCCAGGCTGGAGTGCAGTGGCACGTTCATGGCCTCTCCACATCGACTTGCTGGACTCCAGCAATCCTTCTGCCAGCCTTCCAACTAGCTAGAACTACAGGTGCGTGCTACCACATCTGGCTAATTTTTGTTTTTTTATTGCAGAGATGAGGTCTCGCCAAGTTGCCTGGGCTGCTCACCTTGGCCTCCCAAAGTGCTGGGATTACAGGCTGAGCCACCGACCCGGCTGAATCTTTTAACCTCTAAAAGGTACTTCAGTGCTTGTCAGACAGGCTCACAATAGGACCCCAGGCACTACTGCACTCTAGGGGTTCCCATTTCATAGGTGAAGCAGAATAGGGTCTTCATCAATCCATATGTGACAGTCAAGGAGACTTCACCCTCCCATGAAAGTTACCAGTTCCTTTTTTAAATTAGTAAGTATTCTAGACCTCAGCAGTAAAATGGAGAGAGAATACAAAGAGATCATTCCTCCCCAAAATTAACAACAACAAAGGGAGTGGTTTAAAAACAACAAAACAACGCAATAGCGATGAAAAGGTATGTATGGGAAGAGGTGTGAGGGTGTGATTTCACTTATGTCATAGTCTAAAAATTCCCATCAACAGTAGGAGGGCAGGAGATTATCTCTGTCCTCTTGGCTGAGCAGGGTTCTAGAAGCTCCTAACTCATCCCAGTTCACACTCCCAGAAACATACAAGGGGAAGAGAGGTGGGTGAAAAAAAAGTCCCTTAAGAATACCCCTGGCTGGGTGCAGTGGCTCAAGCCTATAATCCCAGCACTTTGGGAGGCGAAGACGAGAGGATTGCCTGAGCCCGTAGGTTCTAGACCAATCTGGACAAAATAGTGAGACCTTGTCTCTACAATAAATTTTTTTAGCCAGGCATGGTGACGTGTGCTTGTGGTTCTGGCTACTTGGAGGGCTGAGGGGGAAGGATCGTCGGAACCCAGCAGGTTGACGCTGGGGTGGCTGTGAGCTTGCCACTGCACTTCAGCCTGGACGACAGAGTGAAACTCCAACTCAAAAAAAAAAATCACCCTAAGGTAGGACATGGTGGCTCATGCCTTAATCCCAACACTGTGGGAGGTCGAGACGGGAGGACTGCTTGAGCCCAGGAGTACTAGACCAGCCTAGGCAACACAGTGCGACCTTGTCTCTACAAAAAATAAGCCAGAGTGGTGGCATGTCTCAGCTACTCAGGAGGCTGAGGCAGAAGGATTGCCTGAGCCCAGGGGGTTGAGGATGCAGTGAGCTGTGCTCATGCCACTGCACTCCAGCTTGGGTGACAGAGAGACCCCAACTCAAAAAAAAGGTCCTTAACGTCCCCAACAAGAAGAAAGAAGTAGGTTAAACAGATATATAGGAGCCCTCAAGGAGACATTACCTTCTGCGTACCATTTTATCTGATCCTGGCTACGAGGAAAGCTGGAGGAGGCAGAGCAATTAGAACCAGCCACCTGTGAGGCAGCAGGAACTAGGGACTTGAAAAACTAGAAGACAAAAGGGAAAACAATAGGACAAGATTTTATGAGGGAGGAGGGACTCAAAGGAAGAACCAGAGGGAGAGTTTGGTCAGTTTCATCTGTTTGTCTTCCTTCATTGTCCTCTAACTTTCAGCATCAAACATGATGTTAAGTGCTGCTTTGAGATACAGAAATTAAAAATCATTATATATATTTTAAAGATGGCGTCTCCCTATGTTGCCAAGGTTGGTCTTGAACCCCTAGGCTCAAGCAATTCTCCTGATGCTACCTCCCAAAGTGCTGGGATTACAACAGGTGTGAGCCACCATGCCTGTCCTAAAATCATACTTTTAAAAAAGTCACATGAACTCTTCTATTCAAGTTTTTTTGTTTTAATCAGAAATAGATGTTGAAAGTAGTCACTTTTTTGGGGGGGCATCTACAGAGCTAATCATATGATTTTTCCTCCTCAACTAATGAATACGAGTTGCATTCATAGATTTCTTAATATTTTTTCATTTTGTTTATTTTATTTTTAAAAAATTACTTTTCCTACTGGCTCACACCACTATGCCTGGCTAATTTTTTTATTTTTTGTAGAGATGAGGTTTCACTATGTTGCCCAGGCTAGTCTCAAACTCCTGGGCTCAAGCAATCCTCTCTCCTCGGCTTCCCAAAGTGCTGAGATTACAGGTGTGAGCCACCGCGCCTGGTCGCATTTTGGTTTTGCATTCCTGAAATGAACCTCACTTAGTTGATCTAGATTATTTCTCAATTGTACCGCTAACTTATATTTATGAACATTTTATTCAGGATTGTGGCCTCCATATTACAAAGCTACATTGATCCATAATTCTTCCCCCCTCCCAGCACCTGGTCCATTGCTCTGGGGCTGTGGTGATGAGGAAGTCTAACTATGTCCTAGTTTATCTCAGAAGACAATAAGAAGAGCCCCAAACTGTGACCAAGATGTCAACTGCAGGCAGGCCCCTTGTTTGTATAGCTACTCACACTGCCTCAATTTTGCCCTGAGTTTGTGCCATCACAGAGTTGGTACGCGTGTGTGCGCACACACATGCTCTCATATTTTGTGAGTTGTGAGCATGTGGAGTCCTAGCGAGGCCTTTATCACACAGCGAAGCTGCCCCCAGTTCCCCACCCCCAAACCTCCATCTCCTACAAAACAGAACATGGAATTACAAAATTTTCTCCTCTCTAATGCACGGTAGTTTTCCAGTTTTCTCAAACCGGGGGCCAGTTAATGCCCAGGCTCTAGGGAATCAGCTTTTACCCAAAGCACATGAGTATATTTTCCCAACAGAAACAGTGCTTTTTTTTTCTCAGAAGTATTCTTGTTCTAGCTATGAGGAAATTACAAATTTTCTACCATATAGTAGCTACAGATTAAATAAATGTGTGCATTTTCAATGATTTTTTAAAAAGGAGACATTGTATTTGAGTATCTTTATCTATGGAAGTTATTTTATTATTATTATTATTGTTATTATTATTTTGAGTCAAAGTCTCTGTCACCCAGGCTGGAGTGCAGTGACATGATGGCCCACTGCAGCCTCGACCTCCTGGGCTCAGGCAATCCTTCTGCCTTAGCCTACTAAGTAGATGGGACTATAGGTGAACGCCACCATGCCCGGGTATTTTTTTTTATTTTTTGTAGAGATGAAGTCTTACTATGTTGCCCTGGCTGGTTTTGAACTCCTGGGCTAAAGCAAACCTCCCGCCTCAGCCTCCCAAAGTGCTGGAATTTAGGTGTGAGCTATTGCACCTGGCTGGGTACAGAAGTTACTGTATTCAGTATTGTCAGCCCTTTACTTAACAATAAAAACTATAAATAAAATAGAAAACACATACTCTATTACTTCATGTGTGGTAGAAGAGTTTGCAATCTGCAGTCTTGTGAATAAACATCACCAAATAACATCAAATTAATGGAACCAAAGGTAAACTGAATCACTAAAATCACAGTATGGGTCTGCAAAGGCCAGATCTCAGAAGTTGGCAGCTGTATGCGTCAGGAGTTGTGTTCCCTTGGGAGTAGCAGCCACCTTGAGACAGTGCCTTAAACACCACACTGTGTCCTCTCCCAGAAAAGCCCAGACACAGGCAGACCTTTCGGGACAGTATGGTGGTTCCACCTAGGAGCTAGGCTCGAGTCCTTACGGGTGTGTTCCTGTCTCTCCATCCTCAGGGTATGACCCATGATCAAGGTCGCCTCATGGTTTCAGCACTGCTTGGATTCCCAGACATCATGTCTGCAAGCCAGGGAGCAGGAAGAACAAAAACAAGGCTCCCCTGAACTGAGTTGACTCCTACTAAGGGACTCCCATTGACAGTTTTTTTAGCCAGAGCTTAGTCACTTGGCCCCACCTACAAGCAAATGGGACATTGGGAAATGCAGTCTTCAATCTAGGATACACTATGCCCAGCTAAAAATAGGGGTGTATGAGGGTGTCTGTTACTAGGAAGAAAGAAAATGACATTGGGTGAACCAATGGTAGTTTCTGTCACAATAACTAAACCAGAGTCGATGTGGCATGTAAAAACAAGGTCTTCCAAAGGACTTTTCCTCCACTAAAAAGAAGAAAAATCATACATAAATAAAAACAATCTTGGCTGAGCTCGGTGGCTCAGCCTGTAATCCCAGCACTTTGGGAGGCTGAGGCAAGTGGATTGCCTGAGCCTGCGGGTTCAAGACCAGCCCGGGTAACTTGGTGAGACCGCATCTCTACAATAAATCAAAAATTATCCAGGCATGGTGGTGCACCTGTAGTTCCAGCTACTTGGAAGGCTGAAGCAGAAGGATCACCAGAACCCAGCAGGCAACGCTGGGGTGGCCGTGAGTGTGCCACTGCACTCCAGGCTGGGCGACAGAGACTCCAACTCAAAAAAAAAAACAAACAAAAATAAAAACAAAAACAAAAAAACACCAAAAAAAACACAATGTTTTACATGATGAAAGATTTCAAACAGAAACCATGATGCTTGCATCTAAAACTCAGGGGGGAAAATTTGTTTCAAAATGTAAAAGATATAAACATTCCACACGTTCGGTCCCTCATTCCCAATGTAGGCAGTGCAGTCACATTGGGTTATAACCTTCCCATGCCCGAGCTTCGCTTGCTGACTTGTGGATGCGCTCTTAACCATATAGTGTTATTTTATGTGTGTAAAATTTACACAAATGATGTCATAACGCTTTAGATCATTTTACAGTTTTTCCTTTTTGGGAGACATTGTCAACACTGATCCTTTTGATACACGTAGATATAACTCGTGAATTTGACCCATGGAACAGCCTTCTTTTGTATAAATAAGCCACAACAATGACTCCTTTACTGAAAGAGGCTTAGGTTGCTTCCAGAATTTTCCATTATAAACATGGTGCGATAAACAACATCCTTGTACCTGACTCCTTACATGTGCCTTTCTCTGGGATTTATACCTCAGAGTAGGATTGCTGGGTGATAACATCTGTGCCTCTTCAACACTGGTAGGTATAAATTCCTTTCTGGGGTGGTGGTAGCAATCTACATTCCAACCAGCAGTACAAGAGTTCCCATTCCTTCGTATCCTCCCAACACTAGGCAGTATTAAAGGCTGTTGTCCATCTGCTGGATATGAAATGTTAATTATTGTTTTAATCTTCTTTTCCCAAATACAACTAGGTTTCTTCCTATGCTTATCATTCATTTATGTTTTCCCTTTTGTAAACATTCAGTTTTCACCCATTCTGCGTTAGATTATTGTATTCTTCCTTATTCATTTACATTAGTTCTTGCTATACTTTAGATACCAAATCTCTGCCAGTTTTATGTGATGAAAATATCTTCTCCTAGTTTGTGGCTTGTCTTTTACCATTGTTATGGTGGTATTTGTCATACAGAAGTTATCTTTTTTGAACACATACTCAATCTCTACCTGACTTTTCTCTACTGTTTGAGCTTTCTCTGAATTTTTGAACAAGTCCTAATCCTGATATAGACGTTCTTCTAATTTTCTTCCAAAGTTTGATTGATTTTTAATTTTTTCACATGCATAAGCCATTGTCCAGTACCCCTTACTGAAAAGTCTATTCTTTTCCTCACTGGTTTGTTATTAATATACTAATTTGATTTATTATATTAATTAATATATAGTGTATACAATAAATAATATAATGTATTCTATTTATATTACTATATTAATACATTAATTTGAAATTCATATATTAAATAAAGGGTGTTTATAGCTCCTTTTTGTTTCATTAATATATCTATCTCTGCATCCATTCCACATGATTTGTTTTTTTTTTTTTTTTTTTGAGTCGAAGTCTCACTCTGTCGCCCAGGCTGGAGTGCAGTGGCACACTCACTGCCACCCCAGCCTTGACTGGCTAGGCTCCAGTGATCCTTCCGCTTCAGCCTTCCAAGCAGCTAGAACCACAGGCATGTGCCACCATGCCTGGTTAATTTTTCTTGATTTATTGTAGAGATAAGGTCTTGCCAAGTTGCCTGAGCTGGTCCCGGACCCATGGGCTCAGGCAATCCACTCGCCTTGGCCTCCCAAAGTGTTGGGATTACAGGCTGAGCCACCAAGCCTAGGCTTTTTTAATTTTTATCTTTTAAAGAGTGCTTTATTGGTGATAGTTTTCTTTCTTTTCTTTCTTTTTTTTCTTTTTTTTTTTGAGTTGGAGTCTCACTCTGTCACTCAGGCTGGAGTGCAGTGACACTCTCCCGGCCACCCCAGTGTTGACCTGCTGGGCTCCAGTGATCCTTCCACCTCAGCCTTCCAAGTAGTCAGAAGTGCAGGCATGCTACCATGCCCGGCTAATTTTTTTATTTATTGTAGAGATGAGGTCTCGCCAAGTTGCCCAGGGTGTTCTCGAACCTGTGGACTCAGGCAATTCCCTCACCTCGACCTCCCTAAGTGCTGGGATTACAGGCTTGAGCCACTGTGCCCGGCTCATGTGATTTTAATTACAACAGTGTTAGATAAAGGCTTGATACAGTGGAAGGCAAGTCTCCCTCCTAATTCTTCTTCTTCAGTCATTTAGACTATTTTTTACTATATTAGTGTCCTACTGCTGTTACTACAAATTACTACAAACTTAGCGGCTGCAAGAAACACAGATTTATTCTCTTATAGTTCTGGAGGCCTGAAGTCTAAATGATCGTGTCGGCTGGGCTGTATTCCTTATGGAGGCTCTTGGGAAGAATCTATTTCCTTGCTTTCCCAACTTCTGGAGGAAAGCTGCCTACAGCCCTTGGCTTATGGTCGCTCCCCATTCTTCAAGGCCAAGTGTGGCATCTTCCAATCTCTCTCTGCTTCTGTAGCCACATAGCCTCTTCCTCACTCTGACCACCGTGTGGTTGGGTGTACCCTGATAATCCAAGATAATTTCCCCACCTCAAGACCCTTACTCACATCTACAAAGTCTCTTTGGCTATTGTAACACATTCACAGATTCCAGGCATTAAGAGGTGGACATTTTGGGGAGAGCCATTGTTCAGTCTCCACAGTGGCCTTCCAGAATTCACTCTAAGTTTGCCAGGTTCTATGGAGATGAAGCCTTGTTAGGATGCTGACTGGAAAAGCATAGACTGTATAGATTAGTTTGAAAATTGGCATTTTTAGAATACTGAGCTTTTCCATTAGAACACAATTTATCCCTTTATTTAAGCCTTATTTTATGTCCTTTCATAAAAAGTTTTCAATAATTTTTGCATAATTGTACAGACTTTAGTATATTTTTTGCTATTGTGAATGAGTTTTATTATTTTCTTATTTATTATATTATTTTATTTTATTATTACACTTTCTACTTGTTTTTTGTAGGTATATAAGGATGCCATTAAATTTCAATTTACATATTTACAGTATACTTAGCAACCTAACTGAATTTTCTTTTTCTTTTTAAAATTTTGTCTGTGGATTATCTTTAATTTTGTAAATAGATGTTTTTATCTGTATAAAATGACAACTTTGTTTTTTCCTTTTCTTTGTTTTTCTTGTCTTATTACACCAGCTAGGTACTTCATTACAATACTGACTAATGCTTCTAACATTTTTTTCTGAGTTGGGGTCTCACTCTATTGCCCAGGCTGGAGTGCAGTGGCATGATCATGACTCACTGCAGCCTCAACCTCCTGGGCTCAGGCAATCCTTCCCACCTCTGACTTCAAAGTAGCTAAGACTATAGGGGCACACCGCCACACCCAGTTCAGCTAATTTTTTGATTTTTGTGTAGAGATGAGGTCTCATTATGTTGCCTAGGCTGATCTCAAACTCCTGGGCTCATGCGATCCTCCTGCCTCGGCCTCCCAAAGTGCTGGAATTACAGGCATGAGCCACAATATTTTTCATACATAGCTGAGTTTAGTTTACTAATATTTTATTTAGATCTTTTGTATATTCATTTCTCAATTAGATTAGACTATACATCTTATGGTTCTGAACTGTTACTTTTAATATAAATGTTATACTAATCTCATAAAATAAATTAGAAAGATTTGTCTTTTCCTATTCTAATATTTTTTCCTGAGATAGGACTCTGTACCTTGAAATTTGATAGTACTTGCCTATGAAGTTGAATCACCCTGGTGGTGGTGGTGGTGTTGTTTTTAGAGACAGGGTCTCTATCTATCGCCCAATCTGGAGTGCGGTGGCGTAATCATAGCTCACTGTAACATCACACTTCTGGGCTCAAGAGATCGTCCCATTTTTACTTATTTATTTTTTGAGTTGGAGTCTTACTCAGTTGCCCAGGCTGGAATGCAGTGGCACACTCACGGTCACCCCCATGTCAACCTGCTCTGTTATTTTTTATAATTAACTTTTGTAAGTGGTTATACTATTCAGGTTTTCTTTTTCTCCTTGAGTCAGCTTGGAAATTTATAATCTTCTAGAAAAATGGCCCAACTCATCATACGTTTCAACACTAATTGGCACAAAGTTGCTGTCAGCGATGGGGCTGAGACGGACTTAGCACATGGAAGGCTTAGCAAGGATGCTCTTGGGACCAGGGCCCTGGGAAGGAAAGGGAAGAAACCAAGACTGGGTAGAGGAAGAAAGTGTGCTGCTGTGCAAGCGATAGCCTCATCTGACCCCACAGGGAGCTCAGCGGCTAGACTGACCCCTCAGTACGGTCCTGAGTGGGGCCACCCAGGGCAGTGGCTGGATAGGGCCAATGTGTCAGGTGAGGTGACCCTCTTGGCTGAGGCAAGCCTGGAGGGCAGGATCTGTATGGAAGGCGAGGGTCTATCACAGCATTCCCCACAGGCCACCCCTGGAGTTGCCCAGAGTCACAAGCATTAAGGGAGTAACTCCGAGACTCTGGGGGCCTGCTCTGGGGAAAATTTAGGAGGGTTAGCGAGACAGACCACAGCCCCTCCTACGGCAGCTGGCCTTGGGCTGCAGTGGATACTCATGGCCTTCCCTGCACTATCTGTTCTGGCTCCTTATTCCCTGGCTGGCACACCTGTCCTTCCCTGGCTGGGGTTGCTGCACTTGCCTGGTTACCTTAAGAGGTGCCCAAACGGATCACCTGGGTGCAACTATTCTTCCAGTGTGGGGCAGAAGCCCTTCCTCTTGGTGATCCTGGCCAATTCATGCTGCCAGGGGGGTGACTCCTCTTCCTGCTGCGAGGTCCCATGACACAAGGAGTCTTGAGTGCCCTGGTGTCCCTTCCCCTGGCAGAAAACCGGGACCTTTAGGCCTCAGAGCCCAGACTTGTAGAGATGAGAAACAACAGTTCCCTCCCCAGCCAGCCCCTGTGAATGACACAAGCAGGGCCTCTTGGCCCCCAGGCCCATGTATTCTTCCTACTGAATACACAACATCATGGAAAGGTCTTTAGGTGTGGCTTGTGTCCTGGAGGATGGCACCTTGTCCACTTATATTGTGGCCCAGGCTGGGTGCGGTGGCTCATGCCTGTAATCTCAGCACTTTGAGAGGCCCAGGCAGGAGGTTCACTTGAGACCAGGAATTCAAGACCAGCCTGGGCAACATACTGAGACCTTGTCTCTACAAAAAATAAAAATAGGGCTAGGCACGGTAACTCACGCCTATAATCCTAGTACTTTAGGAGACCGAGGTGAGAGGATTACCTGAGCTCACGGGTTCAAGACCAGCCTGAGCAACATGGTAAGACCTCATCACTACAGTAAATCAAAAAATTAGCCGGGCATGGTATCACATGCCTGTAGTTCCAGCTACTTGGAAGGCTGAGGCAGAAGGATCGCCTGACCCCAGCAGGCTGAGGCTGTGGTGGCCATGAGCATATCACTGCCCTTCAGCCTGGGTGATAGAGTGAGACTCCAACTCAAAAATAAAAATAAAAAAAAGAAGAAAATTAGCCAGGCGTGGTGGCTGTGCCTGTAGTCCCAGCTACTCAAGATACTCAGGAGGCTGAGGCAGAAGGATCATGTGAGCCAGGAGGTAGAGGTTATGGTGAGCCGTGATTGTGCCACTGCACTCCAGTCTGGGCAACAGAGTGAGACCATGACTCAGAAAAAAAAAAAGTTCCTCAAATATGTTCTTCTGCTAATTTTTTTTCTCACATTCAAGTTTCATTTGGAACTGATCTGGGTATGTTCTGAGGTCGAAATTTTATTTCCCCCCCCATGTTAACAACCAACTGCCCTGTACAATGTATGAAGCTGTTGCTTTCCTCACTGATCTGAAAGCCACCTCCGAGCCCTGCCCAAGCAGGGGCTTGCCTTTGTGTGTGTCTGGGGGGTCTCTGTGAGCTCACTGACCCCGGAGCCCTCCAGGCCTACCTCGGGGAAGCTTTCTTCCAGAGATGTCTCTGCTGCAGTGCTGAGCAATGCTCCTCTCAACCCCAGACCTAAATCCAACTTACGAAGGGCAAGGGTTGCAATGACCGTACTGCTGCAGACCTCCCCATCCCCGGGCAGCCCACCCCTTCAGGATGTCCCCTGCCCCATTGGGATGGCCTTTTAATTCATCCCCATTGGGATGGCCCTTGGAGTGTGGGGGGTGGACCTTTCCAGGGTCTGCTGAATTGTGGTAGAGAGTCTCTGAGAGCACCCAGTAAAGGTCAAAAGTAAAGTTCAGACCGTTTCCTATAAACTTATATACAGGGGGTGCCAAAAACATGTATACACATTTCAAGTATGACGTTTGCTCCAAAGATGGTGGCAATCAAATGCATATTAGCGTCACCATCGATAGGCAGGACAAAGAAAATGCCAGAAGCACAGTTGAACAAACGTCATACTACACACTGCTACTGCAATTGAATTCAATTTCGAAAAGTAATACATAGATAACATCGCTTAAAATGTGTATACAGCTGGAAGCGGTGGCTCAAGCCTATAATCCCAACACTTCGGGAGCTGAAGTGAGAGGATTGCCTGAGCCCATGGGTTCGAGAACAGCCTGGGTAACACGGTGAGACCTCATCTCTACAATGAATCAAAAAATTAGCCAGGCGTGGTAGCACGTGCCTGTAGTTCTGGCTACTTGGAAAGATGAGGCAGAAGGATAGCCAGAGCCCAGCAGGTTGACACTTGGTGCTGGGGTGGCCATGAGTAAGCCACTGCACTCCAGCCTAGGCAATGGAGTAGACTCCAACTCAAAAAAAAAAAAAAAGTGTATACATTTTTGGCACCCCCTGTACATACATAAATGTATGTGGGTCTATTTACATCTATCTACATTTTGACAATAAATCACTGGGACCATATTTTGGTATTATTATGAAGTGTTCATTTCTCTGCAAACATGTCTTGGAAGGCGTTCCTTCTTGGCACATGTCATTCTTATGTACTTTTAATGTAATAATATTTAGGCCGGGCTCGATGGCTCAGCCTGTAATCTCAGCACTTTGGGAGGCCGAGGTGAGTGGATTGCCTGAACCCGTAGGTTCAAGACCAGCCCGGGCAACTTGGCGAGACTTCATCTCTACAATAAATAAAAAAATTAGTGGGGCATGGTAGCACGCACCTGTAGTTCCAGCTACTTGGAAGGCTGAGGCAGAAGCTCGCCAGAGCCCAGCAGGTCAACACTTGACGCTGGGGTGGCCATGAGTGTGCCACTGCACTCCAGCCAGGGCGAAGGAGTGAGACTACAACTCAGAATATATATATTTAACACCTGGATGCACCATACATTATTTAGCCTCTTGAGTATCACATTAAGAAACTTGAGAGCTAGATGTGGTGACAAGCACCTGCAGTCCCAGCTGCTCAGGAGGCTAAGGAAGATACCTCACCCTCTCACCAGCAAGAGGATCACTTGAGCCCAGAAGTTTGAGATCAGCCGGGGGCAACATAGTGAGATACTTTTCCCTAAAAAAAAAAAAATTGTTTTTTTGAGTCGGAGTTTCCCCTCTGTTGCCCAAGCTGGAGTGCAGTGGTGCAATCCCAGTTCACTGCAGCCTAGCCCTTCTGGATTTAAGTGATTCTCTTGCCTCAGCCTCCTGAGTAGTTGGAACTACAGGTATGCACCAACATACCTAGCTATTTAAAAACATTTTTTTGTAGAGATGAGGGCTCACTATTTTGCCCAGGCTGGTCTTGAACTCCTGGGCTCAAGTAATCCTCCTGCCTTGGCCTCTCAAAGTGCTGGGATTACAGGCATGAGCCACCAAGTCTAGCCCCCCAAATTTTTAAGTAAAAAAATAAAAGACCTGGGGACCCACAGCATCTTACGATAAGCCTCTAGGGGAAGTGGACAGGATACCCTCTTAAATTTAGGGACAGAAAATCAGAAAATAGATTTCCCAGTGCTTTAAAAACCAGATATAGATATGCTTTGTCATTTGAAGTGACAAATTTGGGGGGGGCAGGCATTTTCAATCTAGAGTCCATGATTTGGGCTACGGAGATGCCTTAAAGTCAGGAATTTGTATGCAAAGGAGAAAGAGAGACAGAGAGACAGACAGAGGGTGGGGAGAGAATGTGTACGTGTGTGCAATTTTCTTTTTGGAGGAATCTTTTCTCAAATAGGGCAAAGCAGCCTGGAATGATCTCACTCTGATCAGAACACCATCCTAGGGCTGGATGTGGTGGCTTTTACCTGTAATCTCAGCACTTTGGGAGGCTGAGGCAGGAGGATTGCTTGAGCCCAGGAGTTCAAGACCAGCCTGGGCAATATAGTGAGACCTCATCTCTACAAAAAATAGAAAAATAATTCGGGCAGGGTGGCACATGCCTGTAGTGCAGGAAGCCTGTGCTGCTCACTCCAGAGGACCCCAGAAGTACACAGACAGCATCCACAAAAATAGTACAGCATCCATGTCTGGAAATTTCCACAGTAACCTGCCACTGTTTTAACTAAGGGTGGTGACTCTTCTTTTATCCACGGATGAAATCTGCAACCCGAAGAGATGACAGCTTGGTCGGAGACCCATGGTTTGTTGAAGTGCTGCCCTCTCAGCTGCCTTTGAAGGTTATCTTCTTAGACTGCTACTGCTGGTCATAAGTAGTTTATAGGTACCTCTCTAGTTAGGTATATGGTTGACAGTTAAAACAAAATTATTAGTTAACTGTAAATGGGAATGAGCGATCTTATTGGGGTGAGGATTACACAACTCAGTGAACTCATCAAAATCATTGAACTGTACACCTAAAATGGGTGAATTTTATGGTCTAAAAGTTATGCCTCAGTAAAGTTTCACAGACACGCCAAGTTAGTTGTAATGCTCTTTATGACCACAGAATGTCAGCAAAGACAGCCATGAAGGATTTTCCACAACCAATTTTCCAGTGAAAATGCCACCAGCCACTATATGAAGCTGCCTCTTCCCTGCAGGAATTCATTTGTTCTGGGGCTCAGATGCTTGAAGGTGCCAAAAGGTAGAGCCAGTTGTCAGGAATATGGAAATGGTCTCAAATATTGGCTTATACAAATCTACAATGATTGAGCCTATTGAATAATTTCAACCAATTGTGTATACAATTAAAAAACCCACGCCACAATAATTTTCATTAAGCAAGCTAGAGATTTATTCCTATCAAAAACATTTAAATTATTTAAAACTTGCCTTAGACTGTTCATATATGTTGGTAAATATGTTTGGTAAACTTTTATTTTTATGACTTATATTTTACATCTAGAAAATGTACGTATTATTTATTTTCCCCCAGCTTTATAAAAGATGTCATTGAAAACACTTTAAAATGTGCGGTTTGTACAATTACAGGTTTTTTCAATCTAATTCTCTTTCTGTTAAGAAAAGAATCAATAAAACTTTCCAAATAACATGGAGAAAACTTCTCAAAGGAGCGTAGTTTCTGCCTTTATTACTTTAGTTCTTTCAAGAACATTCAAAATAATAAACTGGGCTAGGGAATGATAGGTAGCCCTTCTAATGCACATTGAAAATCATAACCATGTCTACAGCCAGGCCACCCAGAATGTGCTTGATCTCATCTGAAAACCACAACCTTTCCTGAGCCAGTAATACTTTGTTAACTTGGTGCACCCTATTAGTTTGAAAAGGGCAGAGGAAACTTGTGCACTGGAAAATGCTGTCAGTCACAGTTTGGGCATATTTATAAATAACTATAAGTAAAACATTTGTCCAAGTAAAGACTTTATGTGTCAAAATCTTAATCTCATGTGCTAAAGTCAAAGCAGATGCTTCCGCCTTCGTCACAAGACTGGTTTCGGTCTAAGGCCTTTTTCTCTTCATTCTGGTTAATATGAAAGGCAACCCTCAGAATGCATTATTAAAAAATATTGCTGTGGAAGACATTCTGAAGAAAACTTTCTTGGATTAACGACTGAGAATCTAGAAGCTGTGCTCACAGGGATAAGAAAAAACAAGGTCCAGTGAAATGTTATGTGAACTCTGAAATTTAAGGGTCTACTATTTCTTCACAGGTATCACCAAATGTCAAGGTCGAAGTAGAGAAAAAGGGTTAAGTGATCTGGCCAAAATGACACAGGGAGTTAGGAGAAATGCTAGGACTGGATGCTGTGTCTTGGGGCTCCCAGCCATGAGGCTTCACGTAAAACACACAACCATTGTTCATTCTACTCTTCATGGCATCTGTAGCTTTGGTTTTTGTTTGTTTCTGTAGTTCTTTTTATCCAGAATGATTAAAAAAAAAAAGATAACCACTTCCTGAGCCACTTTCAAATAAAAGTCATGTAATCTCAGCAACTCAGGAGGTCAAGGCTGGGGGATCACTTGAACCCAAGAGTTCGAGGCTGCAGTGATTGTGCCACTGGGCAACAGAGAGAGATCCATCTCTAAAAAAAAAAAGTTAAAAATAAGTCATAAAACAGAGACATTTGGGATACTAAATGCTCTAGAAGTATTCAAGTAATTATAGTGAAAATTCCTAAAAGCTGGCACAGTGAATCGTACCGTGTTTTGGTGGGTGAAGTCTATGCCAGCTATGGAAGGCTTCCCATAGATTTTCTGCAGTCTCCATAGCCACCCAATGGTCTCTCGATCGTTACACTGGGTACTCCCTGTTACTAAACACGCTGGTCTGCCTGCTCCCCCGCCCTTCCCAAACTGCTGCGATCCTTTTAGTATTTCTGGAGTAACAGCAGCCCAGTACCTAAGGATGTAAGCCATGCTACTTGACTCAGAAGACTAATGGATTAGGCATGTTACATCCTTGATAAAGTAGATTTATCTTCTCCCCTTCAAGGTCTAAACTCCAACAAAATCTAGCTGGGTTACACCACTTCAGACATTTCGGTAAAAGGATAAGTGAAATCGTGTAAATAACACAGACCTATACATGCCAGGAAAAAAAAAATCACACTGCCTAAAAGCTGCAGCCTTCATAGCATCAAATCTGTGTTAACACTGGCTAAAGAAAAGGTTAAAAAAAAAAAATTCTGGCTGACCAAAGAAGTGTGCACATATGTGTATTTATTTTTAAACAAATTAATGTTGAGATGGGTTCATGTTCTAAAATTTGGAATTTCTAACATTCTCTTATTATTCATAATTTCATATATCAAAAGTCCCTGATTTCAAATTATTCAAGGGCATAGAACCTAATTATCATTACTGTGTCACTTACGTCACTTATGTAAACAATCACCAAGTGCCATCAGTGTCTTTGTCTCCAGTCATATTTCCTTGACCTTTCAGGTTAAGATAAATGTTGATCTCAGCATCTACTAGACAACAGGATACACCATATTTTTTAAAATATCACTGCTCTCCCACAGTGAATACTTATTTTGCACGTGTCATTGATGTCTTAGTGATGTGATTATGCTCATCTGACCCCCATGAGGCCAATATTCTGACGACAGGTTAAGAATTAAAATGCCCTCCGTGGCCATGACTGAATGATATGCAAAACACTCTGACATTGGTCTCATTTCTCCACTATGTTCTAAACACCTAAAGGAACCAATCGTAAGTAATTAAAGCAAAATTGGCAATTTCATTGAGAAAGGACAGAGTCATTTTAAAGGCAATAACTTGCTAAAAATATATCGCCTGGAAGTAATTTACAAGATTCTTATATCCAAAACTCATTCTATTTGCAAGTAACTATGTATTTGTATACTCTTAGGGGCAGATCTATAGTTACAGAATTTCCAAATCTTCAAATTATTGCCCCTTCCCCATAATATTTCACCCAAGACTTCCCAGAGTTACTATGAACATAATTCATTAAACTAGATCCAAGAAAACTGCTCTTATTTCCAGCCCCCATGGGGCTTTGACACATACTTGGAGAGTATATAGCAGAAAAGAAATGCCACCTACCAGTTTTAAAGTGTTCATGGACTTAAAATGTTTCAAAGATAGTAAGGAGTTATAGAAATAACACGTTAGGTAGGGCTGTGGCTATGATATCAAATGCAGTCTTATGCAGTAGTCCCTGACCTTTTTGGCAACAGGGACTGGTTTCCTAGAAGACAACTTTTCCATGGACTGGGGAGAGGAGGGGTGATGTGCAGTCAAATCTCACTGCTAATGTTAATCTGTATTTGCAGGGGCTCCCCAGCACTAGCATCACTGCCTCAGCTCCACCTCAGATCATTAGGCATTAGATTCTCATAAAGAGTGTGCAACCTAGATCTTTCGCATGTGAGGTTTGCAACAGGGTTTGCACTCCTATGAGAATCTAATGCTGTTGCTGATCTGACAGGAGATGGAGCTCAGGCGGTAATGCAAGGGATGGGAAATGACTGTAAACACAGAGGAAGCTTCATTGGCTTGCCAGCTGCTCACCTTCTGTGTGGCCTGGTTCCTAACAGTATGGGCCCATGGCCCAGGAACTGGGGACCTCTGGTCTTGCGTGCTCAATAAATGCTGGGTAGGCACAGCTGTTCAAGAACATCTGTGACTAAGGGGAACAATGAGCAGGGCCCCAGCCTAGGTCATAGAGTTCAGTGTTCTCTAGCATTAGTGTGCTTCAGAAACAAGCAGGGAACTTGAGCTGGGTGTGGTGGCTACTGCCTGTGATCTCAGCACTTTGGGAGGCCGAGAAGGGAGAATCACTCGAGCTCAGGAGTTTGAGACCAGCCTGGGCAACATATTGGCTGGGAGCGGCAGCACTGGCCTGTAGTCCCAGCTACTTGGGATGCTGAGGTGGAAGGATTGCCAAGGGGCCAAGGGGTGAGTCGTAATCGTGCCACCGCACTCCAGCTTGGGCAACAGCATGAGACCCAGACTCAAAAAAATAAAAACAAACCAAAAAAAAAAGATTCTATTTCAATGAGTACAACTGTAGTTTTACTCTTCCTATAGCTAGCCCTTCTCTGTATAGTCATCTACTCCTGATCAGCATCAGGGATTTTAAAAAACAGAGAGATGCTAATTCATGCTTTTGTGCATTTGGACAGGAATCAGGTCTGGGTGTTCCCACACATGGCCACTTGGAGCCACAGAGCTCTCCCTCGCAGCCACCACCTGCTTGGGCCATTGCCAGTAAGTGCTTCTCTGTCCCTTTCCTGCCTCTGGGTCCAGGCTGGGTGAGGACAGAGGCTACCTGCACCAGTCTGCACTTGGTCCTGAGCTGTGTGACCTTGGGCAAGTCACTCAACCTCTGCAAGCCTGTTTCCTCGTCTGCAACATGGGGACGATGCCCAAAACACCAGCACTTGTCGGGTGTCATGAGAACTCAATGGGAGAAGCCCCTCACCGCTATTGTGTGGTGCCCAGCACAGCGCAACACTATAAACTGAGGCTGTTGATTCTGATTGCCAAGATGGTGTGGTTGTAGCATCCATGTAACTCAGGACACAACTACAGAAAGCCCGGGAAGCCCACAGGGTCGCACAGCTCCAGGCCCCCAAACTGCCCTCTCTTCTTCTGGGTTTCCTAATGCAATCTCAGCTGTGCCCTGAGAGAATGAATGAACATGCTGACTCCTACATCTCTTTCTAGAAGAGCATCACACAGGCCTGAAGATGGGACAATTTAAGGCAACAGGTGGCATGATCAATGAACTAAAGGTATTTCTTTCACAAGATAAAATCTCAGAACACTTTCTGTTCTCCCAGGAGGGCAACTGGGTGGCTCGGAATCAGAGATGGGAAATTTAATTTCCACTATATACCTGTATCTTTTGAATTTTGAACCTTAAGTATGTCTTACCTACATTAAAAAAATTAAAGGCTGGGCATGGTGGCTCATGCCTGTAATCCCAGCACTTTGGGAGACTGAGGAGAGAGGATTGCTTGAGCCCAGGAGTTCAAGACCAGTCTGGGTAACATAGCAAGATCTCATCTCTACAGATAAATAAATTACTTTTAAACAACTTTTGAAAAGTAAAAAGACACAATCTGTCAACATTGTAAAGTTGGGAGCTGACAGGCAAGGCTCCCATGCACCCCAGAGTACCTCTGCATACCTTTGCTACTGTTTTACCTGAAGACCCCACAAACTGTGTGCCCACAGCTGCAAGGGTGTGGTAGAGGCTGCAAGAGGACAGAGAGGTGGGGAGGGAGGGAAACTCTTTAGTTCAGGATCACTCAGGATTTGACTGGTGTCTGCACAAATGAGCCAAAGGAATTCCTGTCCTGGATTTGGAGCAGGGCTTCGTCTGACTCTAATCCCAAATCTTGCCGATAATGACAGGCACACCTCACTTTATTGCAGTTTGCCAATTGCATTCCACAGCTACTGCATTTTTTTTTAAGTTAGAGTCTTACTCCGTTGCCCAGGTTGGAGTGCAGTGGCACACTCACAGCCACCCCAGCGTCGACCTGGTAGGCTCCAGCAATCCTTCCGACTCAGCCTTTTAAGTAGCCAGAACTACAGGTGTGTGCTACCATGCCCAGCTAATTTTTTTTTTTAAATTGCAGAGATGAGGTCTTGCCACGTTGCCCAGGCTGTTCTTGAACCCGTGGGCTCAGGTAATCCCTTCACCTCAGCCTCCCAAAGTGCTGGGATTACAAGCTTGAGCCACAGCGCCCAGTCAGCTACTGCATTTTTTTACAACTGAAGGTTTGTGACAACTGTGCGCCAAGCAAGTCTACTGGTGCCATTTTTCCAGCTGCAGGTGCTCGTTTTCTGCTTCTGTGCCACATTTTGGTCACTCTCACATGATGTCAAATTTTTTCATTATAATTGCATCTGTTACGGTGATCTGAGATCAGTAATCTTCAATGTTACTACTGTAATTGTTTTGGGAGTCACAAACTGCGCCCATACAAGATGGTGAACTTAATTGATACACGTGGTATGTTCTGACTGCTCCACCGACCTGCCATTCCCGTCTCTCCCTCTTCTCAGGTCTCCCTGTTCCCTGAGACACAACAACATTGAAATTAGGCCAATTACTAACCCTGCAATGGCCTCTAACTGTTCAAGTGAAAGGAAGAGTCACACGTCTCTCACTTTAAATCAAAATCTAGAAATGATTAAGCTTAGTGAAGAGGCATGTCCAAAGCTGAGAAAGGCTGAAAGCTTAGCCCACATTCCGAACAGTTAGCCAAGCTGTGGATGCAAAGGAATAAGTTCGTGAAGGAAATTAAAAGCGCTACTCCAGTGAACACACAATGATAAGAAAGCGAAACAGTTTTACTGCTGATATGGGGAAGGTTTGAGTAGTCTGGATAGAAGATCAAACGAGCCATGACATATCCTTAAGCCAAAGCCAAATCCAGAGCAAGTCCCTGAGTCTATTCCATTCTAGGAAGGCTAGGAGAGGTGAGGAAAATGCAAAAGAAAAGTTGGAAGCTAGCAGAGCTTCATGAGGTTGAAGGGAAGAAGCCACCGCCATAACAAAAGTGCCAGGTGAAGCAGCAAGTGCCAATGGAGAAGCTGCAGAAAGTTCTCCAGAAGATTGAGCTAAGGTCACAGATGAAGATGGCTACGTCAGACAACATATTTTCAGTGTAGACAAAACAGCCTCTATTGAGAGAAGATGCCACTTACCACTTTTCTACCTAGAGAGAAGACAATGCCTGGCTTCCAAGCTTTCAAGGACAGGCTGCCTCTCTTGCTGGGGACGAATGCAGCTGGTGACTTTAAGCTGAAGCCAATGATCATCCGCCATGCCCAAAGTCCTATGCCCCTTAAGAACGATCTACTCTGCCTGTGCTCTAGACACAGAACAGCAAAACCTGGATGACAGCACCTCTATTTGCAGCAGGATTTACTGAATATTTTAAGCCCACCTGCCCAGAGAAAAAGATTCCTTTTGTTTTTTATTTTGAGTTGGAGTCTCACTCTGTCGCCCAGACTGGAGTGCAATGGCTGCTCCGGGCCATCGCAGCCTCGACCTGCTGGGCTCTGGTGATCCTTCCGCCTCAGCCTTTCAAGTAGCTGGAACTACAGGCGCGCACTACCACGCCCAGCTAATTTTTGATTTATTGTAGAGACGAGGTCTTGGCAAGTTACCCAGGCGGGTCTCGAACCCGCGGGCTCAGGCAATCCACTCACCTCAGCCTCCCAAGGTGTGGGATTACAGGCTGAGCCACCAAGCCCGGCTAAAAAAAAGATTCCTTTCAAAAGATGACTGCTGACAGTGCACCTGGTCACCCAAGAGCTCGGATGCAGATGTACACAGAGATTGTTGGTTTGTTTCCTGCCTGCTAATACAACATCCATTTGCAGCCCAGGGATCAAGAAGTCATTTCAACATTCAAGTCTTATTGCTTAAGGAATAAGATTCTGATGGATCTGGGAAAAGTAAATTGATAAAACTTCTGGAAAGAATTCACGTTCTAGTTGGGCATGGTGGCTCACGCCTGTAATCCCAGCACTTTGGGAGGCTGAAGCAGAAGGTTTGCTTGCAGCCAGGAATTCAAGACCAGCCTGGGCAATATAGCGAGACTTTGCCTCTATAAAAATAAAATCAAAAAAGTTAGAGGGGTGGTGCATGCCTGTGGTCCCAGCTATCTAGGAGGCTGAGGCAGAAGGATCACCTGGGCCTAAGAGGTAGAGGCTACAGTGAGCCATGATAGTGCCACTGTACTCTAGCCTGATGACAGAGTGAGACCTCAACTCAAGAAAAAAAAAGAATTTACATTCTAGATGCCATTAAGAACATTTGTGATTCATGGAAGATGGTCTAAATATTAACATGGGGTTAAAGACTTCAGTGTAGGAAGTAACTGTAAATATGATGGAAATAGGAAAATAGAAATCACAAGTGGAGCCTGACGATGTGACTGAATTGCTACAATCTCATGATCAAACCTGAACAGTTGAAGAGTTGCTTCTTATGGATGAGCAAAGAAAGTAGTTCCTTGATATGGAAACTACTCCTGATGAAGATGCTGTGAACATTGTTGACATGACAGCAAAGGACTCAGAATATTCCATAAATTTAGTTGAAAAGCAGTGGCAGGGTTTGAGAGAACTGATTTCAATTTTATTTTATTTTGAATTGGAGTCTCACTCTGTCACCCAGGCTGTAGTGCAGTGGCATGCACACGGCCTTCACAGCTTCAACTGCAGGGCTCAGGCGATCCTTCTGCCTTGGCCTTCCAAATTGCTGGAACTACAAGCACGTTGTCACCAATGCCCAGCTAATTTTTTGATTTATTTGTAGAGATGAGGTCTTGCCAAGTTGCCCAGGCTGGTCTCGAACCCTTGGGCCCAGGCAATCCTCTTGGAAGGATCGCCTAAGCCCAGTGGGTCGAGACTACAGTGGCTGTGAGCATGCCATAGTACCCCAGCCTGGGTGACAGAATGAGATTCCAACTCAAAAAAAGAAAAAAAAAAAAAGAAACTACCTCTTGTGTGCATGCTAACTCTACCTCCCTCAGTCCCCCAAATTCAAGCTCCTGGGAGTAGAACACATTGTATATCCCTTGTCTAAGTATCCCTTCCTCAGCACTGTCAATCACCTCAAGACCCAGTTCAAAATCTACTTCTTGTTGGCCAGGTGTGGTGACTCACGCCTGCAACCTCAGCACTTTGGGAGGCCAAGGCAGGAGGACTGCTTGAGCCCAGGAGTTCAAGACCAACCTAGGCAACACAGCAAAACCTCATCTCATTAAAAAAAAAAATCTACTTCCTACATGAAGTTTATTTAATCCCCACCTACATCTTTCCAAACTTCTAACACGTCGCGTACTGCTTCCAAGTTTTTATGTCTTGTCTGTTGATTCCTGTGTCTCCCTCTCTCTACCACCCCACATACATGGCTAACTGAATGGGTGGGTGAGTGCAAGGCACTACTGTCCTTCACCTTAAACCTGAGGTTTTCTTTCCTCCTTTTCTTCCTTGTCTTCTTTTCTCATTACTTCTCTGTAGAAGAAAAGACAAAAATTGAGATAAAAGAAATTCAGAGCTCAGACTCTGAAGGAAGAATATGTATCTTAAACGAAAACAAAAAACAACATGCCCCACTTCCTGGGAGTCAGGAAAGGGAAAGAATTCTGTCGGTTTGGGGAAGCAGCAGTTGGGTGCTACACAAACCACACCTCCCTACACACGCTGGCCAGTCCCACTTTTGAAACCAGAGGGTGGGGAGAGGGCATCCTTAACAAGGGAGAAATTATGGTAGAAAATACAGCAGTCGAGCACATAGCAGGCTCCAGAACATGAGTGAGAGGTGGCATGCACCGTATGGTTGGGGCTTTGGGTTTTACCTTGAAGCTTTTATTACAAAAACAGGATGCCATGGAGAGACGATAATGACACTGCTGTCTCGAGATTGGTAATAAACCTCATCTGAATGTGCTGAGATAAGAATATTCGATCTAATGTGGACCTCAAGCTGTTTTGTTTTGTTTTGTTTTGAGTTGGAGTCTCACTCTGTTGCCCAGACTGGAGTGCAGTGGCCGCTCCCGGCCACCGCAGCCTCGACCTGCTGGGCTCCGGCGATCCTTCCGCCTCAGCCTTCCAAGTAGCTGGAACTACAGGCGCTCACTACCATGCCCGGCTCATTTTGATTTATTGTAGAGATGAAGTCTTGTCAAGTTGCCTAGGCGGATCTTGAACCCGCGGGCTCAGGCAATCCACTCTCCTCAGCCTCCCAAGCTGTGGGATTATAGGCTGAGCCACCGAGCCCGGCTTCAGGCTGTTTTTAAAGGAAAAATAAGGCCGGATGCAGTGGCTCAGCCTGTAATCCCAGCACTTTGGGAGGCCAAGACGAGAGCATTGTCTGAGTCCGGGGGGTTCGAGACCAGCCTGGGCAACTTGGTGAGACTTCATCTATACAATAAATCACAAAAATTAACCAGGCGTGGCGGCATGCGTCTGTGGTTCCACCTACTTGGAAGGCTGAGGCGAAAGGATTGCCTAAGCCCAGCAGGTGGAGGCTGCGGTAGCCATGAGCGTGCCACTGTACCCCAGCCTGGGCGACAGAGTAAGACTCCAACTCAGAAAAAAAAAAAAAAAAGAAAAAAAAATATATAATGACACCTATTTTTTTTAAAAAAAGAATATTTGATCTAATGTGGACCTCAAACTGTTTTAAAAGGAAAAATAGAATCTTGAGTTGCTTTTACTTTCAAATGCCTGTGGTTGTGTTGTGAACTAAACTTCAAAATAGAAGGCCGACAGCAGGAGACCTCCCGAGCATCTACAGAGAGGCCTAGTCCCTCAAGAGGCTGAAGTGCTGATCGCCCCTCCTCTTCTGTGGGCAGGGCCCTGGGGCATCCTCCTATGCCATGGAGGAAGAGCATTCGCAGGGATCATGACCCAGTGCAGAGATCAGCTTCTGCCCTTGAAGGTAGGCTGCAATTCGAATAGGCTTTTAACTCATTCCAGATGTTAAAAATACATTGTCACTTTCATTAGGTAATAGCAAACCAACACTAAGAACTTCTGCAAGACCTTTTATATTACACAATAGAATTAAAAACCGTAGCAAATGTTCAGATATTTAAATGAGCACCAAACACTACAAAGTGCAACCAACATGGTTCTATTAAAAACTCTCTTCAACTATGGCATTCAAGGACAGCAATATATTTTCTTTACAAAGCAACTAATATAAAAATCTGCAGATGCCATAAGTTCATTTCTAGGCTATTCTCACATACACGTATCATTAGATATACTTTCTTTCAATTCTTTCCTGAGGTATTTTTTTGTGATTTAATTTTACTGTACTGCTGGATGCATTATCTTTGATCATCCTTCCCTAAAATGATTTTTAAAGACCTGCAAAAAATTTTATTGCATAGGACACTATTCATGACACAGAGCTCGGGAACTGCAAATATGTGGCATGGGAAAATACTGCATTTTAAGAATCTGTTACATACATTTTTTTTACAGTTTGTCGCTTTAAAAAAATTGAAGTCATAGCTAAGACTTAACTACGTACAATGAAGCAATTTAGGAATGTTAGAGATTAGAGAGTAAGGTGAATGATACAAAGGAAAAAAGTCATCATTCTTGCTGGCTATATATTGTATTGCCTTCAAAAGCAACTGCACACATGCTGTTGTCAGTTCATAGTTAAATATTTCTACTAATCTGTTTTGGGAGAGCAAATGTCTTTCAAGGTTTCCAGCTCCTCTATGAGCTTCTTGTTCTGGACCTCCAGCACTGCGACCCGACTCTCCAGACATTTTACATATTCTTTCTTTCGACGTCGACATTCTTTAGCCGCTTCCCTGAAAAACGCACAAGCAAAAAGGCAAACAGAACATTTTTGCATGCTGCTGACACAGAGATTGAAGTAAGCGTGGTAAAGTGATCATGGTTGCATTCCAAATCTTGGAACAACACTCCCAATGCAATGTCAAACACTAAGCCCAACTGGATTCCTAAGGATCACAAGTGTCCCTTCCACGAGTCCACATGGCAATTAGTAGAACTGCTGCATCTCCTGCCTTGATTAGAGTTCATAGTAAACAAGGTCCAAGTCAAAGACAGTTACTCTGCTTTATGGCAATAAAGATCTTTGAGGGCCTTGAGTTCCTCAATGAGAGTCTTGTTTTGGTTTTCAAGCACAGCCACACGATTTTCAAGACATTTGACATATTCTTTCTTCTTCCTGCGACACTCCCGGGCAGCTTCCCTGGAACCAACACAAAGCAAATGACTACAGGAACAACCTCCCGGCACAATCCAGAGTGACTCAATGAACTTCTGACCCCCAAACTCAACAGCCAATCAATCTAAGTAAGGTTTGCACAAAGCCACACAGCAAATGTAACCAGGCACATGCCTTTTTGTAAGATACTGTACAACAGGAACTCACTTGAGAGCACAATTGCCCAGGATTCATCACAAACGGTGTTTCCTTAGGGCACACGTTCCAGGATAACAGTTGCTTTCAGTAAATGACAACAATGACAACAATCGGAACACATCCCCAATAAAATTTCTACACCAACATTCAATTGTCTTCATTATTTTGTCTGTCAAAAGCCACATATTCCATCACAATAAGTTACTTTTATTTGACCAAAAATGATTATAAGAATCTTCAAAAACCATAAATGTCAACATTGGAGATTTTTACTCTTCAAGACTAAATCTCAGTAAAACAAAATCAATCATGACTGTAAGATTAACGATTTATTGGTCAGAAAACACAACATGGATCAGTTATAAACAATAAACAAAAGATGGACATTTTTCTAAACCAAAATGGACACTGCTTCTGAAAATTAAAGAAGAGGGTTATATAATACAACACTCAATAAGGCAGACTGTTTAAACCCACAAATGTGAAAACACCACAGTCACAATGGAAAAGGAAGCTACTGAGCAACTCAGGAGTGTATTTCAAGACTGTTCTCTGATCACATGCATTTACTATATAATATACTGGATTTTAAAGCACTGTAAGCCTAAAGGAAAGACCAGACCAGCAGCCAAGCAACAATACAGATAAACAGATGAGTGGAACCAGTCATTTTCATGCATTACCCCACCCAAAACCAGTGAATATAGCCATCATTTTCTCTCTATCTCCTTTTGTTCAGGGTGGGAGGGGATTTTAACTACTTTACTTAACTCCTCTATGGAAGATACCCTCCAATGACACCCTTATTTTAGAGTACTCAATTCTAGAACAGATGCCTTTGGGGGCACCTTGTACTCTGCATCAAAAAAGCCTACACTGAAACAGATATTAAAGTTCAAATATGTTATAACAAAAGTAATGTTCAATGTCTGAACACCAGTTACTGTAATGCCTATTGCATTGCTATAATCCTGAAGTACATGTGATACATACATCAGACTTGGCAATTTTTTTTTTTTAGGATAGCTGACTCTCACTAACTGGATATCTGTGTTTTCTCTATGGGAAGCAAGAGTCAGCAGAAAACAAGTCTTGAAGTCAACCTCTACTTCCTAGCCAAGAACAATGGACCCACCCTGTGAACTCTCAAAGTTCTCAGACTTCTCAACTGATTAACGAAAAATAAAAAATGTAAAAGCAAATTGATAAAATAGTTACTAATGTAATCTAAATGACATACACAGAAACATTAAGAATAAATCCAAACATACATTTCCATTTCAAAAAGTAATTCAACTCTTTCCCAGAGAAATTAAAATTCATTTATGAATATCAAGATGTATGAAATCATTACATCAAACTAACTCTAGAAGGAAGGGAGTCATTTTACAAAACAAGTTACCATTTAAATAAAATTTTTAAATACATAATAGCACTGATGTGGGGTGTTTAAACAATTTTATTTACCAAGCTATTTACTATAGATGTTCATACTTCCAATTTTACATTTGTGTGCGTGTGCCCAGTGTGGATGCATGTTAATAGAGTCAAAATGTCCCAAGCACAAAGCTTTAGATGATCACATCAGCAGAGGGGACATTCCTAAGTACATCTCAACTACAGAAAACACCTGTTTCTTTTATTAATAGTCAGCTCAGCTTTCAGGCCTTGCATTTGTCTGGCTATCCTCAGCCTGGAGAAGAAACACATGGGAAAGCAGAAAAGCTGACAAGGCTATAAAGAAATAAAAACTATAAGCTGGGTGTGGTGGTGCACATCTGTAGCTCCACCTACTCTGGAGTCTAAGGTGAAAGGATTGCCTGAGCCCAGGAAGTCGAGGCTGCGGTGATCCATGATCATGCCACTGCACTCCAGCCTTGGTGACAGAGCGAGATTTCGACTCAAAGGAAGGAAGAAAGGAAGGAAGAAAGGAAGGAAGGAAGGAAGGAAGGAAGGAAGGAAGGAAGGAAGGAAGGAAGGAAGACTGTTGCTGGATTGTTAGAAATATGTTATAATTAAATACCTACTATAGATACCAGCCAAAGAATAGAAAGAATGTACAAGAGATCTTTCTAATAACTACTAAAACCCACACATGCTCCATGAAGTTAAGTCTGCAGCTCACAAGGAAGTCTTTTTGAGGTGACCCTGGTGTTAGGGCAGTGGACTAGCTCCGGAATGAAAACTACCTGCACGTCCTGTTTCTGTCAAACCTCAGTTCCTCATCTGTAAAGTGGGGATAATAATCAGACCTATGTAAAGTTATAGGAAACAGCAGAAATAAAGCACTTAAGACTCATTAAATAGATATTGAGCAATCTAATAGCAATTAATAGCCATTAATCATCTGCTTTTCTCTTCTAAAATAGACCCTTCTCAGTATCCTGTACAGCTAGGGCTTAGCAACCTATTTCTTTTCTTTTCTTTCTTTTTTTTTTTTTGTTTTTGAGTCAAGAGTCTCATTCTGTCACCCACGCTGGAGTGCATGCTCACAGCCACCCCAGCATCAACCTGCTGGGCTCCGACGATCCTTCCATCTCAGCCTTCCAAGTAGCCAGAACTACAGGTGTGCACTAGCTAATTATTTGATTTACTGTAGAGACAAGGTCTCACCAAGTTGCCCAGGCTGGTCTCGAACTCCTGGGCTCAGTCAATCCTCTCACCTCGGCCTCCCAAAGTCCTGGGATTACAGGCTTGAGCCACTGCACCTGGCCAGCAGCCTATTTCTAGCCAATAAAATGCAGATGAAAGTTGCTGGGAGGGTCGTCTAGGAAAAGTTTTCAGAGGGGCCAGACTCAGACAGGTCCAAGTTTTGGCTCCAGCCCTCTTCCCTTCTTCCCTTTGATGCAATGCCTGGAGGGGCAGCAGCCATGCTGTGGCTACAGAATGAATGGGACACGCAGTAGATGACAGGGCAGCTAGGAGGAGCCTGGATCCTTGACAACACTGCTGAGCCTTTGTTCCGGCCACACATACCTCTGGACCTGCCACACAAAATCAGAAAACCACCTACAAGTTTAAGCCTCCATTTCCCTTGGTTATTTGCGGCCCAAACACAAATGTGATCTAGAAGTTATTATTAATTAGTTATTTTTTAAAACTCAAAATTTTATCATTTTTTTTTTCCTCAGGGGGTTGCATACGTATGTGTAGGTAGTTATCTGACACATTTACGGGACCCACTACCTAATAATTTTTAAAATTTCATTTTGGTGTTTCTACCGAAAAAAATTGAAAATCTAGCAACAAAGGTAGGCTGGGCAAGGTGGATCATGCCTGTAATCCCAGAAATTTGGGAAGGCAAGGCAGGAGGACTGACTGCTTGAGTCCACGAGTTTGAGACCAGCCTGGGCAACACAGCAAAACCCTGTCTCTACCAAAGAAATAAAATAATAAAGGTAGAGAATAAAGACAAGAGTAAAATAAGACTACCTCCTAGTTCTTCCTTTTGTTTTCTTTGAGTAAAATAAGACATCAATGAACGACTTTATAGCTTGCATTATTATTGAACTTCATATTTTTTTGTCAGAGTCTCATTCTGTCACCCAGGCTGGAGTACAGTGGCATGTGCATGGCCACCACAGTCTCGACCTGCTGGGCTCAGGCGATCCTTTCACCTCAGCCTTCCAAGTAGCTGGAACCACAGGCGCGCGCCACCATGCCCGGCTCGTGTCTTGATTTATTGTAGAGACAAGGTCTCGCCAAGTTGCCCAGGCTGGTCTCGAACCTCTGGGGTTCAGGCAATCCTCTCACCACCACCTTCCAAAGTGCTTAGATTATAGCCATGAGACACTGCGCCCAGCCACACTTCATGTTTCTAAACTAAACTTCACAATGTACATTCTATGATCAGAGAGGCAACTATACTTGTAGCTCCTGAGATCGTGGTGCAATTTTAAATCCCCATATTCCTTCGTCAGCTCTAAGCTAGGGATCTTTGATAACAAGACTACCATAAAACAACTGATGCTGTGTGCGCCCCGCCCATTCAGCCTCATCAGGATTTCTGAGCAGAATGTTGACAGTAACAAGTATGAATTCAGGCGGGCGAGGTGGCTCACACCTATAATCCCAGCACTTTGGGAGGCTGAGGTGAGAGGACTGAGCCCACAGGTTTAAGAACAGCCTGGGCAACTTGGCGAGATGTCATCTCTACAGTAAAAAAATTTAAAAAAATTATCTGGCCGTGGTCGCGCATGCCTCTAGTTCCAGCTATTTGGAAGGCTGATGTGGAAGGATCACCTGAGCCCAGCAGGTTGAGGCTGTGGTGGCAATGAGCATGCCACTGCACTCCAGCTTGGGCAACAGAGTGAGACTCTAACTCAAAAAAGAAAAAGAAAAAGAAAAAAGTATGAATCCAGCACAACTTGACAAACCCGGAACAAGCACTGAGGAAGATATAGCTATCTTAATGACCCTATTTCTGGTGATCTGTTGAGTTCTCCACTCTACCTAATGATCTATGATAACTAGTAAGTTTGCAAACAGTAGCCAACTTTAGGATTCCTATAATGTAACAAATCTGTGACACTGAAAGGACTATGAATAAAATAAACATGGCTACTTCTGATCCACACTCAGCGACAAAGGACAGTGATGAACTCAGAGGCGATCAGAAACCACAATTTCTAGACTAACTAGGTTGCTAACACCTAGTAAATGAACTATCACCACGTGATCCTGATCACAGGAAAGCACATGAAGCCTTCTGAAATATTTTGTTTTTTTACGATGAAGACAGTATCTAACATGTAGGAATAAGGTGACAAGACTACTGGGAAACTCTGAGATGTTCTATTCATTTTGGAAATCAGATTGATTTGTACCACTCTCCAAAATAAAAACTAAGTCAAGAGATAAAATACAATTTTAAACAAAATAAAATAAAAATTTACTTAAGTTTAAGTTTTTTGTAGAAATTTAGAAAACAGCTTTTATGATAGGCTACTCAAAAAATAAAATTCCAGAGATATGGAGAAAGAATAAGTGAGAAAAAATGAGAGCAAGAAGACTTGAAGCACAAATACTATAATAATAGGTAACGCTAAGTGGTAGAGCCATGGGGGGTTTTAATTTGGTTGTTTTGTATTTGTACTTGACTGGAATTTATCAGAAAAAATATATATTTCAGTGTAATAGAGAAAAAAATTACAAAGTAGATAAGACAAAATTACATGTAAAAAAATAAAAAATGCTCAACTCATACTTAAATTTATTTTGTTCAATTTTTTTAGAAGCTGAAAAAATTGCATTTATCGCCCACTTCACAAAGTAAATCCCAAATACAAAATAAATCTTTATTTGCGGTAAAGTCCTTCCATCATTGTTTTTTTAAAAAAATTAATGTTATCTTTTAAGCATTTACAACACAGAGGGAGGTACCTTCTGCTGATCAGATCACTGAATGGCTAGAACTCTAACTAGAAGACAATCTGATTATCATCACATGCAATGCACAAACGCACATGAAATGCCACATCACACTTCACCCAAGAGTCACCGCTTAGGAAAAGTGTAAGCCCCACAGTAAGAAGTTGTGTGTCCTGGAAGTGGCAGCTGAGTCCTCACGAGGTATCTTACCTGTTCTTCATAAGCCTCAGCTCTCGCTTGCGTGTGGCTTCTTCTGCTAGCTGCTGGGGACTGTGCAGACTCCCCGGTGAGGCAGCCATCACTACACCCTGAGGCAAAGCAGTAGTAGGAGCTCGGATCTGGTAAGTTGGCATGTCACCAGTGGCGGCTACAAGGAAACAAAATATTACAAATTGGTATAAACAATTCACAACTTTATATTTTATATGAAATTTCCCTGGGAATAACCTACTTTTTAACATTTCATAAGAGGCAATCTTGTAATGTTTAAAGATGATTATCCTGAGCATTACAGCAATCTTAAGTATCAGTGATCATCTCCAGCATTTGAGAACAATGAAATTGAGCATGCTTGACACATTTAAGGTAGAAAAATGCCCTCATGCATTTTAGACAGGTTTTTACCAAAGGCTATAAAGTACACAGGCTTTTCAACAGAAAGCTCAATGTAGCCTAAAATCGGCAGCATGCTCATAAATACGTACAAAACAGCTTCCTGGGGCAAAAAAAAGAAGCCCCGATCTGTAGCGTTTGATGATTTCCATGATGTCAATACTTCTCCCATGATCAATTTCAAGCTCTGGATGTGACTTCCCTTAATGGGGAGCTGGACAGAGACATGGAGTAAGTAGCACACCACACAGTCAAAATAGATGTTGTAACCTCAATAGCACAGATAACATCATTAGACATGATGACTTTTGAGAGCTAATGTTGTTTTTAGTGCAATTTATTTGTGAGTATGTATGTATATTCAATTTTTAATAATGGCTATTTTCACAACCAGCTCACAAACAAACTGAAAATTTAACAAAAGGCTCTAGCAAGCGGGAGGGGGCTGCCTCTAGCACTCCACAACAAACATTTGCATTCAGCAGAGCACCTCCATCCGCTGAATATTACAGTGAAGAGGTTTTTCCTGTTCCCTGTGTCATGCCTGAACAGTTACTGAATGTCTTTAAGTACTTGTCCTTTACCAGAAAATGATCGAGGCAGAAGGAACCTAGCCCACTATAGTCTCAGTTGAAAACAAAAAACAGCAAAACTCTACTTAAAACCAGTTTCTCTGAGGAAAGAGTTTTTTTTTTTTGTTTTCTTAGGTCTTCTGGGATAATACATTCCTAAGTATTCATTTAAAAAATTTTTTTCTAAGTATAGTATAACCTTACAGTTAAAAGATTTAATATTTACTTAGTATTCAGACTGAATGCTAAAAGTAAGTTCTCAAAGTTTCCTAATTTATATTCAAACTGTGCCTATCTACTGCAATAAACATAGCCTCCTAGAAAAGACAGATGGATCTGAGTGATGAAACAGGCTTTACCACCAACGCTTCAGCTTTGAAAGCGTATGGTCCAGAGTTACTTTGACACTCTGATGAGATATTACAACATATAGGCTGTCTCAAAGCTAAGTGCAAGAAAAATATTTTTTAAAAGTTATTAGGTCCTATAAAAATTGGTCTGAACCAAATGCCAACCAAAAGAGGAAATACAGCATTTCTATATTTCATTAAAATGTTTTATGCCATTGAGTAAGAACTGAAATTTTGCCAATGGAAGACAAAGACTTTCACCTAAACAGGATATTATCACTAAAAACAGAAAGCAGTTTTCAAAAGTTCAACAAAAATTAACTATCTATGTGCTTTTATTTGGGTATATGCCAGGTTTTCCTCCCCATTAGGGCTCTAGAATTAGGTAAAAGAATAAAACAATTTTAAAATGGCTTTCAGATAAGCTAACTTAAAGGTCTTCATAGAATTAATAAAAATACCACTTATAAATTTTCTACTGCTTCTTCCTTCAACATTCAATTTAAAAAATGATGATAAATAGTAACTGTGATTAATAATCACCAATAAAATCTCAATTAATAAACTTGGGGAAAGTCCTAAGTTTGTTTTTATGACTATTCAGAATGCTCTATACACAAAAGTCTCAAAATGTGGCAAAGAAAATTGGATAGCTTTGAAATATTTAAGAGGGTCATTTTAAAACCAGTTAGAAACCAACTTAGTAAAGGATTTTTAAAAATCCTAATCATATTGTTAGAGGAGATGGTAGAGCCGAGCATGGAATAACACAGCTCTTCCCTTCTTTCTCTTTACCCCCATCCAGGGAAGAAGGTTATGGGATAATAAAGGCTGAAACAATGGGACAGCTGGAGGCCACATAGGTTTTCTAAAACTGGAACAATAGCCAGTGACGAATGAGAAGTTTGCATGTCACTGCTGACGTTTGCAGGCAGCAGAGATGCAGACCTCTGCCCAGGGCCCTTCTCTCCAAACACATCTCACAGAGAAGTGTAATAAAATTCACAGAAAGGGACAGAGAGGCTCACCACACTCTGGGTTTGTATACATTTGCTATTTTCTGTAATATGAAGTTAGAGTGGAATGCTTATGTGATATACAAAAGTTAGTTTTATTAAAAACCATTTTTTTTTTTTAAAAAAAGGGAGGTGGGTAGGAATACTTTACAGATGAAAAATAAAGTTCATGCACTGGTTTTATATTTACCAGAAATGGTTTTAAACAACTTTTACCTGTTTCCAAAAGTCACAACTACCTTCAAAGGACCAAATTTTGCACCATGAAGGATAATGGCAATTCCAAAAGAAGCATTCTTAAAACATTTATAAATGTATGTACATTTATAAAGATATATATCACTTTAAAATAACTTGGGAGGGGATGGTATATTCGGATGTATTAGTTCTGAGATATTGATAACAAGCTGGGTTTTATTACAATTTTTCAGACATATATAATCATTTTATTTCTTTCAACAAAAATCAAGGTTCAAGTCAGAAATAGGAATTTGTGTAAATCAGTAAGAATTAGTATAAATTTCTGTACTATCCCAAGAATCTATATGATGGTACACTCCCAGCCATTGCAGCCTCGACTGCTAGGCTCCGGTGATCCTTCCGCCTCAGCCTTCCAAGTAGCTGGAACTACAGGAGCGTGCTACCACGCCCAGCTGATTTTTGATTTATTGTAGAGATGAGGTCTCGCCAAGTTGCCCAGGCGGGTCTTGAACCCTCAGGCTCAGGCAATCCACTCACCTCAGCCTCCCAAGGCACGGGATTACAGGTTGAGCCACCGAGCCCAGCTATAAATATAATCTTATTAGTAAAGCACATTAAAAAGGTATGGGCAGGTAGGGTGCAGTGGCTCATGCCTGTAATCCCTGCACTTTGGAAGGCCAAGGCAAGAGGATTGCCTGAGCCTAGGAGTTCGAGACCAGCCTGGGTAACTTGGTGATACCTCATCTCTACAATGAACCAAAAAATTAGCCGGAAGTGGTAGCACACACCTGTAGTTCCAGCTATTGGGAAGTCTGAGGTAGAAAGACTGCCTGAGCCCAGCAGGTCAAAGCTGTGGTAGCTGTGAGCATGCCACTGCCCTCCAGCCTGGGTGACAGAGTGAGACTCCAACACAAATAAATAAATAAATAATATGGGCACAAACAGCTGGATGTGGTAGCATGTGTCTGTATTCCCAGCTACTCAGGAAGATAAGGCAGGAGGCTCGCTTGAGGCCAGGAGTTCAAGATCAACCTGGGCAACATAGTGAGACCCTGTGTCTACAAAAAATAAAAATTAGAAAACTGGGCAGAGAGAGACTCTTGTTTTGAGAAAATCTGATTGTCAAAAAGTTTTATTTTTGAAATAAGCTATTTAAAAAAGTGTTTATGTTAGTCAGCTTCAAGTTTCCAATATTATAAATTCAGTAAAATGTATAACAGGTTAAATACCAAGGATCATAGTTCAAAGACCCATCCTACATTCTCTGATGACATTTTGTATTCCTGTACTCTTATAAAGACCAATTCCTGTCCCTTATTAACTGCTAAAAGTGTCCACATTGTTATTATCATTATTTTTAAGTTGGAGTCTCACTCTGTCGCCCAGGCTGGAGTGCAATGACACGCTCATGGACACCCCAGCATCGACCTGCTGGGCTCCAGTGATCTTCCACCTCCGCCTTCCAAGTAGCTGGAACTACAGGCGCGCGCTACCACACCCGGCTAATTTTTTTATTTATTGTAGAGATGAGGTCTCGTCAAGTTGTCCAGGCTGTTCTTGAACCCATGGGCTCAGGCAATCCTCTCACCTCAGCCTCCCAAAGTGCTGTGATTACAGGCTTGAGCCACCGCACCTGGCCCCAAATTATTTTTTATTCGAGAATTTCATTTTCATTTTCTGAAAATATATGGGCCATCAGTGGGGGCTTAAAATTACGACTGAAGAAAGATAGTAAGAAAAAGATACTTATATACTAACTTTATTCTCAGGAAGGCAAAGCCTTTAAGATAAGTCAGGAACGTAACCCATGTGACCTTAGTATCCCTAGAATCTAGCATAGTATTTGGCACATAACATGTGCTTCATGAATTGATGTACATATTCCGAAATAAGTTTTTAACTTCCTAGGGTTTTGCACAAACTCATTGTCATTTACAGACTTACATTGTTACAGTTAAGTCTTTAGCACTGACATGGAAAGCCCTACAAGATGCTGTGTGCTTATTCAAAGTAACCTTTTTTGCTAAAAGGCATTATTTCATAAATTTTCCTTAGATACATTTATCTAATGTGACGTTTCAGAAGCAGAAGAGTTCTAATGATAACCATCTAACTCCTAACATGAAAAAGAAGTAGATTCAGTATCAAATATTTTGTGGGAAAAGGAAATTTCTAGAACTCTTGATTCTGGTCATTAACTGTATAACTCTCTTTGCAAGCTTCAAATACAGTACAGCAGAAAAAGCATGGGACTTGGAGTCTGGGTTCTAGTCCAGCTCTTCCACTTACCAGCCATGTGCCTTGGGGCAAGTTCAGTTTCCTTATCTGTAAAACGGTGATACATGATCTCATTTAATACTCACAATAAACCCTGTAATGTATGTCAAAGTGTCTAGTACAGTGCCTGGCACATGGTATAGGCATTCAGCAAATGTTAGTCCCCTTCCTCTTCCCTTCCTTAAGTTCTGAAAGACAATGTTCCAAATTATGCATATACTGTATATTAGTTAGAGGGCATATAACATCCATAAATATATTTTTCCCTGGAGCTTCCCTTCTAACAAATCCAGGGGATCAAAATTATGGCTCTTATTCCTTATTTTGTTAAAAACAAGGCCTATTAAAAATTTTTTAATATTTATAATATTTTGTTATAGTCCTTTAGATAACAAATTACTAAAAGATAACATAAAGTATCCTACTCAATGTATATAATCATTTATAATAGAACCTTGAAGGTAGAGAATCACAAATGACCAGATGATATATTCTCAACAGACTAGTAATAAAAAACTGAAAAACTTCACAAGTCAGAATTGGAAACAAAGAAACCCAGCCAAATGCTCTCTTGATAGCTTTCAAAGTGACACAACATATCAACACCCCAAATGATGATTTTGTTGGATTATTTATTTACTGAGGTATCTATAGCACTGAGCACACTGACTGAATATATACATTTCTATAGAATTCCTGCCTTCATCTGTCATTTGTGTCACGAATCCTAAATACACCCACATAAGCGAAAGAGAAGTCACACGTATAAGTGGGGGCACGACTCCCTAGCTGCTGTAGGCTACAGACACCTCCAGTTCTGTCTGCCGGCTCCCTCCCCACCAGTGCTGTTAATACTCAGACGCTGCTTGTCCACGCCTGGTGTCCCACACTGCCAAGAAGTTTCCTTGAGCACCGTTCCATTTTCTCCAGGAAAATTAGCTCCTACATAAAAACAGCTATTTACACACTGAACGTTTTCAAATGTGTTACAATTACTTTAACACATAGACCACATAGAATCGTCATCAAGTTTTTTCAGCTTTATTGAGGTCGAACTGACAAATAAAAATTGCATATATTCAAGGTGCACAATGTGATGCCCTGATATATGTACACATTCTGAAAACATTATCACAGTCAAGCTAAGCAAGTACATGTAAAGGACCTTCCTAACTTGTTTATTAAGTAAGAAATCCTAAGAGTCAAAGTCTATATAAAATATGGTAAGTTATGGATAATGAAATTTAATATTCTATATAATAGCAAATATATGCTCTGTTGTCCTATGAAAGTAATAATATTCAAGTAAAACTCCAACGTGACTATTTAAAATGATGCTAACTTTATTTTATATATTTCATAAGCAGTATGTGGCATGTAATTGTAACTCATGTGACATTCTCATTAATTTATCAATATCAGGTGAATTTTGAGAAGCAACGTAAAATGGTATGACCTCAGAACCAAAGAAAGAATCTGAAGACTCAAACTGGTTCACTACTTGCTAGCTTTGTAAACCTGGAAGTCATCTACCCACTCGGACCCACGTTTAATTGGACATGAGATGACATTGTATCTGCCCTGTGTGTACCAGTGAGGATGCATGCAAAAAGTGCTTCTCTTTGTCAGCATTTAAATGCTTCCTCAGTGAGGCCTATCCTAATCCTTTAACCTGTGTTTCCTGTTTCCTGTGTATCACTCACAATCTGATAGCTTCTTTGGTAGCACTTTCTATGACTTGTATTTATGTTTATTTGTAACACTAATTTTCTTTTATTTTTAAATTTGCATAAATGCAAAATATCATGATTATAGTATTAGGTAATATATTCACATAGGAAAACAAAACAGAGTGAAATAAGTATCCAAAATTATATTTCATCAAATATTTTTCAAAAGTACTAGGAAAATAGCGTAATACCAATTTTCAATGTCACCCTCCATACAGATTTGGAGTTTTATTGAAACTTATGGTAGACAAGTGACTTGCTATTTTTACTTCCAACATGATTATAACCTGGTCTGCTACCAGCTTCAAGAAGCTGTTATGAACTAAACAGAACCATTCTTTTATGTGAAAATTTCCAAACAAAATTTTCACAAGAAAATGGAACAAAATGGAACCATTCTTTTCATGTGAACTTCAAAACAAAAAATTCAATGCCAATAGCCTCTTACATATCCTTTTTTAAAAGGTTTTATTTATTTTGTTCCAATAATGTCCTTTCCTGCTTAAGATAGGCACACATTCGATGGGTGTTATAGCTAAGGGGACTCTTAAAAATGTCCTTAACAATACAGTTTATGGTCTCAAAAAAAAAAAAAAAAAAAAAGGAGTACAGTAGTATTCATTTTCCAAGCAATATACTTTCAATAGTTACACACTTTAAAAATACATAATTTTCCACTTAAATACACTACCATTTTTATGTCATTTTTCTTTGTACCTATGTACAGCAATACATATCCTTATTCTCATGCCTCGTATATTAGCTATGATACTAGTTTTCCAAATCTGAATAGCTGGAAAGTTTGTTTTCAACAGTTCAGAAATCCAGCCTGAATATAACTTAAGACTCAGAGTCTAAACATTATGAAATGATGCTCCTAATTAGCTTAAGAATAAAACAAAACTCAATTTCTAATAAAAATTTAAATTAAGCCCAACATAATCAATACCATAATCCTACAAACTGTAACTAATTCCTTTTTACATCTGATTTCATGATCCTGTAAGTAAATGCTGCTAAAATCTTTTCCAGGCCAGACATTAGTATTAGGAAAACTGTAAGTTACAGACCATTAATGGGTCACACAATCAATTTCATAGGTCAAGAATCACATTAAAAAAAAAAAGAAGACAGAAAAGGAAGTATGAGTACATTGCACATGGTAAGGATAACTATTATGCTTGAAACTTGTTTTCTAAAGATGTAGGATGCGTGCACACGCACGCACACACACAGGTCCAATGTGCCGTGATATACAAAATGCGGGTCAGGGTCATAGAAAGTCTGAAAGCCACCAATCTGGGTCAACCCATGTGGTCTGCCAACCCACACAGCCCAGAACTGAGGATCCAAAGGCCCAAAGCTGCTCTACGACATCTTTGAAAAGGTTCTTTAAGCACTCTTTTGGCTCTTAGAAAAAAAAAAAAAAAAAGAAAATTTGCTATTCATTTTAAAAATAGCACTGATTCTGTAAGAACTGACCAGATTTTTAAAAATAATGATTCCCAAAGCCACAATCAGGTCTTGTGAAAAAGTATTCTATATTGTTTGACATTTTAAAGTTTTAAAATTTCAGCTGTTGAAAAGCTTAAATTGGAAAGGACAAATCATGTATATAAGCATTATTAGTAAAACTGAAAAAAAAAACTCTTCAAGGATGGTATATTCATTCTGTACAAATAAATGTATAAAAACATTCATTTATTTATAAAAATACAGTATTCGTCTTTCATTTTCTTTTTATTGAGTCAGAGTCTCACTCTGTCGCCCAGGCTGGAGTGCAGTGGCACATTCATAGTTTACCGGAGCCTCAACCTCCTGGGCTCAGCCTCCCAGGCACATGCTGCCACGCCCAGCTAATATTTTTGAGTTTTTGTAGAGATGAGGAATCACTATGTTGCCCAGACTAGTCTTGAACTCTTGGCTTCAACTGATCCTCCTGCCTTGCCTCCAAAAGTGCTGGGATTACAGGCATGAGCCGCTGTGCATGCCTGTAGTTCCAGCTACTTGGAAGGCTGAGGCGGAAGGATCGCCTGAGCCCTGCAGGTCGAGGCTGTGGTGGCCGGGAATGTGCCACTGCCCTCCAGCCTGTGTGACAGAGTGAGGCTCCAACTCAAAAACAAAACAAAACAAAACAAAACAAAAAACGCCTTCAGGTTCTAAGAATTACACGACATGCGGTATCTGAGATTATTTTAAATTCATCTATACTTATACATTTGTCATTTGAGTTCTACAATCTATATCATCTCTGTAACGTCACAAAAACTTCTTTGAGAAAAAAATAGCTCCTCAAGACAGTTTAGAAAACAACTTAATACAGGTTTTACTTGCTCAAGACAGTGAAATGTTCCTATCCAGGAAGAGAGCTGAGACCCACTAACTTTGAATAGCTAAGCTGTGGTGAAGCTGTTTATAATCATCTACTCTTTCTGAATCAACTGCAAAAATTCAAGACTGGGCTACCACCCAGACCACTGAATAAACAACGTTGCAATGACACAAAGGTTATTAGTAACTAAGTCTTTCGAAATCACTACCTGTAACAAGAAAAGCAAACCAAGTAAAAAATTACTGATAGATGTAAATACCAGCGCCTAGGGGTACAATGAAAAGACAAGCACTTCCGTTAATGAACACTGGAGGGCACTCTGAATCACAAGTTCCTGCATACCCGGTGTGAGTAAAGAAACCTTCCAGCCTGCATATGGTCCACTTCTCACCAGGCACGTGCAGGACGGCCGCGTCCCGAGGCCCCGCCCACCCTGTAAGCTTGCCAGCCAGCTCCTGAAGTCTGTTCAGGCAGGCAGCACAGGTTTCCTAAAAGTAATCTCGCTTCGAGCTTATACTTACCTCAGGAGAAATGTGAAGTGAGACAAGCAGAGCTATTCAGGCCAAGAGCATCTTGGAGATAGAGGCAGTGGTGAGCTAGTTAACAACTCTCAATCTGTCAGCAGCACTTGACAAAGCAGAAAGGAACTGACTAAATCACAACATGACTCGGAGCTGACGTCAATGTGCAGCTCGCTTGGAGTTTAACTTTTCCACTTCCCCTGCTGAAACACGATTCCAGGAAATGTAATGACATCAGCCCTTTGAACTCAATTAGCTGAGGAACAGACCATTTTAAATTACAGGAGGAAAGAAACAAGTAGGTACACAAACATCCAAAACACACGGGCTTTTCCTCTTCTGTACGGAGCTACATTTGTACACAATAATGAAATCTGAAGCTTAATTTTTTCTAACGTGAACAATATATACTGTATGCTTAACTTGTAGCTAGGTTGAATACGCAACAGGTTGCAGATGAAGTAATAGCTTATTTTAGGGCCGGATGGTGCGCAAACGAGTGAGAGAGAGAAGGAGCGAGGGAGGAAGAAGGGGGGAGAGGGAAAGAAGGGGGGGGAGAGGGGGAGAGAGAGACAGAGAGAGGAGTGCCCGCGGTGGAGGGGGATTACTGTCTTAGTCAAGTAACTAGTATAACACTGAGCAAAGAAGCAATAACACTAAGATGTCCTAACAAAGTGAGCTGAATAAACACATATACATTAAAAGACATTTCTTACTGCTAAGTGACTAGGAAAGTAATACTTTTTGAAATACTCAGATGTTCTTAAACACTTCCTAAACTTCAAAAAAATCTGCAGAATGATATCACCCCTCTTTTTATGTTCTCACCTGTGTCATCTCCAGTTACAGCCATGATGGGCTTCTGCATACAGAACTGTCTTGTTTTCTCTACCACAGAACACATAAAGTGTTCTAAACTAGCAAGCATGTGCAGGATAAGCCAGAGTATTGACATCACAATGACATCACTAGCCTATCACTGCCATCAGTTTGCTTTGTCACAGGCGAGCTCACTGAAACCAAAGCCCTATAAAAACTCTTCCTGTAATAAACCATCTTAATGCTCTTGCTTCTTTTTTTTTTTTTTACATAAAAATCCCCTGAGATGGGCTCTGACAAAAAAAAGTCTCACTGCATTAAAAGTTATATGGTTGTATCTTATAGAGATACTTTTTTCTTAATGTTGTCAAGGTTTCCAGGTAAACATAGGAAGAATAAATCCTATATATTTTTCATCACTCATAGGAGAAAAAAATACTTGGGGATACAAATGTTGAGGATTAAAAAAATTGACAATCAGCATAGAAGTATTGTATTGCACAGATACTACAAAATTCACCAAACAGGAAATATCTAGCCACCTGTGTTCACTTAATACATTTTTATTTGCTGAACCATTTGCTACAACACCATCAAATCCACCTGTTCCTAAGGTAGCACAAAATTTGCTAATTTCACTTGAAGGGAGTACATATTGGAATTTTAAAAAATTTACTGTGTTGCTGTAATAAGTATTATATAGCATTCTTCCATAACTATTAGACTGAATCATATATGAACTTGCTGAAGAAAATAATAATTTCATGTGATTCATTCTAATTCATTAGTTTCCCAGATTAAAGCCCCTTAACAAAATGTGATTTTTAAAATACATAGATAAATTGCAATTACTATTTGTAAATATTAACATTTCAAATTTTATTTGGATCATTTAATGAAGGTTCAGCACATGAAGATCTAAATCATTATAGAACATTTAATGAGTACAGAGGTTAGACATAAAATTGGTGAATGTTCAACAGTGCAACATTATAACAGACTAGGGCCTGGAAAAACAATTATTTGCATTTCCACTGCACACACACACAAAAAATATATATATATATATACGTCACTGAGTCCTTTTGTGCAAAGCCCATTCTCTTGTATGTTTAGAAATGAACTTGACTTTATGTCAACGAAAAGACATTCCACATTTTTGCCTTATTCATTAAGGAACATCCAGCAGGAACTTTACAAGTGTTTAGGAGGTAAACTGTCAAGGAGTATCCATGTTTCGAGTTATCCTCAGAGTACCTGAGAAGGTGCCTGGGATTTCAATTGAAGACATCCTAGCTAAGGAATAAAGCCTGGGACAATCTAGACATCAAGTCCAATCAGGGGCTCTATCAAGGACTCTTTGTTATCCTATCCTCACTAAGTTTGGGTCCAAGGATACTATTAGTAAATTTTATTTCAAATTTCAGAAAGTTCAAATTAATTTCTGTCTCAATATTTCTTTAAATTAGCACACAGATGCTCAATAAATTTTTTTTTTTTTGAGTTGGAGTCTCACTCCGTCGCCCAGACTGGAGTGCAGTGGCCGCTCCTGGCCACCGCAGCCTCGACCTGCTGGGCTCCGGCGATCCTTCCGCCTCAGCCTTCCAAGTAGCTGGAACTACAGGCATGCGCTACCACACCCGGCTAATTTTTGATTTATTGTGGAGATGAGGTCTCACCAAATTGCCCAGGCGGGTCTCGAACCCGTGGGCTCAGGCAATCCACTCACCTCAGCCTCCCAAAGCGTGGGATTACAGGATGAGCCACCGAGCCTGACTTCAATAAATGTTAGTGTAAAAAAAAGTAGAGGAAGCAGCTGGGCATGATGGCTCACACCTGGAATCTCAGTTACTCAGGAGGCTGAGGTAGGAGGATCACTTGAGTCCAGGAGTTGGAAACCAGTCTGGGCAACATAGTGAGGCCCCTGTCTCAAAAAAAAAAGGAGGGAGCTGAGTGTGGTGGTTTACATCTGTAATCCCAGCACTCTGGGAGACTGAGACAAGAGGATTGCCTGAGTTCACGGGTTCAAGACCAACTTGACGAGACCTTGTCTCTACAATAAATCAAAGAATTAGCTGGGCCTGGTGGTGGCACCCCTGTAGTGTCAGCTACTTGGAAGGCTGAGATGGAAGGATTGCCTGAGCCCAGCAGGTCGAGGCTGTAGTGGCCGTGAGTGTGCCACTGCACTCCAGCCTGGACAACAGAAACCTTGACTCAACAATAATAATAATAAATAAATAATTAAGAAGGAGAGAAGTTGGCTGCTTGGTTGATTACTGCTATTAGTAAAGTGTTAATATATTCCCTGGACTAGTTAAACTCAATCAGCACATAGAACAAATAACATTTTCATAGAAGAAGAATATTTCACTTTCCTTTAGTAAATGCTTACTGAACATTTATCATATGCCAGGTACTATACTAGATACTAAGGATTCTTGTCCAAACGGAACTTAGCATCTAGGCAGAACACAAAGAACCATAATACAGTAGGGTATGTACCTGAGAGGGTACAGTAGGAACTCACAGGGGTTGCCTAAGCCAGATTTGGGAGATAGAGAAGGCTTCCTGGAAGAAGTGTCATCTAAGATGAAACCTGAATAACAAATATGAGAGGGGAAAATGTTCTTGTAAGGCAAATGGGTATTTGTGAAAAAGGCCTTAGAGAGGAGAGAGGGCAGAGTCTATCACAGGAAATGAAATACAGCTGCACTACGAAAGACGGAGCTGGGTAGGGAAGTGGCTAGTAAAGGAAGCAGGTTGACATCGAGCAAAGATGTGGGTCACAGGAAGGATTCTGGACTTCATCTAAAAGGTAAAAGGAATTCATTGAACGGGTCTGGGTAGATGCTATGGACTGAATATGTGTGCCTCCAAAATGTCCTAGGTTAAAATTCTAACCCCCAATGCCATAGTATTAGGAAGTAGGGCCTTTAGTAGGTGATTAGGCCATGAGGGTAGAGCCCTCATGAATGGGATGAGTAACCTTAGAAAAGAGGCCTCAGAGAGCTCCCATGTCCCTTCGGTCATGTTAGGACATGTAAGAAGACAGCTGTCTATGAACAAGGAAGTGGCCCTCACGAGACACTGAATCTGCTGCCACCTTGATCTTGAACTTCTAGCCTCCAGAACCATAAGAAATGTTTGTTGTGAAAGACACTTTCCATCTATGGTATTTTGTTATAGCATCCTGAATGGACTAAGACACACAACTAGATGTGCACTGAGAAGTACCACTCTAAACTGCAGAATAGCGAGTATAATGTAGAAAAAGAAAGTTGGAGGCAAAAACTTTTATTTTTAAGAAATATCAGCCTGGTTCGGTGGCTGATATGGATTGCCTGAGCCCGTGGGTTCGAGACCCGCCTGGGCAGCGAGACCTCATCTCTACAATAAATCAAATCAGCCGGGCGTGGTAGCGCATGCCTGTAATTCCGGCTACTTGGAAGGCTGAGGCGGAAGGATCGCCAGAGCCCAGCAGGTTGAGGCTGCGGTGGCCGGGAGCAGCCACTGCACTTCAGTCTGAGCGACAGAGTGAGACTCCAACTCAAAAAAAAAAAAAAATCAGTAGCTCTGAGAATCACTGTGAGGCATGACGAAGGAGTCTTAGTCTGAACCTGAAGTATCAAAACACTGAACCATGAAGGGAGCTGCTGCCTGTGGCATGATTCAGAAGAGCAGGAGACTGCAGCCTGCTGTGGTAGCTCAGGGGGATGGTCAGGGGGATGGCCCTGCATCAAAGCGATGACAGGGTGGTAGAAGCATGTGTGGCTTAGCTGCGGGGAAGAATCTACCAGTGACTTTGGTTGGAGAAAGTGGGAAGAGCAAGGAATGACATCCAGGTCTCCACCATGACACAGCTGAGCAGATAGGAGGTCCCTCACTGAAACAGGGCAGGGACAGTAGATTTATGGAGCCAGAGACATGTGTGAGGTATCTCAGGAACCAGCTGGAGTCAAGAGCAGTCACAGTGGACTGTAGCCACGGGGGGTGCAGTCATCCAGGGAGAGCACTCAGGTCAAATGGGAAGAGGGCCTGGGTGCAAGCCCAAGAAGCAATGTAGCCCTCAGGAGAGGGGCAGAGGAAAGGAGACTGACAGAGGAGAAGAGAGAGAAGAAAAAGCGAGGAGAGTGCAGTTTCAGGGAGGCGAGGGAAGAAGTCAGCAAGGTAAGATACAGCTGAGGAATCCATTGAGATAAGCACTGAAAATCCAGAAAGAAGTGGATAGGATCTTCCAGTGAGATGAAGAGGAGAAGGTGGGTGGGAAGTATTGTCTTTTAGTTCAGGAAAGCAAAGATAAGAATCCCACTGACCTTGCTGTATTTAACACAGAACTAGAGCTCCTGGTCACTATCGGTTCAGAAAAGAGGAAGTGAAAGAAAAAAAAAAAAGACTGGAAGGAAAGAAACAGAACTTCATTGTTTGCATATGGTATAAATATTTACAAAGAATTTGCAGACTGACTCACAAAGAAGCAGCATATTACTAGAAGTAATTAGAGTTTAGCAAGGATAATGGATAAAAGACAAAGTTTTTTTTTTTTTAACCTAAATATTAGGCCAGTACGGTGGCTCAAGCCTATAATCCCAGCAGGGTGAGAGGATTGCCTGAGCTCAGCCTGGGCAACTTGGTGAGATCTCATTTCTACAATAAATTTTTAAAAAATTGTCCAGGTGTGGTAGCGTGTGCCTGTAGTTCCAGCTACTTGGAAGGCTGAGACGGAAGGACTGCCTGAGCCCAGCAGGTCAAGGCTATGGTGGTCGTGAGTGTGCCACTGCACTTCAGCTTGTGCAACAGAGTGAGACCCCAACTCAAAAACAAAACAACAACAACAAAAAACTAAATATTTGTACACTAGCAACAACTAGAAAATGTAACAGAAAAATAAGGTGCCACTTATAATTACAACAAAAACCATAAAGTATTTAGGAGCCAACTGAACAAAGAATATGCAAGATCTTCATGGAGAAAAAATTTTAAATGTGAAAAGAAGTAACATAAGATATGAATAAATGAGACAATCTATGGTTTGCAGTAGGTCTGTTTGCCAACATTAGAAAGACTTCAGTTCTTCCTAAACTAAATGCAATATCATCACTGGTTTTCTTATTACTATTCACAAACTGAAACTCATTCTAAATGTATATAAGAGAATAACAGATCAGAAATAGTTATATCAGCACTAAAAAGAAAAAAAAAGACAAAGAAGAGGAACTTGTTCTGGGAGATGGCAAACCAGTATGGCATAACAGAAAAAGATGGATGGTGCAGGCTTAGAGCTCTGAGATAGGTTCATGTGCACATGAGATCCTGTTATAGGGCTAAGGGTGTCCCATAACTTAATGAGGAAAGGACAAATCATTGGCAGTGGAGCTCCATAGGTAGAGAAAAAATTAAAAATGGATTCCCATTAAATACTATAAACAGAGGTAGATTCCAGATAGATTAAGGGACCAATTGTAAAAAGTAAAATTATAAAGCTAATAGAAGACAATATATAATTAATTATATATTATATTAAATAAATGATGAATTATATTAATATAATTATATATTATATTGATTATAATAAATGTTTAATTATATAATAGATTACTTAATATATAATAGAAGACAATAAATATCTTTGTGACTTGTGAAAAAAAAGAACTTTCTTTTCCTTTTCTTTTTTGAACGAGTCTCACTCTCTTGTCCAGGCTGGAGTGCAGTGGCATGGTCACGGCTAACACAGTCTCGACCTGCTGGGCTCAGTCTCAGCCTTCCAAGTAGCTGGAACTACAGGTGCACACCACAACATCTGGCTAATTTTTTGATTCGTTGTAGAGACAATGTCCTACCAAGTTACTCAGGCTGGTCTCAAACCCCTGGGCTCAGGCAATCTTCTCACTTCAACCTCCCAAAGAGCTGGGATTACAGGTGTGAGCCACCGTGACTGGCCATAAAAAGAGTTCTTAAATAAAATCCCCAAAGCACAAACTTACATGTGTTGTATGTAAAACATTAAAAAAATATAAAAACTCTGTGTTGAAGTATCAAGTTTGCAGTTGATTTTTGCATGCAACCAAGATAAAATGAGAATAAGTATTCTTTAAGATTATTCATTTACAATACAAGGTTCAGGAGCATGGGGGATATATAACAGGTGGTTTTAGTTTTCCATCTAAAAGAAAACATAGTGCTGGGTAATTACTATGGTTTTTTATTCCATAAATGCCACCACTTTGGTTCTTTACATGCTTTTATTATAGTTCACACTAACCCCCAGAACACAAGAGTAAAGCTAATTATTAAGAGATCGATCAATTATAATCTGCTTTTTCTATACTTGTATGACTTTCAGACTAAAAGAAGTGGCATTACTTTCCTTAAAATTAGTGCTATGAGTCCCAGGCAAATGGGTCAAGAAGAACAGAATTACATTAAAACACAAGATTTTTGAAATTTGAATATAATACACTTAGTATGTTTATCATAAGCACAACTGAATAAAATTAAAATAATGTATAACTCAAGTTCAACTAAGATATTAGGCAACCCTAAAAGCTTGAGGCCGTGTCCTAACTGTTCATTTTGCTACTGTCAGCTTTCATAAAAGCTAGAATAAGTATCTCAGAATCCTAATATACTAAGAATGGTCTTTTTAAAAAAATCAGCATTTGTTTTGAAATGAGTTGTCTAGAAATTAGATTTGAATATAACAGCTGGGGGGAAAAACCCAAAGTTGAGGCATCATGGACTAAATACTTAAATCCTCACAGGTTAGGTAATAGGATTATACTAGGTACAGCATCTGTACCCCCAAAGGAAGGATATTTACTTAATTAAAAAAATTAATTTATGAGGTTGGACACAGTGGCTCACTCCTATAATCCCAGCCCTCTGGGAGGCCGAGGCAAGAGGATTGCTTGAGCCCAAGATTTCGGGACCAGCCTAGGCAACATAGCGAGAACTCATCTCTACAAAAAATAAAAAATTAGCCGGGTGTGGTGGCTCACACCAGCTACTTGGGAGGTTGAGGGAGAAGGATCCTGAGCCCAGGAGGTTGAGGCTGTGGTAAGCCATGATCACCACAGAGACCCCATATCAAAAACAGACTCCCCCCAAAATAAACAAAAATCATTTATGTTTCCACCTCCCTTTTTCTGGCATGCTACCCTGAATTTGAGCTTTCTTTAAAGCCAGTAAAACCTGCTAAAATGTGCAGATGATAGAATTGCTGCTTAATATACTATAATATTTCTTTTTAAGCCTTAAGTGCCCCCATCCCTGCCCCCAATCTACCTTCTGTAAATGTCAGAAAACTATCAAATCCCGCCAAATGGTGTGCTATAGGAATCCACAGGTATTCTAAACGTATTAGATTAATAAAATATACCTTGAACAACAACCTGGCTGCCTGGGACAAAGAACTGCTGTGTGCCATCGGCTGATGGCGCTGCATACTGTACAATTGTGGCACCTGGCGGAGGAGCTCCTGAGTTTGTCATTGTTAATGCCTGCAGTCCCTGCACACCATCAGATCCTGGGTTAGAAATCTGGATTGCTCCACCTTGGGCTATAGCAACTTAATAGAAAAGAAAAGAAGTATTAGAGAGTTTCAAGATTTATGTTTAATCATCTCATATTGGAAGAACATACTCTGGGTCTGTTTATTACCACTGCTTCTGATTCTCAAGTTGCCCTTCTGTTTTCTTTTCTTTTTTTTTTTTTTTTTTTTTGAGTTGGAGTCTCACTCTGTCACCCAGGCTGGGCGGGCAGTGGCATGCTCTCGGCCACTGCAGCCTCGACCTCTGGGCTCAGGCGATCCGTCCGCCTTAGCCTTCCAAGTAGCTGGAACTACAGGCATGTACCACCATACCCAGCTAATTTTTTGTTGTTGTTGATTTATTGTAGAGATGAGGTCTCGCCAAGTTGCCCAGACTGATCTCAAACCCGCGGGCTTAGGCAGTCCTCTCACAGCCTCCCAAAGTGCTGGGATTATAGGCGTGCACCACTATGCCTGGCTGATTCTCAAGTTGCCCTTATTTTCTCAGCTGAATAGGTAAGGAACATCTGCTTCTTCATGAGGTAATACTCTAAAAAGGCTTATAGACACTTGAAAAACCTTGATGATCAGAATTGTTTGAAATCCAGAGAGTCCATGAAGTTTTCTTCCTCCTTAGCATCCATTCATCTAAGTTAAAATTAAGAGGAGGAGCAGAGAAGTAGACAGGGAAAGAGTCCAGCTCCTTGCTTGTCTCCATCCTCTCAGGCATTTTTAGTGATCAACAGCATTCTTCTAACATTTAAGAAATGCTCAGTGACATTTCTGTTGAGTATTGCAATGACAATAAATCTGTACCTTCATTCAGCTAACTACTTTTCTAGTTTATCAGCAAGAGAAAGTAGCTTTAAGGAAATACATATCATATTTTTGGTTAGAAAGCTGAAGTCTACAAACCTGTGTAGCCTTTATCAATGACTATGTCAGGAGAATCCTGAAACATAAAATGTTAAGTTGGAAAAGTCCTTGAAAGGATTTGTACTTCAATAATTACCCCTCCCAAATGTCTTGAGTAACTATAGCTAATGGCAACAAACGTGAGTTATATGTCCTCTAAGTACTGAGATTTGTCAGTCATGTTTAAAAGTTAACATACTAACTTAAAAATCCAAAAGAACAATCGATCAGATGTTTTAAAATTTCACCCAAATAGACAAGTAAGTACTGTTTAAAATATCTGAGAAGTCTGTATATACCATAAAGATTATAACTGCATGTTTTAAATGGTATATACTAAGTGAAGCCAAGGGCTATACTTTTTTTAAAAATCATAAAAACTAGCTAACTAGAGTTTACAATGAAGATTTGAAAAAAAAACACATCACCAGAATAACACCTGTAAATAAATATAAATGTTTTACAGGAACATTATAGTAGTGTTTAAAACAGACTCTGAATATTTTCAAGTCATTCCCAAACATTTCAATGGCATCTAAGCAAAAGGCCATTTAGGTAATAACCTTACAGGACAAACTTATCAGAACTATGAAAAGAGTAACAACAAATTTTCAGTTCTTTGACCTAAGGTTCCAGTACCTGATACGGAAAGATGGGGTCATATTTTTCAAAAGATTTCCACACAGATGCGTTCTCTGTGTTTTAGTTCACTGACAGGTGAGTCTTACAGTGGGAATGACTGACTGAAGAATCAGTTACAGAATGTCAACAGTGCTGAGGTTGAGAAATCCTGATGTAATATCACTTTATCTGGCTCATTAGATCATTATATTCTGTACACATTTTAAAAACAGGATATTTTTAAACCACAACTCTCCAAATACTTCACAGGTCTCAGGATTCAGCCCTCACAATAAAAGGGTTTGGGAGAGGAAAATAGTGTTTTAGAGAGAAAAGCCAAAGTCACTAAAAGGACCGGGTGGTAGAAGCACAAAGCCTAGCACAGAGCAGGACCCCAATAAATAAAATGTCTGTATTAGGGACAGCTTAAACCACATATGGACCTAGAAGAGTTAAAGGAGACATGATTTCAAATTCCCATTAGAGAACTCAGTTTTCTAACACCAATACAATGACCATGCTTTTGAACTAGTTAATCTGAGGTGAGAGCAGTCGCCTCCAAGGGTAAAAACCATTAAACAGGAAAATAATAACGAGCTTTACTTTCTTTTTTCTCTTCTTACTTTCCGTTTGCTTCTTATGTCCTTTTTTCTATTTTAATTTTTTTTTCTTTTTCTGTAATGTTTCCCCATAGTTCCAACTAAAACTTCTTTGCTTTTACACTATGAACAGCTGACATATGAAGAATGTTTCTCTTATCATTTTATATTCTGGTGAAATCATTATATAATTAAATGTAGAAAACAAAAGCTAAATACACACACGCACACACACTCACACACACACACTAGTTGGCTCTAGGGGGAAAATGTATCTACTGCTAAATCTCACACTTTAGTCTAGCTCTCATTTTTTTTTAATGCCAAAGGTGCTCTTGATTTTGCTGTTATCAAATGACAAAGGACCTTCCCTTTCAAAATGTTCTCTCTTATTTGACAATAAACAAGATTTCCCAATGCTTCAGGATCCTGGAAAAAGGATTTGTGCATGCCTATGTGTATTCCAAGATTTGAGGAGAAAACTTCTTAGGCTTCAAAATATTTGAGGATACCATAACGTGTTTTCAGCAAACATAAATCAAGATAAATAGTAAGAAAAAATAAGATGAAATTAACTGACTAAATCTAGATACACCTTCTATTTCAGCTGATGATATATTTTTAAAATTTTATTATGGAAGTATACCAGCAGACATAAAAATAGGGAATTTTTGGTCATCCATTTCCCCTGCCCATTCACCCTCTACTCTTATTTTTTTAATGGTCTGAACTATTTAAAAACAAATCTCAGACATCAATATATGGCTGATTGTTTTAAAATAAAATGATCAGTACATATCAAGGCCATGGGTGACCGACGAAAATTAAATACCTTTGCATTTCCCACTAATTTAACTCTAGGATAAGCTTTATTAATGTTCTCCTGGAATGACACGTGCAAAAATGACTGCACACATTTTTGCTGACAATAATGAAGATCTATGGAATACTGATTGGTACTCAAGTAGAAGTGTCTTTTAATTTTAGACATATACATACTTCATAACATTACATAAAATACAAAATGAAATAACAGAATATAATTTCATAACACCTAAACTGAATTAAAACTGGAGAGATAGATTATACAATCAAGTAAATTCTTCTTCAGTTTCCATTATCTAATTGATTCAAGCCTGCCAGGGTAGCTATATGCTCACAGTAGTTGTGAGTGGAGGCTAGGCTCTGTTGTCCTTGGTTGCTCAGGGAGATACCTAAGTAAACTTTTTTTTGTTAAAACTCTCAGGTGGGCTACACCCCACAATTTATTGTTTATTTTAAAGACGTGGGGTACAACTCAAGGTTAGGTACATAAGTGGTTATCGTGCAGGTAAAGTTTGTACACCCCATAAGTAAGCAGGTCACTCAGCACCTACTTGTTGAACACAATGACTGACCTTAAATTAAGAAACAGTTTGTCAGCCGGGTGAGGTGGCTCACACCTGTAATCCCAGCACTTTGGGAAGCAGAGGCAAGAGGACTGCCCAAGCCCAGGGGTTCGAGACCAGCCTGGACAACTTGGTGAGACCTCATCTCTACAGTAAATCAAAAAAATTAGCCAGGTATGGTGGCACGCACCAGTGGTTCTGGCTACGTGGAAGGCTGAGGCGGAAGGATCACCTGAGCCTAGGTCAAGGCTGCAGGTAACCATGAGCGTGTGAAGGCACTCCAGCCTGGGCAACAGAGTGAGACTCTGACTCAAAAAAAAAAAAAGAAAAGAAAAGAAACAGTTTGTCTAGATAGTTAGCTTTAGCTGGTTACATAACATCTTTATCCACATCCTTCCATAGTCATAATATTTAGTAGTAACTCAAGTATGGTTTTCCTACCCCCAACTTACCATAAAACATGGTAACCAGGATGGTATCATATTAACTACTCCAATCAATAAATTTAAAAAAAGTTCCTGGGACACAAAGCTGTGCTTAGAAATCTGCTACTTCCAGGCTGGGCGCAGTGGCTCATGCCTGTAATTCCAACACTTTGGAAAGTTGAGAGGATTGCCTGAGCCCAGGGATTCGAGACCAGCCAGAGCAACTTGGCAAGTCCTTGTCTCTACAATAAATCAAGAAAAATTAGCTGGGCATGGTGGCATGCACCTATAGTTCCAGATACTTGGAAGACTGAGGCAGAAGGATCACCTGAGCCCAGCAGGTCAAGGCTGCAGTGGCTGTGAGCATGCCACTGTACTCTAGCCTGAGCAACAAAGGGAGACTCCGACTCAAAAAAAAAGAAAGAAAGAAAGAAAGAAATCTGCTACGTCCATTACTCATTGCCACTGAGCACTTATCTCCAATTACTTTAATATAATTAAATATAATTAAACATAATTAAAGTAAGAGGAATATTATTTATGGAATAAAAATTCAAGAATGTTGGTAAAAAATTGAACTTAAAAGCTAATATTAAAGTCCTGTATAATTATTAAGGAAGACAGGAAAGATGAATTTAAAAAGGGTTGACTGTATGCTGGGTAAAAAAAAAAAAAAGGCATATAAAACTGAAAAGACTGGGTTATGGTGGCTCAGCCTGTAATCCCAGCACTTTGGGAGGCCGAGTCTAGTGGATTTGCTTGAGCCCACGGGTTCAAGACCAGCTCAGGCAACTTTGCAAGACCTTGTCTCTACAATAAAATAAAAAATAGCCGGGCATGGTAGTGCGCGTCTGTAGTTCCAGCTACTTGGAAGGCTGAGGCAGAAGGTTCGCCAGAGCCCAGCAGGTTGACGCTGGGGTGGCCATGACTGTGCCACTGCCCTCCGGCCTGGGTGATGGAGTGAGAGTCCAACTCCAAAAAAAAAAAAAAAAAAAGAGAAAGAAAGAAAAGAAAACTGAAAAAAAAAAAAAAAAAAGAGTTCAAGACCAAATGAGGAAGTAGAATTTATATAATGTTTCATCTGAGCTCTCTTTTGCCCGATGCTATATATTTATTTATTATTATTTTTAGAGACAGGGTCTCGCTATGTTGCCCAGGCTGGTCTCTAACTCCTAGCCTCAAATGATCCTCCTACCTCAGTCTCCCAAGTAGCTGGAACTACAGGCACATACCACCACACCCGGCAATGCTATGTATTTCTAATCCTACAACTTGTACATACTAGCTACTTAGAAGATATAAACATGTAAATATTTAATTAATTATATTTAAAACCATTCTTATTCCAAATTGCAATAAAAACATTCATAAATAAAATCTTACTGCATTAACTTGAAAAAGAACAAGAGACTGGTTCCAATGAACTCTCAGGTTTAAATTCAAAAGTGACCACAAAAGAGAACCTATGAGTACCTGTGCCTTAAAAGACAAGAGGGGCATGCAGCGGCAGACTGAACACTCTATAAGGAGAGCAGCCAAACCAAGGTTAAACGCCAGGCTTATGTGAAATAGTAACTAAGGAAAATTCAAGTGGAATCACTATTAAGAATAATAAATGCAAATACATTTCCTTGAGAATATGTAAGCCTATTGTGGGCTAATTCCCTTTATGAAGAAATGGAATCAGTGTTTATTCATAAGTCTTCTGAGAATTCTGAATTATTTAAGCAGTCTACAAAGTTCACACTTATCTTTTCATAACAGTGCAATTTGGACTGACCCACTTACCTTTAGTGTATAAGGATTCCAGGAAAGATGAGTTAACAGAAACTCATTCTAATAAGGTGCCTAGTAAAATAAAGTAGCAGTGGGCAGAGACAAGGGTATGTGGGGGAAAAAAAACTGAAGTATTAAGTGAAAGTCCTTAATTGGTAAGGAAAGAGGTCAGGTACAGTAGAGTGGAGGACAAAAAACCCTTTGTCTTAAGAGACAATTTAACAGATTAAGAAACTTCCAGCATTTTAACTTAGTTTCTTTTACAAATTCACTTATTTGATGCTTATATTAAACATCTTATGCATCAAGTAACTGCTCATTCAAAGACTATGTCAACTACCATTCTTTCAGATATATGCTCCTGAGATAAAACAGATTTTCTTTTTCTCCAAGTTGGAGTCTCACTCAGTTGCCCAGGCTGGAGTGCAGTGGCACACTCACGGCCACCCCAGCGTCGACCTACTGGACTCTGATGACCCTTCTGCCTCAGCCTTCCAAGTAGCCAGAATTACAGGCATGCGCTACCACTCCCGGCTCATTTTTGATTTATTGTAGAGATGAGATCTCGCCAAGTTGCCTGAGCTGGTCTTGAACCCACCGGCTCAGGCAATCCACTTGCCTTGGCCTCCCAAAGTGCTGGGATTACAGGCTGAGCCACTGAGCAAGGCCTAAAACAGATTTTCTTTGACCAGGATCACTTAACTGATAGGCAACACACCTATCACTAAGATGGGTACTTCCAGTGAAGATTCACAGGTACAGCTCACCTACTTGGTGTTATAATAATGAATCCCTACCTATGTTCGGTTATTTTTCCTACCCCCTGGGGAGTAGCCTACTCCAACTTTCATTTCTTAGTTTTTGTGATAAAAAATAAGTTGAAATAAAAAGTTGAAAAATAAGCTGTAATAATAATAAAAAGCAAAGTTTAGGAGAAAGTCACCCAGGATAAAAGTCAAAGAAAAAAATTAAATCTAAAAAAACTGTAACAAAAGGTTATGAAAGAGTCTCAAAAAAAAAAAAAAGAAGAAGAAAAAAAGCTCCAGAAATTCTAGTAAAATAAACTCCTCTATTCTAAAAACCAAAGGACACCAATAGTTGTTTCTATTTCTAGGTATTTAGGAATAACATTAAAGCATTAATATCTAAGTTATTCCTAGTAAGAAATATGATTAATAAAAATGAGTCTGGTGTGTGTGTATGTTAATATATATTTACCCTCCACATAAAGTAAATGTCTTGTAAAAAATGTAAATGTTAGTATTCATTTGTCAAATGAAAGAATTACTTATAAAAACAAGTATCACTAAATGTTCCAAAAATACTTTTTTAACAAAGGAAATATTACATTGTGTGAGCCAGTCAATGGCAATTTTTTCCTGCAGACAATGCACACAGAACAACTACAATTTTCCATTAAAGTAACCTCCACGATCATACTGTACAGGCCCAAATTAAGAAACTTAAGTAGGAAACAGTCCATGTCCTCTTTCATGGCAAACAGAAAGGTCTGATTCCTCAAGATACAGTTTTCCAGTTCTCAGCCAGAACTCCTGGCCCTGTTCCTTCCATCCCCACAGACACATAGGGTGAGGTTTATCACCAAGTCCCCTGCTGTAGGCAGGCACCAAGGGCACAAGGAATAAAGGCACTGGAGCTGGCTGGGGAAACAATATAAAGAACACACATGTGACTCGGCCACAGCCAACTCTGCCATGCCAATGGCAGTATGCACCTTCCCCACCCCATTTATCCTGTTATCTCCTTTTGTCTTCATACTAACCCCAGAGTCTGACAATTCAGTATTATTCCCACTTCAAAGACTAAAACCTGAGATGTGAATTTAATAAAGCTCTGTGCCATGACTATTGAGTTAGCAAATGGTAGAAACAGGGTTCCTTCCTCACATCCTCTCCAGCTTTGACAGTCTCTCAACCTCCTACATTTTCACAATGTCACATTTTCAGTTAATCTAGGCAAATTAACCAACAGCATTCACTTCTCTGCCACCTTGAAGGGGATCACTGCATCTACCAGAAGGCCTGCGTAACACCTGGAAATGCTCGCCGAACATCAAGACGACAGAATTTCTGATCGTCCTCCCCACCTTAAGAAGTCTCAGCAACACGCCAGTAGTTATTTCCAACTTTTCTCTGTCAGACACAAACAGCAAGTGATGATATGTGGACAGCCCACTGAGGAAATGGATGAAGCTCTGCCCAAGACCAGAGCTGACCAACCAGGAGGCCCCAGCAGCTCTGGGGGACCAAGGGGATGAGGGGCTCAGCACTCTTATAACCTGCTGAGGCAAACCAGTCAGCAAACTGATTTGTAGTTCTAAAACCCACCATTGACTCTCAGTGGGACAGACAAAAAAGCATAAAACAGAGAAGTAGCAAAAGAGAAATGACAGTGTAAACCTCAAGGTCTAGTTCTTCCAAACACTGACTTTGCACATGTCCCCTCAGTGCCCTGTAGAGGCTGTGAATGATCTACACACACCCCAGTTCTGCTGGGTATCATGGTAGGAGCTACCCAAAATTACCAAAGGAAAATGTATTTAATCGTTTAATATTGCAAATCTACCACCACCAGAAGAAAAACTCTACAAACTCCAAAAATTCCAGGTCTTCCCATATATGAAAGAGTATAGCTTGTTTTAATAGCCATGTCTTAAATTAAGACTTGAGGGGTTTTTTCTAGGTATTGTTACTTTTTAAAGGAAAACAAAAATATATATATTTATTTGGCCAAACACAGTATTTACTATCACATATATTTCAGAACCTTAGTAGCTTCCCCTTGTCTTTTCTCCCACTTTTTCTTTTCTTCCTAGCTCTTGTTGGTTTCCCTCCCACACACACTATTTTTATGTATCAAATGTTCTTGATTTGGGGGGAGAAAACTAGTGCTTTAATTAGAGCAAAAAGCACAGAATTAACAGTTCATTAAAATGCACAAGACTAAATGGGAATGTATCTGTTTATTTAAGCTTTCAGTGTGCAAAAATTCAAATAAAATGATCTATCCAATTGCTACAGTTTTAAAAATTAAGTCTTTTTTTTTTTCCATTCTCTTTTAGGAAAAACTGCAGCACAAATTAACACAATAGAGAGTAGTAAAAACAGAATTACATTTAAAACAGAATTTTAAAAACTTTTAGATTAGTAAGTATAATAGGAAATTGTTGGTAACAAAAGCCAACCAAGAATAAAATACAGACATATTTATCTTATGTTGCATGCATCATAAAGACAACAAAAACAGGTTTTGCTAGAGATTAATATAAACACAGAAATAGGAAAACCCTCCCTTAATTTTTATCTGCAAAATTTCTTCTATTTTCAGCAATAAAAATTTTGGCTTTTCAAAAGTATATGTCAGTACAAATCTCTCAATTCTTTAACATGTACTTTTCATTCTATGATATACAGTTTAGGTATTAATGGTGCATTTTTAAATGAAACAGTTTAATGCCAAAACCCAAGTTCCTTCAGTGTAACTAAAGCTAGCAACATATGGTATCATATCGCAGCATACATACTGTATTGCCCCGTGCTAGTCTGATATATGCTAGTCGGTACTGCCATGGTAGCGATGTTAGGTGGCGTTCCTTCTTCCTCTGATTTTTCTTCTTCAATCTTGGAAACACCAGGCACATCAGAGGACAGTTCATTCAGTATTTTTCTAAAATATAATTTAATAATATAAATAACTAAGATATATAAATGAAAAGCTATAGTAAAGCTATAAAGGAAAAATCGGTTTGATATATAATTATTCCACCTTTTAGAGAAAAGTATCATTACAGTAGGAAACTTAGTTAACTTACCTATAAGAGGGTCTTCGTGAAAGGATTTCTCTACGTTTATGAGAATCAATTACACCTTCTGATTCTGCAGACTCATCTGTCTCTGCAATTGTTGCTACCTATAATACAAGATTTTCTGAAATACATCATAGAATAGATGAAATTCTTCATTCAAAAAAACGGTAGTTAAGGTCCTGTCTACGTGTGTAGCACTGAGCCAGGTGCTGTGGAAGCAACCAAGCAACAGGGCACAGTGGACCTGCACTCAAGGAGCTCACGACCCGGCTCAGGAAAGGATGTGCAGGCAAACACATCTAAGCTGTAGGACAAATGTGTGTGGCAGGACTGGTGCGGAGAATACATGCTTCCAAGATGCGATGGAAAGGGTAACTGAAACATCAAGTGAGGCTTTGCAGGCAAGGATGAAACAAGATATACATCAGGCCTAAGAGCCTCAACATGAAAGTCCCTTACAGATCCAGCAGGGAGGGAGGGAAAGCATAGTGGAGGCAGAGGAGAGAGTCTCAGTCCCACTGTGCCTCACACCATCACAGCTGACCCGAACCAGGTCTTCATATTAGCCATTCAATAGGCCCAAAGAAGAAAGAATATTTAAGTAGACAGGTCAGTGAACAAGCCAGGCAAAAGTTTGTTACAAGGAGTAGGTTAGGGCTTGGTAGTAGGCCTTGAAGGTCCAAATAAGGAATTTCTCCTTAAAAGAATGGTGAGTTTTAAGCACGATTCATTTTTCAAATCAAGTAATAATTCAAGTAATTTTTCAAATCAAGTAATAATATAGTAATTTGATTATTAAAGAGAGTCAGAAAACTACAAAGATGAATCTCTTCAACAACATGACTGCTGTCAATATTCACTTCTGAGGACCTAGGTAGCTGAGTTTACAAAACTCACCTTCATATTATAATTACATGGGCAATTGATTTGGGCAAAATAAAAAGAGCTTATTAAAATATCAGCAATGTAAGCAAGAATACATACTTCCCACAGCACGTGGATGTGTGTACATATTCACCTACACATATGACCATGCATCTCTCATCATGAACACTCACACATGAGCACATGAACCCAATGAAAGAAATGAGGGAAAAAAGTATTGTTGCATCAAACAATAATTTATCACCACCAAACATTTATCACTTTACAACGGGCTTTCACACATCTGTCACATAATTACAAATTCTTTATGTGATGTAGGCTATTAATTTACTCATCTTAGAAAGGTGAAAACTGGAGTTTATGCAGGGAAATTAAGTGAATGCCCATGGTCCCACAGGTAGGAATTCTAAGACAAGATCCACTGGCACCTATCTCTACAAAGACAATTAAATCATTCAACAAAAAAATGTTTAAGCCTGCTGAATATAAGCCAATGCTTCTAATACTGACTGGGTTTAAAAAGTCTTAATACGGTTGGATGTGATGGCTCCCATCTGTAATGCCAGAACTTTGGGAGACCAAAGTAGGAGGACTGCTTGAGCTCAGGAGTTTAAGACCAGCCTGGGCAACATAGTGAGATCTTGTCCTTATAGAAAATAAAAAAAATTGGCCTGGCATGGTGGTACACGCCTGTAGTTCCAGCTAATCAGGAGGCTGAGGAGGAAAGATCTCCTGAGCCAAGGAGATTGAGGTTATGGTGGCCATGATTGCACCACTGCACTCCAGCCTGGGCAACGGAGTGAGACCCTGACTCAAGGGGAAAAAAAGTCATAATACAAAGAAGAGGGTGGAGAGATTTTCTTATTTTATAATTAGTCGGAAAAAGAAACTCTTGGAATCAAGAATCATCAAAGAAAAAAAAGACAATGACGAGAATTATCCTTACACTTTTGAGCAACACAAGAAAAAATATCTGTGCAGGGAAAAAAAAAGATTTTAATGCATGCAGATTTTTCACTTCAAGTATGTTGTATCCTTTTCCTTATTCTGTGATAAATTACACTCAAATATACAGGAAAAGGATAAGATTATCTCTGTGTGTCTCATTTTTCCTCACAGATTTTGTCATTATTAGGTTCAAATAATTTCAGTATTTAAAGAATAATAACAAAGGACCTAAAAAAGGAACAAATAAATTCAGCAAAAAAGTATGCTTTAAACAATGCAAAGTTAGTAATTTATATCTATTGATGAAAAAATGTTTTTACCTTCAAGAAATGTTAAGGATTTACTACCAAGCTTAATAATAAAATACAAGTCTAGATCACAACAACAATAATAATCACATCTATAAGAGCCAAGTTTTAACCTGAGAGGGATACATAACATATGAACATAACACTGAAGTGACAATGTCATATTACTTTCTAAGGATTATGTATAATGAATTCAAACTTAAATCTCTACCTAGTACTAATGTGAATAGTCACGAAAACAGCATCAGTACTATAATCTTTATATTACTATAATGCACATTTTCTATTACTTTCTATGACTGCATTTATCAGACATCTTCTCCAAAGAACCTTCAACATATTTTTAGGCACCACTGGGAGAGCTTCACTGAATAAATCTGAGTTTGAGCACAGAATCCCAACTTGAAGGAGACATGAACTGCTCACCCGGCCATGACTCATTCTGCAAATTAAGAGCTGACAACCAAACTGCAGCTCTCAAGTCAAATCGATGTACCTAGCAGGGCATGATGTACTTTACACATAAAAAAGAAAATCCTCCAAACAGCTAATAAGAAGACTTGCACATAAAAGCTACATGAAGAAAGACAATGGAAAATGAATTAGCAAAAGAAAGTCAAAGGCCCAAGGAAGTCAGATAAATCACCCAGGAAGGAAGCTAACCTGAACAGTTTGTATCTGTGGTGACTGAATAACCGATGGCTGTGGTGTCTGAATTACTCCCTGGACATGCACAGTTTGGCCCGAAGGTAACTGCACTAGAGTTACAGCTGGAGAGCCTCTTCCGGTGCCTGATCCAGCTACAGAAACCTGCAAAAACGACCTTCATTGTAGATTAAAGCCGGACCTTTTTTTGTTGCTCGTATTTCTTTTTAAGAAATACCACTCACTGTGATGACTGGCCTGTTTCTCTTTTCTTTTTCCTGCTTCTGAGGATTGATGAACCAGCTGGGGTACTTACCATGAGGTGGTGGTTACTGTGCTGGAACAGTCATTCTCTGATGTGATAGATATTAAAGAACACATGCTCCTCACTTTCGGTGCCCATGCTTCGGTGGCTGAGAATGTTCCAGGCACAAAGTTCTAAAGCAGTTAAACTACCTCACTACGACCTCACGACTACTAACAGTGAGCCTTTTTTAGGCCAGAGTACAAATTACCCTCCCTAACTTAAGAGAAATTGGAGACAGAACTTAAATATGGTGAATTATTTTTGAATAAATGAAATGCCTGACACATGATAATCTAGTATTACTTTAGAGGTAAGCTGAGGCTCTGTCATTATACTCATAAAAATCGCTGCTACTTTTATGCCCCATCATCACAAAAAAGGCACAGCCCAAAGAAATTCCAGGACTGTTCCTCTCTGACCCAGAGGAAGCTTCTGCCTTGGAGCTGGCAAGGCCTTCTGACACTCTTCCTCTCCCCCAGCTCCAGCATCCAAAGGCCAGAGGAGCACTTAGCTTGGAGCCGAGAGAACAGTCATTTCCTAGGTACTCTGAGCGCTTTCAACAGAGATCCGTATCAGCAAAACACAATACCTCCACACTCCCCTGGACACAACCCTGCCAAGTTTTCTAATGAGTAATCAACTCTGTTCTACAGGCCAGTGTGATAAAAACTTTGCCTCATTTTACTAAGATTCATATACATTAAGACTTAAAGCAGTCAAAGACCTTGGAAATGAAATGAGCCACCAGTTTACATCTTGCCTGGGAGTAGAACCAGAGAACCTTGAACAAGTTTTGAAGGAAACCTCCATGTGTGATCTCGCTTTTTTTTTTTTTTTTTTTTTTTGAGTTGGAGTCTCACTCTGTCACCCAGACTGGAGTGCAATGGCCGCTACCGGCCACCGCAGCCTCGACCTGCTGGGTTCCGGCGATCCATCCGCCTCAGCCTGTGTGATCTCACTTTAAGGAACATTTGTGATTCCAACTTACACTAACAGACTTCTACTTATACAAATACCTTAAAATAAGTATTAAAAATGGGTTATAACAAGGTATGAGAGCCTGTTCCCATCCTTGATTTTCTCCCACCCCCCTACAGGCCTCACGACACTGCTACCTAAGAAACTCTTTCCTCTCATACCACACTAGCCTAGCCAGTGGTTAGCGAATTGGAGGAGAATCCAATAGGAGCGTGTGAATATGGGATAAAATGTCTCAGTTGTACCTGTATCTGGTTTCGCTTTGTATTTAAACAAACAAAAGGAAATAAATTTGAAAAGTATCTGTCATCATAAAAATGAAACAAAAAATTAAAATATATATTGCCAGGGCAAAGAAAAAAATTGGTTATAGAAAAAAACTGTAAGATGAATTGACATTATCATTCCCTTTGACAGCAAACTTCTCTGGCAATCCAAAAGTTAAAAAACATCTTTTTTCCATGTGAGAGAACCTCGATGTTTAGCATTGTACTAAGTGCACCAGGGTGGAAAGTAGAATTAATAAAATAACACCTAAGAGACAGCAGCACACCAAACAGTATAGGACTAAATGCTCCATTTTACAGGCCATGAATGTCACCGAAGAACAGAACAGAAAGATCATGATGGGCCTGAACAGTAAGTGGAGGCTTTGCAGAGAACCAGGCCTTGATGTGAACCTGGATAACAGTGAGACAGAAAGTGAGAACCAGGGCAGAAGCAACCAACACAGCCCCAAGGGCAGTTGGCCGGCCTACCCTAGAGGGTTACTGTCTATCTTAGATTTTGAGGGAAAAGAAAAAGGTCATGCCATATGGAACCAGTGGATATATCAATTATAAGTTAAAAAAACACGGATGTTTCCAGCACAAAAGACAACTTTGTATGAATTATAAAAAGGCGTCCTCGTGGACTAAAGGGGAGAAAGACATCCCTTTTCTTCATACAACTGATACGCATACATTTTAGTCTCAGGACACCTTTACACTTTTAAAAATTATTGATGACCTCAAAGAGCTTTCATGTGATTTATATTCAGTAGAATGTTAGTAAGCATTTAATAATCAGATTTTAGGAAGGGAGAGCCCTGATGTGTAGCTTTTGCTGATTTTTGTGATGTAAATACTCCTCCTATGGCTGATTTTAAGCTACCAATAAATGACGCTAGACACAGAGTTGGAAAAAAACATACACAATTGTCTCCAACAAGCCAGTACAAGCCAGTTTCAGCTGGTTACATCTGTTAATCATTAACATATTAGCAAGTAAAACAGAAGTTTTCACAATACCTAGTAACTCATTTGAAAATAACAATAATAAATCTGATTGGGCGTGATGGCTCATGCTTGTTATCCTAGCACCTCAGGAGGCTAAGGCAGGAGGACAGCTTGAGCCCAGGAGTTTGAGAGCAACTGGGGTGACAGCGAGACCTCGTTGCTACAAAAAATCTTTAAAACTTTGCTGGGCATGGTGGCATATGCCTGTAGTCCCAGCTACTTGGGAGGCTGAGGCAGGAGGATCACTTGATACCAGGAAAAGCTATGGTGAGCCATGATCATGCCACTATACTCCAGTTTGGGTGACAGAGGGAGACCCTGACTCAAAAATTAAAAATATACTAAAAAATTCATTGCATGCAATATAAATAACATTTTATGAAAAACAATTACATTTTCCAAAACAAACAAAAAACAATGAGAAGAATGGCATTGTATTATATTTTTTACAAATTATTTTAATGTCTGGTTTAACTGAAAACAGGCAGATTATTATAAGTACTTATGCACTGAATCTGTTGCAATATTTTGCTTTTGTTGGTATGTGAAGAAAAACTTAATCTCACGCACATATGTGATTAGAAAAGGGAAGAATATTATAATAGTGTATTCAGAAAAGCATGCGCAGTCTTCTTTGATACTATGCTAAAACTTGACAAGTGTTGTTTCTTAAAGGGTTGGTTGCAACATGGAATCTGAAACCGTTTCAGTTAGATTGAAATCTATTGATCTGTCTTATACTTTGGATGGGTCTTTTGCCCATGCAAGATTTTATAACATCAGGCAGTATTCAACTGGAAACTACTGGCTCACTAAGTTAAGTAGACCTTCCCAATGCGGACACATTTCATGACTCACTCAGAAATAATATTCCTTAAATCACCACCGAGTCCATCAGAAAACTCTATGAATATTGTGAAGCTCAAAATGGCAGATGCAGATTTCCAAAATTCAAAATTTTGGCGTAGAAGCTTGAATTTTATCACTAACAAAAAACACTGTCAGCTGTTTTCCTTGAAGTGACAAGCTCACTTCAGTTGTTTTTGAGAAAATATCTTCAAATTTGAATAACCATAGTTTGGCAACTAGTCGTTCTTTTAAGAAAAATGATGTCCTGTGGGAAAATACCCAGCTAGTTCTCATTGCCACTCAAACAATTACACAAGTGCTCTTCCTCAAGAACACCCTGGGTTAGCACATAGAAGAGCTTTCTGTGAACATCCCACTTCATGACACAGAATACTAACACAATGTGAACTCAGGGTTGAGATTTAGTGCAACCGATAATTTGTACTGCTTCAGTATTTTCCAACTGAATACTGCTTGATGGTACTGATACTGCATGGATAAAAGACCCATTCAAATCCATAGATCAGTGGATGCTAATCTAACTGATAGGATTTCAGATTCCATGGTGCAGCCAACCCATTAAGAAACAACACTTGTCAAGTTTTAGTGTAGTATCATAGAAGAATATCCATGTTTTTAAAAACAAGATATGATTCCTTCTGTATCTAATCATATACTGCTTCAGTTTCTTTTTTTTTTTTTTTTTTGAGCTGGAGTCTCACTCCATCGCCCAGGCTGGAGTGCAGTGGCACACTCACAGTCATCCCAATGTTGACCTGCTGGACTCCGGTGATCCTTCCACCTCAGCCTTCCAAGTAGCCAGAAATACAGGTGGCACTACCACACCCGGGTAATTTTTTATTTATTGTAGAGACAAGGTCTCCAAGTTGCCTTGGGCTGGTCTCAAACCCGCAGGCTCAGGCAATTCACTTGCTAGGCCTCCCAAATGCTAGGGTTTCAGGCTGAGCCGCCAAGCCCCACATGACTATTGTTTTTAACAGTAAGTGAATGGCAGTGAAGAAAGCAATGACTACTAGTACAGTTTGGTGCCACTGACTTGATTCGCGCTAAGGTGCCAACAGCTTACCACTCCCCCACCTCCCACCGTTTTTGAACCATCAGTACAAATGTCGATTCAGAAAAATGGGGGGGGGGGAAACCTTAGCATCACTGTAAAAATTGTTTTGTCCTAGCAAATGTCTTGAAAGGGTCATCAGAATCTCTCCCAGGGATCTGTGTACCCCACCTTGAAAACAGCTACTCCATGCTAATATAGCTCCTATATCCTGGCTTTCAGCTTAAAGAGCAGAGTGTTCAGACAGGCTGAGATCTCACTCCATGGTCAGAATAATCGTATCCAGTAACTCTGACAGAGTTCATATGGCAGACATTGGCAAAATATAAGTTATACTTTATAACCTGCATAAAACAGAAAAAAGGCCAAAGAATATGAACACAGAGAAGGCTTGATTGCCCAGCTTCCATCACAGGAAGAGGAATGTGAACTTATTCATGACCTTGCCCACTGGAGGGTGCAGTGCTCCAACACGCCTGCCTTTACCTACCACCATGCACATGAAGGATCTGCAGGGAAGGAGGGCATCGAGACTCCTTTTCTAAAACTGCAGTCACGTGGCTAGATATTACTTTTCTTCAAATCAACAGACTTCTCTTTTTAGAATTAAGGAGCAGAGACACCTTGCCAGCACAGTGGCTCTCAAAGTTTTACTTTATTTTTTTCTAAACACAAAGAGTAAGACAACTGAAGACAATGAACTTGAAACTGTAGGGGGCAACCCAAGAATACTACATGCATTCTCATAAACTGGACCTGTGGATGGAGATGGCAACTAGCACCCATGTTCACTTTTTGTGGGGAGATGCCCGAGCTTGAAAGAAATCAGATTGTTTTGAATAACTGACAAACAATTCCACAAAGATTCATGGGTACCTGATAGGTATAAATCATGCTATGAGTTGCTTTAACTATCTTTCAAGTACAGTTCTCAGGAATTTAAATTATTAAACAATAGTTCTATCAAAAATGGCTCAGGGTCAAGAATACCTGCTGCAGAAAGGGAGCTGTACCCACTACCACAGACTGTATCCTTACAACTCTGGAGATGTTATACAAATCACGCTACTGCCATGAAACTTCTAGGTGTCCAGTCTCTAGGCAGTGCAAAAACTCATAAGACAACTCTTTCATTAAACTGCTAAAATAAAGGCAAAGAACCTGAACAAATGACTTTCCATAAAGTTAGAATTCAGATGTATCCTTTCAAAAAAGGAAGTCCTTAGATCTTGAGAAATGTCATTTTATATTCTCACTGGCTTTGCCCAAACTGTTAAGCGACTAAGATTAAGCCTACAATTAAATTGGTAGAGCCAGTAGGTTAAACTTCACCATCATTATTCATTTTAAAAACCTCACATGGCTCCCTACCCTTAACATGTTAGCATCATTATGATATTACACTGACAGTATGGGCGGCAACAGAATACCTGGTTGTCCACAAAGTTGGGTATGGTACACAGACAGCATAGAAGGAATAAAGGTAATGATTCAGTGACATGCATAGTGTCCCCGCAGCCAAAAAGAGGTAAATGAAGAAGCATCCTTTTGCTTTGTATAAAGTGATTGATTCAGTTTTAGGCAGGCTAGGTTTAAAGCAATGGTAGGGTGACCAGGTGGAAATGTTTAATAGGCCAGGAGGATTATGAAACTGATTGCTATGTTAGAGTTCACACAGGAAATAAAGATGAGTAATATTAACAAAGAGAAATCTACAAAGACTATTATAATTGCTTTGTTTGTAATGTACAAGTAGTATTCTAAAGAGGCTCTAGAAACAGAAGGGAATTAGTTAAAAAGTATTTCCTAAAAGACACTACTGATAAAAAGAAACAAAGGAAATTTCATTGGAAATTTCTATAGGGAGAAAAAGAGAAGTCTTTCTTATAAACATCAAATACTCACTCCCAGGTTTTTTGTAAGAAAAAATTTCACAAGAACATGTCATATTTGTGAATTAACTCACTCTTTTATGCACTGAACAAATATTTACTGGGAGCCTGCGTGGAGCATTCTAGATAGTGGGAATACAGCAGCGGACAAGGAAAGCCCTGCTCTCCCAGATTAGAAGCAGTCAGAAAATAGATGAGAAACATGTATATAATTTTGGGGTGGCACTGAATTCTTTTTTTTTTTTTTTTTTTTTTTTTAGTTAAAGTCTCACTCTGTTGCCCAGGTTGGAGTGCAGTGTCACACTCATGGCCACCACAGCCTCGACCTGCTGGGCTCAGGTGAACCTTCCACCTCAACCTTCCAAGTAGCTGGAACTACAGGCATGTGCCACCACGCCCGGCTAGTTTTTTGATTTATTGTAGAGATGAGGTCTCACCAAGTTGCCCAGGCTGGTCACGAACCTGTGGGCTCAGGCAATCTTCTCACCTCAGCCTCCCAAAGAGCTGGAATTATAGGCGTGAGCCACCACACCCAGCCAACACTGAATTCTTAAAAGAAAAATAAAGCAGGATAAAGGATCTGAGAGTAGCAGGAAGCAGGAGCGTGGAAGGAGGTTATTTGTTGTGTATAGCTTCTCAGAGGAGGGAATAATTGTGCAAAAAGACTAAATGAAGAGGAGAAAGTCCTAGGAAGAGCTATGGGTATAATCATCAATTCCAATAATCAGTAGACAGTTGCTCAAAAAAATGGAAACATGGGGCAACCCCTTCGGGTCCCCTTCCACTGTGGGAGCTTCTCTGTCCTCTCAATAAATCCGGCTTTCTCACTTAAAAAAAAAAAAAAAAAAAAACAGTCGGGATTGGTGGCTCAGCCTGTAATCCCGCGCCTTTGGGAGGCTGAGGTGAGTGGATTGCCTGAGCCCGCGGGTTCGAGACCTGCCTGGGCAGGCGAGACCTCATCTCTACAATAAATAAAAAAAAAATTAGCCAGGCGTGGTAGCGCGCGCCTGTAGTTCCAGCTACTTGGAAGGCTGAGGCAGAAGGACCGCCGGAGCACAGCAGGTCGAGGCTGCGGTGGCTGGGAGCGGTCACTGCACTCCAGTCTGGGCGACAGTGAGACTCCAACTCAAAAAAAAACCAGATGCATAACATAGATGCATTTCATATTTCATAATTCTGTACCTCTTTTTAAGAGGTTCTAAAAATGTAGAATGAACTCACAGTAGACATAATTTACCTTTTCTTCCAGATCCTCTGAAGAATAATCCTCTTCTATAGGATGCCTGAAACATAGGTTATGCTGATGCCACCACATCCACTGAAAACCCCACTACAGAAAATAGTTAATCTGAAGAAATAAGGCAAGATGATGCAATTGATAGCCTTACTTGGCTTTACGATTTAAAAAAATCCTAATAATGACACTTACAGCTGGGAAAACCTCACAATGTTGTAACACACTATTTGATTAACACCTTGTAGACTAGCTCCAATCTGTAACCAGGTTCCCTTATGATGGGGTTTATGATGTCACGGTACAGCTGCAAATGTCACAGAGCTACCAGGCCTGCATTCAAGACAGATGATAAAGGATTTTAAAAATGTGAATTCACAATATAGCAGACTGCTCTATCAACTCTGCTTACTGAGAATTCAAATCTCTCTGCACTATCTAGGTTCATTTCAAGGACTACGATGAAAATCTACTATCAAGCTAAATAAGAAGTTGAAAACTATCTTGATTTCTGTATACGGAGACAATTCTCAAAAGACTGAATCTTCTATGAGGGAAAAAAGTGTGTAAAGACTATTTCAAATATTTTAAGGTTGAAAGCAAGAAAATAATTACATTATAAAATGAATACTTGAATTAAAATATAAAACATTCACTTTATTAAAACTCTTATTTTATTGTGTTCAGTAAAAGTACAAACACAAAATGAAAATTATAGAGTTAGTCCTCATTATGGTATCTTGAATGGCTTCCTTCCCATTTAGTTTTTTTAAAACTTTGTGGCTGGTCAGGTACAGTGGCTTGCACTTACAGTGGCCAGGCACAATGGCTCACTCCCAGTACTTTGGGAGCCAAGGTAAAAGGATTGCCTGACTCCAGAAGTTTGAGACCAGCCTGGGCAATCTGACGAGACCTCGTCTGCACAATAAATCAAAAAAATTAGCTGGGCATGGTGGTGTATGCCTATAGTTCCAGCTACTCGGAAGGCTGAGGTGGAAGGATCACCTGAGCCCAGCAGGTCGAGGCTGCGATGGTCACGATTATGCCGCTGTACTCTAGCCTAGCTGACAGAGTGAGTCTGACTCAAGATCAGAACAAAACTAAACAAAAAAACCACTCTGGCTAACAAATAGCAAAATCAGTGGAGTTAAATTTTATTTATTTTGCCTTGAGAAAATCAATTGGAAATATTTGTTAATAACAGATTTAGTCAAGTACAACTATTATTTCTGTATCTACTGTTATAGACATTTTGCCTCGAATCCTTTTTGTGTAGAGTATAAACTGAAATCTATAAGAAAAAAACAGGGGGAAGTGGCTCACTATAAATAAAAATGGCTGAATTTCATGTCTCTAAAAAATTCACCTCTTGAAAGAAAAGCAAGTATCATAATCAAGTCATTCTTAATTATACAGAGGGGTTTAAAGAATCTGTTTTGAAAATACTTCAGTTACCTGTTTTGGGTTCTTTGTCTTTTAAAAAATAATGCTCTAGCTAATCCTTATAGTATCTTGAATTTCCCCTTTATAATATTTGGAGCATTATTTTACATCCTAATCAATAGGAGGTATGTTTCATTTATTGTTATAATATATTTTAAAGTACTATGAAAATGAACATGATCTTTACAGAAGTCAAAATTTTTAACTCTACAACTTTTAAAAGTCAGTCTTATATTTGGTTTCAGTAAGACTGAAACTGATCATAAATTTACTAGCCAAATATATTTCAAAGTAATAAATTCACATAGGGAAGTAGCTGCAGTGACAACCTAAGCCCCAGAAGGCTTTTATGCAGCAGATATCATATAAGGGCAAACAGCAGATACTAAAATTGCTCTTAACAATAATACAGATCATTTCTAATAATGAATAAGAAATGTACATGCCAAAAGCCAGAAACCACAGAATGAATGTCTACAATCTACTTACACAAAATTTCATGTTAATCTTTATGTCTGACCTAAATCAACTCTTGATAAGAACATCTATGAAGCAGACAAATTGCAATTCATTTGAAACTCTATAATATTTCTCCTACCAATCACTTGGCATAAGTTTAAAGAGTACTGACTTGGCAAAAAATAATCCTAAAAAACAGTAATGAGGCTGGGCACAGTGGCTCATGACTGTAATCCCGGCACTTTGGAAGGTCAAGGTGGGAGGAGTACTTAAAGCCAGCCTAGGCAACACAGTGAGACCTCATCTCTACAAAAAAATTAATTAGCCAGATGTGGTAGTGCATGCCTGTAGTCTCAGCTACACAGGAGGTTGAGGTAGAAGGACTGCTTGAGTCCAGGAAGTTGAGGCTGAGGTGAGTTGTGATTGTGCCACTGCATTCCAGCTCGGGAGACAGAAAGAGACCCCCAACTCAAAAAAAAAAAAAAAAAAAAAAAGTAATGATAAACAAAATGTGGTATATACATACAATAGCATATTATCCAGCCTAAAAAGAAGTCCTGTCCCATGCCACCAAATGAATCAATCTTGAGGACATTATGCTAAATGAAATGACCATCACAAAAAGACAAATTCTGTTTATAGGAGGCATCTAGTTCAATTCATAGAAAGTAAATGGTGGTTACCAGAGACTGGCCGGAAGGGGAAAATGAGAGGAGCTTTTTTTTTTTGAGTTGGAGTCTCTTGTCACTCAGGCTGAGTGCAGTGGCATGCTCATGGTTACCGAAGCCTCGACCTGCTGGGCTTAAGTGATCCTTTCACCTCAACCTTCCAAGTAGCTGGAATTACAGACATACACCACCACACCTGGCTAATTTTTTTATTTATTGTAGAGACGAGATTTCACCAAGTTGCCTATGCTAGTCCCGAACCCCCGGACTCAGACAATCCTCTGGCCTAGGCCTCCCAAAGTGCTAAGATTACAGGCTGAGTCACGAAGGAGCTGTTTAATGTGTGCAGAGTTTCAGATTTACAATATTAAAAAAATTCTGGAGATGTGTTCACATCAATGTAAACATACTTAACACCACTGAACTGTACACTTAAAAATGGTTAACATTATAAATTTTGTTAGGTTAACATGATAAATTTCCCCCCACAATAAAAAAAACAGTACTAACTATGGTCTCAAACTTGGTGGATATGAAAATTAACTGGTTTCTCACCAGGAAAACACTCAACAAATTGATTTTACTAAATGACAATGAGACTGATATCCCCCTCATCATAAAACACATAATTCTAAAGCTCGGAACATTCATATTCCTGGCCCCAGATTTACAGTTCAACTGGATAAAATTTAAATTTTCTATGTCTTCACACAGAAGTTGAACTGGAGTCTAAATATGAAACTATCTTCTCTGTCATGGAACAATGGAGTAACAGTATACATTATATATGTATATGTATGTATAGTAGTTACTCTGCACTATGTATATAAACATATATAAAGTACTATAAAATACATACAGAGAGTATAGCTTATTATTACTATCTGCTAACTATGGATTTTCCTATGTAGTACTCTCTGAAATTGTCTTGTTCAGCACTGAGTACCTGTATATTACAGGTGCTAAGTGGCGGAGTGGTTAATGAAATCTAAAGCCAGATTGTCTGGGTTCAACTCTTGGTCTGTCTTTCTCTAGCTATGTGATCTGAAACAAGTTACTCAGATTCTCTATGCCTCAACTGCAAATGAAAATGAAAACAGTAAGTTTGTAGAGAGTTGTTGTGAAGACTGAGTCAAAGTGCAGACAGCACTTAGAACAGTGCCTGGTACATACAGAGTATTTATTTGATAAATGTTCACATCTATTACTTTTATTACTGTTACAGTCCATTCAAATAATTTGGTCGCCAAAGCAGAGCTTAAATAGTACATATGTATATTAAACACTTTAATATGGAAGGATTAAAAAAAGTTTTTAAAATGTCCTCAAGGTCAGGCATGGTGTCTCACATCTATAATCCCAGCACTTTAGGAGGCAGAGGCAAAAGGACTGCCTAAGCCCAGAGGCTTGAGACCAGCCTGGGCAACACGATGAGACCCTGTTTCTACAATAAATCAAAAAATTAGCCAGGCGTGGTGGCACATGCCTGTAGTTCCAGCTATTTGGAAGGCTGAGGTAGAAGGATCACCTGAGCCTAGCAGGTTGGCTGTGGTGGCCATTGTCATGGCACTCCAGCCTGGGTGACAGAGTGAGACCCTGACTCAAAAAAAAAAAAAAAAGTCCTCAAAATGAAGGAACAGAAAAAATAAAGAACCAAGGATTTACATAAAAGTAGAAGTCAAAATCAGAATCATTTTTACAAAACATGGCCAGACCAAACTGCATGTGCAAGTCCAGTCCAATGGTCAAAGTTCATAAATGGTAAAGTCTGAATTCAGCTCCTTTAATGAATTTTATGAAATTCGGTCTTATCATGATATCCAATATACAGGAGTAAATATAAAAAATATTTTAGATTTTCAGGACCAAAGTGATCTGACGGAAATTTCGTAATGTTTTAAAATATCTAGAAGAAATCTAGAGTACCTAAATTAAGAAGTATAAAACATTCACTTTTAAATAAGCTCATGACATATCAGGAGAACTTTTATTAAAACAATAAATTCGCTTTTCTTTTCTATAACCTCTGGAGACCTATTAAGTCTAGTAAGTAGATTTATGTTACTTTAAAATGGATTCCCACCTAATACAATATATTTTTAAACCACCATAAGCTACTTCATCTTAAAGCGGAATTACTACCATTTAAAGATTGAGGCAGTTTACTATAATAAAAGCAAACACTTACTGCACATTGACCACGTGCCAAACTCTGTGTTTGTGCTTCGCATAAATCATCTCATTTAATTGAAACCATGAAATTGGTATTTGCTATTGTTTTAAGGTAAAGAAAGATCAAATAATTAGTCTTAATGCTTAAACCTATGTGTAAGAATGCTATTTTTTTTTTTTTTTTTTGAGTTGGAGTCTCACTCTGTCGCCCAGACTGGAGTGCAGTGGCCGCTCCTGGTCACCGCAGCCTCGACCTGCTGGGCTCCGGCGATCCTTCCGCCTCAGCCTTCCAAGTGGCCGGAATTACAGGCATGCGCTACCACGCCCGGCTGATTTTTTGATTTATTGTAGAGATGAGGTCTCACCAAGTTGCCCAGGCGGGTCTCGAACCCGCGGGCTCAGGCAATCCACTCACCTCAGCCTCCCAAAGGCGCGGGATTACAGGCTGAGCCACCGAGCCCGGCTAAGAATGTTATTTTTTAATCTAGTATTAAAAATTCCTCACACCACAGTTTTTAAGTAAATAAATTTAATTCAGACTGAACACAGATATATATATTAGGGCTCTTTTTCCTTATTTCAAATGAGAAGTAGTAAACAAGACCTTAGAGAAGATAAAACAAGAAACTCTAAGGACAAAAGACCTAGAAGACCAGCCTACATTGGCAGTACCTCCCATGATAGATTAGCATATCCGACAGCAAATATACACACATTTTTATTGTTATTTCCTATATGACTTTACTTTCTAGTGACCATGGTTTGCTGGTGCCCTAAACAAATGTTCAGTATGCCAACTGGGTATCACACAGGAGGTTGCAAAATCAAGAAAAAATAATTACTGATTTTTCCATCAAATTTGCTACAACTGGCCTCTCTTGTGTGCTGGCCTCTCGTGTGCCTGGGTTCCCCAATAGCACATTTAGCAGTCTGTTTAAGATTTTAGATGGATTCCTTTATAAAGGATAGGAGCTGCTTCCTAGAGAGGGTGTCTCATATTGACAGACTAGCAGGAAAAAAAAACAGTCTGGGAAAACATATAGAAGCTGGAGATGCATTTTTTAAAAACTGACAAATAAAATTGTATTTATCATGGACAACATGATGTTTTGAAGTACATATGCATTGTGTAATAGTTAAATCCAGTTAATTAACAAAGATATTACCTCACAAAGTTATTTTTGTGGTGAGAACACTTAACACCCAATTATCTTTGCAATTTTCAACAATACATTATCGTTAACTATAGTTACCATGCTGTACAATATATCTTTTGAACCTATTCCTTCTAGCTAACTCTAATTATATAGTCTTTAACCAACATCTCTCCATCCTCTCCTCCCCACTAGTTACCACCATTTTACTCTATTTCTTTTTTTTTTTTTTTGAGTTGGAGTCTCACTCTGTCACCCAGACTGGAGTGCAGTGGCCGCTCCTGGCCACCGCAGCCTCACCTGCCGGGCTCCGGCGATCCTTCCGCCTCAGCCTTCCGAGTAGCCGAATTACAGGCATGCGCTACCATGCCCAGCTGATTTTTTGATTTATTGTAGAGATGAGGTCTCGCTGCCCAGGCGGGTCTCGAACCCGCGGGCTCAGGCAATCCACTCACCTCAGCCTCCCAAAGGCGCGGGATTACAGGCTGAGCCACCAAGCCCGGCTTTGCAGTTATCTTAACACACTTATTTCATTTCCTTTGGCTATATACCCAGGGGTGAAATTGCTGGATCATCTAGTAGTCCTATTTGATTTAGAGGAAACTTCATAGTTTTCCATAATGGCTGTATCAATTAACATTCCCACCAATAGCGTGTAGATGCTTCCTTTTCTTCACATCTTTGCCAACACCTGTTATCTTTTGTCTTTTTGATAACAGCCATTCTAATATGAGTGAGGTGATACATCACTGTGGTTTCAATCTGCATTTCCCTGATTAGTGATGTTGAGCATTTTTTCATATATAGTCACATACCATATGATGACATTTGTCAATGATGGACCACACACGTGTCCATGGTATCTTAAAATTATAATGGAGCAGAAAAATTCTTATTGCCTAGTGTCTGTAGCCAATGTAATGTCATCATGCCACATATTACTGACATTTGTGGTAATGCTGGTATAAACAAACCTACTGCGCTGCCAGTCATGTAAAAACACAGCACATACAATTATGTACATTACACATGCTTGGCAATAACAACCAACCATGTCACAGGTTTATATATTTACGATGTGTTTTTTTGTTGTTGTTATTTGAGAGTGTACTGCCACTTACTAAAAAAAAAAGTTAACTGTAAAACAGCCTCAGGCAGGTCCTTCAGAAGGTGTTCCAGAAGAAGGCACTGTCATCATGGGAGATGACAACTCCACACATGTTCCTGCTCCTGAAGACCTTCCAGTGGAACAAGATGTGGTGGGTGATATTGGTGATCCAGACCCTGTGCAGACCTAGGCTGTGTGTGCTCATGTCTTCATTTTTAACAAAATAGTTTAAAAAATCAAAAATTTAAAAATTTAAAAATAAAGTTTATAGGATATAAAGAAAACATTTTTGTACAGCTGTACAATGTTTGTGTTTTAAGCTAAGTGTTATTGCAAAAGAGTAAAAAGTTTAAAAACTTAAAAAGTTACGGTAAGCTTCAGTTAATTTGTCATTAAAGAAAATTTTAAAAACCAGTTTAGCATAGCCTATATATACAGTGTTTACAGTATACAGCAGTGTAAAGTAATGGGCCAGGCCTTTATACTCCCTTATCACTCACCCTGACTAACCCACAGCAACTTCCAGTCCTGCAAGCACCGTTCATAGTAAATGTCCTACACAGGTGGACCATTTATCTTTTACAATGTATCTTTACTGTACTTTCTGTGTTTAGTTACACAAATACCATTGTGTTCCAATTCCCTACAGTATTCAGTACAGTAACCTGCTGTACAGCTTTGCAGCCTAGGAATAATGGGCTATTCCATACAGCCAAGTATGTAGTAGGCTACAACATCTAGGTTTATGTAAGCACACTTCTGTGATGTTCACACAATGATGAAATCACTTAGCAATGCATTTCTCAAAACGCATCCTTGTTGTGAAACGATGCATGACTGAACCTGTTGGCCATTTGTTGGCTATTTGAGAAATATCTATTCAGATCTTTTGCCCATTTTTAATATAAGGTTGTTTTCTTGCTGTTGAGTTTCTTGTGCGTTTTGACTATCAACCCCTTATCAAATGTATAGTTTGCAAACATTTTCTCCCATCATGCAGGCTGCCTCTTCATACTGCTTATTGTTTCCTTTGCTGTGAAGAAGTTTAGTTTGACATAATCCCATTTGTCTATTTTTGCTTTTGTTGACTGTGCTTTTGAAGTCATATCCAAAAAATAACTGCCCAGACCAATCTCATGGAACTTTTTCCTTGTTTTCTTTGTGTGTAGTTTGTGTCTGTTTTTATGCTAGTACTATGCTGTTTTTGGTTACAATAGCTTTGTAGTATATTTTGAAGTCAGGTAGTGTGATGTCTCAAGCTTTGTTCTTTTTGCTGGAGATTGCTTTGAATAACCACTCTTAAGTGGTTCTATATAAATTTTAGGTTTTTTAAAAAAAATTTTTTGTGAAGATGTCGCTGTTATTTTGATAGGGATTGCAACTGAATCTTTAGATTGTTTCGGGTCATAAGAACATTTTGACAATATTAATCCTTCCAATCCATGAACATGAAATATCTTTCCATATGTTTGTATCTTCTTCAATTTCTTTCATCAGTAGTTTTCAATATTGAGATCTTTCACCTCCTTGATTAAATTTACTTCTAAGTATTTTTTTGTAACTTTTGTAAATGGGATATTGTGATGTTTTTTCAGATAGCTCTTAGCATATAAAAATGCTAAGATTTTTGTTTGTTGATTTCATACCCTGCAACTTTACTGAGTTCATTTACTAGATCTGTTTTTTGATAGAAGCATTTTCTATACATAAGGTTTTCTATATAAGATTATGTTGGCCAGGCACGGTGGCTCAGCCTTGTAAACCAGCACTTTGGGAGGCCAAGGTGAGAGGACTGCCTGAGACTAGGGATTCGAAACCACCCTGGGTAACTTGGTGAGACCTCATTTCTACAATAAATTACAGAAACTAGCCAGGCATGGTGGCGTGTGTCTGTAGTTCCAGCTACTTGGAAGGTTGAAGTGGAAGGATCACCTAAGCCCAGCAGGTCGAGGCTGCAGTGGCTGAGTGTGTGCCACTGCACTCCAGCCTGGGTGACTCCAACTCAAAAGAAAAAAAGATTATGTCATCTGTAGACAATGACAATTTAACTTCTCCCTTTCCAATTTAGATGCCTTTTACTTATTTCTCTTTCTTAATTGCTCTGGCTAGGACTTCCACTAGTATGCTGAATAGAAGTGACAACAGTGGGCATCCTTGTCTTATTCTAGATCTTAAAGAAAAAATTTTCAACTTTTCCCCATTTGGTATGATGTTAGCTGTGGGTTTGTCATACATAGCCTTTATTGCATTGAGGTACATCCCTTCCACACCTAATTTGTAGGGATTTTTGTAATGAAGGGATGCTGAATTTTGTCAAATACTTTTAATGCATCTATTAGATGATCATACAGTCTTTGTCCTTCATTCTGTTAACATGACGTATCACATTTATAGATTTGCATATGTTGAACCATCCTTCCATCCCTGAGATGAATCCTACTTGAGCATTGTGAATGATCATTTTAATATTAATATGTGGTCGAATTCAGTTTGCTAGTATTTTGTTGAGGATTTTTGCATCTATGTTCACTGAGGATACTGACTTACAGTTTTCACTTTTTGTCATGTCCTTATACCCATCGTTTTTTTAAGGAGAGTACTATCTGCCAAAATAGAGCTCTATTTCTGAACAGAACCTACCTGTTTAAAGGCAAATGTTTTACCTGAGCTATTTCTGTTTGCATCATCTTCATCTGATAGTGTCTCTATGTAACTCACTCAATACCATAACTAGGGCTTTCTTTCCCATGGCTTTTTAGAAAACGACTACAGTTTTATCTCTGATAGGGCTCCACAAATTCACATTTCTGAAGAGTACTATGAAGATATTGTCACAAGTGTTCAATGAAGTAGAAATTTCCCAAAGCCTCTTTGTTTTCCAAATGTAATTCCTTTAACAGTTTGGGATTTACAATGGTGTAAAACGAAAAAAACAATAAGGCAAACAATCTCTGAATCTTATTCAAAGAGGAAATTACAGTAAATGTTTCCTTTTTCAAATTTTAATGTCTAGTCCATACTCTTTATTTTTGTTGTTTATCCTTTTATTGTGGTAAAAAAAAAAAACTTGAAATTTACTATTCTGTGTACAGTTTGTAGTGTTAAGCATATGCACATTATTTATTATTATTATTATTAAGTCACAGTCTCACTCTGTTGTCCAGGGTGAAGTGCATGGCATCACAGCTACCATAGTCTTGACCTGCTGGGCTCAGGCAATCCTTCTGCCTCAGCCTTCCAAGTTGTTGGGACTATAGGCACGCGCCACCACATTTTATAATTTTATTGTAGAGGTGAGGTCTTGCCATGTTGCCCAGCCTCCCAGAGTGCTGGGATTATAAGCATTAGCTACTGCACATTCATATGTTATGTGAATCTAACATATTCACATAATTGTTGGATATCTCCAGAACTATCTGAAACTCTATGCCCATTAAACAATGACTCTACTTTTCCCCTTCCTCCCAGCCTACTCTTTTACTAAAAAAAAAAAAAAAAGGGTAAAAAGAATAATTGTTATTTTTTCTTTACTTCTAGTAACAAACTACTCATTATTAAAACTAAAAAGGAGAACTTGAACATTAAACAAAGTATCAAACTTCATAGAAAATAATTACAATGACAGAAAAGATCTTTACAATCTCTCTAGCACTAAAGTAAATTTGTATGCATTTTTTCTGATAATTATAAAAACAAAGGATTTTTCTGAAATTAGACTTTGAATGCTTTATACCTCCTGAATTACCTTTGAAACATCAACATTTATTTAAAGCAAAGTACTATCATCCTTAATACACTTATTGGGATGAAAACATGAGAGCATATTCTAAAGCCAAAAAGCTAACCTTTAAAAAAATACATTAGCTATTATATACAAAATTGTCAAAACATGAGTACAGATGTATATAAATTCTTGTTCAAGTTGAAAAACATAGTCATTAATATTAACAGTTCACAAGTCACTTTTCCTTATAGACCATGAGTCATGAATTACCTTTAAGAATGAGTTACATTTCAAAGCAGTGGGTTTTCTTGAGTTGACTAAGGAACAGCAAATAAAGCAGAGTTAGCATTTATTGAAAAAAAATCCATTCTCTACCTTTTTCTTCCTACTTGTTCATTTTTGTAGATATTCCTAATTGAATACAAATGTTATGTTCAAAAGGTAAAATAAGGACAATGAAAAAAAGCCAGGGGAACACACAGAAATAAGGAGCAGTAGAGGGAGAATAAATAGTAAAATAGAAATTTTTAGTTCAAAATCTTAAGAGAAACATTTTTCTCCTTTGGTAAGAGTTCCTCAACTAAGAGAATTATGATACTGAAGTTAAGAAACTAGAGTCAATTAAACACTGAGTTTAAATTAGATCTTAGCTGAAATATATCAAATCAACCTAACATGATGCAGACCACCTGTAATAAACAAATATGCTGCTGACCTATTAACAAATGTAGCTTGAGGTTTTTTGTTTATGTTTTCATTTTTTGTTTCCTGGTGGCCATCTGCATCCTTCCTGGTCCTATTTAGGAGCAAGAAGATGGATTTTTGGCACAGTGGGCCAAAAAAATGAGAATTGCCATTCCAATTTTCCACCAGATTGAAAGAGAAAATTTACACCTCATATATTACAACATTTCCAAATATATCCTGTTAAATCATTTCCACATCACACCCTCACTGCATGGCTTTGTTCTGAGGTGCTCCTTATACACTGTGTGCACATAGAATGGAGAGGATAGAAAAGGAGATTAGATGGGTATAATTCCCTGGTGGCTTCTGCCTCCCTAGCATCTGGTTTCCAAAAACACACGGGTCCTTGGACAGGTTAAATGTTATATGAGAACTAATTCTCTGGAGCAGTATGCTGACCCTGACGATCTCCAGAGATTCCTTCCAGCTTAATTACTCCTGTGATTTTGCCCCTTCATCCACCCCTTCTGTCTTTGCTGAAACCTTGAGAACTGGTCATCTACAGATTTATTTAGCTTTCAGAGTTAAGGTGTCATGCTCAGGCCTACAGGTTTCATCAGCGCTATGAGGAATGCTTCAAAAAGCCAGGTTTAAAGTACATGCTTTCTGATGGCTCCTTCTGAATTACCTCACCCACCTAGACCTTCATAGCAGTGTCATCAATTCTCAAGAATCTTGGAACAAGAAAAATCAAGTTGTATATTCTGTTGCTTTCAGAGTAGATCACACATTTATGAGATAAATGGGGAAACATGAATATGGATTGCATATTATACCAAGGAATTATACTTGATTTTCATTAGGTATGATAATGACATTTGGTTATATAAGAAAATGTCCATAATTTTTTAAGACTTACATACCCAGAAGTAAGTAGGAGTAAAATGACATGATGTCTGAGAAGTGCATAGCTGCTTAAAATACTTCAGCAAAAGGAAAAAAGAAGATAGATGAGGCAAGTGCTTTTATTGAGACAGGGTCTCACTATGCTGCCCAGGCTAGAGTGAAAAGGCTATTCACAGGCATAATCATAGCTCACTGGTGTCTTGTACTCCTGGGCTCAAGTAATTCTCCTGCCTCAGTCTTCCAAGTAGCTGGGACTACAGGTGCATGTCATCATATCTGGCAAAATCTTGGTAATTATTAAGAGTGTGTATGAGATCATTATTCTATCCTTGTATACATTTTAAATATTTCATAATTAAGTTTTACCTTCCCATTGCCCATCTAAAAATAATTATTTCCAGAGGATGTGTCACTATTTTAAAACTGTTTGTATATACAGTATGTCTGCTATTCACCATTTTAGTTTCTGGAAAGGAAGGGTTTCCTCCTGGAGCATTTATTTAAAATAGATGCTCCCATTTATTATCAAGAGTTTTTCCGAGGCTGGGCGGAATCCAGTCTTACATATAAATGCATATACTTAATAAACACGATACCAGTCAATTAAAAATAAATCAACATAAAAATAATTCAGGGGCCGGGTATGGTGGCTCATGTTTGCAGTCTCAGTACTTTGGGAGACCATGGCAGGAGGACTGTTTGAGCCTGGAAGTTTGAGACCAGCTTTAACAACATAATGTGACCTCATCTCTACAAAAATATCCAAACATTAGCCAGGCGTGGTGGCACGCTCATGGAGTCCCAGCTACTTGGGAGGCTGAGGTAGAAGGATATCCTGAACCCAGGAGGTCAAGGCTGCAGTGAGCTTTGTGTGTGCTACTGCGGTCCAGCCTGGGTAACAGAGTGAGATCCTAACTCAAAATAATAATAATAACAGTAGTAATAATAATAATAATTCAGGGCCGGCTGTAGTGGCTCATGATTATAATTCCAGCACTTTGGAAGGCCGAGGCAGAAGGATTACTTGAGTTTGAGACCAACCTAGGCAATATAGTAAGACTTCATCTCCACAAAAAATAGTAGTAATTCAGGCAAGAAGAAAGCCAAGTCACAATATTTAACTCCCAATTATTTGCTATACCAGAGTTTGTTAATGGTAACTCCTGCTTCCAAGTTTTTGACATTATCACCACTGTAGTTGTATTTTCAAACACAGATAGAAGAGAAAGGCTCCATTTATAACTGGGAAGTTATAAAATAGAAACACTTAAAACTTAAGGTCCCCTGGTACACCTCTACCTCCCCTCAGTTCATCAGCAGAACAGAAGCCTGAGAGCCAAGAGCAAGTTTGCAAGTCCCTGGTGATTTTCAGGGTATACCTGATAAGCAGAAGCTCTGGAAAGGCCAGAGCAGTCACAATGACCAGTATCGAATGACATCAGAAGCAAAGACTCAAACCCACAGAGTCTTTTGGTAACATTTTTGTTTCCACAGTTTAGTAATAAACTGACCACATAAACAAGGTGAGTGAGTGATATACATTCCTCTTTATACATAACTGCATTTAAATCTAAAACATCTGGAAATTTACAATCCTCAAGTTTCAAGAAAACGAGATAAGTGGCAAGTAATATGATGCCATCAAGAATTATTCAGAAGAGTCAGACATTTTTAGCATACATCATAGGGTTAAAGAGTTCAGCTTGGTCAAGCTCAGTGGTTCATGCCTGTAATCTCAGCACTTTGAGAGGTCAAGGTGAGAGGATTGCCTGAACCGAGTTCAAGACAAGCCTGGATAGCATGGTGAGAACTCATCTCTACAATAAATTTTTAAAAATTAGCCGGGCATGGTAGAATGCACCTATAGTCCCAAGTACTCAGGATGAGAAGGCAGAAGGAATGCCTGAACCCAGCAGATCAAGACTGCAGTAGCTATGATCATGCCACTGCGCTCTAGCCTGGGCAACACAGTAAGACCCAGACTCCACAAATTTTTTTAAAAGTTTGATTTCCTACCTTCCCATTATAACACATACTCATAAATGAACAGCTTCAGATATCACAAAGACCCAAATTAATAATTATGTTCAGAAAATGTTGACTGCTAAGAATTGTGTTCTAATTCTTTAAAATCAGGATCCATGCATGGCATAAAGGACAATTATCAGTTTACTAAAATAATCCATCGTCATACAGGTTACTTCTTAATCTCTTTATATTTCTAGTATGTAAAAGATAAAAAACAGTTAATTTTTGTATCAAATACTTCAAACATATAGGAAATTTTTAAATAGCAAAAATCCATGAATTTGCTATCCAGGCTTAATATCAACATTTATTAGCATACAACATACAAATGCAAACATACAGTTTTTCTTGTTCCTTGATTCATCCTTCTCATAAATCTCGAACTCCCCCTTCTATTTTATTCAAAACATTCCCAACTTCCCACATCCCAGTTCTCACCCCTTTGCCTCACAAATTGCCTTTCTCTATTATTTTGCAGACAGACTTTTAAAGAATTTATACTTCCAATTTCCACAGCCTCTCTTGCTATTTATTCTCTAACCTACTAAAACCTAGTTTCTGTCCACTGGACTTTTATTCAATTCCAAAACCTTAGAAACCCATGGCTACTTTTCAGATGTCATATACTTGATCTGGAGGCATCTCTGACTGAGGCTCATAGAGCTGGTTGTCCCAGCCTGAAGGTCCTCGAATTACAAACTACCTTCTTTAGATAATGAGGATATAGTGTTTGGACTGTCCAACCCAGAATTCTGTGGCAAAAGACACATATAAAAGTTAGTAAGCCAGGACCTAAGTGGAGGCACATAGAGGCAGAAGGAAGATGACACGTTTTCCTTTTTTTTTTTGAGTTGAAGTCTCACCCTGTCACCCAGGTAGGAGTGTAGTGTCACACTCATGCCCACCGCAACCTCAACCTGCTGGGCTCAGGTGATCCTTCTGCCTCAGCCTTCCAAGTAGCTGGAACTACAGGCACAAGCTACCACACCCGGGCTAATATTTTGATTTATTGTAGAGACAAGGTTTCACCAAGTTGCCTGGACTGCTCTCGAATCCCTGAGCTCAGGCAATCCTCTTGCCTCAGCCTCCCAAAGTGCTGGGATTACAGGTTTGAGCCACAGCGCCCAGCTGATGTGCTTTCAACTACAACTTCAGCAAAGAAAGGCAGAATTATTGCCCAGAAATCATAGCTCTAACAACTGTGCGATATCCCATATTCATGAAAAAAATATACAAGCTTTCTATTCTGTTCTATTCTATTCTATTCACACAGACAAAAATACTTAAGGATATATAACACAAATGACAATGAATTATCTGGATGCTAAGATTAGGGATAGTTTTTATATTCTTTCTTTCAATAATATTTATTTTGTTAATTATCTACAATGCTAACAACAATTAGATCCCTGGATGTTAAGATTAGGGATAGTTTTCTATGTTTTAATAGTATGTATTTTGTTAATTATCTACAATGAATGTGAATATTTTTTTTTTTTTTACAAGGTTGCATTTTTATTTTTTTAAAGAAAAAGACGGGCAGGTCTGTCTTCCAGTGTAACATAAAAGGATGTTGCTAGGGAGATGCAGCCCTGCAGATACTTGCAGAAAACCTCCAGGGAATGAGTGGGTGTGGCAGTCTGAAAGGGGAAACAAGCTCTCTCACAGGAATCCGCCTGGCCTGATATAACCCAAGAAGTGTCTGGTGTTCCCCACGGGCCTGCCAGTCAGCCAGCAAGTCCTTCCAACTCTCCCTTCAAAGTACTGCTAAAATCTCACTGCTGCTCTGTACTTCACACTACCACAACTCAACCAAGCACCCTAGTGATGTCCCCACTCTGGGTTCACTTACTCCCAACCCCACTGCTATATGGTTACTTATGTCTAAACACGATGAGCATCTGAAAATATTTCAATAATATTTACAGTACAGGATACCCTAAACTCCCAAATGTATACAACCCTCTGCTCACCTTTACTAGCCCAATTTCCCAGCCCAGACACTAGGCGCAGCTAAACCCAATACCTGCAGTCTCTGAAAATCCCATACTCTGACTTTGTGCCTCTGTACACACTCTTCCCTCAGCCTAGAATATGTTTCCCTACCCTATCTGCCCAGTAAACTCCTACTCACCCTTTATATCTAGCTCCCAGGAAATCTGGAAAGCACACCTGGTCAACTGGCTGCTCTCTTCTCTGTAGCCTTATTCATTTTGTATAAGAATCTAGAATAGTGCCTAAACACAGTAGGTATTCAATAAATATTTCATGAACCAATGAATAAATGTGTTTGGTTTTACTGCATATTTTTATAGAAATCGCATAAATCAATTTTAGGATCTAGAAAACAGGCACTAATACCAGTGCTCTTTGGATAAAATCAATTCAAAGTTTTAGATCTAACTGAAAAGAAATGAGCAGACCAAGTGTATACTGGGTAAGTGGTAAGATTTACTAGAAAAGGATCCCAAGGCTGAAAGGCCCAGAGGGAACACCAGACACTTCTTAGGTTACATCAGGCTGGGCAGATGCCTGTGTGAGCACTTCCTTCCCCTTTCAGGCTGCTACACCCACTCATTCCCTGGAGGATTTCTCCAAGTATTCTGCAGAAACTCTTAATAGCTAAGAATATTAGAACTTTATTAATTTGGAATTAGCAACTCTCTCAAATAGTAATTTAAGAACTACATATGATGGAGGGCTTTCTGTTTTTCCTTCTGATAGTCTTGGTGGCAGTAGAGACAGAGCACTGCCAAATGTCTGTTACATGCATAAGTAATTAGAATATGTATCTTGTCTTCAAAATCAAACCAGCAAGAATGGCTGATAACCAGGAAGCACAGAAAATTTAAGCCAACTGAAAGAAAACAGAATCCGCACATAATTTTCATTTCCACAGATTTGACTTTCATCAGCGCCTGCCTATTGCCTACCTGAGCTAAAGTAGGAATTGAATTTTGACCAGTCTGAGTTTGCATGTGAGCAGATTCGCTGTCTGCCACAGAATCTGTTACACTTCCATCCTGCTGTGATTCAACTGTTTCCATGGTCATTTGTCTGAAAAGACAATAAAAAGGAAGAAGTATTAAGGCCCTATCTGAGTATCTGGAACTTCAGGCTGAGCATCCCTAATCCAAAAATCTGAAATCCAAAATACTCCTGAATCTGAAACTTTTAAGCACCAGGCCACCACAAGTGGAGAATTTCACATGTGACCTCATGTGATGGGTCACAGTCAAAATGCAGATAAAACTTTGTTTCCTGTGCAAAATTACTAAAAATATTATACAAAATTATCTTCAGGCTATATGTATCAGTTGGATATGAAACATAAATGAATCCCGTGTTTAGACTTAGGTCCCATCCTCAAGATACCACATTATGTATATACAAATATTCCAAAGTCTGAACAAAATCCAAAATCAGAGACACTTCTGGTCCCAAGCATTTCAGATAAGAGATACTCAACCTGTACTGTTTTTACCTAGCTTTCTAATACACATTTCTGATATCTAATTGTACTATTTTATTTTTTCAAGAAACAGGTTCAGTACTAGAGTTCTACCTCTCCAAGCTTAAGACATCTTTTCTGCTCACTGAATATGACCATTACCAAGGGAACACTGCAGAATGTATTATGGTAATTAGCTAATTGTAAAACTAAAAAAACTTAACCATAAAGTCTCCTTGATAATTATTTTAAGACTTCTGTTTATTATGAACGTGCAGTAGAATTAGGTTTTCCTTTTTTGTTTGTTTGCGTTGTGTTTGTGTTTGTTTTTTTGAGTAGGAGTCTCACCCTGTTGCCCAGTCTGGAGTATAGTGGCATGCTCATGGCCACCACAACCTCAATCTGCTGGGCTCAGAAGATCCTTCAGCCTCAGCCTTGCAAGTAGCTGGAACTACAGGCGTGTGCCATCATGCCTGGCTAATTTTTTGGTTTATTGTATAGACGATGTCTTGCCAAGTTGCCCAGGCTGGTCTCGAACCCCTTGGCTCAGGCAATCCTCTCCCCTGGGCCTCCCAAAGTGCAGGGATTACAGGCTTGAGCCACCGTGCCTGGCTTGGCTTTCCTTTTTTTGTGAAAAGTATACTCTATGATTTACAAGGCCTAATATACCTGCTTTAAATTATGATGTAGTATGAAAGGATAACCCCATTGTCTAAATTAAATGTGTTATAACAATGTATCTTGTAGCTGGTCCAAAGATAGTGAGTTATCTCAATCTATTGTTCCCAGTCAGTTACAGATTGAATTCCTTTTTCTATTCTTTCCAATATTCTCACTACTGCACTTGACTAGTCTTAAAAAAGTAAAAAAGAAAATGTGTCTTGCTTTGTTAGTACCAAGTAGCTTCTAATAAACAAGCTCTAGTTATTGAAAGAAAAGGATTGGCCAGGTGTGGTGGCTCACTCCTATAATTCTAGTGCTTGGAGAGGCTGAGGCTAACAATTCAAGACCAACCTAGGCAAACATAGAAAGACCCCAACTCTATAAATAATACATAAATAAATAATTAGATATGCATGGTGGCATATGCCTGCAGTCCCAGCTACTTGGGACGCAGAGGTAGGATTTCGAGGCTATAGTAAGCAAAAAAAAAAAAAAAAAAGAAAGAAAGAAAGAAGAAAGTAGGGAATCTCATCATTTAAAAAACTTTTGATATGATTTTAGTTTGTCTATAAATTCAATTTAAGTTAACTGCTTCTGTATGGAGTCTTTCTAGAAGCTAACCCATATGATAATGAATATCCTATTAAGAAAATATATAAAATACAAATAAGCAAAATTAAATTTTAAAAACTTACTTAAAGAGTTGGGCATAATGGCTCAAGCCTGTAATCCCAGCACTTTGGGAGGCTGAGGTGAGAGGACTCACTGCCTGAGCCCAGGGTTTAGAGACCAAACTGGGCAACCTGGCGAGACCTCATCTCTACAATAAATCAAAAAATAAGCCAGGAGTGGTAGCACATGCCTGTAATCCTAGCTACTTGGAAGGCTGAGGAGGAAGGGTCACCTGAACCCAGCAGGTCAAGGTTGTGGTGACCCTGAGCATGCCACTGCACTCCAGCCTGGGCAACAGAGTGCAACTCCAATTCAATAAATAAATAAAAACTTACTTATAGGAACTACTCCCTGATGTACAGCTCTTCAATTGTCAATAATACAATGTGTTTTTTCACCTTAGTCTAACTGTATATCCAAAAAGCATACAGTCCACTTAGAACTTTGAATTTAAATATCCAGGTCATTTTTTCAGATTTGGTTAGATACCAAATTCTACAGCTCGTTCATTTATTTTCTCCCACTTAATACCTTCTTCTACATTCAACAGTCATTACCTGAGTCCAAGCCTTCCATTCTCAAACCCATCTACTATAGTCTACACTACAAAGTTATTTTACTGTACTGACCATGACAATTTACAGCAAGTAAACCAAAATAAAAATCCTATAACCTATCGTGGAAAAATGTCTTTTCCTTAATAGTCCCTAATCCTTTATCTCTTTTCTTATTACTTCCCAGCATGACTTCTCCAATTCTAGGTAACATCATCATGCATAAACTGCTAATTCCTACTGTTCCATTTTTGCTTATAAGAGCAGTTCCCAAAGAGAACAGCTCACAACATTAGTTCTGCGGGATATGAAAAGGTATTATCTGGGAAAAGAGGGGAGGGAGAATGCTCAGACAAAACGTTGTAAACATCTGTGATTAAAAGGTTTCTTCACTTCACAGAAATCTCAAAAGCTTCAATTAGCCAGTGTGTCTTGAGAAGGTGGAGGGCGCAGATCCAACAGGCAACATTTTTCAAAAGCATATGACCACCAAACAATCCCTTTTTCCACAAAGCATGGCCCAGCAAGAATATTTTGGAAACAGCCTGGGAAATGTTGTCTTGTGCTATTTTTTATACCCTTGTTAACAGCGTCTCTTAAGATTCTGCCAACAACTTGAGGTTTCAAAAGAAAAATTACATACTGAAAGCCTTCCCCAGTAAACTCTATTCATTTTAGAAACATTCATTTAGCATCATTTAGACAGACCCTGAAAATATAAGAGAGGGTAAGTCATGGCTTTTGCCCTGAAAGAATCCATTAACTAGATGGCCCTTGGTTTCTCAAACTACGGTTCTTAGAAAAACTGCCTCAGAATTAACTAAAGTATTGTAAAAAAATGCAGATTCTCAGACTCAACCCCAAATTTAATTATTCAAACATTCTGAGGTATCTAATTTTTATATTCACGTGATTCCAATGCATATTAAAATTTGAGGCCAGGCACAGTGGTTTACTCCCATAATCCTAGAACTTTGAGAGGCCAAGGTGGGAAGAATGCTTGAGGCTAGGAGTTCAAGACAGCCTGAGCAACAAAGCAAGACTCCATCGCTACAAAAAATAGACAAATTAGCCAAGCAGGTTGGTGTGCACCTGTAGTCCCAGCTACTCAGGAGGCCGAGGCAGGACGATTACTTGTGCCCAGAAGTTTGAGGCTGCGGTAAGCCGTGATCATGTCACTGCACTCCAGCCTGGGTGACAGAGTGAAACCTTGTCTCAGGCTGGGAACAGTGGCTCACATCTATAATCCCAGCACTTTGAGAGGCCGAGGTGAGAGGACTGCCCGAGTCCACGGGTTTGAGAACAGCCTGGGCAACTTGACAAGACCTCAGCTATACAATAAATTTTTTTTTAAAGTATGTAGTTCCAGCTACTCGGAAGGCTGAGGCAGAAGGATCACCTGAGCCCAGCAAGTCGAGGATGCGGTGGCCGTGAGCATGGTCACTGCACTCCTGCCTGGGCGACAGAGTGAGACTCTAACTCAAAAACAAAACAAAACAAAAACAAAACTCTGTCTCAAAAAAAAAAAAAAAGAAAAAAGAAATTTCAGAAACATTTAGCTTATTAATAGACAGAAATAAGCTGGGAGTGGTGGCTTACACCCGTAATCCCAGCACTTTGGGAGGCTAAGGTAGAAGGATTGTTTGCAGCTGGAATTCAAGACCAGACTGAGCAATATAGCGAGACCTTGCCTCTACAAAAAAAATAAAAAAATCAGAGGGGTGGTGCATGCCTAAGGATTACCTGAGCTCAGGAGTTCAAGACCAGCCTGGGCAACATGGCAAGAACTCGTCTCTACAATAAAACTTAAAAATTAGTCTGGTATGGTGGTAGGCGCCTGTAGTCCCAGCTACTTGGAAGGCTGAGGTGGAAAAATTGCCTGAGCCCAGGAGGTTGAGATTGCATTAGCCGCGAAAGTGCCACTGCCCTCCAGCCTGGGTGACAAAGACTCCAACTCAAAATAAGAATAGACAGTAATGAACACAAGTAAAACGTCCTAAATTGCATGAAGTATGCTGTCATGAAATGCTCTGGAAAAAACAGGAGGAAATGATTAAGGCTGCCTAAGGACAGAGCCATGTGAGTTGTAGTAATACAATGCAGGCTGAACAGGATTTCACCTAGAAAAGGAAAGACAGACTGTGAGAGGAAGCAAAGTCCAGAGTATGTCTGGGAAACAGAACAGCTGAGTGGAGTAGGAAATCTGGCTGAGGGGCAGGGAGGCTTAATTAGATTAAGATGGCAGGAGGGCTGAGTAGGACTGGTAGAAGAAGGGCTGGAAAGATTGGATGGAACCAGATTAGGAATTTAATACTCTAGAAAGAAAAAACTGTCTACCTTACTCATACGCCTCCTCCACTCTAGGTCCTTCAGTATATATGGACCTAACCTACAGAGGGTGCCCAAAAACAGGTGTACACATTTTAAGAAAGGAAAAACTGTTAAAATTGTAATATTCAAATATACTGACAACAAAAGATGAATACACAAGTCACGTCTGACTTCTGAAATTACAAGAGGTGTTCCAAGTGGCTACCATCAGCGTCCAGACACTTCTGATTACAGCAAACTACAAGTAGTACATAAACAACATCTCTTAAAATGTGTACACAGAGGCCGGACTTGGTGGCTCAGCCTGTAATCCCAGCACCTTGGGAGGTGGAGGCAAGTCAACTGCCTGAGCCCAACAGGTTTGAGACCAGCCAGGGCAACTTGGCAAGACCTCATCTCTACAATAAAAAAAATTAGCCAGGTGTGGTAGCATGTGCCTGTAGTTCTGGCTACTTGGAAGGCTGGGGAAGAATGATTGCTGGAACCCAGCAAGTCGACACTGGGGTGGCCATGAGCATGCCACTGTACTCCAACCTGGGTGATGACGTGAGACTCCAACTCAAAAATAAAGGAAAAAGTGTATACATTTTTGGCACCCCCGATATATTGTATAAGGGTTCAACTATTTGGTATTATAGAATTCACTCAAGAACCAGATAAATAAGCAAAAGCTACCTAGGAAAGACGAATGACCCAAAGTCCATATAGAAAATCTCTAAAGTGAAGAAAACCTCTCCTGGTTCACACATTTAACTCACTTAATTCTTATTTCAAATAAAAATCTCAATTACCAGGTTTCTAAATATACTGTATATATAAGTAACAGTTGACAATGAAAGGGGAAAAGTTTTTGCTATGCTTTTGTTTTTGGAGACAGGGTCTCACTCTGTCATCCAGACTGGAGTGTAGTGATGTCATCTTGGCTCACTGTAGCCTTGAACTCCTGGACTCAAGCAATCCTCCAGCCTCAGTCTTCCTGGTAGCTGGAACTACAAGTGTGTGCCACCATACCAGGCTGATTTTTTTTTTATTTTATTGTAGAGAGTAGCTGGGACTACAGGCAGGCACCACCGTGCCCAGCCAAAAGGGAGAAATTTTTATGGTGGACATTAAACAGATTAAGAATTCCAACTGCATGGCCAGGAAGGTCCACACAGGATAAAATTGCCTAGTTCTTTATACTTAGGAAGTTGAAGGACTTATGAGTTACAATTCAATAACTGATATTTACAATAACTATCATTATGCATAATGTACTTTAAGGACAGAGGGGTACACACGGTAGAATCCAAGCAATCTTCCATCTAAAAAAGTTTTAAAGCTTAAAAAGATACATTATTTAGGATTCTGTGTGATACAATAAAAGACTTTATAAGCTACCAAACAGATAGCAAAATGTTTTACACATGGAAGTATTTTTATATATTATCTCATGCAGTCATCTTAACTGGTCTCTTTTTCTCTTGAGTATTTTCCAGACTTCAGTCCTTTGCCCTTTTTCCTTTTTCAATACTATCAAATTGTTCAATACTATGAATACTATGGCTTCTTCAATCCTATATGCAGATGGCTTCCAAATCTGAATTTATTTATTTATTTATTTATTTATTTTTGAGTTGGAGTCTCACTCCAACTGGACTGGAGTGCAGTGGCCGCTCCTGGCCACCGCAGCCTCGACCTGCTGAGCTTCGGCGATCCTTCCGCCTCAGCCTTCCAAGTAGCTGGAACTACAGGCGTGCGCTACCACGCCCAGCTAATTTTTTGATTTATTTTTTTTATTTTTATTTTTGCAGTGGAATATTATTCAGTCTTTTATTTATTTATTTTTATTTTTCTATATCTATATATTTTCTCTATCTATATCTATATATCTATCTATATAGAAATATATATTTCTATATATTTTTTATTTTGATATTGTGGGGTACAGTTAAGGGTTAGGTATACAAATATGCTTCGTTCAGGCACTCCTGTTGATAAGGAGTGTCTTCCCGTCCCCAGACAAATATTGACTATTAATCCCACCTCCCTTCCCCTTCCCCCCCATAGTTGCCCACCACTGTCAGTCCTTTTTTTATAGTATTACAGTGAATGTTCAAGGTCCGCTATATGAGTGAAAACATGTGATACTCAGATCTTTGTTTCTGTGAGAGGTCACTCAGTATTATTGACTCTAGTTCCATCCAGGTTGCTGTGAAGTTCATGATTTTGTTTTTTTATGGCTGCGTAGCATTCTATCGTGTATATGTACCACATTTTTTAAATCCAGTCCTCTTTTGATGGACAGTATGGTTGATTCCAGATTCTTGCTATTGTGAACAATACTGCGATAAACATACGTGTGGAGGTATCTTTTTGATAGAGTGATTTGAGTTCTTCAGGGTATATTCCCGGTAGGGGGATTGCAGGGTCATATGGGAGGTTGATATTTAGAGCTTTTAGGAATCACCACACTGTTTTCCACAGAGGTTGCACCAGTTTGCACTCTCACCAACAGTGTAGGAGTGTTCCCTTTTCACCACACCCTCTCCAGCAACTGTTATTTTTTTTGAATTATTGATAATTGCCATTCTGACTGGATTTAGGTGGTATCTAGTGTGGTTTTGATTTGCATCTCCTTGATGATTAGTGAGGTTGAACATTTCTTCATGTGTCTGTTGGCTGCTCGGATGTCTTCCTTTGAGAAGTGTCTGTTCATATCTTTTGCCCACTTTATAATGGGGTTGTTTGTTTTTTCTTTTCAGCACGTTTGAGTTCCTTGTAGATCCAAAATATTAAGCCTCTGTCAGACCTGGAGTTGGCAAATACTTTTTCCCAGTCTGTAGGCTGTCTCCCTGCTCTCTTGATGGTTTCTTTGGCTTTGCAGAAGCTTGTCAGTTTAATGAGGTCCCACTTGTCTATCTTCTCTCTTATGGCCTGTGGGTTTCGGGTTTTGTTCAGGAATTGGATGCCAGTTTCAATTTCCATAAGGGTGTGTCCTGCATTTTCTAAAGTTCTTATGGTTTGAGGTTTTACATTTAGGTCTCTGATTCATTTAGAGTTAATTTTTGTGTATGGGGACAGATAGAGGTCTTGTTTGAGTCTTCTGCATGTGGTCAGCCAGTTTTCCCAGCACCATTTACTGAACAGGTTCTCCTCTCCCCAGTGGTGGGTAGTGGAGGCTTTTTGTTGGTTGAGAAATTGAGGTTTCGCTTCTGGAATCTCGATTCTATTCCATTGGTCTATATGCCTGTTTTTGTACCAATACCAAGCTGTTTTGATGATTGTAGCTTTATAGTAAAGTTTGAGGTCTGGTAATGTGATACTGCCTGCTTTGTTTTTTTTGCTGAGAATTGTTCTGGCTATTCTTGGTCATTTGTGTTTCCATATGAATTCCTGTATTGTTTTTTCTAGGTCTGAGAAGAATGTTGCTGGTAATTTGATGGGTATTGCATTAAATCTGTAGATTGCCTTAGGTAGGATGGACATCTTCACAATGTTGATTCTTCCAATCCATGAGCATGGGATATTTTTCCACTTGTTTGTGTCATCTTTGATTTCTTTGAGCAGTGTTTTGTAGTTTTCATTGTAAAGGTCTTTCATGTCTCTGGTTAGGAAGATGCCAAGGTATTTCATTTTTTTTTGTGGCTATTGTGAATGGAATTGTGCTTTTTATTTGGGTTTCTGCTTATTATTGGTGTAAAGAAATGCGATTGTCTTTTGTACATTTATTTTATATCCTGAGACTTTGCCAAAGTCCTTTATCAGTGTAAGGAGGTTTTTGACAGATTCTCTTGGGTTTTCAAGGTACACAATCATGTCACCTGCAAAGTGAGATAACTTGACTTCCTCTTTTCCTATTTGGATACCCCTGATTGTCTTCTCTTGTCTGATTGCTCTAGCCAGAACTTCTAATACTATATTGAACAGGAGGGGTGAGAGTGGGCATCCTTGTCTTGTTCCAGTTTTCAGGGGAAGTGGTTCCAATTTTTGTCCGTTTAGGAGTATGCTGGTTGTGGGTTTCTCGTAGATGGCTTTTACTATTTTGAGGTATGTTCCCCATATGCCTAGATGGTTGAGGGTTTTTATCAAGAAGGGGTGCTTTTATCAAAAGCTTTTTCTACATCTAATGATATAATCATGTGGTTTTTGTTTTGACATCTGTTGATGTATTTAATTACATTTATGGTCTTACAATTTTTTGATTTATTGTAGAGATGAGGTCTTGCCAAGTTGCCCAGGTGGGTCTCGAACCCACGGGCTCAGGGAATCCACTCACCTCGGCCTCCCAAGCACTGGGATTACAGGCTAAGCCACCGAGCCCGGCCCCAAATCTGAATTTACACACACCTCTCTCCTATTGAGCACTTCAACCTAGGGAGTTTACAAGGACACCTGTCATATACATGTGTGTGTGTGTGTGTGTGTGTGTGTGTGTGTGTGTGTGTGTGTGTGAGCATATTAAAGATAGGGTTTTACTATGTTGCCCAAGCTGGACTCAGACTCCTGGGTTCAATCAATCCTTCCACCTCAGCCTCTCCAGTAGTTGGGACTATAGGCACATGCCACCATGTCCCACTTCCTTCTTTTAGTCAAGAGTATCACCATCCATTCAAGCTCCAAAGCTAGAATGTCAGTCAGAACTAGAACAGCTGCAAAAATCAAGCCCCATAAAGCAAAACATGAGCCAAATCAGGTGCCAGATCTCCATGAGCCTCCTAGGGAGGAAGGCAGAGACAAAAGGTCAGCAGCCACCCCCACTCCTCCCCCTTGGCACTGTCCACTATAACCTCCTATCCCAACACTGCACCAAGCAGCTGAGTCCACTCTGAAGACCATAACCCACAGAAACTGGACCTCTTCAAAAGTCATGAGTAAACTGCAATGTTCCTGCACCCCAGTCAGAATCATGCCCATTAACACCCCACATTCTTATATCCCCAATCACTGTCCAAAATAAAAGCTCCTTCCTAGTGAGGTGTGGTGGCTTATATCTATAATTCCAGCACTTTTGGAGGCTGAGGTGGGAGGATTACGTGAGCCAAAGAGTTTGAGACCAGCCTGGGAAAAATAGTGAGACCTCATCTCTACAAAAAATCAAAAATTTAACTATGTATGGTGGTGCGTGCCTGTAGTGTCAGCTGCTCAGGAGGCTGTTGCAGAAGGATGACCTGAGCCCAGGAGGGTGAGGCTGAAGTGAGCTGTGAGCATGCCATTGCACTCCTGCCTGGCCAACAGAGTGAGACCCCGACTGAAATAAATAAATGAATAAAAATAAACAAATAAATAAAAGCTCATCCCATATTTCATCTTTAATCTCAAAACTAGCGCTTCCTTTCCCCCCAGAATACAATCCCTCACTCCTGCTCTCCTTCCAAACCTCTGCAATGTGCTACCTGATAACTCCCAAAACCCCCCTACTGCCCTCCCAAAAGGGTACTGCTCATTTCTCCCATACCCAATCAAGATCAGAACATTGGCTTGGCATCCTCTCTATTCCCCACTTTTGTGTCCCAGCTTTCCTACTGTACTCCCTCGTTTCTGAGGCTCAAGGTAATCGGTTTGCACCTTGTCAGAGTGCAAAACTACTCCAGCTCTGAAGCAATTAACTCCAGCACCCCACCCTGACTACTATATCTTATCCTCCCAAGCTCCGCCTCGCTTGATGACTCCCATCACACGTTATTCCACATGCTGGGTTCCTCAGACCACTTGCTCCTTTCCTGTCAGCTCCCTTTCCTTAATTTCCACCATATCCAGCTAGCACACTTCTCATTCTAACTATTGGTTCCCAATACCCTCAATTCTCATGTTCCCTTTCCTTTGGTTATATCTGTACAATAAGTACCTATCTTAGATAAAAACCACTTCTCCGTCCCCTCTATACCTGCACCAGGACAGGGAAACAATACTGAATAAAATTATAAAACAGAGCTGGGTTCAGTGGCTCAGCCTGTAATCCCGCGCCTTGGGAGGCTGAGGTGGATTGCCTGAGCCCTCGGGTTTGAGACCCGCCTGGGCAACTTAGTGAGACCTCATCTCTACAATAAATCAAAAAATTAGCCGGGCGTGGTAGCACGCGCATGTAATTCCAGCTACTTGGAAGGCTGAGGTGGAAGGATAGCCAGAGCCCCGCAGGTTGAGGTTGTGGTGGCCGGGAGCGGCCACTGCACTCCAGTCTGGGCGACAGAGTGAGACTCCAACTCAAAAAAAAAAAAGATAAAATTATAAAACAGAATATTATGAAAGCTGTGAAATTCATGGTTGCAACCTCAAATGGGCAGCAATCTTAATTGAGTTTCCCTGGTCTGCCTACTCTCCCAATCTTTACAACTGTTTCAAATGCTCTCTAGTCAAATCCCTAAATTTACAAACCTACACTCACCGTAAGACCTTGCTTCCTATTTCTAATGAGAATTCCCTTCAACGTTCTGCCACCAATTCAACTTAATCCACACCTGCCACTTCCCCATGTCTCCTGCCTCCTCCCCACTTTTAAAATTCCTATATTTGTTCTCTGGATCCCATACCCTTCTACTCTCGTCTGGGCATTATATTATCAACTATCCTCCCTTCTCTAATGGTTTTCTCCTACCAAGATTTTTTTTTTTTTTTTTTTGAGTTGGAGTCTCACTCAGTCACCCAGACTGGAGTGCAGTGGCTGCTCCCGGCCACCGCAGCCTCGACCTGCTGGGCTCCGGCGATCCTTCCGCCTCAGCCTTCCAAGTAGCCAGAACTACAGGCGTGTGCTACCACGCCCGGCTGATTTTTTGATTTATTGTAGAGATGAGGTCTCGCTGCCCAGGCGGGTCTTGAACCCGCGGGCTCAGGCAATCCACTCACCTCAGCCTCCCAAAGGCATGGGATTACAGGCTGAGCCACCGAGCCCGTCCTACCAAGATTTAAATACCTTCAAGTCTTTCCCATTTCCCCTTATACACATACCTTACACACACACACACACACACACACACACTTATACACATAACCAAAAACTCACTGGACTAGAAATCTCTCGAGTTATTCCTGAACCTCTCTTCTCTTTATTGCAAAACTACTTGAAAGCATGACCAACACCATCTCTATTTCTTCTCCACTCACATACTCCTATTCAATCCTAAACTGGTTTCTGCCTCTCTAGAACTTTTCTAGAAAAGGTCACTAATCTCTGTCACTAATCCCAATGTACATTTTGAGTCTGATCCATTACCAACATTCAAACTGTTTATAACATCTTCTTTCTTGAACTCTATCCCAATGTCCTGATATTGCATTTTCTTGTTCTCATTTGATTCTGACAATTTCTCCACAAGCCCCTTTGCCAATTCCTCGCCTTACTTGATGTTAAACCTCAATGTTGTGTATCTTCAGGACTCTGATTAGCTTTCCTGCCTCACTCTCAAGTCTCTCTCTTGTTTACTATTATCCATTTCTCTGGATCCAAATACCAGTTTTAAGCCTATGACTTTCAAATCTACATCTTTAGCCAAGAGATCTCTCTTGAATTACAAAATCATATATCCAAATGCCTATTTAAGTTATCTCCAGACAGATGTCCTATAGGCACCACAGAATCAATAGGTCCAAAACTAAACTACTCTTCTTCCTTCACACACGTTCTATTCTATCTCCTGAGTTTCATACCTTGGAAATGAAACCCCACCATCTAACCAGTTGTTCAAACCAGAAACACCCTCCTTTCAATCCCTACAGCAGTATCACCAGGTATGACAACTCTACCTTCTAAAGAACAATTAAGTATTCTCTCTCCACTCCCACTGCCCCTGGACTATCTCCTGGCTCCAATTCATGCCAATAGTTATCTTTCTAAGCATATATTTCTGCTTAAAACACATGTTAGAGCCAGGCGCAGTGGCTCACATCTATAATCCCAGTATTTGGGATGCAGAGGAGAAAAGATTGCTGAGCACAGAAGTTCAAGACCAGCCTGGGCAACTTGGAGAGACCTTGTCTCTATAATAAATCTAAAAAAATCTAAAAAATTAGCCGAGTGTGGGTGGCATGTGCCTGTGGTTCCAGTTACTTGGAAGGCTGAGGCAGACGGATCGCCTGAGCACAGTACGTTAATCAAATGAAAGCTAGCTTCACCAAGCAACAGGAAGAACAAAGAAAATGGCAGAAGCAATGTTGAGCAAATATACTACATTGCTACCATAATTTAATTCAACTTGAAAAGTGACCACAATTTAATTCAACTTGAAAAGTAATACATAACAATGTATCTTACAGATATATATGTGTGTGTGTGTGTGTGTGTGTGTATACACACACACACACACACACACACACATATACACACCAATATATACACACACACATATATACACATACATGCATATATACACATATACTAAAACTGAAGAGATGCATCATGGAATATAGTTTCCAAAATTTCATTTTTTTTCCCAGTTGGAGTCTCACTCTGTCACCCAGGCCAGAGTGAAGTGGTATGCTCACAGCCACCGCAGCCTCGACCTGCTGGGCTCAGGTGATCTTTCCATCTCAGTCTTCCAAGTAGCTGAAACTACAGGCACACACCACCAGGCCTGGCTAATTTTTTTTATTTATCGTAGAGACATGGTCTTGCCAAGTTGCCCAGACTGGTCTCAAACCCCTGAGCTCAGGCAATCCTCTTGCCTCAGCCTCCCAAAGTGCTGGGATTACAGGTGTGAGTCACCTCACCTGGCTTCCAAAATTTCATTTTCTTTCTTTCTTTTTTTTTTCCTGAGTTGGAATCTCACTCCATCGCCCAGACTGGAATGCAGTGGCATGCTCCCGGCCACCACAGCCTCAACCTGCTGGGCTCTGTGATCCTTCCGCCTCAGCCTTCCAAATAGCCAGAACTACAGGCACACACAACCACGCCCGGCTAATTTTTTATTTATTATAGAGATGAGATCTCACCAAGTTGCCTAGGCGGGTCTTGAACCCGCGGGCTCCGGCAATCCTCTCACCTTGGCCTCCCAAAAAGCTGGGATTACAGGCTGAGCCACCGAGCCCAAGCTTTTTTTTTTTTTTTTTTTGAGTCAGAGTCTCACTCTGTTGACCAGGCTAGAGTGCAGTGGCATGCTCCCAGTCACCGCAGCCTCAACCTCCTGGGCTCACGTGATCTTTCCACCTCAGCCTTTCAAGTAGCTGGAACTACAGGCACAAGCAACCACGCCCAGCTAATTTTTTAATTTATTGTAGAGACAAGGTCTCACCAAGTTGCCCAGGCTGGCCTCAAACCCCTGGGCTCAGGCAATCCTCTCGCCTCAGCCTCCCAAGTGCTGAGATTACAGCCTTGAGCACCGTACCCAGCCAGAAAATTAATTTTCTATAACAGCCAGATATAAAACATCGTTATACTAAAACTAATAGTCTTTAAATTAACTAATCATGTAGTATTTTAATCTTAAACAATAATTCTTATTAGAGAAAGGACCAATTAGCAATTATGAATAACAAAATATTAAAAAAGACATGTAAGTTTTTTTAATCTCATTAAGCACTAAAAATTAACAACAAGCCAAATACAGGCAAATATTTGGTTCCCCAATTCTAAGGAACAGATAAGGAATTTCTAAAAATGGGGATATATAAATTTATAAATGACTAAGACTTAGTAGCAATATTCTTTTCTTTTGAGATTAAATATTTCTTCTGAAATGTCCTTGATATTATTTAGGAAACCTTTTTTTCCTTTGCTAGAAAGGCAAATAGTATTCCAACCTGTTCTGAATATATTGGGATCCAATTTAATAAAATGTTAATGTGACGATTTTTTTTTAAAAATAGGATCCTCCATTAAAACAATTTTTAAGAACTTAAGAGGAACTGCTTTTTTTTTTTTTTTTAGGCAGAACTGAATTTGTTACTCCTCTATTTTCTAGAACTGTATCATACGATAATACAGAAATCTGCATCATACTATAATAACTCCCCAAAACACGAAAGTACAATAATAGGGTACTATTTGCACAATATGGTACAACAGATGGACAACCTATAATCTACTTTTCCAAAAATGAATACAAAGGAATATATTCATTAAAAATATTTACAAGCCGGGCTCAGTAGCTCAGCCTGTAATCCCGCGCCTTTGGGAGGCTGAGGTGAGTGGATTGCCTGAGCCCACGGGTTCGAGACCCGCATGGGCAGCAAGACCTCATCTCTACAATAAATCAAAAAATTAGCCGGGCGTGGTAGTGCATGCCTGTAATTCCGGCTACTCGGAAGGCTGAGGCGGAAGGATCGCCAGAGCCCAGCAGGTCGAGGCTGCGGTGGCCAGGAGCGGCCACTGCACTCCAGTCTGGGCGACAGAGTGAGACTCCAACTCAAAAAAAAAAAAATTTACAATTATGGAAACTGAGGCAATTAATTACCAAAGTTATATAGGTATACCTATATATCAGGAACGGACATGTAAGCAAGATTAATGAGAAGAAAAAGGAAAAACAAGTTTTTTGGTTTTGTTATTTTTGTTTGAGTCAGAGTCTCACTCTGTCACCCAGGCTGGAGTGCAGTGGCACAATCACGGCTCATCACAACCATGACCTCCTGGCTTTAGGCAATCCTTCTGCCTCAACCTCCTGAGTAGCTAGGAGTACAGGTGCGCACCACAAAGCCCAGCTAACTTTTTTGATTTTTTTGTAGAGACGAGGTCTCGTTATGTTGCCTAAGCTGGTCTTGAACTCTTGGGTTCAAGCAATCTGCCCATCTTGGCCTCCCAGAGTGCTGCAACTACAGGTGTGACACACCGCGCTCAGTCAGTAGTTTCTTAATTAAAACCAAAGTATTCAATTAACTAATATACTTCTAACATCTTAGTTGTATCCAATTTGCAAAGACAAATTACACTGTGGAGCAACTGTAATACCCTTGCAAAATTTTTTCACCTCTTCTAAAAATAGAATCCAACTGGAAAAGAACTTTAATAATTTTTCTATTTTTAAATCGTTTTTAAAAATTGTCATAGAAAATTAGTTTCTCTTTAGAGCTAGGTTCAACTGATGAAACAGTCTCCAAAAGAAAACCCGAAAAATTCTATTTGGGTTTCTAACACTGGTAGAGACTTTCTTCTGTTTTACAAGGTAAAGTAAAGTATAGCCTGAAGGCCAGAAGTAAGAGTAAAACTCTGAGGACTCTTCTAATTCTGCAGTTCCACTGAAATGACCACATCCTTCACACAGCCTACTTTCTAACTGAAAAGGCTAGTATTAGCATACACCAAATGTGAATATCCACATAACCCCTACAGTGGTTAGCCAAGTACATGGTAGAAGATGAATCCCTCCATCAAATGGCTGAATAGTTAGAGTACATATTATAACATACATACATACACACAAGTATGTGTACATATATTAATATATATTTTAAATATATATTTTAAAATATTTAAGCTCTCTAAGTAGAACTTTGAAAAGAACAGAAAAGCATATATCTACCTACCTCAGATTCGTCCTAATATATTTTTTCCTGCTACATTTGCTCATTATTAAGACATTTGTAATCAATGCTTTGCTTCTTCCTCGTTTTCTTCTTTATTTATCCTGCAGTAAAATTATAATGTTGAACTGGGAGATCAAAACATTTTATTTTTAAAAATTTAAAACCACTCAAAATTAGATAAGGAAAAATATGAGAATCTTCAAATTTTTATGAAACTAAAATTTAAAAAAGACTCAGACTAGAAAGCCGAAAACAACACTGTATTGTTTTTTGGGGTTTTTTTTGCAATTTTACTTCTACCATATTTTTCTTATCTTCCTAGTGAAAAAAATTCACAAAACTTAAATTATGTGCAACTTCTCAGATTATTTTCTGCTGAAAAGAAAATAGTGATGTCTAAATCATCTAATTCACACTAAGTATAGCTCAGAGGTATCAGATCTATTTTTAAAAACAATAAGACCCCCTCTCCTACCTTGGGGAGGTGAATCTCCTCTCTCTAACTTACTTTCTAAATAAACTTTGTCTGAAAACTTTGGGGAAAAAAGGTAATAATCATTTAATAAACAATGAATTTATCATTTTCTTGAATTTCGTTCCATTGCAGCAAAATTTTCAACTGCTTTTCATTTCCCTTAAATGCAAGCTTGGGTTCTGTCAAAGAATTTGACAGAAAAGAAATCTTTTCAAAGAATCTGTCAAACAAAATACCAACAGTTTATTCAAAACTGCCTTCTGATAGGCTTCAACCCATTTAAAAAGCTGGTTTACACATTGCAGCAATTAAACCCCCTTTATTTTTTTACTAATATCTTTTTAAAATATACATTTGACATGCAGAATGAAGTAAAAATGGCAAAGAAAAAGACACAAGAATATCTAAGAGTCCTTAATTTACTTGAGAGCTGGAAAGAACAATCGTACTCATCCTGAAGTAACTTCTAGGCATCTATGCCAGCAACAGAGGCGCGTAGCCACAAATGCACTGCTTCCAGGGATCCCTCCTAAGTGTCCCTCTAAGATTGTGTCACACTATCCCAGTCAATTTTGTAACTGTGGAAAGCAGGTAGGCTTGTCACACCTTACTAAGCGCAATAAGGAAATGATTAGGGCTACTGCCATCTGTCCCCCAGCATAGGGACAAGGGACAATAGGGCACTTGAACCAGGCTGCCAATGATATGAACAAAAAGCAACGGTAGTGCCATTCCCTGGGATTAAACCTTATTCTGCGTTATATAATGGTAGCATTTTACATAGGGACATCTTATATTCCTTATATATTGTATAACCAAGAGGTTAGAGTCTATTTAAGTATTAAACAATGATCGGCACCCATTATATGCCAGGCCCTCATGCGAGGCACTGGGACACAGTAGGACACACTGTTTCTCAGAGGCCTGCAATCTAGAGAAGGGGACAGATGTGTAAGCAAACCAAAAAAAAAAAAAAAATGTAATTTGAACAATATTGTGGTCATAGCACTATGCAACAGAAATAATTGCTAATTTCTCTTGAAAGTATTTTTAGCTTTGTTTGTTGAATAAGATATATGCTATTTTTATTTTTATTTTTATTGAGTCAGAGTCTCACTCTGTCACCCATGCTAGAGTGGCATGCTCATGAACTCATGCAGCCTTGACCTGCTAGGCTTAGGCTATCCTTCTGTCTCAGTCTTCCAAGTAGCCAGAATTACAGATGCGCGCTACCACACCCAATTAATTTTTTGATATATTTTTGAGATAAGTTCTTGCCAAGTTGCCCAGACTGGTTTTGAAACCCTGGGCTCAGGCAATCCTCTCACCTCGGCCTCCCAAAGTGCTGGGATTACAGGCTTGAGCCACCGCGCCCAGCCTTTTTTAAATTTAAAATTTTAAAGATGTGGTTACAATTCAGGGTTAGATATACAAATGTTCATCATGCAGGTACCCATGTTGATGAGGTCTGCCCCCTTCCCGGAATACATTCCTATGGTTCAAAATTTAAAAAGTAGAAAAGGTATTCAGTCAAGTCCAGAAACCCACCCATTTCCTCTTCCCAGAGGCAACCAGCGGTGAAGAAAGCATCAGCTCTTCCTGCAACCAAGACCACAGGATGCCGAGAGAAAAACTAGCCTCATACCAGAACAATGGCAAGCTAAAGTTGACCCTCACTCAGAATAATCAGAGACATTTTATTTCAACCGCTCTCTGCAAAGTGCTAAATGACTGACTACCAAATCTAAAAAGATGCTTTCAAGCTAGGCACGGTGGCTCATGCCTGTAATCCCAGCACTTTGGAAGGCAGAGGTGAGAAGACTGCCTGAGCCCAAGAGTTTGAGACAGGTCTGGGCAACTTGGGGATACCTTGCCTCTACAAAAAATAAAAAAAAAATTAGCCAGGCATGGTGGTACATAGTTCCTGCTATTTGGAAGGCTGAGACAGAAGGACTGCCTGAATCCAGTAGGTCAAGGTTGCAGTGAGTTGTGATTGTGCCAGTGCACTCCAGTCTGGGGAGCAGAGTAAGACCTAGACTCAAAAAATACTAATAATAAAATATTTTTTAAAAGGATGCTTTCAAAGCCTCATCTTCCTCGATATACCTACAGAATTTCCTACTCCCCCTGAAACTTGGTTGTCCTTGAAGTCTTATGACATAACTTGCATGCTTTTCTCCCAAATTATCTAGCCCTTTGTTCTGTCTCCTTTGGCTCATTCTTTAATAAAGCTTGGTATTCCCCAGGATTCCAGTCACAACGATCTCCTCCACACATTCTCCCTTGCTACTTCATTATTTTATGAGTCTCAAGTTTCATCTCCAGCCAAGACCTCTCTCAAGCTCTGAACCTGTACTACGGATCTGCCTACCAGATGTCTCTTGATAGTCTGCTCACAGATCCTCCAACCTAAGGTTAAAGGAAACCTCCTCCGCTCTGCAACTCTCCTCGTGCTGCACTCTTATCTCAGAGACTGAAGACACCATGAACTCAGCCATCCTATCTGGGAGATCTCTCTCTTCATTCCTCACTTCTCTTGTTCCCAATTTCTGAAGTGGCAAAGGGGTCTAATAGCCACAGTATAATAGTGGTGTGGTACAAAGATGCTGGCATTGTAGGTTGACCCGGGTGTGAACTTGAGCTCTATCACTTAATAGCATGATCTCAGACAATAATTGCTCTGAGCATTCTTTCCTGTCAAATAGAGATGACACCAATCATGTTGCACAGAAGAAATGCAGTAATGAATGCAAAATATCCGTGTCTCCATATAGGCTGGGAACATTGACTTACTCAACCCAATATTCCACCTCCTAAATTTCTCGATTCTGCTCCATTTTCTCCATTCTCACTGCCACAGCATTCCTACATGATTTCATGTTAAAGCAATTAACAGCCTCCCTATAAAGCAGTAACAGTCTCTTCCTATAATTACCTCACTTCACTCAAACCTCATCTAAACTTCTTCTAATTCACTCTTCTAGACCACAACACTCTACTTGAAATGCCAATCTAAACATGCTATATTCCTCAATTAAAATCCTCCAATGTTCCCCTTGCCTTAAGGATAAATATCCTATGTTCTAAGTATTCTAATTTTAGATACCTGGTAGAGGTTTAAATAAAGTTTGTTGTAAAGGCATTTGGATTTTAAGGTATGCTGTTTTCTATCGCATCAATCTCCCAGGCTCAAAATTACTTTGTGTGGATTTGTAATGCAGGGGTCCCAGTTTACTACAATTTGAAAAACTCACCTGCCTTCTATACTAGCCAAGGGCTGAATCTAGCACCCTCCAACATCCCACTCACAAACACCTGACTGGTTAAGAGCTCAAATGTCCTAATATGTTCTCACGATGGGCTTAATACAGTATAAAAATATTTTGTTTAACCTAAAACATACCCCATGATTTCATTATCACGTTTCATGATACAGTTTGAGGTTAAAATTTTTAAACAGATCTCCTTACACCTAAAATCACAAAGGATATTGATGTAAAAATAGTCCTATCTGCCAAAGGACTCTAAGATTTATCTTTTAGAGCAGAAAGGCACATCTTAGACTAGTTTATTATACACAAATAATAGCTTATACTGAGAAGAAATGAATTCAAAGATTATTTTGCCTAGATATAGGCATCTGTGCTGAATTTGCAGGAAGGCCATATCATACTGATAAGAACATCCTACCATATATTTGGTTTTATTACAAAAAATAACAACATCCGGCATTCATCTTACTTTTTTTTTTTCTTTTTGAGTCAGGGTCTCAGGCTAGAATGCAGTGGCACAATCATGGCTCACCCACAATCTCAACCTCCCTGGATCAGGTGATCCTTCTGCCTCGGCCTCCCAAGTAACTGGAACTACAGCTACAGCATGCCACCATGCCTGGCTCATTTTTAACATTTTTTGTAGAGACATGGTCTCACTATGTTGCCTAGGCTGGTCTCAAACTCCTGGGCTCAAGCAGCCCTCCTGCCTCGGCCTCCCAAAGTGCTAGGATTATAGGCATGAGCCACCGCACCCAGTTCATCTTACTTTTCACCAGTATATTGCTCTATTAACCCTCTGGCATAACAGCTTCAATTAATTTCACTAATTGCTATTAACTTCATTTTATTGGCATCAGTATCCTTCAATATATAGCTTTCTTTTTTTTTTTTGAGTTGGAGTCTCACTCTGTCACCCAGACTGGAGTGCAGTGGCTGCTCCCAGCCACCGCAGCCTCGACCTGCTGGGCTCCGGCGATCCTTCCGCCTTAGCCTTCCAAGTAGCTGGAACTACAGGTGCGCGCTACCACGCCCGGTTGATTTTTTTATTTATTTAAATCAAAAATGATGAGGTCTTGCCAAGTTGCCCAGGTGGGTCTCGAACCCGGGGCTCAGGCAATTCACTCACCTCAGCCTCCCAAAGGCGCAGGATTACAGGCTGAGCCACCAAGCCCGGCAATATATAGCTTTCTTTACAGACAATATTTAAAATAGGCTAATTATAGCGCGCGCCTGTAGTTCCAGTTACTTGGAAGGCTGAGGTGGAAGGATCACTGGAGCACAGCAGGTCGAGGCTGCGGTGGCCGGGAGCGGCCACTGCACTCCAGTCTGGGCGACAGAGTGAGACTCCAACACAAAAATAAATAAATAAATAAAAATAAAATAAAATAGGCTAACTATGCTATAAAAGACATTTTAGGAACATATGGTGAAATCTCAATATGGACTGTACATTAAAGAGAGAATAACAAAGCGAATGCTGCAAGATGCTAATATAAAAATAAGTAAATAAATAAAATATGCTGATTAGAGAAAAGATAGTACTAGAAAATCTTGACCACTTACTCTGCTGTGGCTAATTACATTACTGTCTTAATGTAACATTCTAGAAAAAAACAAGTATATGTATCAAACTTCTTAGGCAATTTTAGGGGACTACAAAAGTTTACTTCACCAGCTTCCAGCTCACCAACCACCTCTCTGTATGAAACTGCGTTCTCCATTCCCTCTGTAAAGCCTGCAGCTTAGCTGATGTCCACCAGTTCTCCAGTGTGCCCACTGTCCCTATCAGCAGGGATGTATGCTTACCAAGAGTTAAGTGTCTCTCACCAAACCTGATTATGCCAGCCACACATGTAGCAATTTTGAAATTTTAGCTAAAATGATTGAGTAGGCTAAATTATTTTAAAAGAGTGCTGTTCCTCTGAAAACTAAGTTAAATGCTTTGGAAAGACAATAAAGGCAATTTTTTTTTCCTTTTAAAAAACCCTTTTGGACTAGATAGTACAGTGAAGATAACTATAAAATATAAGGGAAATATTGCAAAAATGAAGAGTTCTTTGTAAGACACTTCAAAGCAATTTAAATTCTTGCTCAACTTTCAAAAACCCAAAAATGGAAGGCTTAAAAAAAAAAAAAAAAAGGAAGGAAAACTCCAAACACTGCCAATTAGTATAACCAAAATAAAAAGAAAAGAATGTGAAATAAAAGGCATAGAACCTCTTATGGAAGCAAGGAGAGAAAAATAACTCAGAAAAGCACAATCTGTTTCTTTGGTTCTGTGATGACGCCAGGTTTTAGCTCCTTGGGAAAGCAAATTTTCGTGTATATCGATTGTTTTATTTTTTTTGCAGAGATGGGATCTCGTTATGTTGCCCAGGCTGGTCTCAAACTCCTGGTCTCAAGTGATCCTCCCATGTTTGTCTCCCAAAGTGCTGGGATTACAGGTGTAAGCCACCAGGCTCAGTCAGGAAAGACTTTCATAGGTTAACTATAATTTAAGTAGCAACACCAATTAAGGTTTGAAAGATAAAGGAAGAATATGAAACTCATATTATAAAGCTGGTCTTTCCTAACCAAGTCAATTAAAAAGTTGAGATAAGGTGGAACTAGTTAGAAGAGAGAATTCCACATACTGAAATTGACCAGGATGGACCTACTGTTATCATACATTTTAGGTAAAGAAGATGAGTGCAGAAAAACAGAATGAGATATCAGGAACAGGAAAGTATGCTACTTTTAGAGACTTGTGTGCTTTGTGAAGTAAAGTTGCAGTAACTTTCAAGCAATAATCTTTACACTTTTATGTAAAAACCAATAGCAAGGAGGAATTCTTGTAAATAAATACTTCAAACACTTGTAAATGTCTTTAATGTTTTAAATGTGAATTATACATAAAACCAGGAAGCTAATATAGAATATAGATTCAAGGCTACTCCAATTAAATTGCTTGAGACGGCTGTTATTATTTAAGAAATCTTAACTTTTTTCTGAAATCATCTAAGGATGAACTAGTCAAGCATCTCTTTCTTTCTCAAGTCATTTCCCACCTGCTGCCTGCTCTTGGCTACTTACTGCATAGTCAGTGAACCGCAGAATCAGCTGCTGAGGAGGAAATAAAAAATGAAATTCAAATAATTATGGCCTATCTCCGTCCTTTCAAGCATTCCCAACCTCACAGACACTCCCACAACCCCTGGATGAAGGGAAACAAAATTTTAAAACTTGGAGGACTAGCTGGGCGTGGTGACTCAAGCCTGTAATCCCAGGGAGTCTGAGGCAAGAGGATTGCCTGAGCCCACGAGTTGGAGACCAGCCTGTAACTTGGCGAGACTTCGTCACTACAGTAAATCAAAAAATTAGCCAAGCATGGTGGCTCATGCCTGTAGTTCTTGCTACTTGGAAGGCTGAGACGGAAGGATCACCTGAGCCCAGCAGGTTGAGGCTGCAGTGGCCGGGCGCTGTGATCATGCCACTGCACTCCAGCCTGGGCAACAGAGTGAGTGAGACTCCAACTCAAAAAAACCTTGGAGGAGTTATGAGCATGACTAAACTCACTGTGAGGGTTTTCTTTTCAATAACATGCCTCTTTCTTTTTTCAAATTTCAGAGTCGGGGATACACATGCATATTCATAACATGGATGTGATGTGTAGTGAGGGGAATTGGAATAGCATGCCTCTTTACTGCACACTAAGAACATTTCAAAACCCTTATCTATACATTAAGTAAAAATGCAGTGACAACTTGTCAGTAAATCTGGGAAAGTAGATAAGACACTTGCTTGAGTTAGCTTAAGTTCAAAGATAAGAATTTAAATGTTACTTCACTTACCTAGTTTGGCCTATTTTGTATATCTGAACAGAACTGGTATATAAGTGCAGAAACATGCCTCATTAAATTTAACTTCTCCAGCAATTTTAAGAGAAATAAAAGCATTCCAGGCATCCATACAGTAACATAAGCTAGTTGCTCCAATTCCGAGCTGGAAACTTTTATCATAGCCAATGCTAGGATATAAATTCCAGTTAAAAACATTTCTAAGCAAAAAAAATTTTTTTAAATCATGTTTTGTGCTATCAATGAAAAAAAACTGAGGCTGAGATTATGAACAACACTGTCTGATATTTTGTTATTCTGAGTTAGGATGATCTAATTTTAAATCAGCTGTGGTTTATTTTTTAAAAAGAAAGAAAAACTTTACTAAGATAACTTTGAAGAGACTGAGTTGTTTTGTTTTGTATTGGCTTTTTTTTTTTTAGTTGGAGCCTCACTTTGTCACCCAGGTTGGAGTGCAGTGGCATGCTCATGGCCACCACAGCCTCAACCTGCTGGGCTAAGGTGATCCTTTCGCCTCAGCCTTCCAAGTAACTGTAACTACAGGTGCGCCCCACCACACCTAGCTGGCTGGCTGGCTGGTGCTTGCTTAGTTAGTTAGTTAGTTATTGTAGAGACGAGAACTCACCAAGTTGCCCAGGCCGGTCTCGAAGCCCCAGGCTCAGGCAATCCTCTCACCTCAGCCTCCCAAAATGCTGAGATTACAGGCTGAGCCACCACACCCAGCCAGAAACTGAGTTTTTTTGGTAAAATATTCACTCAAAACATTAGAATCACATTAGCCCCACCCTTAAAATTTCATAGGATTTTATTTTGCCATTTAGCTGGCCTGGTTATACTACTGTTTAAAAATATAGCCAGGTTCGGTGGCTCAGCCTGTAATCCCACGCCTTTGGGAGGCTGAGGTGAGTGGATTGCCTGAGCCTGCAGGTTCGAGACCCACCTGGGCAACTTGACGAGACCTCATCTCTACAATGAATAAAAAAAAATTAGCCGGGCGTGGTAGCGCGCACCTGTAATTCCAGCTACTTGGAAGGCGTTGGCGGAAGGATCGCCAGAGCCCAGCAGGTCGACGCTATAGTAGCCGGGAGCGGCCACTGCACTCCAGTGTGGGTGACAGAGTGAGACTCTAACTCAAAAAAAAAAAAATAAAAGAAACATGAAGATGCTTCCCATTTGGGGAGACCTGGGGGAGGCTTCAAAAGAGCCTGACAAGAGAGAGTGACTAGTAAGATATTCTTAGAGGCAAGTTTCCTTCCTGACCAACGAGATAGCTATTTAAGCAGTCTTTAAGCAAAACTATCATACAACTTCATAGCCTATGCATTTTCTCTACTTAGAAAAAATTTTTTCAGGCCAGGCACACCCAAAATCCCAGCACTTTAGGAGGTCAGGGTGGGAAGATTGTTTGAGACCAGGTATTCCATACCAGCCTAGGGAACATAGCAAGATTTTGTCTCTACAAAAACAATTGTAAGACATTAAAAATAAATTAAAAGAAAAAAATTAGCCAGGAATGGTGGTACGCGCTCAAGAGGTTAAGGCAGGATTCCATGAGGCCTGTGATCGTGTCACTGCACTCTAGCCTGGGCGACAAAGTGAGACCCCCTCAAGAGAAAAAAAAAATTGTTTCACATATATCTTGCCAGTGATATCCTCTAACACTCCTAGGAAGGCCAGTCACAAAATATGCAAATAGATGCATCTTATTTTTTTTAAACCTTGTTAAAACTGAATTACAGTCATGCCTTGCCTGATGACAGGAATATGTTCTGAGAAACGCGTCATTAAGCATTTTGTGGTGTGATCACAGAGCGCCTTTAAACAAACCTAGACGGCACGGCCTACTACACAGCTAGGCTGTATGGTATAGCCTATTGCTCCTAGGATACAAACCCATTGAACATATTACTGTACTGAATACTTCAGGCAACTGGAACATAACGAAATGTACTTGTGTGTCTAAATGTAGAAAAGTGATGTGTTGCCCTACGACATTATAAAGGCAAGACCATCATTAGTGACAGCGATTTTTCAGTTCCGTTATCATCTTATGGGACCACCATGTGGTCTTTCCTTGTCAGAAATGTCACTATGTGGTGCATGACTGTATAGCAGTGAAACAAGGCATTTTCACGAGCAATACAAGTTCCCACTAACGTTATCCTTAGGTTTTCTTCGTTTTTATTCTCTACTGAATACTCCAGAGCTTCAGAAAATGAAAACCCACGAGCAAAAGCATTCACTCCCAGAATAGCATACTCTAGTGAGTATCCATGAAAAAAAAGTATTTTGAATACCTTATATATTCTTTAAAAGGTCATTAACAGCCGGGATCGGTGGCTCAGCCTGTAATCCCAGCATTTTGGGAGGCCGAGGTGAGTGGATTGCCTGAGCCTGCAGGTTCGAGACCCGCCTGGGCAACTTGGCAAGACCTCATCTCTACAACAAATCAAAAAATTAGCCGGGCATGGTAGCGCACGCCTATAGTTCCAGCTACTTGGAAGGCTGAGGCAGAAGGATCACCGGAGCACAGCAGGTCGAGGCTGCAGTGGCCAGAAGCGGCCACTGCACTCCAGTCTGGGCAACAGAGTGAGACTCCAACTCAAAAAAAAAAAAAAAAAAGGTCATTAACATAATTATTTAAAGTATTCACTCCTACCTATTGCGTAATGGATGATACATTTTTCCAGAAATGTGTCTGTAAGTTCCCACATCAATAATACTGAAGCCATATTCAATGTATGATAATAACTCTTCTCAAAGGTGGCTTTTATGTATGCAATGCATTAATTCAATAATGTAGAGACATGTAACAAAATTCACACGTTTCAGGCATATTTCCTTATCGGCCAGTGTTGGCAGCACACCAAAATAACAATGGTTCTAAAACTGCTCTAAAAAATAAAGTCTCTCAGTGGTTCAGCTGTTAAGTGTTTGCACTGCTCCGTTTTATTTTAAGAAGTCTATTTAAATGGAACAGAACATTTGAGAGCTTTCAAACAGACTCACTTCAACAATAAATGTGGCTCAATTATCTGGCCCTACACTGACTTGCAGAGAATATCAACTTAAGGGAAACAGGTAAGAAATATATGTCTATAAAGGTAGAAATTCAGTCAGGATTTCTCATGTATGCTAAGAATCTGAAAATTTTCCCTTCTTTTCAAGAGATGGTCATAACTCTAAATACGACTTCATATTTTAATCATGCAGTGATGAATCTCAGAGCAAACTAGAAGACACTCTATTACCCATGAAAGCTGGAGTTGTTAAAATTCATCAGTAGAAGCGAATTTTATTAACTTTAGGTACAATGCAAAAAACAAAAAGACTGAAAAGCTTCTCTGTATTTAAACATTAAATAAAAATTTATTCAATACTCTTAGCAATATATGTACACAAAACATCAGAGTAATTACAACTTCACACTCACCAAATGATTCCATATCTACCACCAAGTCACTAGGAAAGCATCTGTTACATTGACCTATTTACAGATTTACCAAAATTGTTTAATTATCAACACTTAACACTGACAATGCTTTAAGTGTTTACTCATTCGGGATCAGTCATCTCAATATATTTTTTAAAGTTGTGTTTGAATCAAACATCAGTTTTAATACTTAGCATTTATTGGCCAAAACACATTGCTATGTGCCTTCCTTTGGGGGAAAAAATTTTACTTTAAGTTCAAAGACTTAAAATGAAGACTACTATGACTTCTGAAGGGAAATGAGTTTGTTATCTAAAAAAGAGGATTAAGACTCAGAGAAAAATGTGATCAGCAAAGGGGAGGGGGAAAAAAAACAGAAAGTGAACTAACGTCATTTTCTAATGTAACGCTCATATTGAACCTGTGTCACTACGCATCTACATTTTTAATTCATTTCGAGAGGAGGTGGCTGCATTTTCATCCTCTTAGCAAATTAAGCAGAAAAGAAAACTTAGTCCCCAAGGTAAGCCGCACTGTCAAAAGAGGTTCTTTCAGTTTTAGTGAGACTTTCAGGCTGGTCCTGTAAGTCAAAATTTCTGATAATTTGGTAACTGACAGCTGCTTTCCTGCCCACAGTGCAGGAAGCGCCTAACTGATTTCAACCTCAGGAAATCTGATACACAAGTAATAGGCAATAGGGTAAAGAACTATGTTAACATACAAGCAAAGTTCTCATTTAAAAAACAACGACAACTACTACTACTACGTGGAAGGAATCATGTGCTTATTCCTTATTCAGCCGGATCTGGGAACCTCACTAGATAGCCCTAAAAAGGCAAAAATCAAAAGCAAAACAAAAAAAAACAAGAGAAACTGCGAATTCTATTAGCAGTCAACGGATTTGCTCTTTCTTCGCAGCCATGATAAGTCTTCGCGCTATCACATCAGACCTGTCGCGCACTGGGAACCGAAATGACTCAACAGCGATGTCCCTCCGACTCATGTTTCGGAGAAGAAATGGCTTCTGTTCGCCGAGCGTGATGATGCGTGCCTAGAATCCCAGCACTTTCGGGGGGCCGAGGCGGGGTTCCCTGAGCCCCAGGGTTTGAGACCAGCCTGGGCAACGCAGCGAGACCCCCGTCTCCACTTAAAATTTTTTTAAAAGGGTTGTGTTCCTTTAGATCCAAACTGCGTACATAAAACTGGGACGAAGGTGCCGCCAACGTCCGGACTTCTCCTTTTCAAGAGTCAGAACCCCACTCATCAGCGCAGCAGGACTTTTCCAGATGACGCTTTTCCAACTCGCGCCAAGTTCAAGAGCAGGCAGGGAGGCTCTGGGGCTCCGCGCCCGAGAGCTGCGCGCGTCCTGCGGCCCGGGGCGGGCTCAGGGTCGCCTGGGGGCGCCGTGCGGGGTAGGGTCGCGTCCGGAGCCGCCCGCTCCCCCGCCCGCCCCCGGGCTCCGGGACCCCGGGTCGCTGGCGCCCCTCCCGCCCCGCCCCCTGCCCCCGCCCCCTGCCCCCGCCTCCTGCACCGCGTCGCCGGCTCCTGGGTCTTGTTGGAGCCGCGCACCACTTACCGCAGCGGAGGGGTTTACGTAGAGGACCTCGTCACTGCTTACGGACGCGAGGAGGAGGAGACGCCGAGCCCGACCGCCGCGCAGGAGCGGCGCCGCCGCCCAGCAAGCCGGCGGCGGCCCCACGTCGTTCCCACGTCAGCTCTGATGCGCCAGCCGCGGCCGCCCCGCCGAGCCCCGACCTAAAGTAGCGCCGCCGCCGACGGAACCGCGTCCTAGCGCCCCGCCCTCCCCTCCCCCGCGCCGCGACCGCCTCCCGGGGGACGCCCCGAGGAGACAAACCCAAGCTCGAACTCCGCCCCCTGTCGGCCGCCAGTGGCAGCGCGTGGCCGACAACTCAACAATTAAATGGAACGGAGGGAGGGGCGGGGGAAAGGAGCGGGCCAGGGGGCGGGGCCGCGAGGAGGAACTGGCCTGGGGGTGGGGCGGAAGACTGGGCCGGGGGCGGGGTCTAAGGGACGGGACTGGAAACCGGAAGCTGCTCCGCTGCGCATGCGCCGGAAATCTGATTGCTTGCAAACACGGCTAACTGTTGTCGCCTGCGGGGTCGGGCTCTGGAGGTCGCTTCTTTCCCAGTCTACGTTTGGGCGGCCCCAGCCCAAGCCAGGATCCGCGAGCGTCGCGGCTCGGCCCCGACCCGAGGTTCATCCTGCGGACCCAGGACCTGTGAGAGCATTCCCACCTCTCACGCCCTTGCCAGGTCCACAGTCCCAGGAAACACCCCAGAACTGGGGTCCCCTGCCAGACGCGGGCTCTTCCGCGAGCCCTGCTGACCGCTCTCGGTGACTTTATCAGTGTTGCGGGGAACAGCGATAGTGCCCACACGGAGATATGGCGGAGGAGAGGAAAGCCAAGCAAAAACCACTGCTTTAAGGGAAGGGTGTTTCGTTTTTATCCGACTGGAAGTCGTGCTTTCCGGGTCGAAGACCTTTTCTGACCTGTAAGCAGTCACGCGTTTATACGTACTGATACTAAGCCGTAGGTAGGCGGAGTAGGCCCTCGAAAAGGCAAAGCTTTTCACCTAAAAATAACCCTCTTTAAATTCAGGAGAAAACAATTCCAAGCGATGAGCAAAAAGCCGACCTTAGCTCGGGAATGTGTCACTCTGGAAACCAGTGTCAAGATGACTACTTAAGTTGCTGAGAAGAAATAAAAGCTTATATCAACGTAGCACAGGTAGGGAAGGGATGCTTTGTGAAAATCAGAATACCTGTAGAGAAAATATCCTGAGCTTTTCAGCGATAGATTTTGGCCAACCCAAACTCTATCCAGTTGTAATGTATACATGGTAGCAGAGGTAAGAATAAAAACCTGGTAAGTTCACGTTCCCCTTTTGACAGTCAGAATTCTGAAGTTTCTCGTTTTTTTAGTGTAATATAATCGACATTGCATGTCTCCGCCTTTTTAAAACTATTTTTTTTCTTTCCTTTTTTTTTTTTTTTTTTTTTGTCAGAGTCTCACTGTCGCCCAGGCTGGAGTGCAGTGGCACGCTCATGGCCACCGCAGCCTCTGCTTGCTGGGCTCAGGCGATCCTTCCACCTCAGTCTTCCAAGTAACTGGAACTACAGGCACAAGCCACCAAGCCTGGCTAATTTTATTATTATTATTATTATTGTAGAGAGGAAGTCTCACCAAGTTGCCCAGGCTGGTCTTGAACCCCTGGGCTCAGGCAATCTTCTCACCTCTGCTTCCCAAAGTGCTGGGATTACAGGCGCGAGCCACCGTTTAAAATTAATTTCTTGATGAGGAACACTAGCAAACTAATTAAAAGTTAAATCAGTTAACCAAGTACTTTTGTGCATGGTTACACAAGGCTGGTACAGAATATCTGTAAGTAATCAATACAGCTCATTTTAGCTCAGAAAAAAAGGGGAATCATTTGAAGGAAAAACAAGAAAAAGGATTACTAATCTCTGGAAAATCATACTGTTCTTTGTGATTAAGGTTGACCACGTGCTGGAGAAATAGATTTTTAGTTAGTAGAGACTTAAGGAAAATTGTGATCAATCTTCCCAAAACATTGTTCTCCACCTACTTGTTCCTAAATTTAGCAAAGAATATATTCTTTTTGTAGTTAGAAGCTATTAGACAAAGGCCTTGAAATGCATGTGGAATGATAAGTCAACATATACTGTACTAAGATGTAAATGTCACATGAAATGCTAAATCACAGAAGATAATACCCGGGCTCTGAGGGTAGGACAGGAGATAGCAGGGCAGGTACAGGTAGTTTTCTGTTGCTGCTATAACAAATTACCACCAATTTAGTGGCTTAACATAAATGTATTACTTCACAGTTCTGTAGGTCAAAAGTCCAACAGGGGTCTCACTGTACTAAAAGATCTGGGGAGAGCCCACTGTCTTGCTTTTTCCAATTTTTAAAAGCCACTCACATTCCTTGACTCAGCCCTTTTACTCCATCTTCAAAGCCAGCAACAGCTTGTTGAGTCCTCTTGCTGTCATCTCTTGTGATTCTCTCCCACTTACCTCTTCCACTTGTAAGGACCCTTGGGATTATATTGGACCCACCTTGATAATTCAGGATAGTTTCCACATCTCAAAATCAACTGATTAGCAACCTTAATTCCATCTACAATCTTAATTTATCTTTACTGTGTAATTTAACATACTCCACAGGTTCCAGGGATTAAGATGTGGACACTTTTGGGAATGGTGTCATTCTGCCTACCCATAGGGAAAGATTTCAAAGAAGTAGAGTTCCGGAAACAAATCACCTGCCTGTTAGGGTCAATCCTTGCAGTTCATCCAAGCAGTTGATTAGAAATGCCAATAACTCATGTTTCAGTTTCTCATACCTACTATAAAGATTATAGTGAATTTTAAAATGGGTTATCAAGAATCAAGAGCGGCCGGGCTCCGTGGCTCAGCCGGTAATCCCAGCACTTTGGGAGGCCGAGGTGAGTGAATTGCCTGAGCCCGCGGGTTCAAGACCCGCCTGGGCAACTTGGCGAAACCTCAGCTCTACAATAAATCAAAAATTAGCCGGGAGTGGTAGCGCACACCTGTAGTTCAGCTACTCAGAAGGCTGAGGCGGAAGGATCGCCGGAGCCCAGCAGGTCAAGGCTGCGGTGGCCAGGAGAAGCCACTGCACTCCAGTCTGGGTGACAGAGTGAGACTCCAACTCAAAAAAAAAAAGAATCAAGAGCAGCATGTTTGTAGAGTACAGTAAGTCCTCACTTAACATCATTGGTAGATTATTAGAAACTGACTTTAAGTGAAATGACTTATAGGAGGACCTTGAATAACGTAATTTCATTATAACATTGATGCAAAAAAATGATTTTCATTAGCATCATGTTGCTTAAATTTGCAATTTCCAAGACCCTGTTGACATTAATTGAAGACTTACTGTATCATTTTGTGTCATCATCTACTGTAGTATTAAAGTGTCTTCAGAATTTGCACTAAGTAGGACTAAATCCAAGCTAAACCTTTGTTTATGTCTAATTTAGGTCATTTCAAAGGGAATTGTACCCACAATTGTCTCTATCATAGAATAGGAGGTCATATCAGAACAAAAGAATCAAAGCAATGGCAATTTCATATTTTCAAAAGACTTTTTTCCTATGTTCCCTTTCCTGCTGATATTTCATTCCTGTATGTACATATTCTTAACTATAAAGCTCAGAAAGCACAAACTCTGGCTTTTTAGTATAAGAATGTTAATATTAGAATACCACATCATTTATCTGGCAATGTCCAAGAATGCTATGTTTTGGAGGAGCGGGGCAAAGATAATATCAAGGGTGAGCTACACCTACTTGCACACTCACCAAATCATGGCCTCTGGTATCCCCTTGCTGTGAGCTGTAATAGAGTTAAAAACAATGCATTTCAGCCTGGGTTTGAATGCAGACTTGTTAGCTGTGGGCAAGTTTCATATCCTCTTTAGGGAAATGACAACTTTTTAAATGGGAAGAATATCAGTGCTTACCACTTAGGGTTGTTATACGTATTAAATGAAGTATCTGCCATAAGATAAATGCTTACTACAAAAATCTAGCCCTATTTATATCAGTCCGGTGTTTAGCATAAGTCATATTTTATTCTCTATCGAGGAGGGACAACTAGGGCACCTACTTTCCTGAGAAAACACAGGCTGTCAATCACATCCTTATCCTTCCTCCTCACTTCAAAATCTCTTAAACTGTCCCTCCCTCTCTAGGTCAAGAGGAGACCTCCTTTCCTTTCCAAATCCAACCGTAAGATAGCTTTCCTTTCTTTCCCGTATCTGATCTAACTTGGTTATCAACTGTCTTATACCTGCAGTCTCTTCCTCTTGGCTCCTTCTCTCCCTGCAAATGTGTTGGTATCTTACCTCTTGAAACATGTTGATACTGCTCTTCCCACAAGGAAGGTCACTGAGTTGCCAACTCCAGGGTGCACATTCACATTTCCTTTTTTGCCCATCCTCCGACTGTTCCATCTCTTGCCATCCCCTCACCATCAGATTTCTCAAGAGTAGAAAGGACTTGTGGCAATCACTTCCTCACCACCCCCTCATTTCTTATTTCCTGTCTGATTTTGGCCCTCTCCGCCCCCTTTCTGATTACTAAACCTGACCACTTTATCTCATTCTTCATTCTCCATGATCTCATTTTCTCATCTGACACTACCAATAACTGTCACATCTCTCTTTTTTTTTGAGTTGGGGTCTCACTCTGTCACCCACACTGGAGTGCAATGGCACAATCACAGCTCACCACAGTCCTCGACTTCCCGGGCACGTACAGTCCTCCCACCTCAACCTCCGGGGAGGCTGAGTCTACAGGCCTGCGCCACCACACTTGACTAATTTCTTTATATTTGTAGAGATGAGGTCTTGCTATGTTGCCTAGGCAGGTCTCAAGTAGTCCTCCCATCTTGGCCTCTCAAATTGCTGGGATTACAGGTGTGAGCCACTGTGCCCAGCCATTATGTTTTGTTTTGTTTTGTTTGAGTCGTAGTCTCACTCTGTCGCCCAGGCTGGAGTGCAGTGGCACACTCACAACCACTAGAGCCTCAACCTGCTGGGCTTAGGCGATCCTTTGGCCTCAACCTCCAAAGTAACTGGAACTACAGGCATCTGCCACCACACCCAGCTACTTTTTTGATTTATTGTGGAGCCAAGGTCTCACCAAGTTGTCCAGGCTGGTCTCCCACCTGTGGGCTCAGGCAATCCTCTCGCCTCAGCCTCCCAAAGTGCTGGGATTACAGGCGTGGGCCACTGTGCCCAGCTTACTATGTTCTTAATATAGTCTCTTCTTGCGTTTTTCATGACATTAGCTCTGCTAGTTTCACTTATCTCTGTCTCCCCAATGTAGCCAGTTAATAATTTTCTGTCCTTGGACATCATCTTCTACAGTATCTTTCTTAGTTATCGGATTATTCTTATTTTTTCAGAAAGCAAATTCTAAAATTTATACCCAAAGCTCCCATCTTCTTTCCTTGGCACCCGATTACATTACCAACAACCTGACAGAAGTTTCCACTTCATGGCCTGTGAGCATTTCCAACTCATAGATTCACAATTGCATATATCATCGTCCCCTTTCATATGTGAACCTTGATTTTTTTTGTTTCAACAACATTAATGTCACTTTCCAGCTCTTTACCATCTTGTTTCTAAACATTGAAGTCACTTTGGTCATTCTTTTAGCTCTATTATTCAGGATCCACTTAGCAGTAACTTTGAAGTACCTTCTGTGTTCTAGGCCCTGTGCTAAATGCCAGGTCCTGTTGCTTTTACCTGAACAACTTTGCACCTGGCTGGGTGCAGTGACTGTCACCTTTGGGATAGCCCAGCACTTTGGGAGGCTGAGGTGAGAGCATGGCCTTGAGCCCACAGGTTTGAGACCAGCCTGGGCAACTTGGCAAGACCTCATCTCTACAATAAATCAAAAAATTAGCCGGGCATGGTGGCTTGTGCCTATAGTTCCAGCTACTTGGAAGACTGAGGCTAAAGGATCACCTAAGCCCAGCAGGCAGAGGCTGCGGTGGCCATGAGCATACCACAGCACTCCAGCCTGGGTGACAGAGTGGGACTCCAACTCAAAAAACAAAACAAAACTTTATATCCATCCCTTCCTTTTCATTCCCACTACTTCCAGGCTGGTGGGTGCAGGAGTCCTGCTCCAGCGGGGTTCCAGGTATCCTGAAGGAGAAACGGAGTAGGCGTTGCAAGAAGACTTCAGACACTTGACTCTGGTGTTAGCAGGACAGATGCCATTTATTGTCAGTAACCAGTGAGCTTTTATACCATCTTTACAAGGGAGTGTTCTTAGAAAAATTCTTAGGATTAAACATAATCAGTAACTTTTACAAAAGGCAGAATGTTTGCTAAAAAGCCATTATCTAAAACAAAAGGCAGAGCAAACAACTCATATGCCATGGTTCCTGATAAACCAATCTAACGTGAATTCCTTCATGCACAGATGTCACTGTCTTGTGATCTTTAAAGTACTTAATCTAACTGTTATCCTTTTAAGCTTAAAAGAACACACCTACTACCTAAATCTACTCTACCAAGTTTCAAAAAGTCATCAAGTACTAAACTGCTATAGTAATCCAATCTTATATTTTTAATCCTATATTTGCTTAATTCAAATAGCAGGAAGTAACATAACATTAAAAATGGCCATTCAGGTGTACATAAAATTCCACATTTAAAGCTCAAATAAAGCTGGGCTCAGTGGCTCAGTCTGTAATCCTGCACTTTGGGAGGCTGAGGTGAGTAGATTGCCTGAGCCCGCGGGTTCGAGACCCACCTGGGCAACTTGGCGAGAACTCATCTCTACAATAAATTTAAAAAAAATTAGCCGGGCGTGGTAGCACACACGCCTGTAGTTCCAACCCCTTGAGGCGGAAGGATTGCAGGAGCCCAGCAGGTCGAGGCTGCAGTGACCGGGAGCGGCCACTGCACTCCAGTTTGGGTGACGGAGTAAGACTCCAACTCAAAAAATAAAAATAAATAAATAAAAAATAAAGCTCAAATAAGCATAATTAGTGCACTGGCATTCTCCTTACAAATGATAATAATCGCCAATCAGAAGGAACAAAATCTACCAAGCGATTGTCTACCCACACATGATAATTAAAGTGTTCATCTATAGTTCCCTGGCAAGGCCAATGAATTCCCTTACGTGCGTTAAAGTGAGCACCACCTGACCTACAGTAGCTTTTTCAACCATAATGCTTAATCCTATGATTGTGTGGTTAAACACCAGGAGGTCGGCGACGTGGAAATTTAGGGGGAAGTTCAGGTAAAGTGAAAATAATTCTCTCATATTCCCCTCTTGCTTCTTTGTATGGGGCGAGGGGTGACGTGAGTGGAATTTTATCTTTCATCTTCAGACTGTACAGAATTTTCCGGCTGCATTAACAACAAAAATAGAAGAAGCAAGGGTCTCAGCTGCCCAGGTTCGCCTTGCAACCCGGGGTCTTCAGCCCCCTGGATCTTGTCAGCAGGCAGGCCTCCATGGCTGGCTCCCAACAGGTGGGCTCATCCTTGCCTCCAGCATTTCTGATTCATTTTCCTTAGACTCTGCTCTGGTGCTGTGATTTCTCTTCTTAAAAATCTACAATAAGCCGGGCTCGGTGGCTTAGCCTGTAATCCCGCGCCTTAGGAAGCTGAGGTGAGTGAATTGCCTGAGCCAGCGGGTTCGAGACCCGCCTGGGCAACTTGGTGAGACCTCATCTCTACAATAAATCAAAAATTAGCTGGGTGTGGTAGCGCGCTTCTATAGTTCCAGCTACTTGGAAGGCTGAGGCAGAAGGATCGCTGGAGCTCAGCAGGTCAAGGCTGCGGTGACTGGGAGCGGCCACTGCACTCCAGTCTGGGTGACAGAGTGAGACTCCAAATCAAAAAAAAAAAAAAAAATCTACAATGACTAGGAGGGATGGGAACTTAAGGGAACAGAAGTGAAAAGGAGACTGCGAATTCCCTTTGATGGCCTTCTGAATTGTGTACTAAATAAAGAATGCTTTATTACTTTAAAAATAAAATTTTAATTAAAACAAGTTTTAAAAACTTAAATGTTATCAGCTAACAAAGTCCAGCTATCTTAGTTTAGCATAAAGTTCTTCATGATCTGGGTCCCATTTAAGTTCACAGCCCTATTCTGTGTTAGTCCCTCTTGTTTTCTACTACAATGGTTACTGCATATCAGATTCATCTGAAGAGATTGTTGAAAAGACACGGTCCCAGGCCTCAGGCCCTACCCGCTGACCTATGGAGTCAGAATTTCCAGAGCAGGGCCTATAAGTCTTGCCTCTTCTAAGATCTCCAGATCCATTGAATGAACTGCAAGATTATTCCTCTGCAGCACTTTAGCCAAACCTTACCACTTCCTGTCTCGTATAAATGCCTCACCTTTTCCTGCATTTTCTACCTTTACTCACTCTATTTTCTCACCAGTTCTTTATATGTGCCTGTTAAAATCTTACCCATCTTTTAAGACCCAGCTGAAATACCATCCTCTTTAGAAATAATTTATCTCCTCTTTGCTTGTAATTAATGATTATTTTCAGGGCTCTAGAGCCAGAATTTTAATTTAAAATTCCATTTTTGATACTTTACTAGTGGTGTGAACTTTGGGCAAGTTCCTAAACTGCTCGCCTGTTTTTTCAGTAAAATGGGAACGTTGTCAGCAACTGCCTCACAAGTGGTTGTCGGAGTTAAATTAATCCATGTAAAGCATATAGAACTTTTGCTTGGCACAAAGTGCTAAATAAAATGTAAACCAAAATTAATATTTTCTGACTTGCCCAAGTTCCTTTGTTCACGTGTAGAATCTGAGAACTAGAAAGATCCTTAGAAATAAAAACCAAACCAGGCACGATGGCTCACACCTGTAATCCCAGCACTTTGTGAGGTGCCACAGGAAGATTGCTTGTGGGATTCAAGATCAGCCTGAGCAACATGGCGAGACCTCATCTCTTAAATAAATAAATAAATAAATAAATAAATAAATAAAAAGCCAGGTGTGGTGGTACGCACCTGAAGTTCCAGCTACTTGTAAGGCTGAGGTAGAAGGATTGCCCGAGCCCAGCAGGTCAAGGCTATGGTAGCTGTGATTGTGCCACTGCACTCTAACCTGGGCTACAGGCACTCCCACTCAAAAAAGAAAGAAAAGAAAAGAAAAGAAAGAAAGAAAGAAAGAAAGAAAGAAAGAAAGAAAGAAAGAAAGAAAGAAAGAAAGGCCAGCCCCTTTGTTTTATAAATTAGAAAATGAAGGTAGAGAGGGTACATGACTCGCTTTCACTAGTAAATAATAATATTAGCACTAGAACCTAGAATTTGTGTCTTTACCCTGTAGTTTCCACCAGACCACAGATATGGGAATTTAACATTATCCAAATGACCATCCTCCTCTTTTATTTAGTTTACTAGTCTACCTAAGGGAAGAATTAGCAAATGAATTCACTTTAAAACATTTCTACACAGGCTCTTTATATTCAACTGTCAGATTTGAAACTCTTATAAATATAGTGTACCTGAGTTAAAAATTTAGAAAGGCAAAGCAAGTCAATATAATATGTGCTTGATTTATGATGTCTGCAATTTGCCATTTGGCAAGAAATATTTCATTTTACTAGAAAACTAATCGTTGCATGCTCCAACATAAGAAATATACTTTTGTATGTGTGTTTGTGTGCTTTGGTTTTTGATTTTGATGAACTTAAACTTCTAAATCTGATGTGCTCTGAACTCAGCAGACTACTTAGAACCATAGTTTCATAATGAATATTATAATAAAAATTCAGGCCACTGAATTTGAAACAGATTATTTGCATTTGTTGAACTGTCATGTCTGTTTTTAAAATCACAAAAACATAAGTAAAATCTTTCAAATGTTTTTCTAGATTTTTTTTTCTTTTTTTGAGTTGGAGTCTCACTCCATTACCCAGGCCGGAGTGCAGTGGCACACTCCTGGCCACCACAGCCGCCTCGACCTGCTGGGCTCAGGTGATCCTTCCACCTCAATCTTCCAAGTAGCTGAAACTACATGCATGCACCACCATGTCAGCTAATTTTTTGGTTTATTGTAGAGATGAGGTCTTGCCAAATTACCCAGGCTGGTCTCAAATCCGTGGGCTCAAGCCACGCAGCCTCAACCTGCTAGGCTCAGACAATCCTTCCACCTCAGCCTTCCAAGTAGCTGGAACTATAGGCTTGTACCACCACATTCTCTCATCTTGCCCTCCCAAAGTGCTGGGATTATAGGCATGAACCACTGCGCCCAGCTTTCTAGATGTTTTTAACTGACAACAAATTTGGTTGCCTGCCAGATTTAGTGTTTTCCACACATAACTGCATTGTAGCTATCGTCAGAGAGAAGCTTAAGAACTGGAAAACTATAAACTTTGGCTCAGATTGCCCTGTTCAATCCTGTAGATTACAGGATTTGATAGAGTTAATGTAGGCACTTGGTTTTGTTCTCTGAATGTTTTTCAGTAGAATAATGATAGTTAGTATTTCTTCTATTTTTATATTTCTTTTTTTTTTTGAGTCAAAGTCTCTGTATGTCGCCCAGGCTGGAATGCAGTGGCACCCTCATGGCCACCGAAGCCTCAATGTGCTGGGCTCAGGCGATCCTTCCACCTCAGCCTTCCAAGAAGCTGGAACTACAGGCATGCACCACCACACCCGGCTGATTTTTTTGTGTTGTTGTAGAGCAAGGTCTCACCCAGTTGTCCACGTTGTTCTTGAACTCCTGGGTCAGGCAATCCTCTCGTCTTGGCCTTCCAAAGTGCTGGGATTACAGGCTCTAACCACCACTCCCAGTCTTATTTTTATATTTCTTATATTTCTAAGTACTTGGCTGAGATGCCAGAGGAGCACCAGCATGGTAAAGACATTAATGAGAATCCACAGAGCATATGAGCTGCTTTTAAGTACTTTATTGATCATTGTTATAGTTAAAGAAAAAAACTTACGTCTGGGCATGGTGGCTGATGCCTATAATCCCAGCACTTTGGGAGGCCGAGGTGAGAGGATTGCCTGAGCCCACAGGTTTGAGACCAGCTCAGGCAACTTGGCGAGACCTCATCTCTACAATAAATCAAAAAATTAGCTGAACTTGATGGCATGCACCTGCAGTTCCAGCTACTTGGAAGTCTGAGATGGAAGGATCGCCTGAGCCCAGCAGGTCAGGGCTGCGATGACTGTGAGCAGCATGCCACTGCACTCCAGCCTGGACGACAGAGTGAGACTCAAAAAGAAAAGAAAAGAAAAAACTGGCAAATAGTCCTAAAATTAAATCCAGTGACTATTATATAAGACCCTTTAGTATATTTTTAAAATTTTTTATTTTAAATATGTGGGGCACAATTCAGGATTAGGTATACAAATGTTTATTATGCAGGTACTAAAAGAGTCCAGCCCCATTTTACAATAAAAGGATTAGAAGGGTACTGGATTAAAATATAACAATACTTCCCATACCAAGAGGGCTTATTCCAACAACTGTCTGGTCAGGAACTGAAATCTCAAGAAAGAAGGGACGGATATACCATTGAAATGGCAGCTGTGAAAATTCAGGCATGCATATAACTGTCAGAAAAAGGAGAAATCAAGGCAACCCACATTGAAAACACATGCCAAAAGCTAGTAAAAGCTACCTAAAGAGAATCAGGTTGGATGGACTTGGGTGGTGAGACAGACAACTGACTGACTAGACTAAGAGGATGAAACATACAAAGAGGTAAGCACAGGGGAGGAGGTGTCAGTGCTTCATGGGGCTGGTTGCTGTACCCAGAGCCCTTGGCCCCTAAGAACTAGAACAAGGGAGAAAGGGGCATGAGGAACACAAGAGAGATGGTTATTATCCACATACTTCATACTGGAAAAGGGCTCTGTACCACATTTTTGCCCCATGATTTCTTTAGTCCCTCTCTCAGTCTAGTTATATTTATTTTATTTTTATTTTAAAGATGTGGGGTACAATTCAGGGTTAGGTATACAAATGTCCATTATGCAGATACCCCTAGTTTTCTTTAGCTGTAGAAGAAGGATTCTAGGGCTGACCTCGCAAAGTTTTGGTGAAGAATACATTAGCTAATAAAAACAAACTTCAGTGCAGTGTATATCATAGAGTACATGCTCAATCATTATTAGCTATAGTTATTACTTTATAAAGTTCATTTATATCATATTTATAATACATGAGTGGATGTAGTAGAGAAATTTAGAAATCATCTAGTAAAGATGAATATGAAAGGTAATACAGGTGTTTCCTACCTTTTGAACTTACAATATATGAATATCATGTCTTTAAGAGTGGAAGAATTTTCTAACTGCTCTTTAGTCATAGGAAATCATTCAATATCGCTGACTAACCACACCACTGTGACAGGCGGGGGAATGGTCTCATCTACCTCCCTTTTCTTCAATTATTTTCTTTATTTTCTTACCAGTGCCACTCCCCTTCTGTGTGTTTGTTTGTTTGTTTGTTTGTTTGTCTGTTTTGAGTTGGAGTCTCACTCCATTGCCCAGGCTGGAGTGCAGTGGCATGCTCCCGGCCACCCCAGCATCAACCTTCTGGGCTCAGCAATCCTTCTGCCTCAGCCTTCCAAGTAGACAGAACTACAGGCGTGTGCTACCATGCCCAGCTAATTTTTTATTTATTGTAGAGATGAGGTCTCGCCATGTTGCCCGGGCTGGTCTTGAACCTGAGGGCTCAGGCAGTCCACTCGCCTCGGCCTCCCAAGTGTTGGGATTACAAACTGAGCCATGGAGCCTGGCCCCCTTCTGTGTTTAAGTGCTCACATAAGTTGGGCCCGCTTCAGACTGTGGTGCTCTCCCTTCCTCATTCGGGTGCTATCTCTTTTTTTACACACTCATACCTGTGCCCAAAATCCCTCCTTTCATTTCTCCTTCTTTTTTAACTCCCACTTAGTTAAAGGAAAAAAAAAACCAAACAAGCCAGGCTCGGTGGCTCAGCCTGTAATCCCGCGCTTTGGGAGGCTGAGGTGAGTGGATTGCCTGAGCCAATGGGTTCAGGCAACATGGCGAGACCTCATCTCCACAATAAATCAAAAAATTAGCCGGGCGTGGTAGCGCATGCCTGTAGTTCCAGCTACTTGGAAGGCTGAGGCAGAAGGATCACTGGAACACAGCAGGTCGAGGCTGCGGTGGCCAGGAGTGGTCACTGCACTCCAGTCTGGGTGGCAGAGTAAGACTCCAACTTAAAAGAAAAACACACACACAAAATTAAAAACAAAATAAAAAACTCCCAAAGTCCTTTCTCCCTTTCTTTCTTTTTTTTTTTTTTTTTTTGAGTCGGGGTCTCATTCTGTCACCCAGGCTGGAGTACAGTGACATGATCACGGCTCACCACGCCTCAACCTCCTAAACTCGGGCGATCCTCCTGCCTCAGCCTCCCAAGTAGCTGAAACTACAGGTGCATGCCACCACGCCTGGCTAATTTTTTGATTTATTATTTTTTTTTTTTTGGAGAGACAAGGTCTCACTATGATGCCTAGGCTTTTCTTGAATTCTTGGGCTTAAGCAATTGTTGGGAGCCGGCCACAGAGACCCACTGAGTATTAGGGATCAGGAAGGGCCGTTGACCCCAAGACCACTAGGATGTGTTCAGGAGCTGTTGATCCCATTCCCTCCCCCTTTCTACTCAGCACTAACCAGAATAAGCTCCTGTAAGCTCAAAACATAAAAACTCTGAGACTGGGATGAACACAAGCTAACTTTAGAAGCTCATTGCTCCCATTCTTCCACAAACTGCAGTTTTGGCTTTCACACAACTTACAATTCAAACTCGGGTCACATCTAAGAGGCTTAGTATTGGTCACAGGCTTCTGAGTCATGATTTTAGGATTTATTAAAGTTGAGTAAGGTGTAAATTGTAGAATATAGTTTTAGGAATATAAGTTTAGACAGCCATTTTGTTGAAAGAATGCGGCTAGGTTACTTGCAGGTAGCCCACCGTGATCATTGGACTGGGCCACATTCCAAACATTCTGGGATGGGCCTCTTTAGCTTGTTAAGTAAATATTTAAGTTTCTATAGAATCGTTTAACTTGGTATTAGTATAAATTAGCTTAGGATGAAAAAGGTTTATAGGATAGGTCAGCCACAGATTAAGGTTAATGTTTGTTATGGCATTTTCTTCCTCATACCTGAAAGAACATCTGGTGGATGGGGGACGCCCCTCACACACCTGGCTTTGTGTTCACGTGAAAGACATATGAGTATAAAAGCCCACTTTTGACACTCAATAAAGGTCTTCTCCTCAAATTTAAGCAGTTCTCTCTCTCTCTCTCTCTCTCTCTCTCTCTCTTTCCCTCTTTTTCTCAGTCTCACAATCACCGACGCCGTCTCCACCTTTGGGGTACCCTGAACCCGGCAGGAGCGGGACTGCCGCAAGCAATCCTCTTGCCTTGGTCTCCCAAAGTGCTGGGATTGCGGATGTGAACCTCTGTACCCAGCCTCTTCCTTACTTTCTCTCACTCTATTTCATGTAGGAAGTCAAAACATGTTCCTAATTGTGCTCCTTAGGCATAAAAGTAAAGGTAGTAATACAACTATAACAAGCAAACGGAAAGCCTTACGTTTTAAAGTGAAATTAGGCTTAAAAAATCAATGTGACCAACCTCTAAAAAACTCTTTGATGTGCATAGAAGTTCTATTTAGAATTTTCGTGAAAGTCCTCATTGATGACCTAAGCCTTTCTCTCATTAAACTATATTCCACGCTCAGCATATAAAATAAAATTACTTCTACATCATTGTGCTTCTATTTGTTAATTACTCATAATGCAGAAATATTGTATATTTCATGCATTAGGAAATATTTATGAGCTGAGCACAGTGGCTCATGCCTATAGTCCCAGCACATTGGGAGATCAGGGCAAGAGGATTGTCCAAGCCCATGGGTTTGAGACCAGCCTGGCCAACATGGCAAGACCTTGTCTCTACAGTAAATCAAAAAATTAGTTGGATGTTGTGGTGTGCAACAATAGTTCCAGCTACTTAGAAGGCTGAAGCAGAAGGATCACCAGAGCCTAGCAGGTTGAGGATACAGTGGCCGTGAGCATGCCACTGCACTCCTGCGTGGGCAACAGAGTGAGACTCCAGCTCAGATAAGTAAATAAATAAGAAATATTTATTGAGAAACTAGTACAGCCTCTGTGGAAAACAGTGTGATGATTCCTAAAAGATCTGAAGGATTCCTAAAAGATCTGAAAATCGGCCTTCCATACAACCCCACAATCCCCCTGCTGGGAATATCCCCAGAGGAACTCAAATCACTCTATAAGAAAGATATCTGCATAAGTATGTTTATCACAGCATTGTTCACAGTAACAAGAACATGGAACCAACCATGCTGCTCATCAAAAGAGGACTGGATTAAAAAAACGTTGTACATATACAAGGTAGAATATTACGCAGCCATAAAGAAGAACAATATCATGAACTTCACAGCAACCTGGGTGGACTTAGAGTCTGTAATACTGAGTCATCTTTCACAGAAACAAAGAACTGAGTATCACATGTTCTCACTCATAAGTGGACCTTGAACAATTATTGAAATACTATAAGAAAAGGATTGACAGTAGTGGGAAACTGCTGGGAGGGGAGTGGGGAAGCGGGATTGGCAGTAATGGGAATCTGCCTGGGAAAGGGGGGGGCACACCTCATCAACAAGGGTACCTGCATAATGAATATTTGTATTCCCCAACCCTGAATTGTACCCCACATATTTAAAAGAAAAATAATTAAAAGAAAAAATGTTTATTGAGCACATACTTCATTCAAAGAGAACAGTCAGGGCACTGAGCTAGTTACTGGGAGTTCAGTGATTACATTATGGCTTACATAGACTTCGTGGTACTTTTTTTTTTTTTTTTGAGTTGGGCTCTCACTCTGTCATTCAGGATGAAGTGCAGTGGCACGTTCACAGCTCACCACAGCGTCAGACTCCTGGGCTCAGGCAATCTTTCCACCTCAGCCTCTCAAATAGCTGGGACTATAGGTATATACCCCCACACCAACTATTTTTTGTTATTGTTTGTAGACATGAAGTCTCACTATGTTGCCCAGGCTGGTCTTGAACTCCTGAGCTCAAGCAACCTCTCGCCTAGGCAACCCAAAGTGCTGGGATTATAGGCATGAGCCACCATGCCCAACTTCATGGTACTATTATTTCATACTATTTTTTGCCATAGGAAAAAAAAGGTTTTCCTTCCAAACAGTGCATTTTTCATCAAAAGTTTTAGAATACAATTCATCTTTAAAGAGAATATTGCTGGGCATGGTAGCTCACATCTGCAATCCCAGCACTTTGGGAAGTGAAGGTGAGAGGATCGCCTGAGTCCAGAGGTTTGAGACCAGTCTGGGCAACTTGGCAAGACCTCATCTCTATAATAAAGCAAAAATTAGTTGAGCATGATGACCTGCACCTGTATTTCCAACTACTTAGAAGGCTAAGGTGGAAGGATCACCTGAGCCCAGCAGGCCAAGGCTGCTGTGGTCATGAGCATGTCACCGCACTTCAGCCTGGGTGACAGAGACTCCTACTCAAAAACAAACAAAAAAGTGAATATGGCATTCAAATTCAGAGATTAATGAATTGATGATAAAATATTCTAAAGTAAAAATTGTCTTGTGAAATTAAGATAAGATTTTTTGTGCTCTCAATTCCTGAAAAATGTTACTGTAGGCCCTTTGCACATGCCACTACCTTTGACTGCAATACTTTTCCCTTTCTTTTGCCTACTTAATTTTTGGTTCATCTTTCTTTTTTTTTTTTTTTTTTTTGAGTTGGAGTCTCACTCTGTCACCTAGACTGGAGTGCAGTGGCCGCTCCTGGCCACTGCAACCTCGACCTGCTAGGCTCTGGCGATCCTTCTGCCTCAGCCTTCCAAGTAGCTGGAACTCCAGGCACACGCTACCACGCCCGGCTAATTTTGATTTATTGTAGAGATGAGGTCTCGTCAAGTTGCCCAGGCGGGTCTTGAACCTGCGGGCTCAGGCAATCCACTCACCTCAGCCTCCCAAAGGAGCGGGATTACAGGCTGAGCCACCAAGCCTGGCTTGTTCATCTTTCATAGCCTGGTTCATTATCTATTTTTTGATGATGCTTTTTATTTTCCAGACTGGGTTATGCTCCTTTTACTATTTATATGCTTTTATTTTACCTAGATCATTCTTGTGGCACTTATCATAACTATAATTAAGTAATATGTCAACACATATTTAAAACCTGTCTCTCTGCCGGAATATACAGTCCACAATGGCATCTCTCATTTAACCTTTTTTCCTATTAGCTCCCAAATTACTCCCTGTTCACGTATAGGAAGGAATGATATCATGGGAAATGCATTAACTAGCTGCTAACCTGGTCATGTGCTCACATTAGACTTTTAAATGCCTATTGCTTTTATTGGAATTATCTAGTTCAACACCATGTGCTGGAGATGTTTAATAACTTTTCTAAAAAGATGAGGAGAATGAAGGCTAAGATGGTACTATTAAATGAACCATGTGGAAAAATACACTTGGAAACGGATATGCGGGATTAGCCAGCATGTCTCTATAAAGCATAAGTGAATTATATCCATATTACCCTGTATATAAAATATCCTATGTAGCCCAGGAGTTCAAGACCAACTTAGGCAACATAGCAAGACCTTGTGTCTATTAAAAAATATTTTAAAAATAGCCAGACATGGTGGCGCATACCTGCAGTTCCAACTACTTGGAAGACTGGGGCGGAAGGTTCGCTTGAACCCAGGAGGTTGAACCTTGGGCTATGAGCCGTGACTGTGAGCCGTGATTGTGTCACTGGCCTCCAGCCTTCCAGCCTGGGTGGCAGAGTGAGACTCCAGCTCAAAAAAATAAAGAATAAAAATAAAAACCCTATTTTTAAGCATGCTTTATCAATAATAAATACTCTAACTAGAATTTTCCAAGTTATTGGTCTTCATCAACTGGCAGCCTCTTATTTTATAGTTTATAGTGCCATCATGTGGATACTTTGTTTTCCTCAAATAAAATGTAACATTTTAAGACTAGAAACTAGAAAACTATTATTGTGAAACCCAGTCACCCCACAATTAGGTGTTATAATTTATAATTTACTATTGGTTTCTAACCTGTGTATAGCTTCACTAGGGGACTTTTGAATAAGAGCTTTTTTTTTTCTTTTGAGTTGGAGTCTCACTCTGTTTGCCCAAGCTGGAGTCCAGTGGCACACTCATGGCCACCGCAGCCTTGACCTGCTGGGCTCAGGAGATCCTTCCGCCTCAGGCTTCCAAGAAGCTGGAACTATAGGCATGCCCACTTAATTTTTTTGATTTATTGTAGAGATGAAGTCTCACCAAGTCTCACCGAGCTCGAGCCTGTGAGCTCAGGCAGTTCTCTCGTCTTGGCCTCCCAAAGTGCTGGGATTACAGACGTGAGCCCCCACACCTGGCCCAATAGGACATTTTAGTATGCAGAATTTGGAAACAGCCATTTTGATGATAAAAGGAACATGGATACCATGACTTGACGATTCATGCAGTCTCTACAGGTGGTCAGTTTTCTTTGCTTTTTTTTTTTTTTTCTCATACTGAGTTGTGAAAAAGAAATTGGGGCCAAAGTCTTTTTTGCCATGTTCTGAAAAAGTAAGAGTAAAATATTAATATTAATATCTAGAGCCAACAGAATCACCTCAGACTGGCTTAGGAGAATAGTCTAAGAAAAAGAGTTCCAAAAAATAACTTCCCTGAAAATTCTAGTGAATCCAGATATATGAATACCAGTCTACAGCCATACCACCCTGAATGTGCCCAATCTCATCTGATTACCAAAATATTTGGTATGTAAAAGGCTAGATGCATTCACTTTCATGGAGAGCTAAAAATCAGTCCGTAAATATTCAATATTTAACTGGCATCCACCAGGGAGTAAACATGGTAAAATTACATGGCTTATGACTGCATAGTACAGATGGGGACCCACAGAAATAGAGTTGGAAGGAATTTTAGAATTGTTCTGTTTTCAAACTTGATCATTTAGCTCCTTTTAAAGATAAAATAACTGAACCGATTAAAACAGGTACTTTATTTGAAGCTGAAACAGAGCCCTACCTCTTCCAACAATGAGGATGTGGTTAATAATATCCTTTGTGCTTCCCAATTAGATGATTATTTAACAAATATTGAATGTAACTTTGTGCAGACGTTGTGTGTAGATGATGAAAATGTGAGTAAGGAAGGCCCTGTCCAGTGTTAGAGAAAAGGAAAGTACAGGGAGCATTGGAAAACATCCACCTTTTAAGGGGTAAGTAGAAAAAAAAAAAAAGAACCAGCAAAGACGTTTGAAAGTGTGGTCTGTGAGGGCAGATTGGCCAACCTATGCCTGAGCACCCCACCCTCAGCCCCCTTTCCCTTTTCCCCCATCTGTAGCTGGTATTGAGAATTTGTGAGACACCCTGGACATATGATGTCTGAAGTGGCAAAATCAGGGATTACTTGAACCAGGTCATTATCCTAGAAGCATTTTAATAGACATGTGCCTCTGCAAGTTCTGAATTCTGCTGGAGCAGCACAAGTCAACACCTAGGCTTTTCTCCCTTTCCCTCAGGTAGACTTTATAGTTAAGGCAGCTGATAGCCCCAAGGAATAAGTATGAGCACATGGGGAAAATGAACGATGCATCTGAGAAGCAAGAAAACCATTACAGTAAAACAATGCATAGAACTGCTTTTATCAGAGAAAGTCAAACTAAAAAAAATGAATCAGACAAAATAAGAATTTAAACATGCTTCATAAAAAGCTTCAGAGAAAGAAGGGAAAATGCAGGATATATAAAGCACAGACAAGTACTTGTGAATCAGATGTTGGGTATGACAAATATTAATGAAACAAAGAATTCAGTGGGTGGATTGAATAGCAGAACAATATAGCTGGAGAATTACTTCCTGAACTGGAAAACCAGAGCAACAAGGGATTAAGAAATGAAAAGCATGAGAGGAAAGTTAAGAAATATGGAAGGTACAAGTATAAGTATTGCTCTACTAGAAATACCAGAAGGGGGAAAAAAGAGTAATAACACATAAAATAATTTCCCAGAATTGAGGATGTTGCACATCACAGTGAAAAGTGTCAACTTTGGATCTGGATTTCTAGATCTGGAATGCAGAAGATTTAAAATTACCAAGTGTTGACAAGATTTGTACGGCAGTGACACATTCTGGATGATACTCTAGTGGTGAGTGCATGTCATTATACTTTTGTCAAAACCCTTTGAAGTTACACTAAGAATGAACCCTAATGTAAACTATGGACTTTAGGTGATAATGATGTGTCAGTGTGGGGTCATTGATTGTAACAAACGTACCACTCTAGTGGGAAGACTCTGTATATGGAGGGGCAGAGAGTAATGGGAACTCCCTGTACTTTCCACTCAATTTTGCTGTGAACCTAAAATCGCTCTAGAAATATAAATTCTATTAAAGAAGAAACACAACTTTTTAAAACACAAAACCATATTTATTACTATACAAATACGTGAAATTAATGCAAGTTTGGGATTCAAAGTCATGTATTTCTGTAATCTTTTTTGTCTTCTATGCCTACTTATTTCACAGAATGGTCCACACGTAATTCTTAGAAGCTTCCAGCAATGTAGCACTTTCTGTGTATTGCAAGGACTCTAGAACAGAATATCCCCAGTTCCTCCCTGCCAGCCATTGTGCTTTTGTTGCCCTACATATTACTTTGACATATGCCATGAGAGGCAATACTTGCACTATTTTGGCTTTTGACAGCTATCTTTTAGAGCAATTAAAAATAACAGGCCAGGCACCACAGCCTCAACCTCCTGGGCTCAGGTGAGCCTTCCACCTTAGCCTCCCGAGTAGTTGGGACTACAGGCAAGTGCCACCACTCAGCTAGTTTTTTTATTTTTTGTAGAGACAATGTCTTGCCATGTTGCCTAGGCTTGTCTTGAACTGTTGAGCTCAAGTAATCCTCCCACCTCGGCCTCCCAAAGTGCTGAGATGAGTGGTGTGAGCCACCTTGTCTGGTCTGAAGATGCAAATTTTTCAGTCATTAGCATAGAGATGGCAATAGAAGATACATAAGAATATGTGTTGGCCAGCCTTTGAAAGTATAGGGAGAAATGGTTTAATAGGCATACTAAGCCGGGCTCGGTGGCTCAGCCTATAATCCCACGCCTTTGGGAGGCTGAGGTGAGTGAATTGCCTGAGCCTGCGGGTTCAAGACCCACCTGGGCAACTTGGCGAGACCTCATCTCTACAATAAATCAAAAAATCAGCCGGGTGTGGTAGCACATGCCTGTAATTCCAGCTACTTGGAAGACTGAGGTGGAAGGATCGCCGGAGCCCAGCAGGTTGTCAGGCTGTGGTGGCCGGGAGCGGCCACTGCACTCCAGTCTGGGCGACAGAGTGAGACTCCAACAAAAAAAAAAAAAAAAAAATAGGCATACTAGTGAATAATTGTGAATTCAACTTCTAATGGTGTAATGGTGGGGGGAATAATTCCACTTCATTTATTTTTTGAGTTGGTGTCTCATTCTGTCATCCAGACTGGAGTGCAATGGCATGCTCATGGCCACCACAGCCTCAACCTGCTGGGCTCTGGTGATCCTTCCACCTCAGCCTTCCAAGTAGCTGGAACCACAGGCAAGTGCCACCGCGCCTGGCAAATTTTTTGATTTTTTTATTGTAGAGAGGAGGTCTCGCCAAGTTGCCCAGGATAGAATTGAACCAGTCTATGCAACATAGTGAGACCTCTTCTCTACAAAACAGAATCTTATTAGGGAAATAGAAGAGCACAACTTTAAGAACAGAGAGTAAAAGAGGGTGGAGGCTGGACTTAATAGGCATGGGAAGCTCTTGAAGAATATTTAAAATTAGAGACACCTCCCATATGAGGAAAATGCGGACTGAAAAGGAGTTCCACATCCAGAGGACATCTAAGCCCCCAAATGACACACTGCTGAGTGAGATGTGAGATACTACTCAAGTACCCATGAAACGTGGGATAAGAGTTTTGGCTAACTAACTGCGCAGCTTGCAGACAATCTTTTTTCTGTCAATGTCAGATTCTTTCATGCACATAGAGCCCAGTAATGTCCCAAGGATATCTGTAAGCCCAAAGAATCCTTATGTATTAGTATGATGGTATAATAGCCCCTACACCTGTGCAGAGTAGCTGAGCTAGTGAGGTTTGAATGTTAATCTGTTATCCTCTAGCTTTGCAAATGGCACCAGGATCACCATCAACAGTGTTTACAGGTGGGAGTAATGGGTGCACTTAAAGCCCAGATTTCTTTGCTACTCTGCAATGCATCCATGTAACCAAAAACTTTTTGTACCCCCTAAAGCTATTGCAATAAATAAGCAAAAAAGAAAAAAAGAATTCTTGCTTATGTAATAAGGCCAATTTCACTAAATTTGGCCTGATTATTTATATAGATGAAACAAGAGTATTTGTTTACCACATAGGCCTTCTTAAATTTGCTTAAATTTATACCTACTTATTATTATTATTATTATTTTTTGAGTTGGAGTCTCACTCTGTCACCCAGACTAGAGTGCAGTGGCTGCTCCCGGCCACCGCAGCCTCGACCTGCTGGGCTCTGGCGATTCTTCCGCCTCAGCTTTCTGAGAAGCTGGAACTACAGGCGCATGCTACCACAGCCAGCTGATTTTTGATTTATTGTAGAGATGAGGTCTCGCCAACTTGCCCAGGTGGGTCTCGAACCCGCGGGCTCAGGCAATTCGCTCACCTCAGCCTCCCAAAGGCGCGGGATTACAGGCTGAGCCACCGAGCCCAGCTCCCCTACTTATTTTTTATTCAGTAGATCTGCTCAAATACAAAAACTATATATATATTATATTTTTATAAATCTCTCCTTGCATTTCTGATTAGTTGTGTTTTTGTATTTAGCCAATGTGTTGTTTGTTGCATGTAGGTCTATGAGTATTGTTTCAAAATATACATGTGTATGTGTACAGACATACATATATAATTGTGTGGGGTTTTTTTGGAGTTATTTCTATTTTTCTTTTTTTTGAGTCAGAGTCTCACTCTGTCACCCAGAAAAGGCATATTCAGAGAAGTGAAAGTACACAGGAGTCCTATTTTATTGGGGTGAAACTGTACTTTATTTTAATTTTTAATTTTAAAGATGTGGGGTACAATTCAGGGTTAGGTATACAAATGTTCATTATGCAGGTACCCTTGTTGATGAGATGGTGTACTTCTTTTGGCAGGAAATAGTGTGTCATATTGGAGGAAATTATGGCTATATAAAGCACAAGTAGGATAAAGAGATAATTATACAATGATAAAACACACAATTAGTGACCTACCATAGAAACAAAGATCTGAATACTGCACGTTCTTCCTCATAAGTGGGCCTTGAACATTAGTCACACTAGCACAAGGTAGGGATCGGCAGTAACTGGTCACTGCTAGGGGAGGGAGGGAGGAGGGTGAGGGATATGTGACAATACAAAGTGTATATAGTTTATTAGAAAGGGGAGTGAGGACCAGTTAGAAGCCCAAACTTAGACCGGGTGAGGTGGCTCAGCCTATAATCCCAACACTTTGGAGGCTGAGGTGAGAGGATTGCCTGAGCCCATGAGTTTGAACCAGCCAGGGCAACTTGGTGAGACCTCGTCTCTACAATAAATCACAAAAAATTAGCCGGGCATGGTGACGTGCATGGTTCCAGATACTCAGAAGGCTGAGGCAGAAAGATCACCTGAGCCCAGCAGGTCAAGCCTGTGGTGGCCATGAGTGTGCCACTGCACTCCAGCCTTGTTACCAAATGGGTAGACATTTTTTTCTTTTTTTGAGTCAGAGTCTTACTCTGTCGCCCAGGCTGGAGTGCAGTGGCATGCTCATGGCCACTGTAGCCTTGACCTGCTGGGCTCTCAGGCAATCCTTCCCCCTCAACCTTCCAAATAGCTGGAACTGTAGGCACACACAATCATGGCTGGCTGATTTTTTGATTTATTGTAGAGACGAGGTCTCACCATGTGTTTGGGCTGGTCTTGAACCCCTGAGCTCAGGGAATCCTCTCACCTCCGGCTCCCAAAGTGCTGGGATTACAGCTGTGAGCCACTGCACCCAGTCTAAAGTGGGTAGATCTTGACAACAAGAAAGGACTCCATTTGTTACTGTGAAACAAAGAACATCCTAGAAGTAGTGCCCCAAACCCATGCCCCAGTCCAGAGCCTCTGACTATAACTCAACTCTACAACTGTGACAGTTTTGAATATTAGCTGACGTGACCTCAACAAGTCTAAAGTTATATTTCTTTTCTCCTAAACTAGAAAAGTGACTTTTCAACCCTGAAAAAATGTAGGAATAAGTATAGAAATTATAGAAAAAGTAAATTAAATGTGTGATATTACTTTTTCATTGGGTTTAGAGTAAGTTTTGTGTTATTGAATGACTTGTATATGTTATTCTTGTACTTTAAGATGTATGACATTGACAGAATATAGTTTTCTTTCTTTTCTTTTCTTTTTTTTTTTTTTTGAGTTGGAGTCTCACTCTGCAGCCAAGTTGGAGTGTAGTGGCATGCTCATAGCCACTGCAGCCTCAATCTGCTGGGCTCAGGCAGTCCTTCCACCTCAGCCTTCCAAGCAGCTGTAACTATAGGCAAGTGCCACCACACCCAGCTAATTTTTTTGATTTATTGTTGAGATGAGGTATGGCCTAGTTGCCCAGGCTGGTCTCAAACCTGTGGGCTCAGGCAATCCTCTCATTTTGGCCTCCCAAAGTGCAGGGATTATGGGATTATAGGTGTGAGCCACCATGCCCAGTTGATATAGTTTTCATTTTAGAAGCTTAATCTGTCAAAATTATAAACCAGCTGCCTACAAGAGACTCACTTCACCTTTAAGGACAAAGGATGAGAAAAGAGTTCCCATACAAATGGAGACCAAAAGAGAGCAGGGATACTATACTTGCATCCAATAAAACAGATTGCCAACCTGGACAACATAGTGAGACTCCGTGTCTACAAAAATTGCAAAAAATAAATAAATAAATAAATTAGCTGAGTGTGGTGGCATGTGCCTGTAGTCCCAGCTTCTCAAGAGGTTGAGACAGGAGAATGACTTGAATTCAGGAGTTTGAGGTTGCAGTGAGCTATAACTATGCCACTCCACTCCTGCTTGGACAATACAACAAGACCTGGTCTCTACAAAAAAAAAAAAAGAAAGAAAGAAAGAAAGAAAGGAAGGAAGGAAGGAAGGAAGGAAGGAAGGAAGGAAGGAAGGAAGGAAGAAAGAAAAAATCAAAATAGACCTTAAGTCAAAACTGAAAAATGAAACAAAGTCATGATATAGTGTTAAAAGGACCAATTAATCAAAAGGATATAATAGTTGTAAATATATATATGTATCCAACACTGGAGCACCTACATATATGAGGAAGAACCCAAAAAACTCTGCAATTTATTTACAAAAAATTATGTATTTATTCTTACATGTTTACACTTTAGTCATCTTCCAAGTATTCTCCGTTTGATGCAATACACCTATTGAGGTGCTTTCTCCACTGCTCAAAACAGTTTTTTAACTCATCAATTTTGATGACTTTCAGTGCTTCTGTTATTTTTTGTTTCACCTTTTCCACATCAGCAAAACATTCCCCTTCGAGAACTTTTTTCATCCAGTGAAACAAACAAAATAGCTTGAGACAAGATTGGGTGAATAGGGATGGTGGGACATGGGGGTCATCTATATGGGGTTAAAAACTGCTGAACATTCAGTGCGTTGTGGGCAGGTATGCTTGTAAACCACCCATCATAAAATGGGCAAATGCACTGAAAGAATCTCCAATAACAACTGCTGGGCGTGGTGGCTCAAGCCTGTAATCCCAGCATTTTGGGAGGTCAAGGTGAGAGGATTGCCTGAGCTTCTGTCATTCTGACCAGTCTGGGCAACTTGGTGAGACCTTGTCTCTACAATGAATCAAATAAATAAATTAGCTGGGCGTGGTAGCGCACGCCTATAGTTCCAGCTACTTGGAAGGCTGAGACGTAAGGATTGCCTGAGCCCAGCAGGTCAAGGCTGCAGTGGCCGTAAGTGTGCAACTGCACTCCAGCCTGGGCAACAGAGTGAGACTCTGACTCAAAAAAAAAAAAAAAAAAAAAAAGCAGAACCACACCTGTGCACCTGTGGTTCCAGCTACTTGGAAGGCTGAGATGGAAGGATCTCCTGAGCCCAGCAGGTTGAGGCTGTGGTGACCATGAGCGTGCCATTGCACTCCAGCCTGGGAGACAGAGTGAGAATCTCACTAAAAAAAAAAAAAAAAAAATTAAAAAGAAATATATACATAGAGACAGAGAGACAGACCAGGCATACTGTCTTACACCTGCAATCCCAGTAAATTGGGAGGCCAAGATGGAAGGATTGTTTGAGGTCAATAGCTCATCCTGGGCAACATAGTGATACCTAATATCTATAAAAAATTAAAAATTAGGTGCAGTGGCTTGCACTTGTAGTTCCAGCTAATTGGGAGACTGTGATGGGAGAATTGCTTGAGTCAGGAATTGGAGGTTACACTGAAGTATGATCGTACCACTGAACTTCATCCTAGGCAACAGAGCAATATCACACAAAAAGGTTTAATCCAATCCCTATCAAAATACTAATGACATTCTTCGAAGAAATAGATAAAACAACTTTAAAATTCATATGGCTGGGTGCCGTGGTTCACTCCTATAATCCTAACACCTTGGGAGGACAAGGTGGGAGGATTGCCTGAACCCATGGATTCGAGACCAGCCTAGGCAACTTGGGGAGCCCTCACCTCTACAATAAATAAATAAATAAAATTAGCTGGGTAGGGTGGCGTGTGCCTGTAGTTACAGCTACTTGGAAAGCTGAGGTGGAAGGATCACCTGAGCCCAGCACGTAGAGGCTGCAGTGACCATGAGCGTGCCACTGCCCTCCAGCCTGGGTGACAGAGTGAGACTCTGACTCAAATAAATAAATAAATAAAATTCATATGGAACATAAAAGACCTTAAATAGCCAAAGCAATCCTGAGCAAAACAAAAAAACAAAAGACAAAGCTGGAAGCATCACACCACCTGACTTTAAAAACTACAATTAAGTGATTGTAATCAAAACAGCACAGTACTGGCATAAAAACAGACACATAAACTGGGCTTGGTGGCTCAGCCTGTAATCCCACACCTTTGGGAGGCTGAGGTGAGTAGATTGCCTGAGCCCGCAGGTTCGAGACCCGCCTGGGCAGCGAGACCTCATCTCTACAGTAAATCAAAAAATCAGTTGGGCATGGTAGCGCATACCTGTAATTCCGGCTACTCGGAAGGCTGAGGCGGGGGGATCGCCGGAGCCCAGTAGATCGAGGCTGCGGTGGCTGGGAGCGGCCACTGTACTCCAGTCTAGGCGACAGAGTGAGACTCCAACTCAAAAACAAACAAACAAACAAACAAACAAACAAAAACAGACACATAGATCAATGGAATAGAGAGCCCAGAAATAAACTCATGCATTTACAAGCAAATGATTTTCAGCAAAGGTGCCAAAAACATACAATGAGGAATAAACAGATATGGAAGCAGCCTAGTTATCCATCAATACATAAATGGATAAAGAAGACATGGTATGTGAATATAATGGAATGCTATTCAGCCTTAAGACAGAAGAAAATTCTGTCATCCTCAACATGAAACTGGAGGACATTGTGTTAAATAACATAAGCCAGGTACAGAAGGACAAATACTGCATAGGGCCACTTATATGTGGAATCTAAAATAGTTGAACTCACTGGGCATGATGGCTCATGCCTCTAATCCCAGCACCTTGGGAGGCAGAGGTAAGAGGATTGCCTGAGCCCACAGGTTCGAGGGCATCCTGGGTAACTCGGCGAGACCTCGTCTCTACGATAAATCAAAAAATTAAGGCTGGGTATGGTGGCTCACTACTATAATCCCAGCATTTTGGAAGGCCGAGGTGAAAGGATTGCCTGAGCTCAGGGGTTCGAGACCCTCCGGGACAACATGGCAAGACCTCATCTCTACAATAAATCAAAAAATGAGCCAGACATGGTGGCACATGTCTGTAGTTCCAGCTAGTTGGAAGGCTGAGGAGGAAGGATTGCCTGAGCCCAGGAGGTCAAAGCTGTGGTGGCTGTGAGCATGTCGCTGCCCTCCAGCCTGGGTGGCAGAGTGAGACTCTGAATTAAAAAAATAAAAAATAAAAAAATTAGCTGGGCTTGGTGGTGCATGCCTGTAGTTCCAGCTACTTAGAAGGCTGAGGTGAAAGGATCGCCTGAGCCCAGCAGGTAGAGGCTGTGGTGGCTATGAATGTGCCATTGCACTCCAGCCTGGGCAACAGACTGAGACTCCAACTCAAAAAAATAGAAAATAAAATAAAATAGTTGAACTCATAAAAGTAAAGAGTAGAACAGTGGTTATCAGCTGCTAGGGCTGTGTGTGTGGTGATTGGAGAGATGTTGATCAAAGGATACAAAAGTTCAGTTAGATGGGAGGAATACATTTAAGAGATCTATTATGCAACATGGTAACTATAGTTAATCAGAATGTATTGTATTTTGAAAATCACTCAGTATATCAGAAAGTATATTTTATTTATTGTTTTTTTTTTGGTTTTTTGAGTTGGAGTCTCACTCTTGTCGCCCAGACTGGAGTGCAGTGGCCGCTCCCGGTCACCGCAGCCTTGACCCGCTGGGCTGGGCCTCAGCCTTCCAAGTAGCCGGAATCAGAAGCATGCGCTACCACGCCCTGCTGATTTTTTGATTTATTGTAGAGATGAGGTCTCGCTGCCCAGGAAAGTCTCGAACCCGCAGGCTCAGGCAATCCACTCACCTCAGCCTCCCAAAGGCGCGGGATTACAGGCTGAGTCACAGAGCCCAGCTGAGAAAGTATATTTTAAGTGTTCTCATCACACAAAATAACAATGAGTTAATCCATATGGTAATTAGCTCAAATAAGCCTTTCTACTATGTATACGTCTTTCAAATCATCATATTGATTATGATAAATGTATACAAGGTTTTATTGTCAATTAAAACAATAAATAAATATTTGTTGAAAATGCAAGTTAGGCGTGGTGACTCATGCCTGTAATCTCAGCACTTTGGGAGGCAGAGGCAAGAGGATTGCTGAAGCCCAAGGGTTCGAGACCAGCCTGGAGAACTTGGTGAGACCTCATCTCTACAACAAATTTAAAAAATTAGTCGGGTGTGGTGGCACACACCTGTGGTTCCAGCTACTTGGAAGACTGAGGCAGGAGGATCATCTGAGTCCAGCAGGTCAAGGCTGTGGTGGCTGTGAGCATGCCATTGCACGCTAGCCTGGGTGACAGAGTGAGACTCCGACTAAGAAAAGAAAAGAAAGCACACACACAAAAAAAGCATAAATAAATTGAGCGTTAATAGCAAGAAGAGAAGGTTGGTGTATTTAAGATTTTAATATGGGGGCCATTGCCTTGCTAGACCCTGGTGTGGTCATGTACTCTCTGAGCTATGACTGTCGCCATGCTTCCTTGCTTTTGTCCCCCTCCCCTACCTTGGGGAGGTGAATCTTCTCTTTCTCTCTCTCTAATTCACTCTTAAATAAACTATATGTTCTAATCTTAAGAAAAAGATTCTAATACAAAACATACTTGATTCATAAGCAAATATTTGTAAGTAGAGTTTAAAGGCTAACAACAGACTTGGTTGTTATTTTCTTCCTTCTCTTTTTAAATTAATTTATTATTTTTTCTTTTTTTGTTTTCAAGTTTAATAAATTGGATATGAATATAAATACTAATAACATGTTACTCTCTCTTTTGGCTGGTTAATGTCTTTAATTTCTGGGTTTCGGGTAACATCTTTTCATAAGGAAGGCTTCTGTATCAGTTAGGAATGCAATCGACTGTGAGTAAAATAAAATTAACAGTGGGCCTCCTGGTGCTTACCACAGGCTGTGTTCTTACACTGACTGTGTAGAAAAAGGAGGCAGAGTAAATCTACCTATATCACCTCAGTCCAGGCCCTATGCCTGGTCTGTATTGTGAATGAGGGGACATGGAAAAAAGAAAAAAAATTAACAGTGGCTTAAAAAAAGGAATAATAGGCTTGCCTCACAAAATAGGAAATGCTTGGAAGGTATAATGGTGTGAAGATATTTACAAGGACCCAGGATGCTTCTACCTTTCTGCTACACCATCCTTACGGTGTGGCTTTTGTCCTAGTGGTCACAAAATGCCTAATGCATCAAAGGCATAGAGCCCAAGTTCAGGCAGGAAGAACAAGGAAAGGGACAAAGGCAAAGACCAAAAGACTTCTCAAGCAGCTTTGTTTTTTTTTAAATCAAGAAATGTAATCTTTCCCTGGATTTTTGTCTACCTCCTAATTGGCCAGAAATATGTCCCATAGCCACCTCTAGCTGCAGAGAAGAGTTTTCTTGAGATGGGGGAGGCAATGAAGAGGGTTAGCAGGGGTACCAAATGAGCCAACATCTTCTCTGCTCTCCAAGATTAGAATAGAGGCCCCTTTTACGTGCCCCATAGCACTCTATGAGGAAACCAGTAAGAATACCCTTGAATACTATAATCAACCTAGGTTCGAAATGTATCAGTGGGGTGGGTATGTTGCAGTGGCACACACTTGTAATTCCCAGCACTTTGGGAGGCTGAGGTGAAAGAATTGCCTAAGACCAGGGATTCGAGACCAGCCTGGGCAACTTGGTATTCGAGATTAGCCTGGGCAACTTGGAGAAACCTCATCTCTACAATAAAATTTTAAAGATTTGCCAGGTCTTTGGTGCACGCCTGCAGTTCCAGCTACTTGGAAGACTGAGGTAGAAGGATCACCCCAGCCCAGCAGGTTAAGGCTGCAATAGCTGTGAGCATACCACTGCACTCCAGCCTGGGAGACAGAATGAGACTCCAACTCAAAAAAATAAAATAAAGTAAAATGATACACATTTACTTCCTAGAGTGCTCATCTGGTTTTGAAAATAGGGTGGAAAGCAGTGCAGTCTCCGATATATTTGATAGGCCTGGTCATATCCTTCTTTAATGGGCTAATACTTCCCAATATCTTCCTACCCATCAAATCTATCCTGTTACCATACTAAACTTTTTACTGATTCAAACAAATCAGGTTCTTTAGGTACATTGCCCCCTCTCACAAGACCATCTTTACTCTTCTCTCTGAAAGTCCTAATCGTCCTTCAAGACTCTCCCTACCTCCTACCATTTCCACCGAGCAGAACTTGTATTGAACTGGTAGCTAGTATGACAGTTAGACCTCTGTATGGACACCTTCTCTTTCAAACTATAGCTTACCTATTTAGAGGTCCATATAAGTGGAAAGCCAGGTACCCTAAAGCAGTACTTTTCAGAATTTGATATCAACAAAAATCATCTAGAGACCATGTCAAAATGCAGATTCTGATTTATAGTTCTGGGAAGGGTATAATGTGCTATTTTTCTAATTTATTTATTTGTTTGTTTGTTTGCTCAGTATAGACGAGGTCTCCTTATGTTGCCTGAGATTACAAGTGTGAGCCACCAAGCCCGGCTTTTTTTTTATTTTTGAGATGGAGTCTTTTTATGTTTCCCAGGCCAGTGTCAAACTCCTGGCCTCAAGTGATCCTTCTGCCTCAGCCTCCTGAGTAACTGGGACTGCAGGCATGTACTCACACCTGAATCAACATTTTTCTTTGAGCAGAACACACTTGACTGTTCTAGACTGGACTCAAATTCAAGTAATTTTATTTTCTAGTAAAAAACAGCTGTTAAAATGTTTAAATATACTTATTTTGTTTTTTGACTTTCTATGACAAGTAAAAAAATAAGTAATGAATTTTTGTATCACAAATATAGCCTTGTTTCCTCTTAACACATAAAATGTTTTGTTCATAACATATGTACTTCTGACATATTTCAATTATTATTATTATTATTATTATTATTATTATTTTCTTAGTTTGAGTCTCACTCTGCGTCCAGGCTGGAGTGCAGTGGCACATTTACGACCACCCCGGCATTGACCTGCTGGGCTCCAGTGATTCTTCCGCCTCAGCCTTCCAAGCAGCTGGGACTACAAGCACACACCACCACACTTGGTTGTATTTTTCATTTATTGTAGAGATGAGGTCTTGCCAAGTTGCCCAGGCTGGTCTTGAACCCGTGGGCTCAGGCAATCCACTCACCTCAGCCTCCCAAAGTGCTGGGATTATAGGCTGAACCACTGAGCCCGACCTTCAAATTATTTGATAAATATCTATTCTAAGATTGACTGCTATAGTTTAAGTTGTCTTTCTTTTATTTTTTTTATTTTTTGAGTTGGAGTCTTACTCTGTCGCCCAGGCTGGAGTGCAGGGGCATGCTCGTGGCCACCTCACCTTGATCAGCTGGGCTCAGGTGATCCTTCCACCTCAGCCTTCCAAATAGTTAGAACTACAGGCATACGCCACCATGCCCGGCTATTTAAAAAAAAAATTATTGTAGAGATGAGGTCTTCCCAAGTTGTCCAGGCTGGTCTCGAACCCATGGGCTCAGGCAATCCTCTCACCTTGGCCTCCCAAAGTGCTGGGGATATAGCTGTGAGCCACCACGCCCAGCCTGTTTTTCCTTTCAAGTATCAGTTGTCACCTTTATATTTTATATACATATTCTTTCCCATCACAGATAGATAAAGCCCACATCTATAATTGTAAATGTGAAATCTGCAATAAACATGCTTTTTTTTTTTCTGAGTTGGATTCTCATTCTCGCCCAGGCTGGAGTACAGTGGCACACTTACAGCCACTGCAGCCTCAACCAGCTGGGCTCAGGTGATTCTTCCACCTTAGCCTTCCAAGTAGCTGGAACTACAAGCTTGCACCACCAGATCTGGCTATATTTTTTTATTTATTGTAGAGATGAGGTTTCAACAAGTTGCCCAGGCTGGTCTCGAATGCGTGGGCTCGGGCAATACTCTCACCTCGGCCTCCCAAAGTGCTAGGATTATAGATGTGAGCCACCATGCCCAGCCTAATGTGGTTATTTTAGCAATGCTGATTCTTCCAACCCATGAGAATGGGTTATTTTTCTATTGGTGTCCTCTACAATTTATTTCATCAGAGTTTTATAGTTTTCCTTGTAGAGATCTTTCACTTTCTTGGTTCAATATGTTCACAGGTATTTTAGTTTTTTGGCTGCTATTGTAAATAGAATCGAGTTATTGATTTGATTCTCAGCTTGGTCGCTATTGGTATATTAGCAGTGATACTAATTTATGTGTGCTGATTTTGTATCTTGAAACTTTACCAAGTTTATCAATTCTAGGAGTCTTTTGGAGTCGTCTTTCAGATTCTCTAGATATAAGATCATATTGTCAGCATAAAGCGTAGTTTAATTTCTTCTTTTCCAATTTGGATACCCTTTATTTCTTTCTCTTGCCTGATTGTTCTGGCTAGGACTTTCAGTACTATGTTAAGTAGGATAATTTTTTTTTTTGAGTCAGAGTCTCATTTCATCATTTCGTCGCCCAGGCTGGAGTGCAGTGGCACCCTCACGGCCACCCCAGTGGGCTCAGGTGATCGTTCCACCTCAGCCTTCCAAGTAGCCAGAACTACAGGCAAACGCTACCATGCCCGGCTAATTTTTTTATTTTTTATTTTTTTATATACTGTAGCAATGGGATCTCACTAAATAGCTCAGGCTGGTCTTGAACCCCTGGGCTCAGGCAATCCTCTCACCTCAACCTCCCAAAGTGCTGGGATTGTAGGCTTGGGCCACCATGCCCAGCCAGGATAATTTTTTTGATATTATTTTGATCACAAGATGGGAGATTATAAGCAAAAATTTTGTTTCCATGGAAAACTAGATGTTGTTTAGAGTACAACCTTCTTGTTTATTTCATTTTATAGGGACCTTGTACTTTTCATTGTCTTGTGCTATTTTACAGTCTATAATTATAAATAATTGAAAGCAATGCAAATAATTCTTGCATTATAGGCATACAAATAATACTCCTCTTCTCCCTCTCCTTTATACTCCCATGGAAAAGTCAGTTTTATACACATTTGCATATTCATTTTACTATTCTTGATCTATATATGTCTATGTCTGCTCTTTGATTTCTTCTTTGAATGTCTTCCTGGTTTTTTAATTTATTTGATGAGTTAAATAATGTCTTTGTCATATGTTCATTCTGTATGAGAGTCATGATTTTCATAATTTTACCTTTTTTTTTTTTTTGACTTGGGGATCTCACTCTGTTGCCCAGGCAGGAGCACAGTGGTATGATTATGGCTCACTGTAGCCTTGTCCTCCTAGGCTCAGGCAATCCTATCACCTTAGCCTCCCCAGTAACTGGGACCATAGGTGTGCCACCATGCCCAGCTAATTTTAATTGTTTGTAGAGATGTTGCCTATGTTGCCTAGGCTGGTCTCAAACTACTGTTCTCAAAATCCCAAAGTGCTGGGATTATAAGCATGAACTAACATGCCTGTTCTAGTTTAGAATTTAGTGCATCATCATTGCGTTATTAAAATAATGGTGCTAAGGTTTCTAGGTTGTTGATGTGGTCCTGGTGCCATTTGCGAAGCTAGAGGGTGTCAGAATAACATTCAAACCCCACTTGCTCAGCTCTGGGTATCCAAGCAGATTACACAGGTGTAGGAGCTATTATACCATCATGCTAATACATAAGGAATCTTTGGGCTTACGGATATCTTTAGGGCATTGCTGGGCTCTATGTGCATGGAAGAATCTGACATTGACAGAAAAAAGATTGTCTGCAAGCTGCGCAGTTAGCCAAAACTCTTATCCCATGTTTCCTGGCACTTGAGTAGTATCTCACTCAGCAGTGTGTCATTTTTGGGCTGAGACTCCCTCTGGATGTGGAACTCCTCTTCAGTTCACATTTCCTGATATGGGAAGTGTCTCTAATTTTAAATATTCTTTGACAGCTTCCCATGCCTATTAAGTCCAGTCTCCACCCTCTTTTACTCTCTATTCTTAAATTTGTGCTCTTCTATTTCCCTAATAAGATTCTGTTTTTAGAGACAAGGACTCACTATGTTGCATAGACTGGTTCAATTCTATCCTGGGCAACTTGGAGAGACCTCCTTCATACAATAAATCAAAAACTGAGCCAGGTGTGTTCCTGTGGTTTTAGCTACTTGGAAGCCTGAAGCCAAAGGATCACCTGAGCCCAGCAGGTCGAGGCTGTGGTAGCCAAGACTGTGCCACTCCCTCCAGCCTGGGCAACAGAGTGAGACTCCAACTCAAACAAACAAACAAAAAACTAGTCGTTTCAGCCAAGCAGAATTATGCATTTGTTCATCCATCCATCTTTTACTCATTAATTCATTACATCATTATTGCATAGTTATGTACCTTGCACGGCATTCATAGGTTTGTGTTCTCAGTGAACTTACATTCTTCTTTTCTTTTCTTTTTCTTTTTTGAGATGGAGTCTCACTCTGTCACCCAGGCTGGAGTGCAATGGTACGCTCACTGCCGCCATAGCGCTGACCTGCTGGGCTCAGGAAATCCTTCTGCCTCAGCCTTCCAAGTAGCTGGAACTATGGGCACACACCACCACACCCAGCTAATTTTTTGATTTATTGTAGAGACGAGGTCTCATCTAGTTACCTGGGCTGCTCTCAAACATGTGGGCTCAGGCAATACTCTCACCTCAGCCTCCCAAAGTGCTGGGATTATAGGCGTGAGTCACTGCACCCAGCCTTCCCACTTTTTTTCTCTTTTTTTTTTTTGAGTTGGAGTCTCACTCTGTTAGTTAGGCTGGAGTGCAGTGGCATGCTCATGGCAGTGGCATGCTCATGGCAGTGGCATGCTCGTTGACCTGCTGGGCTCCGGTGATCCTTCCGCGTCAGCCTTCCAAGAAGCCAGAACTACAGGCAAGCGCTACCATACACGGCTAATTTTTTTTTTTTTTTTTTTTAGTTGGAGTCTCACTCTGTCGCCTACACCGAGTGCAGTGGCCGCTCCCGGCCAACGCAGCCTCGCCTGCTGGGTTCCGGCGATCCTTCCGCCTCAGCCTTCCAAGTAGCTGGAATTACAGGCGCGCGCTACCACGCCCGGCTGATTTTTTTTATTTATTGTAGAGATGAGGTCTCGCCAAGTTGCCCGGGTGAGTCTTGAACCAGTGGGCTTAGGCAATCCACTCACCTCAGTCTCCCAAGGCACGGGATTACAGGCTGAGCCACCGAACCTGGCTCTGGCTAATTTTTAAAAAAAATTTATTGTAGAGACGAGGTCTTGCCAAGTTGCCCAAACTGATCTCGAACCCACAGGCTCAGGCAATCCACTTGCCTCCGCCTCCCAAAGTGCTGGGATTATAGGCTGAGTCACCGAGCCTGGTCCTTGCCCACTTTTTTTTTTTTTGAGTTGGAATCTCACTCTGTCACCCAGACCACGACCTGCTGGGCTCCGGCAATCCTCCCGCCTCAGCCTTCCAAGTGGCTGGAGCTACAGACGCGCGCTACCACACCCGGCTAATTTTTGATTTATTGTAGAGATGAGGTCTCTCAAGTTGCCTAGGCGGGTCTCGAACCCTCTAGCTCAGGCATTCGACTCACCTCAGCCTCCCGAGCTTGGCCTTGCCCACTTTTTAATGGGTCATTTTTTTTTCTTGCTGATTTGTTTGAGTTATTTGTACAATCTGGATATTAGTCCTTTCTCAGATGTATAGTTTATGAATATCTTCTCCCATTCTGTAGATTGCCTATTTACTCTGCTGATTATTTCTTTTGCTGTGCAGATCTTTAGTTTAATTAATTCCCACTTGATTATTTTTGGTTTTGTTGCATTTGTTTTTGGAGTTTTAGCTATAAATTCTTTGCCTAGTTTAATGTCCAGAAGACTTTTTTCTAAGTCTCATACTTGGATTTTTATGGTTTCAGATCTGATATTTAAGTCTTTAATCCATCTTGGAGTTTATTTTTTTATGTGGTGGGAGATATGGATCAAGTTTCATTTTTTTCCCCAATATAGCTATCCAATTTTACCTGCACCATTTTTTGAATAGTTGTCTTTTCCTGTGTGTGTGTGTGTGTGTGTGTGTGTGTGTGTGTGTGTATGTGTGTGTCTTCTTTGGCAAAGATCAGTTTATTGTAGGTATTTGGGTTTATTTCTGGATTTTTTTCTTTCTTTCTTTCTTTCTTTCTTTTTTTTTTTGAGTCAGAGCCTCACTCTGTTTCCAAGGCTGGAGTGTGGTGGCATGCTCACGGCCACCCCAGCTTCGACCTGCTGGGCTCAGGTGATTCTTCCACCTCAACCTTCCAAGTAGCTAGAAATACAGGCATGTGTCATCATGCCCAACTATTTTTTGTATTTACTGTTGTAGAGATGATGTCTCGCCAAGTTGCCCAGGCTGGTCTCAAACCCATGGGCTCAGGAAATTCTCTCACCTTGGCCTCCCAAAGTGCTGGGATTATAGGTGTGAGCCATTGAGTCTGGCCTCATTTCTGGATTTTCTATTCTGTTCCATTTGTCCATGTGTCTGATCTTGTACCAGTACCTTACTGTTTTGGCTACTATAGTCTTGTAGTATAATTTGAAATCAGTTAATGTGATGCCTCTAGCTTTGTTCTTTTTACTTAGGATTGCTTTGACTGTTCTGATTCTTTTTTCATTCCATATAAATGTTAGGATTGTTTTTTCTTTTTTTTTTAGGAGGTGAAAAGTAAGTTTATTAAAGAAATGGATGCATAGGTAGAACAGCCACATGCATCACTGGAGTTTCATTAGGAAAATAAGAGTAAGTTTAATAAAATGACAGAGAACAGGCTACCCCATAGGCAGAGAAGCCTGGGCTGGTCTATAGGGAGAACAGCTGGATTGTTTTTCTTATTCTTTTTCTTTTTTTTTTTGAGGTGGAGTCTCACTCTGTCACCCAGACTGGAGTGCAGTGGCATGCTCCCGGTCATTGCAGCCTTGACCTGCTGGGCTCAGGCGATCCTTCCACCTCAGCCTTCCAAGTAGCTGAAACTATAGGTGTGCGCTACCACGCCCGGCTAATTTTTTGATTTATTGTAGAGATGAGGTCTTGCCAAGTTGCCCAGACTGGTCTCGAACATCTGAGTTTAGGCAGTTCCCTAACCTCGCCCTCCCAAAGTGCTGGAATTACTGACTTGAGCCACTGCGCCCGGTCTGTTTTTCTAATTCTATGAAAAATGATGTTGGTAGTTTGATAGGGATTGCGTTGAATTTGTAGATTACTTTGGGCAATATGTTTTTTGTGTTTTTTTTGGTTGGTTTTTTTAATTGGAGTCTTACTCTGTCACCCAGGCTGGAATGCAGTGGCACACTCACAGCCACCGTAGCCTCACCCTGCTGGGCTCAGGTGATCCCTCTGCCTCAGCCTTCCAAGTAACTGGAACTGCAGCTGTGTGATATCACACCTGGCTAATTTTTTGATTTATTGTAGAGACGAGATCTCACCAAGTTGCTCAGGCTGGTCTCAAACCTGTGGGCTCAGGTAATCCTCTCACCTCAACCTCCCAAAGTGCTGGGATTATAGGTGTGAGCCACCGTGCCCAGCCTTTTTTTTTTTTCTGTGATTGCTGCTTGCAGTTTACACCAGAACCTTTGCTCTTAGCTCTTAATGGCTGAATCTCCTGGCTGTCAGTCCCTCTATATCCCAATAGTACCTTAGATTAACTGCTGATCATCATACCCCTGGACTAACAGCCTTCAAGCTGGTCTCCTGCTTTTGGTGCTGAGAAACAAATATTGAAGTCAGCTTTCAGAAACACAAATCTGATCATTCTGGGCTTTCCAGTTAATTTTTTTATTTATTGTAGAGATGAAGTCTCACCAAGTCGCCCAGGCTGATCTCGAAACCCTGGGCTCAGGCAATCCCCTAAAGTGGTGGGATTACAGGCTCGAGCCATTATGCCTGGCTTATTTTAATAACAACAGAAATGTAATAACAACAGAAATATGATATGGTTTCCTGTAATTAAAAGACTCATAGGGTTGTAGGAGAGGTCTATTCATTTGCTAAGGCTACCGTAACAAAATACCACAGACTGAGTGTATTAAACAACAGAAATGTATTTTGTCACAGTTCTGGAAGCTGGAAGTCTAAGATCAAGGTATTGGCAGGACTGGTTTCCTCTGAGGACCATTGAAAAAAATACTTCAGGCCAGTGCTCGGTGGCTTAGCCTGTAATCTTGCGCCTTGGGAGGCTGAGGTGAGTGGATTGCCTGAGCTCGCGGGTTCCAGACCCGCCTGGGAAACTTGGCGAGACCTCATCTCTACAATAAATCAAAAATCAGCCTGGCGTGGCAGCACGCACCTGTAGTTCCAGCTCCTTGGAAGGCTGAGGCGGAAGGATCACCGGAGTCCAGCAGGTTGAGGCTGTGGTGGCCGGGAGCGCCACTGCACTCCAGTCTGGGCGACAGAGTGTGACTCCAATTCAAAAAAAAAAAATAAAAAGGAAAAAAATACTTCATGCCTCTCTCCTTGTCAGTGGATGGCCACTTGCTTGCTGCCTCCTCACATGCTTGTCCCACTGTGCATGCATCTTGGTATCTCTCCCTCTTCTTTTATTATTATTATTTTAGATAGAAAAATATAGTTTATTTAGAAAGTAAATTGGAGAGAGAGAGAGAGAGGAGATTAACCTCCCCAAGGTAGGGGAGGGTACTGAAACTAGGAAACATGGCGTGTCCAAAGCCTAATGAGCACATTGCCTGGCTAGTGCTTAGCAAAGCAATGGCCTCTCCCTCTTATAATGAAACCAGTCATATTAGATTAAAGTCCCATCCTAATGGCCTCATTTTAATTCAATCACATTTTGACAGATCTTACTTCCAATTATGGTTACATTCTTAGTTACTGGGGGTTGAGACTTCAATAAATGAATTTGGGGGAGACATAACTCAGCCCATACAGGGGTCAAGAATGAAAGCAAAGAAAGCCAGGCATGGTGGCTTGTGCACTTTGGGAGGCAGATGTAAGAGGTCTGCTTGAGCCCAGGAGTTCCAGACCAGCCTGGGCAACTTGGTAAGCCTCCTTCTCTACAATCAATCAAAAAGGCAGGATGGTAGTACTTGCCTATGGTTCCAGCTACATGGAAGTGTGAGGTGGAAGGATCACTCGAGTCCAGCAGGTCAATGCTGCAGTGGCTGTGACCATATCACTGCACTCAGCTTGGGTGACAGAGTGAGACTCCAACTCAACAACAATAAGAAAAAAAGAAAGAAAGAAAGCTGGGCACGGTAGCTCACTCCTGAACTTCCAGCATGTTGGAAGGTTGAGGCCAGAGAATTACTTGAGGCTAGGAATTCAAGACCAGCCTAGGAAACATAGTGAAACCTTGTCTCTACAAAAAAATAAAAAAATTGTCTGGACATCTGTAGTTCCAGCTACTCAGGAGGCTGAGGCAAAAGGATCCCTGAGCCCGGGAGGTCAAGGCTGCGGTGAGCCGTGATTGTGCCCCTGCACTCCAGCCTGAGTAACAGAGTGAGACCCCAACTCAAAAAAAAAAAAGAATAGGTTGGGCACGGTGGCTCACACCTATAATCCCAGCACTTTGGGATGCTGAGGTGAGAGGATTGCCTGAGCTCACAGGTTCGAGACCAGCCTGGGCAACTTGGGTGAGATTCTATCTCTACAATAAATCAAAAATTAGTTGGGCGTGGTGGTGTGTGCCTGTAGTTCCAGTTACTTGGAAGGCTGAGGCGGAATGATTGCCTGAGCACAGCAGGTCAAAGTTGTGGTGGCTTGGAGTGTGCCTCTGCCCTCCAGCCTGGGTGACAGTGAGACTCCTACTTAAAAAAAAACAAAAACAAAACCAGCCGGGCTCAGTGGCTCGGCCTGTAATCCCAGTGCTTTGAGAGGCCGAGGTGAGTGGATTGCCTGAGCCTGCGGGTTTGAGACCCGCCTGGGCAACTTGGCGAGACCTCATCTCTACAATAAATCAAAAAATTAGCTGGGTGTGGTAGCGTGCACCTGTAGTTCCAGCTACTTGGAAGGCTGAGGCAGAAGGATCGCTGGAGCCCAGCAGGTCGAGGCTGCGGTGGCTGGGAGCGCCACTGCACTCCAGTCTGGGCGACAGAGTGAGACTCCAACTCAAAAAAAAGAAAGAAAGAAAGAAAAAAACCCAGATAAAATCAACAAAACTGAAGGCAAAATAAATACTTTTTCAGAAAAATAAAAGCTGACAGAGTTCATCTACAACAAAAACAGTACTTTTTTTTTTGAGTTGTAGTCTCACTGTGGCCCAGCTTGGAGTGCAGTGGCATGCTCACAGTCACTGAAGCCTCGACTGGTTGGGCTCGGGTGATCCTTCCACCTCACCCTCCTGAGTAGTTGGAACTACAGGTGTGCACATCACATCGAGCTGATTTGTTGAATTATTGTAGAGAGGAAATCTCACCAAGTTGACTAGGCTGGTCTCAAATCCCTGGGTTCAGGTAATCCTCTTGCTTTCGCCTCCCAAAGTGCTGGGATTAGAGGCGTGAGCCATCACGCTTGGCCAACAGTACATTTTTATATAATTTATGGTCAAGGAAGAAAACAAAAGGGAACATTTTAAATATCTTGAACTGAAAATAAAAATATAACATATAACATATAAAAATTTGTAAGGGCCGAGTGTGTTGTCCACATCTGTAATCTCAGCACTTTGGGAGACCAAGGTGAAAGAACTGCCTGAGCCCAGGAGTTCTAGGCCAGACTGGGTAACTTGGCAAGACCTCATTTCTACAATAAATCAAAAAATTAGCCAGGCATGGTGGCACACACCTGTAATTCCAGCTACTTGAAGGTTGAGGCGGAAGGATCGCCTGAACCGAGTAGATGGAGTCTGTGAACGTGCCACTGCTCCAGCCTGGGTGACGGAGTGAGACTCCAACTCAAAAAAAAAAAAAAAATTGTGTTTTGGTAAGATGTAACAAGAAGGGCAACCCCTTTGGGTCCACTCCCACTGTGGGAGCTTTTAATCTCCTCTCAGTAAATCTTGCTTTAAAAAAAAAAAAAGATGCAGCAAAAAGCAGTGCATAGAAGAAAATTTATAGAATAATGCTTTCAGTTAAAAAAATTAAAATAAAAACAGAAAAAAAGAAAAAAGAGAAGTTGCAGATCAATGAAAAAGAAGAGCAAATTATACCCAATGTAAGCAGAAGAAGTATTATGTAAGAAATAACAGGCCGGGCACAGTGGCTCAGCCTGTAATCCCAGCATTTTGGAAGGCTGAGGCAAGAGGATTGCCTGAGCCCGGGGGGGTTCGAGACCAGCCTGGACAACTTGACGAGACCTGATCTCTACAATAAATCACAAAAACTAACCGGGCATGGTGGCATGTGTCTATAGTTCCAGCTACTTGGAAGGTTAAGGCAGAAGGATCGTCTAAGCCCAGCAGGTTGAGGCTGCAGTGACCATGAGTGTGCCTCTGCCCTCCAGCCTGGGTGACAAAAGTGAGACTCCAACTCAAATAATAATAATAATAAATAATAATAAAAGAAGAAGACATAATAAAAGGGCAAAAAATAATGTTATAGAAAACAGAAAAAAGAGAGAAATCAATGAATAAAAATTGCTGGTTATTTGAAAAGAGCAATAAAGTGGACGAAAACAAAAAGAGAAAGAGAAAAGATTAAAATTATCATCATTTGGCTTGAAAGAGGATATTACTACAGATCTTAAAGACATGAAAGGATAAAGAAATATTATGAACAATTTTGTGCCAATAAATTTGACAACTTAAGTGGAATAGAGAAATACTCTGAATGGCACACACTACAAAACGTACTCAAGGAGAAATAGATAACCTGAAAAGATCTATATCTATTCTTTCTCTCTGATGGTCTTTCACTTTACAATAATGTGTCTGGGAGTGGCTTTCTTCTCTTTCTCTCGTTTAGCACTTTTTGAAGCCTTTCCATCTGAAATTTTTCTTACTTATGATACAGGAATTTGACTTTTGTGAGGATTTAAAAAACCATATGTCAAGTATTTAGTATATGTGCAGTACTCAGTTAAAATTAGATGCTATTATTTAATCTAAGTGCTGGGAGTTCAAATAAATGAGTATTTTGTATTTCTTTCTACATTGTTAGCTCCATTAGGGTAGTGACATTATCTTCTTCGCTACTGTGTCCCCATTTTTTTTTTTTTTTGAGTCAGAGTCTCACTCTGTCACCCAGGCTGGAGTGCAGTGGCATGCTCATGGTCACCCAGTGTCAACCTACTGGGCTCAGGCGATCCTTTCGCCTCAGCCATCCAAGTAGCTGGAACTACAGGCTCACACTACCACCATGGCTAATTTTTTTTTTAATATACTGTAGAGATGAGGTCTCATCAAGTTGCCCATGATGGTCTCAAACACCTGAGCTCAGGCAATCCTTTCACCTCAGTCTCTCAAAGTGCTGGGATTATAGGCTTGAACCACTTCACCCAGCCAGATCCTTACTTTCATAGATGAGGAACCCAAGACTCCTTAGAAAGGTGTGAGACTTGTCTTGATGGGAGACAGGACACTTCATGATATGAGTGAGTTTCCTATTTTCCCAAAACCCAAGAGATCTCTTCTCCAATTCCTTCTCTCTCTCTTCTTTCTTTCTTTGTTTAAAATTTTTATTTATTTATTTGAGACAGGCTAGAGTGCAGTGGCATGATTTTGGCTCACTGCAGTCTCCACCCCCTGGGCTTAAAAGATCCTCCCCCTCAGCCTCTTGAGTAGCTTGTAACTGCAGGTGTGTGTCACCATGCTCAGCTAATTCTTTTTTTTTTGGGGGGGGGTAGAGACAGGGTCTTGCTTGTTGACCGGTGCTGAAGGAAAAAACTCCCTAAAATGGTGTTTTTCTTATTCTCTCATGCCACAACAATCATCAACACAGACTTCTATGTCCAAATTTGAGGGTTTTCCCCACACACCATGCAGCAGACATCAGGTGGGTGTCCTCTAATTCAATTCCAACACTGTCTACCTGGAGACAGTGTCAGATCCCACAGGGTGGGGGCTTAGTCCCACAAAACTTCCCTCCACCCCCATATACCAGTCATAAGTCTGGGCCTCTGGAACTTCTGACTGACTGACTTCGACTTGGGATTCCAACAGCCCTCCTCTTTGGGTTTGATTAATTTGCTGGAGCAGCTCACAGAACTCAGGGAAATACTTAGGTTTCCTGGTTTATATCTTATAAAAGATATTGCTAAGAAGACAGATGAAGAGATGTGTAGGCCTGGCATAGGGGGAGGGACACTGAACAGCCATGCCCTACCTGGGAGCCATCCTCCAGGAACCTCCATGCATTCAACTATCTGGAAATTCCCAGAAGCCAGTCCTCTTGGGTTTTTATGGAAGCTTCATGATCTCAGAATTCCTTCTTCTCTTTCTGGGGAGGATCTTAACAGCCACAGTCAGAAAGGTAGGGGAAGATTAGAGTTCTGGGTTGGGGCAAGCAAAAGTAGGGCTGGAGAAGGTCAGAAAGGTTCTGTTTCCTAAGGTCTGTGCCTGAGGCCTAAAGCACCCCAATGTGATACGACTGTAACAAGGGCTATGGGAGTTACCAACCAGGAACTGTGGACAAACACCAGCATCTGTATCATAACATCACACCCAGCTGGCCCTGACCTCTTGGTTCCAAGTGATCCTCCTGCCTTGGCCTCCCAAAGTGCTGGGATTACAGTCATGAGCCACTGTTGCCAGTTTCTCTCTTCCTCAAGCTCACCCAAAGCTCGAGGTGCTGTCCTTTCTTGGTTCTTTTTTAGGATGGAGTGGTCAGAAATGACTGGGAAGCCGGGCTAGGTGGCTCAGCCTGTAATCCCGTGCCTTTGGAGGCTGAGGTGAGTGAATTGCCTGAGCCCGCGGGTTCGAGACCCGCCTGGGCAGCGAGACCTCATCTCTACAATAAATCAAAAAATCAGCCGGGCATGGTAGCGCATCCTGTAATTCCAGCTACTTGGAAGACTGAGGTAGAAGGATCGCCGGAGCCCAGCAGGCGAGGCTGTGGTGTCTGGGAGCGGCCACTGCACTCCAGTCTGGGCGACCGAGTGAGACTCCAACTCAAAAAAAAAAAAAAAAAAAAAGAAATGACTGGGAAGAAGGGAAAAAACTTAGGTGACAAAGGACATGGTTGAGAACTCATGGTGACATGGAAAGAAAACAAAGCAACACAGGCCAGGCTCAGTGTGTCACACCTATAATCCCAGCACTTTGGGAGGTTGAGGTGGGAGAATCCTTTGAGACCAAGGAGTCCAGGACAAAGGGATATAAAAGAAGAGTACAAGAGAAGTTGCCACAATGGAATATTACGCAGCTATAAAGAAGGACAGGGCAACCCCTTCCAGTCCCCTCCCACTGTGGGAGCTTTTCTGTCCTCTTAATAAATCCTGCTTTCAAAAAAAAAAAAGGACAAAATTAGGGACTTTGCCAGCAACTTGGGTGGATTTAGAATCCATCATATTTAGTGATCTATCATAGAATCAAAGAACTGAGTACCACATGTTCTCACTCCTAAGTGGACCCTGAACATGTATTATAACACTGCATGAAAAGGATTGGCAGTAGTGGATCACTGCCAGGGGAGAGGGAATAAATAACACTAAAAAGGGTGCTTGATCCTAAGCCAGGCAAAGTGAGGACCAATGGGAGGCCCGAACTTCACCTGTACAATGATCACTTATGTACCTAACTATGAATTGTACTGCACATCTTTTTTTTTAAGATTAGAAAATATAGTTTATTTTAAAAGTAAATGAGAGAGAGAAAGAGGAGACTCATCTCCCCAAGATGTCGGGGGGCAAAGCTTAAGAAAACATGGCCTGGGCATAGCTCAAAGAGCGCATGGCCACACCATAGCCCAGCAAGGCAATGGCAGCGATGACTTGGCAGTGGTCTGTACTGCACATCTTTAAAAAAAATTGTTGGCTGGGCGTGGTGGCTCATACCTATAATCCCAGCACTTTGGGAGGTCGAGGTGAGAGGAGTGCTTGAGCCCATGGGTTCGAGACCAGCCCGGGCAACTTGACGAGGCCTCATGTCTACAATAAATAAAAAATTAGCCAGGCGTGGTGGCACAAGCCTGTAGTTCCAGCTACTTAGAAGGCTGAGGTGGAAGGATCACCTGAGCCCAGCTGGTTGAGGCCGCAGTGGCCATGAGCATGCCACTGTTCTCCAGCCTGGATGACAGAGTGAGACTCCAACTCAAAAAAAAAAAATTGTCAACCACACCCCAAACCACCCTCATAGAAACACCCAGAAAAATGTTTGACCAAATATCTGGACACCCCGTGACCCAGTCAAGTTGATGCATATAATAATCCATCTGTGACATGATAAGAAATATATGTACATTTGGTATCTTCTATCCCGGTTCCTGATATAGAGCTTCTAAAACGCTTATAATATCCTTCATGGTAGGGATGATAGGAACTGAAAGGAGGGAACTTCTAAAGTGTAGAGTATATTTGTTTAATGTAGCCATTTTAAAACAGCACAGCCAGCCGGGTTCGGTGGCTCAGCCTGTAATCCCGCGCCTTTGGGAGGCTGAGGTGAGTGGATTGCCTGAGCCCGCGGGTTCGAGACCCACCTGGACAATTTGGCAAGACCTTATCTCTCCAATAAATCAAAAAGTCAGCTGGGCGGGGTAGCGCGCGCCTGTAATTCTGGCTACTCAGAAGACTGAGGCGGAAGGATCACTGGATCCCAAGCAGGTTGAGCGGCCACTGCACTCCAGTCTGGGTGACAGAGTGAGACTCCAACTCAAAAATAAATAAATTAATAAAACAGCACAGTCATTTTGCTAAAGCCTCAATCTTTGAAATCCCCTTGCTACAGAGCTTGCACACCCTGTATGCTTTTGGCCATGTAATCATTAATGAAAAGAATGTTTTAGTCTTAGGAATTAGTGATTATATGGACCCCATGTCCTGCTTGCTAACAATTTATTTTTTTTTAGGTATCTGTATTAATACTTTGTCATCAGCTGCCTGTGATGACCTCCAGCACACCACCAGGAGCCATGTTTATTCATATATTGTTATTACCCAAGCGTGACTACCCCGGCTCACCACCTGAGGTCATGGAATGCTGATGCCTGCAATGTCAAGAGATGTAATTTATGTGACTGCTATAGAAACCAAAGAAGCTGGGTTTGGTGGCTCAGCCTGTAATCCCGCGCCTTGGGAAGCTGAGGTGAGTGGATTGTCTGAGCCCGTGGGTTCAGGACCCGCCTGGGCAACTTGGCGAGACCTCATCTCTACAATAAATAAAAAATTAAGCCGGGCTCGGTGGCTCAGCCTGTAATCCCGCTCCTTTGGGAGGCTGAGGTGAGTGGATTGCCTGAGCCTGCGGGTTCGAGACCCGCCTGGGCAGCGAGACCTCATCTCTACAATAAATCAAAAAATCAGCTGGGCGTGGTAGCGCATGCCTGTAATTCCGGCTACTCGGAAGGCTGAGGCGGAAGGATCGCCGGAGCCCAGCAGGGGAGGCTGCGGTGGCCGGGAGCGGCCACTGCACTCCAGTCTGGGCGACAGAGTGATACTCCAACTCAAAAAAAAAAAAAAAAAAAAAAAAAATTGGCTGGGTGTGGTAGTGCGTGCCTGTAGTTCTAGCCACTTGGAAGGCTGAGACGGAAGGATCGCTGGAGCCCAGTAGGTTGAGGCTGCGGTGGCTGAGAGTGTGCCACTTTACTCCAGTCTGGGCGACAGAGCGAGACTCCAACTCAAAAAAAAAGAAAAGAAAAGAAACCAAAGAATACAATTTTGATCACTCCCTTTGGCCCAAACCTCCTCTGGGTTTAAGCCCCTTCGCTTTAGTGGTTTGCTTTAGAGTCCTTAAATGTTCCTAGTCTTGACCGGGCGCGGTGGCTCAAGCCTGTAATCCCAACACTTGGGAGGCTTAGGTGAGAGGATTGCCTGAACCCATGGGTTCAAGACCAGCCTGGGCAACTTGGCACGACATCATCTCTACCATCAATCAAAAAATTAGCCAGGCGTGGTAGTGTGTGCCTGTAGTTTCGGCTACTTGGAAGGCTGAGGCAAAAGGATCGCTAGAGCCCAGCAAGCCAAGGCTGCGGTGGCCGTGAGCGTGCTACTGCACTCCAGCCTGGGCGATGGAGTGAGACTCCAACTAAAAAAAAAAAAAAATATTCCTAGTCTTTACCTGCCATACCACCACACTTACCTTGGGGTGTTGTCCCCCTTTCCATCTGTCAAAGGTGAATAATAAACTTTACTTCTTTCTTCCTTATTGCAATCTTGCATTATTCCCGTGGCACCAGCATGCCTTGCCTCAGTTTACCCTTTCAGGAACATTTTTGTTTTTTTGAGTCAGAGTTTCACTCTGTTGCCCAGGCTGGAGTGCAATGGTATGCTCATGACCACCCCAGTCTCGACCTGCTGGGCTCAGGTGATCCTTCTGCCTCAGTCTTCTAGGTAGCTAGAACTACAGACAAACGCCACCATGCCTGGCTAGTTTTTGTGATTTAATGTAGAGACGAGGTCTTATCAAGTTGCCCAGGCTGGTCTCAAATCCCCTGGCTCAGGCAATCCTTTCGCTTCGGTCTCCCAAGGTGTTGGAATTACAGGCTGAGCCACTGTGCCTGGCCACATCTTTTGTGCCCAGGCTATGTCACGCTCAAGGCCACTGCAGCCTTGACCTGCTGGGCTCAGATGATCCTTCCTCCTCAATCTTCCAAGTAGCTGGAACTATAGACACATGCCACCATACCCGGCAAATTTTTTCATTTATTGTGCAGAGGAGGTCTTGCCAAATTGCCCAGGCTGGTCTTGAACCCATGGGCTCAGGCAGTCCTCTCACCTTGGCTTCTCAAAGTGCTGGGATTATAGGCGTGAGCCACCACGCCTGGCCTTTTTTGTTTTAATATTTGGTCTTAGCTCCCAGTTCCTGACATTGGAGGTTTTTTTGTTTTTTGGGGTTTTTTTTGAGTTAGAGTCTCACTCTGCCGCCCAGGCTGGAGTGCAGTGGCACACTCATGACCACCTCAACCTTGACCTGCTGGGCTCAGGTGATCCTTCCACCTCAGCCTCCCAAGTAGCTGGAACTATAGGAGCATGGTACCATGCCTGGCTTATTTTCTTGATTTATCGTAGAGGTGAGATCTCACTAAGTTGCCCAGGCTGGTCTTGAGCTCCCTGGCTCAGGCAATCCTCTTGCCTCGGCCTCCCAAAGTGCTGGGATTACAGGCTGAGCCACTGTGCCTGGTCATGTCTTTTGTTTTTGCATTTGGTCTTAGCTCACAGTTCCTGACACTGGAGGTTTTTTGTTTGTTTGTTTGTTTTTTATTTTTGTTTTTTTGAGTTGGAATCTCACTCTGTCGCCCAGGCTGGAGTGCAGTGGCATGCTCACAGCTACCGTAGCCTCCACCTGCTGGGCTCAGGTGATCCTTCCACCTCAGTCTTCCAAGTAGCTGGAACCACAGGCATGCACCACCATGCCCAGCTGTTTTTTTTTTTTTTTGATTTATTGTAGAGACGAGGTCTCACCATGCTGCTCAGGCTGGTCTGAAACTCCTGATCTCAGGCAATCCTCTGGCCTCTGCCTCCCAATGTGTTGGGATTACAGGTGTGAGCCAACACACCTAGATGATACTGGAGTTTTTTTTTTTTTTTTGAGTTGGAGTCTCACTCTGTTGCCCAGACTGGAGTGCAGTGGCACGCTCCCAGCCACTGCAACCTTGACCTGCTGGGCTCCGGCGATCCTTCCGTCTCAGCCTTCAAAGTAGTTGAGACGCTACCATGTCTGGCTAATTTTTTTGATTCATTGTAGAGATAAGGTCTCGCCAAGTTGCCCAGGTGGGTCTCGAACCCGTGGGCTCAGGCAATCCACTCACCTCAGCCTCCCAAAGCGCGGGATTACAGGCTGAGCCACCAAGCCCGGCTTTGTACCCTTCTTTATTTCAAGCTGACTGTCTGGTACATATTCTGACTTCTTTTCTTTTTCTTTCTTTTTTTTTTTTTGAGTTGGAGTTTCACTCTGTCAACCAGGCTGGAGTGTAGTGGCACGCTCATGGCCACTGCAGCCTCGACCTGCTGGGCTCAGGTGATCCTTCCACCTCAGTCTTCCGAGTAGCTGGAACTACAGGTGTGCGCCACCATGCCTGGCTTATTTTTTGATTTATTGTAGAGACGAGTTCTCACCAAGTTGCCTAGGTTGGTCTTGAGCCCCTGGGCTCAGGTAATCCTCTCGCCTCTGCCTCCCAAGGTGCCGGGATTACAGGTGTGAGTCACTGCGCCTGCCTACAGGTCTTTATCAAGTCATATGTTCTTCCATCTTCTCTTTCATCGTCCTCATCTGGGCGGATCATGGTTCATATTTTACTCTCGGTAACACACATTTTCTTTTCACAGGTGACTCCAACTCTAGGTCAACACACATATTTTCAATATTATGTAGCACTTTGGAAAAATGTCAGTTCTCCTTCTTTCACATATCAAATATTATTTCTCAAATCTATTACTCAGATTCACTCTCTATTCCCAATCTGAGAAACCATGAATGCATGTTCTATCTCAAATAATGGGTTATGGGTTTTTCTTTAAAGTGATCTCTCTTTCAACATAGCTTGGTCTGATTAAATTACCTGTCTAAATGTGACTACAAAGAAATATAAAGGATTCACAGACAATTTCTTTCTTTTCTTTTCTTTTTTTTTTTTTTTTTGGAGTAGGAGTCTTACGCTGTCACCCAGACTGCAGCGTGCAGAGGCACACTCATTACCACCAAAGCCTCGACCTGTTGGACTCTGGTGATCCTTCTGCCTCAGTTTTCCAAGTAGCTGTAACTACAGGTGTGCACCACCACACCCAGCTAATGTTTTGATTTATTGTGACTATGAGGTCTCACCAAGTTGCCCAGGCTGGTTTTGAACCCGTGGACTCCAGCAATCCTCTCACCTCAGTCTCCCAAAGTGCTGGGATTATAGGCATGAGCCACCACACCTGGCCCACAGGAAATTTCTTTTTCTTTTTTTTTTTTTGAGTTGGAGTCTCACTCTGTCGCCCAGACTGGAATACAGTGGCCGCTCCCGGCCACCGCAGCCTCGACCTGCTGGGCTCTGGCGATCCTTCCACCTCAGTCTTCCAAGTAGCCGGAACTTCAGGCACGTGCTACCATGCCCGGCTAATTTTTTTTTGATTTACTGTAGGGATGAGGTCTCGCCAAGTGGCCTGGGCTGGTCTCGAACCCGCAGGCTCAGGCAATCCACTCACCTCGGCCTCCCAAAGGCGCGGGATTACCGGCTGAGCCACCGAGCCCGGTTTAGGAAATTTCGGGTTGATGCTGGGGTGGCTGTGAGTGTGCCACTGCACTCCAGCCTGGGCGGCAGAGTGAGACTCCAACTCAGAAGAAAAAGAAAATCCCCTTTTTTCTTTCTAAAGAGCTTTCAACCAGAATGGTCTGGAAGAGGTAAAGATATAACCTGTTCAGCGTCATGCAAGAAAGTGTTATGGGCTAGGGTTATGATTAGCATCCTTGTACTTTTTTTAAAGTATAAATATAAATACTGTTGTATGAGTTTTAAAAAAATTAACAGACTTTGTTTTTTAGACCAGGTTTAGATTTACAGAGGAACGGAGTCGAGAATAGTGTTCTCTTATACGCCAACTTCCCTATTAGGAACATCACCCCTGACTGGGGACGTTTGCCACAGTTAATGCATCAGCATTGATACGTTGTTATTAACTAAGATCCATTTGATGTAGATTTCCTTAGTTTTTACCTAGTGTCCTTTTTATGTCCCAGGAACCCATCCAGGACACCACATTACGGTCAGCCATCATGTCTTCTTAGACTCCTCTTGGCTGTGACGGTGTCACAGACTTGTTCCACTTTTGATGATCCTGACAGTTTTGAGGAGTTCTGTTCAAGTCTTTTGCAGAACATTCCTCTATTGGAATTTGTCAAATACTTGTCTCGTGATAGACTGGATTAGGGGTTTTGGGGAGGAAGATCATGGAGGTGAAGTGCCATTCTCCTCACATCGCACCAGGGGAACACACTATTAACATGACTCATCATTGGTAATATTGACCTTGATCACGTGACTGAGGGATATCTGTCAGGTTTCTCCACTGTAAAGTTATTTTCTTTTTTTTTTTTTTTTTTTGAGTAGGAGTCTCACTCTGTCGCCCAGGCTGGAGTGCAGTGGCACACTCATAGCCATTGCAGCTTTGCCCTGCTAGGCTCAGGTGATCCTTCCGCTTCAGCCTTCCAAGTAGCTGGAACTACAGGCACATGCCACTGTGCCCAGCTAATTTTTTGATTTATTGTTGCTATGTAGCTCAGGCTGGTCTCGAACCCCTGAGCTCAGGCAATCCTCTCGCCTCTGCCTTCCATAGTGCTGGGATTACAGGCGTGACCCACTGAGCCTGGCTAAAGTGACTTTTAAAAAATTATCTTTCCTGGATGGGTTCAGTGGCTTATGCCTGTAATATCCCAGAATGGGAGACCAAGGTGAGAGGATTGCTTGAGCTCAGGAGTTCAAGACCAGCCTGGGCAACCTAACAAGACCTCGTCTCTAAAACAATTAATCAATTAATTGAAAAATAAAATAAATTTAAATTCTCTTTCTATATTGTAGTCTTTGGAAGGAAGTCATGATTTGCAGTTCACATTTAAGGAGTGAGGAATTATATTCGCCTTCCTTTAGGGTGGAGTATCTACGAAATTTATTTGGAATTCTCCTGCATAAGAGATTGCCTCTTCTGCCTCATTTATTTATTTAACCAGTCACTTATATTAGCATGGACACATGGATATTCTCTCTCTCTCTCTCTCTCTCTCCACATCTAGCAGCATGATCTTAACTCATTCATGGATATTTATTTTATACTTTGGGTTATAATTCAATCTATTTTGTTGTTCAAATTGTTCCAGCTTTGGCTATTGGTGGCTCTTTATTTTATTTTATTTTTTCTTAAGTTGGAGTCTCACTCTGTTGCCAAGGGTGAAGTGCAGTGGCACGCTCACGACCACTGCAGCCTCGACCTGCTGAGCTCAGGTGATCCTTCCGTCTCAGCCTTCTAAGCAGTTGGAATTACAGGTGTGTGCCACCATGCCCAACAAGGTCTCACCAAGTTGTCCAGACTGGTCTCGAATCCCTGGGCTCAGGCAGTACTCTTGCCCCGGCCTCCCAAAGTGTTGGGATTATAGGCTTGAGCCACTGTGCCCAGGGAAATTTTTTTAGTTGGCTCCTGTGCTCCTTTGACATACTCCCACCAATGTGGGGTTTCTTTTTTTTTTTTTTTTTTTTTGAGTTGGAGTCTCACTCTGTCGCCCAGACTGGAGTGTAGTGGCCACTCCCAGCCACCGCAGCCTCGACCTGCTGGGCTCCAGCGATCCTTCCACCTCAGCCTTCCGAGTAGCCGGAATTACAGGCATGTGCTACCACGCCCGGCTGAATTTTTGATTTATTGTAGAGATGAGGTCTCGCTGCCCAGGCAGGTCTCGAACCCGCGGGCTCAGGCAATCCACTCACCTCAGCCTCCCAAAGGCGCGGGATTACAGGCTGAGCCACCGAGCCCGGCTGGGGTTTTTTTAATTTGGTTGTTTTTGAGCACTTCCTTACATTCTTTCTTTTCTTTTCTTTCCTTTTTTTTTTTTTTGTTGAAGTCTCACTCTGTTGCCCAGACTGGCATGCAGTGGTATGGTCACCGACACTGCAGCCTTGAACTGCTGGGCTCAGGCAACCCTTCTGCCTTAGCCTTCCAAGTAGCTGGAACTACAGGCGTGTGCCACCATGCTCAGCTAAGTTTTTATTTATTGTAGAGACAAGGTCTCGCCAAGTTGCCCAGGCTGGTCTTGAACCCTTGGGCTCAGGCACTTCTCTTACCTTGGCCTCCTAAAGTGTTGGAATTACAGGCTTGAGCCACCGCGTTCAGCCTGAGTGGATTTTTTATGATACATGATTTTTACCACCCTGCATTGGTCATTTGGAGAATACTGGTTCCCCTGTGTCAGGTAAAGCTTGCATATGTAGCCATATTCTATAATACAACATCAAATAGTCATAATCATTTTTAGCACCAAAGTCTCACTAGAAAAGCCTTGGGACATTGTCAAGTTCATGGTGGTGAACAGTTTTATGAATTTGAAAATTTCACTTGAAAATTAACTTTTATTGTTGGCACTGATTATTATGAGCTATTTGGTTTAAGCGTTAAGCTTATTTTGTTTATTTTGGAGAAAATATTTGTGAATTCCCAAGTCAGAATAATGTCAGTTTGTCTGTCAATTGTTCCTTCAAGTAAAAAATGGTGTTCCATGAACAGTGCAGCCAGTTCAATTTGTAACTCAGTGCTTTTCTTGGAGACAACCATCTGCAGAAGCACATGTGTATGTTCAATTTCTTCACACAGAATATTGAAAGCTTGTGACTGGGTGTGGTGACTCATGCCTGTAATCCCAGCACTTAGGGAGGCAGAGGTGAGAGGGTTGCCTGAGCTCACAGGTTGGAGACCAGCCTGGGCAACTTGATGAGACCTCGTCTCTACAATAAATAAAAAACGTAGATGGGCGTGGTGGTGCATACCTGTAGTTCCAGCTACTTGGAAGGCTGAGGAGGAAGGATCACCTGAGCCCAGCAGGTAGAGGCTTTGATGTCTGTGAGCTTGTCACCATACTCCAGTCTGGGAGATAGAGTGAGATGCCTACTCAGGAAGGAAGCTACAAGTAAGCAGGCAAGCTTGTTTGTAATCAAGGGTCAAAATCTAAAAAAATTGATACTTTTTTTTTTTTTGAGTTGGAGTCTCACTCGGTTGCCCAGACTGGAGTGCAGTGGCCGCTCCTGGCCACCGCAGCCTCGACCTGCTGGGCTCCAGCGATCCTTCCGCCTCAGCCTTCCGAGTAGTCGGAATTACAGGCATGCGCTACCACGCCCGGCTGATTTTTTGATTTATTGTAGAGAGGAGGTCTCGCCTGCCCAGGCGGGTCTTGAACCCACGGGCTCAGGCAATCCACTCACCTCAGCCTCCCAAAGGCGCGGGATTACAGGATTACCACCAAGCCCGGCTAAAATTGATACTTTTTTATTACTTCATCCAGGATATCCTCGATTGATATTTTTAAGAACTGAGGGTGTGCAGTTTGTAAGGGTTAGAGTGCTCCAATGACAGCTGGGGATAGGTTGGTGCCACTGTTTGTTCCTGCTAAGGCATCAGCTGTGTTCCTATTGCTTTGTGCCATCGGTGCAAATGTAAACCCAGTGAGAAAGACAGAGGACATGTTGTATTGTTACAAACATAGTTTTTAACCTTGGGACCTCTGAGAGGTCTCTGGGATTTTCAGAGGTCTGGGGACTACACTTTTTGAACTGCTGGATTAAAAGAGGGAGAACAGCCGGGTGCGGTGGCTCAAGCCTATAATCCCAGCACTTTGGGAGGCCGAGGAGAGAGAATTGCCTGAGTCTAGAGGCTCGATACCAGCCTAAGCAATCTGGCGAGAACTCGTCTCTACAATAAATAAAAAAATTAGCCGAGTGTGGTGGCACATGTCTGTGGTTCCAGCTACTTGGAAGGCTGAGGTGCTAGGAACCCCTGAATCCAGCAGGTCAAGGCTGCGGTGGCCGTGAACGTGCTACTTCACTCCAGCCTGGGTGACAGAGTGAGACTCCAACTCAAAAACAAAACAAAACAAAACAAAAAAGAGGGAGAACATGCCAGGGGCGGTGGCTCACACCTGTTAATTCCAGCCCTTTGGGAGGTAAGGAGGCAAGGATTGCCTGAGCCCAGGGGATAGAGACCAACCTGGGCAAAGCTAAGGCGGAAGAAAAAAGATTACATAAGCGGAAGAAAAAAGATTACATAAGGCGAAAGAAAAAAGATTACATAATGGAAACAAACTTTTGTATTGAATTTAGTATGCAATAGCTCCTTTTTTTTTTGAGTCGGAGTCTCACTCTTTTGCCCAGGCTGGAGAGTAGTGGCATACTCACAGCCACTTGAGCCTCGAATTGCTGAGGTCAAGGGATCCTCCCGTCTCAGCCTCCCCAGTGGTTGGGACTACAGGTGCACACCACCATGCCTGGCTATTTTTTTTTTTTTTTTTTAAGAAGCAGGGTCTCACTGTGTTGCCCAGGCTGGTCCCAAACTTCTGGCCTCAAGCGATCCTTCCACCACTCCCTCCAAAAGTACTGGGATTATATGCGTGAGACACAGCACTCGGGTGTACATAATAACTCTATATCAAAATAAAAAGAGTACAGACTTCCAGGACTGTGAGAAGTAGGTTAGAAGAGAAAGACTGGTGGGATTTATCAGGTTGGGAGACAGGATTTTAAATGGGCCTTGAAGGAAAAGCTTGATCAAAACCTACACAATGAACAAGACCCTGGTCAGAGATCTGGCAGATATGTAAGGTGGATAACAGTTAAAGCTGGGCTTTTGTTCCCTTGTGGCCGGGTATGTATGAAGAGGTCATAAGGAATCCTACACTTTTGTCAATATTACTGTTTAAAACGCTAAGGAAGGAAAATCTTTCAGACTGACATGGACTGGGGGTTGGTAAGGGTTGGGGTTCGTGATCATCGCTGGGAAGAGAAGTTTCTTTATTGAAAACATATTTGTGTCTCAGAGTTTGTCTGTAGATGAAAAGTCACTAGAAAAGGGTTTTTCTATTTAGAGGGGGAAAGTGGCTTTGCAAGTGTATTTTTGATCATCTGCGAAGCCCCTGGAAGTGTGTGGCAGGAGGATCTTGGTGTCTTAGAATATCCACTAGATCTGAAACAACTCAGGGAAAAATTCTTCTGTTGGAAACACCATTCTGACATATTGTTACAGGTAGTAACTATATATATGCCCAAACTAATGGGAAGCGGGCGGGACCCAAGTCTCTAGAGCTCAGCGAACCGCGATTGACAGTGAGCAGCGCTAAGGCATTCCTTCCAATATTGATTTCCGTGGCCTTCGGGCAATTGCACTAAGCTTGGCTCCCTGCGCTTGCCGTAACGCGGACTCTACCATTGCTTCCCGAGGGGGGATTCGGCAGCGGCGGAAGAAGGCGACCAGAGGGTGTGTGTTGGGCAAAGCCGGGCGCTCAGGAGAGCGATTGTTTTACGGATCCCGTAATCGGCCCGTCCTTCTCCCCTTCCCCCCCTCCCCTCCGCCCCTGTGCCGCCCCGGAGCGGCGGCGGCCTTGGGCTCTGCTGTGTTTGCTCGCGGAGGCAGGTGAGCGTCGGCGCGCGGGCTCCCCGGGTTTCGCTCCCCACCCCCTGCGTCTCCTGGGCCGGTGGCGGCGGCCGGCCGGGGAGGCGGCCTCGGCGCACAGTAATGGCAGCGCTGTGAGCAGGGGAACGCGAGCTGACAGCCGCCGCCGCCGCCGCCACCGCCGCCGCCCGCGCCGCCGTCGCCGCCCACCTTCCTCGCCCGGGCCTCGTCCTTCGCTCCTTCGGGCCGCCTTCCCCTCCCCTTGTCCCCTGTCCCTTGTCCCGCTTCTGCAGAAGGTAACCCCGCTGAGGGTCGGGGAGCCGGGCTGCAGGCTCCGGGAAACTTCCCTTCCCGGTTAATGGGTGGCGGGGATGGGGCGGAGGCAAGGAGTTGGGGGCGAGGAGGGTGGGGGAGAGGGATGAAAGGGGGAGGCCGGCGAAGGTGGTGTCCTGTAAGTGACCTCGGCTCCCCAGAGCGCTGACCCTTAAGCCCTGCCACCCCCTGGACTGTATCCCGGGCCTCCCCAGCCCGATCTTGGCCGCCCCTCCCTCGGCCCCATTTTCCTCCAAAAGAGGGAAGGTGAGAGTGCGTGTACTTTTCTGCTTATTTACGTGCTCACGGAGACACAACTCTGTGTGTGTGTGTTGGGGCGGCATCAATCTCATACATCCTTACCTCGAGTATTTTCACTTTTGTTTCCGCAGACAGCGAAGATTGATAGCTTTGGGGAGGAGTATCCTACGTTCTTGTGAGACCTCCTGTCTCAACACTTAGGGTCTGGTGAAATAAGATCCTTAGACTCTCTTTCCAGCACTAGCTTACACACTAGGGAGTCTGGACCCGTCCCTACCATTACGTGCATGCGAATAAAACATCTGTGAATTACAGACTGTTATTATTAAGTCCTCCTTTCCGCCATAGATTACTATTGCCAGTAGAAGGACGGTACCCTAGAAGTTTAAATTTGGAGGATAAGATATAAAGTTACCATTCTCTTTAGACGCTTTGACTTTTCAATATAAAAATCTTTGAAATAGACCTGTCCCAAACCTACATTCATGTGGGAAATAATCGCTTTTAACTACTGACTACATAGTAAACATTTACAAACATTCAAAACACCGTTCCCAACTCTTTAGACTCTCCCGTCTCTTTTCAAGACAGACAGATGGGCAAATTAGTTATACCTTGCCTCTTGCCCATAAATAGTACTTGGAAGAACCTTCCAAAAGAGTCACATGAATTCACAGATGTACACAATGTTTTGGACTACATACTCGTTTTTCAGTTACTGTTTATGAGTTGGGGGAACATTTTTACAGTGTGCATTCACAGAGTGTGTGAAAAATGCCTTTTGTGTTACCTCTGGAATATTTGGATGTTCACATGCATCTGAAATACTTTTTATTTTCCATTTTCTCTTGTTGATTTTCAGTGTTGTATAAATGTGAAGATAGTTTATGCATGTGTTCTATCCTCACTAGTTTGTCACTAAATTAAATGTTGTGGACCTTCTTTGAAGCCATTTTTGTCTTATCTATTAGCTGATATCTTCATTAAGCATCTGGTTTATTTGCCAAGCGATATTACAGTTATTAGGGGATAGAACAATAAGCAAGACACATGAAATTTCTGTCCTCTTGGAGCATCAATTCTGGCTGGGGAGGGAGAGACAGATTACAAATAAGGAACAATTCAGATAATAAGTGCCATAAGGTTGTAATGAATTCCAATAGTGACTGAAAGAAGACTATTTCACTTACTGGTAGAAGGGCCTTTCTAAAGGTGACCTTTAACCTGTTATCTGAAAAATGGGAAAGACCTGGCCTTTGGAAATTAGGAGGGACAAGTGTTCCTGAGGGAAGAGCAAATGGAAAAGCCCCGAGGTGGTATCAGACCCCTGGGTGGTATCAAGCTTTTCAGTTTGTTTTTCACCAACTGAAAGCTGATTGGAGGGAGAATGACTAGATAGGTCATAGCCTGAGGCTAGATCTAGTGAGTTCTTACCTTCCCCAGGAGTTTGTCTCTCAGAGTATACTGAAAGGATTAACATTCCCTTAAACTAGGAGAGCTACGGTCTGATTTATAATCTGACTGTAGATCAGAAAAGAGAGAAGCAGCAAAGAGACCAGTGAGAAGAGTAGTGGTTGTGAATTGTTATGGGACAGGTAAAAAGGTTTTGAGATGTATTTTGGAGTTAAAAATGTTTGTTAAACTCCTCATGGTTTGGGTGAGAGCGCAGTTGTTTGGGATGGGGTGACTCGGGTTTTTGGCTTCAACAGAAGGATGGCGATGCCATCTACTGAGATGGGGAAGAGCTGGGGATCATGGGTTGTTGTATGGGATGGGGTTGGATTAGACATGATAAGTTGGACATAGTTGTTGAAGTGGAGCTGAAAAATAGGCAATTGGCTACACAAGTCTGGAATTTAGTGGAACGGTTAAGGAGTCATTCATTCATTCAACAAATTGCTCAAGCACAAGCTTTAGACCAGACTGTGAATTTAGTATTTAAAAAGTGGGGAAAAATCCTTGCCTTTATGGAACTTTTTTTTTTTTAGTTGGAGTTTCACTCTGTTGCCACACTCACGGTGGCCACTGCAGCCTCGACCTTCTGGGCTCAGGAAATCCTCCTGCCTCAGCCTTCCAAGTAACTGGAACTACAGGCATGTGCCACTACACCCAGCTAAATTTTTTTTTTTTTTTTTTGAGTTGGAGTCTCACTCTGTCGCCCAGACTGGAGTGCAGTGGCCGCTCCTGGCCACTGCAGCCTCGACCTGCTGGGCTCCAGCGATCCTTCCGCCTCAGCCTTCCAAGTAGCCGGAATTACAGGCATGCACTACCATGCCCGGCTGATTTTTTGATTTATTGTAGAGAGGAGTTCTCGCCAAGTTGCCCAGGCGGGTCTCGAACCCGCGGGCTCAGGCAATCCACTCACCTCAGCCTCCCAAAGGCGCGGGATTACAGGCTGAGCCACCGAGCCCGGCTTAATTTTTTGATTTGTGGTAGAGACTGAACTCAGGCAGTCCTTTTGCCTCGGCCTCCCAAAGTGCTGGGATTACAGGCTAGAGCCACCATGCCTAGCATGGAACTTAAATTCTAATGGGGAGAGAAAGATGGAGATGGCGAATCATCAGCATTTATTTACTAGTATACTACACTTACATTTCGAATAAAAACTGTATTCATATGATTCCACATATAAAACGTTCAATAAGGAAGAGAGTAGAATCTTCCTCCACATGTCAATCAGTTTTCCTTGGGGCCAAATATTGATAGCTGTTTCTTACGTATCCTTCCAAAGAAATATGTTATGCACATATGAGCAAATATGTATATACTGTTCTTTCCACTTTGCAGAAATGGTAGCATACTTTGCCTGTTTTGACACCTTGTATTTTTGAGTATTAAATAGTATTTAAGTTATGAAACAGGATGGAAACACCTGGGGAGGGAATGTAGAAGAGGAGAAAGCCATGGGGTGCTGTGCCATTTTCTGATTTAGTCCCTCCCTCTGAGTTTTTGACCTTCAGATGTGAAGTTGTTTAAAGAGCTGTTTCTTTTTGTGAGACTTTTTACAAAAGTTTGTATTCTTTCTTTTGTGTCTGACCTGTTCTCTGTACATGCTGGAAAAATATTTAGTTATGATTGTAAGCAATGTTTTCATGTATTTACTGTCAGTTACATTTAAGTAAATTGATGACAGGATCAGCCTTTGAATCTTAATGTTATGAACCCTTGCTAATGTTAAGTCTTGAAAAAATATTTGGAATGGTGTAATGAGATTTATAGCAGGTTATTGATACTTGCGATATATGACTATATCATCTCATAGTAATCAGTTCATCAGAATACCAGTTCAGAGTGATCTGGCTCTTTGCCTGGGTTTGAATCTTAACAGTAATGTATCTGTTACATTGCAGATGTTAGTCTAATTCTTGTGTTACTGTCTTTAAGAATATACAGAACATCCTATGTCACTACTTTGTATTGGGAAAGGCGTATTGGAGATACTCTTTTGATTCTTAAAAGTTTTGAGACAGTAAGTGGTGTGAAGAGTATGATGTTAAATCTGCAACAGCTTTCAGGGTGCAGTTGAGCACTATTGATTGAATCGTTTGTAGAAGGGAAGGGGGAATATTTTCTCTTGCTTTAAGCTTCTTTTGAAGAATTAAAAATCCAGACTTATGTTGTGTTCTCTACTGAATTTACAGTACTTTCTATATTGGTTGACTTTTTTTTTTTTTTTTTTAGTTGGAGTCTCACTCAGTCGCCCAGACTGGAGTACAGTGGCCGCTCCCAGCCACCGCAGCCTCCACCTGCTGGGCTCCGGCGGTCCTTCTGCCTCAGCCTTCCAGTAGCTGGAACTACAGGCGCGTGCTACCATGCCCGGCTAATTTTTTTATTTATTGTAGAGATGAGGTTTCACCTGCCAAGGCGGGTCTCGAACCCGTGAACTTAGGCAGTCCACTCATCTCAGCCTCCCAAAGCGCTGGGATTACAGGCTGAGCCACCGAGCCCAACTGGTTGACATTTTGATTTTTAGTTAGCTGTCCTTAGTCAGGTACTTTCTATGTAATTCGATCTACTCTTTGTTTTTGTTTGTTTTTTGTTTTGAGTCAGGGTCTGCTTGCTCTGTGGTCCATACTGGAGTGCAGTGGCACATTCTTGGCTCACCACAACCTTGACCTCCTGGACTCAGGTGATCCTCCCACCTCGGCCTCCGAAATAGCTGGGATTATAGGCATGTGCTACCACACACAGCTAATTTTTAAAAATTTTTCATAGAGGTGAAGTCTTGCTATGTTTCCTAGGCTTACTTGTTTATTTGAGATTGTTCTTGATTTAAGATTTAAGAACTGGTGTGTGGTGGCTCATGCCTGTAATCCCAGCACTTTGGGAAACTGAGGTGGGAAGATCATAGCAATACTTTGTCTCTACAAAAAAATAAAAAATAAATAAATAAAACAAGCCAGGTGTGGTGGCACATACCTGTAGTCTCAGTTACTTGGGAGACTGATACAGAAGGATTGCCTTAGTCCAGAAAGTCGAGGCTGTGTTGAGCAGTGGTTGTGCCACTACTGTAGGCTTCTTTTTTTTTTTTTTTGAGTTGGAGTCTTACTCTGTCGCCCAGACTTGACCTGCTGGACTCTGGTGATCCTTCTGCCTCGGCCTTCCAAGTAACTGGAACAACAGGCGTGTGCTGCCGTGCCCAGCTTGTTTTTTGATTTACTGTAGAGATGAGGTCTGGCCAAGTTGCCCAGGCGGGTCTCGAACCCGCGAGCCCAGGCAATCCACTCACCTCAGCCTCCCAAAGCGTGGGATTACAGGCTGAGCCATCGGGCCTGGCTACTGTAGGCTTCTTGAAGGCAACATTTCATTTGTTTGTTTGTTTCTGAGTTGGAGTCTCACTCAGTCGCCCAGACTGGAGTGCAGTGGCCGCTCCCTTTCACTGCAGGGCTAAAGCGATCCTTCCAAGTAGCTGGAACTACAGGCATGCGCTATCACACCCGGCTAATTTTTTGATTTATTGTAGAGATGGGGGTCTCACCAAGTTGCCCAAGTGGGTCTTGAACCCGCGGGCTCAGGCAGTCCACTCACCTCAGGCTCCCAAGGCACGGGATTACAGGTTGAGCCACCGAGCCCGGCAAGGGCAACATTTCTAGCACCTGGTAGAGACCTAGAATATAATAAATATTTAATAAGTATTGATTAACTCAGTGACTTAAGCCTTGTTCTAATGTAGATTGCTTTTCATAAAGGATGAAATGTCATATTTACTCTATGTAAATATTTATTGCGTTTCTCAACTTTAATTTATTTGAAGAAAAGAAAATACAGGATACTTACGGTTTTTCAAATTTTAAAATGATTTTAGACTTATAAAAAGTTGCAAACAGAAAGCTTGAATATACCCTTCACCCAGCCTTCCCTAATGTTTCCAACTTACATTACTAGAATAGTGACCAAAGCCTGGAAATCAACATTGGTATAATACTATTAGCTAAACTACAGACCTTGTTTGAATTTCATGTTTCCCCACTAATGTTCTTTTTCCATTTCAAGATTCAATTCAGGATCAGATATTACATTTAGTTGTTGTGTCTCTTTACTCACTTCTGATCTGTGATGTAGGTTTTTTTTTCCTTTTTCATGACCTTCACAATTATGATATATGTGATCACTTATTTTGTAGAATGTCTTCCAGTTTGGGCATGTCTGGTATATTCTCATGATTAGATTGATGTTATGCATTTTTGGCAGAGTTACTACAGAAGTGGTCTTGAATCCTACTCAGTGCATCATATCACAGGGTACAGGACGTTACCTTGGGGAGATTCTTTGGAACTATGCACATATCCTGTTCTCAGTCTTTTGGCCACTGAATGTAGCCTTCTTTGGTAGATCTTGCTTGCAACAGTGATTACAGTAATGTATGATGTACGAATGTTGGTGATTTTTGTGTTTTTCTCATTTCCATCTACATTTATTAATTGGAATTCATCTATAAGGAGGAGCTGTCTCTAGTTTGCATTTACTTACTCAGTTTTTTTTCTTTCCAGTATTGGGTTATGGACATTTATTCTGTGGATTATAATACTATCATTGTTTATTTAGTTTCTCAAGTTGTTCTAGATTAGGCCTTTAGCTCTTTTGCTCTTTGTCCTTTCAACATGCCTCCATCTTCTTTTTTTTTTTTTTTTTTTGAGATGAGGGTCTTCCTCTTGCTCAGGCTGGGCTTCAGTGGCACAATCATGGCTCCCCACAGCCTCAACCTCCTGGGCTGAGGCGATCCTTCTGCCTCAACCTCTCGAGTAACTAGGACTACAGGTGCATGACATCTTGCTTGGCTAATTTTTTTTTAATTGTAGAGACAGGGTCTTACTGTGTTGTCCAGGTTTAGTCACAAACTCCTGGGCTCCAGTGATCCTCCAGCCTTGGCCTTCCCAAGTGTTGGGATCCCAGGCATGAGCCACTGCACCTGGCCCATAACTGATACCTTTGATTGCAGTCCAATACCACTGGGTTTATGCTAGCCTTCCCCCTTACTTAACACTGCAATATTGTGACAGTGGTAACTACAGGATGCCTTTCTAACAGTCATGGGAATCATGTAAGCAAGTGTAAAGTTACCCAAATAATAAAAGTGTGACAATAATAAAAGTTCCCCAAGTAGTCCTGAGCATTAAGAAGAACTTTAAGCTATCTCAAAACTTTCTCTTTTATTTTATAAAAGTCTATGTGAACCAAAAATAATGGTGTTTTTCTTCATAGTTCTGCGTATTGTTTTGATTAGTAAGCATCCATTTAAAATTTTTGCATTGAGATTTAGATTTTTCTCTTGCATCAGAACTTTGTTGTACATGTGAGCTAGAATTTAAGTACTTGAAGTAAGGACAGTTGTCTTTTTGTATTGTAAAATATGCATAAGATTTACATAAATTTAATAATCTTTAAGTGTACAGTTTACTGTACTTATTAATGGCATTAATTATATTTGCAGTGTCATCATGACCATCACCACTACTTCTAAAATGTTTCATTACTACAAATAGAAACTCTGCAACCGTTAAGCAATAACTCTTCATTTCTCCTCCCCCAGCACCTGATAATCTCTAATCTACTTTCTGTCATTATGAATTTGCCTGTTTTAAGTACCTCATATAAGTAGGATCATAAAATATTCCTCCTTTTGTGTCTGGTTTGTTTGACTTAGCATAATTTCTTTGGGGTTTATCTATGTTGTAGCATGTGTCAGAATCTTATTCTTTTATGGTTGGATAATATTTCATTGTGTGTACATACCACATTTTGCTAATCCATCTCTCTGTTGATGGGCACCTGGGTTGTTTCCAACCTTTTAGCTATCGTGAATAATGTTGAAATGAATATTGGCACACAAGTATCTGAGTCCCTATTTTCAGTTCCTTTGGGAATATACTTAAGAGAGCAATTGTTGGGTCATGTTGTAATTCTGTGTTTAACTTTTTGAGAAATCCCTAAATTGTTTTCTAGAGTTAGTGTACCATTTTACATTCCCACCAGCTGTGCATGTGGGTTCCAATGTCTCCACATCCTGACCAGTATTAGTGTCTTCCATTTTTAGAATTTTATTTAATTATTTAAATTTCTAAAAAAAGGATTTCTCTATGTTGCCCAGGCTGGTCTCAAACTCCTGACCTCAAGTGGTCCTCCCACCTCAGCCTTCTGAAGTGTGGAATTACAAGCAAGGAAGCACTACACTGGCCACCCCCCCCTTTTTTTAAGTGATGGCCATCCTGCTGGATATAAAATGTTACCTTATTGTGGTTTTGATTTGCATTTCAATAATGACTTGTGATATTGAGCATCTTTTCAAGTGCTCTTTGGCCATTTGTATGTCTTTTATTTTTTTCATTGAGTTCAATTTCTGGGGATATTTGTGTTATATATATATATATATATATATTTTTTTTTTTTTTTTTTGAGTTGGAGTCTCACACTGTCACCCAGCCTCAACCTACTAGGCTCCGGCGATCCTTCCGCCTCAGCCTTCCAAGTAACTGGAACTACAGGCGCACGCTACCACGCCTGGCTAATTTTTTTTTATTTATTGTAGAGATGAGGTTTCGCCAAGTTGCCCAGGTGAGTCTCGAACTCGCAGGCTCAGGCAATTCACTCACCTCGGCTTCCCAAAGCATGGGATTACAGGCTGAGCCACCGAGCCCAGCCTTATTTTTGTATATCTTATTTGGAGAAATATATATTCAACCTTTGCCCTACCCGTTTTTAAACTGAGTTCGGGATTTTTGTTGTTGTTAAATTATGTGTTTGTTCTTTATAAACTTTGGATATTAATTCCTTAACAGATATTTGATTTGTAAATATTTTCTTTCATTCTTGGGTTGACTTTTTACTCTCTTGATGGTGCCCTTTGATGCACAAAAGTTTATCATTTTTGTTTGTTTGTTTTTTGAGTTGGAGTTTCACTCTGTTGCCGAGGCTGGAGTACAGTGGCACGCTCACAGCCATCGCAGCCTCGACCTGCTGGGCTCAGGAGATCCTTCTGTTTCAGCCTTCCAAGTAGTTGGAACTACAGGCACGTGCCACCATGCCCAGGTAATATTTTGATTTATTGGGGAGACGAGATCTTGCCATGTTGTCCAGGCTGGTCTTGAACCTGTGGACTCAGGCAAGCCTCTTGCCTCCACCTACCAAAGTGCTGGGATTACAGGCTTGAAACACCACGCCTGGCTAAGGTTATCATTTTGAAGAAGTCCAGTTTATTCATTTTTTCTTTTGTTGCCTCTGTTTTTGGTGTCACAGCTAAGAAATCCTTGCCAAATCCAATGTCATGAAGCTTTTTCTCTGTGTTTTTTTCTAAGAGTTATAGTTTTAACTTGTTTTAAAGTTTTGATTTATTTTGAGCTTTTTTTTGTATATGGTGGAAGATAAGAACCGTATATTTTGTTTGGATTGTAAGTAGATGACTTTATGTTGGAACTTAGAGATAGATCTTCCAAAGTTTGACTAGCTTGGAAGTTAATTTTTAGGGAACTAAAATGAAAACCTTATAAGGAAGATTATCAGGTTGAAGGAAATTATGTAGCATTCTGATGAAAGGGTTTATATTTCTTCCTAAAACAGATGAACATTGTGATGAACTGCTTTTGAGAGAAACAGAATGAAGGAAAACTTTTTACATAGGTAATATGGGAATAAAGTATGAGAAAGCATAAAAGTATAAAACTTTCAGCAGCAGTACAGTTTTGGTCTTCATGGATTCAAAAGCATGGGGGGAAAGCAAAATCACAGAAAAGAGTAGTCAGTAATAGTGTCTCACCTTAACAGTAAACTTGAAATATATATTGTCCTTTTATTTTCTTTTTATACAATTTTCTCAGATGGAGAAAGTGAAACAATAGCTAGCCTAGGATCACATTGTAATCAATAGAGCCAACTTAGAGTATTAGTTTCTTGATTAGTTTCTTCACAGTTTTCCATTTCGAGACCAGTATTTTTTATTTTCCTTTTGTTTTGCCATCTAGCAGAAGCTTCCTTGACCGCTCTAAGACACCCAGCTTTTTGGGTGCTACTTGTATTCTTCTAAAGGCAGTTATCTATTTCCTGTGAGCCAAGTTCAATTTCTAAGTGGTGAGTAACAAAAACACACCAGAGGACAGTGGATAAGAGCTTTGTGTTGAAGCCAGATGGATCCGGGTTCTGATTCCTGGTTTGTTAATTAATAGTTGTGTGTAAGCCGGGCTCGGTGGCTCAGCCTGTAATCCCGCGCCTTTGGGAGGCTGAGGTGAGTGGATTGCCTGAGCCTGCGGGTTTGAGACCTGCCTGGGCAACTTGGCAAGACCTCATCTCTACAATAAATAAAAAATCAGCCGGGCATGGTAGCGCATGCTTGTAGTTCCAGTTACTCAGAAGGTTGAGGCGGAAGGATCGCCGGAGCCCAGCAGGTCGAGGCTGCGGTGGCCGGGAGCGGCCACTGCACTCCAGTCTAGGCGACAGAGTGAGACTGCAACTCAAAAAAAAAAAAAGTTATGTGTGAATGTCGGTTTCACCTTTTTTTGTTTGTTTGTTTGTTTTGAGTTGGGTTCTCACTCTGTCACCTAGGCTGGAGTGCATTGGCGTGATCATTGCTTACCGCAGCCTCATTCTCCTGGGCTTCGACGATCCTCCCACCTTAACCTCCTGAGTACTTGGCATTTGCTACCATGCCCACTAATTTGTTGTAGAGATGAGGTCTCGCCATGCCCGGGCTGGTCTCGATCTCCTGGACACAAGCGATCTTCCCACCTTGGCCTCCCGTAGTTCTGGGATTACAGGTGATAGCCACTGTGCCTGGCCTCCTGTCTCATCTTTGAAATGGAGAGAATAGTAGCCATCTTATTTTTTTTTTTGTTTTTTTTGTTTTTTTTTTTTTTTTAGTTAGAGTCTCTCTTTGTCACCCAGGTTAGGGTGCAATGGCATGCTCACAGCTACCGCAGCCTCAACTTGCTGGTAATCCTTTCATCTCACCCTTACAAGTAACTGGAACTACAGGTTTGTACCACCATGCCCAGCTAATTTTTTGATTTATTGTAGAAACAAAGTCTTGTCATATTGCCCAGTCTGGTCTTGAACCCTTGGGCTCAGGCAGTCCTCTTGTCTCTGCCTCTCAAAGTACTGGGATTACAGGCTTGAGCCACGGCACCTGGCTCATCTTAGGGTTATTATGAGGAATTCTTTTTTTTTTTTTTTTTTTTTTGAGTTGGAGTCTTACTGTGTAGCCCAGGCTGGAGTGCAATGATGACCACCTCAGTCTCGGCCTGTTGGGCTTGGGTGATCCTTCCACCTCAGCCTTCTACAGACATGTACTGCCATACCCAGCTAATTTTTTTTGATTTATTGTAGAGATGAGGTCTCGCCAAGTTGCCCAGGCTGATTTTGAGGAATTAATGAGATAATATAGGTATATAAGGTGTTGAATGTAGTTTTTGGAATATATGTGGCTAATAAATCATTGTTACTATTGTTATTAATAGCAATAATAACTGGACACTGTTCTGATGATGGTAAAGAGTGGGTAGAGTACTCAGGAGGCTGAGGTAGAAGGATCACTTGAGCCTCGGAGTTGGAGACTAGCTTGACAACATAGTGAGACCTTGTCTCTAAAAAATAATAAAAAAAAAAAAGTGGAAAGAAGCCGGGCTTAGTGGCTCAGCCTGTAATCCCACGCTTTGGGAGCCTGAGGTGAGTGGATTGCCTGAGCCTGCGAGTTCGAGACCCGCCTGGGTAACTTGGTGAGACCTCATCTCTACAATAAATCAAAAATTAGCTGGGCGTGGTAGCACGTGCCTGTAGTTCCAGCTACTTAGAAGGCTGAGGCGGAAGGATTGCTGGAGCCCAGCAGGTCCAGGCTGTGGTGGCCGGGAGCAGCCACTGCACTCCAGTCTGGGTGACAGAGTGAAACTTCAACTCAAAAAAAAAAAAAAGTGGAAAGAATAGGACATCTCACTCAGGGTCCCTCCTATGGGGAAATGGTGTCATCATGTCAGATTTGTTTCTCTAACTTGCTCTGTTGGATGGCCTTTATTCTGTACCTTAAGGTATATTTAAGTGGAAGAATGCGATATTGAGGGGTTGTGTTGTCTATACTAAAAGCTCTCTTTGGGGTTTTAAACTGCAGGTGTCTCAGAGTTGGTAGAGGAATAATTGATATGCATCTGTGGGAACTGTATCACCTTTTTAAAAAACATTTTTTTTTGAGTTGGAGTCTCACTCTGTCACTCAGGCTGGAGTGCAGTGGTACACTACCCACGGCCACTGCAGCCTTGACCTGCTGGGCTCAGGCAGTCCTTCTGCCTCAGCCTTCCAAGTAGCTGGAAACACAGGCATATGCTACCACGCCTGGCTAATTTTGTGATTTATTGTAGTGATGAGGTCTCTCCAAGTTGCCCAGGCTGGTCTTGAACCCCTGGGCTCAGGCAATCCTCTTGTATCCGCCTCCCAAAGTACTGGAATTACAGGCTTGAGCTTCCGCGCCCAGCGTGTCACCTTTTAAATTACTTTTCTATGTGTATCTTCTGTAGCAGTGTCAGGATATAGGTAGGATTTAATATGTTATGTAGAAGCTGGCAAATACAGTAGATTAACTTGTCTGGAACAAAGAAAACTGGTTGAGAGATAGTAATAAATTAAGCTGGTAAGAATTAAAAGGTAAGGCAAGGACTCTGAATTTTATTACAGTCATTAGAAAAATGGGAGAACCTGGTTAGAATGTGATTCCCCCCACCCCGCATAAAAGCAATGTAACCCTATAGCAAAAACAAAAACAGAAACAAAAAACCTTTGACAGATGAAGCAAAGAAAATTGCTTCTAATATTAGCATTTTAACTTTGTGAGAAAAAATGTAAATTCAAGGTTTAAAATACCTGTGATTTAGTCTAGCTCTCTTAATAGTAGAGTAGGATAACGCATATTGCAGTTCATTGAGTGGTGTAAAGAGGGGATGCTCATAATAGCCCTTTGTAATATTTGGATAGAAGTTCAGGAACAGAAAAAAATGTGCTCTTGGTGTTTTGATCATGTGTGTAAAGGCTGGTTGGTTATAGCTTTGTTACACACGAGAAAGTGGATTTGCCTACACTTGAGGGGCTCAGACAGATTCAAGTTCTCTACCTTACTCAAGACTTGCGGTACATTCATGAGAATAGTTGTGGGCATTTTTTTTGTTTTTTGTTTTTTGAGTTGGAGTCTCACTCTGTTGCCCAGGCTGGAGTGCAGTGATATGCTCACGGCCACCACAGCCTCAGCCTGCTGGGCTCAGATGAAACTTCTACCCCAGCCTTCCAAGTAGCTAGAACTACAGGCATGCACCATCATGCCCAGCTAATTTTTGTTGATTTATTGTAGAGATGAGGTCTTGCCAAGTTGCCCAGGCTGCTCTTGAATCCGTGGGCTCAGGCAGTCCTCTCACCTCGGCCTCCCAAAATGCTGGGATTATAGGAATGAGCCATTGCGCCCAGCCCAGTTGTGTGTTTTCAAAGACCAGTTTGTTTCCTAAATTCCTTGACTAGATTTTTTTTTAAAGTGAAAAAGCAAGTTAAAAAGACATTAAACTTCGAACTGATGAGAGCAGTGTGAAAACTTGAAAAAAGTACAGTCTGTGCAGACTTGTGGGGGAATATAAGTTCATTGAGGAGAGAAAGGTCTTTTATTCTGGTGAAGTGGGTTTATTTTTGGAAACAAATGGCTTCTATAACTTACTTATCATAGTATAAATACATTCCCTGTTCCCCATGGCATCTCTCCCCATTTGAGATGTCAAGATTTTTTCCTGCACTGTACATTTTGCCAACTGAGATTGATGACATATTACTGTATTTCTCTTTACTGTTTTTTTCCCCAACTCATTTTTTTTTCTTTTTAAAAAGATATTACTAGAAATAGGATCTCATTCTGTTATCTAGGTTGAAGTGCAGTGGCCCCATCATAGTTTACTGCAGCTTTGACCTCTCAGGCTCAGTGATCCTCCTGCCTTAGCCTCCCAAGTAGCTGGGACTACAGGCACATGCTACCACAGTCAGCTAATTTAAAAATTTTTTTTGTAGAAAAAGGGTCTCATGTTCTTTCCAGGTTAGTTCTTTTTTTTTTTTTTCCTTTGAGTCAGAACCTCACTCTGTCTCCCAGGCTGGAGTGCAGTGACACCCTCACGGCCACTGCAGCCTCAACCTGCTGGGCTTGGGCAGTTCTTTCGCTTCAGCCTCCCAAGTAGCAGGAACTACAGGCGTGCACCACCATACCCGGCTAATTTTTTGATTTATTGTAGAGATGAGATCTCACTAAGTTGCCCATGCTCGAACTCCTGGGCTCGGCAATCCTCTCTCCTCACATCCCAAAGTGCAAGGATTATGGGTGTGAGCCACCATGCCCGGTTCCAGGTAAGTCTTGAACTCTTGGGCTCAAGCAATCCTCCAGCCTCAGCCTTGCGAGTGCTGGGATTACGGGCATGAGCCACTGTGTCTGGTCTGCTACTAGAAATTCTTTTTTTTTTGAATTGAAGTCTCACTCTCTCACCCAGGCTGGAGTGCAGTGGCATGCTCATGGCTACTGCAGCCTCTGCTTGCTGGGCTCAGGTAATCCTTCCGCCTTAGCTTTCTAAGTAGCTGGAGCTACAGGCATGTGCCAGCATGTCTGGTAATTTTTTGATTTATTGTAGAGATGAGGTCTCGTGCCAAGTTGCCCAAGCTGGTCCCTCTTCTCATCTCATTCCAAAAAGCTGGAATTATAGCACTCAGTCTAGAAATTCTTTTTTTTTTTTTTTTTTTTTTTGAGTTGGAGTCTCACTCTGTCGCCCAGACTGGAGTGCCGTGGCCGCTCCCGGCCACTGCAGCCTCGACCTGCCGGGCTCTGGCAATCCTTCCGTCTCAGCCTTCCGAGTAGCTGGAATTACAGGCATGTGCTACCATGCCCGGCTGATTTTTTGATTTATTGTAGAGATGAGGTCTTGCTGCCCAGGCGGGTCTCAAACCCGCGGGCTCAGGCAATCCACTCACCTCAGCCTCCCAAAGGTGCGGGATTACAGGCTGAGCCACCGAGCCCAGCTAGAAATTCTTAAGTAGGTGAGTTATATGATGAAAATGACATTTGTGGAGTACTTAGAGCTCTGTGGGTCAACTCTAAGCATTATTCCCTGAACCTCCAAGTGATAAAGAGTGTCTTAGTTATATCCAGTGACTCATTCATTTAATACAGTAAGATGAAAATGTCTAGATGCATTCTTGCAACTTTTTTTTTTGAATCTTGAGTCTCACTGTCATACAGGCTGGAGTGCAGTGGCATACTTATGGTCACCGCAGCCTCGACCCACTGGGCTCAGGTGATCCTTCTGCTTCAGCCTTCGAAGTAGCTGGAACTACAGGTGTTCGCCACCAGGCTAGTTTTTAATTTATTTATTGTAGAGACGAGGTCTCGCCAAGTTGCCCGGGCTGGTCTTGGACCACATGGACTCAGGCAGTTCTCTTGCCTCTGCCTTCCAAATTGCTGGGATTACAGGTGTAAGCCACCGCACCTGGCTTGGAGCTTATTTTATTTTATTTTAGATTGGAAAATATAGTTTATTTAGAAAGTAAATGAGAGAGAGAAGATTAATCTTAGGAAAACAGCCTGGCCATAGCTTAGAGAACACATGGCCAGACCAGAGTTGAGTAAAGCAATGGTCAGGAACTTATTCTAATATGAAATAATGGTGTCATTTTTGTCAGTGTGCACCAGTGGTAGCTTTGGATCTGCCTATGGAAATGGAAAATAATGCAAAGTTAATATAGCAGTCTCTCCTTATTTGTGGTTTACTTACTGTGGTTTTAGTTACCAGTAGTCAACTGGGTCCAAAAATATTAAATGGAAAATTCCGGAAATAAACAGTTCATAAGCTTTAAATTGTGTGCCATCCTAAGTAGTATGGTGAAATCTTGCGCTTTCCTGCTGTGTCCCACCCAGATGTGACTCATACCTTTGTCCAGTGTCTCCATGTTGTCCCACTAGCTATTAGTCACCTAGTAGCCATCTTGGTTATCAGACTGACTGTCTTGGTATTGCAGAGCTTGTGTTCAAATCCCCCTAATTTTACTTAATCATGGCCCCAAGGTGCTAGAGTAGTGATGCCGGCAATTCAGATATGCCAAAGAGAAGGTGTCAAGTGCTTCCTTTGAGTGAAAAGGTAAAAGTTCTCAACTTAAGAAAAGGAAAAAAATCATATTCTGAGATGGCAAAGACATACTGTAGAACAAGTATTCTGGCCAGATGCAGTGGCTCAAACCTGTAATCCCATCAATTTGGGAAGCTGAGGTGAAGATTGCCTGAGCCCACACATTTGAGACCAACCTGGCAAACTGGCAAGACCTCATCTCTATAATAAATCTAAAAATTAGCTGGGTATGGTGGCGCATGCCTGGGGTTCCAGCTACTTGGAAGGTTGAGGCAGAAGGATCCCCTGAGCCCAGCAGGTCGAGGCTGCAGTGGCCATGCACTCCAGCCTGGGTGACAGAGTAAGATTCCAGCTAAAAAAAAAAAAAAAGTATCTATTTGTGAAATTGTGAAGAAGGATAAAGAAATTCGTGTTAGTTATGCTGCCGAACCTCAAACAACAAAAGGGATTGTCACAGTGTATGACAAGTGCTTAGTTAAGTTGCAGAAGGCAGAGTCTCTGGTAGAAGAGCAGAGAACATGTTCAGACTGAAGTTACCACATTGCACCAGAAAGCAATGAACCTGTAGAAGGACTCATCCAGGGATCCCCTAGAATGAATGACATGTACTAATCTCACAATGCCTGTGTGACCCCCCTCATTTCATCTCATCACTCAGGCAGTATATGGTCCACATCCTCACAAGCGGGATGCATGTCCAGTACGAAAAGATATTTAAAGAGAGAGAGAGACAGTATTCATATAACTCTTATTACAGTGCATTGCTATAATGGTTCTATTTTTATCATTGGTTACTGTTAGTCTCTCACAGTGCCCAATTTATAAATTAAACTTCATCATAGATTTGTATATACAGGAAAAACCCAGTATATATAAGGTTCAATATAGTCCTCAGTTTCAGACCTCCACTGGGGGTTTTGGAAAGTATCCCCTTCGGTTAAGGGGCACTAATGTAAGACTCTCTGTTCGTCCTAAATATTTTCCTTATTTTGTGTATTAAGAATGTAATCTGCTCTAAGCCCACTGAAAGGCATTTGAAAAACTATGGTATTGTGATGATCGGAAATCAGTTTAGACCACTGTATTATATCTTATTGGTAATTTTTGAAATTGCAAGATTTTTATTGTTGATAATGATTAATACTGAAAAAGTTATTCAGAAAACTTTTTTTTTCACTGAAAAGAGCATCACAGTAGCAAGTGTTTAGCCACTTACATTGTTGCTCATTGTAATTGTATAACTCCATGGTATAATTATTATAGGCAGTTAAAATGTGGCACACCAAAATGTATTCTTTTAAAATACTATCTTACTTGCTATTTTACCTAAATTGCTCCTTAATTTTTTATTTCTTTTTTGAGTTGGAGTCTCACTCTGATTGGCATGCTCACAGCCGCTGCACTGCAGCCTTGATCTACTGGACTCAGTGATCCTTCTGAGCCAGCTTCCAAGTAGCTGGAACTACAGGTTCATGCCACCATGCCTGACTAATTTTTTTATTTGTTGTAGAGACAAGGTCTTGCCAAGTTACCCAGACTGGTCTCTAAAACCCCTGGGCTCAGGCAGTCCCAAAGTGCTGGGACTACAGATGTGAACCACTGTGCCCAGCCTGCAAATAGCTTCTTTTTATGAAAAATATGTGAATGAAGAGCAGTATCACCCCAAATTAAAATCCATCTGGTCTTGGCAAGGTTGTATCTTTTTATTTCTGCTATTATTAGTAACTTTCTTAGAAAAACAGTTCTGAGGTGGAAAATTTGTCAGGCTATGTTAACATATACTCTGGACAGCACCACGTTTTGGTGCTCTCTCATAAGCTTGGAAGCCTTAAATTCATTGGAAAGTTAAGAATCTCAAGAGAAAGGAAGGCTAGTAAGAGGCTGGCCTTAAGCGTTCAGAGGAGTGAAGTGTGTTGTACAGGGGACAACTTAAAAAACAAACAAAGGCGGGCTCGGTGGCTCAGCCTGTAATCCCACACCTTTGGGAGGCTGAGGTGAGTGGATTGCCTGAGCCCGCGGGTTCGAGACCCACCTGGGCAGGCGAGACCTCATCTCTACAATAAAACAAAAAAATTAGCCGGGCATGGTAGCGCGTGCCTGTAATTCCGGCTACTCGGAAGGCTGAAGTGGAAGGACCGCCGGAGCTCAGCAGGTCGAGGCTGCGGTGGCCGGGAGCGGCCACTGCACTCCAGTCTGGGCGACTGAGTGAGTCTCCAACTCAAAAACAACAACAACAACAACAAAAAAAAACAGACAAGAGTTTAGAACATCTCTATCAGAAATCTAGATAGCTCATCAGTTTGTTCTTTATTTTCATCTTTACGTTAGGTTACCTAATTATTAAGAACTGGTAACTAATTTTAAGTCTTTGTTATTAAAATATTAGTAAAATGTTTACTGACCTTTTTGTGTGTGTCAGGATCTCACTCTGTCACCCAGGCTGGAATGTGGGGGCACAGTCATGGCTCACTGCAGCCTCAACTTTCTAGGCTCAGGCAATCCTTCTATGTCCACCTGTTGAGTAGTTGGGACTGCAGATGCAAACCAGCATACCTGGTCAATTTTTTTATTTGTTGTAGAGATGTAGTCTCACATTGCCCAGGCCGGTCTTGAACTCCTTGGCTCAAGCAGTCCTCCCGCCTTGGCCTCCCAAAGTGCCAGGATTATAGGTATGTGTTACTGTGCCCGGCAATTAAACAATAAAATATTTCATACATACTAAATGTTGTAAATTAGTCAGGCATGGTGGCTCATGTCTGTAATCCCAGTACTTTGGGAGGCCGAGGCAGGAAGATTGCACGAGTCCAGGAGTTTGAGATCAGCCCGGGCAACATAGTGAGTCCCTGTCTCTTAAAAACAAACAAAAAAAAGGAATTAGGAGAAATGAAGTCAAATAAATATTGTGAGTTAAAGTCTGAGGAATTTTGAGCAGAGGGTATGGTATAATCAGATTTACATTTTGGAACGCTCACATCGGCTACAGTATTATAAAGGGGTAAAAGAAGTGATCATTTAGGCTGTAGTAGTAGTCAGGTAACAGATAATGGCTTGGATTAAGTGATGACAGCAAATGGGAAGAAGTGGATGGACTCATGGTTAGAAGATGGACTTGACCTGTGGATTGGATTTATTTGTAGAGGGGAGAAAGGAGTAATCAAGAGTAATTAGTAAAATTTCTAGCTTGATGAACTAGGTAGATTATGATATTTACTAAGATGTAGAATACTGGAAGAAGAGGGCATGTTGAGTTTGACATGGTCACGTTTACTGAGGTATTCAAATACCCTAAAAAGGAAACTTCACCCTAAAAGTATATAGTTTATTGAAATCTTGTTAAATTTATACAGTTGTATGACTACCACCACAATCATGATGCAGAATGTTTCATCACCTCAAATGTTTCCTAGTGCTCTCTGGAGTCAGTGTCCTCAGCCTGCCCTGAACCTCTGACAAGCAATGATATTTTTGCTTTTTCCAAAATGCCACATAAATTGAATCATGTAATATGTAGTTTAATGAGTCTGTCTTTCACTTTGCATAATGCGTTTGTGAATCATTCATGTTGTTCGTTTTATAAGTAATTTGTTCATTTTTATTATTGAGCAGTATACCATTGTGTGAATGCACCACCTTTTTTTTTTCTTAACCCTTTCACCAGTTAGTGAACATTTGGGTTGTTTCCAATTTTTTTTTTTGAGTCAGAGCCTCACTCAGTCGCCCAGACTGGAGTGCAGTGGCAGGATCATGGCTCACTGCAATCTTGACCTCCTGGCCTCAGGGGATCCTCCTGCCTCAGTCTCCCAAGTGGCTGGAATTTGAGGAGCTTACTACTACACTCAGCTAATTTTAAAAAAATACTTTGTAGAGACAAGGTCTTGCTATGTTGCCCAAGCAGGTCTCGAACTCCTGGGCTCAAACAGTCCTCTTGCTTCAACCTCCCAAAGTGCTGGGATTACTGGCGTGAGCCGGTGTGCACAACTACAATTTTTAAAAGTTATGAATAAAGGTGCCTTAAAAATTTGTACTTAAGGCCGGGTGCAGTGGCTCACCTATAATCCCAGCACTTTGGGAGGCTGAGGTGAGAGGATTGCCTGAGCCCATGGGTTTGAGACCAGTCTGGGCAACTTGGCAAAACCTCATCTCTACCATAAGTGAAAAAATTAGTTGGGCGTTGGTAGAGCATGCCTGCAGTTCCAGCTGCTTGGAAGGCTGAGGTGGAAGGATCGCCTGAGCCCAGCAGGTTGAGGCTGTGATGGCCATGAGCGTGCCACTGCTCTCCAATCTGGGTGACAGAGTGAGACTCAGACTCAAAAAAAAAAAAATTGTACTGAAGTTTTTTTTTTTTTTGTGAATGTATTTCTCATGTATAAATTAATACCTAGAAATGAGATTGCTGCATCATATGGAAAGTATATGCTTAATAGAAATTGCCTAAGTGGTTATTTTATTTTACATTTTCAAATGTAGCAAATGAGTTTCAGTTGTTCCAGATCCTCATCAGCATTTGATATTGTCAGTTTTTTTAACCATTCTACTAAGTGTGCATTGGTATATTGACATTTTCAGTTGCATTTCCTTAGTGACTAATGATGCTCAGTCTTGTCCATTTGTTAACTGGGTTGGAGCTTGTCTGATTACTGAGTTTTAAGAGTTCTTCGTACATTGTGGGTACCAATCCTCTGAGTGTTGTGTGTGTGTGTGTGTGTGTGTGTGTGTGTGTGTGTGTATTTGTATGTATCAGACCTTTATATGTTTTTTGGTTTTTGGTTTTTTTTTGAGTTGGAGTCTCACTCTGTCGCCTACACTGGAGTGCAGTGGCCGCTCCCGGTCACCGCAGCCTCGACCTGCTGGGCTCTCGCGATCCTTCCACCTCAGCCTTCCAAGTAGCCAGAATTACAGGCATGCGCTACCACGCCTGGCTGATTTTTTGATTTATTGTAGAGATGAGGTCTCGCTGCCCAGGTGGGTCTTGAATCCTCGGGCTCAGGCAATCCACTCACCTCAGCCTCCCAAAGGCGTGGGATTACAGGCTGAGCCTTCGAGCCCGGCTTTTATGTTTTATAGACATTTTTTTCCCAGGTTGTGGTATGCTTTTTCATTTTCTTATCAGTATTATTCCAAGACCAAAAGTTTTACATTTTGATGAGTCCAATTGTTTATCAGCTTTTTTCTCTTATTCAGACATTTTGTGTCCTACCTAGGAAATCTTTGCTTAATCTTTTCCTTAGTTTTTACTGTACAATCCCTAAATTATCCCCAAATTCTCTATCAGAACTGTTAAGTGGCCAAACATATCAGGTAGTGGGGGATGGGATGTGCAAAATTATGGCCCAGGTGCCGAGTCCTTCCTTTCTCTGTTTTTGTAAGTAGAGTTTTATCGGAACACCAAGCTGCACACATTCATCCGCTTACTGTCTTTGTTGCTTTTGTGCCACAGTGGCAGAGTTGAGTAGTTGCAGTGGAGATTGAATGGCCCTCAAAGCCCAAGATACTCTTAGCTCCTACCCCTCCCCCCTTTCTTGGTGGTAACTCTCCTGGAGCCCTTTGTTCTTCTGTGCCTATCTGGGCAGGTTACTTTGAAATTCTTAGCCGCTGTCCAGAAAAATTCTCATTCTTCTCGCCTGTGTTAGATTTCCTGTTTCTGAGATTCCAAGTCTTTTTTGGTTTGTTCCATTCTCTCATTCTGATGAAGGAGATCTTCCAGATTTCCTGAGAAAAAAGGCTGTATGGGAAGTAAATTATTTGCTACGACTCTTGGTAGAGAATTCTAGAGGATAAGTCATTTCCCCTGAGAATTGTCTTTATACTTTCTTCCAAATTCCAGTTTTGCTATAGATAAATCTAAAGACTTTCTAGTTTATATTCTGTTGTGACCTGTTTTTCATTTTTCTTCTGGTATCTTGTTTTTCTTTCTGATTTTATTTATTTATTTATTTTTGAAAGACAGAGTCTTACTCTCTTGCCCAGGCTGGAATACAGTGGCACAATTACAGCTCACCACAGCTTGAAACTCCTGGGCTCAGGCCATCCTCTTGCCTTAGCCTCCTGAGTAGCTGGGGCCACAAGTGCGTGGCCACCATGCTTGGCTAATTTTTTTTTTTTTTGTAGAGATGAGGTCTTGTTATGTTGTCTAGTCTGGCCTTGAACTCTTGACCTCAAGCAGTCCTCCCACCTGACCTCACAAAGTGATGGGATTACTTGTGTGAGCTACCATGACCAGCCTGAGTAGGTATTTTAATTAGAAAACTCACATTCTGCAGTTCTGGGATTTTTCGTCTTTGGAAATTACCTTCTCTTATTCTCATTTTCCAGAATACATATTGATTGATATATGTTGGACCTCTTTGATTAGTACTCCTCTTTTTTTTTTAAAGCTCTATGGCCGGGCATGGTGACTGTGCCCGTAATCTCAGCCCAGGGGTTTGAGACCAACCCGGGCAACTTGGTGAGACCTTGTCTCTCCAGTAAATCAAAAAAATTAACCGGGTGTGGTGGCGCACTCCTGTAGATCCAGGTACTTGGAAGGCTGAGGTGGAAGGATTGCCTGAGCCCAGCAGGTCAAGGCTGTGGTGGCTGTGAGCATGCCACTGCATTCCAGACTGAGCGACAGAGTGAGAATCCGACTCAATGAAAAATAAATAAATAAATAAGCTTTCTGATTTTTTTGTATGTGCTTTCTTCCCTGTATTTATGAAAATATTAATGATGTTGATGTTGAGGAAGTTTTTATTACTCTTTTATTCTGGAAAATGCAAACATATATCAAAAAACGAATAGTATAATAAACCCCCTTACCCTGTCACTCATCCTCAACAATTATCAAGTCATGAGCAAGCTGTTTAATTTAGAAGCACATATCAGACAGCATACTACTACATCTGTAAGTATTTTAGAATGTCTAATAGATATGGATTCTCACTTTAAAATTTAAAAAAAAACTCATTTTATAAACATCATTGTAAAAATTAATTTCTAGCCGGGCTTGGTGGCTCAGCCTGTAATCCCGCGCCTTGGGAGGCTGAGGTGAGTGGATTACCTGAGCCCGCGGGTTCGAGACCCGCCTGGGTAACTTGGTGAGACCTCATCTCTACAATAAATTAAAAAAAAAATTAGCCGGGCATAGTAGCGCACGCCTTTAGTTCCAGCTACTTAGAAGGCTGAGGCGGAAGGATCGCCAGAGCCCAGCAGGTTGAGGTTGCGGTGGCCGGGAGCGGCCACTACACTCCAGTCTGGGCGACAGAGTGAGACTCCGACTCAAAAAAAAAGATTAATTTCTAAGAGTAATTAAATATCTCTTCAGTGTTCAAATTTCCAGAAGTGTCATATATATATCAGTTTAGAAGCATTTGCTTAAATATGGTTTCAAGTAAGCTCAGTTATACTGTGATTGATTCATGTGCCTTTATAGTCTTTTTAAATTTGATTTCCTCTCCTCTGTCCCCCTTCTTTCTTGTGTGTGTATGCAATTTATTTATTGAAGAAATATGATTATTGAATCGAATTTTCTACCGTGTGGATTTTGCCGACTTGCACATTAAAGAGGGTTGGCAATGCTCTTATCTACCTGGGTGCCAAAAAAAGTATACACATTTTAAGAGATGGTCCATAATCAGAAGTGTCTGGATACTGATAGTAACCACTTTGAGCACCTCTTTTATTATTTATTTATTTTTTGAGTCAGAGTCTCACTCTGTCACCCAGGCTGGAGTGCAGTGGTACCACAGCCTTGACCTGCTGGACTCAGGCAATCCTTCTGCCTTAGCCTTCCAAGTAGCTGAAACTGCAGGTGTGCACCATCACACCTGGCTAATTTTTTGATTTATTGTAGAGACGAGATCTCACCAAGTTGCCCAGGCTAGTCTCGAACCCCTGGGCTCAGGCAGTCCTCTGGCCTCTGCCTCCCAAAGTGCTGGGATTATAGACGTGAGCCACCATGCTCAGTCAAGCATGTCTTTTAATTGCAAAAGTCAAACGTAACTTATATTCATCTTTTATTCTTGGTGTATATTGAGTATTTTGATACAGTTTTTCCTGTCTTAAATTGTGTACATATTTTTGGTACCATCTGTATAATATGTATCGTGTAAAAGGCATGCAGAAGGTCTGTAATAAATGGTAGCTGATGATAATGATAATGTCATTGCAAATTTTTTATCAGTAAATATGTATAGCAATTAGAACTTAAATTGCATAATAAAAACCTTTTGGCTGGTCCTGGTGGCTCATGCCTATAATCCCAGCACTTTGGGAGATGAGGTGGAAGAATCACTTGAGGACAAGAGTTTGAGACTAGCTTGGCAACATAGTGAGACCTCACCTCTATATTAAAAAAAAACAAAAAAACCTTCAAGAAACCTTATTAAAGTCAATGTGAAATGAGTTTACTAATCTTTTTTTGTCCTGTGGGGTTTTTTTTGAGTCAGAATCTCACTCTGGCATCCTGGCTGGAGTGCAGTGGCATGTTCACGGCCACTTCAGCTTTGACCTGCTGGGCTCAGGTGATCCTTCCACCTTAGCCTTCCAAGTAGCTGGAACTACAGGCATGCAGAACCATACTGCCCGGTTGATTTATTGTAGAGATGAGGTCTTGCCAAGTTGCCCAGGTTGGTCTTGAACCCATGGGCTCAGGCAATCCTCTCACCTCTGCCTCCCAAAGTGCTGGAATTATAGGTGTGAGCCACTGGGCCCAGCCTACTAATCCCTTGGGGGGAAAAAAACCACATTTAACTTAAAGTTATTGATACAAAACTAGGTACTTTAATTTTGGGGTACTCATCAAATGGTATATCAAACAGAATGTGGCCAGATAGATCAAAACAATGGAATGCTGTGAGATTAAAGCTTTATGTATTAATATGGAATGCTTTCCCAAATATACTCTTTTTTTTTTTTTTTTTAAGAGACTGGGTCCCACTCTATCCCCTAGACTATAGTATAGTGGTGTGATCATAGCACAATGCAGCCTTGAACTCCTAGCTTCGAGCAATTCTCCTGCCTTGGCCTCCCAAAGTGTTGGGATTACAGGCATGTGCCGCTATACCCGCCCTCAAATATACACTTAAGAGGAAAAAAAGAGAGCATATAACAATGTGTATGGTTTATCATTTATATAAAACAGGTAAAAAATGACCATATCTATGCATTATTTGTGTTAAAAGAGAAATAGCATTATATACGAGGAGGGTACTCCAGAAATACCAGAATTACCTATTGGAGTGCGGGCTCCTGGTAGTACACTCAGAATTTGTTCCTCTGAATCAGATTGTCACCCAAGGTTTTTATCTGCAAGTCTTGAGAAAGTTGCATCATGATTTGCGAAAGAAGTGTTCCAAGTTGTGACAAACAGGTGACTGGTTCTTCCACCGTGATAGTGCACTTTCCCACACCACACTGAGTGTTCATCAGTTTTTGTTTTTTTTCTTGAGTTGGAGTGCAGTGGCAACTCACAGCCACCGCAGCCTCGACCTGCTGGGTTCAGGTGGTCCTTCTGCCTCAGCCTTCCAAGTAGCTGGAACTACAGGTGTGTGCTACCACACCAGGTAATTTTTTAAAAATTTATTGCAGAGATAGATCTTGCCAAGTTGCCCAGGCGGGTCTTGAACCCGTGGGCTCAGGCAATCCACTCACCTTGGCCTCCCCAGGTGCTAGGATTATAGGCTGAGCCACGGAGTCCGGCCACTTCACCTACTTTTTGGTTTACCCATTTGAAGTGTGCAATTCATTGGTTTTTAGGATATTCACAGAGTTGTGCAACTAGCATGACAGTTTTAGAACATTTTCATCACCCTATTAACAGTCACTTCCCATTCCCCCCACCCCAGTTCCCTAGGCAACCACTAATCTACTTTCTGTCTCTATAGATTTGCCTATTCTGGATATTTCATATAAATAGAATCATACAATATGGGATTGTTTTGTGTGACCCATTTCATTCATATAATAAGGTGTTTTTGAGGTTCATCCATATTGTAGTATATATCAGTACTTCATTTCCTTGTATTGTAAAATAATAATTCATTGTATTGATATATTGCATTTTATTTATCCATTTATCAGTTGATGGACATGTGAGTTATTTCCACTTTTTGGGCTTTATAAATGATGCTACTATGAATATTTGTTTACTAGTTTTTGTGAGGACATGTTTTCACTTTCTTGAGTATATACCTAGGAGTGGAATTGCTAGGTCTCATGGTAATTCTGTGTTTATAGAGTTCACTTTTATAATTATTTAACTATTGTTGACAGCCGTACATACTATTTAATTATTATTATTATTTTTGAGTCAGGGTCTCACTCTGTTGCCCAGGCTGGAGTACACTGGCACGATCCTGGTTCACCATAGTCTCAAACTCCTGGGCTCAAGCAATCCGCCATTCTCAGCCTCCTGAGTAACTGGGGCTACAGGTCCATGCTACCATGCCTGGCTAATTTTTTGTGTTTTTTTTGTAGAAATAAGGTCTTGCTATGTTGTCCATGCTGGTCTCAAACTCCTGGGCCCAAGCATCGCTCCTGCCTTAGCCTCCCAAAGTGCTGGGATTACTAGCATGAGCCACCATGCCTGGCCAACTGTCATACATGTTTAGAAATTCTGTAAATGAGAAAATCTAATTTATAAGTATTTTCAGATGTAATGAAAATTTTATAAATATTGTGTCATTAATGTTGATGTAGTGTTTTCTGGAAATAGGTAATTAAACATTAATTTTGATTTTGTAATATTTTTTAATTTGGAGCCTATGATTTTTTTTCTTTTAGGGCCCATAATTCCCATGGCCCCAGGCACTATGAGTGTGCATCTAAATATTAAAAACCCCATGATTAGCTGGGCTCAGTGGCTCAACCTGTAATCCCGCGCCTTGGGAGGCTGAGGTGAGTGGATTACCTAAGCCCGCAGGTTCGAGACCTCATCTCTACAGTAAATCAAAAAATCAGCCGGGCGTGGTAGCGCATGCCTGTAATTCTGGCTACTTGGAAGGCTGAGGTGGAAGGATCGCTGGAGCCCAGCAGGTCAAGGTTGCGGTGGCCGGGAGCGGCCACTGCATTCCAGTCTGGGTGACAGAGTGAGACTCCAACTCAAAAACAAAAAAACAAACAAACAAAAAAACCCCATGATTGCAAGAGTGGAACTCAGAAGAAAGCTAACCATTATCATCTTAAAAGTTTCAAGAAAATGAAGAAACTTAAATTGTTTAGTTATCTGAGCTTTCTCATGGGCAGAGAATTGGACAGACGATTCAGCATGTCTTCTGCTATTGATTTGTTGGGTTTTGGTGTGTTCTCTAGGCTGCTGCTTCTCTCACCTTGGCTTCTAGATTTTCCATCCGTCCAAGCATGGATTATCACTGCAGATGTACCAAATCTGCCATAAATCCATTGGTCTCAGCAGAGAAGTCAGTGTCAGTTTGATTCCATAAAGCTAAAAGGCAGTCTGTGTACCCGTTAAACTAATTTATAAGCAGTGTTCATAGTATGATTCCATTTTTAAAAGAGGAGAAGATGAATGTGAAGGGAACATTGCCAGCTTTCTGGTATACAGTTATAAAATAGTCCCCACTGTCAAGAAACCCTCAGGTAACTCCAATTCAGCATGATTAAATGCTCTAATAAAGATTAAGAATGGCATTGTCAGGTAATATACAAGATAGAACATCTTACCTAGCTTAATTAAGTGGGTACAAGAAAGTTTCTTAAAAGCAGATGTGACCAGGCACAGTGGTTAACGCTTGTAAACCCAGCACTTTGGGAGGAGGTGGCGGGAGGATTACTTGAGTTCAGAGTTCGAGACCAGCCTAGGCAGCATAGCAAGACCTTGTCTCTACCAAAAAAAAAAGCAGATGTACCTGGTCCAAGACTGCAATATCATTAGGAGTTAAGTGCATGGGTGGGAGGGGAAAAGAGAAGAGTTATTAGGTAAAAAAACCAATGAGGGCAAAGGTAGGTGTATGAACCAGGTTGGTGTGTTCACTGACCTCCAAGCACAGAGGTTACTAGATTATGATGTCAAGGAAGGGAGTGCCGTGAGGATAGGAAGCCAGCAAAGTGCTTTAGTTTAAGGTCAGATCGCAGAAACTTGGATCCATATTGCCACTAGGCCTGACCTGAATGCTGTCTATAGTAGGAAACATCAAACGTCTTTGAATATGAGAGTGGTGTAGTCAGTCAAACCTTGTGGCTTAGGTAGGTTATTTTTGTTTCTTTATCGATAAGGACAAGATCTGAGCTGATAATCTTGAGGTCAGTAACTTTTTTTGACCCTTGTGTCCTCAGAGCCTTGAATGGTGCCTGGTAGATAGTCGATGTTCACTAAAAATTTTAGTATGGCAGTGTGGTTGCATGTAGCAGTTGAGAGCACAGGCTTTGCACAGGTCTGAATCCTGATGCCACCATTGTGTAGCTCTTTGACCTTAAGTGAGTTTCTTAATTACCCTGTGTCAGTTTTCTTATCCAGAAAATTGGGAGGACAATGGGACCTACCTGTTAGATTGTTGGGAGGATTAAACGAGTTTATACAGTACAATTAGAACAGTGCTTGGCTCATAGTAAGCATTACATAAATGTTAGCAGCTGTTTTATTTCTGCTGAGGGCTTGATCCCAGAGCGTTTGTGGGATGGATGGGTTTAGGAAATACTCAGGTGCAAAGGATGTGGTGAATAGGGGGAGAAGGAGTTATGGTTAATTCCACTGTTCAGAGCTAAGGAAACTCAGTAGGTCCTTCCACTCCCACCCCCACTCCCTGCTCCCTGCCTTTGCGCAGTAAAATCACTGCTAATCTGTTCCAGATAGTACAGGAATGAGTTGAAGGCCAGGGGGTGGAGTCTGGGATGTTGAGGAAAGAGGGTGCTGATTCAGCATGGCATACCCTCTTTTGGATATTTGACTTTTGGTTTCTTTCCCCCCTTTTCCTGGAACCTTTGGATTCTCTCCTCAGGATAGGATGGGGAAGGGCCTCGGGGTTGTGGCTGGCAGGTGTGCTGCCTCCTTCTGCCTCCTTTGCTTTTTCTCTTTATGCATCATTCCCTCCTCCCTGCTGCTTCTCTGTCCCCCTTTTCCCCATGGTGTGAGACAAGAGAAAAAGATGTTTTATCCTTGTTTGGCCTTGGCTGCAGACTAGCTGGTGCTTCACAGTTGTGGCAATAATAATAAGGGGAGACTTGGGGAGGATGTTCACACATACCAGAAAAGCTTGCCCTTAGACAATCAAATTTTAACTTTGAAGGTTTCTCTTTTAATTCTGCTCTTCTGCTGTAATACTGAGAAAGATTTAGAGTTTAGCTTGAACCAAGTTTCTGTACCTTGGGACCCTGTTTTCCCAGAAACCGGCTTACTCATATTTGCAGCTCGTCTTCTGCACAGGAGAAGGCTTTTAGCTCTTCTCAAGGCCCATTCAGTTCACTGGAACCAGGGGTTTCCTGCTAGAACCATGCTTCCATTAGAGGAGTAGGACCCAGATACCCCAAGAATCTGAGGAGGAACCCTAAGCCTTCTGCGACAAACTGACATTTCTTTAAAATCTTCCATTTTTTTTTATCTTGAAAGGTCATGTGAATTTTGTATTCTACTCCACAATTTATCCCTGTTTGTTTTAATATGTGTAAGTTTCTTCTTTAATCTTTTACCAAAACTGATGCTCCAGGAGAGATAAATCCTCCCATTTTTTTATGTCTTTCTCCTGTGCACAGCTACCTCACTCCCCAGTTTAAGGAGAGCAAACAGCAAGGAGTTGAGGCTGAAACCTTTCTATTGCGTGTCCTGTATTTCTCCTTTGATTGTGTTGACTTTTTGGTTAGCTTGGTCTCAGCTTCTTTTTTTCTGCATATTAAATGAGGCTTACTAATCTTTGAAACAACATAAGTAATTTGTACTGAAAGCTTTCCATTTCCTAGAGTTTGTAATGATTGTAAGTATATAAAATTTCTTATCTGAATGGTCATGAAAGATGGTAGCCAACATTTATTGTGTTCTTACTATGTGCCAGGTGCTAGTCTCACTTCTTGGATATATCATGCTATTAAAGTATGTGATACTTTAAATAACCAAGCTTGCAGAATTTATGCTAACATTGTTACTGTTTTCAATTGACAGATTTCAACACTAAACTTGCACAATGTCTTTGAAACCAAGAGTAGTAGATTTTGATGAAACATGGAACAAACTGTTGACGACAATCAAAGCTGTTGTCATGTTGGAATACGTCGAAAGAGCAACATGGAACGATCGCTTCTCGTATCCTTTTAGTGGCAGCTTGACCAGTGTTCAAAAGCTGATAAAGTTGTTGAAAAACAAAAACAGGTTTAAGCTTATATATATAAATGGAGGAACTTTCCAGTGCAACTGTTTTCAAAATTATTATTATTTACATTTCCAAGTTCCTCATCTCTTTTGCGGCAGTCAATATTTGATAACCTTTCAACAAATATTTATTGATTACTTAGTATCTGTCAGGCACTACTTTAGGCTTTGGGAATATATTTGTGAACACAACAGACTCCTTTTCTTCTATTTTAATAACATAGACAATAAACAGATTTAAAAAAAAACTAATGCTATTGCTTCTAATAACAGGTATTGATGAATATTGTAGAGAAAAGCAGGGTAAGGGTGTGGAGAAGGCTTGTAGTACATGTGTACATGCAGCTCTTTTAGGTGGGGTGGCCAAAGAAGGCCTCCCTGAGGATGGTGACATTTGAGAAGATTCTAGGGGAAGAGTTCTGTAGGCAGTAGGTGAACAGTAAGTTCAGTGACTGGGATGGAAACATGTATTTTTTCTGAATTAGAGTCTCACTCTGTTGTGTAGGCTGGAGTGCAGTGGCACCATCGCGGCTCACTGCAGCCTCGACTTCCTGGTTCCTGGGCTCAAGCAATCCTTATGCCTCAGCCTCCCAAGTAGCTGGGACTACAGGCTTGTACCATCATGTCTGACTGATTTTTCTGACTTCTCTTTTTGTATAACAAGTTTTGGTATGTTGTGCAGGCTGGTCATTAACTCCTGGGCTCAAGCAATCCTCCATCCTTAGCCTCCCAAAGTGCAGGGATTATAGGTGTGAGTCCCCAACTGGAAACATGTTTTTAATTAGATTGTCTACATTTGTGAATTGGGAGTCTTATATAAAAATGCAGATTTATGGTTTCTCTAGGATACTCTGAAACCTGGGATCTTGCAATCTACATGACAGCAGTCTTCTGGGCCTAACTAGTGCCACCCTCTTTAGCAGTTTTCTGGGGCTAAAGGAGGGTTGTCCTTGTCATGTGGGGTATACGTTCTTTAGAAAAGCTCTGATTTCATAAGAAACTAGTTCCACTTGTTCTCAATGCCTTCTTTTCTTGGTACAAGAACAGTGAAGGGTAATCATTTAATTCAATACAACTGCAGTTGGCAGTAAGGAACATTTGTTAGGCTACCTGGGCACTGAAGATACATAAAATGGTAACATTTTTTGGAAAGCTACATAGTTTGCAAAGATCTTTTATATTTTTATGTTATTTGATAATTCAAACAATCCTATCAAATCAGTGGGACAGATATAATGACTTGTCTTCATGTAACAGATGAGGAAACAGATTTCAGAGGTAAAGGGACTTGCCCACGGTCACATAAGTAGTAATTGATGAAGAGCAGACTTGAATACATTTTAAATATCCAATTCCCCATGCTTCCCAGTATATCCAGCAGTGATGGATATGGATTCTTCCTTTGAAGAGCTTATTGAATTAGTCTCTTAAATTAGATAGGTGACATTTCTTTCTTTTTCTTTTCTTTTTCCTTTTTTTTTCTGAATCAGGGTCACTCTGTTGCCCAGACTGGAGTGCAGTGGCACAATCACGGCTCACTGCTGCCTCCAACTCCTGGGTTCAGGCAATCCTTCCTTCTCCTGAGCCTCCTGAGTAGCTGGGACTACAGGTATGTACCACCACACCTGGCTACCTTTTTTTAAATTTTTAAAAACATTTTTTGTAGAGATGAAGTCTTACTATGTTGTCCAGGTTTGTCTTGAACTCCTGCCTCCACTTCCCAAAGTGCTGGGATTACAGGCGTGAGCCACTGTGCCCAGAAGGAGAACTTCTTAGTAACCATAGCATCTACACTTAACAGCCCATCCTTCTTTCTTTGATTGTACAAATTGGAAAAGGTTTGCTCAACAGTCATCTCTGGTGCGTCAGCAACAGCTTCACCCTATTCTGAATTTTACTAGGGTAATAGATACCGATGTTGATACTGATTTTCAGCCTAACACTTGAAAATTTCCCATTTAATCAGTCACTTGTTATATTTGCTTGGTAATTGATTTCATTGATACTGCATTTTTCACATGTTGCATTTTATTTTTATTTTTTCTCTTTAAAAATATCATTAAATCCTTTAACTTTTTTTTATTGTTTTACTATTCATTGTCAAATCCCTTTTTTGGTTATTGTCTTACCATTTTCAGTTTTAAAATAATCTTTAGTTTTATTCCCACTGTAAACCCTATATAATAGAGTTAATACTATTAAAACTTAAAATTAAACCAAAGCATAAGAAGCACCTTTTAATAGAGCACATGAACACAAATCAGTAATTTTGCTTCTGGTCAGCACTATCTTGGTTATAACTGAGTGAAAAGCTTTTACTAGCCGGGCTCGGTGGCTCAGCCTGTAATCCCGCGCCTTTGGGAGGCTGAGGTAAGTGGATTGCCTGAACCCGCGGGTTCGAGACCCGCCTGGGCAGACGAGACCTCATCTCTACAATAAATCAAAAAATTAGCCGGGTGTGGTAGCGCGTGCCTGTAATTCCGGCTACTCGGAAGGCTGAGGCAGAAGGATCGCCGGAGCCCAGCAGGTCGAGGCTGCGGTGGCTGGGAGCGGCCACTACACTCCAGTCTGGGCGACAGAGTGAGACTCCAACTCAAAAAAAAAAGAAAAAAAAGAAAAGCTTTTACTTTGGAACACAGCTTAGTCTCTGACAGTAAGAACTTCCCCTCAGGCTGGTCTTGAACTCTAATGCTCAAATAATCATTTCACCTTGGCCTCCTAAAGTGTTGGGATTACTGGCATGAGCCACTGTGTCTGGGCTAAAAATAGAAGAAAATTTTATTTTCAAATTAAATAAAAATTATTTTTATTTTTGAGATGGTGTCTCACTCTGTCACCCAGACTGAGTGCAGTGACATGATCATAGCTCACTGCAGCATCAGCCTCCTGGGTTCAGGTGATCCTTCCATTTCAGTCTCCCAAGTAGCTGGGATTGCAGGCTCATGCCACCATGCCTAGCTAAAAGGATAAGTTTTATAGAAGGATACATAAAGTGTTATGAAGATACAGAGGAGGAAGAACTTGCATCCTAACTCTAAAATATTTTAAGCTTATTTTTATTGTGTAATATTTTTTGATCTTTGTATTAAATACTTGATTCCATTCTAAATAATCAACCTTTTTTTTTTTTTTTTTTAGTTGGAGTCTCACTCTGTCGCCCAGGCTGGAGTGCAGTGGCACACTCATGGTCACTGCAGCCTCAACCTGCTGGGCTTAGGCAATCCGTCTGCTTCAGCCTTCCAAGTAGCTGGAACTACAGGTGCCCGCTACCATGCCCGGCTAATTTTTTTGATTTATTGTCGAAATGAGGTCTCACCAAGTTGCCCAGGCTGGTCTCAAACCCCTGGACTCAGGTAATCCTCTCGTCTTGGCCTCCCGAAGTGCTGGGACTACAAGCTTGAGCCACCGTGTCTGGCCAACCTTATTTTCAGATTGTATCTACATCTTTAGTTAGGCTGGTTTCACATTGCTCATGTGTCCTTTATTGTCCACATTTCATTGCATTTTGTGAAGCATTTTAACATACATGAGTTTATTTGAGTCTTACAGGGACTCTATGGTGATGTCAAAGGGAGTTTCATTATCTTTACCTGGGAGACAATTGGTAGTGGTTATTCTACTGATCAGCCTTTCTGTGGAACAGTCTGGGAGTACAATTGCCAGGAGATTTTGACCTATATGTTGCACACTTGTCAGTGTTCATGGGGACAGATGATCTCTTATCTCCAGAATGATTTTTCGCAGTTGGAGGAAGCATGTCAAATGCCCAGTCTCCAGATCCTAATCTAATACTGTGTCTGGTCCCAAGATCATAGATTGGCTTTGCCTTAAATCGCTTTTTGCCCTTCTTGGTATAATGTTTTAAAATCTTGGAGGTATTGAGAGGATTCAATAAAACAAAGGATATTTTTAAAAAATAGAAATGGCACCCCAGAGAGGCTAAGAGACTTGGTTAAGAGCACACTGGCTAGTAAACAATAAAATCTGTATTAGAATGTTTGGAATTCCTGCTAGAGCTTATCTGCCACTGGTCATACCCAGCAAGGCACTTAATTGGAGTTTAGAAACTTAATTGATTAGTTGATGTTACTATTCAGGGTGTTTTTCTTCTAACAGCATAAATACCGAGAGACAGTGGGTAGGTTGTGTGTAGGTTCAAGTAAGTAGGTTCAAGTGAGTAATTTTTCTGTTTTAGTTCTCAGGATTGCTTAAACAAATCTGCTTCTTGTGATATTCCATAGCCCTTCATTGATATGCTTATGTCCATCCTTACATAAACTTTATTTTGTAGGTTTCTGGATAATTTGATTTTCCAGAAACACCCTCTGGTTTTTAACTTCTCTGATGGAACCCATTCTGCTCACAGTGTCTTCAAATAATTCTCAGTAATAAATACTTATTGAATGAACAAATGAATGAGTTTTGTAGTGCTTTTATAGGTAAGCACGGTTTTGTATTTTGCCTTTGTCGTGTATATATATATGTAATGATATTATATATAAGCCTAAACCACAAAAAAAGAAATAATGATTTTAAATTTTTAATTCCAAATTTTTAGTTAAACCTTATGTTTTAAAATTAAATATCCAGTGGATATGAAAACCTTAATAATTTAACTAGAGATATCTATGCTTTATGTGTGGCCTATCCTGAACCCCTTGGAGAAAGACTTTATACAGAAACTAAGATTTTTTTGGAAAATCATGTTCGGCACTTGCACAAGGTAAGGAATGACATATACAGAAATGTTTGTAGCTGCATACTTACTTGACCAGTTCACTGTTTTCTAGTACAGAGCTGGTTATTTGTTTTGTTTCTTTTCTTTTTCTTTTTTTTTTTTTTTTTTTGAGTTGGAGTCTCACTCTGTCTCCCAGGCTGGAGTACCCTGGCATGCTCACAGCCACCTGCTAGATTCAGGTGATCCTTGACCTGCTAGGCTCAAGTGATCCTTCTACCTCAGTCTTCCAAGTAGCTGGAACTACAGGCATTCACCACCATGCCCAGCTAATTTATTTATTTATTTATTGTAGAGACAAGGTCTTACCAAGTTGCCCAGGCTGGTCTCAAATCCCTGGACTCAGGCAATTCTCTCACCTTGGCTTCCCAGAGTGCTGGGATTATAGACTTGAGATGATTATTTTTAAAAGAAACTTTATCTTGAAATAATTTTAGACTTATTGAACAGTTGCCAAAATAGTATAGAGAGTTCTCATTTGCTTTTCACCCAGTTTCTTAATGTTAACATCTTGCATTCAACAATGGTAAATTACTAAAACTAATAAATTAACAAAGGTGTAATTCTCTGATTTAAAAATTGTTATTGTGAAACAGTTTATGAACAATTGCATTGCTTATATAATTGTACACTATGTGTTCTCCCAGATCCTGTGACAAAAAAGAAGTTGGTTGATGTGTATATGGCAAAGTAAATAGCTAACAAAATTAAAGTTGTTTTATTTGTGAAAAGAAAATTTGATTTGGTTGTGGGAGGGTACTTTTTTCATCACTAAAGTAATATGTTACCATTGTAGGTAATTTAGAACATAAGATTAGCAAAAACAGGAAAATACACATTGTACATAACACACCTCCAGAATTAACCCCTATTATTTTTGAGAGATGTATACTTAAATATTTCTTTTATTATGTATTTAATTTTATATGTCTCTTGCATGTTTTTGCTTTGTATCGACCTGATTTTTATTAAGAAAGTAAAACTATTCACTTTTTTTTTTTTGAGTTGGGAGTCTCACTCTGTTGCCCAGACTGGAGTGCACTGGCCGCTCCCGGCCACCGCAGCCTCGACCTGCTGGGCTCCAGCGATCCTTCTGTCTCAGCCTTCCAAGTAGCTGGAATTATAGGCATGCACTACCATGCCCGGCTAATTTTTGATTTATTGTAGAGATGAGGTCTTGCCAAGTTGCCCAGGTGGGTCTCGAACCCGCGGGCTCAGGCAATCCACTCACCTCAGCCTCCCAAAGGCGCGGGATTACAGGCTGAGCCATCGAGCCCTGCTTCTATTCACTTTTATAATCTGCTTTTGGTAGTCTCTTTCTTTGTTATTACATACACTTTTGTCTTTATTGTTATTTGCTTATTTTTAATTTTTTGGGACAGAACTTCACATGTTGGGGTGTGCACTCCAGTGGCACAATCATAGCTCACTGTATCCTTGAACTCCTGGGCTTAGGTAATCCTCCCAAGTAGCTGAGACTACAGGCATGCAGCTGAGATGACTGGCTTGCACAATCATGTGCAGCTAATTTTTTCTTAGAAATGGTCTTGCTATTTTGCCAAGACTGGTCTTGAACTCCTGGCCTTGCTCAATCCTCTTGCCTTGGCCTTCCAAAATGTTAGAATTACAGTCATGAGCCACTGTGTCCAGTCTAGATTTTTGTAATCCTTGCAATGATTTGTAAAATTTTTCACTGAATGGAAATACTGTGGTTTGTTTAAATACTCCTATATTTCTGGGCATATAGATTGTTTCCAATTTATATAATTTGTTATTGTAAACAGTACTTCTATAAACATCCCTGTAGTGAAATTACTGTTGTATAACCAAGGATAAGTTTCTAGACAAAGAATTGCTGGGTCATGCACATTTTAAAAATTGTTTTCAACATAATATATATATATTTTTGAGTTGGAGTCTCACTCTGTTGCCCAGGCTGGGGTGCAGTGGCACACTGGCCACCCCAACATCGACCCGCTGGGCTCCAGCAGTCCTTCTGCCTCAGTCTTCCAAGTAGCGAGAACTACAGGTGTGTGCTACCATGCCCTACTAATTTTTGATTTATTGTAGAGATGAGGTCTTGCCAGGTTACCTGGGCTGGTCTCAAACCCGCGGGCTCAGGCAATCTACTCGCCTTGGCCTCCCAATGTGCTGGGTTTACAGGCTGAGCCACTGAGCCTGACCTCAATGTAATATTAACAGATTGTTCTCTGGATTTATGTTATATCCAGCCAGTTCATAAGGGTGCCCTATTTTCAAGCATTATTAAGAGTAGTTGCTATTTCAAATTTATCTACCATTTGATAGACAAAAAAGTGCTATTTATAAGTTATTTAAGCCTTATTTGTTAAAATTATAAGGGGGGTGTGTGTGTATGTGCGTGTGTGTTTTGGAGTCTCACTCTGTCACCCAGGCTGGAGTGTATTAGAATAATCATATCTCACTGCAACCCGACCTCCTGGGCTCAGGCAATTCTTCCACCTTAGCCTCCTGAATAGCTGAGACTACAGGTGCGTGCCACCATGCCTGGCTAATTTTTTATTTTTTGTAGAGACAAGGTTTTGTTATATTGTCCAGACTGATCTCGAACTCTTGTGCTCAAGCAATTCTCCTGCCTTGGCCTCTGAAAGTGTTGCGATTATAGATGTGAGCCACTGTGCCTGGCCAAAATTATAAGTTGAAAAACATAGAATTTTATGCTGGGCACAGTGGCTCACGCTGGTAATCCCAGCACTTTGTAAGGTAGAGGTGAGAGCATTGCCTGAGTCTGGGATTCAAGACCAGCCTGAGCAACATGGTGAGATCTCGTCTCTACAATAAATCAAAAAAATTAGAAGGGCATAGTGCGCATGCCTGTGGTTCCAGCTTCTTGGAAGGCTGCAGTGGAAGGATCACCTGAGCCCAGCAGGTCGCGGCTGTGGTGGCCGTGAGCGTGCCACTGCACTCCAGTTTGGGTGCAGAGTGAGACTCTGACTCAAAAAAACAAAAAACCGTAGAATTTTATCAGAGAATTAAATAGATAGAAATTGAGGTCACAACTTGCTCAAGACCATATAAATAGTTTATGAAGTAATTGAGTTTAGAGAACCTAAAATCTGAATATCAGTCCAGTGTTTTTATTGTTAGACTAGATTTCTTTTAAAAATGGATTTTTTTACACCTCATCAACAAGGGTACCTGCATAATGAACATTTGTATACCTAACCCTGAATTGTACCCCACATCTTTAAAATAAGAAATTTAAAAGTTAAAAAAAAAGTTTTTTGAGTTGGAGTCCTCACTCTGTTGCCCAGGCTGGAGTGAAGTGGCTCACTCACAGCCAGCGCAGCCTTGTCCTACTGGGCTCAGGTGATCCTTCTGTCTCAGCCTTCCAAGTAGCTGAAACTATAGGCGTGCTCCACCATGCCCAGCTAATTTTATGATTTATTGTAGAAACGAAGTCTTGCCATGTTGCTCAGGCTGATATCAAACCTGTGGGCTCAGGCGATCCTCTCGCCTCTGCCTCTCAAAGTGTTAGGATTACAGGTATGAGCCACCAAGCCCAGCCTAAAAATGAACTTTTAAAATGTACACCTGCCTGGTCTCAGTGGCTCATGCCTGTAATCCCAGCACTTTGGGAGGTTGAGGTGGGAGGATCTCCTGAGACCAGGAGTTCCAGGCCAACCTGGTTTTAGCAAGACCTCATCTCTAAAACAAAACAAAACAAAAAAATTAGCCAGGGATGGTGGCGTGCACCTGTAGTTCCTGCAACGCAGAAGGCTGAGGTAAGAGGATTGTTTGGGCCCAGGAGTTTGAGACTGTGGTAGACTGCAGTTGTGCCACTGCACTGTGGCCTGGGTAACAGAATGAGACCCCGACTCAAAAAGAAAAGTGCACTTGAGATTTCAGTTAGATTTTCATTTTTCAAAAAATAATAGCTCCTATTAAGTAAATATAAAACAACTTAATTTGGAAATTATGAGAAAAGCATCAATTTCCATAAATAGTCTTATATGCAAAAGTGAATAATTTGGAATGATGATCTACCTAAGTAACTAGCTTGTTGATCTGAAGTAATGGATTTGACTATGTGAGATAATGCATTTGTTATTTAGTTAGCTTTAACCAGTCCACGAGGCATATATACTTAAACATCAAGTTTTATGTACGTGCATACAGTGATACGTGTTTAAAAAAATATTTAAAACTTTAAAACAAAGTAATGGCTTTGAGGAAACATAGATACAATAGAATAATGTTCTTCTATTTTAAACTGATATTAATATTCTAGCCTCAAGGCAACAATCAGACCATTATATTTTGTCCTTTTAGCTTGGAGAGTATAACAACTTATTCTCTGTTTTGGATGCTTCACTTTCATATCTAAGACTCACATTTTTTCCCCAGTTGTTTCATTTTTGCTAAAGGCAATTAAAATGTAATTTGTAAATGTAGTTTATAGTGCTTAAATTATGTAAGTTATTTTAATTGTGGTATGCTTTATAGTTTACAATGAAAATGATTAGTGCTTTCCAAGTAAAACTACTTTTCCTCTTTATAGAGAGTTCTGGAGTCGGAAGAACAAATACTTGTTATGTATCATAGGTATTGGGAAGAATATAGCAAGGGTGCAGACTATATGGACTGCTTATATAGGTAAGTATGCTTGGAAATCTTGATCATCTAAATAGTATTATGTATTCCATAACTAAAGGAACTATTTTTATTACCTATTTCCCATTGAAGTGTGCAGAATTGAAGCCTTCCCTCCAACATGAACTCTTCTCTGCTATGGGGAGAGGCCCACAGTCTGGTATTTAGGAGCCAGGCAGTGTGTGGAAAGTTAATTCTGTGAAAAGTATAACTGTATTTAATGGCATGGTTCTGTTTCTTCTAATTGGAACCTGTAGTGTATGTTTAATCTCAACAGAGAGCAAAGATAATTCAACTTGCAGGAAACTTAGTGGGCCCCTCCTTGTGTTCTTATTGGACTCTATTTTATGTTTCGTGGAAACACTGTTATCTACAGTCCTGGGTCATTTTCCACTTGAAGTTCTCCTTCCCCCCATATTCTAGTAGGCATATTCCTGCCTTTTCTTGTGCTACTCCATCTGCCTGGATTGTTTTTCTGCCTTTCTCTGAATATCAAATTCTTTTTTTTCTTATGAGTCAGGGTCTTACTCTGTCACCTAGCTGGAATGTAGTGGCACAGTCATTGCTCCAGTGCTCACTGCAGCCTTGACCTCCTGGGCTCAGGTGATCTCCCCTCCTCAGCCTCCTGAGTAGCTGGAAGCAGGTGTGCACCACCACACCTGGCTAAGTTTTTTGGTTTCTTGTAGAGTGGTGGTCTTGTTATGTTGCCCAGGCTGGTCTTGAACTCCTGGCCTCAAGCATCTGCCCATCTTGGCCTCTTAAACTACTGGGATTACAAGCATGAGCCACTGTGTCCGGCCTGAATGACTAATTCTGGCACATTCTTCTGATATTCCCCTCTCTAAACTTCCTGCTCCTTTCAACCCATGGCCCTCTGTGCTGATCCTCTCTCACCCAATCATGTAGACAGTGGAAATAAGTACTTAGATGTGGAAGGCAGAGACCTATTTTATGAAGAATTGTGGATAGGCCACGTGCAGTTGGCTCACGCCTATAATCCCAGCACTTTGGCAAGCCGAGGTAAGAGGATTACCTGAGCCCGGGGGTTCGAGACCAGCCCGGGCAACTTGGTGAGACCTCATCTCTACAATAAATTTAAAAAAAATTAGCTGGGTGTGGTGGTGCCTACTTGTAGTTCCAGCTACTTGGAAGGCTGAGGTGAAAGGATCGCCTGAGCCCAGCAAGTCGAAGGTGTGGTGGCTGTGAGTGTACCACTGCATTCCAGCTTGGGTGACAGAGTGAAGAGACTCCAACTCAAAACAAAAACAAAAACTTCAATTCCTTTTACAATAGCAGCCAAAAAGCTAAAATACCTAGGAGTATATTTAATTGTGAGGTGAAAGATCTCTACAAAACCGAGAACTACAAAACTGATGAAATGGGGACACAAACAAGTAGACATCCCAAGCTCATGGTTTAGAAGAATCAACATTGTTAAAAAGACCATATTACTCGAAAGTAATCTACAGATTCAACACAATTCTTTTTTTGAGTTGGAGTCTCACTCTGTCACCCAGACTGGAGTGCAATGGCTGCTCCCGGCCACCGCAGCCTCAATCTGCTGGGCTCCGGCGATCCTGCCGCCTCAGCCTTCCAAGTAGCTGGAATTACAGGCATGTGCTACCACGCCCGGCTGATTTTTTGATTTATTGTAGAGATGAGGTCTCGCTGCCCAGGCAGGTCTCGAACCCGCGGGCTTAGGCAATCCATTCACTTCAGCCTCCCAAAGGCACGGGATTACAAGCTGAGCCACCAAGCCCGGCTTTCAACACAATTTTTTCACAGTTAGAAAAAAAACAATCCTAAAATTTATAGGGAACCAAAAAAGAACCAGAATAGCCAAAACAATCCTAGCAAAAAGAACAAAGCTGGAGGCGTCACATTGTCTGACTTCAAATTATGCTACAAGGCCGTAGTAACTGAAACAGCATGATACTGGTACAAGAGCAGATACTTGGACCCATGGAACATAATAGAGAATTTAGAAATAAACCCAAATGTCTACAACCAACTGATTTTCCACAGTGCAGACCAAAATATACACTGGGGAAAGGACACCCTATTCAACAAATGGTACTGGGAAAGTTGGATAGCATCATACAGGAGAAATGAAGCTTGTTTTCTCTCTCTCATCGTAAACACAAACTAATTCAAAATAGGCTAAAGACTTAAATGTCAGACCTGAAACCATAAGAATACTAGAAGAAAATCTAGGAAAACCCTCTTCTGGACATTGTCCTAGGCAAATAATTTATGATCAAAACCCTAAAAGCCAATACAAAAAAAAATTGTGAGACTTAATGAAACTAAAAAGCTTTTGCACAGCAAAAGAAATAATAGAGCAAATAGGCAACTTACAGGATGGAAGAAGATATTCACAAACTATACATCTGACAAAGGACTAATAGCCAGAATCTACAAGGAACTCAAACAAATCAGCAAGAAAAAGCAAATAGGAAATTAAAAAGGTGGGCAAATGACATGAACAGACATCTTTCAAAAGAAGATACGCAGATGGCCAACAAATATGTGATAAAATACTCCACTCACTAATCATCAAGGAAATACAAATTAAAACCATAATGAGATACCACTTTACACCATTTAGAATGACCATTATTAAAAAATAAAAACATAATAGATGTTTGCACAGATGCAGTAAAAGGGGAATGCTTATACACTGTTGGTGGGGAGTGCAAATTAGTACCAACTTCAGAGAAATCGGTAAGGAGATTTCTCAAAGAACCAAAAGTAGATCTAGCATTCATTCCTGCAATTCTAATAGTAGGTATCTACCCAAAGGAACAGAGGTTATTATACAAAAAAGCCCCTGTACTTGTATATTTATTGCGACACAATTCACAATTGCAGAGATGTGAAATCAGCCTAAATGGAATCAACCTAAATGTCCATCAGCTGTTCAGTAGATAATGAAAATGTGGTATGTGTGTACACACACACACACACACACACACACACACACACACACACACACACACACCCATGGAATACTATTCAGCCATCAAAAAGAATGAAATGTCTTTTGCAGCAACTGGTTTGGAATTGGAGAACATCATCCTAGGTGAACTAACGCAGGAACAGAAAACCAAACACTGCATGTTCTCACTTATAAGTGGGAGCTAAACTAGTGATCTTCAGAGACATAGAGAATGGTATAAGGAACATTGGAGACTCAGAAGGGGAAGAGGAGGGAGGGGGAAGGATAGAAAAAAAATCACCTGTCAGGTATAATGTGCACAGGTAGGGGTGATGGGTACACTTAAAGCCAGACTTCTTTGCTGCTATACAGTGCATCCATGTAACCAAAAACTATTTGTACCCCCTAAAGCTTTGAAAAAAAAAAAAAAGGAACTGAGAGACTTTCAAATATCTTCCTTTCACCTGAACACTTAGAGGCTATTGTAGTTATTAATTGGCCTTATTTTATTTCTTTTTTTTCCTTTTCAGTTGGGGTCTCACTCTGTTGCTCAAGCTGTAGTGCAGTGCGATTGTAGCTCACTGCAGCCTTGAACTCCTGGGCTCAGACTTTCTTTCTGTGTAGGCATGCACCACCATGCCTGGCTAATTTTTAAATTTTTTTGTAGAGATGAGGTCTCGCTATGTTGCCTAGGCTGGTCTTAACTTAAACTCCTGGACTCAAGCAGTCCTCCTACCTTGGCCTCCCAAAGTGCTGGGCTCACAGGTCTGAACCACCACTCACTCCAGGCTAACCAAGATTTAATATTGTTGGGTCTCGGAATAGGGAGGACTGAGGAGATGGAGAACGACCAGTATGGTAGGTAGAGCACCAAATGCACACGGCACTTAGCGATTTCATTTGCTGTCTTAAGTGGGTGCAGTTTGTGGAGCACTAAAACAATTATAATGATGATATCAAAGACTAATCAGAGATCACTGTAACAGACATCATAATAATGAAAAGGTTTGAAATATTGCAGAAATCCCCAAAATGTGACAGAGACATGAAGTGAGCACCTGCTGTTAGAAAAGGTGCTAATATACTTGCTCTACGTCTGGTTGCCACAGACCTTCAATTTGTAAAAAAATATATTATCTGCACAGTACCATAAAATAAAGCACAGTAAAACAGTGTGTATCTGTTCTACCTATTCTTTCTGGGGTGATTTCAATTACTCCTGGTTTTACCTACAGCGTAAATGTTGATAACCACCAAAATACATGCTCATCTAAGTGGTCTGCATTTCAGAGGAGCCTTTTTAATAAGCTGCCTGTACCTTCAGTATGCCCCCAGGTACATTGTACTACTGCAGGTATAAAGCTGAGCATAAGTTTTGTGCACACACTGTGTTTGTCCCCAGTCCTGTACATCAGGCATGTAAGCTGGAGGTCTCAGTTACCCTTCATGTGGGTTATCCTCTCTACCTGACCCCCCTCCCTCATGTTCTTCAAGTAGCTCTTAAATTCATTGTTTCTCTGCACTGCTATTGTAGTTTAAGCCTTTTAACATTCCACAATTAGGCTATTAAAGTCCCTATAACTGGTCTTGTAGCTTTTGACTTCTAATTCATTCTATCTAGACTAGAAAACTTACTGTGTTGTTGTTTCTTAAGTGCATGTTTGACCACGGTCTAAAATCATTTAGTAACTTTCCACTTTCCATAGCAAAGAGAACTGATGGCCCATGGAATTCAGCTTACAGAGTATTTCGTTGGGCCTCTGTGGTGTTGGCATCATGTGCCTGATCATTGTATATTTAGTTATACTGGTAGAATTAGTGGTGAGATCCTTTCATAGAGGAAGGACATAATTGACAGAAATTCTATGAAAGCTGCTTAGTAGTCTTTTGCTTGCTTGGTAGGTTATCTTGACTATCCCTTTTTTCTAGTCACAGTCTATGAAGAAACGTGTACAATGAAATGTCAAAGGGAAAACTCATTTTCTTCTAAAAGTATTTTTTAACATTATTTTTGCAAGGTAATTTCTAGTCTCTTTTTTGATAGATTTATGAGATGGATATTCATTGGCATAAGTGACTTAGGAATTCTGATTTTTAAGGAAAATGATATCCCTCCTGCATGCTTCCCCCAGGTGTTCTCTGTAGCTGTTTACAACTTGCTGGGTCCTGAAATAGAGAACTTAAAGAAGGTGTCAACTTGGGAATAAATGACTCTTGAAATCCAGTAGGGTACTAGCATGAGACAGTTCTCACAATGGAATTTTCTAGACTAAACTAAAATGCTTGATTTCTTAGGGACTTCAAAATTGTTGTTCTAAAGTTGGAAGTTATTTGCTTTCCTACTGATTTTGAATATCCAATGATGTTGCATTTATTTTTCAGGTATCTCAACACCCAGTTTATTAAAAAGAATAAATTGACAGAAGCTGACCTTCAGTATGGCTACGGTGGTGTAGATATGAATGAACCACTTATGGAAATAGGAGAGGTAGGCAATTCTTTAGATGACTGGAAAATGTAACTATACTTTTATATGTTGGGATAATTTCATTCAATGTCTTTTTTTTTTTTAAGGAGATTGAGTTGACTATCTTAAGATTGTCAAGATTTAAAACATCCTAAACATTATGTAAATAAAATGCTATAATGATTTACTAATAATCTTAAGGTAGATCAAAGGAACAGAAAACTGTGACAATTATTATTTTAGCAGTTAAATTTATGATGGGTGAATGACAGGGCTAATGGCTCTGCATTGTGAAAAAGCTCATACAATTTACTTAGAAAATGTTGAGATGCCTGTAGTTAAAAAGGCGCAAAGGACAGGGACTTAACAGAGAGGCTAGAAGAGAGAAAACACAAATGTATGGATATAACAAATTTATTGTAACTTTAAAAAAAGTGATTAAAGAAGCTCCAAGTTAAACAATAAAATGTACAGTCCAGATAATTCATTCCTTATAGGTCAGGTAATTTGTTCCAGTTCCTGGGGTACAGTGCAAATTTAAATGTAGAAAATATAATGTATAATGCATATACTGATTGTGAAAGAAATACTCTTGTACAAGTTTGTTTATTCATTTAATACATATTTATTGAGTAGCTGGACATTGGGGATACAGTGGTGAACAGACAGAAGGTCCCTGCCCACATAAAGCCTGTAAGTTCAGGTAAGGGAAGCAGATGGCAAATAAGTAAAGAAGTGAATGTGAAATTGTGATGAGTGTTAATGAAGGAAATAAGCAGCTAAGATGCAGCATTAGTAGAAATTTAAGTTAGCACAGTTTTTTTTTTTTTTTTTTGAGTCATGGGTCTCTGTTGCCCAGGTTGGAGTCTTGTGGCACAATCTTGGCTCACCACAGCCTTGAACTCCTGGGCTCAGGTGATCCTCCTATCTCAGCCTCCCAAAGTGTTGGGATTACAGATGTGCACCACCATGCCCAGCCCATAATTCCTTTTTTTTTTTTTTTTTTTTTGAGTTGGAGTCTCACTCTGTCACCCAGACTGGAGTGCGGTGGCCGCTCCTGGCCACCGCAGCCTCAACCTGCTGGGCTCTGGCAATCCTTCCGGCTCAGCCTTCCGAGTAGGTGGAACTACAGGTGTATGCCTGGCTAATTTTTATTTATTGTAGAGATGAGGTCTCACCAAGTTGCCCAGGCGAGTCTCGAACCCGCGGTCTCAGGCAATCCACTCACCTCAGCCTCCCAAAGGCGCGGGATTACAGGCTGAGCCACCACGCCTGGCTCCATAATTCTTTTAGACAGAAATTGATCAGTGTCTTTCAATACACTTTAAAATGTTTAATATCTTTTGACAAATTCATCCCATGTCTAATAATCTGTACTTGGAAAATAATAAATTGGGGGAGGATTAGATGTTTAAAAGTATGACTTGCAAGCATTGTTAATAGAATGACTAATGGGTGAATAATATAAATTTTCAACATCCCACAGCAACAATAAAAAATCACACATAGATAAATATATTTGTATATAGTATGTTTTTCTTACAAAGGAAGGCAAATGGATAAATTGATAGCAGAAAATAGTTCATAGGAACTATATAACAGGGGAAAACGGTTTATGGAAAAAATGTGGTTGCAACATTATAGATGTATGTTGAATATAAATAAAAGTGTAGGAAAAAATATAGCGAAAATGATCATGGGAAATACAAAAAGTGTTTCATTAAAAATTATTTCTTAACACCAGCACTATGAAGCCCATTCCTTTTTCCAGAGGAAATCACAAAACAGTTTGGTTTGCAGCTTTCCTGAAGTTTAGCTGTGCTGCATTTGCATACAAATATTATACATACACAGCAGTTTTTATTTTTCAAACAATGGTATCATACCATACATGAAGTCTTACAACCTTGTCTTTTTGTATTTATGGGAGTGTTTGTTGTTGTCACTATGTCTAGGAGTTCTTTTTACATAAGTTTGTTTTTGTATGAACTTAATATTCTATAATAGGAATATAGTAGCATAATTTATTAAACTATTTCCTTAGTTTCCAATATCTTGTTGTTACAAACTGCATGCTGCAATGAACATCATTGTTCATTTATTTATTCATTAAATGTTTTTTGAACTTCTCTGTGTTCTATATGTTGGGTGAACAAAAATGGAGAAAATAGAGAAAATCTTTTACTCATGGAGTTACATTTATGTGTATATCTCTTGGTACGTGAGTAGATACTGTCATAGAATGGATACCTGAAGTGGTTTGTGTCAGAGCACATCCTGAAGCTTGACAGTTCTGCCACCTTGTTTTTCAGAAAGGCTTTACCGGTTTGCCCTTCCACCACAGGGGTAACAATCCCATTTTCTTGTTTAGTACTTTCTTTTTTCCCCCCATTTGTGTTATTTAAAAGGGAAAAAAAGGACAAAACTTGAAGGAAGTCCCTTGTGGGAAGACAGAAGTTTTAACTTATTATAAATGTAATTACAAGTGGATCAGAATAAAGTTACCCCAAGGAAACAGAATAGAGAGGCTTACAAACAGCCTGTATGGATGCAGTTAAGTTGGAAACAGAGCAGTCGAACCAGAAAAACAGTCAATTTTTTGTACCAGAATAATTTATACTTTGGGAAAAATACATTGAAGTTTACAGGCTTAAATGTGAAAGGCAAAACTTGAAAACTTTGTAAGGCAAAGTAGGAGCAACACACATGCCTTATGACCTTAGGATAGAGAAGGATTTCTCTAAAAACACAAGAAATACAATTGTTAAAGGAAAAGATTGAAAAATTTGAGTATATTAAAACATATTTTTACCAAAAGCATTATAAAGACACTGAATGGTCAACTGAGTAGGACAGACTGCAGTATGTGAAATTGTCAAGGGATTTATTTTCACAATATATAAAAAACTCCTAGGTTTCATTGAAGAACATGAGAGACTAACAGAATAATGGGCAAAGATAGGAATGGGCATTTCACAGGAAAAAAACTGAGATGATAATAAACGTGAAAAGATGCCCAGCTTCTTTCACGAAAATACCAATAAAAAAATATGTACAACTGGCTGAGCATAGTGGCTCATGTCTGCAATTCCAGCATTTTGGGAGGCTGAGGTGAGAGGATTGCTTGAGCCCATGAGTTTTAGACCAGCCTGGGCAACATAGTGAGAACTTCTTTCTACAAAAAAAAATTTTTTTTAAGAGAAAAAAGATATGTACAACTATATCAATAAGAAAAAGTATATATTTTTTAACTTGCCAATTAAAACTACATGGAAACATAATTTTATCTTTATTTAATTTTTCCTTTTGAGATACCATTTTAAATTCACCATATTGGTAAAGTTTGACTAAAGCCTGGCAGTACTAGCTATTGCTAAGGATGTAGACTAATGGGAATTCTCATCTATTGCTATGCAAGTGTAAACTGGAAAAACATCTGACTTTGTTTTGTAAAGCTGCATGTACACTTAACCCTACAGCCCAGGATCTCAACTTGTAAGTATATATCAGGGAAGCTCTTGCTTATGCTGGCAAGACAATATCTACAAGTCATATACAAGAATACCACTGGCTAGGTGCAGTGGCTCACACCTGTGATCCCAGCACTTTGGAGAGTCCAAGGTGGGGGGATCACTTGAAGCCAGGAGTTCAAGATCAGCCTGGGCAACATAGTATGGCTTCATCTTTATGAAAAAGTTTTTTAAAATTAGGTAGGCATCATAGTTCCCACCTGTAATCCTAGCTGCTTGGGAGGCTGATGTGGGAGGATTTTTGAGCCCAGGAACTCGAGCCTGCAGTGAGCTATAATCATGCCAGTACACTCCAGATTGGACAATAAAGTGAGACCTTGTCTCTTTAAAAAAAAAAAAGAAGAAGAAGAAGAATAGCACCATTGTTCTAGGTAGTGGAAAACGGTCATCACAGACACATCAGCAGGAGATTGGAAAATAAATCATGGCATGTTTATATGCTAGGATATTGTATTGTAGTGCTGATGATTGAACTATACCTATATGTTTCAATTTGGTTGGGTTTCAATAACAAAACTAAAGTTTAATTTTTAAAACTCACACATTGAAGAATATGTAGTGCAGTTTTGTTATCAAGGTCAGAAATGGTCAACTTCATAGGACAGGGGCTAGGCGGAAGACATTTGGGACCTTAGTAGTAGTGAAGTTGTATTTCCTAAACTGGGTAAGTTAACACAGGGGTGTTTTATTTTATTATTCCTTAACCCAACTTACTCTTATGTTGTATGACATATTTCATGATTTAAAAAATCAGCTAACAACCAAATTGCGTTATTTTATTTAACATAAATGTTTTGTTTCTGTTACGGTCTTGACATCTGTAACCCTTCCATAGTGTCGAGCATTTAACAATCCATAGATTAAAGTGTTATAATAATCAGTTATTTCTGTTAGATTTTCAATTAATGATAAAACCTTATTTCTGTTCTTTTACACGTCTGATATAATGGTCATTGTCATTTTAAATTTATTTTCTTTTGAATTTTTTATTTTCATTTAGTTTTGAATTTTGAAATATTAGTTACAAGTACTTCTTTTGATGAGTATTTTTACTTTTATGAAAACTTGAACAAATGTTAAAAGCAAATACTAAGTAATTCAGTCTGGATGATTTTTATTTTTCCTGGCAGCTAGCATTGGATATGTGGAGGAAATTGATGGTTGAACCACTTCAGACCATCCTTATCCGAATGTTGCTCCGAGAAATAAAAAAGTGAGTGCTCACATTTATCTTCCTGAGTCAGTTTCATTTCTCTGATTGATATGGTTTAAACATAGTGTGCAGTTGTGTGGCTGTTGATTGGACTTGGGCCTGGTTTTACTTTAACGAGCCTAATTTTACTTTTTAATGCCAGTATTTTAAAGAGTGGGAGGGGGGTCTGGTCTCTACTTATAGCCTACTTATTTACTTATAGTAAATAAGTAAGTACCTGAGGGAGGTGACTTGTTTCGTTTCAATCCTGAAACCTCTTGGACCTTCTAGGCAGTACCCTGAGTTGTTCATACATATTCTCTTAGTTTAAATTTGATGAGAATTACCTATTCAAGAAAGCAGATTCTTTAGTTAGTTGGTTACCTCTTAACCCCATTATTGTAATCACTGACTTAATATTATGAGGTAAGTTTATGGGAAAATGGCTTTCTACCATACCCATGGCCCAGAGTGGTTTACCTTTTCTTTTATTGTCTTTTTCTTTTCTTTTATTTATTTATTTATTTTTTGAGTTGGAGTCTCACTCTGTCGTCCAGGCTGGAGTGCAGTGGTCCGCTCATGGCCACCCCAGCATCGACCTGCGGGGCTCCAGCGATCCTTCTGTCTCAGCCTTCCTTGTAGCTGGAACTACAGGCTCGCACTACCACGCCCGGCTAATTTTTTAATTTATTGTAGAGACAAGGTCTCGCCAATTGCCCGGGCTGGTCTCGAACCCAGCCAATCCACTTGCCTCGGCCTCCCAAAGTGCTGGGATTACAGGCTGAGCCACCAAGCCCAGCTAAGTGGTTGACTTTTTACCTTATTGCTGTTGTGAATCCAGTTTGGGACAAAGAAAGTTCTCCTGTGAAGTTCAGAATAGAACAGCCTTTGATTAGCTCTGGCCTCATCTTTTAGATTCTTAGACTTCAGCTTTTGGGAAACAAAACTATGTCAGTCACACAAATAATATGTATAATAAATGTCAGATTACTCAAAGAGGTGTTATAGGAATTATCTGTCCCAGTGAGATGAGGTCTCGCCAAGTTGCCCAGGCTGGTCTCAAATTCCTGGGTTTAGGTAATCCTCTCACCTCCACCTCCCAAAGTGCTGTGATTACAGGTGTGAGCCACCACACCCAGCCTCTAAATGTATTTTTATTATTATTATTTTTCATTTTGTTCACAAATAGGACTTTTTATTTATCACTCTAAATGTATTTTTATAAAATATCTCTTAATATTATTTTATCCCAATGTGTTAAATTTTTTTTGTTTTGAATTAGGGCCTCACTGTGTAGCTCAGTCTGGAGTGCAGTGGCATAATCATGGCTCAATGCAGCCTTGACTTCCTGGGCTCATGTGATCCTTCCACCTCAGCTTCCTGAGTAGCTGAAACTACAGGTACATGCCACTATGCCCAGCTAATTTTTTGTGGAGTCGAGGTCTTGCTATGTTGCCCAAGCTAGTCTTGAACTCTTGGGCTTAAGAAATCCTCCCACCGTGGCTTCCTGAAGTACTGGGATTATAGGCATGAGCCACAGTGCCAGGCCAACATATTAATTTTAGTCTTTTTGAGTTGGAGTCTCTGTCGCCCAGGCTGGAGTGCAGTGGTACGCTCACAACCACTGCAACCTCAATTTACTGGGCTCAGGCAATCCTTCTGCCTTAGCCTTCCAAGTAGCTGGAGCTACAGGCATTCATGCCACCTGGCCTGGCTAATTTTTTGATTTATTGTAGAGATGAAGTCTTGTCAGGTTGCCTAGGCGGGTCTGGAACCCGCGGGCTCAGGCAATCCTCTCACCTCAGCCTCCCAAAGTACTGGGATTATAGGCGTAAGCACCATGCTCAGCCCATGTTAAATTTTAAAGTAGCCGGGCTTGGTGGCTCAGCCTGTAATCCCTCGCTTTGGGAGGCTGAGGTCAGTGGATTGCCTGAGCCCGTGGGTTTGAGACCCGCCTGGGCAACTTGGCGAGACCTTGTCTCTACAATAAATCAAATATTAGCCGGGCGTGGTAGCGCGCGCCTGTAGTTCCAGCTACTTTGAAGGCTGAGGCAGAAGGATTGCTGGAGCCCAGCAGGTCGAGGCAGTGGTGGCCGGGAGCGGCCACTGCACTCCAGTCTGGTCGACGGAGTGAGACTCCAACTCAAAAAAAAAAAATTTTTTTTTAAGTGTTGGCAAGACCTCGTCTCTACAATGAATCAAAAATTAGCTGGGCATGGTAGTGCGTGCCTGTAGTTACGGCTACTTTGAAGGCTGAGGCGGAAAGATCACAGGAGCCCAGCAGGTAGACGCTAGGGTGGCCGTGAGTGTGCCACTGCACTCCAGCCTAAGCGACAAAGTGAGACTCCAACTAAAAAAAAATTTTAAGTGTTATTGTTAGCTTGCTAAAAATGAATTTGATGAAGAATGAAAAATAATACACCTGTAGCATAAGATACTACAGCATAAGATACTAGTTTAGAAATGACAGATATGTTTGGTCAATTTGCCTTACTTATGTTGTTGTAATCGGCTTCTGTTAAAGCATTGTGTGACATGCTTTTCTAATATCTAGTTTATTCTTTATGTCAATTCTGTTAGGTAGGTATTAATTCACATTTTACAACTAAGGAAACTAAGGTGTATTAATAATAAACATTAAACATGAAGACTGTGTGCCAAGCAGTGTGCTAAAATCTTTACATGCATTATCCCACTTAATTCTTACGACCTTAGAAGGTTGGTACTATTGCCATCACCATTTTACACATGAAGAAGTCAGTGATGGTGCTCTCACTGGGATAATTTGACTCTAGCCCCTATCTTCTTAATTCTAGGGATTCAAATTTGGGTTTATCTAACTCTTATCTATTCTGCCTATCTTTTAAATTCACAGAATATTAACTTAATGGTAAATACATTTGGCTTTATAATGCTTTGAATAATCTGGTGTTTTCACATCTTTTTCTTTTGGTCTTGAGATGGCAAGTTGAATTTACAATTAAGTAAATTGAACTTCAACAAAGAAGTGAGTTCTTGAGCTTGATACAGCCAAGGAAATAGACCTCATGCTTTATACTTTCAACTTGGGTCTCTCCACTGTGTTCTCTTTACCATTGTCACTTGAGTTAATATGACCAGATGTCGTAACTTCCATGGTTGAGCAGCGGTGGTGGGTATTCTCCATGTCTAATCTCATCTGATCCTTATTACAGGATATGATGGTGAACATTATCATAAACTCATTTTATAAGTGAGAAAAATGAGGTTTGAAAGAGTAGGAAACTTACATTATATCACATAACTAGTAAATGGCAGAACTAGAATCAGAACTTAGGTCATTTTGGTCCCTACGTCTGGTCTTACCCATATATTATATATTCTTTTTGGCTTATTTTTTATTTTTAAATTTTTTAAATTTTTTAATTACATATCCTTAGAAATAGTTTGTTCAAGTTGCATTTCATCACCATTTCTACCAAAAGAAATATTTTATTGTGCATATCTACGACTGTAATGGGAAGAGCTGTACCAGACTTACAGAAAAAAATCTTGTCAGATCTGACAGAGCCTGTTGCAAGTTTGATATCCTACACATTTCTTCACCTTATACCATATTGATCATTGTGTTCCTAGGTATTTTCTGTAAGTCTCTGAAGAGCATTGCTCTGTGCTAGTGCTTTCTCAGATCTGACCAATGACAATTAAGATTATGCTGGGAACGTTTAAAAGAGTTATCTTTCTGCAAAAAAATTAGAAAGTAATGTATGCTGATTGTAAAAAATTTAAAATAAAGTTAAAGAGAAAAGTTAAAAACCTCATTCTTTTGTCACAGTACCCAGTACCTGCTATTTAAAGGAAACCACTATTTATTTTTATTTTTTAAAGATGTAGGGTACAATTCAGGATTAGGTATTCAAGTGGTTATCATACAGGTAAAGTTTAGGAAACCACTATTAAGTATTTAAAGTATTTTTTAATAAAAATTATCTTTGCATTTAAGATTGTATGTATATACACATATGTATATATATATTTTTATATTGCCATATGTATGCATATAGCTACACATATGTATTACATATAGTATTATACATATACATATGTGCATATATTTGGGGAGCTTTTTGAAAGCATAGATATGTGGCTCCCCACCTATATCCACTAAATCATACTCTGGAGAGAGTAGAACTGGTATTTTTGCAAAGCTCTCATATGTAATTTACGCATCCAGGTCAGACCAATATTTGTGAAGTACTGGTCTGCACTAAATAATTGTCATGCCACTTATTTTGTAAAAGTTTTATTGGAGTGTTTTCTTTTTTCCCTTTGGATTTTTTAAATTACATAAGTATAAAGAATATTTTAAAATATATTTTTCTTAAAAGTTTAAACAAGAACAGATAAATCGTTGGTGTGAAACTATAAAGCGACAGTATGGAAGAATTCCTTTATGGTGATAGAACAGTTCTGTATTTTGAACATGATGGTGGTGACATGAATCTAGACAATATGACAGAATTTCACAGAGCCATACACATAGAAACATACACAGGTGGTTTTATGTAAAAACTAGCAAAATCTGAAAAAGTTCTATAGGTTGTACCAGTGTCAATTTCCTGGTTTTAGTAGTGTACAATAGTTACGTAAGATGTTATCATGGAAGCCAGGTACGGTGGGTCAAACCTGTAATCCCAGCTCTTTTGGGGGCTGAGGTGTGGAGATTGCTTGAGTGTTGAAGTTCAAGACCAGCCTGGGCAATATAGCAAGACATCATTGCTACAAAAAAATATAGAATAGCCAGGCATGGTGGCATGTGCCTATAGTTCTAGCTACTCAGGAAGCTGAGGTGGGAGGATAGCTTGAGCCCAGGAGTTCAAGGCTGCAGTGATCCATGATCATGCTACTGCACTGGAACCTGAGTGAGAGAGTAAGAGCCTGACTCAAAAATTAATTTTTTAAAAGATGTTATTGTTGGAGAAAGTCAAGCAAAGGGTACACAAGATCCTCTGTATTGTTTTTGCAACTTCTGGTGTGTCTATAATTATTTCAAAATATAGTATATTTTTTTCAGTTGAAGCAGTACATAAAATGTGAATGCTCTTGCTTGCTTCCTTTTACCTCAGACTTTCTTTCCTCTCCTCATGAGTAATTACTGAAGACAATTTGGTTGTGCCTTTATATTTATTTAGGTACAGTGGTTTTCATTACTTTTGAGGGGTTCTTTGTATTCCTTTAGGATCATGATGAAAGCTGTGGAGCCTGTGGACATAAAAATACTTATTATGCATATGCATAAAACATTTTTGCATACTTTTAAGAGTTTGTGGATTCCCAAAGTCAAACTTGCAGCTTTTGCATTCACATGTGGGTTTCTTTGTTCCCAATCAATCAGGGAATCATTTGGTAAATTGTAATCTGAAGTAAGTCACCACACTTAATATTTGGTGAATTGGTAAACAGTTTTATAAGTTCTGAAGTAATAATTCAAGAGCAAGACAGTCATGATTAAACTCCCTCTCTGTTTCCTACAAGATTGGTTCTGTTTCAGGGCTCTTTTCTGTTAATCAGTTTGTTTATCCTTGTGCCAATACTTCACCGTGTTTATTATTGTAGCTTAATAATGTCTTGATATCTGGTGAGATGAGTTTGCCCTCCAGAAGCCAGAAGTGTCCCTGCTGTTCTTTGGCACTTTGCTATTTTATATAAATGTTATAGTCACTTTCCTAAAGGCAATTATAAGTCACCTTTAAGGAATTTCTGTGGGATTGAAATTGAATTGAGCCTATAAGTTTGGAGAAAATTTACAACTTTGCAATATTAAGCCTTCCTATCCATGAACATAGCATATCTTTCTGTTTATTATGCTTTCTTTAATATCTCCTAATTATAGATTTTTCTGTAGAGGGCTTGCATGTTTATTCTTAGATTTATTTCAAGATACTCGTTATTCTCTGATACTATTACAAAAAGGATATTCTGTATCAGGTTTCCTCAGCCCCAGGCTGCGAACTGGTACCAGACATGTTAGGAACCAGGCTGCATAGCAGGAGGCTAGTGGTGGGTGAGCGGAGCTCTGCTTCCTCTCAGATCAGCGATGACATCAGAGTCTCATAGGAGTGCAAACCCTATTGTGAACTGTGCGTGTGAGAGATCTAGACCATACTCCCTATGAGAATCTAATTGTTGATGATTCCTCACCACTTGTCTGTGGAAAAATTGTCTTCCATGGAATGTATCCCCGATGCCAAAAAGATTGGGGACTGCTGTTCTGTATAATTACCTGTTCTATTTGTTTTCTGCTCGTGTATAGAACTGCAACTGACTCTTATATGTAAATCTAATATTCAACTACTTTGTTAAATTCTATTATTTCTAGTAATTTGTGCTTATTTTTGGGTTTTCTGTGTACGCTATCATAATCTGCAACTAATGATACTTTTGTTTCCTCCTTGTGTGTGTGTGTGTGTGTGTGTGTGTGTGTGTGTGTGTATATGTGAATTTGCCTCACCACATTAGCAAGGACTGCCAAAGCAATTTTGAAGAGAAGTGAAGGATAATGAGAATCATTGTCTCATTCCTGATTTTATTTTATTTATTTATTTATTTATATATATATTTTTTGAGTTGGAGTCTCACTCCATCGCCCAGGCTGGAGTGCAGTGGCATGCTCATGGCCACTGCAGCCTCGACCTGCTGGGCTCCGGCTATCCTTCCACCTCAGCCTTCCAAGTAACTGGAACTACCACACCCAGCTAATTTTTTATTTACTGTAAAGACGAAGTCTCGCCAGGTTGCCTGGGCTGATCTCGAACCCACAGGCTTAGGCAATCCATTTGCTTTGGCCTCCCAAAGTGCTGGGATTACCGGCTGAGTCACCGAGCCTGGCCCATTTCTGATTTTAAAGGTTATGTGTGTAACATTTGTCTAGTTTGTTAATCGGTACTCTTTATCAGAATAATAAAATTAACTTAAATTGGTGTTGGATTTTATAAAAATAACTTTTCTGTTTCTACTGAGTGATTACAGTGATGATTTTTTCCCCCAATTACTCAGCTAATATGGTCAATTACATTTACAGATTTTTTTTTTTTTTTTTTTGAGTTGGAGTCTCACTCTGTCACCCAGACTGGAGTGCAGTGGCTGCTCCCGGCCTCCGCAGCCTTGACCTGCCGGGGTCCGGCAATCCTTCCGCCTCAGCCTTCCAAGTAGCCGGAATTACAGGCATGTGCTACCATGCCCGGCTGATTTTTTGATTTATTGTAGAGATGAGGTCTCGTTGCCCAGGCGGGTCTTGAACCCGCAGGCTCAGGCAATTCACTCACCTCAGCCTCCCAAAGGCGCAGGATTACAGACTGAGCCACCGAGCCCGGCTCAGATTTTTTTTTTAATGTTAAACCATTCTTGTATAACTGGAGTAAAAACCAGGTTGGTCATTGTCCATTATAGTTTTTATATGTTGATGCATTTGATTTGCTGGTACTTTATTTAGAAATTTGCATCTGTGTTCATGAATGGATTGGGCCTGTAATTATTTTTTCTTATAGGGTCTTGGTCTGGGTTTGATACCCAGCTTATCCTTGTGGAATGAACTCATGGGTATTCCTTCTTTTTATTTTGAATAGAAGAGTTTGTATCAAATTGGGATTATCAGATTCCTAAATGTTTGGTAAAACCGTCTGTACCTGGTGTTTTTTGTAAGATTTGTTTTTGTAAGTTTTTTTTTTTTTAAAATAGTGATGAGTTCTTGCTTTGTTGGCCAGACTTGTCTCAAACTCCTGTGCTCAAGCATTCCTCCCACTTCAGCCTCCCAAAGTACTGGGATTACAGGTGTGAGCCATGATGCCCAGCCTGTAAGATTTTTAACAATGCCTATTATTTCCAGTCTTAAGATTAGTCAAATTTGTGTTTCTTCTTAAATCAGTTCTGAATTATTTTTTGCAAAATTGTAGGCAAGTTGTTTGACAGTATTCTCTTTTAAATTTTTTTTTATTATTTGAAGTAATTTTAGTTTTACAGAAGAGTTAAGAAAGCTAGTACGGAGAGTTCCTGTATACTTTGTACCCGGCTTCTCCTAATGTTTTAATACATGGTGTGTTTATGTGCATTGACATAACATTGTTAAATAAACTCCAGCATTTATTTGCACATTCCTAGTTTTTCCACTGATGTTCTCATTCTGTTGCAGGATCCAGTCCGTGTACCACATCACATTTAGCTGTCATATATCTTTGGTCTCCTCTCCTGTGTGGTCTTTCCTTGTCTCAAATGTTTTTAATACTTTTAAAGAATAGCGGTCAGTTGTTTGTAGAATATTTCTTAATTTTGGTTTATCTGATATTTTCTCATGATTAGACTGAGGTTATGGATTTTGGGGACAAACATCAGAAGGTAGGTGCCCTTCTCAGCAGCACATAATATCAAGAGTAGATTATATCAACATGACTTTTTATTGGTGATAGCTTTGAGCATTCGGTTAATACATTATTTTCTTTTCAATTTCCACCTGGAATAATGTCTTTCTTTCATGCATAATGTTGCTTATTCATATCTTTTTTTGATTGCTTTTATTAGAGGTTTGTGTATTTTGATTTTTTTCCCTCAAAGAATCAACTTTGGTCTTAATTGATCTTCTCTGTTATATCTTTGTTTTCTCTTTCATTCTGCTCTTATTTTTCTTTTCTCCTGAGAGACAGGAATGTTTTTAGATTGAGCTGAAATGGATGCAGAATCTGTGGAGAGGGGGAGATTTTTAAATCTTTAACATTATTTCTTGCAGTAATCTGTGTTCATCCACAGAATTGAGGGAAGTACCTCATTATCAACATGACATTTTATTGATAATAGTTCTGATCATTTGATTAATGCATTATTTTCTTTTTAATCTCTACCTGGAATAATGTCTCAAATATATACAATAGAGACTTAAGCAGATATGGAAGTTGAGGCAGTTTCTGATGTGAAGCCACACTATTTTTTTTTTTTTTGAGTTGGTGTCTCACTTTGTCTCCCAGACTGGAGAGCAGTGGTACTCACAGCCACTGCAGCCTCGACCTGCTAGACTCAGGTCATCCTTCTACCTCAACCTTACAAGTAGCTGGAACTACAGGTGTGTACCACCACGCCTGGCTAATTTTTTGATTTATTGTAGAGATGAGGTCTCGCCGCGTTGCCCAGACTGGTCTCGAACCTGTGAGCTCAGGCAGTCCTCTCACCTCTGCTTCCCAAAGTGCTGGGATTATAGGTGTGAGCTACCATGCCTGGCCACACTTGTCTTTTACAATGAATAGAATCTTGATATTTAATTGTTTTCTAGGTGATAATCTCAGTTAAAGAAAATGAAGACATTAATAATTTGGTTAGCATATCATAGAGCTGTGTGTTAGCTCTCCAATAATAATTTGTGTGTGTGTGTGTGTGTGTGTGTGTGTGTGTGTGTGTGTGTGTTGGTGTCTCACTCTTGTCGCCCAGGCTGGAGTATAGTGGCACAATCACAGCTACCACAGCCTTCCTAGTAGCTGAAACTACAGGAGTGGGCCACCACGACCAGCTAATTTTTTAATTTATTGTACAGATGAGGTCTCATCAAGTTGCCCAGACTCGTCTTGAACCCCTGGGCTCAGGCATTCCTCTCACCTCTGACTCCCAGTACTGGGATTACATGCGTGAGCCACCATGCCTGACCTCCAATAATAAGTTTTTTAAATACTTAAGAATAGCAATAAGAAATGGCAGCAGTTGAATAATTCTGCCCATATTTTCTACTCTAAGTAATGAGATTTTTTTCTTAAAGCAAACAATTAAGCATGGTACTGGTACAAAAATAGACAGATTGATCGTTGGAACAGAATAAAAAGCCACATACTTTAAAGCCACATATCTACAACCAACATATCTTTGACAATGCTGACAAAAATAAACAATGAGGAAAGGATACCCTATTCAGTAAATGTTCTGGGAAAATTGGCTGCCACATGCAGAAGAATGAAATTGGACCTCTCCTTCTCACCATATAAAAAAATTAACTCAAGATGGATTAAAGACTTTATTATAAGACCTGAAACCATAAAAATCCTAGATGAAAACCTAGAAAACACTCTTCAAGACATCAGCCTAGGCAATCATTTATGATTAAGACCCCAAAAGCAATTGTGACAAAAAACAAAAGTTGACAAATGAGACTTAATTAAACTTAAAAACGTCTGCACAGCAAAATAAATAATCCACAGAATGAATAGAAAACCTACATAATGGGAGAAAATATTTGCAAATTATGCCTCAGACAAAGGGCTAATAACCAGAATTTCCAAGGAACTCATTCAATATGAAAAAAATAACTCCATCAGAAAGTGGGCAAAGGAAGAGACACGTCTCAAGACACACAAGTGACCAATAAACATATAAAAACATACTCAACATTACTAATCATCAGAAGCATGCAAATTAAAACCACAATGAGATATCACCTCACACCAGTCAGAATGGCTGTTATTTAAAAGTCAAGGAAAACAGATGTTGCTGCTGTTGCTGAGAAAAGGGAAAGTGCATACACTGTTGGTGGTATTGTAAATTAGTTCAACTGCTATGGAAAACAGGGTAGAGGGTTTTCTTTTTTTTTTGAGTAGGAGTCTCTGTCGTCTAGGCTGGAGTACAGTGGCACGCTGACAGCCACCACATCCTTAACTGCTGGGCTCAGGCGATCCTTCTGCCTCAGCCTTCCAAGTAGCTGGAACTATAGGCACATGCCATCGCACCTGGCTAATTTTTATTTATTTGTTGTAGAGACGAGGTCTTGCCAAGTTGCCCAGGCTTAGTCTCAAACACCTGGGCTCAGACAGTCCGTCCTTTCACCTCGCCCTCCCAAAATGCTGGGATTACAGGCTTGGGCCACTGAGTCCAGCGAGGATTTTCAAAGAGCTAAAATCAGAATTACTTTTTGACCCAGCAATCCCACTGCTAGGGATCTACCCAAAGGAAAAGAAATCAATTCATATAAAATATACCCATACTTACATGTTCATTGTAGCACTATTCACAGTAGCAAAATCATGGAACCATTCTAAGTGTCCACCAGCAATTAACTGGATAAAGAAAATGTGGCATATTCATACACATACACACACATACACACATGGAATACTACACAGCCATAAGACAGAATGAAATCATGTCCTTTGCAGCAACATGGATAGAACTGGAAAATATCCTAAGTGAGCTGAGAAACAGAAAACCAGACTCTGCATATTCTCACTTACATGCGGGAGCTAAATGGCCACAAAGATGGAAATACTATAAATTACCTATTGGGTATAATGTTTCTTTTATCTTTTTTTTGACAGTGCTTACACAGGACCTATTGGGTGTAATGTTCACTATCTGGGGAATGGGCCACCTGAAGCCCAATCCCTACCACTACACGGTATGTCCATGAAACAAACATGTACTTGTACCCCCGAATCTAAAATAAAATAAAATAATTTTTTTTAAAAAAAAGTAGTAAGTAAAAGAAAGTTAAGATTGATTGGAAATTGCAAGGTTTTCAAATACCAGAATGGAGTAATTTGTTCCTCAGGGAATATATTTTAATGCCCTTCTGTGATTTGGCTGCCAGCCATTTTTCATTTGATGCCAAAAGGATTTTGTCCCTCTGGTTAGAAAATCAGGTCACTGAATGTGTGTGTTAAGCAATACTTACATTGTTATTATGAAGATAAAGTGAGATGCTTCGTATAAAGTACATGGTGCTGGAGCTTAATAAACATTCAGTAAAATTAGCTATATCTGAGTGAATACTTTTCTTAATACCTTCCTAGAGCAAACCAACTAGTACAGGTGGTTTTCTTTAAGCAGGGTCTTACATGACTTGTCAGCTCTACTTAACCCTTTGATGCTTGCTAATGGATGCAGTGAACTTATATCAATTATTCTTCAAGTCTGTAATATATTTATCAGGTTGAAACTGACTTTTGGTAGTTTTTTTTTAAATTCTACCCCCTTGGGGATTATGCTGTTATGCCTTCCTGGGTCTTGTTGCAAATACTTGACACGGTATTCATAGTTGTATCTTAAAAAAAGAGAGAGAAGAGGAAGAAGGACTCAGCTTGCATGGCCTGTCTTATTTTTTATGGAGTCGTTAGTTATCTGCTTCTTTTTTTTTTTTTAACTTTGGAAGGCCAGGGTGAGAGGATTACCTGAGCCCAGAGGTTCGAGACCAGCTTGGGCACTTGGTGAGACCTTTTTTGAGTCACTTGGATGAACAACTGTTAGATTGGAAATTGGAGGATCATGGTCCCCTTGAAATATTTTGTGACCTGAGTAAATGACTTGATTGGATTTCTTAACTGTAAAATAAGAAAGGTTGGATCAGCTGACCTTTGAGACCCCTTTTAGTTATAAAATTCTCTTCTCCACTATATGGTTTATATGAAGTCTAATTAGATTTAAATTTTAAAAGTGCCATAAATAGGGTGACAAAAAAGCATGGTGTGTACAAATATTTTGTGACAAGAGATTGGTAAATTGCCTAGAGCACTAGGAAAGGAAGATTAAAGAAAATGAGAGGAAGTGAAGAGATTAGTGAAAAGACTTCAGGGCCAAGACTGAAGATGTCTCTGCCATCTGTAGTAGCTGACCTTGGTTTTATTCCTGCTTAGATGGGGCTAGCTTAGTACTAAAATTATTTAATGTAGTCTAGGAAGTTATCTTTTTATCCTATTGTACTAGAGTTGAAAAAAGAAAAGACCTTTGTATCTTTCTTAGTTCTTAAATGTGTATAGTACTTAGCATATTGTGTGCACTTAGATGGTAACATTTATTAGAAGCTATGACTTTCATTTGCTTAGACTTGTGATTCTTAAACACTTGTCCTTTAATTAAAATACTGGCTTCCACACAGGGGTAGTTATCTGATATGCTAATGAGATCACCTGTGCCTTATAATTTGACGTAGATAATCTCTACCTAAGTTAATTTTGTAATTTTTCGGGTAGGGTGCTCATGCCTATTATCTCAGCACTTTGGAAGGCCAGGGTGAGAGGATTACCTGAGCCCAGAGGTTCGAGACCAGCTTGGGCACTTGGTGAGACCTTATCTCTACAATAAATCAAGAAAAATCAGCTGGGCGTGGTGGCATATGCCTGTAGTTCAGCTACTTGGAAGGCTGAGGTGGAAGGATTGCCTGAGCCCAGCAGGCCGAGGCTGTGGTAGCTGGGAGTATGCCACTGCACTCCAGCCTGTGCGACAGAGTGAGACTCCGACTCAATAAAAAAAAAAAAATTGTAATTTTTCTTTATCTTAGCAATGTAATTTTCCCCTCTTTCAGCTACATGTAGTCTTAGACTCATCAGTGGATGAATTAATTTGACTGGTACCTTAGAAAAAAGAGAAAAGAAGACTTCCTAGTATGACCATGGTGATGTGAAGGTGTGTTTCATGCTGTACCACCACCTACATCTCACACGTAGAATTGCCCTTCGTTTTCGAATTGGAAGACGAATATATAGATCATAAAAATTCCCCAACCCCCCAGGTAATATGTCAACCTTCTTTGAAGATTTCAGATGAATGAAGGTTATTTCATCCTTTAAAGAAGTAAATTCAATGAAGAATTTTTTGTGTGTATGAAATCACAATGTTCCACTAAGTGAAAATTCTTATGAATCATGAAAGCTGAAATGCTCAGTAAACTGTAATCAGGGGTTCATGACTTTTGGAAGAAGTTGTACTTGGGTGGAGTGGGATCTGCAGGGAAGATGAGAGGAAAGACTTGAAAGGACACAGACAGAAAAACACGACAGTCCAGAAATGTGATGTGGAGGGTGAAGAGGAGAGCCTTCTGCTTAAAGATCATGTACTGTCTGCTTTGAAGGTACATCTTGGTTCCAGACTCCTTGTGTTTAATTGTATTCTGTAAAAGTGACTCCATTGAGGCATATACCTGCTGTAGAAATAATTTCGAGCTTCTGTTGTTGAAAAAATATCAGGATTGTTATCTTCATGTTTTTTTTTTCTTTTAATTTTTTTTTATTTCAAAGTTGTGGGGTACAATTCAGGGTTAGGTATACAAATGTTCATTATGCAGGTACTCTTGGTTATCTTCATGTTGATTTTTTTTTACATGCAATTATGCAATAACTTTATGCATCTTGTACTCTTTTTCTTTATTCTGTCATGTTAAATTGTTGCACTAGGTTTCTTTTGGACTTTAAGGGTGTGTGTGTGTGTGTGTGTGTGTGTGTGTATGTTTTAACCTTATAAAATAAATGCAGATACAGAAAGCCCTACAGTACAAATGTACAGCTCAATGAATTGTTATAAGGCGAATGCCCTTGTTACTACCCAGGTAAAGAAATAGAACCATGCTAGCTATACTTAAAACTCTGTGTGTGTCCCATTCGCTCTCTTTCTTGACTTTTGAGGTAATTACTTTCTTCTATTTTTTTATGGTTTTATAACACAAATTTGCATCTCTAGACTATAGGTTTAGTCCTGTTTATGCTAAAAAGATTTTTTATGTCTTAATTTATGTCTTTTAGTCAACAGGTTCCCCTTCTACCCTTTTTTTTTTTTAAAAGAAAGGTAAGTTTATGATAGGGAAGATAATTTGTGAAGGGGGCAAGACAGCAAGGAGAGTGTCTGCTGTCTGCCTTTTTTTTTCCTTGTAATTTATTTGTTGATGAATCCTGGCTTTAGACCTTTAGACTTTTCCATTTTCTTGGTTTTGCTGTTTTATGCGTGAGGCATCATTATATGTTCCTTTGTCTTCTGTGTTTCCTGCAAAATGGCAGTGCAGTGGCTTTCCCAAACTCAGATTTTATCCCTCTGGCAAGACTATGGATGATACTGTGTTCTTTCATAATTTCTGATTCTCACTCTTTTTTTTAAATGTTAACATCTGATACTCAATACTGACATCAATTAGTTTATTAGGACTTGTAAACTTTGTCACTCTAATTCTATTAGTGTTTTGTTTTTATCTATTTTTGTTTTGTTTTCATCTATTACCTGAAATGATTTGCCAGGTACGCCAGCTCACACTCTAATCCCAGCACTTTGGGAGGTCAAGGTGAGAGGATTGCTTGAGCCCAGGGGTTCAAGATCATCCTGGGGAACATAGCAAGACCTCATCTCTACAAAAAATTAAAAAATAAGCCAGACATGGTGATGTGCACCTGTAGTTCCAACTACACAAGAGGCTGAGGTGGAAAGATTACCTGAACCCAGGAAACTGAGGCTGGGGTGAGCTGTCATTGTGCCACTGCACTCCAGCCTGGGTGACAGCATGAGACCCCCAACTAAAAAAGAAAAAATGTATACAACTGTGCTTCCTCTCATATATTATTTGGTTGCCCAGTGGTAAAGTTAATATAAGAAAAGCAAAGTGCCTGCTTGTTTCTCAGTTGTTGTTTTTTTATTTTTAACTCACTTTTTAAGATCATGAGTTGGTTTGCTATGGTCCTCATGCAACCAAATACCTTTTTAAAATTTACCATAGTGAGCTCATAGACTTATGGATATTTGATGAGTTTCTTTTCATTATACATCTTACTTTATTACAGTTTAAATTGCCTCTCTATTGGCTGGTTGGTGCCAGAATCTTTTTGGCATGACCCTCGTTAACTTTGATACCTTTCTTGCTATCTGGTGTGTCAGGATGTTCCAGGCTTATCTTGTACATTTTCTTCCTCAGACCTACTATCAGCTATTCATTGAAAAACTTAGTTCTCAATACACAAGTGATACATAAATACATTCTTGAAAAACTTGCAACATTCCAGATCCTTTTCTCAATCTTTTTCTTCTCTGCAGAGATAATCCCCGTTACCATTTGGCTAAGTTTCTACACCCTTCTTATGAATTTTTATATCCACAAACAGAAATAGAAAATTTTAAGGTTTTCTTATTTTAAGTATATCTTTTTCCCTAACTTTTTAGACATAAGTGATATGTGTTATAAACTTTCAAAATTCAGTGATATAGCTTGATGATTTTTCTATGTTATTACTTGGAGCTGTACCTTTCTTTTTAAACTAAGACATACTATTTGGCATAATTCTCTCTCATTTTATTAAACTCTTCTCCTAGTGGTGTATATTAGGTCATTTCTGGTTTTTCCATGAATACAACTCTTGGTTCTGTTGGGCACATATGCAGATGTTTGCTTGGGATCCTAGTTTGTGTATTTATAATTTTGCCAATTCACTCTCCTAAGTACCCGTTCTTCCACTATAGGCAGAATAGGAGATTACCTGCCTCTCTATCACTAACCAATACTTAATATTATCAAAGTTCCCCAATCTAAGGATGAACATTTTTTGTGATTTCCCATTGTTTCTATATGGTGGGAATGGGGGAACTTTGTGGGTGATCCTGGGTGGGTGCTGCAGCAGTCTTCTGGATGCAGAGGGCCCCCAGGCCCCCGGGCTACCAGCTTCTCTCAGGTGCCACCCTCTGGCATGGATGCCTGCTTGCTGCTTCCTTGTCAGCTTGTTCTTCTGATAACCGAGCTGGTTTTGTCACTTTTTGTGCTCTCTTGGTGCATACCACTTCTTGCCTGTCTTTCTCCCCTCTTTTCCCATCTTCTTGTAGTAGCAGTTCATCCCTTTGTGCATTTTGGTCTGTAGTTTTTTATTTCCTCCAGTCTTTCCTGAGTCGGAGTCTTACTCTGTCACCCAGGCTGGAGTGCAGTGGCACACTCACCACTACCCTAACCTCGACATGCTGGGCTTAGGTAATCCTTCCACCTCAACCTTGCAAGTAGCTGGGACTACAGGCGCACGTCACCATGCCTGGCTAGTTTTTTTTATTTGTTGTAGAGATGAGGTCTTGCCATGTTGCCCAGACTGATCTCGAAACCCTGGACTCAGGCAATCCTCTGTCTCCCAGAATGCTGGGATTACAAGTGTGAGCCACCTCGTCTGGCTCCTTCCATTCTTCTTTCCATCTCTTTTCAATTTCTTCAGGTCAAAGGGCTACTGTCAACAATGGCATATTACAGAGTGTTCTCCTGTCATCTCTCAGATTTGGAGTGGGAGTGGCAGGCTGCATTTAAGTTTCTCATTTTAAGCATAGAGGTAAATGAATGCCATTTGCCCCTGTTATTTGCCCAGTATCAGGACTTTTGAGAGTTCCCAGCCTAACTTTTTTCTTCATTTGCAAGATTTTACTTGTATATTTTAAAATTGTGCGTTCCAGTAATGAAATCATTTGAACAACAACAACAAAAAGGCACTGAGCAACTTGTATTTGGGAGCCTGCAGAGTACCTTGGATCTAGATTTCACGGTCCTCTTATCCAGCTTCTCCCTTCACGAGCATGCAAATTCTTTTCCTTTCTGCCAGCCAGACAGGCAGGTGGGAGTGGCGGGCATGGCCTTTGTTGTCAGCAGTTCTAGATTTTTCATGTGGAAGGGCCAGCAAGGCCATTTAAACCTGAACGCACCTCTTTGCGTGTTAGAAAGTTCAACAGCTAGAAGACTTGAAATAAAAGACAGTGCTTCTGGAATGTGCAGTGCATGGTAGTGGCGCTCACCTCATTACAGTCCCCCTCTTACTTCCCCTGTTTTATCATTTATTTTGAAGACAGGGGATTTTTCTCTTGCCTTTTTGTCATCTTCAATTTTGATTTACTGGCTTTCTCAATCTTGACCTTGTTGGGTTTGTCAGATAAGGAGCAAAGCTCACAGGCCAGCACTGTCTGAGCTGCATGGTGGCTGCCACCAAGGGTCTCGCCAGCCTGACTCTTGTTTTATTTATTGTTTGTTTGTTTGCTTGTTTGTTTTTTTGAGTTGGGATCTCATTCTCTTGCCCAGGCTGGGGTACAATGGCATGATCATGACGATCATGGCTTCCAGCAGCCTCAACCTCCTGGGCTCAGGTGATCCTTCTGCCCCAGCGTCCCAAATAGGTGAGACTACAATTGCACACCACTACGCCCAGCTAGTTTTATGATTTTTTTTTGTAGAGACGAGGTCTCACTATGTTGCCTAGGCTGGTTTTGAACTCCTGGGCACAAGCAATCCATCTGCCTCAGCCTCCCAAAGTGCTGGAATTACAGGCGTTAACCGTCACGCCTGGCCATATTTTTTGGTTAATTACAGACAAGGTCTCACTTACTATGTTGCTCAGACTGGTCTTGAACTCTTGACCTCAAGCAATCCTCCCACCTGTGTCTCCCAAAGTGCTGGGATTACAGGCCTAAGCCACCATGTCCTGTCCTGTAGCCTGACTTTGAATGACCATCAGTCACAAACCTGGTCTGTTGTCTGAGACACTCAGTTGACTTTAAAAGCCTTGATTTAAAAATCACAGTCTGTTCTTTTGATCTTTTAGGGTTCTTTTCTCTCTCTATTAAAAATGCTTCCATTTTGCTCCTATCAATATTTAAAATACTAGCTGGTGTTTTTTGTTTACTATGCTGTGTGCTTTCGTGGATTATGCCTTAACTTTACCACACGTCAGTGAGGTTGATACTTTCATTGTCCTCACTGTAGAGAAGAAATTTCTTGAGTACTGAGAGGTAAAAGTTAAGTGAATAGAGCTGCAACAAACATACGTGTGCAGATATCTTTTTCGCAATAGCAAAAACATGGAAACCAACTGTGTTGCCCAACAAAGCTGGACTGGATAAAAAAAATGTGGTACATATACATAATGGACTATTATGCAGCCATAAAGAAGGACAAATATATGGACTTTGTAGCAAATTGGATGGATTTGGAGTCTATCATACTCAGTGATTTATCACAGAAACAAAGAACTGAGTTCTATATGTTCTCACTCATAAGGTGACCTTGAACAATTATAATGCTATAAGAAAGTGATTGGCAGTAGCGGAAAACTGTCAGGGGAAGGCGGGGTGGGACTGGCAGTTGAGGGAAACTGCTAGGGGAGGGAGGGGGCATACTTCATCAACAAGGGTACCTGCATGATCAATGTTTGTATACCTAACCCTGAGTTGTACCCCACATCTTTATAATAATAAATAAATAAATAAAAAGTTAAGTAACTGCCTAAGGTGACATAATAAAACTCAAACCCAGGCAGTCTGATTTAAAAATCTTGGTCTTAACCACTATACAAAAACTGCTTCTTTAAGTCCTTACATCCCAGCTGAATGTTTTTATTATCTTGGTAATTTCATTATATGGGTATTTTCTACATAAGCCTGTTAAGATCAAATATTTCTAAAGATCTTTCATATTATTTTCTCAAGGTTGGTCTCTTGGGACCACTGTTCTTAGTTGAGACCAGGGTTTATTCAGATGACCAGTTTAGTCAATGCTTTTGTAAACTACTGACAGCATAATTTCACAATTAGCTGTCATTATCTGTCAGTAGTAGAAAAAACATATTTATAATGATTTTCCATAGTACTTTTTGTGTAGTTATAAAAATATATGTTGATCTTATAGGTTGCATAATCATGACTGAGAATATCTGGGTTCAGATGTTACTCTAAAAAAGGAGAACAATATAGGCTTCCAATTTATCTGGGTCCTTTGGAATCAGAAGCAAAGGGCGAGAGTGCTGTGAATAGCAGGAGTGGACATTTTCTTGGTTCTGAGCAGGGACAAGAGGGTTTGGTCTTGTGAAGAATTTTAGATAACCTTATTTTTCAGATATTCATGTATTTCTCATTCTTCACTGTTTTCATTCAGTCCAAGGCAAAGTTCAAAGAAAAACAGTGTTGTGTTCCTAATAGATGACATAGGTTAGATCTTGATTTCACCAGATTGAATGTGGCCTTAAGAAGGAACTCATGGATGGTGAACTGTGAATTGCACTCGCATATGTGTGACCTTAGTCACATCAACATATAGAATTTATGTCTAAGATTCTGTGACTGGCAGAACTACTACAGCCATATTGATTCATGTACAAAAAACTCTTCCCAGAATAACCAGATAATTGAAGGAAGAATCAGAGGATTAGAGGGCTGCAGAGGCAGGGAGGGATCCTAATCTATAAAGGTAATTGCCTCAGTGCTTTCCTTAAATGTTAGAAATCTGTAGAGCCTCTATAAAGAGCAAGAAGCTTTTACTAGGGAATGATGATAATATATTTTCTATTGCTCTCTTTGTAAAACAATTATTCATTCAAAAACAAATTAAAGTTGGGAAGAAGGTTGCATTAATAGTTTGATTTGAGCATTGGTACTGGAGTCAGAAACTACCAGTTTGGCAAGGCTGTTTTACTGTGGCTTTAGGCTCTCTTTTTTTCTATTTCATTTTTTCTGTTTCAGTAATTAGAAAGACTAACAGTCGCCTACATTTCTTCATGTGATTGGGACTTGTATTGCATTAGTGCCTTCGACTAAGTATGAACTTATCAAATGTCACATTAGTAATTGAGATGATCATAGGTCCCTTGCAACTAAAAAGGAATGTAGAAATATAAAAACATATCTTACTAAATTTCTGAATAGAGAGACATCTTTGTGCTTGGATGAAAAGCAGTTCAGCAGTGTTGGCAGATCTCTTAGAGTAACAACAGCTATTTAATCCTTTCAATAAACGATACATTGCATAGGGTATATCTTTAAGGAATACGTACAATGAGATTACTACAGGCACACTTGTAAAGATTCAAAGACTGATATTCTCACACCAAATCCTTTTTATAAGAATTTGTGGCATGGAATATTATGCAGCTATAAAGAAGGACAAAATATGAACTTAGCAATTTGGATGGATATGGAGTCGATCATACTCAGTGATTTATCACAGAAACAAAGAAGTGAGTTCCATATGTTCTTACTCACAAGATGACCTTGAACAATTATAATGCTATAAGAAAGTGATTGGCAGTAGTGGAAAACTGTCAGGGAAGTGGGGGCAGGGGGTTGTAGGCAGGATGTTGAGGGGTGTTGGCAGTTGAGGGAATCTGCTAGGGGAGGGAGGGGCATACCTCATCAACAAGGATACCTGCATGATCAATGTTTATATACCTAACCCTGAATTGTACTCCACATTTTTATAATGAAAAAAAAAAAAGAGTTTGTGGTGACAAGTATTCTTAACCACCAGTATTACAGTCTTGAATTGTTGGGCTCATCCTGTTTCGTTAAAATTAAAGAAGTTTCTTAGCAGTGACATACTATCTTTAGTTTTACATTCAAGCTTTTCTTTTATTTATTCAGATGACATCTAATATATACATAAATTATCAAATTCAGCTGTGGTATGAAGAAAAGTTTTTAAGCTTCATGTATATACTTCTAAGTGCTTTATAATTTGATTAGACCACTGGATTTGGCATGCTTGATATGTTTCCATAGATATCTGTATTCTCAAGATTATTTTGTGTTATACCTTGTTTTAGTGATCGTGGTGGTGAAGACCCAAACCAGAAAGTAATCCATGGGGTTATTAACTCCTTTGTTCATGTTGAACAGTATAAGAAAAAATTCCCTTTAAAGGTAAAAAGTCTCCTTTAAAAAAAAACCTTTAATTTCTTAAATTACTTGTTCTACTTTTTTTCTAATATGATTTTAATTGATTTATTCAGTTTTATCAGGAAATCTTTGAGTCTCCCTTTCTGACTGAAACAGGAGAGTATTACAAACAAGAAGCTTCAAATTTATTACAAGAATCAAACTGCTCACAGTATATGGAAAAGGTAAGAAATAAATCTGTTAAATACATTCTTCTGTTATATATCTGGCATTGTTTTATTTAATGTAGTTTCCTTAGTTAATTTTTTTTGGTGGAAAAAAGATTCTGTTTATTTAATCATTAACTCTAAGCTGTATTTAATGTACCCCTTCTATTTGTAAGTGGTTTTATAGCTATTTGAAGCCCTGTGTTGAGGCATTCCAACATGTTCCTTTCTCTTGATGTACACCTACTACGCCAAGTTATCATTGTTTTATTTTTCCTTCTTTCATCCTCCATCTCCCTCAGACCCACACTCTAATTCCTGTTGCATTTAGTTAATTTAGCAAGCAGATTAAAGTCATATATAGTATGCTATAAGTGACTAATAGGCTTAGTCCTTTAGTTGTTATAAAAATAGTCCTTAAAAGGATTTATTGGTGACCAAAGTGACTTTCTCATTGATGAAATATGTGATGAACACCCTCTAATCTAGACCCCTTCTCGCCCACCCTTGGTTTCTGTGACTTTGCCCTGAACTGGCTTCACAATAGGAAAACTAGGACTGTGGGGCGCTCCTCAGCCTTGAGCCTCATTGTCATCAAGAGATTTATGGTAAGGTATCCAGGAGTGATTTACCCTCCCATCGCCTTCTTAGGCCCAGGCAGACCCAGTAATACTCTCTAAAGGGTCAAGTGTACCAAATTTCCTGGGACCAGTTAAGTTCAGAAATTCAAATTAATATAGCTTCACATTACAGAATGTTTTCTAAGCCTAGCATTTATATATGTGTGTGCCATGCTAGTTTTTCTTTTCCTTCCTTCCTTCCTTCCTTCCTTCCTTCCTTCCTTCCTTCCTTCCTTCCTTCCTTCCATTTCCTTTCCTTTCTTTTCTTTCTTTCTTTCTTCAGTCTCTTTATGTCATGTAGGCTACAGTGCAGTGGCACAATCACAGCCACCACAACCTTGACCTGCTGGGCTCAGGTGATCCTCCCATCTCAGCCTCCCAAGTAGCTGAGACTACAGGCATGTGCTTCCACACCTGGCTAATTTTTTTTGTTTTTTATAAAGACGAGGTCTTACCATATTGCCCAGGTTGAATCTGTAACTCCTGGGCTTAGGCAATCCTCTTGTCTCCTCTCATACACATACTGTTTGTAGTTCTATTTTACAAGAGAGAAGCCAAGGTAAAATAATTAGATTAATTCACTTGATCTGGTTGATATAAATACTTTTCTACCTGATAATTAAATATTCATATAGAGACCACCTGTACTGGTTTTATAAGAAATTCGATGTTTTATAACCTTTTTTTTTTTTTTAATTTAAATCGGGGTTTCACTCCGTCATCCATTCTGAAGTGTAGTGGCATGATTGTGACTTACAACAGTCTCAACCTCCTGGGCTCAGGTGATCCTTCTGTCTCAACCTCCTGGCTAATTTTTTTTTTACATTTGTAGGGACAAGATCTTGCTATGTGCTTAGGCTGGTCTCCAACTCCTGGGCTCAAGCAGTCATCTTGCCTTGGCCTCCCAAAGTGCTGGGATTACAGGCATGAGCCACCGCTCCTGACAAGGTTTTTAATAATTGTTACCCCCTTTTCTTATTGAATGTTAAGTTGTCCATATAATAGGATGAATGGGGTTGATAAATGAAAACAAAATGTAGACCATTTAACTTTAGTTCTTGTTCATAAGACTGGTGGAATGTAGGTGATAGCTAGTAGCTTGAACAAAAATTTGAAATGACTTATGGAATGTGGGGCTAAATTAGTAATTTGTCATCTTACCACCTTTGCTATGTTTAATTGAGCCATTAAAATTTGACTACCTAAGTTACTCACTGATATTACAGATTTTTCCTTATGGTAAAACTTAGTAGTTCAAGACTGTAAGAATATATTTCTATAGGTTCTAGGTAGATTAAAAGATGAAGAAATTCGATGTCGAAAATACTTACATCCAAGTTCATATACTAAAGTGATTCATGAATGTCAACAACGAATGGTAGCAGACCACTTACAGTTTTTACATGCAGAATGTCATAATATCATTCGACAAGAGAAAAAAAATGGTAAGTGACACCAAACATAAATGTGAATAGAAGTTAAATTATAAACCACTTTTTACATGTCTTCCAGCCATCTTCAATTTAAAGCATATTTCAGTAATAGTCTTTAAAACATGTGGTATGTCTTCTTACAGATTATAAATAATGTATTTTGAAAGACTGTTTTGGAAAAGTATATATTCAAATTGTGTTCTGAAATCAGAAGAAAAACTGAAAAAACATGTTTATACCTCTTTATATATTGCACAGGCTCATTTCATTAATGCATTTGGAATGCCTAATAAAAAGTGGGAATAAAGGCAAAGACTGAAAAGAAAATATTATAAGTAGATTTTAAATATATGAAGAGGTAGGTAATTTCACTCAAAATAGAGAAAATACAAAATAAAAGTACCCTGACATACTAGCAATAAGCAGTTAAAAATGAAATTTGTTAGACAGAGAGGAAATAGAATAAAGAATTATCAAATAGCAAGGAATAAGCATTGCAAGACATGTGCCAGACCTACATGGAAAGCTAAACATTGCTGAAAGCAACATTGATTTGTAGATCCCAATAATTATTTTTAAATTTTGAAAGTTAGGCCCTCTGACTAAAAATGGCCAAGATATCTTGAAGAGCATGATGGAAAGACGTTACAGGATAGCACAACTTTGGGTAAACCCACAGTAATGAAGACAGTGAGGCACTAGTACAAGAAGAGGCAGATAGATGAGTGAAATAAAATAGAGAGCCTAGAAGCGACCCATGCATAGCTAGACACTTGATCTAGGACCAGTGTGGCACTGCAAAGCAGTAGACGAAAAAGTCTTTTCAGTGCACAGTGCTGAGGCAATTGGATATCCACTAAGGAAGAAAATTAAATTTGATCTCTGCCTTAGACACCATGTACAAAATCAATTCATTAGAAATTTTTTATATAAATATAAAAGGTAAAACAATAGCAATTTTAGAAGTTTCTATAGGAGAATATCTTCATAGGTTTGAGGTAGGAAAAGATATATATATATATATATATATATATATATTTTTTAGTATTTCACATTATATATATTTAACATTAGTACTATAATATTTGGCACATATTCCAATTTTGCTAGCTGGCTTAATTATGCCCTTAATAACCTTTTTTTCCAGTCCAGTGTGGAATATAGTCCATGAAAGTATTGCATTTTGATTTTGTCTCTTTCAACTCCTTTTGTCCTGAGCAAGGGAAAGATAATTTTAAATAGGACACAAAAAGCACTAACCACAAAGGAAAGATTGATCTAATGGATCAATTAAAGTGAAAAACTACATTAAAGTGAAAAACTTTGGCTCATTAAAAGACCATTAAGACAACTGAATCATCGAAAGACAGTTATAGGGATATATGCTTGCAGTAATGAAAAATATTTATTTCCAAAATATAAAATGGTCAAGAAACTTGAACAGGTGATGCAGAAGAGAGGATGTTCAGATGGCCAATAGACATAAAAAGATATTTTCCTGCTCATTAAAGTAGGGGAATGCACATTAAAATCACACTAAGATAGCAATACATTTTGTTGTAGAATTTAAAAATAACTATTGGGAAGTGTGTAGGGTAGCAGGAACTTGTTAAACATTGGGGTGAGAGTATAAATCTATGCAGCGATTTTGAAAACTGGCATTGTCTGCCAAGGGAATATATACATATTTTATAATCCAGCAGTTCTGCTTCCAGGTGTATAACTCCTCCATACATGCACATATGTACAGGGACAGGCACAGAGAACATTCATAGGAACATTATTATTATTATTATTGAGTTGGAATTTTACTCTTGTCCCCCAGGCTGGAATGCAGTGGCATGCTCACGGCCACCACAGCCTTGACCTGTTGAGCTCAGGTGACCCTTCCACCTTAGCCTTCCAAATAGCTGAAACTACAGATGCCCACCACCATGCCTGGCTATTTTTTTGTGTGTGTGTTTTATTGTAGAGACAAGGTCTCACCAAGTTGCCCAGGCTGGTCTTGAACCCCCAGACTCAGGCAGTCCTCTCTCCTTGGCCTCCCAAAGTGCTGGGATTACAGGCTTAGCCACCATGACCGGCCAGGAACATTAATTATAATAGTTCTAAACTGGAACATCCATCACAGTAGAATGGATACAGTATATTCATACAAGTGAATATTATAGAGGAGTGGAAATGAACAAATTAAGGCTACATACAACAACATAGATGATCCTTACGAATATTTTGTTGAACAAAACAAAGGAGACATGAAAAAATTGTGATTCCATGTTTATATGTAGTTCAGACGCATCTGTGGTTTAGTAGTCACGACAGTAGTTACCTTTGCCGAGAAGCAAGAGGAGTGGTGATTGGGAGGAGGCATGAAGGGGCCTTCCTGGTGTAGGTAAAGTCTGTTTCTTACCCTGGATGTGATTACATGGGTGTGTTGTGTATTCACTTGTGATAATTCATTGAGTATACACTTATGGTTTACATACCTTTCTGTATGGGTATTATACTTCATTAAAACATGTAAAATAAAAGCCCACCACACTGAGACATCATTTTTTGCCTCAGTGTCGAGATCAGAACTTTTAGTAACATGTTGTAGGCATAGAACTCCTTGCTGTTGGGACCTTTGTTGAGAAGGATCTGTCTACGGGATTAAACACAGCAATTTCACTTTTAGGGGATTTTTTACTACATATATTCTTGCCCATGTACAAGATAATTAGTTGCAACATTGCTTGCAACATCAAGAGATTGGAAAGCACCTAAACATCCATCAATTATAATTGTAATATGTCCTGTGATGGAGTACTATGCAGTTGTCAAATATGTGAACTGCTTTGTGTACTGATATTGAAAGACTTCTTAGTGAAAATGTATTCTGAATCTCAAATAATGCATAAAATATGCTACACTATTTATATAAAAAGTGGCAGGGGGAGGAATATATGTATTTGCTTGAATGTGCACCAACATCTTTGGAAACTGATTAATAGCCACAACATGACTTTCCTGTGGGGAGAGGACATAGGTGGCCAGGAAATGGGTGTGTATGTGTGGGGAGGGACTTTTCTCTATATATTCTATTGTACTTGATGCATTTTGGACCATATATTACCAAATAAATTAAAAATATTTGGGAATTTAATCATCAAATTTCCTTTCCCCCTCAGACATGGCAAATATGTACGTCTTACTCCGTGCTGTGTCTACTGGTTTACCTCATATGATTCAGGAGCTGCAAAATCATATCCATGATGAGGGCCTTAGAGCAACCAGTAACCTTACTCAGGAAAATGTGAGTTGTGCCAGCTACTGGAACAGTTTTCTCTTAATCCAGGGTTTATCATGGAGTTTTTCTTTTGACTTTATTGTTTTAAAAGATGAAAGAAATGAAATCCAAAATTTGTTGTCAAATGTTTTAAACTTAGAATTTATTGGATTCATTTTGGGATATCAAATTATTAGAAAACTATTGAATGACACAGGCTGCTTCTTAGCCATACTGATGTTCATTTAAAAATTGTTGACTTCTCACAGAAAACTAAGCTTGCTGTTTCTAAATAATTGTGTTTCTATGTTCCTGACGTTGATATGTAGTTATAGTGGTATTGATCAGTGGCAATACAGATAACTTGGAATTTGCTTTTCTTATATATTCTTTGTATTTGGCTGTTCAGGAAGCAAATTGAGATTAAAGCAATCTTCCCTAAATATATGCTTGCTGCCCCAAATACCCAAAACAGTGACCCTCATGTCCCTATACCCATCTTTCTCAAGAATACTTTGCCAGTCAAATGACTGTTTTCATCAAGTTGTTTTTACCATCAAAGTTTGCTCCTGACATCAAGCCTTTTTGGGCTACCTTCCTCGTTATTGCTAGTGATGGTTGATAAATAAGAGAGCCACAACACAAAATATTACAAGCTCTTTCTTAAGTAGAACTGTTTGCTCTTCATCTGTAATATAGTAATCTGTGCATGGACATCAGGAGCACTTATTTGATGCTTATCACCTTAGCTGTAGATTTGTCTTCAGTAAATAATAATTCTTAGCTTTTGTGTTCTGTCACAATAATGCCTATGTTTTTGGTTTTTGTAGAACTATTTTTATTACTCTGCATTATTTACTAGACTTCCTAGTTTATTTTATTAGATTCATTGGTTCAGGATGTTGAATGACATTGGGCATAGAGTTTGGTGTCAAGGCTGAGAGATGGAAATACACGAGAATACATTTGTAGTAGACTCAAGTAAGTTCAGCAGACTGAGTGAAGTCTCAGGTATTAACTTCTTCAAGCCGGGCTTGGTGGCTCATCCTGTAATCCCGTGCCTTGGGAGGCTGAGGTGAGTGGATTGCCTGAGTCTGCGGGTTTGAGACCCGCCTGGGCAACTTGGTGAGACCTCATCCCTACAATAAATCAAAAAATTAACCGGGCATGGTAGCGAGTGCCTGTAATTCCAACTACTTGAAAGGCTGAGGTGGAAGGATCGCCGGAGCCCAGCAGGTTGAGGCTGCGGTGGCCGGGAGCAGCCACTGTACTCCAGTCTGGGCGACAGAGTGAGACTCCAACTCAAAACAAACAAACAAACAAACAAACAAACAAAAAACTTCTTCATAGTTATATCCATTAAGAGGGCAAGCTCACTTTTGCACTACTAGGTATTTATTTCCCATGAGGGATGGGGGATTGTATCGTCCAGCTCCAGGAGTCTCTGTTCTCATGGATACTGACTTTTTAACTCTCCTCTCCCTCAGCCTTCAGTGACTTCGCAGGCAGTCTTTGTTTATATAGTCCTCTGTGAAATTGATAGGTTTGGTAGTTCAGAGATTGTATCTTATTATCCTTAGATTAAAATAAGGTAGTCCAACACAATAGAAAAGTGTGCTTTTGGTGGGTTCTTTTGACAGAGGTACTAGACACAGGTACTAGCTTGAATGACAAGTTAATTTCAACATCAGCGTTTTAGATTTTTAAGACCATCTTAGCTGCAAACATTTTCTGAGAAGTGTGTATATATAAAACATAATTTGCTTGGGGAAAAGCTTACTCTTAAATCTTTAATAAGCTTAATTTTATTCTCGAGCTTCTTGAAATGTAGTCTTATATGTATATTTTATGTTTTTAGATGCCAACACTATTTGTGGAGTCAGTTTTAGAAGTACATGGTAAATTTGTTCTACTTATCAACACTGTTTTGAATGGTGACCAGCACTTTATGAGTGCATTGGATAAGGTAACTTTTAAGTACTCATAGACTATATATGTATGTAAAATTCTCTTTATCATTCTTAAGGCAGTTTCAGGATTAGGATTCTAAATATGAGATTTCTGATCTACACATGGAGATTAAGCTTAAGTAACTAAATGTAAAAGTAAAAATAGAAATGACATAACTTTTAAATGATTAACTGAATTTTTAAATTGAATGCTTGTGGAATTTTCCATGATTATGTTAATGCTATATGAGGGTGATTATTAATAAACTTGTATCTTCTGAATAAACATGTATACTTTTAATATTTTTAGTACTAATTTATTCTTTAAATATAATACTTAGGCTATATTAAGTAATATTTGAAAGAAAAGTAGATATATTTTATAAACTTTTGAATTTTTGTATTCTTTAAATGAAATTTGCTTACAAGGTTGTAAGGTTTTTAAAAAGTAGTGTTATCTGTGTTCTAATTTCAGTAATGAGTTGTAAAAACTATCTTGCAATAGGAACAGAATATATAATTATCATATACCTAGAAATAAAGTTAGAGGAGTCACCCATATGTTAGATATGAAAACAGTGTTAACAGACTACCAACAGAATGCTGTATTTTATGTGTGGTGGTAATTTTGAATGTACAGATTATAGCATCTATTGAACCAGCTGTGCTTTTGTTCAGTTGCTGGAGGCTAATTACTGGCCTGTTTTCTATTTAGGCCCTTACATCAGTTGTAAATTATAGAGAACCCAAGTCTGTTTGCAAAGCACCTGAACTGGTAAGTTTGATGGTTACTTTAAAGTAATCTTATGAAAAGTCAGTATTGAAAAATGAAAGCTTAGCCAGGCATGGTGGCGTGTGCCTGTAGTTCCAGCTACTTGGAAGGCTGAGGCAGAAGGACCACCTGAGCCCAACAGGCCAGGGCTGCAGTGGCCGTGAGCATGCCACTGCACTCCAGCCTGAGCGACAAAGTGAGACTCCAACTCAAGAAAAGAAAGAAAGAAAAATGAAAGCCAAAGAGAATGTCAAGTTAACTTATTTTTTATAGCATTATTCAGAAACTTAGAAGAAACATTATCTACATCATATATAATTTGGCATTTATGTGAGGAATGCAGTAGACCATGTGCCTTTTCTTAAGAATAACTGAAGGAGGAAACATTTCATTTTACAAAGTTTGAGTTTTAAAGTGTGTCTACTTTGAAAAAATTTGCATTGCTCTTCTAGAGATTTTGTTATATCTGAAATCTAAAAATAAAGTTTTGGTAACCTTTGAAGTAAACTTGCTTAGAAGGTTTTTTAAGATTTTTAAAAGTGCTTGTTCAATATCAAAGACTGTAGACCACTCTAAACTCACTTAGGTGTTCTTTTAGAAATTTATATTATTTGTGTCAATGTTTTATTGGTCAGTAACTGTTGTTTAGATTTTTGACTTTCTTCTAATTTGTTTTCCTAAAATATACCTTATAGCATATATTTTAAGTTACTTGGTTTATGTTGATGATTTTTAAAACACAAACTTCAGAAGCTGGACACGGTGGTGCATACCTATAGTCCTAGCTACTGGGGGGACTGAGGCAGGAGGATCCCTTGAACTCAGGAGTGGAGACTGCAGTATGCTGTGATCATGCCTGCAAATTGCCACTGCACTCCAGTTTGAGCAACACAGCAAGACCACATCTAAAAAATTAAATTAAAATTTAAAAACCTGTAAGTTTTGGGACAGCAAAGACCCTGTCTGTTGATCTTATTTTGTATTGCTACTTTGCCTCCTTTGAGGCATGACATGTGCAGAAGCACCCTTTATAAGGGTTATTATCTGTTTCTATTTGAGCTTGCTAAGTACTGTGACAACTTACTGAAGAAGTCAGCAAAAGGGATGACCGAGAACGAAGTGGAAGACAGGCTCACGAGCTTCATCACTGTTTTCAAATACATCGATGATAAGGACGTCTTTCAAAAGGTGAGTTGGAAATAAAGTTTTATTTGTGTTTTAGTTAGCTTTGCTTTATTTCTGAACCTTAAATCATTAGAAATGAAGTAATCTTTTAAACTATTTTTTGATATAGTTCTACGCAAGAATGCTGGCAAAACGTTTAATTCATGGGTTATCTATGTCTATGGATTCTGAAGAAGCCATGATCAATAAATTAAAGGTAATATAAGTTTTTGATCGGGTAATGTTCTAGAAGTTATTTCATCAGCACATAAAAATGTTCATTGCAACATTGTAATAACAGGAAATAATTCATCAGCAGGGTCTGGTTAAATGTATAATGGTATTACATACAGTGGGATATGTAAGTACTGTATTAAAAGGACAAAATGTGTACATATATTGACAGAAAGATTTTCACATAACAATCAGCATTTACTTTCAAAAGACTAGTATTACTTATAAATGAATACATCTAAAATGTTCCTTTAAGTACAGATTTTGCACTTGAATTTCAGTTTATTCTTACATCATTTTAGCTCGCTTTCACACTGATACATAGTCAGTAGGTGGTCCACATTTATCCTGAGTTATTCCGTAGTTGAAGATTTTCCAGCATAGTAGACATTGAATATATATGCACTCCTTTTTTCCTTTTCTTTAAAATTTTTTTTGAAGAAACAGGGTCTATGTTACCCAGGCTGTAATCAAACTCTTGGGTTCAAGCCATTCTGTCACCTCAGTCTCCCTAGTAGCTGGGACAACAGGTATATGCCACTGTACCCAATTGATGTGCACTACTTTTTAAACAACTTCTAATTTGTAAAAGTAAGGTTTATGGAACACAAAGCTTTTTTTTTGTTTGTTTGTTTGAGATAAAGTCTCACTCTGTTGCCTAGCCTGGAGTGCCGTGGGACACTCAGGGCTACTGCAATCTTGATTTGCTGGACTCAGGCGATCATTCTGCCTTGACCTTCCAAGTAGCCGAACTACAGATGGGTACCACCACGCCTGGCTAATTTTTTTATTTACTGTAGAGTTGAGGTTTTATCAAGTTGCCCAGGCTGATCTCGAACTCCTGGCCTCAAACAGCACCTCCCAAAGTGATGGAATTACAGGCGTGAGCCACTGTGCCCAGCTGAACACAAAGCTTCTTATATCCTGAGATTGGATTCATATTTACTGACCTGGTAATGACAGAGTTTAAATAATTACAAAGAAATAGATTTCTTTATCACCCAATAGACAGTATTAAAAATGTACTTAAGCTGGGCTTGGTGGCTCAGCCTGTAATCCTGCGCCTTGGGAGGCTGAGGTGAGTGGATTGCCTGAGCCTGCGGGTTCAAGACCCACCTGGGCAACTTGTTGAGACCTCATCTCTACAATAAATCAAAAAATTAGCCAGGTGTGGTAGTGCGCACCTGTAGTTCCAGCTACTTGGAAGACTGAGGCAGGAGGATCGCCGGAGCCCAGCAGGTCGAGGCTGCGGTGGCTGGGAGCAGCCACTGCACTCCAGTCTGGGTGACAGAGTGAGACTCCAACTAAAAAAATATATACACACACACTTAAATACCTCCTTTTTCACTGACTACTGGTTGGAGCATTCCCAGTAATCTTTCTTTTTTTTTTTTTTTTTTTTTTGAGTTGGAGTCTCACTCTATCTCCCAGGCTGGAGTGCAGTGGCCGCTCCCGGCCACCGCAACCTCGACCTGCTGGGCTCCGGCGATCCTTCCGCCTCAGCCTTCCGAGTAGCCAGAATTACAGGCATGCGCTACCACGCCCGGCTGATTTTTTGATTTATTGTAGAGATGAGGTTTCGCTGCCTAGGCGGGTCTCGAACCCACGGGCTCAGGCAATCCACTCACCTCAGCCTCCCAAAGGCGCGGGATTACAGGCTGAGCCACCGAGCCCGGCTATCTTTCTTTTTTTGAGTTGGAGTCTCACTCTGTCGCCCAGACTGGAGTGCAGTGGCCGCTCCTGGCCACCGCAGCCTCGACCTGCTGGGCTCTGGTGATCCTTCCGCCTCAGCCTTCCGAGTAGCCGGAATTACAGGCATGCGCTACCATGTCCGGCTGATTTTTTGATTTATTGTAGAGATGAGGTCTCGCCGCCCAGGTGAGTCTCGAACCCTCAGGCTCAGGCAATCTACTCACCTCAGCCTCCCAAAGGCGCGGGATTACAGGCTGAGCTATCGAGCCCGGCTCCCAATAATCTTTCATTTGAAACTATCTGTAAAAGCTTTGGCCAGACATGGTGGCTCACGCCTGTAATCCCAGCACTTTGGGAGACGGAGGTGAGAGGATTGCTTGAGCCCAGGAGTTTGAGACCAGCCTTGTCAACATAATGAGACCATGTCTCTACAAAAAATAGAAAAATTAGCTGGGTGTGGTATTAAAATTAGCATGCACCTGTAGTCCCATTTTCTCAGGAGGCTGAGGCAGAAGGATCATCTGAGCCCAGGAGTTTGAGGCTGTGATGAGTTGTGATTGTGCCAATGTATTGCAACCTAAGTGACAGAGTGAGACCCTGACTCAAAAACAAACAAACAAACAAACAAACTAACTAACTAACTAACAAAGCCAGTCTTGGTGGTACATGCCTGTAGTCCCACCTACTGGGACGCTGAGGCAGGAGGATCACTTGAGTCCAGAAATTCAATGCTGCAGTGAACTATGATTGCACCACTGTACTTCAGCCTGAGTGACAAAACAAGACCCTGTTTCTTAAAACAAACAACAACAACAAAAACTCCTTATAGGATATGTTACATATAGTAATGGAGCATTTTGCAGTGTTGAAATAAGATAAAAGAATATATAGAAAAGTTTTTGTTTTAAAGGGAGATTTATTGTTTCATAAATATGTTTTCATTCATTTATCTAATGCGCCTTTAAAAGAAAGGAAATTTGAAGAGTTTTGATTAACTCTGGGTTGTGAATAATATAGAGTTTGAATGTTATCATACTTGCAAGGACCTTTGACCAAAGATCTAGCATAGCAACATATTTTTATTAGTCAATATGGCTTATTAGTTTTCTTTTAAAATCATTTTTTTAAAAAAACTTTTTTTTATAGCAAGCCTGTGGTTATGAGTTTACCAGCAAGCTACATCGGATGTATACAGATATGAGTGTCAGCGCTGATCTCAACAATAAGTTCAACAATTTTATCAAAAACCAAGACACAGTAATAGATTTGGGAATTAGTTTTCAAATATATGTTCTACAGGTATGATATGTTTTATTGTGAACATTTACTAATTATTTCACTACTTGGATACAAAAGATTCACAAATGGATGCCTGATCACTTTTGTTTCAGGCAGTGAATTGTGGCTTCCAGAGTTGTGTGCTATATTGATTTGGAATGAAATGTGCCATGAAAGTAATGCTCATGGGTTTTATCAGCATTTTGAGGAAGAACAAAAAGATCTTTTAGTTGCTTAACTCATTTTATAAATGTTTGCTTCAAGTTAGATGTTGGTCTATTTAACTTTTAGTTTGGTTTTTTTTCCTTCTAGGCTGGTGCATGGCCTCTTACTCAGGCTCCTTCATCTACATTTGCAATTCCCCAGGAACTAGAAAAAAGTGTACAGATGGTGAGTTTGCAGGAAATGTATTAGAAGACTTAAGGAATTTTAATAGTTGTCTTCGTATTATATCACTTTTGATATTTTTTTCAAAGTCCTAAGGGCTTATGTGATAAAAATATAGTCACAAATTATATTCAGTCTGCACTTTGGGAAGACTGTAAATTATTGTAGTTACTAATGTTAAAATGAATGCTAAAGATGTCATACAGTTCTTTGTCAAAGCATGTCTCTTATTCTTACTTAGTATATCTATTATCTGCTCTTAAGCAGTTGTAAGTTGCAAAAATTTTGATATTAGAAGAAAGCTTAAACCCAATAATTAACGTCATTTGCCAGCTTTCCATTTGAATTTTGAGCCTTTATTTTAGAGACAGGGTCTTGCTCTGTCACCTAAGTAGGAGTGCAGTGGCACAGTTATAGTTCATTTGCAGCCTCAAACTCCTGGCCTCAAGAGGTCCTCCTGCCTACAAGCAATCTTCCCAAGCAGCTAGGACTACAGGTACACAACACCATGCTGGTTAATTTTCTTATTTGTTGTGGAGGTAGGGTCTCACTATGTTGCCTAGGCTGGTCTTGAACTCCTTACCTCAAGCAATCCTCCCACTTTGACCTCCCAAAGTATTGGGATTACTGGCATGAACGACTGTGCCAGGCCTGAATTTTTAACCATTTTTATGCCTCATTTATTCCTTGTAATATTGTTATTTCTGTGCGGTAATTTAGACAAATATATGTGGAATATGAAATATTCTAGAAAAAAATGAATTGAGGCTGGAAAATACAAATAAAAATTGCCTTGGAGTGTGACTGAGTAGAAACCCTAGAATGCTTACCAAAAAAGGTTTTTGAGACTGTGAAGCTATGTCTCCTTTAAGTAATCTTATTGAGATATAATTTATATACCATACAGCTTACTCATCTAAAGTATACAATTTCAGTGGTTTTTAATATTTTCAGAGTTGGGCAATCATTACCATATTTTTAGTTTTAGAACATTTTTATTGCCCCCAAAATTACCCCAATAGAAACCTTCTACCCATTAGCAGTCACATGCCATGTTCCTTCAACTTTCCCTTCCCCATCCGTAGGCTATCTACTTTCTGTCTATGCATTTACCTATTCTGGACATCTCATATAAGTGAAATCATATCTTATGTAGTCTTTTGTGACCGAGTTTATTCACTTACCATAGTGTTGTGAAGGTTAATTCATGTTAATAGCATGTATCAGTAGTTCATTCTTTTTATTGCCAAATAATATTCCGTCGTGCAGATATACCAGATTTTAAAAATCCATTCATCATTTGATGGACATTTGGTTCTTTCCACTTTTTTAGTATGTGAATAACACAGCTATACTTGTGTACAAGTTTTTGAGTGAGCATTTTTTCTTATTTTATTTTATTTTTGAAAAATTGGATTCTCACTCTGTCACCCAGACTGGAGTACAGTGGCATGCTCCCAGCCACCACAGCCTCGACTTGCTGGGCCCCGGCTATCCTTCTGCTTCAGTCTTCTAAGTAGCTGGAGCTACAGGCGCACGCTACACTCCCGGCTAATTTTTTGATTTATTGTAGAGATGAGGTCTCGCCAAGTTGCCCAGGCAGGTCTTGAACCCATGGGCTCAGGCAATTCACTCACCTCGGCCTCCCAAAGCACTGGGATTACAGGCTGAGCCACCGAGCCTGGCCTTTTCTTATTTTTTGATTGGATGAAAATTTGGGTGGCATTTTTTTCTAGAGAAAACTTATCCTTTAATAGTTTGTTATTTGGGCCGTGAGTGAAGGTTATGAACCAGTGAGTGATACATACATTTATGAAATATAAAATTAAAATGTTAAGTGATTACACTGTTTCCTAGAGATGTTCACAGTGAGTAGTCATTTTTAAGAGTAACTACAGGCATACCTCAGAAATATTATGAGTTTAACCAAAAAAATTCTTCTGTTGAAAGGCGTATATTGTTTGCTACCTTTTTTATTTTTTGTAAATGGGATCTGGCTAATTGTCCAGACTGTATTTTTTGGATATGTTTATTAAAATTAATTAGCCAGATATAGGATGCCATTTTGGGCTATCAATTTGGCTCCCTCTAGAGGTCATTTTACAAATTTTAGTAAACTTGAATTATATGTAGGTTATTTTTGTTTATTTTAAAATAAGTATTATAAACAAAATAACACAGTGCAGGCTCTGGGGTCATAATTTCTGATTTTAAATATCTGTTATGCTATTTACTACTCTCTTACTTTGGGCAAATAATTTTTTAACTTTCTGTTAACTGGTAATTGTACTACTTCAGAATGTTGACATGAGCACAAAATGGGGTAGTGCACACAAAGCAGTTAACCTGGCATATATTTTAAGTACTCAATAAATGGCATGGATAGTAGAAGAATAGTGATAGTGACCATCAAGCAATGGTAAGAGTAGAGTAGTATAACCAGATGGGTGGATTTCAGGAAAGCAAGCATGAGGCACTTTCAGAACAGGAGTCTAATTTAGAACTTGCTACATCTTTGAAAAGAGATTATAACAGGAAATGTTCTAGAAATGACATGAAGGAGAGCATTTATGCAAATGGGTATGATCCCAGGTTAGTATGCATTCTGCAGAAAGAATAGATTCAACCTAGGAGCTGTGGACAGGGTAGCCAGGTAAAGTATTTTGATGTCTTTGTGACCAGGCAGGAGAAAGAAAACGGACTCCTCTCTTATCCTCTCTTACGTCAGTCTTAAAACATATTTCTTCTTAAAACCCTGCTTCTCCGATTAAATTAAGGGAGAGTGTAGGAGCTGAAATAAAGTTCCCTTTTAAACATTATGCTTTTCTCTCTCCTTGAAATAATGATTTACTACTAACGGTTCTTAACTCCTTATACTTTATTATTTATGGCCTTTACATTTTAGTTTCCTCATTTATACATAGGAAGTGGGTTTCTTTCAGATTATAAAATTATGACTCCAAGAATATTGTTCTCTCCATTTGAATTTTCTCTAATTACCAGTAGAGGGAGTTTGTCCTTTATTTTTTTCCCTAGTAAATCCAAGTTGCAGTTACATAGGATTGAGATCCATTTGTGTAATAGTGTACTTTTTCACATGTAAATAAATTCAGCTTGCCTTAGTGATAATTTGCATTTTTTACATCTTAATCTTAAATATACCTGTTTATCAAAAATTACTTCTGTTTTACACATTAGTATCTCAAAACTATGGAAATAAAGTTGTAATTAAAAGTAATTTTAGAAACTATCTAACGGTAAATACACTCACTGAATATGAAATGTTAATTTTTAAGGCTCTCAGATCTAATTAATGCCCTCCAACAGTGTTTGAAAAATACTGTCCTTGAGCCTATTTACTTTAAAATGAGAAGTTTAGTCAACATATATTTCTTACTAAAAGTTTTGTTAATATAATTATTTTAATGATGCAAATCAAGCAAGGTTTTACAACCTGGTCTTTGTAAAACCTGGTGATTTATAATAATTCCATTTGGAGCTGTATCGTTTTATTCTTGACTAATTGTTGACTGGCTACAGAAATGGGAGTCTTTGTAATCAGATTTTAAATTTAAGGATCAAGCAATCTCTTCTTTTGGCATGTGCATATCATCATCAGTGAAACTTTCCTGAGTAGTACTACTAAGGAGGCAAAAGATATTTTTAGAGCTTGGCGTGTATATTGTAAAGCTAGTTTGCACTTAAATTATTCATAAAGAACACTTTTAAGCTTGAGTGTCTCATTTTCAGAAATATTTGCTTTTGTCCACAACTGCATTGTGTTTTGTAGATAAATTAGAAGTTGTATAGTAGTCATGGAATTTTAATCAAAAACCCAGGAGGTTACTGATTAGTCAAAGCATACTTCCAGAATCCCCTTATGATGTAGTTTGATTTGCTGTTTGTCTGGATTGGGGCCAGGCAGGCTGTAAGTATTCCAGGTGCCTGTCATTTCCCATTCATCATGCAAAGGGTTGGTGGATCTGCTGTTAGAGGAAGATGCTGCATCATTGGAGGGAAAATGTGCTCCACAAATGTCAACTTCTCAGGACTAGGCAAACTTGGATAGACTGCTGAAGGAAGTCACTAATGCTCCTGGCAGGAGCCGTACACTTCCACTGTAAGAATACGTAGGACAGCTGGTAGATTGTTGCTGAGTGCTTTATGGAACTTCTTTTTGAAAGCACAAAAGGTAAAGTTTGATATGCAAAAAAAGCTTTGGGTTTGTTATTTATGGCACTTCATACTAAAAGTATATCTACAATTCTGAACTGTGACATGATGCCGTTTTTTTTTCCAGTTTTATAGAGATACTGAGTTTTTATCTTTTTCATGTTTTCCCACTGTATATTACCTACTCACCCTTTTTTTTTATTTTTATTTTTTTGAGTTGGAGTCTCACTCGGTCGCCCAGACTGGAGTGCAGTGGCCGCTCCCGGCCACCGCAGCCTCGACCTGCTGGGCTCCGGCGATCCTTCCGCCTCAGCCTTCCAAGTAGCTGAAACTACAGGCGCGCGCTACCACGCCCGCCTAGTTTTTTTGATTTATTTTGGAGATGAAGTCTCGCCAAGTTGCCCAGGCGGGTCTCGAACCCGCGGGCTCAGGCAATCCTGAGCAATCACCTCAGCCTCCCAAAGGCACGGGATTACAGGCTGAGCCACCGAGCCCGACTCCTACTCACTCTTTAAAAAATATACAGTCTGCATTTTTAGACTGATGTCCTATAATTACGCACTGAATCCCGGGAAGCAATTTTTAAAATTTTAGAGCTACATTAATAGTGAGTTAAGTTTAATTAGTCACAATAATATCAACAAGAGACTATCCGAAGAGATGTATCCTGAAGCTTTGCATTAATGTTTGATGTGTTAGAAGTTAAATCACAGATGCCACTATTTGTGAAACCACACAATTGTGAATCAGCCAGCCATTTCAGCAAGGGCATAGATTGGCAAATAGGAGATTACAAACAAGTTATGATTTATATTTTCATATTGGAATGTATGTGAAAGTGTGTTTGGTCTGTAAGTAGAATTTATACAGTCCAAATTGATATCATTCAGAAATGATAATCACTATGTTGTTTTTGAATTTCTATGAAAAGTCAAATTTGCAGTGCTGTGGTTTAATGGTGAGAACTCTGGACCAGCTTGTCAAGTAAGAGAGTTGGGATAATATCTGTCTGATCTTGGTCAGACACTGCATGGATGTGTTTTCTCCTCTGTAAAATGAGAAGGTAGACCAGGTGGGGTATAATATAAGTCTTTTCTAACATGAACACTTTCTTAGTTTTGAAGTATGGTGGTAAATAGGTAAGTTATAATAGCCGAAAGTAATTTGTGGTGTTTTTTTGTTTTTTTTTTTTACAGTTTGAATTATTTTACAGCCAGCATTTCAGTGGAAGGAAACTTACATGGTTACATTATCTCTGTACAGGTAAAATGCATTTAATTATATCTGGTTTAATGAAATTTACCCAATATGATTACATTTATTTAGAAAGAGATTTTCTGTAGCTTAATTATAGTTTTTAACCTTCTCCATCTGCCTTTCTGATTACCATTAAAGCAACAAATAATGAAGTTCAAGTATAGCACTTTTTAATAATAATTTATAATTATGCTGCTTATAATATTCCCGCTTTTTAGGAAGTGTTCTGAATTTTATAATGATTTATTTCATTTATGTAGCCACCCACTTTTTATAGACACTAGAAAATTTACTTAGTAGGTTGGGCGCAGTGGCTCACGCCTATCATCCTAGCATTCTGGGAGGCTGAGGTGAGAGGATTGCCTGAGCTCACGGGTTCGAGCTCAGCCTGGGCAGCTTGGCAAAACCTCCTCTCTACAATAAATAAAAAAATTAGCCGGGCATGATGATGCGTACCTGTAGTTCCAGCTACTTGGAAGGCTGAGGCAGAAGGATCCCCTGAGCCCAGCAGGTCGAGGCTGCAGTGGCCGTGAGCAGTGTGCCACTGTACTCCAGCCTGGGATACAGACAGAGACTCTGACTCAAAAAATTAAGAAAAAGAAAATTTACTTAGAAACTCAGATTTGATGGGTCAGATATTCCTAAGAAATATACCCTGAAGAACTCAAATCACTCTATAAAAAAGATATCTGCACATGTATGTTTATCGCAGCATTGTTCACAATAGCAAGATCATGGAATCAACTATGCTGTCCATCAAAAGAGGACTGGATTTTAAAAATGTGGTACATATACACAATGGAATATTATGCAGCCATAAAAAAGAACAAAATCATGAATTTCGCAGCAACCTGGATGGAATTAGAGTTTATAATACTGAGTGATCTCTCACAGAAACAAAGGTCTGAGTATTGCATGTTCTCACTCATAAGTGGACCTTGAACAACTATCGTAATACCATTAGAAAAGGGTTAACAGTGGTGGGAAACTATGGGGGGGGTAGGGAGCGGAAGGGAGGTGGGATTAATGGTAGTCAATATCTGTCTGGGGACGGGTGGGGGACACCTCATCAACGAGGGTACCTGCACAATGCATATTTGTATACCTAACCCTTAACTGTACCCCACAATTTTAAAATAAAAAATATGTATAAAAAAAGAAATTACATTAAGTATTATATGGCATCATAAGGAAACCTAACCATTTGATTTTTGTTTGTGGTATTATAATGAATGCAGTAGTAAATGCTTTTTCCAGAAAGTCCCAAATAATTTCTAGTGGTTACCAGTTTGCGAAAGTTTTAATCAGAATTTAATCATGTTCTTTGTTTCTTTCTGGAACAGTGGGGTCCACTAATTAATAGAATTAATGTATTTGAGTGACTGTAGACTATGTGTGCATTTGGTCTGAGTTGCCTGAAGGTGTCACAAGTAGCCGTAACCTTTATTAGGACATTCTTTCTTTTTTTGGACAGGGTCTTGCCATATTGTCCAGGCTGGAGCGCAGTGAAATGGTCTTAGCTCACTGCAACCTTGACCTCCTGGACTCAAGCAGTCCTCTTGCCTGAGCCTCCCAAGTAGCTAGGACTTCAGACACATACTTCAGTGTCCAAAAATATAGACACATACTTCTGGATTTTCTGTAGAGACATGATCTCACTATGTTGCTCATGCTAGTCTCAAACTCCTGGTCTCAAGCATTCCTCCCACCTCGGCCTCCTGAAGTACTGGGATTACAGGTGTGAGCCACAGCGCCTAGCTTAGGAAATTCTTTCTATCCACTTAAGAGAGATTTCATCTTAGTACCTGTGATACTCGTCATTTATTGGACTCATTTACATCTTGTGATATCATGGTTTATTATATTAGTGATACATATTGCTTTATTTGTACAAGTTTATCTGCCATACAAGTTGGGCATTTTAACTTTTAAATTATTTTAACAAATAGATGTTTATTGATATTCTTAATAAGTAGTCACTTAATATTTGACCTCTTATTTTACATATGTTGTGAATTTTTTCTGTTCTCATTTAGTAAATATAATTGATTTGACATGTTGTAGAAATTATGTTTTCTAAGAAAACTAATATATCTTAATGTAGTTGAATTTAATTTGCTGTTACTTCCCCTGAACATTCATCTTGGATCATTTAAACTCTTATTATTCTCAGTACCTCAGCAATAATCAACCAGTCTCCTAAAGTAATTTTAATGAGGGGCTTTTTTCATGTTCAGCAACTGGGTATACTTGTATAAAGGAAGAAAAAAAGAACTTAGGTACATAGTTTTAGCCATTGAAATTTGGCCTGAACACTGTCTCCATAACATCTAACTAGAAAAGAGAACAGCTTTCCTTTTCTGTTTCAAACTATACTAAATTCCTGAACTGGTACATAATAGCTACATAACTTAACCTGGGGCTAAGTTACTAACGCACCACTTACCATTTGTTCATTTGTTTTTGTGTTGTCTGTGTTTTATAAAACCAAATGGTTTCTTCCTTTGGAAAAGAGATGTTAACTGTATAAATTTATTTCTTGTTTTGAATCACTGAAGGTTCTGAAAACAACGGGGACTATCAGTGATACCATTGAGTAGAGTGCGTTTTTTTTCCTCCTTCCCAGCTTTACTGAGTTGTGACTGACATAACAATTGTGTATATTTACAGCATACAGTGTATGTGTATATTGTGATTAGCTCAACTTATATTTAATATTATTCAGTGATTAGTATAACTGTCATGATTATTAGTATTATGATTAGTATAACTTGTCACTTCATGTGCTTACCAGTTTTTTGTAATGAAAACATTAAGATCTACTGTCATAGCAATTGTCAAGCATGCACTTAGTCACCATGAACTTATTTGTCCTAATTGAAACTGTGTCCTTTGACCAAAGTTTTTTGCTTTGCTTTTGTTTTTTATTGATTCATTGAATGAAAGGTTCTGCAGCATCATCTGTATTTAAAGTGCTTTTCTTGGAGTGTCTGCAGGTGGTGTCAGGCTCCGAGACTTTTCTAGAACATTGGCTCAGATCCTGACTGGGCACTCAGAGTTCTGTTTCTTCAGAAACCCTATCATACTTAAACATAATGAAAATTACTCTTTTCTAGTTCGTTTCTACATTCCCAGGTTATTTAAAACCCAAGAAACAGTTTAATGTTTGTATTGTAAGCCAAGGTCTATACATATGGCTGGAGATGGAGTATGAAGTGGTATTTGGAGGAGCTTAGACTCAGAAGACCTGGGGTTAAGTTACTAACTCACCACTTACCAGCCGTGCAGCTTGAGCAAGTTACTGAACTTCTTTGAGCCTGTTTTCTCATCTTTATCTTCTAATGGCCAAGTGGACAGACATAACATGCAGAGCCTCAGCCCTCAAAAAGCTCTTGTCCAGTCGTTAGACAGACAAGTACATAGTTATAGGGCAGTGTGTTCAGTGCTGTGATAGAGAGGCCAGCCTAGGGTATGCTTCGTACGTCACAGGATGGTGGTGGCAGGCAGGTGCTGGTGAGGGAAGGCTTCTTGGGAAATGATATCTAAGCCGAGCTAGGCAAGGAACAATGTTGAGAGTGTATATTACCAATGGAGGTAAGAATTTTAAGAAGCAATCTATGATAATAGACATGACAGAATACCAAGTGAGAAAAAGCCTGAAAATTCCACTGGATTTATGACTAAGGGCTTTGGATGGAATTATCCTTAGGGGACAACTTGATAGGGACATACAGATGCATGATGAAGAGAAATCTCCATACAATGTCATGGTTTCCAGGACACTGTCCAGATATAAATACATTTGATTTGTGACAGAGCAAGAAGTTGTAGGAATGCCAGGTCAGTTGCTGAAATATAAATTGAGAAATGATTAACTCAAGGGAGGTACCACTTTACCAGATAACCTAATGTAGATCAAGTTAGTACTTTGTGGACTGTAAATCACTATATGTGTTGGTAGTTACTATTATTTTCCAAAGTGAAAGTCACACTGTATTGTTGCACATACATTAAAAGGCAGTGATTCTATCCTTGACTGAATTCTTCTCATTATTGCTTTCATTTACTTCAACACCTAAAAATAGTGAGGGGTCTTATATGACCTAATGACCAGTTCACATTCAGATTTCCCTGGTTGTCTCCAAGGCAACTTTCATGGCTATTTTATTGTACTCAGATGCCACTGATGACATTTGGGTGTTATGTCTCCCCACTTCCTCTTCCTGCTACTTCCCCACAAGCCTCCTGCCCCTCTGCATTCTCTGACATACTGTTTTGAACGGACCAGGCCAGTTGTCTTGCATAATATCCAGTGTTCTCAGTTTGTCAGATTGTTTACTTGTAGTGTTTTTTTTTTTTTTTCCATTACCTGTGCTTTCTGTAAATGAAAATTAGGTCTGAAGTTTTATTATATTTGGATTAAGTGATTGTTAAGAATGCTTCTTGGGGGTCCTGTCCTGTGCATTTCATGTTGCATTATAGCAGAAGGCTGGTATTGTCAGATTCTTTTAGTATTACAGATGCTAACCTTGGTCACTTGATTAAGGTAGTGGCCACCAGATAGCTCCATTATAAAGGCACCTTTTCAGTTAGAGACCATCTAAGGGTGATACTTAGGTCACACATGAATACCTTCTTCGAGGAATAACCTAATTTCTGTAGTTCTAACATCAACTGATGATCCTTGCCAGAATCAGTTATTTCATGACCGGTTGCAAAGCAGTGATATTCTATCACTCCTGCAGCATTTATTAGCTGGCATTCTTCTGAAAAGAAAAACTTTCCCTAAGGGAGCAGGGAACTGATGGAGATGATGGGAGAGTGACTTGGAGGGAGACTATTGTGTGAGCCCAGCGCATTGTAAATGCCAGTTAACTTTTGGTGGACTTACTTTTAAAAGTTGCATGGAACAAACTGTATTATTTTAGTTTTCAGTCTCTTAGGGCTTGCTAACCTACTTTGCAGGTTTAATTATCAGTCTTGTCATTTTTCTTTGCTGTTTGCTTGGCAGTAATTAAATGAACCCTACAAGTCTGGGGCTTCCTTCCCTGCCCAAATGTCCCCCTATCCTTTCTCTGGTCTTTCCATATGTGAGCTGACTAGGAGAACGGTGCTGAGAAAAGTGGGAAGAGACCCCTGGTGATGGATTGAGAAATAGCAATAAAAAGACATAATACAACACTAACTAGTTTTCTTCTTTTTAAGGCTGTAGAATGAACTTAAGAAGTAAATATGCTTTGGTTCTGTACTTGCATGACCTGCTAATGCTTTTTGGGTCTGGTGGTGGTAAAGACTCTGTGTGTGGCAGAACACTCGTTTCCAAACCCCTGGCAGTGTGGTACAGCATCAGTGACATCCTAGCTGATGGTCCTGTTGAATCATCTCAGGCTTGATGCATTATTTTATACTGGTTTCTGGTATATTATTAATGATAAAATGAAAATTGTGTGGTGTTTTACTTTTTACCACATTTTCCAAACTTAAATGTTGAGATGAGAGTCCTTAAAGTACTCTTTATACTAATTGTTAGTCATGTACTCCAAATGATAATTTTTTTAATGTAAAATGTTTACATGAATGGGATATTCTAATATATCAGCTTCCTTTCATGAAAACTCAGAGATTAGGATTTTTTTTCTCTCTATGTATATCAGGGTTTTTTTCTGAAATAAGTCGAGGCATAAATGATAATAATGATAATGAAAGTTAATATAGGCATGTGCAGTGAGTGATACTAAATTGGTGAATTGCTTATATTCTTTAAAATCTTTAATTATGTAATGAATAAATAGAAGAAGCACAAAATCTTGATCAGAGTTGCTAATTATCCCTGAGACGGAAAACATAATCTGTGGCATAATTTCATGAGAAATACAGTTTCTTTGAATTAAAATAAAGAGCTTTAAAATGAGATCTCTCAATGGTTTAGTTTATAATCCTTATTAAACAGTCTAATAGTGTAGACCATGTTTTGGGGGGTGCCAGGGGGAGAGTCATTAAACCACAATTTGAAGCCTCAGGAAGCTGTTCTTCAACTCGCATCAGTTTTTAAACATGTTACAGAGCATTGCAGGGTTACACATATTTGTCATATTATTTGTTACAAGTTTTCGTGTGCTGATATCATGCTGCTGTTTCCTGGTATGTCACAGAACTGTTGTGTGCCTACTACCTGCTGTATCTTTGATACTTACCAGGGTAGTTCAGCATTTAGAACATTTTTAGCCTATCAGCTATTTCCACAAAAGAATGGATGTTCTTGTTTGTCTCTCCTCCCACACCTGTTTGCCTCTAGAAAGTTACTGGGAAGAAAAATATTATTTATGAGACAAAACAGCATTGCTAAATTTTGGCAGAGGCCGGGCTCAGTGGCTCAGCCTGTAATCCCAGCACTTTGGGAGGTCAAGGCAAGTGGGAGGCCTTTGGGTTCGAGACCAGCCCGAGCAACTTGGCAAGACCTTGTCTCTACAATACATCAAAAATTAGCTGAGCATGGTAGCACACACCTGTAGTCTGGCTGTTCGGAAGGCTGAGGCAGAAGGATCGCCCGAGCCCAGCAGGTTGATGCTGGGGTGGCTGTGAATGTGCCACTGCACTCCAACCTGGGGGACAGAGTGAGATTCCAACTCAAAAAAAAAAAAAGGTTTTTTTTGGGCAGAAATTGCAGTTTCAGCAGAGCTTCAGAAGCATATTCCGTATGGTTGTAGACCTCTCAATGTCCTTGACTCTACCTGGACAGATCGGCTGGACAGCACATAAGCAGTTGCTGGTGGCCAGCTCTCATTCCCTCCTTCTGTCTGTCCATTTCTTTTTCTTCCACCCCCTTTTATTGTTGTTTGGTTGTTGTTTTTTCTGTGTAGGTCTTAGCCTTTCTATTACTATTTAAAGACACTGTTTAAACCTACTATGATAGCTTAACTGTGATTTACATTACTTACTCAAAAACAAATAATAGCCTTGCACCCTTACCCCCAAATTAAACAAAACAAAAACAAAATGACTACATTGTTAACAGCAATGGCTTAACAAAAAAATTCAATAAAATAATTGGTTTGCTCTTTCAGGAGAAAATATCTGAAATAAACTGTTGATTACTCAAGTAAGAGTGAAACGTTTCTTTGAATGGCAATGGTCAGTTTACTGTCAAAATTTTTGTTTAATTGTAGGTGAAGTTAAAATGAACTATTTGGGCAAACCATATGTAGCCATGGTTACAACATACCAAATGGCGGTTCTTCTCGCCTTTAACAACAGTGAAACTGTCAGCTATAAGGAGCTTCAAGACAGCACTCAGATGAATGAAAAGGAACTGACAAAAACAATCAAATCATTACTTGATGTGAAAATGATTAACCATGATTCAGAAAAGGTATGTGCTTATGGTCCAAGGAAGTTAAGCATTGTCAACAATCAAGCTTTTCTGTGGGATGTTTGCAGTTTTAAAGTAAGGATGTGACTATCAGTGCCCTCTGCACTTCAGAAGGCACTTGAATCAGCTCTATTACTGTGGGCTTTTTACAGCTGTGAACTTGAGGCGGAACAGAGAATGCTGTACGAGTTGGTACCTGGCACCCTTAGAGTTTGATTTTACTTGTCCTTTATTGTGACAATTTACTGAAAAATTATAAAAGAATTGCCATCTGTAGAATTCTGGTTAATTGAAGTTTTTAAATGGAAGACTACTGTAAATCTTTCTGGGCTTTTTTTCCCACATGAATAGTTAATTTAATTCTGTGGTTCTGTAATAGGAAATGGCACCCTGTTGATGTCTGTCTGTATACATAATTAACGTGTAACTTCATTCCAAGTGCTCTCAAGTACTTTAATGTTAGCACACAATGAGCCACCATGTATTTTTATTATCTGTCACAAGAATAACAAGCCAATACTATAGTAATTCCTTTTCTTTATAACTTAGTAACAAGTTTTTATTGTTTTGCTGTTATAGTATATTCTAGATGTTTAAATGGTTTAAAAAGGCAGCAAATATGGGCTAAATCTTTATCCTGCTTCAAATTATTGTACTTATAAGAATAAATTCTTTTTGAAATAAACTTCATTGCTTTATTAGATCTAACAGACATAAAATTGCAATATCAAGTTTTTTTTCAACTATGCTAAGGGTTTCTTAACACTTTCAGTTTTTGTGTATGGTCACAAAACTATTCGTAATCCGTCTATTTATTAGTACCAATCTGTGGATCACTCTAAGGTTCACATTAGTTTAGGTCCAATTTCCTTCTTTCTTTTGTCCTGAATTGACCAGATGTAAGTAATAAATTCTTGTAAATGCTTCATTGTATTTTGATGAAGTTAATAGCCTATAATTTATCTCTCATCAGTTCATTTTGCTGATATCCTTAAGATTATGATAACATTTTGTAGTCTATAATTGATAACTATAAGTAGTATATATTCTGAAATTCAGATCAGTTTTTCAATAACTTTGAGAAATGTTTAATTTTTCTGGCTTCAGAATCTTAACAAATTACAAATTTCTTAATTCAGATTCTAATTAATTAAGGTTAATTAATGATTTTTTAAGCACTTAAGTGCTTTAAAAATTTTATTTTTTTTCTAAAGCATGTATTTTTGACACTTGGAAATTTACAAAATAAATATAGATTTCTTGTTTGTGTATTATATTTTAATTATTAATCTGCCAGTTCTTTAGCAGAATTTCTTAGGTTATTATTAAGAATTAGCCCATCTGTCAAGTTCCTCTTGATCCTGCTGCCAAAGAAATTCCACTGCATGATATGAGTGGCCTTCTTAAACCAAATACAGAAGTCATGATTCTAAAAATTGGCTCAACAACATTCCCCTTAGAAAAGGCCACTTGCTTCTCAAAGAGTGAATAAAACATTGGATTGAGGGATAGACCCTGTCCCCATCACCGTAGGTCATGTGAATTGATGCTTGTATGCTGCTGGAAACACAAATTTCTTCTAGAGTCAAGATATAGTTGGTGTTTTGTTATTGCAGCATTTGAAAAAAGTTAGTTGTTTGGTTTTTCAAAATGAGATGGAAAAGTTATAAGCTTTGGTGTTTCATAAAAAGTCAAATGTTGAAAACTCCATTTAGGCCAGTGAGCTTGACTCTTATTAAAAGTCAGTATATTTAATAATTGTACGAGAAAATAGCTTATTCCTAAATATAAATTGATTAAGATTCAGGCAGATGTAAAAGTGGAAAATTCTTTGTTTTTGCTTGTTTGTTGAACAAAAGACAATTGTTTTTCTCTTAAATTTCATGTCTTCATAAAAAAGCTGAGAATTTAATCTTTTTGTTTAGTTATTATTTAATTTCATGGCATATTACTTGCAATAAACTCCCATTTAGTAATTTTGTTTTTTATAAATATAAATGTATTATTTTTAAATGTAGGAAGACATTGATGCAGAATCTTCATTTTCATTAAATATGAACTTCAGCAGTAAACGAACAAAATTTAAAATTACTACATCAATGCAGAAAGATACACCACAAGTAAGTGTTTTTTAAAATATAAGCATTTGGGGGGATATAATAAGCTTTGGACTTTACACTGAGGTTGTAATTTTGCACACCAAAATTAATAAAATGATGCATCTGGTTTCTGGTTTATTCTTTGCATTTCCTAACCTTACAATCAAACAGAAACTTCTACCAGTATTTTATTTTAAAAAGTAGCTAAGGAGGCCGGGCTGCATAATCCCAGCACTTTGGGAGACCAAGGCGAGTGGATTGCCTGAGCCCACGGGTTCGAGACCAGCCTGGGCAACTTGGTGAGACCTCATCTCTACAATAAACAAAAAATTAGCTGGGCGTGGTAGCACGCGCCTGTAGTTCTGGCTGCTTGGAAGGCTGAGGCGGAAGGATCGCTGAGGTGGCCGTGAGTGTGCCACTACACTCCAGCCTGGGTGACAGTGAGACTCCAACTCAAAAAAAAAAGTAGCTAAGGAAATGGTGTTGTAGTTTAGTTGTATTTGCTCCTTAAACCATTAAAATGTATAGCTTTGCTTTGCATTCTCTTCCAAAATTCCCATCTTGAGAAGTAATAGAATCTCTCATATTTTCCTTCCTTCCTTTCTTTTTCTTCCTTCCTTCCGCTCCCCCCCCACCCCGCCTTCTTTTGTCCTGGTTTCTGTCATCCACACTGGAGGGCAGTGGCAGGATCACAGTTTACTGAAGCCTCTACCTTCTGGACTCTGGCAATCCTTCTGATTTTTCTGCTGGCGAGTGCCATCACACCCAGCTAATTTTTAAATTTTTTTGTAGAGATGAGGTCTCACTATGTTGCCCAGATTGGTCTTGAACCCCAGAGCTCAAGAGATCTTCTCGCCGCTGCTTCCCAAAGTGGTGGGGTTACAGTAAAATAGAAGAAAATTTTACAGCTCATTTCTTTGCAAAGAAAAGTTGTCATATAAAATTCTTCTCAAACTTTCATGTGCAAATGAGCCACCTGGGGTTCTTGTAAAAACGCAGATTGTGATTGGGGGTCTGGATTGGGGCCTAGACCCAGAGGAACCAGTGTGAGAGGGACATCTGCTCTGGATTATCTTAACTCAGCAGTGATTTTTGCTTTGGTTTGAGATGGACTGTTCTGTCACTTATGTTCCCTGACTACCTCCTGTGTATGGTCTTTAGGCTTGTGCATGACTATCAAGGCCCTCTTCTGGACGTATTTCCCCATGGTGGAAACAGATATTAGCTCACTGCCATTAACTTTGAGCCCTAAAATGATCCAGTTTCCATTTTCCCTCAGGCTGAAGTTGGAATATATGGAATGTACTGTATCTTTTAAAAGCTGTTATGGGACCCTTGTTACTGTGGCATGGCCTGCTTAATGTGCCTTGTTTTACATGGAGAGAGGACCTCTATGGCCCATTCCTGGCTTCTCTGCTTGAGCCAGTAGAACCCTTCACAATTCTTCCCCTTGAAGCCTGATCCTGGATGCACTTGGAGCCAGTTGCTGCACTTGGCAGAACTCTGTCTAAGAGCATTATGACATAGGTTCTGTAATCATGGATGGGACAATTGCCTTGAAAATTATTGCTCTGTCTCATTTAAGACCTACTTTATTGCCTCTTTGCAGTAACAGTACAGGCTGTGATAGTATAATTTTTTTTTCTAATATTCTAGCCTTAGAAATGATATATAAACCACTGTAGATGTTGTTTTGGTAGTGGTTATGGGAAATTGGGCATAGCATAAATGTATAATTTGATGTTCAGTATTTATTGGAAATTCATTTGAACTCACTGATCACATGAATTCAGAACAGGTTCAGTGACAGGGTCTTGTTTGCTTGTTTTTTTTTTTTTTGTTGTTGTTGTTGTTTTGGTCTGGAAAACAGGAAATGGAGCAGACCAGAAGTGCTGTAGACGAGGACAGGAAAATGTATCTCCAAGCTGCTATAGTTCGTATCATGAAAGCACGGAAGGTGCTTCGGCACAACGCCCTTATCCAAGAGGTAAAGGGGTCTCAGGACTCGGTGTGGTAGGGACATTATCAGTGTACGGATGGGCTGATGCTTCTTAAAAATAATACAGACCTGATATGATTCCCAGATAGCATCAAGAAATGGCTCATTACTTAAGGCAAGCAATCCTTACTTGTAATTTCACTGTTAAATTCAGATTGCTTTGGCTTGAACTTAGAGGTCGAAAACTTGCCGATTCATTGAGTCACCTGTCCAGTTATGGAAGGAATTTGGCCCATCAAATATTCATTCATTCTATAGTAGCTGAGTGCCGGCCACGTGACAGAGTACCAGCTGGTCACAGGATGTGGTGCAGAGCAGCCCAGGACCTGGTAGGCGTCTAGAGGGCAAGAAACACATTCCTGGAATAATACACAAATAAATAGTTACATGAACATGCGCTGAAAGGAAGCTCTACAGTCCTATGAGAATGTATATAAAAGTCCTCACCTGAGGGTCCTAGGGAAACTTCCTTGAAAAAGTGATGTTCGAACCAAGAGCCGGAAGTTGAGTTACAGTAAATGGAAGCTTGGGGGTGAAAATGGGAGCGTTGTGAGTACTGAGACAGATTATTTAGTTTGTCGTTTTATTTAATTATGTATAAATATTATTAGATGTGGCTGTATGTATGGTCTGTATTTTAATTTCTTCACAATGTAAACATTGGGCTTTTTCCTTACTTTGTTAAAATTTCCTTTTGGCCACTGTGTTAAAATCGTTAGATCTAATTGCACCTTCCCTCTTTGCACTGCCTTGCCTTGTTTTAAAAATTTAATATTGTCCATGGCACGCACTCACTTGCTGTATTATGTCTATCCTATTTAAATGATGGTACTCAGTTTAATTAATTATTTAATAATTAATGTAGTAATAATTTTATAATTATTCTCATGCTTCTTTTATGTATCTTTTTCCTCCTGGGCTCTGTTCGTTGAAACCTCAATAAATTTGAGATACTTTACAGCTGATTGGCTTAAAGTTACTGCTTATAGCTGCTGAACTGACAGAGTTTGACTTCTGTGTCTCTCTCCCACAGGTGATTAGCCAGTCAAGAGCTAGGTTTAACCCCAGTATCAGCATGATTAAGAAGTGTATTGAAGTTCTGATAGACAAACAGTACATCGAACGCAGTCAAGCGTCGGCAGATGAGTACAGTTATGTTGCGTGATGTCGCTCCCCTCCAGTGTGGGTGTGAGAAGATCATTGCCATCACCATTTGGTGTGTTCCTGTGGGAGAAAGCAGGCCTGTGCCTCCATAATTTGGTCATTTGGCAGCCCCTGTTTTTCTGCTGTTTACAACATCACCAGTGCCACGTCATGAGCGTCAAAGAAAATGCCTAGAGATATTTCAAGCTCATGTCATTATGACATTTCTTAAAACTTTATTAAAGGAATGAGTGAAATATTGCTGAAATGTGGAAATTTGGTTGGGTACCATGCTTTTTCTCCCCTTCACGTTTGCAGTTGATGTGTTTTTTTTTTTTTAATGTATCTTAAAGGACATAAAATAAAACTTAAATATTGTAATATGACAGATAACCTAATAATTGTATCTACATTAAAATGACAAACATGATATTGCTGCTTGTCAAATAAAAAAAATAAAGAAATAGAATGCCTTTTTTATGTTGATGGAGTGTCAGATTGACCACAAAGTAATATATAGACTCAAAGCAGCTCATGCAGCTTTAGTTCAAATTTTATCTGAATGGTTTAATTCACTTGTACTCCTGTTTAAGTTCTACATGAAAATGTCTAGATTATTGTTCTTGGATGCATAAAATGCATTCAGTATAAAGAATGCTTTATTTTTATGGATTAGAGCTACGTTGGATATTAGCATTTTGAAATTGCAGGTATAATTCCATCAACAGTTTCTGATGATGTGTGGTGACCTCAAGTCTGGCACAGAAAGAGCCTTTCATCCCAAAGTTGTCTTACTTTTGTTTGCATATTGGTCAATTCTCATATAGACGAAGACCCAAGCTCTGCGGCCTTTCCTGAGCTGTAGGAGATTCTGTGATGCCAGTGTGTTCCTTCTAAACCCCCCACCTGTGACCCTTATACCCGTCCTTTAATAGTGTAGACACTAGAGTCACTCTGGTAAGTCGCAGGTGTGCTTAGCAACTTAATAACTTAAATAACTTAATAACTTAAATAACTTTTTTTAAAAAAAAATTTTTTGTATAGTACATTATACCTGGTGCCATTGATATAGAAACTTAAAATCCATTATTTTGTTTATTCTATATATCAACAGCAGTATTAGAATACTCTGATCTATTACCATATTTATTTTCTATCCATCATCCCTCCCCTTTCAACACAACACATTTTTTTTAAACTGAATTATTTTCCAAGCTAAAAAAATAAACACAACTTTTTTTTAAGCTGGAATGTTTTAAAGCATATTCTACACAAATCATTTCACTTATAACGCTTCGCTTTGTATCTCAAACAGATAAGGCCTTAAAAAAAAAACCACAATGATATTATTGGTCCTGACAAACAATAATTACTTAGTATTATCTAATATGTGGTTCATATTTAAATTTATCTTACTGTTGCAAAATGACTTTTACAGTTGGTTTATTGGATTGCACTTTTTCTAACTCATGTCTCTTAAGTGTTTTGAATATCTATTGAGTTATATTGACTTATATACTGTATTTCTCATTTTACATTTCTTCTTAGAGAGGAAATAATGGCAAACCATATAATATTGTACATTCACTGTTAAAAAAAAAGAACAAACCCTTGTTTTGATAACTTGTTGATAAAATTTTCCAAATTGATTCCTTTTTTCTTAACTATTTATAAGTATTAAATTAAGTCTTAATCTGGTATCTAATTGTCAAGAAAATATATTATATTGCAAAATGGACAAAATATTTGTGCTGAGGTCTACAGAAATGGCTAACAAGAGTTTCTTCACAACTTTTCCCCATCTTACCTGAAAGGAAACATATTACAGACATGCTTGTGCATGAGGAAGAAAAGAGGCCAGATACATAGCACCAAGACAGCGTCCAGAAAGGGAGCACTGTTTAGAATCTAATTATTTTATTTTATTTATTTTATTTTTGAGTTGGAGTCTCACACTGTCGCCCAGACTGGAGTGCAGTGGCACACTCCCGGCCACTGCAGCCTCGACCTGCAGGGCTCCGGCGATCCTTCCACCTCAGCCTTCTAAGTAGCTGGAACTATAGGCGTGTGCTACCACGCCCAGCTAGTTTTTGATTTATTGTAGAGACGAGTTGCCCAGGTGGGTCTTGAACCCGCGGGCTCAGGCAATCCACTCGCCTCGGCCTCCCAAAGTGCTGGGATTACAGAATCTATTTTAGCACACACCTTCCCCAAGGAGAAAGCTGGGAAGAGTTGCAGTGTTGTCAAGTTGAGTCAGGTGATTGGAATCATCATTGCAGAAGAGTATTAACCAGCAGGGCCCACTATACACAGAAAACAAATATAATGTGAGCAAAACTCTTAGAAGTTAAAAATTATTAATACTAAGTTAGTTAACATATGTGAGTCAGTGGTGTATGTTACACCAGACAGCCCTTGTCTGTGTCTTATCCTTTCCTACTGAAACCAAATTTTTTAAAATATTTTTATTTTTTGAGTTGGAGTCTCACTCTCGCCCACACTGGAGTGCAGTGGCCGCTCCCGGCCACCGCAGCCTCGACCCTCTGGGCTCCGGCGATCCTTCCACCTCAGCCTTCCGAATAGCCGGAACTACAGGCACATGCTACCATGCCCGGCAAATATTTTAATTGCTATTTTAGGTGAAGATTTATTCTAGGGTTTAAATCTAACATTATAGGACTATTTGCTTTAATCTAAACAGCAGACACTCTAGGCTTTGTGTTTTATTTTCTTTACAATTTACTATATAGAATTTTGTAGCCCATGTGTGCTATGATGCTATCCCATTTCTGTTCATTTTTAAAAAACTTTTATTGAGTGTAAGCTGTGACAGGTGTGTCCACCTATTTATTTTGTTTAATCTTCAGATAATCCTGTTAGATGGGCAATGTGTCTGTTTTGTAGATGAGGAAACCAAGTGTGGAGACTTTTCCAGGAGTCATCATAAACTGCAGAGCCTGAATTTACATCCCTGTCAAAACTGTGGACCTCATAAATATTATATATATTATAATACATAATATATATTATATATCTAGCACAGCCTGTAAGATAAGTAGAAATAACTTCATTGCATAAAGAATCATTTTTCCTGACTTTTCAGAATAAAAAAAATGTGTTCCTAGTTAAATAACATGTGATAAACACTTTATAATTTAGTTTCTTAAGATACTTCTTTAAGATGATATAAATGGTTAAAGGAGTTGGCTCACAGCTGATTTATGGCAAAGGGTACTTGTGATTTTAATATTTTACATTCACACGTGCAACTATAGAACATTTATTTCACAGCATATATGTACTTACAGTTGTTATCAGTTAAAATTTTTTCAAGCTATGTAGTAGCAAAGGATAATTATTCAGTTCTTGACTTTTGGTTCCAAAGACAAATTCTTGGTTGAGCAAGGTCAAAGTTATAAGTGAACTTTAAAAATACTAGTTGTAAGGGCTGTTGCACATGGGCTGTAGCTGAATGACTGGAAATTAATGTGGCAAGACCAACTGGTGGAAAAGGGCTGTGTTCTTGAGCTGTGTTCTTATTTGAGATCTCCAACCCCATAGGCTAGAATTCATTAAAGGGAACATTCACTGGTAGGTAGAAATGATAATTAAAAAAAATATATGGAACGCTTCATGGATTTTCCTGCGAATTTGCTTATTTTCATAAGCCATGGCTCTACTACCTAGGAAATTCTAAAAGGCTTTTTCCCTTCTGACCTCCATCTACAACCCCTCTTCCTTTGATCACCTGGCAGATGTTGACCAGTGCCGGAGTGTTATGCTGGTATAAGAACTCAATGATGAGCAGAAGAGACATGGTCTTTGCGCGCATGGAGCTTTCAGTCCAGTAGCAATTGGTCATGAACCCGTCACCCCAAAGGTGGGGCGTGTTAAGAAAGGAAATTCCTGGGTACCGGGAGGATTTCATGAGAGAGGCGAACAGGGTGGAGAAGGAAGCGGGAGTGTGTTCTCAACAGAAGTGCCAGCAAAGATCCTGAGAAGCAACAACAGAAGGCCGGTGTGGCTGAATTATGTGCATTTTAAGCAGGGGGTGATTTGGTTATATTTGCATTTAAGACATTGATGATGGTAATGTTTTCTTGAGTGATCAGTGTGTGACTGTTCATTTTATTTATTTATTTTAGATTGAAAAATATAGTTTATTTAGAAAGTAAATTAGGAGATTCACTTTCCCAAGGTAGGGGAGGAAGCATGGTGACCACAGCCCACAGCTAAAGGAGCCACATGGTCAGACCATAGCTTAGCAAAGCAATGGCAGAATATTCATTTTAACATCGTTTTATAATTACATATTTTTTGCCTCGATGTTTGTGAACTATTTCATAATCTATGCGAATTTTAGCAGAAAATTGATAATCTGCATCAGTGTGAAGAATAGATAGAGTGAAATAAGGAGTTCTGTGCAGGAGTACAGGGGAGCAGTGGTGGTGGTGGTAATGGCAGTAGCTGTCGCCAGAGGGATAAAGCAGATGAACTTGGCATGGCTTTATGGGTTGGGACTGGGTGAGTGAGTGAGGGAAGGGAGATGTCACAGATGACACCTAGATCTTTGGCTTTTATGACTAATGCCATTCTGTGAGTCAGGGGATCCTGGGAAAAGACCATGGTGGAGAAGGAAGTTGATAGGATTTAGACACTGCACTTGATGTGATTTTGAGATATCTGAGTGGAGTGGCAGTTTGTTATAAAGGACCGAAACCCTGCTGGGTGACTACTCTGATCCTGAATCTTAGAAACCAGTCCTTAGAAGTGTTTTGATCCATTCTTATTTCTCTGACTCTTTACCCCATGTATTGACACTTTCCAGTGTCAATTTCCAGTGTTAAATGTGGCAAGAGTAACAAACATTTACTGCCACATGAATATATTACATACACTTTAAATCATAAGAGGAATGAGACTTTGTATGTAGTCATGTGTACAACATTCTAGGATCTGGCTTCCTGTGTTTCAGTGAGTGGTCTTGGCACCCCACTTGCAGGTGAGGACATGTCTACAGATGTGGGGTAATTGAACCCAAAAGAAGCGTGCCATATGACATCCTCTCTTCACAAATCTTTGCCAGCTACTGGTTCTGCCCTGTCCTTACATGTTTTGTGTTCTCCTCACAGCAAATTTAAAGGAAGGAACCTTTGGGAACCAACCTATGGAAAAGAATTTGAATACAAAAGGAAGGTTCGAAAGTTTTAATCATTTCTTTTTCTCCATTGTGAGTAGCTTACTATTTGTAGTTACAGTAATGGAAGAATTGCAGCCTGTGTTGAAGTTTGCAGCCTTGGGGAGGGAGTCATTTTAGCGGCTTGCTGTTTTTATACTGTATATAACCAGATTGGTATTTTTGTTGGAAGAACCTTGGTATTGCAGAAAAAGATGGAAATTGTCTGCGACTTTTATGACCAGCCCTATTAGGTATCAGCTAGCTGTGGGGCAACCCCCAGCATCTCACTCAATCTTGAGCTGAAAGCCTCAACTTCTTAAAGTGGGTGGGTTTTATTATTGTCTTCTAGGGAAGAAAGGACAGGTGTAATAAATAAGATCTACTTATGGTCTAACATACAGTGTACCAAACATTCGCCCCAAGGAAGTCAATGATGCGGCAGGAGTATGCTGACATTAAAAGAAAAGTAGAGTACTGAGTGGCACAAACAAGCCACTCAGCATTTTAGTGTCAATGCTGCCAAGATAACTAAATTCAAATCAATGCTGGGCTATGAAGTAAATATTTGAGACACCGTGCAGAGATTGTACATTTCACTTATTTATTTGGTTAGTTAATTAGTTACTTGAGTTGAGGTCTCACACTGTTGCCCAGGTTGGAGTGCAGTGGCATGATCACAGCCTTGACTTCCTGGGCTCAGGTGATCCTCCCGCCTCAGCCTCCGGAGTAGCTGGGACTACAAGTGCTCACTACCATGCCCAACTAATTTTTTTTTTTTTTTTTTTTGTAGAAATGAGGTCTCCCTATGTTGCTCAGGCTGGTCTCAAATTTCTGGGCTCAAGCAATCCTCCCACTTCGGCATTCAGAAGGGCTGGGATAACAGGTGTGAATGACTGCACTTGACTGATCATACATTTAAAAATACTAGTCTCCAAATGTTGACAGCCAAGAAAAGACCTCTGGTCATTTGGTAAATGGGAAATTGCAATTGTGTGGTGTAAGAAGTCAGGAGGGCGCCTGCAGTCTTCACTTGTAAGTCCCACGCTTGACCCTGGCTGGGCCACTGTCTTCATGCAGCAGGGAGTGAAGCTGCTCAGGTTACGGACGAGGCCTCCGTGGCCACCCGCCCCAAGTTTTCTGAACTGTGTCACTCTGGCATTTGGCCTCCAAGTCTAAACAGAGGGAACCAGTTTGCATTCCTTTTGAGGCTGTACCCTTAGAGAGTCTACCTTAGCTCTAGAAAGTCAGATCAGGCTCACTGGTGACCCTGTAGCGTAAATAAATCTGATTGGATCTGAAAGTTCTGAGACCAACCAGCAGTCCTGGAAGCAATGAATGTGAGACGCTTTAAGGAAGCAGAGATGAAGGAAGGGAAGGACCAGACAGCTAGATGAGTCTAGACCATCACACCCCCCAGGGGCCACCCATAAACGGGCAAGTATGTATCCATCATACTTGTGTCTCGGGAAACAGCAGAGAACAGTGCTGTGGTGTCTGAAAACACACTTGAAAATTATAATGAAGTGTGGTGCAAACTCAAAATTGGGATATTTGCAGTGGGTATGTATGTTTGTTTTATGTTAAGAGTTCTCCAGAGAAATAGCATCAATAGGTTATATGAGGGGGGATCCCCAAACCCTAGAATTTATTTATAAAAAATTGTGTATTTATTCTTACATGTTTACACTTCAGTCACCTTCAAAGTACTCTCAGTTTGATGCAATATACCCACCAAGATGCTTTTTCCATGGCTCAAAAGTTTTCTAACTTGTGAATTTTGATGCCTTTCAGTGCTCCTGCCATTTTTTGTTTCACCTCTTTCACGATGGCAAAATATTTCCCTTTGAGAAATTTTTTCATCCAGGGAAACAACAACAACAAAAAAGTCGTTTGGGGTGAGATCTGGTGAACAGGGAGGATGGGGCCGGGAGTCATGCTGTGTTTGGTCAAAAACTGCTGAACACTCGTGTGGTGTGGGCAGGTCTGCTCACCCATCATGAAATGGACAGACAAGTTGAAAGAATCTCAAAAAAAAAAAAAAAAAATTCATTGAGACTGAATGCAGCCTCTCACAACAATGCTTGCTGATACACTGATGCCAGTGAGTTCCTAGAACACTTACCTAGCAGGAGAATCCTGTACTAGTAGGGGCCTGTCCTCCAAAAAATAATTCCAGTTGTTTTGGGGTCCCCCTCTTATATACACACACAGTTGTTCCTCTATATTCATAGGGGATTGGTTCCAGGGCCCCCACAGAGACCAAATTCCATGGATGCTCAAGTCTCTTACATAAAATGGTGTAGTATTGGCGTATAATCTGTGTCTGAATAGATTATATGTACATACATTGCCCAGATGTTATGTCATTGCTAGATCGCTTACAATATCTAATACAATGTAAAAGCTATGAAAGTAGTTGTTGTATTGTTTAGGGAAATAATGACAAAAAGAAGTCTATACATGTTCAGTATTGATGGCAACCATCCTTTTTTTCTTCTTCAATATTTTCAATCCACAGTAGGTTGAATTCACAGATGAGGAACCCATGGATTCAGAGGGCTGCCTTGCATATGTAAAATGAGACTTATCATAAGGAAATGACTCAGGAGAATTTGGAGGTTGACAAATTCCACAATCTGCCATCTGCCAGCTGGAGACCCAGAAAACCAGTATATGAAGTCCAGTCTGAACCTGAAGGCCTGAGAACCAGGAGTGCCCATGGCATAAGTCCCATTCCAAGGAAGGGGAAACCTGATATCTCAGCTCAGGCCATCAAGCAGAGAAAGAGAATTCCAAGTTCTCCCACCTTTTCAGTCTACTGGGCTTTCGAAGGATTAAATTATGCCTACCCACAATGCGGAGAGAGGACCATCTACTGATTCAAACACCAATCTATTCCAGAATCTCTTCACTCAGAAGTAATGTTTAAGCAGATATCTGGGCATCCTGATGGCCCAATCAAGTTGACACATAAAATTAACCATCGCACCTATATTTAGTTGCATATAGATTGTGGTTTCCTCTTTGTTCCTGTTCAGAGTTGGATGTTGTCCCTCTATAATTTATGCCCACCCAGAACCTGTGAACGTGACCTTATTTGGAAATAGGATCTTTGCAGATGTAATTAAGATGAGGACATACTGGATTAGGATGGGCTCTAATACAATGACTGGTGTCCTTATAAGAAAAGGGAAATTTGACGCAGACACAGAGAGGAGAAGACAATGCAAAGGCAGAGACAGAAGTTGGAGTGATACAGCTACAAGCCAAGAGACTCCAGGGACTGTGACTACCAGAGGCTAGAGAGTCAACAGAGGGCCTTCCCCTGGAGCCTTCAGAGAAAGGACAGTCTTGCCCAACACTTTGGTTTCAGACCTCTGTCCTCCAGAACTCCGAGAGAACTTATTTCTGTTGTTTTAACCCACCAAGTTTGTAGTGCATTGTTATGGCAGTTCTACAAAGCTAATAGAGTTCCCTTTATAATACAAGTTTTTTGGCTCATCATATTTTATATTTCATTTTAATTAGGAGGTTAGTCATTGGTATAAAAGCCAACTAAATACAAAATTTTCTGTGTTTCTCTGTAAAAGGCAGAAAAAAGTAGTTTCCAAAGAATCATGATTTATCAAATGAAGAATACATATATGAACAAAAAGCCAAATGTCTGCCCTCAGGTAGGGTTGGTTAGTGTATTTGGAGATAGAAGATTGTATCAAATCTTGTAATCAATCCAATGTGGGCCTGTGGACGTCGCTGTTTCTTGAACAGTCTTCACTTGTTTACTGAAAATGCACACTATTGAGCCCACACATAGCAGGAAAAAATAAGGAAGGCTTGGAGCAGATCCATCACCTGCACTGAAAACTGTTCAAAGACATCTGCTGATGGTAAGTATGTAGCATCATGTCTGCATATAAAGTATGGCACACACACAATAAAAACACTCACAAAGAAAAAACATTCTGGTTGGATCCAGCATGCATCTTCAGTGGTCACATCTGCTAAGTGTTTGCTGGACAAGGTAAGCAGTCTTTCAGTAAGCAGTCTACTGGTTCTTCCTCTTCTCCCCAAGCTCTTAATGTAGGAGTACCTCTTAGTTCAGTCCTCAGACTTTGTTTTTTCTACCTACATGAATCCTTTGGTAACCTCATCCAGAGCAATGGTTTAAATACTGTCTACATGCCCCCAAAATCCAAAATAATAACATACAGTCTAGACCCCTCTTTCACATTCCAGTGGTACATGTCCAGTTGTCAATTCCAGGGGCAGCTTTAACATAGCATATCCATGATTAAACTTTTTTTTTTTTTTGAGACAGAGTCTCACTCTGTCGCCCAGGTTGGAGGGCAGTGGCACAATCATGTCACCACAGCCTCAACCTGCTGGGCTCAAGCAATCCTTACACCTCAGCTTTCAAAGTAGCCGTGTGCCACCATGCCCAGCTAATTTTTGAGTTACTGTAGAGACAAGGTCTTGTCAAGTTGCCCAGACTGGTCTCAAACCCCTGGATTCAGACAATCCTCTTGTTTCTGCCTCCCAAAGTGCTGGGATTATAGACATGAGTCACCATGCCTGGCCTCATAACTGAAATTCTGATCTTTGCTATGGTCTGAATATTTGTGTCTCCTTAAGATTCATATATTGAGACCGGGCTCGGTGGCGCTCAGCCTGTATGTAATCCCAGCGCTTTGGCAGGCCGAGGTGAATGGATTGCCTGAGCCTGTGGGTTCGAGACCTGCCTGGGCAACTTGGCGAGACCTCATCTGTACAATAAATCAAAAATTAGCTGGGTGTGGTAGCTCACACCTGTAGTTCCAGCTACTTGGAAGGCTGAAGCAGAAGGATTGCTGGAGTCCAGCAGGTCGAGGCTGTGGTGCCCAGGAGTGGCCACTGCACTACAGTCTGGGTGACAGAGTGAGACTCCAACTCAAAAAAAAAAAAAAAAAAAATTCATATATTGAAACCTAATCCCCAATGCAATAATGTTAAGAGGTTGGACCTTGGGAGGTGATTAGGAATTGAGGGTGGAGCCCTTGTGGATAGGATCAGTGCCCATATAACAGAGGCCCCAGGGAGCTTACTCTTCCACCCTGGGTGGACTCAGCAACAAGGCACCATTGATGAAGCAGGGCAAGTGAGCCTTCTCCAGACACACAATCTGCAGGCGCCTTGCTCTTGGCCTTTCCAGCTTCTAGAACTGTAAGACATCAATGTTCTTTATGCGTAATGTGGCCTGAGGTCTTTTGTTCTAGCCACCTGAACAGACTGAGAACATCTTCTTCCAGCAAACCTATACATGTGCAACCAACAGCCTTGCCCATCGTGGTTGAGGGTAACTTTCCTTCTAGCTTCTCAGACCAAATCTTTGGGATTTTTCTTTTCTCTTCCTCTCACCCTACATGTGATTCACCTGGAATCCTGTTGGCTCTACTTGTAGAACATATTCAGAACCTGGCAGGTAGGTCCCCCTGAGACAGTGACAGTAGCCTGGTAGAGCAGTAGATGGGAATAAAGGAATAGGGTCAAAGGACACAGTGGTGTGGACAGGCAGACGCTATCATCAGGAGGGAAGTCAGTGGCTATCAGGGCCCCAGCTACCTCGCCTGGAATGGTCAAGCCAGGCCCAGGCCCAGAGGCCCAGGCGAGCTTCCATAACAAAGATCCAAGCACAAGAAGACAGGCAAACCCCCAGCGAACCCACCCTGAACCTGAAGGTCACAGAAGCAGGAGAAACTGGGCCAGGCATGATGGCTCATGCCTGTAATCCTGGCACGTTGGGAGGCTGAGGCCAGATCTCTTGAGTCCAGGAGTTTGAGACTAGCCACATAACGAGAGCTCATCTCTACATAAAATAAAAAATTCACCAGGTGTGGGAGTGTGCGCCTGTGGTCCCAGCGACTCCGGAGACGGAGGCTGGAGGATCGTTTGAGACCGGTGAGCTGTGATCGTGCCACTGCACTCCAGCCTGGGTGGCAGAACAGACTCCAGCCACACCTGAATGAGCAGCACTGGACCATGTGGCTCTTTTCCTGTGAAAGGGATGGGGTCTGGAAGCTACAATGAGGCTACACCTACAAGGGAGGCTGGGAGGCCCCAGTGGGGAGACTGAGGTGGAAGTCAAGGGGGCTTGCAACATTGGAACAAGAAATGCCACAGAATCCTGCTTCTGAAAGACTCAGACTCCAGACAAAGAGAAGGGAAGACACTCAGGGGATGCCGGGAGGAGACAGAGGTGGTGGTTCCCGGGACTCGTGCCTTGTGGGTCCCAGACGGATCAGAGTGGGGTTGGGTCTTAAAGGTGAAGGGGGTTTGCATGCACTGAAAACCCCCTTCCCCCTCCGGTCTCTTCATGAACTTTTCTGATATTTAAGTCACAAAGGCCTTTCCTTTTTTTTGAGTTGGAGTCTCACTCTGTCGCCCAGGCTGGAGTGCAGTGGCCGCTCCCGGCCACGGCAGCCTCAACCTGCTGGGCTCCAGCGATCCTTCCGCCTCAGCCTTCCAAGTAGCTGGAATTACAGGCATGCACCACCACGCCTGGCTGATTACAAAGGCCTTTGCAACCTGTCTCTTGGGTGGGCCCTGTGTTGTCATCTCCCCTTCTGACTTTCCTAGCCTTCCCCGCCTCCACACATTGCATTCCTTAAACGCTAGTGACTTTTGGTCTTGGGTATCCTGGGCCCCATGAAGTAACCTCAAGCCACAGGGCTCCGTGGGCCTCTCTTCCTGTCCACCCCCCTCCCATTTTGTTGGCTGCATCTACTGGACTGATCTAACCAAGGGTCTAGTCCCTGAGCTTCTTCCTTTTTTTTTTTTTTTTGAGTTGGAGTCTCACTCCATCACCTAGGCTGGAGTTCAGTGGCACGCTCATGGCCACCCCAGTGTGCTGGGCTCTGACGATCCTTCTGCCTCAGCTTTCCAAGTAGCCAGAATTATAGGTGCGCACTACCATGCCCGGCTCATTTTTTATTTATTGTAGAGACAAGGTCTCGCCTAGTTGCCCAGGTTGGTCTTGAACCCTCAGGCTCAGGCAATCCACCTGCCTCAGTCTCTCAAAATGCTGGAATTACAGGCTGAGCCACTGAGCCTGGCTTTTTTTTTTTTTGAGTTGGAGTCTTACTCCCCATCACCCAGGCTGGAGGGCAGTGGCACAATCACACCTTGCTGCAGCCTCGGCCTCCTGGGCTCAGGTGATCCTTCTGCCTCAGCCTCCAAGAAGCTGGAGGCTACAAGCATGCACCACCATGCCTGGCTAATTTTTGAAATTTTTGTAGAGACAAGGTTTCACTATGTTACCCAGGCTGAGCTCAAACTCCTGTACTCAAGCAATCATCCTGCCTCAGTCTCCCAAAGTACTGGGATTACAGGGTGAGCCACTGTGATCTACCTCCCTGAGTTCCTACTGAGCTAAACTTGGGGACTTGTCCAGAGCCCAGGTGGTGATGAAGTGCTGGTACCTGCATTCTCCCTGTTTATCTGTCTCCAGATTCCCTGCTTCCAGCTGTGATGGTCCTTTAAGGTAGGCCCTTTGGGAAGCTTCCCAGCATCCCTTGCTGCTGTGCCCTGCCTCCTGGGTGGGAGCGCCTGATCCCAGAGATTGCCAAAGTGGTGCCGAGTTGATTACATCCTCTGACACTAGGATTGTTGTGCTGAGAAGCCTTCACTGGACTCACACTGTAGTTACATCACTTCCCCCCCCCATTCCCTGGTTCCACTCCTGCTCACCCCCCTTGCCGCCTCAGTTTTCCTTCTGCCTCAACCCAAGCCTACCCATTGTCCCCAACCTCCTTCAAGTTCAGCATTTCTCACTAGTGTTGGTTTTCCAATCACTGTCTACAGTGGCGCACACACTTCACTCTAAAGTCCCGCTGGGAAGTGCCTTTGTTAGAACCAGACCAATTGTCTCGGTGCTGACTGCTAAGGAAGCTCATGACTTGCCTCTGATGACGAGAGACAAAGGAAGAAAGTGTATTAAGGGAAACATCTTTTTTGGAGTCCAGTCTCTATGTTTTTGGCTTTAATGGAATAGCTTTTTCTTTCATGTGCAGTAGAAGTGCCCAGGGATACACCTCTGTTCTCCAGACTAGAGTAAATCTTTTAGGTGTTCACTCTGTGAGCCAAATAAAGAAAATCTCCAACATTCTGAGAGGAATTTGGTATGTCAGAGTGAATGAATGCTACCCTGCTTTTTCCAGGAGAGGACTGCGGACGTCTTCCTTCCTGAAACTGGGCCGAAACTGCTTGGGTGACTTGAGTGTGCTCTCCAGGTGGAACAGGTCACAGACTTCTGTACCTCTATGAATTGAAGGGAACAGGCTGGGCATGGTGGCATACACCTGTAGTCCCTGCTACTCGGGAGGCTGAGGCGGGAGGATCACTTGAACCCAGGAATTCGAAGCTGCAGTCAGCTATGACCGCACTACTGACTCAAGCCTAGACAGCAGAGCGAGACACTGTCTCTTAATAAATAAACAAACGAATGGATGAATTTTTAAAAGAATTGGAGGGTCGAAAAAACAATCTCAGATCAAAATGCCTCCCAAACACTATCCTTACCTCAGTGTCTAAAATTTCTCTATTCAAGATCTAATGGATTTAAGACACCAACATTCCTGGTCATTGTGTAAGCTGGTTTTCTGGGACCATGCCTGTTTCTTGATGCCTCTGCTTTTTCCACTGGAAGAAGCAAATCACCTTGCTGTCACTCTCAAAGGGACCAGGTCCTTCTCCGTCTAGTTTGAAGGGTTCTAAAAGTGTGAGACACACACACACACACACTGTGCCCTGCTGGAGATCTTTGTCTCCCTCTGGTGGCTGGAGTTCTGGCAAACACACACACACACACACACACACACACACACTGTGCCCTGCTGGAGATCTAAAAGTGTGAGACACACACACACACACACACACACACACACACACACACACACACACACTGTGCCCTGCTGGAGATCTTTGTCTCCCTCTGGTGGCTGGAGTTCTGGCAAACACACACACACACACACACACACACACACACACACACACACACACACACACACACTGTGCCCTGCTGGAGTTCTGGCAAACACACACACACACACACACACACACACACACACACACACACTGTGCCCTGCTGGAGATCTTTGTCTCCCTCTGGTGGCTGGAGTTCTGGCAAAAGTAGAGGCATTCTTTGTTCAGTAACTCACACATTCCGATACTGGAGTGAGCTTTTACTCTTTGTGGACATGACGTTTTCTCCCACCGACTGGGTTGACAGCATCTTGTCATGTTACCATGGCAACTGGTGCACAGCAAGCAGGCAGGAGAGGAACTTGTGGAGCACAACCCAGTAGGAAGGCTCGCCCCAGCCCGGCGGGGAACTGCAGACACTTTGAAGACATTGAATCGTTTAGTCCATTTAACAGCTTGCCGAGATGACCCTGAGCAAGTTAATTAATATCTCTCAACAAATAACAACTACAGTGTTGTTGGGAAGATTATAGGAGAGGACTTGTCTGAAGTACCTGGCACGATGCCTGACTTATTATTTTAAGTGTTTGATAAGTAATATTTGCCTTCCCATAGATTCAGGCTCCACAGGCATCAATAAAAACTGCTTTAGGCTGGGCATGGTGGCACATGCCTGTAATCCCAGCACTCTGGGAGGCCAAGGTGGGAGCATTGCTGTAGCCCAGGAGTTCAAGAATAGCCTGGGCAATATAGCAAGACCCTGCCTCTATTAAAAAAAAAATGCTGCTCTGAATATTTCTCTTTTCTCCCTGCAGTCGAAAAATAAGATCTTTCATGGAAGTTGTCATGGTTGATTCCCAAACTACACCAATAGGATACATTGGCAAGTTTTCCTTCCTAACACTTTTCCCAAGGTCAACAGGCGGGCAAAGCTTGGTGGCCTCTTGTTCTGAAGAGTAATGACTGACACATCGTTCCCAGCAGGACCTATGTCCCCCGGGGCAGGTGGGGATGGGACCAGCAGTAAGGAGGTTGTATTAGTCTGTTTTGTGTTGCTGTAAAGAAATACCTAGCCAGGCTCGGTGGCTCAGCCTGTAATCCCGTGCTTTGGGAGGCTGAGGTGAGTGGATTGCCTGAGACCGCGGGTTCGAGACCTACCTGGGCAACTTGGCGAGACCTCATCTCTACAAAAAATCAAAAAATCAGCCGGGCGTGGTAGCGCATGCCTGTAGTTCCAGCTACTTGGAAGGCTGAGGAGGAAGGATCGTTGGAGCCCAGCAGGGCGAGGCTGCGGTGGCCAGGAGCGGCCACTGCACTCGAGTCTGGGCAACAGAGTGAGACTCCAACTCAAAAAAAAAAAAGAAATACCTGAGGCTGGGTGGTTTACAAAGAAAAGAGGTTTATTTTGGCTCATGGTTCTGCATGGCACTGGCACCTACTCACCTTCTGATGAGGCCTCAGGAAGTGTTTACTCACGGCAGAAGGCAAGAGAGTGTGTGTCACATTATGACAGCAGAAGCAAGAAAGAGACAGGGGTGCCAGGCAGACATTTTTAAATAACCAGCTCACATGTGAACTCACAGAGCAAGAACTCACGCTTTTATCAAGAGAATGGCATTAAGCCACTCAGAAGAGATCTGTCCCATGGCCAAGCACCTTCCACTAGACCCTGTCTCTGGGGATCACACTTCTTTTTGTTTTCTTAATTGTTTTATTTACTTTTTTTTTTGAGTTATAGTCTCCATCACCCAGACTGGAGTGCAGTGGCATGCTCCCAGCCACTGCAGCCTCGACCTGCTGGGCTCTGGTGATCCTTCTGCCTCAGCCTTCCAAGTAGCTGGAACTACAGGTGCATGCTACCACACCTGGCTAATTTTTTATTTATTGTAGAGAGGAGGTCTCGCCAAGTTGCCCGGACGGGTCCCGAACCCGCGGGCTTAGGCAATCCACTTACCTCGGCCTCCCAAAGTGCTAGGATTACAGGCTGAACCACCAAGCCCAGCCTGTTTTATTTATTTTAGAGTTGGCAGGATACATGCGAAGATTTGCTACATAATTAAATTCTGTACAGGTGAGATTTGGGCTTCTAGCGAGCCCTCTCTCCCCCTGGTAGCGGACGTGGTACCCAATGGGTGGTTGTGTGCCTCTTTTTTTTTTTTTTTTAGCCGCAGCCTCACTCTGTCGCCCAGACTGGAGTGCAGTGGCTGCTCCCGGCCACCACAGCCTTGACCTGCTGGGCTCCAGCGATCCTTCCGCCTCAGCCTTCCGAGTAGCCGGAATTACAGGTGTGCACTACGACGCCCAGCTGATTTTTTGATTTATTGTAGAGATGAGGTCTCATTGCCCAGGCGGATCTCGAACCCGCGGGCTCAGGCAATCCACTCACCTCAGCCTCCCAAAGGCGCAGGATTACAGGCTGAGCCACCAAGCCCAGCTGGTTGTGTGCCTCTTATCTGCCTCCCTCTCTTCTTTTAGTAGACCATTTGTTTTCCCTGCCTTTGTGTCTGCATGCCCGACATTTAGGGTCCACTTATGAGTGAGAATATGTGGCATTCAGTCTTTTTTATTTATGTGACAGTTCACTTAGAATGATGGTCTCCAGCTGCATTCATGTTGCTACAAAGGACATGATTTTGTTCTTTATGATTGCATAATATTCCATCATGTATATGTACCACATTTTCTTCATTCAGTTCATTTTTGATAGGCATCTGAGTTGGCTCCATATTTTTGTTATTGTGAATAGTGCTGCAATATACATACATGTGCAGGTGTTTTTTTAGTACAGCAATTTAGGTTCCTCTGTGTATATTCCCAGAAGTGGGATTGCTGAGTCATTTGGTAGCTCTATTTTTAGTTCTTTGAGAAAACGCCAATTGACAGGCAGAATCTCATCAAGCTAAAAAGTTTTTGCTCGGCGAAAGAAACCATCAAATGAGGAAAGAGGCTGGGCTCAGTGGCTCAGCCTGTAATCCCAGCACTTTGGGAGGACGAGCCGAGTGGATTGCCTGAGCCCGTTGGTTCGAGAACAGCCTGGGCAACTTGGCGAGACCTCGTGTCTACAATAAAATTAAAAATAGCTGGGCGTGGTAGCGTGCGTCTGTAGTTCCGACTACTCAGAAGGCTGAGGCGGTAGAATTGCTGGAGCCCAGAAGGTCGACGCTGGGGTGGCTGTGAACATGTGTGCCACTGCACCCCAGCCTGAGCAAAGGAGTGAGACTCCAACTAAAAAAAAAAAAAAAAGAGGAAAGAGACTACTACAGAACTGAAAAGAAATATTTGCAAGCTATGCATCGAACAAAGGCCTAACATCTAGGATCTCTAAGGAACTCAAACAAATTGACATGGGAAAACAAACAACCTCATTAAAAAGCGGGGAAAGAACATGAACAGACACTTCTCAAAGAAAGACATACAAGTGGCCAAAAAACAAGAAAAAAATGCTCAACTTCACTAATCATCAGAGAAATGCAAATCCAAACTACAATGAGATACCACCTCACACCCGTAAGGATGGTTATCATTAAAAAGCCAAAAAATAACAGGTGTAGGCGAGGCTGCAGAGAAAAGGGAATGCTTCTTCATTGTTGGAGGGGATGTAAGTTAGTTTAGATTTTGTGGGGATCACATTTCAACATGCGATTGGAGGTTGGGTGTGGTGGCTCACACCTGTAATCCTAGCACTTTGGGAGACCCAAGGTGGGAGGACTGTTTGAGCCCAGGAGTTTGAAACCAGCCTAGACAACAGAGCAAGACCTCATCTTTACACACACACACACACTTTCTCTCTCTCTCTCTCTCTCTCTCTCTCTCTCTCTCTCTCTACCAGAAGCCAGGGCAATGACCAGAGCTCCCTGCCTGGAGAGAGCTGGGTTGGAGATGATCAATGCTCTCACCGATCTCTCAGCCAGGAGCTGCAGAGATAAAAAGGAGGTGTCCCTCATGGCTGAGTCTACAGAAGGCCTCACTTTTGCAGTTGAGGACAGTAGCATCAGCGGTGCTTCCCTTTTGACCTGCCAGCTGGTGATACTACCACAGGGGCAGCCAAGCCTGGACCTTGCATGACATGTGCGATTACAAAAGTATCCCATTAGCTGGATCCGGACCCCGAGGGTAAAGAGACCTACAAGTGAGGAAAGGAAAATAATAGCCCAGCTGAAGGGAACTGGCCAAGGAAAAGCAAGAATCGATGAAGGCATTCAACAACTTGAACCAACAAGTAACAAAATGTAAAAAAACTTTGTGGAAATAAGAAACATGAGTTTTGCATTTTAAATTTCAACTGATGAATTGAAGAAGAGGATTGTTGCAGGTAGAATCAGTGGCCCAGAAGATTCAGTGAAAGAACAATCTCAAAACATAAAACAAAATTACAAACAATTGAAAATATTGAAGGAACTGATAAAATACTTGAAGGTTCAATCCAGATAACCTTACCTGCAAGCAATACAATTTCCAAAAAGATAAAAGACCTAAGTAGAGGAGAAGCAGTGATTAAACCAAATAATAATAAATCCTGTGTGCTAAAAGAAGACTTGAATGTTCAAAATGAAAGAATTTACCTAACTTCAATTTGGATTAATAAAACAGCTACTTAAGGAATATTCTGATAAAATTCCTATACTCCAAGGAAAAATAGAAAATTATTTTTACTCTGGACAAACAGAACATGTTATTTAGAAAGAAAAAAAATCAGATTGGCATTGGCTATGTCTTCCCAAACACTTGAAGCTAGAAAATGGTATAATAACATTTATAAACTATTGAGAGAAAAGCAACCAAGATTTCTATACAACTGTTAGTGTAAAAGAAGAATATTCAACATTATGCAGGGATTTAGAGAATAAATCATACTCCTACCTCCATTTGATGAAAATATTTGAGAAGAACTCATGAAACTATAAATAAATCAGAAAGAAGACCACTAAAGTGATGAGTAATGAGCTTTGCAGTGTGTGTGTGTTGCAATACACAGTACAGTGATAAAGTGACCGGGAATATGTAATATAAGAGCCAAATAAGAATCTTGAAATAGAAAAGATGCTATAAGCATGCTGGGTATGGTGACTTAGCACTTTGGGAGACTGAGGCAAAAGGATTGCTTGAGTCCAGGAGTTTGAGATCAGCCAGGGCAATACAGCAAAACCCCATCTCTATTTTAAAATATATATTATATACATGGTATATACAATATATATTTACAAGCACACACATAAACAAAAAATAAAGAAAATATGCTATAAGCAAAAATCTAATCATAGCAGAGAATTAAAAATACAACCTATCCAAGCAAATCAGAGACCATTATGTCCCATACTAGGTGTGGAAGCTAAGAGGGTCATTATGGCATCCTCAAGATATTGTCTTACTAGTAAAGGAACAGCATGCCTTAGTGAAAAAAATAGTTCACATTATGCTTTTGTTTTTGTTTTCACAGGTAGCAGTGGAGAAATATTTGTTTGTTTAGTAGGTATAAGATGGTAACCTTGATGGAATTGAAGATTACAGTACAGCTTTGCATCTTTCAGGTCAGCTAAGGAACGACAGAATGACACACCCATTCCTTGCTCCATTCCCACTTATCTCCATAACCACATGCCAGAAGTTCTTGATTTTTTTAGCCGTCTACAAAAGCTTAACAAAGAGTTCATGCAGAACAAGAAAAGATGTGCTTTTCAGTGCAGCTAGAATCTTCCTGATTTGAGAAGTTTGATTCTTTGCTGCTAACAGCCCTTTATTTGGGGGATCTGTAATTCTGTTCAGGAATAATTTATACCAAAAAAACCTTAATACTTCCAATTAAGGAGTGGATACAAATATGAAGGTCTGCTTTTTTTCTTTTTGAGAATCTACAGCTTTGGGGGAAATATTTATGCCATTTATATTTAAAGAAACTATCTATTTGGGTTTAAGTATATCTTCTAACTAGTTGTGTTTTTTTAACTTAATTTTGTAGTGAATTACTTGTGAAATAAGTAATAATTGTGTATCATTATGGGGTACAATGTGATGATTTGATATATGTTGACAGTGTAGTTTTATTAAGTCAAACTAACCAATGTATTCATTACCTCTCATACTTATCATTTCTTTGTGGTGAAAACACTGAAAATCTAATCATTGGGGTATGCTTGTTCTTGAGTCAAGTTTAGAGCTAGTAAGGTCACATCTTTGGAGTGGGAGTAGGGGTGAGCTCAGCTCATCTTCCCAGCTGGAAAATCTCCGAATTATCAAGTAGAAAAGGGAAAGTAAAAAAGGAAAAGATGACCACATCAACAAAATTGTTTTAAAGTGAGAGGCCAGGCATGAAGGCTCATGCCTGTAATCCCAGCACTTTGAGAGTCCGAGATAGGAGAATTGCTTGAGCTCAGGAATTTGAGACCAACCTGGGAAACATAGCGAGACCTTATCTCCACAAAAAATACAGAATTAGCTGGGTATGGTGGCACACACCTATAGTCCCAGCTACTTGGAAAGCTGAGGTGGGAGGATCACCTGAGACCAGAAAGTTGAGGTTGCAGTGAACCATGATTGTGCCACTGCCTTCCAGCCTGGGTGACAGGGTGAGACCCTGACTCAAAAAAAAAAAAAAAAAGAAAAAAAGAGAGAGAGAATGAGAGAGAGAGAGAGGAGAGAGAGAGAGAGAGAGAGAGAAAATGACAATATAAAATAAATAGTAAACAAAGTAATATTAAGTTTTAAATCAAATACTCTATACTCTATAACCCTTTAAAACTAAATGTGAATAGGCTGAATTACCTTTTAAAATATAGAAAACATGACCTATGTGTTATTTACAAGAAACACCTTTAAAACAAATCAATAAACAAAATAAAAATAAAGGAATAGGTAAAGTCATCTAGGGAGATACAAGGAAAAAATAATCAGGAGTGACAATATTAAACTCAAACAAAGCAATATTTAAGGTTGGAAATAAGAATTTAAAAGACCCTTCTAATAAAGGCAGGTTTTATGAAAAAGATGTAATTGGTATAAATCTGTATCTACCAAATAATACAGCAGTTAAACATTTCAAACAAAAGCAATTAGAAATACAAGGGGAATTGGGCTTGGTGGCTCATGCCTGTAATCCCAGCACTTTGGGAGGCTGAGGCGAGAGGATTGCCTGAGCCCAGGGATTCAAGACCAGTCTTGGACAACTTGGTGGTTCCAGCTACTTGGAAGGCTGAGGCAGAAGGTTTGCCTGAACCCAGCAGGTCGAGGCTACAGTGGCCATTAGCAGTATGCCACTGCACTCTGGCCTGGGCGATAGAGTAAGACTGACTCAAAAAATAATAATAATAATAATAAAGAAAAAGGAAAAGAAATGCAAGGAAATTGTAGTAAAAGTGTGACTGTAGTTGGAGCTCTAAAAAATAAACATCTTTGTATGGAAATTTCCAAACATGCAAAACAGAAGAGAGAGTAGGGCAATGACTCCCATGTTTCATCACCCAGCTTCAAAAATTATCAATATAGACCAGGCATGGGGGCTCATGCCTGTAATCCCAGCACTTTGGGAGACCAAGGTGGGAGGATTGTTTGAGCTGAGGAGTTTCAGACCAGCCTGGGCAACATAGCGAGACCTCATCTCTACAAAATAAATAAATAAATAAATAAGCCAGATGTGGTGGCACTCATCTGTAGTCCCAACTGCTTGGGAGGCTGAGGCAGGAGGATTGGCTGAGCCAGGAGGTCAAGGCTGTGGTGAACTGTGATTGGGTGACAGAGTGAGACCCTGACTCCAAAAAAAAAAAAAAAGTGCCTGTTGTGATAGGGGATTTTAATGTATGTCTTCCAGAATGACCGACCTATTACATTAAAAAAAAAAGAAAGAAACAAGTAAAGAGATAGAGAAATTGAACAAAATAATCAATGCATACAGTTTAAACAATATACAGTTTATATGCAGGGAAATTTACATTGAACAAGTAGAGTGGGTGTCTGTATTTTAGGAGGGTAAGGGTTGGAAAACTACCCACTGGGTACCAGGCCCGCCACCTGGGTGACAGTTTCCGTAGAAACCCAAACCTCACCATCCTGCAATACACCCATGTCACAAACCTGCACATGTACCCCTTGAATCCAAAACAAAATAACAGCCGGGAACTGTGGCTCAGCCTGTAATCCCAGCACTTTGGGAGGCCGAGGTGAGGGGATTGCCTGAGCCCATGGGTTTGAGACCAGTCTGGGCAACTTGGCGAGACCTTATCTCTACAATAAATCAAAAAAATAGCCAGGTGTGGTAGTGTGCACCTGTAGTTCCAGCTACTTGGAAGACTACAAATTTGAGGCCAAACATGGTAGTTACCAACTGGATGCTATGTTTTTTGAGTCAGGGTCTTATTCTGTCACCCAGGCTGGAGTACAGTGGCATAATCATTACTCACCACAGCCTGGACTTTCTGGGCTCAGGTGAGTCCCCTGTCTCAGCCTCCTGAGTAGCTGGGACTACAAGTGCCCACCACTACACCCGGCTTTTTTGAATTTTTGTAAGGACAATGTCTCGCTATGTTGCCCAGGCTGGTCTTGAACTCCTGGGCTCAAGCAATCCTCCCACCTTGGCCTCCCAAAGTGTTGTGATTACAGGCGTGAGGCCATCGCACTTGGCCCATTCATTTATTTATATTAGTATAGACTTGTGATTTTTCCATTCCATTCAAAGGATTTTAATCTATTACTATCATTTATTTTGATGCTCCGATTATCTTAAATTTGGCCGGGTGACCGCCTCCAAACTGGTCTCTGTGTTCTTTTAACATGTTCCCACTATTCATGTATTTAATTGTGAGTATTTTCTCACTTTCTTGGACAATAAGAGGTTTAGTTTCGTCTGTACTTTCTGAGCTCCAGCACTGGAACCAGCCACTTGTGCAAGGAAAAAGATCTGACATTTTTTTTCCCCTAGTCTTTGCACTTGGACTTGAATTCTCATGTTGGCTTGGGGGGAGCCAGTTACATCTTTAAAAGAACAAAGAGGGTCAGGCACAGTGGCTCATGCCTATAATCCCAGCACCTTGGGAGACCAAGGCAGGAGGATCACTTGAGCCCAGGAGTTTGAGATCAGCCTGAACAACATAGCAAGATCTTGTAGCTGTTTAAAAGAAAAAGAAACCAGGAAGGAAGGAAGGAAGGAAGGAAGGAAGGAAGGAAGGAAGGAAGGAAGGAAGGAAGAAAAGAAGAGAAAGCCTATGGTAAGCAGATTCTGATATCCTCAAGTGGAGTTACTTTGAGACACAGGTATGGAGAAAGATCTTTTAGTCAACAGATCCCTATGTGGCTCCAAATTACCCGGCAGTTCCCTTCCGTTGTGAGCAATACACAGACAGATCTAAGATGGCTGTTGGTTTAGTTTTAGAAAATAATTATGCTCGGGGTTTTCAACAACCAGGAGAAGACATCTCCCTTAAATATGGTACAAGAGATCGCACAGGCCTCAGTCATGAGTGAAAGGAAACCTGTGGTCACTTTGGTCCTCCTTGGATGATCCTCTACAGCATCCAGGCCACAACACCTGGCCTCGTGGGTTGCTGATGTCACCATCCGAGTGACTGTTTTTGGACCACAGCACAGTGTCTTGCAAGAGCTCAGCTTCTACTGATGGGGCCATTGCCTTCCAGGACCCTCTTGCTTTAAATTTCCCATCTTGAAAAGATTTTTATTTTTTAATATGGCTAGAAGATGTTCTCACCTTCGCGATCTATTCTTAAAATTGGGGCTAGGAGACAGTTTGACGTGAAAACTCTTCCTCCCAAGAGTTTAGCTGTTTTTCAGGTCTCTGCTAGGGATGGCAGTCCCTTGATACATAATTGACACCTAAGCATTTCTTTTCTCTGGCATGCCTTTCCATATCCTTAGTCTGTTTTCTATTGGGTTGTGTTCTATTATTTATTTTTAGATTTATTTATTTATTTTAGAGATGGGCTCTTACTCTGTCTCCCAAGCTGGAGTGCAATGGCATGTTCATAGCTCCCTGCGACCTCAAACTCCTGGGCTCAAGTGATCGACCACACCCAGCTAATTTTTTTTTTTTTTTGTAGAGACAAGGTCTTGCTCTGTTGCCAAGGTTGGACTTGAACTTCTGGGCGGTTCAAGCAATCCTCCTGCCTCAGCCTCCCAAAGTGCTAGGATTAGAGGTGTGAGCCATTGCACCTGGCCAGAAGATCTTTATGTATACTTAGGGGTAAAGTTTCCTCACTGATGTGTATTTCAGTTTTAAAAATATATAAACTCATTTGGATGCTGGGAGTGGTGGCTCATGCCTGTAATCCCAGCGCTTTAGAAGACTGAGGCGAGAGGATTGCCTGAGTCCAGGGGTTCAAGATCAGCCTGGGCAACTTGGCGAGACCTCATCTCTACAGTAAATTTAAAAAATAAATTAGTCAGACGTGGTGGCACATGCCTGTAATTCCAGCTACTTGGAAGACAGAAGCAGAAGGATCACCTGAGCCTAGCAGGTTGAGCTGCGGTGGCTGTGAGTGTGCCACTGCCCTCTAGCCTGGGTGACAGAGTGAGATCCCAACTCAAAAATAAATACATAAATAAAAATAAAAATATATAACCTTATTTAGAAATAAGTGATGTGTATTTCAAATACCTACCTTTCCAGTTTGTAATTCCTTGGAGTACCTGTTTTTTTTTTTAATTTTGTATGTTTTCTATTATTTACTTTTAGCTATGGAAGTTTGCAAACATATAAAAATTGAAAGTATAATATAATGAACCTTTTGATTCATTTAGTTTTTAAGAATGATTCAAGTTGTTTTTGATTTAAAAAGTTATCAGTGTCAGTCAAATATTATTTTATTTTATCATTAGAAATTCTTGGATCTTATTTATTTATTTTCAAATTAAAATTTTTTATTTTGGAATAATTTTAGATTTATCGAGGAGTTGCAGAGATGGTAAGTAGAGAGAGTTCCTGTGTACCTTCATAGAAAGTGTGGGGATGACTGGTGTGAGCCACTGCACCTGGCTGATTCTTTAAAAATTTATATTCATTACTTTACTTGATTTCTGTCAGTTTTTCATTAATATCCTTGTTCTGTTCCAGAATCTAATTCATGAAATTATAGTGCATTGAGTTGTCATATCTCCTGTCTCTTCTGGTCTATGATGGTTTCTTCATCATATGTTCCTCATATGTATGTTCTGTTTCTGTGCTGCCTGCTTCATTCTTTTGGTCACTTTGTCTCTATGCGAATGACATAATTGTATTAATGACTATAGCTTTATTTGAAGTCTCTATGTCTGGTAGAAGAAGTCTCTTCTTAGTTTTCTTCAGAAATGTCTTGGATGTTCTTTGTTCTTCTTCATACATTTTAGAATACAGATGCTGCTCAACTTCTAATGAGGTTATGTCCTAAGAAATCTATCCTAAAATGAAAATGTCATAAGTCAAAAATGCATTTAAAGACTGGATGTGGCAGCTCAAGCCTATAATCCCAGGACTTTAGGAGGCCGAGGTGGGAGGATTACTTGAGCCCGGGAGTTCAAGACCAGCCTGGGCAACATAGCAAGACCTTGTCTCTACAAAAAATTTAAAAATTAGCTAGCCCATGGTGACACACGCCTGTAGTCCCAGCTAAGTGGAAGGTAGAAATGGAAGAATCTTGAGCCCAGAAGGTTGAGGCTGTGGTGGACTGTGTCATGCCACTTCACTCCAGCCTGGACAACAGAGTGAGACCCCAACTCAAAAAACAAAATTGCATTTAACACACCTAATCTGCTAAACAGCATAGCTTAGCCTTGCCTGCCTTAAACAGGCCCAGAACACTTATGTTAGCCTACAGTTGGGCAAAATCATGTAACACAAAACCTATTTTATAAGAAAGTGTTGACTATCTGGTGTAACTTACTGAATACTGTACTGAAAGTGAAACACAGAATGGCTGTATAGCTACTTGAAGTACAGTTTCTACTGAATGCGTATCACTTTTACAACACGGTAAACTCGAAAAATAGCAAGTCGAACCTCATAGGTTGGAGATCATCTACATACATTGCTCTTCCTCATATATTTATTAAAACAAATAAAAACATAAACTCCATTGTGGATTTCGGTTGGAAGTGCATTAACTCTATACATCATTATTATGTGGAATCTTGACACTTTTAGGTTAAGCATTCTTGCCCATAAACATATAGTATTATCATTCTCTTTATTCAGATCTTTTTCAATAAAGTTATACAATATTCTATGTATAGGGCTTGTGTATTGTTTATTAGATTTATTTCTAGGTTCATTAAAGTGTTTTTTTTTTTAAATGACGTTTCCATGGTGCACACCTGTAGTCCCAGCTACTTGGGAGGCTGAGGTGGGAGGATCACTTGAGCCCAGGAATTAAGTCTAGCATGGGCAACATAGCAGGGCTCCAGCACTAAAAAACAAATATTCTAACTGATCATTGCTAGTGAATAGAATGCAATTGTCACTTATATGCTGATCTTGTATCTGTCATCTTGCTAAACCCTCTCTTTTTATATCCAGTAATCTGTTTGCTAATTACTTTCAGTTTTGTATGAAAGGAACTATATAATCATAAAATAACATATAGTTTTATTTCCTTCCTTTGACTTGAATTTCTTTTTCTTCTACGGACTGGCATACATTGAACAGACACGGTGACAGTGGGCATCTTTGTCTTTTTCCTGATTGTAAAAGATACTGATTTTTAATCTTAATTTTATTTTTCTCCATCTCCCCCATTTTTATTTTAATTAATTAATTAATTAACTTATTTATTTTTGAGTCGGAGTCTCACTCTTTCTCTTTTTTTTTAAAGTTGGAGTCTCATTCCATTGCCCAGGCTGAAATGCAGTGGCATGCTAACAGCCACCCCAGCATCGATCTGCTGGGCTCTGGAGATCAGTCTTCCAAGTAGCCAGAACTACAGGCATGCACTACCACATCCGGATAGTTTTTTGATTTATTGTAAAGACAAGGTCTCGCCAAGTTGCCTGGGCTGGTCTCGAACCCATGGACTCAGGCAATCCACTCGCCTCGGCCTCCCAAAGTACTGAGATTACAGGCTGAGTCACCACGCCCGGCTGGGTATTTTCTAGTGGGAAAAGAGTTCATTTCTGACATGCTGTTTAGCAAGCCACTAATTTTACATATGAAAAGCTATTTTTGACATTCACTTTGCTAGTAAAAACCTCTCCTTCTGATCAACATATGTACAGTGGAACATTTACAGTGGCTGACTCTGCTGTGTGACCTTTAGGTTAAATGTTGAAGAGCCATTTCCTGATGAAGGAAACTGACTTTTCCTTAACAAGCATATCTTAAACACACACACACACACACACACACACACACACACACACACACACACACCATGCTGTCCTTGTCAAAGTCTGTTCAAGAAAATTACAGTGTTACAAAGTTCATTCATCTCCATGTGTGGATTTTTAAAAATCGAATTTGTGATCCTGGGCTGACTTCTTTTTGACACCAAGTCAATGTTGAATCATATTCCTCCTGACTTGCTGGAACATGAACACCTGAAAAGAAAAGCTCTCAGTGCAGCCGAGATGAACTCCAGGAGAAGCAGGAAGAAAGAAAGACAGGCGTCTACAGCAAGCCTGAGCAGGTTCCCAGGCTCCCTCAGTCTTAAGTTTCAGTTGGAAAAACAGATTGAACTCTTGCTCCCAAAGATAAGATCATTTGGAGGAAATGTCAAAAATTTAAAAACTCAGAACAAAGCCTTTACCAACCATCCCTTGATGCATGTGGCAGTTTTGGATATCTCCATGTGGAAGGCACCACGGCAGACGCCAGGGATACAAAGAATAACTTGCCCTCAAGTAACTCACGGTCAAGGTAGGATTCAACAGATAATCACGCAAGGGGTATTCTGGGAAGAGGGGGATATGCTTATTTCCTGGGTAACATTATGCTCCCAAGTATGAATGCAGCCTAGGCACAGTCCACAGAACATAATCAGGATTTATTTTCAGTAGGGGAGAAATGATGACTTATACTAGGTCTGAGCTAAAATTCTTCTTCTTCTTCTTCGTCTTTTTTTTTTTTTTGAGTTGGAGTCTCACTCTTTCGCCCAGGCTGGAGTGCAGTGGCACACTCTTGGTCAACACAGCGTCGACCCACTGGGCTCAGGCAATACTTCCACCTCAATCTTCCAAGTAGCTGGAACTATAGATGTGTGCCACCATGTCTGGCTTGATTTACTGTAGAGATGAGGTCTCACCAAGTTGCCCAGACTGGTCTCAAATCCATGGGCTCAGATAATCCTCTTGCCTTGGCCTCTCAAAGTGCTGGGATTACAGGCTTGAGTCACCATGCCTGGCCTAAGCTGAACTTCTTAATACCCCAATCCTCTTGCTGAAGGCTACAAAAAAGACATGTTTAAAAAAAGGAGGAGGGGGTTCTAAAAGCATCATAGAACCTAAAAGATATTGAGTTATACAAATAAGATTTGGGGGTGGTGGCTCATGCCTGTAATCCCTGCACTTTGGGAGCCTGAGGCAGGAGGATCGCTTGAGGCCAGAAGTTTGAGTCCAGCTTGGGCAACATAGCAAGACCCTTTCTTTACAGAAAAAAAAAAATATCCAGGCATGGTGGCACTTGCCTACAGTCCCAGCTACTCAGGAGGCTGCGGTAGGAGGATCCATTTAACCCAGGAGCTCGAGACTGAAGTGAGCCATGTTTGCATTACTGTACTCCAGCCTGGGCAAGAGAGTGGAGGACCCTGTCTCAAAGGGAAAAAAAGTATAAGATCTGGGATGAGACACATTCAGAGAATTGGGTCCAACATTTGGAACCATTTTCAACTAGAGGACATATGCTGATCTGGAAGAGGTACCTTGAAAGCATTATGAGATCTTCTCAGGACTAGGCGGAAAAACACCAGACTCCAGAGTCAACCAAGGTCAAGGAGCCTGTGGAAATCCCCATGCTGAGGACTGGGACCTTCCGGGACTGCCTCCTAAGAGTTACTGAAGGCCTGAAGTAGCCATGACATCAACTGCATCATGCTTTCATGTTATCTGGATTGACCAGAAAATCTCAACTGATGCTATATTGAGGCGACCCGGGATCGTTAGTTTGCCAAGACCCTGGCAGAAACTTAAGAAAGTCACCTCTGAAGAAAAGTAGCATCATGCTTGGCTACAACTAATCTCTTTTTCTTTTCTTTTTAAGTCAGGGTCTCATTTTGTTTCCAGGCTGGAGCACAGTGGCATGATCACTGGTCACTGCAGCCTCAACCTCCTGGGCTCAGGTGATCTATCCTTCCACCTCAGCCTCCTAAGGAGCTGGGACTACAGGCACGCACCTTCACACTGGTTAATTAATTTATTTTTTTAAGAGATGAGGTCTCACTATGTTGCCTAGGCTGGTCTTGAACTCCTGAGCTCAATCCTCTCACACTGGCTTCCCAAAGTGCTGGGATTATAGGCATGAGCCACCATACCCAGCCCATGCTTGGTTACAAATTATTTCTATGCATAACAGCAAAACTGTAATGATTGACACAACAAGGAATGGAATTCACCACATGAGAAGATGAGGTCAAATAAATGAGACGTTTATTTTTTTCTTTTCTTTGACAGAATTTTATCTGTCTAGGTTCAAATCAGAGAAAGAGAAACCACATCAAAATTTAAACAGGAGCAAGTTTAATATAAAAAATTATTGAAGCCAGGCTTAGTGGTTCAGCCTATAATCCCGTGCTTTGGGAGGCTGAGCTGAGTGGATTGCCTGAGCCCACGGGTTCGAGACCCGCCTGGGCAACTTGGCAAGACCTCATCTCTACAATAAATCAAAAAATTAACTGGGCGTGGTAGCACACACCTGTAGTTCCAGCTACTTGGAAGGCTGAGGTGGAAGGATTGCCTGAGCCCAGCAGGTCAATGCTGAGGTGGCCGTGAGTGTGCCACTGCACTCCAGCCTGGGCAATGGAGAGAGACTCCGAGTCAAAAAAAAGAGAATTATTTACTACAACAAAGGAGTAAAGAAAGAAGAGATTGGCTAGTGAGAAGTAGGGAACTTGGAATAATATCACATTAGCATATTAGAAGATATAAGGAACAATCGCTAACTTGAGGGCTGAGATAGAACATTCTACCCCACCCCCAGGGCTGAGGTTCTGACCTTGTTGTGAGACCACAGCCAGCTATGGCACACTGGATGGCAGAGAAGTTGCCGTCGTGCTGCACGGGTAGAATTTGCTGGAAATCTATCCTCTGGAACTTTCTAGAAATCTGCCCTTTAGGATGCTAAAGAAAGCTGTTCACAGAGAAGGATGTCACTAGAGATGCTCTACTACAAAACTGCCAGGGTAGGGAGTACTAGGTGCATTGCTGGAACTAGCTGCTGAGGAAGCTGCACTCACTGCAGAAGCCTAGCCCAGGAAAAGCCATGTGCTCCACAAGATCCTGCCTAGTTGAGTACACTGGAACCAGGAGACAAAACTCTCTCCAGCACTCTCTACCGAGCAAGCCTCAGAGACAGCTAACACGGGGAAAAAATACTTTAAGGACAAGATCCATTTTCACAGAGCAGTCTAAAAGAGTGAATTTGGAGATAAGAGGCAATACATTGATAGCCAGCACAAGAATCAGGAAGAAGTTTGGAACTGAAAAATAAAGTATCTAAAATTAAGAACTCAATAGATGGATTTAACAGTAGATTAGACACAACTGAAGAGAGAATTAACGCACTGGATGATAGATCAGAAAGATAGAACATACAGAGGAGAGATTCAGAGGTGTTTGTTGTAGAGTTGGAAAGTTCTAAATCTGCAATGTTCAATATGGTAGCCACTAGCCACATGTAGCTGTTTAAATTTAAATTAATTACAATTAAATAAAAATTTAAAATTCAGATTCTCACTCATACTAGCCACATTTCAAATGCTCAATAGCCGCAGTACCAGTATACAACACAGATGTTCAATGGCCCCAGCATGGATACAGAATATTGTAGCAGGTTTTATTAGTGATGGCCTAAATATTTGTTTAATTGGAGTCTCATAAATAAAGGTGAAAATTGAACATAAGCAATATTTGAGGAGTTTTCACTGAAAAATTTCCAGAACTAACAAAACACATCAAATCACAGTTTTTAGAAGACAAAAATAAATAAATAAACAATCCCAAACCCAGAACTAGTAAGTCTCTGGGAAAACCAAAGACATAATAGCGAAGAGTCGAAATCGTTCTATTTAATCTCAGGAATAAGACAATATGTCTGCCCTCACTGCTTCTATTCAACATTTCTTGGTTAAAGTCATAAATCAAGGAGAGAAATCAGAGGCAAAAGAATTAGAAAGAAGAGAAAAAGTGTTATTTGAAAACAATACTGTAATGTACTTAGAAAATCTTTAAAAATTTATTAAATTGTTGGAATTAATCAGTTACTGAATTCAAAGTCAGTAAATAAAAATTTAGCTGCAAATAGTGGCTAACTTGGAATAGAGTATCACTTACAGTGACATAGAAAATATAAACTACCTAAAAATAAATCTTATAAAACACAAGATGCCTATACAGAGAACCATAAAATATTTTCTCAAGAAACTAAAAAGAGTGAAGTAAGTGGAGAGATATGGCATGTTTATAAATTAAAAGACTCGATATTGTAAACACAAAAGATTTCTGTAAATTGGCATATAGATTCATGTGATTTCATCTCAACAGATTTTTTTTCGAAAATTTGAAATTTAAAATTTATATGGAAATACAAGTGGTCAACAATAATCAAGACTCTCCCTTGAAAAGCGAAGGACTTGCTTTTCCAAGTATTGAGACATTCTGTAATGGTATAACAATCAGCAGTAGAATAGAATAGAAAGCCTGGAAACAGTTCTTTAAGTATATAGACAATGATTCTTGATAGAAGTTTCACTGCAAAGCAGTGGGGGAAGAGATGTACTTCTAAGTAAATGATCTTAGAACAACTGGGCATCCAAAAGGGAAGAATGAAACTTGACCCCTACCTCACACCATGCATTAAAGTCAATCCAAGAGAGGTTGTAGACCAAAATGTAGAAGGCTAAAAACTTTTAGAAGATAACATAGAAGAGTGTCTTCGTGACCTTGCATTAATGCTAATTTTGGGAAAAGATCCATATATTTATCTCATTACAATTAAGAACCTCTGCTGGGCTCGGTGGCTCAGCCTGTAATCCCACGCCTTTGGGAGGCTGAAGTGAGCGGATTGCCTGAGCCCGCGGGTTCGAGACCTGCCTGGGCAGCGAGATCTCATCTCTACAATAAATCAAAAAATCAGCCGGGCGTGGTAGCGCATGCCTGTAGTTCCGGCTACTTGGAAGGCTGAGGCGGAAGGATGGCCGGAGCCCAGCAGGTCGAGGCTGTGGTGGCCGGGAGCGGCCACTGCACTCCAGTCTGGGTGACAGAGTGAGACTCCAACTCAAAACAAACAAACAAACAAACAAAAATTAAGAACCTCTTTTTTTCATAATTAAAGCTTTTAAAAAAATAAAATAAAATAAAGACAGGGTCTCACTATGTTGCCCAGGCTAATCTTGAATTCCCAATCTCAAGCAATCTTCCCAGCTGGTCTCCCAAAGTGTTGGGATTAGAGGCATGAGCCACTGCACCTGACTTGATATTAAGAACTTCTTAAATAATTCTCATAGTGTAGATGGTAATAAATTGGCATACTCAACAACAACCCTGACTTTCTTCTAGTGTATGAAGACAAAAAACTAAAATTTCCATTGTCCAGACTTTTTGCCATGTAGGTGTGAGCATGATTCTGTTCTACTATCAGATGCAGCAAGAGTGTGTGACTGCTACTGGGCCTGAGTCATGGATAGAAAAGTAGGGAGTGGACATCCCTTCTCCTGGAATGAATTGTGGCAGGGCTATAATGGTTCTGAATAGATGTGTTTGAAGAGATTGGAATTCATAAAATACAAAGGCAAATCCAAAGGAGATACAACCTAGGGTCAGATATGCTATTTAAAGAAAACTTTCATTTTCCCTAGTTTTTGAAAATTTTACAGGCAGTATTATCACAGGGATAATTTTACACACAGTACTAAAGAGGTTGAAAATAAAGAAGTGGGTGGGCGCGGTGGCTCAGTCTGTAAACCTAGCACTTTGGGAGACTGAGGGGAGAGGATTGCCTGAGCCCGGGGGTTCAAGAGCAGCCTGGGCAACTTGGTGAGACCTCATCTCTACAATAAATCACAAAAACTAGCGGGACGTGGTGGCATGTGTCTGTAGTTCCAGCTACTTGGAAGGCTGAGGTGGAAGGATCACCAAAAGCCCAGCTGGTTGAGGCTGTGGTGGTCATGAGCGTGCCACTGCACTCCAGCTTGGGTGACAAGAGTAAGACTCCAACTCAAAAAAAAAAAAAAAAAAAAAAAGAAAACAAAAAGAAAAAGACACCAATTTACCACCATTGACACACATGAATGTTTTCAAATTTTTTGTTCTTCATTTGTTATTCATCATTACTCATATTTATATACATTTTATAGGTCAAATAGGTTGGTATAATTTTGTATCCTGATTTTTTTCACAAAATTATATTATAAATATATGTACACATATATTTTAATATATAGAAAAATGGAAAATTAATACAGAAAAATTAAATGTGTAAATCTAAAAAAATAAATGAAGAACTTCTGTTTGTGAAAAGACACTATAAGCAGAACCAATAAGACCAGTATAGACTGGGAAAAGATACTTGCAACACATGTAACTGGCAAAGGGGCTTATAGCTAGAATATTGAAAGGATTGCCACACATCAATAAGAAAAGAATAGATAATTCAATTGAAAAACTGGCAAGAGATAGAATTTTACACAACCAGAAATCCAGATGGTCAATGCACATATGAAATGAAGCTCAAACTCATTAGTAATTAGGGAAATAAAAATTTAACTCACAATGAAATGTCACTACCCACTCACCAGAATGGCTCACATTTTACAAACAAGCTATTCTAGGCTGTGAAGCAACTGGAGATTTTATGCAGCACTAGTGGGAGTAAATTGGAACAAGTCCTTTGGGAAACAGTGTAGCACTGTCTCCTAAACTTGAAAATATGCATACCCTGTGACCCAGCAATTCCACTCCTAGATAGATAACTCCCCCAAATATGCTCATATCCATGACAAGAGAGATGTAAGAATGCACATAGTAGCATTATTTGAAATAACCCAAAGCTGGAAAGAGCCCCAGTGTACACCAACAACAGAATAGATACATGGTGGCACATTCATAGAATAAATGAAATGAAAATGTATTCATTGAAAGAGGCTGGAGCAATGGCTCACTGTAATCCCAATGCTTTGGGAGACCAAGGCAGGAGAATCACTGGAGGCCAGGAGTTTGAGACTAGCTTGGGCAACATAAAGAGAGCCTGTAGCTACAAAAAATTGTAAAAGTTAGCTGTGTATAGTGGTGCATGCCTGCAGTCCCAGGTACTTGGGAAGGTGAGGCAGAAGAATTGCTTGAACGCAGGAGTCTCAGGTTACAGTGACTGTGCCACTGCACTCCGGCCTGGGCGACAGTGAGACCCTGTCTCGAAAGTAAAGAAAGAAAAAGGAAATGCTGGAAGCAGTGGCTCATGCCTGTAATCCCAGCACTTTGGGAGGCCGAGGTGAGAGGATTGCCTGAGTCCACTGGTTTGAGACCAGCCTGGGCAACATGGCGAGACCTTATCTTTACAATAAATCAGAAAATTAGGTAGGCATGGTGCTCACAACTGTGGTTCCAGCTACTTGAAAGGTTGAAGTGGAAGGATTGCTTGAGCCCAGCAAGTCGAGGCTGTGGTGGCCATGAGCTTGCCACTGCACTCCAGCCTGGGCGACAGAGCAAGACTCTGACTCATAAAAAAAAAAAAAAGAAAAAGAAAGAAAGAAAAAAGAAAATTTTATTCATTGAAAGCAATGGAGATAAACCACAGAACATGGATGGATGGGTTCAGTACCAGCCAAAGTCATGAGGAGGAGGCTCATGTAAGCTAGAGAAAAGAGAACACACCAAGCAGAGAAGCCCTCAAGTGGAGAGACCTTGTTCCAGCCCCCAAGCCTGCAGTACAATCTGGGGCTACTTTGTCCATCCCTCCTCCAGCAGTAGGGCATGTCCCTTTCCCCATCTTTCTAGTGCTCTGGGTTCCTTCTCACCCCGTATCTTCAACTGGCCCTCTTCTGGGGAGTCTTCTCTCCCAGGGTTCTATCTCTCCACAGTTACTTGCTTACTGTGTGTTTCTGCTGATGTGTGAGCTCCGTCAGGGCAGACAGCTTCTCTGTGTGGGCCATCCCCCGAGCCAGGGCCTCACTGGGCTTGGTCACATGGAAGGGGTTCGGGGTCTGCAGCTATCAGATGCACACATGGTCCCACCTTTGCCATGACTAATAATGTGACACTTAGCCATGATCTTTCTCTTTTCTGGGTTCCCCTAATTCGCCTGTAAATGAGCCCTAGCGCAGAATTCCACATTCCTCTGGTTGCTGCGACTGGCCCCCATGAGATAACACCCTCAGTGCTAGGAAGTGGGTGAAGAGAGAAATAATCTCTTTCCTCTCCTTCCTCGACCCTGTTTCTCCAAAGAAGTACTGAGATCTGAGGCAGAAAAGTAAGGGACAGTAAGCTCAATTTAACTGAGTGCCTACTATGTGCCAAAGTCTGTGTTAAGGTTTCTGGGTTTTTTCCCTCATACTTAGGAATTAACATAATTCTTAAAAACAACTCTTGAAGTGGTTAGTACTATCCACTTTTTACAGGTGAGTTCACTGAGGTTTAATTTGCACAAGGTCGCCAGAGAGTATGGCAGAGCTGCCATCCCTTTCCATTCACCCTGTTGCTTTGCCAGGTCTGGTCAGATGTCAGACATATGTAAAGAGCAATGACCTTGGCATCAGCCTCTGTCTTGGGTTTTAAACTGGCCTCTACTTCCTATAGGTTACAAGGTCTTGAGCAGTTCACATAACTTCGCTGAGCCTCAAGCTCTTCATCTGTAAATTTCCCCCTGGCCTGGCAGGTACTAACTCTGCCTTGGGGAAGTGTGGCTGGGGGGGAGGCTGGGGACAGGTTTTGTAGGGCTGGGAGTTCAGGTGTTGCAGCTTCTGCCCTTTCCTGCTCCCTGAGTCTGAGTGGATGCCTGAGGGGCAGCTGGCACCTGAGGAAGGGCCCCCTCACCTGCACAGGAAGTTCTGGGGGCATAGGATGGTCCACGGGTCTGGAATGGGGCTTCCCAACCCCAAGTTGTCATCACGGGCCATGCATGATGTGTTGGCGGCAGGACATCCCCACAGTGCCCTGGGCTCTGCACAATCTCCTCCTCTGACCCTCAGTGACCAGGGGCGTTGTCACCTTCGGGAGCTCCTGTCCTCTCTCTGCTGCTCTACCTCAGGCAATGCCTGTCTTCCAAGTTTTGTTTGGATGTCTTGGTTGAGGAGAGACTGAAGGTTTTTCAAGCCTCTCCTTTTATCACTGTAACCTCTTTTATGACAGTTGTTGAAGGCTTCTGTCTTCTAATCTCTTAATAGTGCCCCCTGAGTCTTTCCAGATCAAAATCCAACTAATTCTTCCAAGTTCGATGACCATGCTATCTTCCCTTAGTTCTTCAATCCCAGGTAAGAGCCCTTCATTGGAAATTCTGCAATGCCTCCTTTCCTCTTCCTTCCTTCCTTCCTTCCTTCCTTCCTTCCTTCCTTCCTTCCTTCCTTCCTTCTCTCTCTCTCTGTCTCTCTTTTGAGTTGGAGTCTCACTCTGTTGCCCAGGCTGGAGTGCAGTAGCATACCCACAGCCACTCCAGTGTCGACCCACTGGGTTCCAGCAATCCCTCCACCTCAGCCTTCCAAGTAGCCAGAACTATAGGCATGTGCTACCACGCCCAACTAATTTTTGATTTATTGTACAGCGGAGGTCCCGCCAAGTTGCCCGGGCTGGTCTTGAAACCACAGGCTCAGGGAGTCCACTCGCCTTGGCCTCCCAAGTGCTGGGATTACAGGCTAAGCCACCTAGCCCGGTCTCTTTTTTTTTTTTTTTTTTTTAAGAGTCAGAGTCTCACTCTGTCACCCAGGCTGGAGTGCAGTGGCACAATCTCAGCTCACCTTAGCCTCGATCTCCTGGGCTCAGGTGATCCTACCACCTCAGTCTCGTGAGTAGCTGAGCACATGCCACCATGCCTTGCTAATTTTTTGATTTTTTTATAGAGAAGAAGTCTTGCTATGTTACCCAGGCTGGTCTCAAGCTCCCAGGCTCAAGCAATCCTCCCACATCAGCTTTCCAAAGTGCTGGAATTACAGGCATGAGCCACTGCTCCTGGTTCCTTTAGACTTCTATCTAGAGTGCACCTTGGGGAGCTTCTCTTTTCTCCTGGGCTCACACAATCCTCCTGACTCAGCCTCCCAAGTAGCTGAGACTATGGGTGTGTGCTACCATTCCCAGCTAATTTTTTTGTTGGTCCTTCCTTTCTTTGATCAGAAGGTGCAATTTGGGAAGAACCAAGGTGCACCTTAGTCTCTGAGGATATGCATGTAAAGTGGTACCCAGAACATCAAGCCAGGGCAGGAATATCCTTGGGACACCCCTCCTGCTGTCCTCCGCATACCTGCCTGCACTCCAATTTTGAACAAGAAATAGTCAGCTAGAAAGAGTTGGTTTGAGGCTAAATTCTGGGAGCTCCTGACAATGACAGCCTGGCCTGTGGTCACTGTGGAGCTCTACAAGTGGTTGCTCAGGCTGACCTCGAATTCCAAGCCTCAAGCTATCTTCCTGCCTTGGCCTCTCAAAGTGCTGGGATTACAGGTGTGAGCCACTGTGCCTGGCCCTCATGAAACCCTCTGGATTCTCTAGCCCATGGGATTGGGATCTGACTCCAAGTGCTCCATAAACAAAACACCTTGCTCCCTGGCCCTAGCTAATCAGCATCTGTAGCCTCTGTGAGGACTTGTAGCACACAGCACGGTGCTTCGAAGCAGGGCAGCAGCCTCTGTCCTGGGTCAGAGGTCACAGCTGTACCACTGACTGGAATATCTTAGTCTCTGAGAACCTGCACATAAGACTGGTGCCTGCAAGGTCTTCTCACAGGTTTGACTCTATTTACCCAAAGGAACCCCGCGTCTGTCTGATCCTCCTTCATCTCACAAACCTCGGTGCTGAACTTGGCTTTTCCAATGGGTGCTCATTTCAATTTGACAAACATTCCTAGAACTTCCAGGAGCCCTTTGCTTTGTAGTGAAAATCAGATGCTTTCACAAAGTAAAGTGCTGAATGTGTTAATGATATGGATTTTTAAAATCTGATTGGCTGATGAGCTTGGGCCCCCCTAGGAATGTTGCAGGAACATAGGCGGTGATACCAGCCCCGGATTTACTTGGCAACCAAGGATGCAATGGCCTCTGGATGGGAGGGTGCGTGGTGGCACCCAACATACGGCCTCCCAAAGAGTGTTGCGGCTTTCTTGGTTCAAGTCAACCCCGAAGAATGTTACAGCTCTGTTACTTAGTTGGTCGCTTCGTAGTCAGTTTCACTAGCCAGCCTCTGGGTGTGCAGCTCTCCTGTGTGTGCAGCTCTCTCTTTTTAGCTGGTTTCTTGTCTCACGCCCACGAAGAATGAGGGACACAGACAACCGGAGAGTAAGCAGGAATTTATTCAGAAGACAGAAAACCTGACGGCTTCAGAAAAGGTCCCGAAAGCGGTTTGCCAATTCGAGCAGGAGTTTATATAGTGTCCAGAGCCTGCTGACAGGTTAGCAACAGCACCAATCAGAGAGAGACGCCATGGTGTGGTCTTGGAAGTCCACCAATTGAGAGAGGGTTGAGAAGGGCCAATTAGCTAGAGGTATCATGGTGTGGTCTTGGAACTTCGCCAATCAGAAGAGGGTTGAGAAAGGCCAATCAGGAAAAAGCGCTGGAAACATGACGTCCACAGACCTGGAAGTGGGTGTGCTCACTCCAGTCCAAGAGGCTTGCAGGAAGTTTGCTACCGGGACCACCCTAACTGTCTGCCTATCAGGTTTTCTAACTTTTTCCTCTCTCAGTAAGTGTACCTGCTGATGTGGAAGCAAGGTGCTGCTGGAACCAAGAGGGGGAGATTGGTTTCGAGTGAGTCGAGGGAAGGGGTGGGGGGGGGGAGGGACAGGACAGGAGAAAACGGGAGAGGTTGCCAGGGGAATTCCAGTTGTCCAGCACAGCTCAAGTTCAGAGAGAGAGAGAGAGAGAGAGAGAGAGAGAGAGAACACGCGTGCATGCGCAAATACTACAGAGTCAACCACAACTCTGCTTAGAGAGAGAGAGAGAGAGAGAGAGAGAGAGAGAGAGAGAACGAAAACGAAAAGATTGAAATGACACGGACGAGATCCATGCCAAGCCCAGAAGCTTCCGTCTTTGTAGAGAAAGGGGGCTGGTGAAGAACTTTGAGTCGAGAAATGCCCAGGCCTCCACGTATGAGCCATTCTGAGCCCCAATCCATCACCAAACCGACGTCCACAGCCTCTTTAGAATCCCCCGAGTCCCCCCCTCAGGTCCCCACAGCCTCCATTCATGCCACCATGTTACCTCACTGGTGTGTACAGTGGTCCCTTCACCGTTTCTGCCCTCCACCACATCCGCTCCTGATGGCTGTCCCCACAGAAACCAGGCCGAGTCTTGGCCCAAGTGCAAATCCAATCCTGTCAATTTCCTGCTTTGAAACTGTCAAGAGCTTCGTGTGGTCCCCAGGATTCCTTTTATGTGACACACCTGTCCCTTCCCGGCTCCTGCCATTCCCGCCGCCGTACTAAACTGTCTCCATGTCTGCCTCCCTTCTGCGGGAATGCCCCCTCCACCCGCCTGGCTCAGCCCTACAGGTCAGCCAGAGTCCAGCTCAGGGAATCTTCCCAGGGCCTCACTGACTCCTACTCCCTCTCGGGCTTCCTCAGTCCCCTTGCTCCCTGCTGTCCTAGCACCTGTCAGGGGGGAAATAAAAGCCTGTTCCTTTATTTCCCCCCTGCTCTCAGCTTTCTTTTAGCACCTGTGTTTGCACAGAACAGTTCTAGGGGTTAGGAAAAAGGTTCACAAAAGGATGAATACTCATCTCCTCTGTTGATCACCTGGCCCCTCCAGGCTTGCCTTGGCCCCACACCTGCTGGAAAAAATTATTTGCTCCTGTTTCTTCTTCTCCCTCCCACCGTCTTTCTGTCCCCAATTCTGCCCAAAGAGAACCGTGGTATAGCAGAAAGAGCCCACCCCAAATTATTTAGAAGCAAAGCCCAGAGTAAAACACCAAACTATTAGACAAGGGGAGGGCAGGAGATGATATTTTATTCTTTCTCAGCTCTCTCTACTCTGTGGGGGGAAATAAAAAGGATGTTTTATTCTTTCCACTCTTTTCATCTTTATCAAATTTACTGTAGGTTGTAATGGGAAAATATTTATTTATTTATTTGTCAGAAAGAACATTAGGCCCAGCACAGCCTTGCACTGGTAATCCCTACACTTTGGGAAGCTAAGTTGGGAGACTTGCTTGAGGCCAGGAATTCAAGGCCAGTGTGGGCAACATAGCAAGATCTCGCCTCTACAAAAAAAAAACTGGGTGTGGTGGCACGTGCCCTCAGTCTCAGCTGCTACTTGGGAGACTAAGTCCAGGAGCCTGAGCAACATGGTGAGAACCTGTGTCCACACAAAAAAAGAAAAAAAGAAAAAAGGAAGGAAGGAAGAGCATTGTACTAAGACTGAAAGAGCTGGATTTAAGTAAGAATAGCAGGGTAGTGTACATAGTAAACTCTCATCTGTCTGCAAAAAAGAAAAGCAGAAAAACATGTATTTATAAAAGCTCTCTGGAAAGTCGTATGAGAACTGGGGAACGTTGATTGCTTTGTGGTTGGGAGCCAAGAGGCTGGAGCTGGGGGAGACAGAATTTCCACTACATCCCTAAGTACGCTCTGGATTTTGAATCTTGTGCAAGTTTTGTCTATGCATAAAATAAAGCGTCAATTAAAAAGAGCTGAGTTTGAGTTCTAACCCACCATACAACGTCGAAACGGTGTTCCCCCATTGTACAATAGAGAAAACAGTGTCCACTTCAGAGAGTTGTTTCAAGCATGGGTGACACATGAGTGTCTTTGGTAATACTGAAGCTCCACGCAGAGGTGAGGGCTTGTCCTCTGGTCTCGTGATTCTGCCTCCCTCCCTCTCAGCCTGCCTTGCCCTCCGAATGAAGCTGTCAAGGCCGAGCTGCGTGTCTGCCAACGCGGCCCCCACTGGAAGTGCCTCGCCTGGCTGACTGCCTGCTGGAACACTGCTAATAGCATGCAGGAAAAGCCACACTTGGAGGGGTCTGGGCCTTTCAAAGCAGCCAAAAGGCTCTTTTTGTTTTCTCAGGCTCTCTGCTTGCCAGCTAGCACCACACATCAGAAATATTTTGGGTCAGCTCTGCAGCTTTCAGCCATAGCAGATTCATTTTTGTTTCCCGACTACTTCCTTATAATAGCTCTGGGAAAAGCTGCCTTGGGCCTAGGCCCAAACCGCATCCCTGGCATCACAAATTCCATTCAGCATGGCATCTTCGGGTAGTCATGATAACAGAAGTAGAATCTCCTGCAACTTTCTGGGGTTTGGTCTGGAGGAATGAGAGGCTGTTTGGGTTGAGGGTTGTCATCACCATGGCCTTCAGGCTATTTGAGGCGGGAAGAGTTTAGTTTACCACCTTCTGCCTGTTCAGATAACACTGCTTTTCTCTGCAGCTCTGCGGGGTTTTTTCTTCCTTTGTGTGGGTGTTTATTGAATGTTGATGCAAAGTATGAAGCTGAAGGGGTGCTTCCTTTGTTGACTTGGGATAAGGTTGCCAGATTTGGTAAGTAAGAATATAGGATACCAGGCTGGGCATAGTGGCGCATGCCTGTAATCCAAGTACTTTGGGAGATTGAGCCAGGAGGATTGCTTGAGGCCAGGAGTTTGAGACCAGCCTGGGCAACATAGTGAGACCCTGCCTCTACTAAAAATAGAAAAAATACAGGACACCCTTAGTTCTAGGTAATGAATAATTTTTTAGTATAAATACCTTGCATGGAATATGTGGGAGGACACACATTAAAATTATTTATTGTTTTAATATAAATATGTCCCATGCAGTATTTGCACAAACTTATATTATAAATTATTCACTGTTTATCTGAAATTCAGATACAACTAGATGTCTATATTTATCTGGCAGCCCTGCTGGAGACAGACAATGGTACAATCCTCTACAGCTCTGAAGAGAAGACGAAGTTCATTTCTCTTGTTCTCTGGCCTGAGCCTGTATCTTATTATTTATTTATTTTTGATTCGGGATCTCACTCTGTTGTCCAGGCTGGAACACAGTGGCATGATCATGGCTCACTGCAGCCTCTACCTCTTAGGCTCAGGCAGTCCTTCCACCCAGCCTCCTGAATAACTGACTACAGGTACATGCCACCATGCCTGGCTTAGTTTTCGATTTTTTTTTTTTTTGTAGAGACAAAATCTCTCTATGTTGCCCAGGCTAGTCTCGAACTCCTGAGCCACTATGCCTGGGAAAGCCTTGAATGAATTCTGAAGGGAAGAGCGAACATGCAGTTGTGCCGAGTTCCGTCCAGTACCCTCTCTGGTGGGCTTGCTCTGTGCTGGGGAGGCAGTTCCTGCACTTCTGGCTAATAGTCTGGGCCAGAGTCCTCAGAAAGAACTGTGGCATCTGAGAAAACAGAATTCAAACAGCCCTCTAGGTCACTGCGTGATGCCAGATGTCCTGCTTGTTCCTGGGGGCCATGTTCACTTAGTGCCATTCTGCCTTGGGACTCCTTTCCAGTCACAGGTCATGTGGAAATGGCCATCTTACCAGCTGTGGCCACCAAGATGGTGTGCAAAGATGTCCCCTTGTGGCTTTGTGAGGTCTAACTTTCATATCTTTGGTTTAGGCCAGAGGACATAAAATACTAAAATCTGTGTTAGTTTCTAGGGCTGGCATGAGAAAGTACCACAAATTGAGTGGCTTAAGCAACAGACATGTATCATCTCAGAGCTCTGGAGCCTAGGGGTTCAAAGTCAAGGTGTTGGGAGGGCCCAGCTCCCTCAGAACCCTAAAGGAATAGCCTTCCTTGCCCGTCCCTAAATCTCCAGTGGTTTGTTGGCCTTCTTTGGTACTCCTTGGCTGTTGACAGGTCACTCTGATCCTCTGCTATCACGTGGAATTATTTTATTACTGTTGTTGTTATTCTTATTTTCTTTTGCCCTCGATAGTTCAAAATTATTTTATTTAATTTATATATACGAGGAGAGACCCCAAACACTCTCAGAATTTATTTATAAAATATTGTGTATTTACTCTTACATGTTTAAACTTCAGTCACCTTCAAAATACTCTCCGTTTGATGCAATACACCTATCGAGACTTTTTGCCACTGCTCAAAACAGGTTTTGAATTCATCAATTTGAATGCCTTTTAATGCTTTGGCCATTTTTGGTTTTTCACATCAGCAAAATATTTCCTTTTGAGGACTTTTTCATTTAGAGATTGTGGGGCATGGGAGCCATGTTGTTTTTTGGTCAAAAACTGCTGAACACTCAGCCCAGTACAGGTAGGTGCGCTTGTAAATCACCCATCATGAATTGGGCAAACATGTTGAAAAGAATCTCCAAAAACACTTCAGTGAAGCTGAAAGCAGCCTCTCACAACAACGCTAGCTGGTACACTGATGCCCATGGTTTCCTAGAACACTTACCTAGGGGGAAAGCCTATACTGCAAGGGGCCTGCCCTCCAAAAAGAGATAGTTCTGGTTTTTTTTTTAACCCACCTCCCAATATATATATTACATATATATCTGTAGAGACAAGATCTCACTATGCTGCCTAGGCTGGTCTCGAACTCCTGGGCTCAAGCAATCCTTCTGCCTTGGCATCCCAAAATGCTGGGATATAGTGTAAGCCACTCCTCCTGGCCACTTATTTTCTTTCTCACATGGTCTTCTGACTGTGTCCCATGGGCCAAATGCTGCCCATGGATTTGCATTTTAACAAATACCGATTGGTTGCTAACAGATAAAAGTCAGAAAAGTTTGCACAAAAAATCTAGATTTCCATAGGCCTCTGTCACTGTGGCCACAGTTTAGGCTTCTCTAGAGAGCAGGTGATGGTCTTGTTACCGACATGAGTGTAAATGGGTTTGTCTTGTCCTTTTCTGAAAATAAGCACAGAAAAAAGGTGGAGGGAACAGACTCTGGCGCTTGAAGTGGGAGGTGAGAGTGAATGCCACCACATGGAGTGGAGATGAGGGGACAGAGAGGAAGGTGCTGGTGGCGGGCAGTGTGCCCTCGGTGGTGTGGGGCAGGATGGCTCTGTGTGGGAAGCTGGGTGTCCGTCACCCACCCCTCTGTGGCCTTGGTCCTGAGCAGCTGTCCTGATCTTCACAGCAGCTGTTCTGATTCCCCCGGGGTCTCTATGGAACCCCCGGCCAACCTCTCAAGGATTTTCTACTTCTCCAACAATTTCCTCAATTGGCAGAAGAGGATGTCCAAGGGCTATTTCTGGAGACTTTCTAATCCCTGCATGTTCTGGCTGAGGAAGTGTTTCTTGCCGTTCACGGCTATGCATCATTCCATCTGGCGGCACATGGCGTCTGTGACTACCCTCACCCTGCCACAAGTTAATTAGGGTTCTGATTTGGAGTAGTATTTCTCACACGAGCAATTTTTTTTACTCCTCAGTGCCTTTGCAGAGAAGAGGTTCACAAACGGCTCTTTGTCTAATCTTCCATTTCTAGAGCAGAGTATACAGTAAATTTGTCCGCATCCTTGCTCCAAGGCAACATAAAATCTAAAGTCCCACTCTTTAGTTGACCCAAAACTGATTTTCCTGGTTAAGAACCATCAGTGTCTAATTTATTTATTTATTATTTTTTTTTTTTTTTACTGCCACCACTAACACATAGCAATTGGGGTTTTTTTTCCCTACAAAAGGGCTATTTTCTACAAAGCTCCTAATGTTAAAAATTTTTTTTCTTTTTGAGTCAGAGTCTCACTCTGTTGTCCAGGCTGGGGTTCAGTGGCATAATCATGACTCATCATAGCCTCCAACTCCTGGGCTTGAGTGATCTTCCTGCACCTGCCTCTTGAGAAGTTGGGACTACAGGCGTGCCCTACCATGCCTAGACCCACTCAAGAGAGGTGGGTCTTGTTATGTTTTCAAAGGCTGGTCTCAAACTCTTGGGCTCAAACAATCCTCCTGCCTTGGCCTCCCAATGTGCTGGGATTATGGACACGAGCCATTGTGCCCAGCTAAAAATTTTTAAAAATTGAAGTATAACATGTTCACAAGCTAAAAGGTTATGATGCATTTGTGAGAGTTAGTGCATATGAGAAAACACTGGAAATGGTAGGAGTAGACTGAATGTCTGCTGGGAGCACAAGCCTCTTTGGGACTCTGACATGGGATTCTCAAGGCATCTTTACCATTTACTCTGTGCATTTTGAGCAAATTGTATAAGCTTCCTCATCTTGGGTGGGCAGTGCTGTGTCTGTTGGAGCTTTTGAAAATAAGAGCAATAGATTTCTTTTGTTTAGAAAACTAAGAAAATCAGTCAGGCTAGGTGGCTCACGCCTATGATCCCAACAATTCAAAGAGAGGCCAAAGCAGGAGGATTGCTTGAACCCAGGAGTTCAAGACCAGCCTGGGCAACATAGTGAGACCTCATGTCTAAAAAACCAATTGTTTTTAATGGGTCAGATGTCGTGGTACAAGCCTGTAGTCTTAGCCACTTGGAAGACTGAGGCAGGAGGATCATGTGAGCCCAGAGGTTTTGAGGCTGCAGTGAGCTATGATCATGCCACCACTGCACCCCAACCTGAGTGAGAGAAAAAAAGAAGAAAAGAAAACAAAGAAAATGAGAAATAATTAAGAAACCCAAGTTACATGGAGAGGGCCACATATTGTTTGACTCAATAGTAGGCATTTACATAGTTAAAATAAAATGGATTATTAATGTATGCATATATTGGGAGACTGAAAAAGGGAGAATAGGAGTATGAGGGAACTCAAAAAACCCGTAATTGCCTTTTGGAGGGCAGGCCCATTGTGGTTCACTTGAACTTTGTTCCTCTGTATCAGTCAACCAAAGTTTTTACCTGGAAGTCCTGAGAAAGTTGCATCATGATTTGCAGAAGAAACATCCGAGCTGTGGCAAGCAGATGACTGGTTCTTCTATCATGACAATGCACTTGCCCACACTATGTTGAGTATTCAACAATTTTGGATCAAAAACAGCATTACCCCCGTGCCCTACCCTTCCTATTCACCTGATATTGTTCCAAGTGACTTTTTTTGGTTTCTCTAGATGAAAAAAGTCCTCAAAGGGAAAGCTTTTGCCGATGTGGCAGAGGTGAAATGAAAAACAGCAAAAGCACTGAAAGGCATCCAAATTGACGCGTTCAAAAACTGTTTTGAGCAGTGGAAAAAGCGTCTTGATAGGTGTATTGCATCAAACAGAGAGTACTTTGAAGGTGACTGTAGTTTAAATGTGTAAGTAGAAATACACACTTTTAAATAAGTAAATCCCAGTTTTTTGGGTCCCCCCTTATAAATTATTGTGTCAGGAAGGAAATATTTTTCCTCTCCCCTCTCAAGTTCAGTCACTGATGCCCTGCATATAAAATGGTGAAAGATCAGCAAAAGACAGATTTAATTATGTACACATGGGAGTTCACAGAAAAATGTGACTCCAAGAGGTAGTTAGAATTTGGGGGTTATATGCCATCTTAATAGGGGAAAGAGAAGGGGAGATGGGCACTTAAGGGAAGACAAATAACACTTAAGAAAGATAAATGGGCCCTGGGGAGAATGGATGGGAAATATGAAAGTTTTGTGACAATGTCTGCTTGGATGTGGTGACAACTTCTCATTGTCTTCGATGATGAGTCCATTTTTTCTGGTTGCTCTTGGGAAGGCAATTTATGGCAGCTAAGATTGTTTGAGTTCTTTTGGGGGAGGTGCTCTGCTTTTTTTTTTTTTGTTGGAGGCTCACTCTGTCGCCCAGGCTAGAGTGCAGTGGCACACTCACGGCCACCCCAGCATCGACCTGCTGGGCTCCAGTGATTCTTCTGCCTCAGCCTTCCAAGTAGCTGGAACTATAGGTGCACGCTACCATGACTGGTTAATTTTTGATTTATTGTAGAGACAAGGTCTTGCCAAGTTGTCTGGGCTGGTCTCAAACTCTCAGGCTCAGTCAATCCATTTACCTCGGCCTCCCAAAGTACTGAGATTACAGGTTGAGCTACCGAGCCCGGCTGGTGCTCTGCTTTTAGGCAGATAAGGGTTTAGAAACTCAAATGACTTCTGCTCAAAATAATTTTTATGCCACAGCAGTGTGTTCTGAACCTTTTCTGTAATTATGTTAAGTTCACAAAATCTTGCCAAAATGTATGGTTGACCCTTGAACATCCTATATGGTTGAAAATCCAAGTATAACCTCTGATTCCCCCAAAACTTACCTACACATAGCCAAAAGTCTTACCGATAGTGAAAACCATTGATAACACATATTTTGTGTGTTCTATGTATTGTTTACTGTATTCTTAAAATATAGTGAGCTAACCAGGCTCGGTGGCTCAGCCTGTAATCCCGCACCTTTGGGAGGCTGAGGTGGGTGGATTGCCTGAGCCCGTGGGTTCGAGACCTGCCTGGGCAACTTGGCGAGACCTCATCTCTAAAATAAATCAAAAAATCAGCTGGGCGTGGTAGCACGCACCTGTAATTCCGGCTACTCGGAAGGCTGAGGCGGAAGGATCACCGGATCCCCAGCAGGTCGAGGCTGCAGTGGCTGGGAGCGGCCACTGCACTCCAGTCTGGGAGACAGAGTGAGACTCCAACTCAAAAAAAAAAAAAAAATGTAGTGAGCTAGAGAAAAAATGCTATTAAGAGCATTCTGGCTGTGTGCAGTAGCTCCTGCCTGTAATCCCGGCACTTTGGGAAGCCGAGGCAGGAGGATTGTTTGAGTCCAGAAGTTGGAGACCAGCATGGGCAACATTGTGAGATCTCGTCTCTATTAAAAAGAAAAAAAGAAAATCCTGGGAAAATAAAATATATTTACCGTTCATTAAGTGAGAGCAGATCATCATAAAGGTCTTCATCCTCGTGGTCTTCAGGTTGAGTAGCTGAGGAGGAGGAAAAGGAAGGGGAGGGGCTGGTCTTGCAGTCTCAGGGGTGGCAGAGACTGGTTGTTCCTGGGAAGACAGTTTATGGCAACTAAGATTGTTTGAGTTCTTTTGGGGGGTGTGCTTCTGCTTTTTTTTTTTCTTTTTGAATTGGAGTCTCACTCCGTTGCCCAGGCTGGAGTGCATATAGGTGCTGGAGTGTGTATAGGTGAACCCATGCAGTTCAAACCCATGTTGTTCAAGAGTCAACTGTATCTGAAGTTAATATATACAAAGTTAATATAATCCAGAAGCTAAAATTGTTCAGAGTGGAGCTTAGGGTGGGGCATGGAACAGCTGTTTTTCATTATAACCCATAATTTTTTTATTGTCAGGGTTCATAATTGAGATGACAGAATTCACTCTAGTTTTTTTTTTTTTTTAAGATAGGAGTTTATCAGGAAATATCTAGAGCTCTAGGCATCATGGGGAGATCTGAAGACAAAGACTCTAGACTGTGTTTCTACGATAGTTCTTAGCAGTGTGCTCAGAAATGGCCACCGCTGGGCTCAGTGGCTCAGCCTGTAATCCCACACCTTTGGGAGGCTGAGGTGAGTGGATTGCCTGAGCCCACGGGTTCGAGACCCGCCTGGGCAGCGGGACCTCATCTCTACAATAAATCAAAAAATCAGCCGGGCGTGGTAGTGCATGCCTGTAATTCCGGCTACTTGGAAGGCTGAGGCGGAAAGATTGCTGGAGCCCAGCAGGTCGAGGCTGCTGTGGCCGGGAGCGGCCACTGCACTCCAGTCTGGGCGACAGAGTGAGACTCCAACTCAAAAAAAAAAAAAGAAATGGCCACCAAGGGGCAGGTGTGGTGGCTCATGCCTGTAATCCCCTCACTGTGGGAGGCCAAGGCAGGAGGATCACTTGAGCCCAGAAGTTCGAGACCACCCTGGGCAACATAGCCAGACCTTGTGTCTTCAAAGAAAAAAAATGAGCAAGCTGTGGTGTGCCTGTAGTTCCAGCTATTCGGGAGGCTGAGGCAGAAGGATTGACTGAGCTTAGGTGTTCAAAGCTGCCTGCAGAGACACTGATGAGAGAGAGAGAGAGAGACATGAAATAAAAGAAAAGGCCACCAAGAAAGCGACAGCTTCTGCCATGACTAGGGGCCATTACGCCAGTGTCCACTGTCCCAGCTGTCAGTAGCAGGCCAGTCCTGTTCACCATACCCCATACATGCAAAATGCAGGCCTCTTGCCTTGTCTTTGTCCCCACTCAGTTGTTAATTAGAGGTGGACAAAGGTCCATGTGATGGATGGAACACACCTCCCATGTCCATTATCTTAGTGCCAAGAGTTGCTGGGAACGACAATGCTTTGAAATGCTCTGTTAGGTCGGGACTCAGTACCTCACACCTGTAATCCCAGTGCCTTGGGAAGCCAAGGTAGGAAGATTGCTTAAGGCCAGGAGTTCAACATCAGCCTGGGAACAGAGTGAGACCATATCTCTTCACAGAATAAAAAAATTAGCCCCATTGTTGGGCCTGGTGGCCTGCACCTGTAGTCTCAGTTGCTCGGGAAGCTGAGGCAGGAGGATCGCTTGAGCCCAGGAGTTCAAGGCTGCAGTGAGCTATGATTGTGCCACCGCACTCCAGCCTGGGTGACAGAGCCAGACCCTGTCTCAAAACATATAAATAAATAAAATACTGTGTTGGGAAAGTAGGTTTACCTTGAGAATTTTATTTTTTTTAAGCCAAGCATAAACATTACTTTGATAAAACGAATAAAAAAGAAAAAGGTATTGTGGACTTTATTATTTATCTTTTAAATTTTTTTTTTTTTTAAGAAATGGGGTCTCGCTCTGTCACCCAGACTAGAGTACAATGGTATGATTATAGTTCACTGTAGTCTCAAACTCCTGGGCTCAAGTGATCCTCTGGCCTCAGCCTCCCATGTGGGACTACTGGTTTGTGTCACCATGCCAGGCTAATTTTTAAATTTTTTTGTAGAGATAGGGACTCTCTATGTTGTCCAGATCGGTATTGAATTCCCGGCCTCAAGTGATCTTCCTGCCTTGGGCTGCAAAGCACTGGGATTATAGGCGTGAGCCACTGCGCTTGGCCTGTGATCTTTAAATCCAGCCAACTTCCAGCATGATCCAGCAAAACTTGATAAACAGCATTATCCTGTTTTCGAGGATGAGTTGGCATTTTCATGTGGGGTGGATGGAACATTACCGGAAGGTTTGGTTTGTATCATGCTCCTTTGTGTTGAGGGATGCGGGGTAGACGGCTTGCTGGCTGCAGTTACATAGAGGATGGGCACTGTGCGAAAGTCTTTAGGCAAGAAAGGCATATGGAAAGCCGGTGCTCTCTTCCCCAGGGTCTTGTTACAAGCTCACACCCCTGACCTCTCCTTTCCCAAGGCCTCTGAAGAGCCAGATCTATATCACCACTGGAGACTCGATTATCCTAAAAGCAGTCATCTGAAATTGCATTGTGTCTTTGGTCAGACAGTTAACTGAGCTTTCCCCAGGGACAGGTGTCCGTGAAAGAAGAAAGAAATTGCATACACTAAGTGGCATATGTATAGCAGTTGGAGCTAAAAAAACCAAACCAAACCAAACCAAAACAAAAAACAAAACCTGGTTAATCTAAAGCTTTGTGTTAAATATTATAGAACATTATTGAACACTTTTCTAAAAGTATTAAAATTTTCCAGCCCAGGCAACATAGTAAGACCCTGTCTCTACAAAAAACAAACAAAAAAAATTAACCAGTTGTGGCTATAGTCCCAGCTACTTGGGAGACCAAGGCGAGAGGATCACTTGAGTCCAGGAGTTTGAACCTGCAATGAGTTATATTTGTGCCACTGCACTCCAGCCAGGGCAACAGAGTGAGACCCTCTCTCTTAAAAAAAAAAATTCTAAATATATAACTGTTGCATACTATAAATAAGTAAGGCTTTGGGCTTTGTGTTTCGTGTAAGGATTTCTGTGATGAGCAAGTCCTGAAGAACAAAGGAATGGAATCAGGGTAGGAAGAAAGGCCCATTCATCACAGGTAGCTCCAAGGGATAATGTCATCCCAGTAGGATCCGTGCTTCCTAGGAAAGTAGACACACTGGGGTATACTGGCTACAGGCAGCCAGGGGTCTCTTGGGCATACCTGACTTCCAGGCCAGCTGGATTACAAATTACAGAATGCAGAAGGGAAACCCATGAGGAGCCACAGGGATGTTTTTAATGAGATCTGCCGGGCGAGGGAGAACTTTCCCGAACAAGTTCACATTTAATGAAGTTTTGAGAGTCACAGCTTTTTAATAAATAATATAAAAGATCACTCCTATAATCCCAGCAATTTGAGAGGCCAAGGCAGGAGAATTGCTTGAGCTCAGGAGTTTGAGACCAGCTGGGACAACATAGCAAAATCTCATCTCTACAAAGATTCAAAATATTAGTTGGGCATGGTGGAGTACACCTGTAGTCCCAGCTACTTGGGAGGCTAAGGCAGAAGGATCACCTGAGCCCAGAAGGTTGAGGCTGCGGTGAGCTGTGATTGTGCCACTGCACTCCAACCTGGGAGTACAGAGTGAGATCATGACTCAAGAAAAGAAAAAAAATCACTGATAAATCGAGGACACTATTGGGGATCAGTTCTGCCATCACTGTCCATGTCCTATAATGAAGAAAGCATTGTTTTCTTGTCTCCTGGTTGATTTACTAGCCAGCCTCACTCTGGTTCAAGCAGGGAGAGCAACCCCCACCCCACCCCCAAGGCACACAGGGCCTGACCTCACTGCAGCTCCTCCTCCATCTCAGATGGGATCCTTGACAGGTTGGCCAACCACTTGTCAACAGCTCTGAGGGTTAGAAAAAGTACAGAGGCGGTGCGCTCAGGGGTCTCTCGGTGGCTACAAGGGCAGGGAGAAAGCAGGGTCGCCTTCTCAAGCTGACCATGGAGTGGAAAAGACATTGTTCCTAGAGATCCTAGACAGAGGGGAGAATCACATGTCCACAAAGCTTTTTTGTTTGTTTTGTTTGTTTGAGTTGGTGGTCTCGAGTTGGAGTGCAGTAGTACCATCACAGCTCACTGCAGCCTCGACATCCTGGGCTTAGGCAATCTTTCTGCCTCAGCCTTCCAAGTAACTGTGACTACAGGCACACATCACCATGCCTGGCAGACTTTTTAAACTTTTTTGTAGAGACAAGGTCTTGCTATGTTACACACAGGCTAGTCTCAAACTGCTGGGCTCTAGCAACCCACCTGCCTGGGCCTCCCAAAATGCTGGGATTATAGGTGTGAGCCACCAGGCCCAGCTTGAGCCACTGTGCCCACCAACAAATCTTGTGTCCTCTTTCCCTTGATCCCTACCCACCCCTACCTTGCCTAGGGCTTTGTAGTAAAAAGCTAACAAGAGTGACAACAGCGGCTGCTTTATAGATACAGAGCCGTGAAAAAAAATTCAAACTAGATTTTCAAGTCCCCCTGGAAACCCAACCCTGTTTCTGCTACTTTCCAAGTGGTTAAATCAATGATTCCCAGTCCTGAGCTTAGGACACCCCCAGGTGTCTTTAATTACTCCAAGGGCTATTGTGAAATTCTAAAAATAAAATTGTTTTAATGTCCTGTGCTTTCAAATAAGCACACACTTTGTAGTGTGTGAAGTCACAGGCTTTTCGAGGGGAAGATTGTGAAATCTGGCAGACAAAACTTGTCAGCCTGATTTCAACAGGGTGGCCACAGTCTTCCGAGTACCACTTCATGTCTGGGTGACGCTTTGTGGTTCCAAAAGCACTTTCTGGGAACTGGGTTAGTGACTAAGTGTGCAAATCAACACACAAGATGCCTGTTTTAGCCTCCGCATTACATTGGAGGTGCAAAAATACAACCTTTCTTTGGTCCGAAGCTATTGCTATCTAGTCACTCATCTGGGATATTTCAGTTTGTCAACAGCTGGTGCAGGTGGTGTCTGAAAGGAGGCTAGTGACACAGGCTGGGCCACAGCAGTATTGTTTGGGCAAGACAGACAGGGCGATGAGGGCTCAGGTCACTGTCAAAGAGAAGGAAGGGGAGGCACTCCAGATGGCCTCTGCCTCTCCCCGCCGCAGCTAGTCTGCAGGTTGAAGCCTGGGCAGCAGCACCGGCTGGCCAGGTCCCTTCTCAAGGACTTTCCCCGCTGCCAGTGTAAATTTGGATGAACAGTCTTCTTTGTTTGACAATAGGAAAAGGAAGTCATCAAACCCCATATGATGAATGCCTTTGTCAAGGACCTTGTGACTGACTGCCAAGGATGTTTTCCCTGTGGCCGTTTGTCCAAATGTGTCTCTCCTTCTCAGGGTACCCACAGTCCTGGGGATACCCAGGGGATGAGGACCCTCTCTGGGGCCCTGAGGGGATGGTGGGTGGGACTTGAGTAACTGTGTGGAGAGGGGATCTGGGAGCTTGTGGAGCCGTCACCACCTCTGGGTCTTCTCTTCAAGGTGGTAAAGCACTCCACCCCGCTAGAACTCACAACCACAGTGACTTGGACCATTTTTGCAGAGCAGGAACTGGGTTTCAGGCCCCAGAACTGGCTCCTCCGTCTCCAATTGGTTCCCAGGCTGTTCCAGCCTGCTGACAGCAGAGGTTAACAGCCTGAGTCTGGGAACGGCTTCCTGGAAGTAAACCAGGCACTTGGGGACTGAGAGAGCAGTTCACCTTTTCTAGGTTCTCTCACGGCAGGGGCCTCCCCGAAGTCTAAATAAGTAGCTAACACAAAGACCAACAAGCATATGAAAAAATGCTCAAGATCACTAATAACTGGAGAATTGCAAATTAAAACCACGGTGAGATAGCATACTATACCAGTCAGTATGGCTGTTATTAAAAAGTAAAAAAATAGCAGATGTTTTCGAGAATGCGGAGAGGAAAGAAAGCTTATACCCTGTGGATCAGAACGTAAATTAGTACAACCTCTAGGGAAAACTGTATGGAGATTGTCTCAGAGAACTAAATATAGAACTGTCATCCCATCAAGCAGTCCCACTGTGGACTATCTACCCAAAGAAAAAGAAATCTTCAGATAAAAAAGATACCTGCTTTTGTCTGTTCATCACAGCACCATTCACAATAGCAAAGATATGAAATCAAGCAAAGTGTCCACCAACCACTGATTGGATAAAGAAAATATGGTATGTATACACCATGGGATGCTATTCAGTCATAAAAAAGAAGGAAACCATGTATTTTGCAGCAGTATAGATGGAACTGGAGACCATGACCTTAAGTGGAGTAACTCAGATGCAGAAAGTTAAATGCATATATTCCCATTTAGAAGTGGGAGCTAAATGTGTACACGTGGACACAGGGTAGACTAATAGTCACTAGAGACTGGAGATGGGAGAGGGTGAAGGATGAGAAATTGCTGAATGGGGCTAGGCGTGGCTGCTCATGCTTATTATGCCAACACTCTGGAAGGTTGAGGCGGGAGGATCGCCTAAGTCCAGGAGCTTGATGTTGTGGTCATACCATGGCACTCCAGCCTGGGCAACAGAGTAAGACCCAGACTCAAAAGAAATGAAGGAAGAAAGGAAAGAAGGGAGGGAGGGGAGAGGAGGAATGGAAATTACTTAATGGGGACAATGTATACTATGTGGGTGATAGTTGCACTACAAGTTCAGGTAACACAACTGCATTTGTACCCCCTAAATCCATACAAATAAAAAAAATAAATTTAGAGAAACAAAAAAGCATTGGGATAATAAAACAAGCATCCATGCCACTAACACTACTCAAAAAAAATAAACTATTACAAATAAATAAATAAATAGCTGGATGTGGTGGTGTACGTCTGTAGTTCCAGCTACTCAAGAGGCTGAGGCAGGAGATTCAGTTGAGCCCAAGAGTCTGAGACCAGCTTGTGCAACATAGCAAAAACCCTTCCCTAAAAAAATAAATAAATAAAGTTCCTAAATTTCTTTACAGTTTACAAAGTGCGCAAGCAAATGTCAATCTGTTATGTCCTCCAAGTGCCTCTGTGAGGCAATAATCGGATACCATTGATTCCCTGTAACGTGGCAACCCCATATCTGAGAGAGCTTGCGTGCAATGTTCTTTACCTCTTCCAAAGAAGTCACCCGGAGGTCCCGCAGGGGCACCAATGGCGGCTGGTCGGTGAAGAATTTGCACCTCCGGGCAGTACAGCAAGTAGTTTTATAATCAAAGCAATAAGTTAATCATTCCAAGATAGTGTTTACAATTGCATTAAGAGTGTTGACTACATTATCTTTAGCTTTGCTTGGTCACCTGCATCCTAAGATTCATTACTGGGAATGTGGGTATCCTTCAGAGACCAGCCTTGACCAGAGACTGCTCCCTGAGGGAGGGGCAGAAAGAAGCCAGGTATGGGGGAAACAGTCTATGTCTGGACAATACCTCACATACCCACTGTGCATAAGCAAGGGGGCCAGTTCCTTAGTTTCCTGGTTTGCTGTTTTGCAGATGAGAAAATGGGAGGTCCTGTAAATAAGGGAGCAGCCAGGCCCAGACTGAAATCCAGGTCTGCTTTATTTCAAAGCACATGCTTCTAACCAACCTGGTATGCCACCTCTCTGGTTAGTGATCAGAACCCAGTTATGTTCAAACATGCAAGGGTCTGCTCCCAAGAGGGGCACCAGCATCCATCATTTATTACATGATCTTTTTTGTGAGGCAATACCATGGAAATCAGAGATCTGAGAGAAAACTTGGCTTTAAAGAAAAGAAACAAAGGCAGGTGTGGTGGCTCATGCCTGTAATCCCAGCACTTTAGGAAGCTGGAACAGGAGGATCGTTTGAGCCCAGGAGTTTGAGATCAGCCTGGACAACATGGGCCTATTCTCTATAAATATGTGTGTGTGTGTGCATATGTGTGTGTATGTGTGTGTGTATTTTATACATAAGACAAAAACTGAGAGGACATTTTCATTTATTTTTATTTTTTGAGAAAAGGTCTTGCTCTGTCACCAAGGCTGGTGTGCAGTGGCACGATCATAGCTTGCTGCAGCCTCAAACTCCTGGGCTCAAGCAATCCTACCGTCTCCACCTCCCAAGTAGCTGGGATTACAGACATCATCACCTTTGTAGTGATAGGATCTTGCTATGTTGTCCAGGCTGATTTTGACCTCGGGCTCAAGTGATCCTCCTGCCTCAGGCCCCAACGTGCTAGGATTACAGGTGTGAGCCTCTGCACCCGGGTGAAAGCATTTCTAGTGGATTCAAAATTTGGAGAGGTTCAGGAAGGACTTCTACTTCAGTGAGCAAAGCTCTTTCCCTCCTCTGGGCTCTGGGTTACCCTTCTCAACTCCATGCCCACCTAGTTTACTCCCACCTGCAGGGTTGAGCCAGGTGTTCTGCTTGACGTCCTGGTAGATGAGACAGATGAGTGGGACAATTGACTGAGCAAATGGTCAATGCTGAAGGAATTGCTCAAATGACAGACAAGACCAACTAGAAACACCGGAGGATATAATTAATGAGGTTTTGTCTCGGAAATCTAATTTAAAGGACATGTTGAGTGTTTAAAACATGAATGAACGTTGAAAACATAAAAATGGATGCCACGCACAGTGGCTCACTCCTGAAATCCTAACACTTTGGGAGACAGAGGCGAGAGAACTGCCTGAGACCAGGGGTTCAAGACTAATCTAGGCAACTTGGCGAGCCCTCGTCTCTACAATAAGTCAAAAACTTAGCTGGGTGTGGTGGTGCATAGTTCCAGCTACTTGGAAGGCTGAGGCGGAAGGATCACCTGAACCTAGCAGGTTGAGGCTGCAGTAGCCGTGAGCGTGCCACTGCACTCCAGCCTGGGGAACAGTAAGACTCCAACTAAAAAAAAAAAGAAAACATAAAAATGCATATTATAATCAATATGTGACTTGTGTATGACATTCACATAATAGAAACAATGGTATCAAATACGATTTTCCAACCCATAGGTGAAAACCATTTGGCAAATTAATAATTCGGGAAATTAGATCAACTGTAGATAACCAACACATAAACTCATATATGCTCCTAGAATTTATCATTTATTTGTATTTGTGAAAAGCATAGCGAAAACTGTGTAAGTACCTCAAGATTCAATCTATGAATTCAGAAGTTGTTCCATGGTATTATATTCTGCTCTAAAAATTTAAAGTCTTTTGGATAGAAAAACATTTCAGAAAAATATTTCCTCTTTACATCGATCATACCTGACTGTATGCTTTTAAATTATTTCAATATTTTTACCACATGTAGTTAGATCTGAATAAAAAAGAATTGTCATTCCCCAGGGCATAAGATACATATTAGAAAATTACTGTCCTTCTGCATTGACATTGACAGATGATCACAAAAGAGAAGATCTGGGATTTAGATTCGACTTCATTTGCTGAAGTTGCTATAAAAAGCAAATGTCTATTTTCATTTGGGATTTAGAATACATTTTAAAAATAAGGTTAAAAATGAAGATAATTAACACTGTACGTAGCTCAAACACTGGAGAATGTTCTTAATGAAATGTTTTCTTCTGGCTTATTGGCTTCCATTCCCAGTTTGAGTGGAAGGAAAGGCAAATTTCTGAAAATTATTATTATTTTTTTTTTTTTGAGTTGGGGTCTCACTCTGTTGCCCAGACTGGAGTGCAGTGGCCGCTCCCGGCCACCGCAGCCTCGACCTGCTGGGCTCCGGCGATCCTTCCGCCTCAGCCTTCCAAGTAGCTGGAACTACAGGCGCGTGCTACCATGCCCGGCTAAGTTTTTGATTTATTGTAGAGATGAGGTCTTGCTGCCCAGGCGGGTCTCGAACCCGTGGGCTCAGGCAATCCACTCATCTCAGCCTCCCAAAGGCGCGGGATTACAGGCTGAGACACCGAGCCCGGCTTCCACTTTTTCTTTTTTAATTTTTATTTTTTTGCTACTTTTTAAAGAATCATGCACCACATATTCTTAGTATATTCTTTCTTTCTTTTTCTTTTTCTTTGAGACAGGGTCTTGTTCTGTCATCCAGGATAGAGTGCAATGGTGTGATTGCAGATCACTATAGCCTCTAACTCCTGGGTCAAGTGATCCTCCCACTTCAGCCTCCCAAAGTGCTGGGATTACAGGTATGAGCCACTATGCCTGGCCTTCTTAGCATACACTTTCAAGAATCAGGGATGGTCTCTAGATTTTAATTTTTCTACAATTTGCTTCATGCCTGTGATATTGGCTTCTACCCTGTATATTATTTTATGATAATTCAGGCCAGTTCTGTTAGTTGTGTCTTTAGGAAGCTTACATCCTTTTTATCTTTTTATTAAAGAACACCGATAATGCTACATGGGCAATTTCTGACACTCTAGTTAATCTAAATTGACGTCAACTCCATTCTTCCACTTACTTAGGCCAAAAACTTTGGGATCAAAGTTGACTTGACTCTTTTTAATGTGAAATAAAGACATTCTACATTCAAATCCATCAGGAAGTGTTTTTGGCTCCACCTTCAGAAAATATCCAGACTCTGGAGGCAACAGAAGGTCTGAAGAAGGCCACTGTGCCCCCAAATATCTTCCTTCTAGTGACATGGTCCACCATTCTGCTACTTGGGACAAGAGAGGAGAGCAGAGGGGTTATTGAAGTTTGTGTCTCTCAACTGGGAGAGTAACACCATGATTGTTCACTTTGTTAGCTGAAACCTAAATGGAAGGGAATAGTGTGAATGCGTATTAAAGGCTGGGTGCAGTGGCTCACACCTGTAATCCCAACACTTTGGGAGGCCAAGGTTGGAGGATTGCTTGAGCCCAGAAGTTCCAGACCAGCCTGGGCAACATAGCAAGACTTCATTTCTACAAAAAAAAAAAAAAAAAAATCAAAAAAATTAACAGTGTGGTGGCATGCACCTGTAGTCCCAGCTACTTGGGAGGCTGAGGTGGAAGGATCTCCTGAGCCCAGGAGGTCGAGGCTGTGGTGAGCCTTGATTGTGCCACTGCATTCCAGCCTGGATGACAAAGTGAGACTCCTCTCACTAGGAGAGTAACACCATGATGTTACATGAATGTAGGACATGAATGAGTTAGCATTATATATATATATGAATGAGTTAGCACTGGAGACATAGATACATTGTAACAGTGCCAAATCATTGATGATGCATCTGACATTCACATGTACTGTGATATTCACAGGTACTATGTAAAATTGTACCAAATATAGATGCCCTTCTGAAGAAAATGTCAGTATCTGGTGAGGAAAGGGGAGGAGCATGGACATCAAACACTGCAAAGGCAGGAGGTGGCTGTTGTAGACCCAAGGTTGACACCCTCTACCAATCTTCCCACCTTGCCTGAGCAGGGCTGGCTCTTGAGGCTCTGTTCAAGAGAATGAATGTATCTGATTCTCACTCATATTCAATCTCTCTCTCTCTCTCTCTCTCTCTCTCTCTCTCTCTGTCTCTTTTGAGATAGGGTCTTACTCTTTGCTCAGGCTGGAGTGCAGCAGTGTCATCATAGCTCACTGCAGTCTTGACCTTCTGGGCTCAAGCGATCCTCCTGCCCTAGCTTCCCAAGTAGCTGGGACTACAGGCGTGGCAACCACGCCTGGTTATTTATTTATTGTAGAGACAGGGTCTTGCTATTCTGTCCAGGCTGGTCTTGAATTCCTGGTCTCAAGCTTTCCTCCTGCTTTGACCACCCAAACGTGCTGGAATTGCATGCATGAGCCATCACACCTGGTCCTGTTCATGTTTAAAAAAATCATCTTATGACTAAGGCGAGCACAACAGTTTTTGTTTAAAGGATTACCCTCAGTCTTCCTGAAGGAAAGATGTTAGTGCAAAGTGGTCCTTGCACCACCAGTTTCAACCTTCCTTCCTATAAGACACATCCACCTGATGCCTATAAAAATGAGGAATGAAATAACCTTGGGCCTCCAGACCTGTGACTGCTCAGTGGGCTGAAGAGGCAGAAGGTGAGGACAATATTCCCCCCTGGTTTTGTGGTCAAGCACATAGAGCATAACCTCCCTTTCTCCCCTCTGAAGTTACAAAAGTGTCATGAAGAATGATACACGAGAAAAGGGGGTCCACTGCTTGCAACTCTATACCTGTGGGTTCTGAAGTACAGGCTTTCAGGTGTCAACCATGAATGGCCCTCCATCTGAGCCTTCTGCTTGGTTCACTGGTCTACTCTTGTGGAAATGTCACACTGACTTCATGACTATAATTATAGTGAGTTTTGGTGTTTCACGGGGTCAGAAGTGACTTCATGTTCTTTTTTCAGAATTGTTCTTGGACTTTTGTTTTATTTTTGTTTAGAGTCTCACTCTTAAACCTAGGTGGGAGTACTGTAGCAGGATCATGGTTCACCAAGCTTCCATCTCCTGGGATCAGGCAATTCTTTCCCCTCAGCCTCCCAAATAGTTGGGACTACAGGAAAATGCCAACATGACCGGATAATTTTTTGATTATGTATTGATTTATTTATTTTGAGTTGGAGTCTCACTCTTTGTCACACAGGCTGAAGTACACTGGCACGCTCACAGTCACTGCAGTCTCGACCTGTTGGACTCAGGTGATCTTCCGCCTCAGCCTTCCAAGTAGCTGGAACTACAGACTCATGCCACCACGCCCAGCTAGTTTTTGTGATTTATTGTAGAGACAAGGTCTTACCAAGTTGCCCAAGCTGGTCTCGAACCCCGGGGCTCAGGCAAGCCTCTCACCTCGGCCTCCCAAAGTGCTGGGATTACAGGTTGAGCCACCGCACTCAGCTGATTTTTTTTTTTTTAAATAGAGATGAGGTCTTGCTATGTTACCCAGACTCCTGAGCTCAAGCAATCCTCCCACCTTGGCCTCCCAAAGTACTGGGATTACAGGTGTGAACCACTATGCCCAGCCCCTCTATAAGTTTTAGATTCATATTGTTAATATTTGTAGAACAACAACAAAAAATAAGACTAACATGAGCATATTGTTTGGAATTACATTGAAGCTGCAGGTCTATTTGAGAAAACCAACATTCTTTTTTGAGCTGGTGTCTCACTCTGTCGCCCAGGCTGGAGTGCAGTGGCCGCTCCTGGCTGAAAACTGACATTATAATTACTTTTTCTACTGTGCAATATATCCTCCCCATTTAATGGGCCTTTTTCAGTGTCTTTTAAGAAACTTTTGTTATTTTTGTCATTAAAAAAATAAAGCGCAGGGTGGCCCATGAGTATATGTATAATTATTAGTGTATTTTCTCGAGTGAAGGAGGGTTTAATACTGCTGATGTGATAAGTATATTTTCCTTGTTGTTCTGTAACAAAAGGAAAGGGCTTCCGACTGCTTCTCCCCGCTTGCATTGAGGGTTCCTGGAGGGGATCCCCTTCTTCAGCGGGTCCTCATGGCGCCCTGGCCGCTGTCTCGCAGAGGCACAGCGGCAGCTGCTTCAGCCGCGCAGGCCGTGGGGCCGGCCCGCTGCCTGCCCTGGGCCCACAAGGCTCCCTTTCAGAAGGGACTTCAGGAAGCCCCTGCCTGCTTCCCATTGCCCGCCAAGCTAAAGGTGAAGCGTTCACCCAAACCCGTAGAATGCGCCAGGACCGGGTGAGGGTGGTGGGTGGCGTTGTTTATCATCAGATCCATCATCTCATCCAGCAGCTTAGGTGCTCTTGCAGGCTGGGTGTCCCCTGGCCGTTTAAGGGGCTGTGCAAAGTGTGGGATCCCAGGTTAACCAAGAACTTTAGGAATGACATCCCACTGTCCGGCGAGGCTAATTCTTCCCATCTCCGAGTGCTGAATTCACCCGGTGAGAGAGTTTGCATCTGCTGCCTGCCAAGGGACTGCGGTTCGTAGGTTCAGACCGTAGGGTTTGGAACCATCGGTGGTCCCAGAGCGTCCCTCCCTACACCAAGCTGTTCCAGTGCCTTCCCCGGCAGGACCAGTCATGAAGGGGCGGAGCTCTGGAAGGGCGGGGCCTGGGGAGGGACTGGGTTTAGGAGGGACGGGGCCTGGGCTGGGGCGGAGCCTGGACTGGCCTGGATGGGGCAGAGCCATGCCTGGCCTGGAAGGAGCTAGGACCGGGGCGGGGCCTGAACCAGGAGGGGAGGGACCGGATCACTCACGCGCCTGGGATATCTGTGGCTGTTGTTCTCTGCGGACTGCCAATCTGATCTGGACCGGCTTCTTAACTCTATCCGGCTTCCTAGCTCTATCCGTCTTGTGCTTGTCCGGTTCCTCCCCTGGACACGCACAGGGGTTTAAACAAAGGAGAAATGCCCATCCGTGGTTCCGAGCTTTTTTCTCTTTCCACGTTTCTTACCAATGGAGTTGATGAGAGGGACACAGGCCTGTCAGGAAAGAGCTCTGCACAGTAGAGATGAGAAGCCGCCTTCCGATGATCAAAATGCCGCTCTTCACTGCTTTTAACGGCCTAAAAAATTGCATGAGTTATAAATTTTATTGTTAAAAAAAAAAAAAACCAAGACAATATGGAGTAAAAAGCAAAACACCCTTCATATTCCCTCTCTCCACTTCCGCTTTCCAAAGGTAAGCACTGTTGAAAGTTTGGTACCTCATTCTAAAAGTCTCCCGGTCCAGTAAGTGTGCACACACACAATACACATTAAATATGCACGTGGTATTTTTTCCTCACACAAATAAGATTATATTTTACATACTTTTAAAAAAAAACAGACAACTCTGTATGGGGAGAGTCTTCCTGGCAGTATATCGGACCCATCTTGTTCTTTTTAATAGGTGCATAGCACTCCATAGTATGGATGTAACCTTGAAAATGTATTTGGTAGCTGTATTAGTTTTCTGGAACTGCCATAACAAATTACCACCCACTTGGTGGCTAAAACAAAAGAACTTTCTTCTGTCATAGTTCTGGGGACTAGAAGTCTGACATCAAGTGTTGACAGTCATTCTCTCTCTTCTCCATGCATGGGAGGATCTTTTTCTGCTTCTTCCAGCTTCAGGAGCCCTGGCAGTCCTTGGTATCCCTTGGCTGATAGTTGCACTGTTCTATTCTCTGCCTCTCTTCACCTAGTCTTCCATGTGACCTTTTCTGCACGTCCCTGTGTGTCCTTTCCTCTTCTTATAAAGACACCAGTCATTGAACTTAGGATCCATCTTAACTAACGACATCTTCAAAGGCCTTATTTCAACATTCTGAGATTCCAGGAGGTCTTGAATTTTGGAGGTTGCTATTCAACCCGCTACAGTAACTATAGGTTTTGAGGTTTTCATTTTACTACACATGGTCTGTGGCCCAGCCCCAACCCAGATGGAAGAGTCAGAACAACCCATTCCTAAAGAACTTTCCATGTATTCTGTCAACAAATACGTACTGAGCACCTTCTATGTACCAAGCACATTGATTGGAATAAACTGTGGATGAGACAGCTATGGCCCTGCCTCACACCATGCAGTTGCTCTGTGAGGGCAAGGACCCTGCCTGTCGCATCCACCAGTCCATCTGCAGGACCTAGCACAGTGCCCGGCATGTAACAAGTGAGTGCTCAATAAAGGAATGAATGAATGAATGAATGAGAGGTACAGATGGAAGAACAGATCATTACGATATGTAAGGGCGTGATGTTGTGATGGAAACAAGTACAAGGCCAAGAGTACTTTGGACAGCCAAAAGAGCAGCCATGGTCTAGACATTTGGGGGCCAGGGCTACTTTCTTGGAGGAGTAACTCCTCAGTTGAGACCTGGCTGGAGTTAGTTAGGTGAAGGGGCAGGGTGGGAAGGGATGGAATGTTCCAGGTGGAGGAAACGGTGGCTTGGCACATAGAGGTGAAACAGGTTGTGGAGAATTGGACACCTATCTGTAAGAACCTCAGAATGGCTCCTGAGCCATCTCCACAGGAGGCAAGGTGTCTGGGCCATCCAGAACAGGGCTGTCTGGTAGAAACTTCCACGGTGATGGGAGTGATGTAGGTCTGATCTGTTCAAGATGGTAGCCATGAGCTGCTTGTGGTAGCGAGCACTTGAAATGAGGCTGGTGAGGCCTGGTGTGGTGGCTCTCACTTGTAATCCCAGCACTTTGTGGGGCTGAGGTCAAAGGATCACTTGAGCCCAGGAATTTGGGACTAACCTGGGCAACATAGTGAGACTCCAGCTTTAAAAATATATATTAAAAAAGTTATTGTTAAATGTAAAAAAAAGAAATGAGGCTAATGTAAATGAAGGACCGAACTGTTAATTTTATGATATTTTAATTTAATTTAAATAGCCACATGGGCTGGTGGCTATCCTATTAGACAATGCAGCTCCAGATTCTAACCCTCTAGCTTTATCCTAAATCACAATTTTATCCATTAGTTCCATTTCATTTAATACTAAGACCTTTGCCAGATCTCCTGTCAGGAAGCCAAATGGATTTGAGTTTTGCCTCCTCTCTGGGTTAACAGAGGCGTTAAGGCCAAGAGCTGGCTTGGAGTTGCAGAAAGAAGGCTTAGGTAAGAAATGGTAATAACATTTAAAAAATGTCTATGGCAAACTCGAAGCACATAATGACTTTTTGGAACATACATTGCCACTTTTAATTTTTTTTTAAAATGAATGTAAATACGTAACTGCAAATCAGATGTCAGGGTTGGGAGGAAAGCTTCTTTTCATGATGTGCCCTTTTATACCCCTTGATTGAATATATCCACACTCTATCATTAAAAGCAAACCAAAACCAAAGCAAAAACACGGAATGTCAATGGCAAACAGTGGCTACTACAGACCTAGGGAAATTGGATTTCCCGTCAGCTGTGAGAGCCAGCCCAGAAAGACTCGAAGTCTTTAGGATTTGCTCAGATGCATTGACAGTAAACGGGATTTAGAAGGCTAATCTTTTCTCAGAGACAATGCTGCCTCACTATTGTCTGGAGATGTACGAAAGCCTCCCTGAAATCCATTAAGAAGCGGCCACTTAAAGTGTGCCTGGTGCAAAATAAACCGTGAGTTGTGACTTGTTTGAAATGTAGCTGGGGAAGAGAGACTGAATCGCAACTGTGAAAATGTGGCCACAAAAGAGAGAGAGTCAGGGTAGGAGTCCGCCCGGTGCCTCCAGGATGCGTCAGAGCGGTCGCCCAGCAGGCTGACACAAGTCCTCCCGCAGGCTTGGCAGACCATGAGCCTTCCCCACAACAGAGGCTGCTGTCTCATCCGGCCATCACCCTGATAAGAGTATCCTCTCAGGACTTGGGCTTTTCTTTGTTCTGTCTCTAGGGTCCCTAAGTCACTTTCTTATCTTAATTTGCATTTCCAAGTGAGCTTTACCGCTGGGGACAGGCAGCGATAACTGGTTGGAACAAGCAGTGTGGTTACACTTGTCTTCCACAGAAATGAATGCCTTAATGCTGGGCAGGGCCACGCTCAGTCTTGAGAGAGCTTGGATTTAGGGAGCCTGCATCATAAACACTACCAAAGCAGGCGTGGGTGGAGAGAAGTCCAAGTCCATTCTCAGTTTCCCCACTCACTAATGTGTGAACTTGACCTTGTTGGTTGACTTCTGAGCTTCAAGCACCTTTTGTATAAAATAGAAATGAAAAAGCATTGCAGAACTTGGGTGAAAATGGAGAAACTCTATGCAAAACTCTTGAGAGCATGCTATGCAACAGACACTCGATAAATGGAGCTATTACTAAATGACACAAGAATTCCCCTTAGTGAGCAAGCCACCTCCGGCACTGCAGTGACTCCAGCCATATGCAGCAACTTCTGATTCCCTCAGTAAATAGTTTGGACAGGGCACAGTGGCTCACACCTGTAATCTCAGCACTTTGGGAGGCCAAGGTGAGAGGATTGCTTGAGGCCAGGAGTTTAAGATCTGCCTGGGCAACACAGTGAGAACTTGTCTCTACAAAAATAAAAAAGTTAGGTGGAGCCGGGCTCGGTGGCTCAGCCTGTAATCCCGTGCTTTGGGAGACTGAGGTGAGTGGATTGCCTGAGCCCACAGGTCCAAGACCCGCCTGGGCAACTTGGCGAGAACTCATCTCTACAATAAATCAAAAAAATTAGCCCAGCATGGTAGCATGCGCCTGTAGTTCCAGCTACCTGGAAGGCTGAGACTGAAGGGTTGCCGGAGCCCAACAGGTCAAAGCTGCAGTGGTCAGGAGCGGCCACTGCACTCCAGTCTGGGTGACAAAGTGAGACTCCAACTCAAAAAAAAAAAAAGTCAGCTGGACGTGGTGGTGCACACCTATAGTCCCAGATACTTGGAAGGCTGAGACACTGAGAAGGGAAGATTGCTTGAGCCCAGGAGCTCCACTGCACCCCAGCTTGGGTGACAGAGTGACACCCTGACTCAAAAATTTTTTTTAAAAGAACACACACACACACACACACACACACACACACACACACACACACAGGAAAAGTAGTTTAATCAGTAATCAGCTAGTGACAGAATGAGAAATTCTACGTTTTCATCGTCATTCTAATCAATGTACAAATGTGGTATAACTTTTTTCCCCTTAAAAGAATCTATGGCCTCCAAGCCCATTCAATTACTGCGTCATTTCTCTCTTCCATTTGCAGCAGAACTCCGTGGAAGGGTTGTCAACACTCTACCTCCGGTGTGCTTCCTGCCATTCTCTCTGGAGGCTTCTCCAGCCAGGGATTGCCCCATACAGATACTGTAATCAAGATTCACCGACCCTCATGGGGCTATGCCTAACACTTCATTCCTAGTCCTCCTCTTTCTTGACCTTCTGTGGCCCTCAGCACGGCTGACCACACCCTCTTCCCTACACAGTTGTCTTCATTGGGCTGCAGGGATGCTGCACACCCCAAGTTTGCTTCCTGCATCCCTTGCTGCTGCTTTTGCATTTCCATTACTGTTCCTTCTCACCCTCGAACTCCACCTGTTGGGATGCCCCAGGTCCTCTTCCTTTCTGGGGGGGTCTCATCTGGTCTCCTAGCTATCAATAGGCTGATGACTTCCAATTTTATATCTCTAGCCAAGACCTTCCCCTTCATTCAACTTTTTGATCACCTGCCTTTTGGAGCAGGTATCTCAAGCCTAACACGGCCAACATGGAACTCTTGCTCTCTCCTCCCAAAACTCACTTCTCGTACAACTTCTCACTTCAGAAAGTAGCAATTTCATCCTTTCAGTTGCTGCTGTGCACTGAATTTTTAATTCTCCTCACCCCTCCGTCGGTATGTTGCAGTCCTAACTCCCCCTCCCACATAACTGTATTGGAGGTAGGGCCTTTAATGAGGTAATTAGGGTTAAGTGAGGTCATAAGGATGAAACCTTAATTTGACAGAACTGGTATCCTTATAAAAGAGGAGACACCAGAGCTGTCTCTCCACCAGTGAGAAGGTGGCTGTCTGCAAACCAGGAAGAGAGTCCCCACCAGAAACAGACCATGTTGGCACCTTGATCTTAGACTTTCCAGTCTTCAGAACAGTGAGAAATATATTTATGTTGTTTAGACCCCCCAGTCAATGATATTTTCTCACAGTAGCCAAAGCTCACTCATACAGTCATGCAGGCCCAAAACTTAGCGTCATCCTTGACTCCTCTTCATCTTTCATACCCTGTGTTCAATCTGTCAGCAAATCCTATGGAATCTGTCTTCAGCCAGATCTTTCCTGCTGCTTATTGCCAACATGATTCAGGCTGTAGATATGTCTCTTGGATGATTGCAGTTACCTCCTAGCTAATCTCCTGGGTTTGGATTGCAGCACTTTAATCCCAGTCAACTCTCAGAGCAGTGGCCAGAGCGATTCTGTTAATGTTAACACAGATCGTGTGCCACTTCTGTGCCAGAACACGTTGGAAGAGTTTGCCATCTTACTCAGAGCAAAGTTGTCATCTACTGACATGGCCTGCAGGGCCAGTATGATCTATCTGCACTCCCTTCCCCCAGCCATAATTCCACCTGCCCCCTCACCACAGACCTCATCTTCCTCACTCTACTCTTCACATGCTGACCTTCCAACTGCTTCTCACACAGATTTGCACATGCCTGTGTCCCTCCCACCTCTAAGCCTTGGTGCAAATGTCCTCTCAGCAATGCCTTCCCTGCCTACCTTATCTGGAATTGCAGCTCCCTCACCCCAACAGACACACACTCCCTCACTCCCTCTCCCTTTTCCTGCTTTACTTTCCCCATAGCACTGTTGCCATCAAATGTTGTGTATGGTTTGCTCCTTCGCTTGCTTTTTGTCTGTCTTCTGCCACTAGAGCACTCTCAGATGAAAACCTAGGTCCTGGGAATGTGAGAATTTTTTTTCTGTTTTGTTCGTGACTGTACCCCATTACCTGCAGACATTTTCTGCCATAGAGTGGCACCCCATAAATATTCACTGAATGAATAAATATCTATTTCTTTACCTGTTATTCATAAAGCACAATCTTTTGAAATAAAACATTATTCCTTAACATTGGTTTACAGCCAGTCATGATGGTCCACACCTGTAATCCCAACACTTTGGGAGGCCAAGGTAGGAGGATCCTTTGAGGTCAGGATTTCAAGATCAGCCTGGGCAATATAGCAAGATCCTGTCTGTACAATTAATTTAAAATTTTAAAAATATCTTAGTTTGCATAACTGTCTTTAAAGACTTTTAATCAAGACTTTTACTCTTGAAAGGATCACCTCTCTTTTAATTTGCCCCACAACAGACTGAATCCAGGCAGTTTGAACCACAGGGTCACCTGTAGAAGGATACTCTTCACATAGGCAAAATCCTACAAGGAAAAGAGACATCTATAAACATTTGTAAATGTTTAAGGAAAAATAACATTAGAGTGGCATATTTAAAATGTAAAGTTTAGCTAGATGCGGTGGCTCATGCCTGTAATCCAAGCACTTTAGGAGGCAGAGGCAAGAGGATTGCCTGAGCCCAGGAATTTGAGACCAGCCTGAACAACTTAGTGAGACCTTGTTTCTACAATAAACTAGTTAGAAATTAGTCAGGCATGGTAGTGTGCGCCTGTAGTTCTAGCTATTTGGAAGGCTGAGACAGAAGGATCGTCTGAGCCCAATAGGTCAAGGCTGCAGTGGCCATGATCGTGCCACTGCACTCCAGCCTGGGTGACAGAGTGAGATTTTTGACTTTAAAATAAAAGGTAAACATTGGGCATATGATGATTTTAAAGACAATTAGTTGAAGCACTTGAGTTCATCTAGAAAAAATCCAGCCTGTTACCTGAAAAGGCTTCCTTAGGAACATGGGACAATTCCACCTTTCTGGGATTGGGCTATCTCTTGGAGAGACAATATGTGTGATTCTGACAGTCTCAGTTGTTTCCTTGGGATGTACCTGTAGAAAAAAGAAAATTACCGAGAAAAGCAGCAGTTCTAATGTCTTTCTGGCTCCCTGGGGCGTCCTGCTGAGAGCACTTTCCCAGGATGCCTGTTGTAAGCAGTCTGGTTTCATAGCTTCTTCATCTTCCCACCAACCCCACCCTGACCCCTTGGAGGAAGGCTGACAGCTCTGGGCTGCAGCCAAGGACTGTTATTAGAACACCATGTTCTAATATCTCCTGTGGAGACTGCTGACAGTTTTTGCTTCAGAATCCCCCTTTAGTAAAAGCCTTCTGCAGAATAGATCTAAAATTATATAAGGCCACAACAAATATTCTTTATTTTAAGAGACAAGTTCTCTCTCTGTCCCCCAGGCTAGAGTGCAGTGGTGCAATCATGGCTCACTGCAGCTTCAATCTCCTGGGCTCAAATGGTCCTCCTGTCTCAGCCTTCCAAGTAGCTGGGACTATAGGCACACATTGCCATGCCCAGGATTTTAAAAAAATTGTAGAACTGAAGGCTAGCTTTGTTGCCCAGGCCGGTCTGGAACTCCTGACCTCAAGTCTTCCTCTCACCTGGGTCTCCCAAAGTGCTGGAATTACAGGCATGAGCCACTGTGTCCAGCCTCAAAAAAATATTCTTTCTGAAAGAGGCAGGAAGAGCCAGACATTGCGTGAGCTTGGGCAAGAGGTGTCCTCAACTGGTCCAGTTAGAGCCTTCCCTGCCTCTACTTGTTTCAGTGAGGAATTAACTCTGGCAGCTTCTTCCTCTAAAACACAATGCTGGAAGGCTGAGGCAGAAGGATCACCTAAGCCCAGCAGGTCAAGGCTGTGGTGGTCGTGAGCGTGCCACTGCACTCCCTGACAAAGAGTGAGACTCCAACTCAAAAAAAACCACACACACACAGACACACACACACAATGTGCTGGGTGTGCCAGATCCACACCACCTCCCGTGACCCCTGCTGGTAGAGAGTTCATTACAGAGAGGACTGTTGCTGGGCTTGGCTCTTGCTAGCCCTTGAGGGTGAGCGTTGATGGACTCCAGCTCATCCCTTCAAATGTGCTTCTCTTGATGAAAGTCTCTGCTCATTTCTGAAAACTTTCTGAAACAGGCTGTTAAGAAACTGGCGACATGAACCTTGAATGACAGAAAAGGAATAAGAAAAAAATGCAAGGGTTACTTACATAGCAGCTTGAACTACAATTGTCTACAATCCCCAGGCCCCCAAGGCCCATATTGCTTTCTGTCCTCTGAGACTCTGGTTGGATAGAAGACTCATTTTCTGTCTTTTAGCAAGTCACTTAATTTTGTCTTGATAGTACACATACCTGGTTTTAAACATTCAAACAGCACAGACCGTATTCATGAAAAGCAACAAGACTGGGTTGCTTATGCCTGTAATCCCAGCACTTTGGCAGGCCGAGGTGGGAGCATCAGTTCAGGCCAGGAGTTCAAGACCAGCCTAGGCAACATAGTAAGACTCCATCTCTACAAATAAATAAAAAAGAAAGAAAGAAAAAGAAAAGTACCAGGGCCTGGCTCCATCTCTCTCCACCTTTCCCCACCTCGCCTCCCCTCTCAGGTGTCAGAAGGGTACTTTTAATTTTGCATAGTCATGGCTATCAGCCATTGTGTTTCTTCTCCAGAAACACAATGAAATCTGCTGTGCTCTATCTACAGATTTATTCCAAACATTTAAGACAAAGAAGCAGTGTTTATTATGTAAATATCCAGGCCTTTTAAGACCGTTTGGGCGCTAACTCTGAGGGCCACATTCATGGCAGATCACCGAACACAACTCAGGCGGGGCCCATCCAGTTATCTTCCAATCATGCCCTTTGGGGTGGCGGATCCTGTCATGCAGAGACTCTTCATTCCACACGTATCCATGTGGCTGGAGACCAGGCTTGCCAGGTACAACACAGAAGTTGTGCAATTAGCTGGAAGGTGGTGACTGACTATGTCTTGCCTGCTGCCTTGCAATAAAAATCAGGGAAAAAAGACACTGTCTTCGACCGTGTCAGATTGCCAGATGGCCCACTAGAGACTTTAGACTTTGGGGCAGGAGATACAGAAATTCAGGCTTCGGTGTTGTTGTCAGCGCCTGTTGACATCATCCTGCATCAGCAGCAAAAAAGGTCAAGTATGCTAGCAGAAAGATAGAACAAGTACTTTTTTTTTTTTGAATTGGAGTCTCACTCCTTCGCCCAGGCTGGAGTACGGTGGTGCAGTCACGGCCAGTCCAGTGTCTACAACGATCCTTCCACCTCAGCCTTCCAAGTAGCTCGAACTATAGGCTCGCACTACCAAGCCCGGCTAATTTTTGATTTATTGTAGAGACAAGGTCTGATCAAGTTCCCCGGACTGGTCTCAAACCCGCAGCTCAGGCAATCCACTTGCGTTGGCCTCCCAAAGTGCTGGGATTATAGGCTGAGCCACCGAGCCCAGCCACAAGTACTTTTTAAAAGATGCAAAGGACTTTGAAGGTAACTGGAGTTTAAGCATGTGAGAATAAACATAATTTTTTATCAATTAAAAAAAGATGCAAAAATTGACTAAGTGTAGTGACTCACACCTATAATCCCAGCACTTTGGGAGGCCAACATGAAAGGATCACTTGAATCTAGGAATTCAGGACCAGCCTAGGCAACACAGCAAGACCTCATCTTTGCAAAAACTCAAAAAATTAGCTGTGTGTGGTGGTGTGCACCTCTAGTCCTGGCTAGTCAGGTGGCAGAAGCGGGAGGATTGCCAGAGACCAGGAGATCGAGGTTGCGAGGATATGGTGAGCTGTGATAGGCCCACTGCACGCCAGCTTGGGTAACAGTTGAGACCCTGACTCAAAAAAAAAAAAAAGATGCAAAAGTCCTTTTCATCAAATAATGATGAAAAAGAAGCCACATTCAGGGCACAGGCACAATAATACCAACAAAGCAGGGACAGTCCTGCTTTCCGTTTCAGACTATGTGTGACCTTGGATGGGCCAGGGTTTCATTCTTGGCTTTTTCCCCTTAGGAGCTGTTGGCTCTTGTCAACTGGATATTTGCAAGTCTGTTTCGTGAGGCATAAAGGGTCTCTTATTTATGGATCTTGTGGGATGAGGAACCTGGGCTGCCAGCATGCTCCATCACACAGTAGGATTAATCCACGACAGTTCTTCCCCTCTTCCCTCTCTTCTGACCCTATTCCCAGTGGGTTTCATGTTCTTCACTCTCATTAATCCTATTTCCGGCAGGGCTGGGCCAACAGCTGCAGGCTGATCTTGCCTTCAAATGCATTTTTTTTCAACCAGCGTTTCCGGAAAGAATTCCAGCTGTCTCTCTATCCTGTTTTTGCTGACTGGACATTTTGAGTTTCAAGATATTTTACTTTTCCAAGGTAAGCTAAAAATAATCTTCCTTTTCCATTTCTAGACATGCAGTGTGACAAGTGTCTAGAGATAGGTGTCTTAATCTCAATCGCTGTAAACACGGTGAGCTGGCAGGAGATAGAGATGATAAAAATTCTGGTATTTTATGAGTATCTGATAGATGAAGATCCCAGAATGTGTGAGCATGTGTATCTGGCTCCCCATGGATGAGACATAAAACCTGCACATGCCTCGTTTTACCGTCAGGATTAATTTCCTTGGCCCAGTTTTTCAAAGGTATTATAGCAAGAAACCTTTACAAAGGGGATCCCAAAAAACTCCAGAATTTATTTATAAAAAATTGTGTATTTATTCTTACATGTTTAAACTTCCGTCACCTTCTAAGTACTTTCTGTTTGGTGTAATACACCTACCCAGATGCTTTTTCCACTACTCAAAACAGTTTTCGAACTCATTCATTTTGATGCCATTTAGTGCTGCTGACATTTTTTGTTTCACCTCTTCCACATCAGCAAAAGGTTTCCCTTTGAGAACTTTTTTCATCCAGGGAAATAAACAAAAAAAATCAGTCGCTTGTGGTGAGATCAGGTGAATAGGGAGGGTGGAATATGGGGGTCATGCTGTTTTTGGTTAAATAAAAGAAATAAAGGAGACCTGGCACAGTGGCTCATACTATTAATCCCAGCACTGTGGGAGTCCAAGGTGGGAGGATTGCTGGAGGCCAGGAGTTCAAGACCAGCCTGACCAACATAGTCTCTACAAAAATAAAATAAAATAAAATTAGCTGGGTGTGGTAGTGCATACCTGTAGTCACAGCTACTCGGGAGGCTGAGGCGGAAGGATTGCCTGAGCCCAGGAGGCCTCACTGCAGTGAGCTGTGATTGTACCAGTGCACTCAAGCTTAAAAGACAGTGGACTAAGACTTCTAAAAAAAAAAATGTATAGGAACATTATTGATACGTATCAGGGGAGGCTTAAAGTCCACTGAAATGCACCATCATCACTCAGCAAACTACATTCAGAATTAATGAGCAATTGTTCTTTTGCTTTTTAACTCACTTGATGTTTTAAAGTTCCATATCTTGGCCAGGCATGGTGTCTCATGCCTATATCTTAGCACATTGGGAGGTTGAGGTGGGAGGATCGCTTAAGGTCAGGAGTTCGACACCAGTCTGGGCAACATAGCAAGACCCTTCCTCTACAAAAACTTAAAAAATTAAGCCGAACTCGGTGGCTCAGCCTGTAATCCCGTGCCTTTGGGAGGCTGAGGTGAGTGGATTGCCTGAGCCCATGGGTTCGAGACCCGCCTGGGCAGGCTGAGACCTCATCTCTACAATAAATCAAAAAATTAGCCGGGCGTGGTAGCGCGCACCTGTAATTCCGGCTACTCGGAAGGCTGAGGTGGAAGAATCGCCGGAGCCCAGCAGGTCAAGGCTGTGGTGACCGGGAGCGGCCACTGCACTCCAGTCTGGGCCACAGAGTGAGACTCCAACTCAAAAAAAAAAAAAAATTAGCTGGGCATGGTGGTGTGTGCCTGTAGTTCCAGCTAGTAGTTCCAGCTACTTGGAGGCTGAGGCAGGAGGTTTGCTTTAGCACAAGAACTGGAGGTTGCAGTGAGTGAGCTATGATTACTTCATTGCACTGCAGCCTGAGTGGCAGAGTGAGACCCTGTCTCAAAAAATTAAATATATGTATGTATATAAAGTTCCATTTCTATTTTGTTTTTTGTTTTTGTTTTTTTTTTTGAGTTGAAGTCTCACTGTCGCCCAGACTGGAGTGCAGTGGCCACTCCCAGCCACCGTAGCCTTGACCTGCTGGGCTCCGGTGATCCTTCAGCCTCAGCCTTCCAAGTAGCTGGAACTACAGGCGCACACTACCACGCCCGGTTAATTTTTTTGATTTATTGTAGAGATGAGGTCTCGCCTGCCCAGGGTCTTGAACCCGCGGGCTCAGGCAATTCACTCACCTCAGCCTCCCAAAGGCGCGGAATTACAGGCTGAGCCACCGAGCCCGGCTCTATTTTGTAAACTCACTGAAATACGCATAGGAAACTCTCAAGGCATCTTCAATCCTTTTCAAGCTTACCTTGTTATGATGATTAAATGGGAAATAACAACCAGTTGTTCAGTTTGGACATCTAGCCACCAGGTTATTCTGGCCTTCTTGGTAAGTTTCCTTTTATGGCAATAGCTGCAAGTCTCTTTATTTCCTCAAATGAGCTTTCAATTTCGGATCGTTTTACATGTACAGGTTTATTACAAAGCTAGGACAGAGAGTTCCATGCCCACTTTCCCCTATTATCTCATGTTAGGATGGTATGTTTGTCACAAATGATGAGTCAATAGTGAGATATCATAAACTAAAGTCCATATTTTATTTTTATTTTATTTTGAGTTGTGATCTCAATCTATCACTCAGGCTGGAGTGCAGTGACACAGTCATGGTTCACTGTAGCTTTGAACTCTTGGGCCCAAATGATCTTCCTGTCCCAGCCTCCCAAGTAGCTGGGACTATAGGTACATGCTACCACACATGGCTACTTTTTTGATTTTTTTGTAGAGACGAGGTCTTGTAATGTTTCCCAGTCTGATCTCGAACTCCTGGGCTCAAATGATCCTCCTGCCTCAGTCTCACAAAGTGCTGGGATTACAGGAGTGAGCCACCACACCTGACTCTTATTTTCTTTTATTTTTTGGAGTCAGAGTCTCACTCTGTCGCCCAGGCTGGAGTGCAGTGGCACCCTCGCGGCCACCACAGCCTTGACCTGCTGGGCTCAGGCAATCCTTCTGCTTCAGCCTTCCAAGTAGCTAGAACTACAGGTACATGCCACCACACCCTGCTAATTTTTTGATTTATTGTAGAGATAAGGTCTTACCAAGTTGCCCAGGCTGGTCTCAGGCAATTCTCTCACCTCGGTCTCCCAAACTGCTGGGATTATAGACGTGAGCCACCACGCCCAGCCTAGACCCTTGTTTTAAATGAATGTCCTTTTTCTGTTCCAGGATCCCATCAGAAAAACACATTCTATTATTTGTCATGTCTCATCAGGCTTCTCTTGGCTGTTATAGTTTCTCAAACTTCCCTTGTTTTTCATGACCTTAACATTTTTTTTATTTGTTTCTTTTTTAGAGACCAGGTCTTGCTATGTTGCCCAGGCTGGTCTAGAACCCTTGGCCTCAAGCGATCCTCCCACCCCCGCCTCCCAAGTAGCTGGGACTACAGGTGTATGACACCACGCCCAGCTCTTGACAGTTTTGAGGGATTGTATAGAATGCCACTCTATTCAAATCTGCCCGTTTTCCTCATGATTCAACCGGGGTTATGGGTTTTGGGAAGGAAAGCAGAGTGCCATGCCCATCACATTGTATCAGGGTACATCTACCAACATGAATTACTACTGATGATACTAACCTTGGTCCTCTGACTTGGGCAGATTTTTTGTTTGTTTATTTTTAGAGACAAGGTCTTGCTATGTTGCCCAGGCTGTTCTTGAACTCCTGGGCTCAAGTAATCCTCCCACCTCAGCCTCCCAACTTGCTGGGATTATAGGTGTGAGCCACTGCACTTGGCCAGTTCTCCCATTTTTAGAAGAAAATCTCTGCAGTGATCAAAATGAGTTATTTAAATAGCTTTCTGTAGTATCCTACATTAAATATATCTTCTGGCTCATGGCTGTGGACGACTTGCCATATTTCCTTTCTTACCTACTGAAAATGAGACACTCTGGCGTGGCTGGGCATTTTCATAGTTTGCAGCCCAGCAGATTCCTGGAAGTGGAGCCAGATGAGATGGAAGAAGGCTAGGAAGTGGCCCGCAACTGCAACCTGCCTCTATCACGTGCAGTTATGGATCAAGCAGAAAGGGGGCTATTGCAGGGGGGTCCATGGCTGGAGGAAGCAGACTCTCTGCTGAGCTCCTGGCTCCCAAGATTTCATGCCTGCAGTGGGTGCCAGGGCATCAGGAAACCACCTGCAGGGCTGGGGAACCTTCCCTGGAGCACGGGCACAACACATCTTGTTGGGGATACGGGGTACCCCAGCAGGTTGGAGGCTTCATGCTGGCCTCTACTCCCACTTACCTCCTTTCTGAATTGAAGTCTCGCGTGAGGGCCTCTAATTAGCAGAGCCTAAATTTCACGCAGAACCCATGCTCCCTCCTGCTCTAATCTCCAGTAAAGGAGGCTCATTCGATGAAGGCTGGGAAACACATAGAGCAAGTACCTCAGTACCTCCACACCACACACCCTTAGCAGGAGTGCTCCTCCAAAGGGCAGGGTGACCGGAGAACGATATTTCCTAGGACCTGGGAGAGGAGGGGCTGGAAGGTTCTAGAGTCAAGCTCAGAAGACACGTCCTGAGAAGTAGCCGGGTACAGTGAGTTGCGCAGTCAAGGCTTAGGTCCAGTCACCATGGGTAAGGCCCCACTACACCAAGGACTGAGCATCTGAACCACCATCTGGTCAGCATCTAAATTAAGTGAAGGAGGCAGGCCAGGCATGGTGACTCAAACCTGTGATCACAATATTTTAGAAGGCCGAGGTGGGAGGATCATTTGAGCTCAGGAGCTTGGGCAACATAGCGAGACCGCACCTCTATAAAAAAATCAGAAAATTGGCGTGGCATAGTGGTACATGCCTGTGGTTCCAGCTACTTGAGAGGCTGAGGCAGAAGGATCACCAGAGCCTCAATGGAGGCTGCAGTGAGTGAGCCGTGATTGGGCCATTGTACTCCAACCTGGGTGACAGAGCGAGACCCTGTCTCAAAAAAAAAAAAAAATCAAGTGAAGTGCAGACATGTTTCTTTTCCATGTTCCCTGTGATTAGTTGGTAATGACTTCCTAGAGCACTACATTAAGAACCTTCTAGGTTCAGTGGAGAAGAAAGATTTATTAGTAATATCTGCCATAGGCACAGGTAGGGGTGACCTGAATGTATTTACTGTTTTTTCTGTGGTCGCCCCAGGACATTAGCAAGAAGAGAGGAGTGTATGATCCTTGCCTATGCCTGAGAAAAGAGTGAAGGGTGGTCCAACGCGCTGGGAATTAGAAGTGCTTAGTGTGGACTCACTCAGGGTGAGAGGGCAAGAGGGTAACCTGGGCCACTCCCAAGTCCCAGTGTCTCCACGTTCCACCTCTACAGAGAACTCCGTGAAAGCCATACGGAGTCATGTGCCACTATTCATCGCAAAGTCAGCAAGTCAAGGCATTTTCTTTTTGGCAATGGAACAACCAAACTATGTGGGTTTTTTTTTAAGCACACAAAAAAGGTGGGTAGTGATTGACTCAAATAATGGAAATATCCCGTCTGACTTGAATCCATAGTCTCAAGTGACGCCATCGAATGATGAAGCCACTCTGGCTTCATTCTCCAACTGCAGATGGCAGCAAGGTGGCTGTGGTCAGCACTCATCCTGCAACTCCTGACAGTTTCAGGCCACCGTCCAATGAGTGCAGAGTTCTGCACCCACCAGTGTCACTTAAACATTTAAGTCCAGTTAAACACAACAATGCAAGTGACACCTTTTTTTTAGTCATCTGCACCAAATCACTTAAGCTAGACATGGTTCTATAGACATTGGCTTGAAATAATTAAAAAAATTTTTTTGTGTGTGTGTGATCGGGATCTCACTCTGTCACCCAGGTTGGAGTACAGTGGCTCGATCATGGTTCACCATAGCCTCGACATCCTGGGCTCAGGTGATCCTTCCCCCTAAGTCTCAGAAATAGCTAGGACTACAGGTGTACACCACTCCACCCTGATAATTTTTTATCTCCTGGGCAGTCTACCCACCTTGGTCTCCCAAAGTGCTGGGATTATAGGCATGAGCTACTGCACCCAGCTTTATTTATTTACTGTTATTATTTTGAGTTGGAGTCTTACTCTGTTGCCTAGACTGGAGCAAAGTGACACCATCATTCCTCACCACAGTCTTAGGTGATCCTTCTGCAACTCCTGAGTAGCTGCGATTACAGGTGTGTGCCACCATGCCCAGCTAATTTTTTTTTTTTTAGTAGAGACGAAGTCTTGCTATGTTGCCTAGTCTGGTCTTGAATCCTAGGTTCAAGCAGTCCTCTCACTTTGGCCTCCCAAAGTGCTGGGATTATGGATGTGAGCCACTGCACTTGGCTGCCTTGAAATGATTTTTAAGCCCAGTTTATCACTGTTTCTAAATTATTGTAGGATGCACGAACCCTTGTTCTCTACAGGAGTTCAAACATCCCACCATCAACCTTGTTTTTACTTTAAATTCTCTTTTTTCCTCTCAATTTTCTGTATTTCTTCCACTTCTTTATTATATGTTGATAATTTATAAGAGAAACATGCAATGCCATTTTCAAAATATCATTGTCATTTCAAAATGTGCAATGCCTTTTTCAAATATATGCTTAGTTCAAAAACAAAATCAAGCTATAGAAGCACATAAAGAAATGGATAAAGGAGTATAGAAACTGAAACACGAAGTCTCCTTCCCCACACCCACTCCCAGAAGTAACTGCTAATAGAAGTCTATTCTTTCTTTAAAAAATATTGTCTAGGCTGGGCATGGTGACTCATGCCTGTAATCTCGGCATTTTGGAAGGCTGAGACAGGAGGGTTACTTGAGCCTAAGAATTTGAGACCAGCCTGTGCAACATAGTGAGACCTCGACTATACAAAAAATAAAAACAATCAGCTAGGCAGCCAGGCATGGTGGTGCATGCTTGTAGTTCCAACTACTTGGGAGGCTGAAGTAGAAGCATTATCTGAGCCCTGGAGGTCAAGGCTGCAGTGAGCTGTGATCGCGTCACTGCACTCCAGCCTGGGTGACAGGGTAAGACCTCGATTCAAAAACATATGTTGTCTACAGTGAATACGATTTTGAGTCTGGGTCTCACCCTGTCACCCAGGCTGGAGTGCAGTGGCACAATCACGGCTCACCGCAGCCTCAACTTCTAGCACAGTCGCACCAGGTACTTTCCATGCTGGTAGTGACTGTCACTCACAGCCCTGTCAGTGTCCATCAGCTCAGGCTACTGATGAAGTCATTTCATTTTTTTTTTTTTTTTTTTGAGATGGAGTCTCACTTCGTCACCCAGGCGGGAGTGCAGTGTTGACCTGCTGGGCTCCGGCGATCCTTCCTCCTCAGCCTTCCAAATAACCGGAACTACAGGCATGCACTACTACACCCAGCTGATTCTTTTTTTTTTTCATTATTGTAGAGACGAGGTCTCACCAAGTTGCCCGGGCTGAGCTCAAACCTGTGCGCTCAGGCAATCCACTTGCCTCAGCCTCCCAAAATGCTGGGAATATAGGCTGCGCCACCGAGTCCAGCCCCATTTCATATTTCTTGATGACCATTGTTACTGTCACTTACTCTAACACTGCCTTTTAATAAAGTGTTCTTTACTTAAACAAATTTTGATTTCAGTCAGATGAAAAGTTATCTCTGGAATTACATTTTAAAGAAGACTCCAGGGTGTGACCAGTGATGCCCTGTCATACTTAATGCATTTTCCCAGACATGAAGGTCTGGAGCATCTGTGAGGCCCTTGGGAGGGGTTACCCTGTGTGGGATCAATGGCAGCCTGGGGTTGTCTGGTCTGCTTTTTGTAAATTTCAGAGTGTATTTCTAAAGTCCTGAAACTGAAAAACAGCTCACAGCTGAATTTTTTCTTTTAAGTTTTTAGAGGTGAGGTCTCACTATGTTGCCCAGGTTGGTCTTGAACTCCTGGCCCCAAGCAATCCCCCTGCCTCAGCTTCCCAAAGTACTGGGATTACAGTTGTGAACCACCAGTCCAGGCTGAGCTGAAAGTTCTGAAAGTACTCTGCACAACCTAATGTTTTATTTTAAAAATAGTTTCCAGGTGGGGCTTGGCGGCTTTCTTATAATCCCAGCACTCTGGAAGGTTGAGGTTGGGAGATTGTTTGAGTCCAGGAGTTTGAGACCAGCGTGGTAACATAACAAGACCGTAATAATCCCAGCACTCTGGAAGTTTGAGGTTGGGAGATTGTTTGAGTCCAGGAGTTTGAGACCAGCGTGGTAACATAACAAGACCGTGTCTCTACAAAAAGTCAAAGAAATTAGCCGGGTGTGGTGGCATGTGTCTGTAGTCCCAGCTACTCAAGAGGCTGAGTGGGAAGGATTGCCTCAGTCCAGGAGGTCAAGGCTGCAGTGAGTCATGATGGTGCCACTGCACTCCAGCCTGGGCGAGAGTGAGAACTCGATTTTAAAAAATGTGTTTCCACTCAGCATATTTTGCTAAGAGAAGGCTCTTCCACCCCCCAGTGTGTCTACTTTGTGGCAAATCCAGGGAGTGGAGGTGACCTGTCTGCTTCGGCCTCAGTAGCTATTTTTCCTCACTGCACACTCACTCCATGAAGCCTGGGAACTTCAGCTCGTTTTCCTGACAACTGCCTGGACTCATCTGGTCAGTTGTGATGAAGAACAGAGTGACAAGAGGCCGTGAGAAGCCTCAATTGTGGAATCAGCTCTGTTCCTCTGGGTCCACTTTTAATAGTGATGTTAAAAGGCAGGATTAGAAATGGAGGGACCTGATCTGTCATGGAATTAAAGAAAAATAAAATAAAGCAAATCAAATCAAGAAGAAATGGATGTGCCACATAAGGGGAAAGATCTAGTTGTTTTGCTTGAAGAAAAATGTTGGTAAAATGGAATTAAATTCAGATTTTCTTCTGAAGATTTCAAGAATAGACTTTGGAATTTCTCTTTCTTAAAACAGATACTCCAATAATTTCTTGTAAGGGGCTCATTTTCTACTTGATAGTCTATAGAAATATCAGGATCTTTGTAGAATATACTTTTCCTAATGAGCTAAGTTGAATTTTTATTTTTAGAGGCAGGGTCTTTTTCTGTTGCCCAGGCTGGAGAGCAGTGGTGTGATCACAGCTCACTGCAGCCTCCAACTCCAGGGCTGAAGTGATCCTTCTGCCTCAGTCTCCTAAGTAACCGAGACTACATGCCAGCTAATTTTAAAAAATGTAAAAAAAATTTTTTTTAAATTTAAAAATTTTTTAAATTTTAAAAAAATTAAAAAATTTTTTTTTTGTAGAGACGGCGTCTTGCTGTGTTGTTCAGGCTGGTCTTGAACTCTTGGCCTCAAGCGATCCTCCTGCCTCAGCTTCCCAAAGCACTGGGATTATAGTCATGAACCACCATGCTTGGCTGATTTTTTTTTTTTTAACAAAAGTAAGGGTTCCCAGCTTCCTTCTCTGCTAGTAGCAGATGATGTAATGTATTTCATTTGAAAAATTTGGAGTCCTAGGACTTAGGATTTCTGTATAAAAATCTCATCATTTTTGCATATTAAGAATTTGGCCTGACTGGGTGCAGTGGCTCAGACTGTGATCCCAGCATTTTGGGGGGCCGAGGTGAGTGGATTGCCTGAGCCCACGGGGTTCGAGACCAGCCTGGGCAACCTGGTGAGATCTCGTCTCTACAGTAAGTCAAAAAATTAACTAGGCACAGTAACACGTGCCTGCAGTTCCAGCTACTTGGAAGACTGAGGCAGAAGGATCACCGGAGCCCAGCAGGTTGACACTGAGGTGGCCATGAGTGTGCAATTGCACTCCAGCCTGGGCGATGGAGTGGAACTCTGACTAAAAAAAAAATAAGAATTTGGTCCAATGAATGTACTTCACATCGGTGTCCTGGTTGCCTGGGGACAGCTCAGAGGCCTGGAGACAGCTCAGAGGCTTGGAGACTATCACATCGATCACATCTCCTTGGCATGACAGGATGGCAGGCCACTGGAGAAGAGGGACGCATGCCCAAGAAGACTTGTTGAAAACGGCCTCAACAGAGTTTAGCATTTGACAGGGCAGGGAGTGAGGGAAACTGAAAGTCAAATGCGAGGCCACCCCTTGGTGACCAGAGAGCCTCTGCTACAGCCCTGAGCCCCAAGCAGCAGGGTGCTTGACCCAGATTCCACAATTTGGATTCCACACCCTGGTCAGGTCTCTCTCACCCACCACAGGGCTGGGATTAGACCAGCTTCCCTGATGGGTCAAGCCCTCTGCTCAGGCTACAGAGTATCCTCAGGAAGTCCCCTCAGCATCCAAACGTGGGTGTTATTACCCATCTTGTAAACACTCTTCCTGGTGTACCAGCCCTGCCTCTATTTCCTTTCACACAAACTCCTCAGGAGGCCGCTGCCTCCACGTCCTCTTCCTGTGCAGAATTTCCCTGTTGACCATGCCACAGACACTGCCCCAGGAAGACTGGACACTTTTCCAATCTCTTTTTTTTTTTTGAGTCAGAGTCTCACTCTGTTGCCCAGGCTGGAGTGTAGTGGCACTATCATGGCTCACTGCAACTGTGACCTCCTGGGCTCATGTGATCTTTCTGCTTTAGCCTCCTGAGTAGCTGGAACTACAGGTGCACGCCACTACGTCCTGTTAATTTTTGGATTTTTTTTTTTTGTAGAGAGAAGGAGGTCTCGCTATGTTGCCCCGGCTGGTCTCAAACTCCTGAGCTCAAACAATCCTCCCACCTCAACCTCCCAAAGTGAGCCATGGCGCCCAGCCCTCAGTCTCCTCTTAAATGCTCTCTCTGGGTTGCTCTGCAGAAGGGTCCCCTCCTTGCTCACCTCTTCGTCCCTCCTCCTCTTGGGTCCCCGCCCTCCCTCAGTTTCCCTGCCTGTAGCCTCCCGTCTCTCTGCTCACTCCTTCAAGGTTGTCTGTCAGCAGCGATCTCTCAGAGCTCAGTCCCTGGCCATCTTCTCCCAGCCCCCTCCTCCCCCAGCTGATTTTATCTGCTTCCTTTCCTGCAGATGCCATCTGGACACTGTCAAGGCCAAGTCTATGTCCCTAGTTCTTTTCTTTGAGCTCCAGACTCACATAACTAGCTGCTTCCTCCACATCTCTACCTTTCAATCTTTTTTTTTTCCATTGAGACAGGATCTTGCTTTAGGTTAGAGTGCAGTGGCAGAATAATAGCTCAATGCAGCCTTGAACTCTGGGCTCAAGTGATCCTCCTGCATCAGCCTCTCGAGTAGTTGGGACTACAGGCACGCACCACCTTGACAGGTTAATTAAACTTTTTTTTTTTTTTTTTTTAGAGATGAGATCTCACTGTTGCCCTGCCCTGGTCTTGAATTCGTGGGCTCAAGCGATCCTCCCTCCTCAGTTTGCCAAAGTGTTGGGATTACAGGCATGAGCCACTGCACCCAGTTTCAACCTTCACAGTCCTACATTTTGCTCTTTGTCTCTTCTTCTAGCCTGCAGTCTGCCTCCTTCCAGTTTTCTCCAGGCTGTCAATGGAGGAGTTTTTCTTAATGTTCTCCTCCTCCCTTCATCCAGTTCATTGATCAGCCCTACCATTCTACTTCCAAAATCCACATCACACCCATCTGCCATATTCCGTTTCCACCACCACCATTCGAGTCCAAGAAAACAGCTCTTGCCCAGACTATTGCATTAGCCTCCCAACTGGGCTCCCACTTGGTCTGTGGCTACCCCCTGCCCCATCCCTCTCTACAAAGCCAGAGTAAAAACAACTTAGGAAGCAAATTTAATCACGCCACGTTCTTTAGATGCTAAGAGACCCCCACTGCACTTAAAAGGCAGCTCGAAACCCTCACCGATTACTCAAGGTCCGTGTGTTATCTCACTACACATGCAGTCTCTCCCTGAGCTGCGCTCCCTGTGTTCACAGGCTCTAGCCCCTGCAGCCTCCTCCTAGTTCCTCAACTCAACAAGCCTTTCCCTTCCTTGGAGTCTCGGCACATGCTGTTCCTCATGCCCAAGACTCTCTTCCGCACACTCTGCCTGTCCAGCCATTGTTCATCCTGTTAATTCTCTGTTTAAATATCAGAGAACGGTCCCTCACTCCACTCATCCAATCCCCACATAATCTCTGAGCAAGCCTTTTGGCCTTTCCTGATAGCCCTCATCGCATTTTGCAATTACAGTGGACACTTTTTTCTTTTTTGAGTCAGGGTCTCACTCTGTTGCCCAGGCTGGAGGGCAGTGGCAGGATTACTGCTTAGCACAGCCTTCACCTCCTGGGTTCATGCAATCTTCCTGCCTCAACCTCCCAAGTAGCTGGGATTATAGGTGTGCACCACCACGTCCAGCTGGTTTTTTGATTTTTTGGTAGAGATGAGGTCTCGCTATGGCCTAGGCTGGTCTCGAACTCTCGGACTCAAGGGATCTTCTCACCTTGGCCTCCCAAAGTGCTGAGGTTACAGGCGTGAGTCACCATTCCTGGCTGACTCTTGAATAACACAGATTTGAACTATGTGAATCTACTTAGATGAAGATTTCCTTCTGCCTCTGCTACCCCGGAGACAGCAAGACCAACCCTTCCTCTTCCTCCTCCTCCTCAGCCTACTCAACGTGAAGATGTTGAGGATGAAGACCTTTATGATGATCCACTTCCACTTAAGGAATAGTAAATATATTATTGTCTTTTTCTTAATAACATTCTTTTCTCTAGCTGATTTTATTGTAAGAATACAGTATACAATACATAGAACATACAAAATAAGTATTAATCAATGATTTATGTTATCAGAAAGGCTTCTGGCCAACAGTAGGCTATTAGGCTGGGTGTAGTAGCTCATGCCTATAATCCCAGCACTTTGGGAGGCTGAGATAGGAAGATCACTTGAGACCAGGAGCTCAAGACCAACCTGGGCAATATAGTGAGACCCCCATCTTCACAGACAAAAAAGAAATTACCCGGCATGGTTGTGTGTGCCTGTAGTCCCAGCTACTTAGGAGACCGAGGGGGAAGGATCGCTTGAGTCCAGGAGTTGGAGGCTACAGTGAACAATGATCATACCACTGCACTCCAGTCTGGGTGACAGAGCAAGACCCTGTCACTAAAAAACAACAACAACAACAGTAGCCTACTAGTAAAGTTTTAGAGGAGTCAAAAGATATCTGCAAATGACTGCACCCCGAGGAGTCAGCACTCCTCATCCCTGTGCTGTTCAAGGGTCAACTGTATAGATTTATGATTCTTTGTTTAATATCGGTTTCCTTCATTGTTCACGCTCTCTGCTATATCTTGGCAGTTAACAGGGAATCAACCTTTTGCTGAACGAGTGAGTGAATGGTGGTGACCAATATGATCCTGCTTCACTCCAAGGCTCTAGGAACAACCTCACTTGTCTAAACAGGTGACATGGCACCCTGCAGTCTGTTTCGTTAGGGTAGCTACTAATCAACCAATGATCAGAAACCCATACCCCTAGTTACAACTTCATACTTGCCTCCAAATGGTGGGTACCCTGCCCTGAAGACCCTTTTAGACTCACAGGGTCATTGTAAGCCACAAGTTTAAACCAAGGTTACCCCCCCTATAATATCTTTCTTGTCATCTTTGGTTTTCTTTTCTAGCTAAACTATTTCTTACGGCTCTTCAGCTCTCAGTAAAAATGTCTCACAACAAGCATGAACAAACAGACCAAAGATTCCAAAAAGCAAGAAAAGGCTTGCTTGCATCCTGATAATTGACTTGTTTGCTTTCAGACAACAAATTTTTAAAGGGTGCCCCCTCCTTTGACTTTCTGGCCACAGTCCTGAGAGTTTCTATGTGTAGGTACGTCAAAATCACATAGATGGAGGTCCCAGCCTAGCTTTATAAAGCCTCACATCATTTATTTAAACAATTGTCCTCAGTTAAAATTGGGTTAAAACTAAAGGGAAGACATGGCAACAGCCAAATGCAAAGCCTCAGAGACAAGGGAAAACACCAGTGTTACCGCCAGGGAAGACACCCACAGTCATGTAAGTAATGGGCCCATTTTCAGGGAAGGGTGAAATTTTCAGAAAGGTTGGCTCTCTGAGAGATTTTTCCCCCCTTCCCTTTTAATGTGGTTGAGCAAGTCAGGAAACTCAATTTTTCATCTATCTCTAACAGCAAATCTCTTCCCCCGCACACCCGCCCTCCCCACAATTGATAAGGGTCCTGGGTTTAGACCTGGTTGAGCCCCAGTAGCTGATGCTGGCCTGAGGCTGCAGGGCAGGAACTGAAGAACAAAAGACAGTGCCCAGGGCCAAGAGGTTGATACCTTCAGGCAAAGCATCGATATGCAAAAGGAGAAATGGCTGGCCTCAGTGGCTCATGCCTGTAATCCCAATAATCTGGGAGGACAGGTGGGAGGATTGCTTGAGTCCAAGTGTTTGAGATCAGCCTGGGCAACATAGTGACATCTCATCTCTACAAAAAAATGAAAAAATTAGCCGGGAGTGGTAGCAGGTGCCTGTAGTCCCAGCTACTATTGCATGGGCTGTGTGTGGGCCAAGGTGGGAGATTCAGCTAAAACAGGGTTGAGGTTAGTTGAGGCTAAACCCACTTTGTGCCATACACATGTTAACAATCCACACCACGGCCAGCAGGGGCTGATGCATTGTTCAGTCTGTTGATCAAGAATTATGACAAGCAGGGCCACCACAACTTTGTGTCTACAATGTACATATTAAATAGGGGAAGACTGGACCAGGTGTGGTGGCTTGCGCCTGTAACCACAACACGTTGGGAAACCGAGGCAGGAAGAGCAGTTGAGCCCAAGACTTTGAGACCAGTCTGGGCAATATAGTGAGATCCCATTTCTATTAAAAAATAGAAAGAAAGAAAGAAAAATAAATATAAAAGGGGAGGTTGTGAATCTACTAAACTTGGAAATTTTGCTCAGAGAATGTGTTTGGGTGTGTCATTATGGTCCTTCCCCGACACAGCTGTCTAGCTATTACTTCCCGTTCAGGAGTGGCTGACCCAGTATTGAAAAGGGGCGGCTCCCTATCTGTCTGGAATGCTCTGAGGAACTACTGGAATCGCAAATGCGCTTTTGGCTGGCTAAACTGTTTCAAATGAATCCCAGCCAAAAATGGAAAGGCAGGTGCTCTGCCTCCCTTCTCTGCTCTCTCTGTCTCTCAGTCAAGCCTTCCAGCCTATGTCAGAGCACAACTGCCCTGGGCTAACACTGTCCAAGCAGGCAACTGTCCAGGTGTGAGGAGAGCCAACATCAGCTTGCCCCCAATCCCTAACACACACCCCCATCAACGGCGCTGGGAGTTCCGCCATTAAGGATACAGTTGACCCTTGAGGAATACAGGATGAGGGGTGTGCCAAGCCCCTGCAAAGCTGACTCCCCAGAACTTAACTATTCCTAGTCTACTCTTGACCGGAAGCCTAACATAACATAAACAGTTGATTAACACAAACTTTTTATGTTATACGTATTATACACTGTAGTCTTACAATAAAGTAAGCTAGAGGAAAGAAAATGTCATTAAGAAAATCATATAGAGGAGAAAATACATTTACTGTTCACAAAGGGGAAGGGAGTCGTGAGGAAGAAGAGGAAGGGTCTGTCTTGGGGTCTCAGGGGTGACCCAGGCAGAAGAGGCGGAAGAAAAGGCAGGCAGGTGCATTAGGTGTAATTGGTATTGATAAAAATCCCCGTGTAAGTGGACCCCTGCAGTCCAAACCTGTGTTGCCCAAGGGTCAACTATATTCTCTAGGGTTTCTTAGTGACTCTGGAGCAAGTGCCTTAAAAACGCCAATGTGTGGGCAAAGAAGGGCAACAGTAAACATGCAGTTTTTGTTAGTGTGGTATTCAGTGATCACATCCACTGGCTGTCACTTGGAAAGGCAGCACAGGGACCATGAACAGGATAGGGAATGGGAAGGCTTAGGCACATGGGTTCCCATGTGAAATGCTGAGACAGAGACAAATACAATGTGGGGGGCAGGGGGAAATACCCAGAAAGGCTTTAGGGTAGAGGTGGGGCTCTCTGAGGATAATTTTCTCACTGAATTTTGCCTAGGGACTCTTAAATCCTTCCTTCCTTTCTTTTTTTTTTTTTTTTTTGAGGCAGGGTCTCATTCTGACACTGAGACTGAGAGTAGTGGCACAATCAGAACTCACTGCACTGCAGCCTTGACTTCCTGGAGTCAGGCAATCCTTCCACCTCAGCCTCTTGAGTAGCTGGGACTATAGGTGCCAGCTGGGACTACAGGTGCTCTTAGTCGAGGTCTTAGAGCAAGACATTTTTTGTAGAGCCCAGACTGGCAACTCCTGGGCTCAAGCAATCCTCTTGCTTCAACCTCCCAAAATGCTGGGGTTTTAGGCATGAGCTACCAGTCCAGCTGGCCTCTAAAATCTAAAACACAGGGCTGGCAAATTCCTAGAAAGGCTGTTGTTACTGTGATGTAATTCACTGTTTAAAAGATGTTTTGGTTATAGTTCAGTTTGAGTAAGATCCAGCTGCCTGTCTGTTTACTGTTAAGAATGTCATCTCCATTTCCACATCCTTCAGCCTGAAGGAAGTAAATTCTGAGTAATGAAGGCAGATAAACAGGGATGGTTTGCATGCTATACCTTGATTCAAGTTCAATGGCACTATGACTTTTTGCTTCATAAAAGCCATGGACTGTTTTTCAGTTACTAAACTAGGATGTCGGTTTTTCATTGTCTCCTATGAAGAAATTGAAGAATTCAAAAGTTTATTTCCTTCCGAATTTTTATGTAAAGTTTAATTTTATGGTATCAATCATATTTCCAAAACTTCTACCTGTAATCCCAGCACTTTGGGTGGCCGGGGAAGGAGGATTGCTTGAGGCCAATAATTCGAGACCAACATAGCAAGATCCCATCTCTACAAAAAAGAAGAAAAGAAGTATTAGCTTGTGTGGTGGTCCACGCCTATAGTCCCAGCTACTCGAGAGGGAGGCTGAGGCAGGAGGATCGCTTGAGCCCAGGAGTTCCAGATTGCAGCAGTGAAGTATGATCATGACACTGCCTTCCAGCCTGGGTGACAGAGCGAGACCCTATCACTAAAAAAACAAAACAAAACACAGCAAACAAACAAACAAAAAAACTAAAACCTCACTGTCATTCTGTTTAGTTCTTGGATTCCACAAGTGTAGAAATAAATAAATGAAGGGCAGTATGAGGGAAGAAGACATGATTGCTCTTCAGGCCAGTGACAGTTCCTTGAGTGATGATAATTAACTTAATTAGCAGATCTGAAATCACACGCAGAACAACAAATAAGAAAGTGTCTTGGATTTGCTACATGGTGCCCAGAGGTCAGTGACTGGTTTTTAAAATTCTTCAAAAATCTTTTTTTTCTTTTTTTTTTTGAAAAAAGAATTTTACGATGGAAGTGCTCTCTGCAGTGAGGCGCTTCCTTCGGAAGATGGTTCTTCTGAGCTTGCAAGGGCCTCAGTGCTTTCACCCCAAGGCCCCCACCTGGGCTTGCAGGGGCTGGGCAGGCAAGTGAGGCAGCTCCTGGCAGGGTCTCATCAGCGTTGCATGCTGTGCTCAGTAAGCACCTACTTTTTAATTCATAAATTTAGTTTTTTAACTTTAATTTTTATAGAAACAGGATCTTGCTCCGTCATCCAGGCTGGAATTTAGTGATGAAATCATAGCTTTCTGCAGACTCGAACTCCTGGGCTCAGAAGCATTCCTCTTACCTTGGCCTACCCAGTAACTGGGACTACAGGTGTGCCCCACCATGCCTGGCCAATTTTTAATTTTTTTTTTTTGTAGAGATGAGGTCTCACTATGTTGCCCAGGCTGGTCTTGAACTCCTGGGCTCAAGTAATCCCCCCACTTTGGCTTCCCGAAGTGTTGAGATTACAGGCATGAGCCACTGTACCCAGCACTGTGTGAACCTGCAGATGAGGATCCAGGCATTTGGACACCAGCAGGCATGTGCTCAATGGGAAGCAGTTTCATGAGAGTTCATGAACTTGAAGCCTCCTTTTTTTTGAGTTGGAGTCTCACTCTGTCACTCAGGCTGGAGTGCAGTGGCACTATCATGGCTACCACAGTCTTGACCTGCTGGGCTCAGACAATCCTGCCCCAGCCTTCCAAGTAGCTGGGACTACAGGTGCACACCACCATGCCCATCTAATTTTTTTATTTCTTGTAGAGACAAGGTCTCGCCAAGTTCCCCAAGCTGGTCTTGAACCCCTGGGCTCAGGTACCTCTCGCCTCTGCTTCCCAACGTGCTGGGATTACAGGTGTGAGCCACTATGCCTGACTGAAGCCTCCTGTTCACAGGGCAAATACTACTGAGTGCCTGCTGACTGAGTGTCCATTTGTTGAGGGTCAGGCACTTTCTAGGTGCTAGGGATATGGCTGTGAACAAGAGAGAGAATGCTCCTACCCTCAGTGGGTTTACATTTAGTGGGGAGAAGACAAAGGATAAACAAGTCAACAAAAAGTAATATGTGCACACAGGTTTCGCGAAGGGAGTAAGGCATGTGGGGCATGTGTTTAGCAGTGTGCAAGATAAATCATTTCAGTAGGCATAATCACTTGTCTAACCTGGTTTATGTGGAACAGGTAAGACCCTTGAGTCCTAGGGCACAGCACTGTCCTTCCCTGGCTAGCAGCGTAGTGACTGGGGATGCCAAGGTTGTGAAGAAAACTAGTTCTGTTTGGACTGTAGGGACTTTGGCTTGAAGGTGTTCAGGACACGGCAATTTCAGAGACAGTAGCCAGGAAGTCCTGTCTGTCTCAGTACCAGGGAACCAGCATCACTGTGGCCATAACTATACATATTGTCCATAGAATAGTAGATTTTCTTAGTCCCACAGAGATGCATTTAAAGGCAAAATAGGGAGTCTGGAGGTTGGCAGCGTGGAGTTGGGAACCCACAAGCAGCGCGGTTATGTCACACAAACAAATTTACTATTCGGACAAATACGACGACGAGGAGATTGAGTACCGGCATGTCATGTTGCCCAAAGACATAGCAAAACTGGTCCCTAAAACCCATTTGATGTCTGAATCTGAATGGAGGAACCTTGGCGTTCAGCAGAGTCAGGGATGGGTCCATTATATGATCCATGAACCAGAACCTCACATCTTGCTGTTTTGGTGCCCACTGCCCAAGAAACCAAAGAAATGAAGTTGGTGAGCCACTTTTCAGCCTCAAGCTTGACACAGCTGTTCTTATTTTCTAATATCCCTCTGATAACATTGCTCCTTGCTCCTTGCTTCTCACTTAATATTTAAAAGATGTTCAGTGCACTGTCTGAGTCTGCTGGTAACTGCCTTGCTTCTTGAGTAGAGCCAGCATCATCACAGCCCAGCCAGATGAGAGCTGTGTGGCCACAGCCTCAACTGAATGTGACCCCCAAAGCCACGGTGTGCTCTATATCCAGAACACACTTGGCAGATGGAGGAAGCATCTGAAATTAAGACTGTGGCTGTTACAGGGATCGTGTAAATTTGCTGTCTTGTTTTTTTTCTGCTGGGTGTTGTACGTATGGTGACTTGTGAGTTGATGTTTCATTGTATTGGAAACTTTCTGTTTTATTCAAGAAATCTGTTCCATGTTAAAAGCCTTGATTCTATAATCAAAAAAAAAAAAGGCAAAATAGGTCATCCTATTAATTCTCGTCCTATTCCCACAGCACAGCACAGGTGTATTCAGGGTGTTTAGCAACAAGCTTTCTGGAAAAAAAAAATTTGTTGGCTGAGCATGGTGGCTCACACCTGTAATCCTGGCATTTTAGGGGGCTGAAGTGGGAGGATTGCTTAAGCCCAGAAGGTCAAGACTAGCCTGGGTACATAGTGATACCTCGTCTCTACAAAGTTAAAAAAAAATTAGCTGGGTGTGGTGGTGCATGCCTGTAGTCCTAACAATTTGAAAGGCGGAGGCAGAAGGATCTCCTGAGCCCAGGAGGTCGAGGCTGCAGTGAGCCATAATCATGCCACCGCACTCCAGCCTGGGTGATCGAGTGAGACCCTGAATACAAAAAAGATAAAAAGGTTTTGTATATTTAGATAGTTTACTATAAACTTCACTGATATAAAGGGTGTATAGCACATGCGTTACAAATAATTGTGAAATACACAATCTTTACAATATTTATAATGTACTTTAAATTCCATGTATCCAATTAATTCTCACAGAAAGCTTTCAGGGGATTTCCATCAAACACTTGTGTCCACTGTCCATCTAAGGTTATAGCTGATGTACAAGTGTGGTATCATGAATGTTGCTTGATATTTTCCTTCAAGTTAGCAAGTAAGATGAAAGTGAAACAAAGGAGATGCATGTCAGAGTGTCACTCATTCATCCATAAATGACATGAGCGACTTATTTGCTGAATCGGATAATCGTTTTTGAAAACAGAAAAAAAAATTCTCAATTTTCTGTGCTGTGGACAATGTAAGTCTTTTTAAATTATCACTTTTTAAAGTTTATAGACAATACACAAACCAGTAAATAAAATCAAGCTCTGATTCTTAGTGTTTGTCAATTTCCATAGTGTAAATACTCTCACTGTGGCTGATTTCAAGCTACCAAGTGACTTCATTGAACATGAAGTTGAGAACAGATGTGCAGCAACACACCATCATAGACTATTTTCATCATATGAATACAAGAAGTATAAGTAACATCAAGAGCATAGACAATAATAAAATGTAATAATTTGGAAGTGAATTTCAAAAATTGTGGTAAAATACATACAAAATTTATCGTCATAACCTTTTTTAAGTGCACAATTCAGTAGTGTTCAGTATATTTGCATTGTTGTTTGCATTCTGTTTATTTGCAACTGATCTCCAAAACTGTTTTCTTTTTGTAGAGCTGAAACTCTATGCCCATTAAACACCAACTTACCATTTCCCTTCTTCCCAGACTCTGGCAACCACCATTCTACTTTCTGCTTCTATAAGTTTGACTACTCTAAATTCTCCATGTAAGTGGAATCATACAGCAGTTGTCTTTTTGTACCTGCTTTATTTAACTTAGTATAATGTCCTCAGAGTTCACCCATGTTGTAAGCATATGTCAGAATTTCCTACCTTCTTAAGGTTGAATAATATTCCATTAAGTATATGTACATTTTGTTTATCCATTTGTTTTTTGGGGCCTTTGGATTGCTTCCACCTTTTGGCTATTGTAAATAATTTCTATGAACATGGGTGTACAAACGTCTCTCCAAGACCCTGCTTTAAATTATTTTGGATCTGTAATCAGAAGTGAAATTGCTGGATCATATAGTTATTCTACTTAAAATTTTTTTTAGGAGCTCTCATGCTATTTCACATAGTGTAGCACCGTTTTATATTTCCACCAGCAGTCCTTGAAGGTTCTAATTTCTCCAAATTCTCATCCAGACTTGCTATTTTCTGTTGTTGTTATTGTTTTGTTTTGTTTTTAATAGTAGATATCCTAATGGGTGTGAGGTAATATCTCATTGTGGTTATAATATGCATTTCCCTAATGATTAATGGATGTTGAGCATCTTATCATATGCTTCATGGTCACAGCTTATCTTTGCGGGAGAAATGTCTACTTAAGTCCTTTGACCATTTTTGATCTGAGATTTCTGGTGGTGAGTTGTAGTTCTTTTTTTTTTTTTTGAGTTGGAGTCTCACTCTGTCGCCCAGACTGGAGTTCAGTGGCCGCTCCCGGCTACTGCAACCTCGACCTGCTGGGCTCCGGCGATCCTTCCGCCTCAGCCTTCTGAGTAGCCGGAATTACAGGCACACGCTACCATGCCCGGCTGATTTTTTGATTTATTGTAGAGATGAGGTCTTGCCAAGTTGCCCAGGCGGGTCTCGAACCTGCAGGCTCAGGCAATCCACTCACCTCAGCCTCCCAAGGTGCGGGATTACAGGCTGAGCCACTGAACCCAGTGAGTTGTAGTTCTTTATATGTTCTGGATGTTAATCCCTTATCAGATAAATGATTTGCAGATGTTTTCTTTTGTTGCATAGGTTGCCTGTCCACTGTGTTGATTGCATCCTTTGATGCACAGAAGTTTTAAAGTTTTGATGTAGTTCAATCTACTGTTGTTGCCTGCGCTTTCGGTATCATATTTTTAAAAATAGTTGACAAATCTACTAACATGTAGTGCGTCCTCTGTGTTTTCTTTGAAGATTTTTATAGTTTTAGGTCTTACATGTAAGTCTTGATCCATTTTGAGTTAGTTTTTGTGTATGGTATAAGGTAAGGGTCCAAGTTTATTCTTTTGCATATCAATATTCAGTTTTTCTAAAACCATTTGTTGAAAAACTATTCTTTCCCTTCTAACTGATTTTGACCCTCTAGTAATAAAAATCTTTATATCATATATGTTAGAGTTTTATTTCTGGGCTGTCTATTGTATTTACGGTCTACATGTCTGTATTTATGCCAGTGCCACATTGTTTTGGTAACTGTAGCTTTGTAATAAGTTTTGAAATTAGGAAGTGTGAAACCTTCGGCTTAGTTCTTTTTCTTTCTTTTAATTTTTACCTTTTACTTTTTTAATAATTGTAATGAGATCTCTTTATGTTGCCCAGGCTGGTTTCAAATTCTTGGGCGCAAGTGATTCTCTCTCCTCAGTCTCCCTAAGTTTTGGGATTATAGGCATGGATCACCCATCCTGTTCTTGTTTTTCAAGGTTGTTTTGGCTATTCAGGGCTCCTTGAGTTTGAATTTTATAATTAATTTTTCTATTTTTTCAAAAAATATGCCCTTGAAATGTTGATAGGGATTACATTAAATCCATAGTACACTTTGGGTTTATTGACATCTTAGCAATATTAAGTCTTCCAATCTTTGAACACAGATGTCTTTTTGTTTATTATATCTTCTTTAATTTTTTTCAGCAATGTTTCATAGTTTTTAGTACAACTTTTTCGCCTATTTAGGTAAGTTTATTCCTAAATGCTTTATTCTTTTTGATATTATTGTTAATGGAATTGCTTTCTTAATTTCCCCTTTGGATTAGTCATTGTTAGGATATGAAAAGTTAAGTGTTTTTTTTGGTGTTGATTTTGTATCTACAACTTTGCTGAATTTATTTATTAGTTCAAACAGGTTTTTGTGTAAGCTTTATGCTTTTCTACATATAAGACCTGTTGTCAGTGAATAAAGGTAATTTTACTTCTTCTTTTCCAGTTTGATGTCTTTTATTTTTTTTCTTGCCTAACTGATCTGGCTAGTACTTTCAGAGATATATTGAGCAGAAGTGGTGAAAGTGGACATCCTTGTCTTTTTCCTTATCTTACAGGAAACATTTTCAGTCTTTCACCACTGAGCATGATGTTACCTGTGGTCTTTTAATACATGACCTTTATTATGTTTAGGTAATTTTCTTCTATTCCTAGTTTGTTGAGTGTATTTTAATTATGAAAGGGTATTGAGTTTTGTCAAATGCTTTTTCTGCATCAATTGAGATAATCACGGGCACTTTTCCCTTCATGGTATATTACATTGATTGATTTTCAAATGTTGAACTATCCCTGTATTCCAGGAATAAAACCTACTTGGTCATTTTGTATAAGCCTTTAAACGTGTTGTTGAATTTTGTTTGCTAGTATTTTGCTGGGAATTTTTCCATTAAGATTCATCAGGGACATTTATCTTTAGTTTTTTTTTCTTATAGTGTCTTTGTTTGGTTTTCATATCAGGCTAGTGCTGGCTTTGTAGAATGAGTTTGGAAGTATTTTCTCCTCTTCAATTTTTTTTTGGGGGGGATTGGAGTCTCACTCTCACCCAGACTGGAGTGTAGTGGCCACTCCCGGCCACTGCAGCCTTGACCTGCTGGGCTCCAGTGATCCTTCTGCCTCAGCCTTCCAAGTAGCTGGAACTACAGGCATGCGCTACCATGCCCGGCTAATTTTTTGATTTATTGTAGAGATACGGTCTCGCCAAGTTGCCCAGGTGGGTCTCGAACCCGCGGGCTCAGGCAATCCACTCATTTCAGCCTCCCAAAGCCCGGGATTACAGGCTGAGCCACCGAGCTCAGCCAATTTTTAAAAATAAATTTAAGTGTATATACATAAAGTTTTTTCTTTTATAGAGATGGAGGTCTTACTATGTTGCCTGGGCTGGTTTTGAATTCAAGGAATCATTCACTCTCAGCTTCCTGATTAGTTGAGATTACAGGTGTGCACCATTGTGCCCAGCTTAAATTAACTTTTAAAAATGTCTGTGTTTAGTAATCAGTTTACTAAATTTCCAAAAATTTAACAATGGGCTGTCTTGTGCTGGGATGAATCGACTTCAGCACACTTCTGGAAGTGATCATGCCAGAGATGTCTTACAGAGTTTATTTTTATTTTTAATAAGATCTTGGATAGAGAGTGAAAAAGGGACTAATTTTTAACTGAGCGAGAAAACCATCTCTTATTTGCTGAGAAGAAATACTTTTCCTAATGAGTTCTTATGCCCAACCAACAACATGTACAGAAATGCTTATTGCAACTATACTTATGATATAATTGGTTTTTTTTTTTTTTGGTTTTTTTTTTGAGTTGGAGTCTCACTCTGTCGTCCAGACTGGAGTGCAGTGTCCGCTCCCAGCCACCGCAGCCTCGACCTGCTGGGCTCCGGCGATCCTTCTGCCTCAGCCTTCCGAGTAGTCGGAATTACAGGCGCGTGCTACCACGCCCGGCTGATTTTTTGATTTATTGTAGAGATGAGGTCTCGCCAAGTTGCCCAGGCGGGTCTCGAACCCGCGGGCTCAGGCAATCCACTCACCTCAGCCTCCCAAAGGCGTGGGATTACAGGCTGAGCCACCGAGCCCAGCTGATATAATTGTTAAAAAGCAAAAACAACTCAAACTTTCATCTGGAGTAGAAGAGGTAAGTAAATTGTGCTCTATTTATAAAACAGAATACTAACCTACCCATGAAAATGAATGAACTTCAGCTGCACTCGACAACATGGATGAACCTTATATGTACAGTGTTGAATGAAACGAGTAACACACACACACACACACACACACACACACACACACACACACACAAAATACATACCATTTAGTGACATTTATATAAAGTTCAGGGATAGGTAAAACTAATCCATATTGTTAGAATTAGGATAGTGGTTGTTTTGATGAGCTTTTTGACTGGGAGAGGGCATGAAGGCATCTTCTGGTGGACTGGAAACATTCTATATCTTGGTCTAGGTGGTGATACATGAGTGTTCACATATGCAAAAATTCATTGAGATTTACACTTAAGATATGTGTACTTTGCTGAAAGTACATAATTCTTCAATAAGCAGCTAACAAAATGCCTTTCTTCTTTCTTTTTTAATTATACTTTTACATTTTCAGAATACGGACTTATTTAAAGAAGCTAAAAAACAGAGGAGTTCAAAGAGAAACATCCCCCTTACCCCTTCTCTACTCTCTTCCCATTATTCACAATTTAGTGTCTTTCTTCTACTTACTCTTGACCTCATGAAAACTGGGACAAATGTGATTCAGTCTGATTCACTCTTTGCAAAAAAAGAACTCAAATCCAACTTCTTCTCACCATCTCCACTGTGTGGCCATGGTCTAAGCTTGATTCTCTTTTGTTGGGATTATTGCAGTCACTTCTTATTATGGACTGAAATATACCCTCCCAAAATTCATATGTTGAAGCTCTGCCCCCTGGTGTGACTGTATTTGGAATCAGGGCCTTTAAAGTGAGATCATAGGGTGGGGCCTTCATCAATATGACTATTGTCCTTAGAAGAAGAGACACAGGGAGTGAGCACACACAGAGGAAAGGCTGTAGGAGGACACAGTATGAAGGTGGCCATCTACAAGCCAAGCAGAGAGGCCCTAAGAGAAAACAAACCGACACCTTGATCTTGGACATCTAGTCATCAGAACTGTGAGAAAGTAAACTAGTGTTGTTTAAGTCACTCAGTCTGAGGTATCTTGTTATGGCTGTCCCAGCAAACTAACATACCTCCTGCCTGGTTTTTCTGTTACTGCCTTTGCTCCTAATAGTCTGTTCACAACACAGAAGCTGGTGAGCCTGTCGAGACATATTCAGGGCACGTTTCTCTTCCGCATAAAACTGTTGGCTTTTTATCCAGCTCAGTAATAGCTCACGGCCTGTCACTGGCTATAAGTCTTGTATCATTTGGCCTCTGCTCCCTTATTGACTTCATCTCCCACAGGCTATGCTTCTTCATTTGACTGTCCCCACTGTGGCTTCTTTTCTCCTTCTCAAGCATGGTTCTGGAGTGTCATGGTCATGGTCATGGTCCTACCCTGAACACTCTTCCTCCAGATATCAGCATGACTCGCTATCCATTCTGCTCCTTCAGGGCTCGCCTCAGTGTCAGTCAGACATTCTGATCAAGCAACAGAAGATAATAAACTCTACCCTCACCCTGATATTCTTTTTCTAGGAGTTAGGTAAAGTTATTTATCTTACATTCACTCAGCACAATCTTGACAATTCCGCAATTCAAAACAACTGTGCAGATGTTAAATAGCATGGGAGACTTGCATAACAAAGTAAATGCAAACAGGCAGGGCGTGGTGGCTCATGCCTGTAATCCCAGCATTTTGGGAGGCCAAGGCAGGAGGATTGTTTGAGGCCAGGAGTTCGAGATCAGCCTGAGCACCATAGCGAAACCTCATCTTTACAAAAAAATGAAAAAATTAGCCAGGGGTGGTGGCGCACACCTGTATTCCTAGCTACTCAGAAGGCTGAGGTGGAAGGATCGCCTGTGCTCAGGAGGTTGAGGCTGCTGTGAGCCATGATCATTGTGATTGTGCCACTGCACTTCAGCCTGGGTGACATAGTAAGACCCTGACACAAACAAAACAAAACAAAACAAAATGAAAAAAAAAACAACAAAAACACAAGCAAAAGATTACGGAACAGAATGTACTGTGCTATAGTCTGGATGCTGAAATTTGATCCCGGTGTTGGAGGTGGAGCCTGATGTGTTTGGGTGATGAGGATGGTTCCCTCCTGAATGATTAATGCCCTCCCTGGGGGAGGGGTTGGCAAGTGAGTTCACACACTCTATTAGTTCCCAAGATGGCTGGTTGTTAAAAAGAGCCTGACCGGAAGGATCGCCTGAGCCCAGCAGGTCGACACTGGGGTGGCCGTGAGTGTGCCACTGCACTCCAGGCTGGGAGACAAAGTGAGACTCCAACTCAAAAAAAAAAAAGAAAGAAAAGAAAAGAGACTGACACTTCCTGCCCTGGCTCTCATGGCTCCTCTCTCACCATGTGATCACTACACACTCCACTCCTGTTCGCCTTCTGTCATGAGTGGAAGCTTCCTGAAGCTCTTACCAGAAGCAATGCTGGTGCCAAGCTTCTCAGACAGTCTGCAGAACTGTGAGCCAAAATAAATCTCTTTATAAATTATCCAGCCTCAGGCATTCCTTTATAGCAATACAAATGGACTAAGACACACCGTATGCTTTCTTTTTTGTGGAAAAAATACAAACACATATATGTCTATAACCAATGTTTGACAGAAGTTATTTTTTGGTGGTGGTATTTTTAAAATTTTTTCATTGTTTATTTTTGAGTCAGAGTCTCACTCTGCCGCCCAAGCTGGAGTGTAGTGGCACGCTGTTCATGGCCACCACAATCTTGACCTGCTGGGCTCAGGCAGTCCTTCTGCCTCAGCCTTCCAAGTAGCTGGAACTACAGGCATGAGCCACCACGCCCAGCTAATTTTTTAATTTATTTTAGAGACGAGGTCTCACCATGTTGCCCAGGCTGGTCTTGAACCTGGGGACTCAGACAACCCTCTTGCCGCACCCTCCCAAAGTGCTGGGATTATAGGCATGAGCCACCCCATCCAGTTTTTTTAAAATTTTAAAAACTTGTTTAAATTTAAAGTTATTTTTGGTGGTGCATGTTTTAAAAAATTTCTTTTTTGCCAGGCACAGTGGCTCAAGCCTGTGATTCTAGTATTTTGGGAGGCTGAGGCGAGAGGATTGCCTGAGCCCAGCGGTTTGCGACCAGCCTGGGGAAATTGGTGAGACTTCGTGTCTACGATAAATCAAAAAATTAGCTGGGCGTGGTGGCACATCCCTGTGGTTCCAGCTACTTGGAAGGCTGAGGTGGAAGGATCACCTGAGCATAGCAGGTCAAGGCTGCAATGGCCGTGAGTATGCTACTGCACTCTAGCCTGGGTGACAGAGTGAGACTCCAACTCAAAAAAAAAATTTTTTTTCTTTTTATCTGCCTGCATTATCTATAATGAACATTACATATGATGAATATGTAAAATTTTTAATATATATATTATTTTTGTTTTATTTATATATATTTATATATATTATATATATAATATATATAAAATATAAAATATAATTTATATATATTATTTTTGTGGGGTACAATTCAGGGTTAGATACATAAGTGGTCATTATGCAGGCAAAGTTTGGGTACAGTTATTGATGTTATGTGCCCTTCCCTCCCTCCCCTGACAGTGTCCCACTACTGCCAGTCCCTTTCTTATAGCATTATGATAAATGTTCAGGGTCTGCTTATGAGTGAGTACATGTAGTATTCAGATCTTTGTTTCTGTGATAAATCACTGAGTATTATAGACTCAAAATCCATCCAAGTTTATAATTTTGTTTTTCCTTATGACTGCATAATATTCCATTGTGTGTATGCACCACATTTTCTTTATCTGGCTCGTTTTTGATCGGCAGCATGGTTGGTTCCATGTTTTTTCCATTGTGAGTAAGGCTGCAATAAACATACATGTGCAGGTATCTTTTTAATAGAGTGATTTGAGTTCCTCTGGGTACATTCTCAAAAGGGGAATTGCTGGGTCATATGGAAGGTCAATTTTTAGATCTTCCAGTAGATTTTTTTATAAGAAGAAGAAAATGGTCTTCAAATGAGGGCTGCTATTTTGTTGTCCTTAGGACTGGATGCTATCTAAGGAAAAGGAGATTCTGACTTTTCATGACTCTAAATCTCGGACACTAGCAGGGTCTGAAAATGAGCTGAGATGACTGGAGGAAGGTCAGGGATTCTTTACCTAAGAGATTTTTGAAAATTGCTTTGCTGATTTTAAAATGTTTTAGGCCAGACATGATTACACGCTTGTAATCCCAGCACTTTGAGAGACCAAAATGGGAGGATGCTAGAGGCCAGAAATTCAAGACCAGCCTGGACTACATAGCAAGACCCCATCTCTATTAATTTTTTTTTTAAGATTTAAAAAAATGTTTTAGATTTCAGCTCTCTTCTCATTGCAACCCAGTTGTACCTTCCTAGGGGTAACAAAACATCCTCTTGATCCATTGGTCATGCCAACAACATTCTTTATTCCCTTAATCAGAATAGATTTCTTTCCAAGCTTCTCACATGTTCTGACATTCTGCATATTTGCTTCTTTATTGTTTATTGTCTGACTTTGTTTATTGAATGAATGCATGAATGAATGAAATCTCTTTACATCCTTCCCACCTGTAAGTATCTGGTGTGGTCTGATTTTATTACAAAGCACTTTTGATGCAAGTCCAAGGAGCCTGAAATGAAGTCCCGGTTGCTTTTCAGAAACTCTGTGAGCTTCATTGGAATTTTGTGAGTCTGTGGGGCTCTCAGGACCTGGGAAGCAGCAAAAGATAATAGATCATGAAAATGGGGTCCTCGTTACTCCCTTCCTTATGTTTAAGTCAGACAATCACAAGCCAATTGACTGCTGTGCTCCTATCTTTCAACAGGAATTAAATATATGCGAATTGCACATCGTTAGCAAAAGTAGGTGCTGCGGATTGGCATGCCAGCTGCCATGGGCCATCATTAAAATGGAGTGTTATGGTGTTATCATTCTGGTAAATGCAAAACCATTTTCAGTGAGTGGGAGCCCATGAAGAATGAATCTCATTAAGTACAAGTACTTAGCCTCCATCAAACTCCCTCAAATGCCACTTAACTGTGCGACAGGGAGATGCCGGTGGGAATGCACCTCCTTTGATGTGTGTCATGGAGCGGCAGCTGTGCCAGTGAGACAAAGCTTCTACTCCATCATGCTTTCCGTGCTGATGGAAACTGGGGGAGGATGCACGGAACAACACAGTTGTATTTCTGAGCAGTGTGCAATGAGTGACATCCGAGGGGACAAAGAAGCCTCTTAAATTCATTAGTATCTGGGTAAGACCAATGATGCCATGATGGGTGAATGGCTCTGACTTCTAAGGAAAATGCAATGAGAAGAAAGTCTAGGAAGGGGGACATGTCTGGAGCAGCTGTGAAGTCCCCTCAGGAGGTGGTCAACCCTGGAGAACAACTGATTCCGCAAAGGAGAGCAGATGAAAAGGGGGCATCTGGGGGTCATTGTCCCAGATAGCCACCAACCTGGCAGGTTCAGAAAGCAGAGGCTTCCGGAGCTGAGCTGCCAGGTGACAGCTGCAGTCGCAGTCCCAGCAGACCCCACAAGGTCGTTTTCCAGAGCCAGAGTTGGGAAGTGTGGATGGCGGCCCGATTCAGCTGTTGGGTGATGCTGAGCATTTGGCATCGCATCTGTGCTTTGGTGACTGCTGTACATATTTCATGTCATGTTGGGTCTTAAGGGATGAAACCAGTCGCCAGCAGAGGCAGGGAGTGTGGAGAAAGAACGTGCTTCTGTGCAAGTCATGAGGTCATGAGGTTAATACCTTCCACGGCTCCTGGAAAAACTCTGCTGATGGAGGCCAGGAACGTAGGAAGTTTCGCTCCTCCACTCTCATTGCTGCAAGGTGTGGACGTTTCATCTCACCATCTCCTTCTGGGGGGACTCCCTCGCCCCCACTGCCTTTCCCCAGAGGCTACCAAGAGCCAGGACAGCACTTCCCCAGATGTGGGTGTGGGCGAGAACGTCCTGGTTTGTTTTTGTTTTTATTTTTTGAATTGGAGTCTCACTCTGTTGCCCAGGCTGGAGTGGAGTAGCATGCTCACCGCCACTGCGGCCTCAACTTGCTGGACTCAGGTGATCCTTCCTCCTCAGTCTTCCAAATAACTGGAACTACAGACATGCGCCACCACACCCAGCTAATTTTTTGATTGACGAGGTCTCACCAAGTTGCCCGGGCTGGTCTCAAACCCCTGGACTCAGGCAATCCTCTCGCCTCGACCTCCCAAAGTACTGCGATTACAGGCTTGAGCCACCATGCCTGGCCTGTCATGTTTTTAACATCAACCACCCATTATTTGCTACTAGCTCTGTGAAAAGGTAACATATCTGATGCTTAACTTGTCATAGACATCTGATTGTTCCATAATTTGATACAGTTTGATGAAAATTTCATACAATTCAATGAAAGTCGACAGACATGAGGTATGGTTGTTATAGTTACTAGGCTAACACAGTGGGAGGTCAAAGCAGGAGGATCTTTTGAGGTCAGGAGTTTGAGACCAGCCTGGGGAACACAGTGAGACTCTAACTCTACAAAAAAAAAAATAAAGAAAATTAAAAAAAAATGCTAGCTGGGGGTAAAGCACACCTGTAGTCTCAGCTACTCTCAAGGCTGAAGTGGGAGGATTGCTTGGGCCCAGGAATTTGAGGCTGCAGCGAGCCATGATCACACTGCTGCACTCCAGCTTGGATGAGAAACTGTCTCCCCCCAAAATAAAGTAAAATAAAATAAAATACAAAAATACTAGACTACATGGGCAAGGGAAGCTGTCAGAAAATGGCTGGTCTTTAAGCAGTAGATTTTACTGCAAAGAATGTGGGATTTGGAGTCCAACCTGGGTCAGTGTCCAGGGTCTGCCCCCTAAAAGCTGTGTAGCTGGGGGCAAGTCCCACAGCTAAGAGTTCTCATCTGCCCATGGGCCGGCAACAGACTTCGAGCATTTGTGAGTGCAGTGAGGCGGGCTGTGAACGGTGCTTTGAGAGCTGTACAAGGCAGTGCAGTTGAGTGGCGTCCTTGTCCTGGAACTTGTCACGGCTCTCCCTGGCCTGGGCCCATGTCAGCATGCCTCTGTTCTTCCTCAAACCCGTCCCTTCTCCAACACAAACACTCCTCTCCTATCACGTCTCCTCCCCGCCCTCACGCCCTTCCCACATTCCTCCCTCTCCCTTCCCCTGACCACCTTCCAGATCCTGCTCTCCCCAAGTTTCAGCCAAAGGAGAGGCCCCTCCATCGTCCTCTCTGGAGGTATTGTCTGCGCAAGCAATTGAACACTCAGCGCAGCCTGCTCCAATGACCCTGAGAAGCCTTCCCAGTTACCCCAGCACATTCCGAAGCCCCTGAGGGCAGAATCTATGCTGGATATATCAATGCTGTCGTAGTATCCTATTGGGAGGCTCCACAAATTCCCGAGCACCCACTTTTCTGATCACAGGATTGCAATCGTGTCATCGCTGTGCAGGGTTTTTGTATTATTTCTTATCCAAGGTGTGCTTAAACGTACTTCCTGCGATGAAGGTGGTGGGATGGCCATTTCCTTGAAAAAGTGAACAAGAGGCCCAGGCTGGTCACACACCAGCTGTCCTGGGGGGCAGGGCATGGGAGGCAGGGCATGGGGGCTGTGTGAAGTGACTCCTGCCGGCTCTGCCAGCCCTGGCTGTTGGCATCTGGGCATTTGCAGAGCTGCATTGGAGGCTGAGAGCAAGGACAGCAAAAGCCAGAAAGCTCTTTTGTTTTCCAGAAAGAAGGGACTTATGATTTTTCTTCTAATTCTGAACTATCTATTAAGCTTTCACAATGAGCCACATACGACTTATAGGATATCTAATAAAACGGAGCATGCTTTTAGATCCCATTTTGAGAGCATATTAATAACCATTCTTCAGATCGTGAAGAAATTTGTTTTCCTGCATCTGGAAGCGCTGAGCTGTTTGGTCAGAGTGTACCTATGGGAGATGTAGGGAGTCCCTATTCCAGTCTAGCTCAGGTGTCTCCCTCCCTGGAGCTTGTGCCTGGCTGCCTGCCAGTATCTCCACTGTGGGGTCCAGAACAAGGCTTTCTTTTCTGAAGAGTATCCCGAGTCGCCCTCTCTCTAGGCCTCTTTGTGAGTCAGATTCTAAATGATATAGCTTTTCACTGCTAGAACAAATTATACAAAATTGAGGGCACAAAATGATCAAATATCAACAATCACAAATATAGTTCACCTGGCCTGGTGCAGTGGCTCATGCCTGTAATCCCAGTGCTTTGGGAAGCCGAGGCAGAAGGATTGCTTGAGCCCAGGAGTTTGAGACAGCCTGGATGACATAATGAGCCCTTACCACTACATAATATCAAAAAATTAGCTGGGAATGGTGTTGTGTACCTGTAGTCCCAGATACTCAGGAGGCTGAGGTGGAAGGGTCCACCTGACACTGGGAGGTCAAGGCTGCATTGAGCTGTGATTGTGCCACTGCACTCCAGTCTGGGTGACAGACTGAGATCTGACTCAAAATAAAACAAAAAAAACTGTCTTTGAGGGACAAATAAGACATTGGACTAAAATTTCATTTAAGTCACCCTAGGACCTAACTTTAGCACTCAGAAGGAAAATTAACATCTGTCATTAATGGAGAGTTCACCATATAAACATAACACCTTGCCAAAGCGATTTCCATTTTAACAAAGAAGAATTCCATATTAATACCTGTCATGGAAACCTGGAGCCGAGGAGGGAAGAAAGACTACATTAGAGTGACCAAGTGCATCCTGGTAACCTAGGCCCAGGTTTTTCAGGTCAAGACTGTTGGTGGCTCCAGCCCTTGACATATTTGTGAGCAGATGGTGTGTGGGCTTATGTCAGGCAACCACATGTGAATGAGTCAGAAGCACTTAAAAATCCAAGCTGTTGGTGAAGTCAAGAAATTCAACACATGCAGAAACATCAACACTCTGCCACTCAGGCAGTCTTTAGACACATCTGACGTGGAACGAATACACTCAGATGCTGAGTGCTGAAATAATCATTCCGTTCTTGTTTTCTTTCCATATGACAGTATTGAAACTCAGAACATATAAGTCTGCTCAACAAGTTGATTTTGACTCACAGTTTCAGGGCCTGAAGAGAACCGGGCCAAGCTTGAAAGAACTCAGATTTAAATTTAAATGAAAGATGCTACTTTCTGTGGATGTGATGGCTTCCAGGTAGCACTTCTTTCCGCCATCAAATGCTAATTCTGCCCTATCTAGACTACCCAAGGGAAGAACTGACTAAAGGTTTATAGACTGGAGTTTTGAAGTTCTGTCTTTAAGAATCTGAGAGAGCAAGGCTGGGCGCCGTGGTTCATGCCTGTAGTCCCAGCACTTTGGGAGGCTGATGTGGGAGGATTACTTGAGCCTGGGAATTCGAGATCAGCCTAGACAACACAGTGAGGCCTTGTCACTACAAAAAATATATAAAAAATTAGCCAGGAATGATGTCACATATCTGTAGTCCCAGCTACATGGAAGGCTGAGGCAGAAGGAATGCCTGAACCCAGGATGTGGAGGCTATGTGAGCCATGATTGTGCCACGGCACTCCAGCTTGGGTGACAGAGCAAGACCTTGACTCAAGAAAAAAAAAAAAAAAAATCTGAAAGCACATTGCATAATGAGTCTGCTGAGTAAAAGCTCTTTCATCGTCTGTGTGGGAAACTTGACATTCAATTAGAGGATAGCTCCCTTCATATCTTCTGAATTTCTTTTTTCTTTAAAGGGTACTTCTTTCAAATCCTTCTCTTTTTGTGAGGTGATCAACTGTTGATATAGAAATAAACTTGCTACCTAGACCTTATCTTCGCTTTTTATTGAGCGTGGATAAATAAAGCACCCTGGAAATTCTGAGGTTCCTTTTTCTTTTGCCTTTACAATTGCTTTGTATACAAATTACTTGAGTTTAAACACTTGTATCCATTACTGTCTGTGTCTTACTTTACTGGACAGTGTTCTATGCTGACATGTTTTGTGTTCCCAAGAACCAGCTGTATTCTGTTTCCATGAACAACTAGTTCGCAGAATGGAAACAATTACGTAGAAACAACTCATAATATTTTTTCTCCTTCAAAAATCGCTAATTATTATACTTAATAAAAGTGGTTGTATATTTGAAATTGTAGATTTTTTTTTTTTTTTTTTTACTGAGTTGGAGTCTCACTTTGTTGCCCAGGCTGGAGTGCAGTAGCACAATCATGGCTTACTGCAGGCTCGACCTCCTGGGCTCAAGTGACTGGGTCTACAGGTGTGTGCCACCATGCCAAGCTAATTTTTTGATTTATTTTTACTTTTTTTTGGTAGAGATGAGGTCTCACTGTGTTGCCCAGGTTGGTCTTGAACTGTTTTACTCAAGTGACCCTCCTGCCTTGGTCTCTTAAAGTGCTAGAATTACAAGCATGAGTTTACCATGCCTCGCCTGAAATTATAGATTTTAAATGTTTTTACCATAAAAAAATGATGTTTGTGAGGAAATGGATGTGTTAATTAGCTTGATTTAGTCATTTCACAATGTATACATATATTGAAACATCTGTTGTGCACCGTAAATATATGCAATTTGTGCTTGTCAATTAGAAAAAAGAGCCGGGCTCGGTGGCTCAGCCTGTAGTCCCGTGCTTTGGGAGGCTGAGGTGGATTGCCTGAGCCTGCGGGTTTAAGATCCGCCTGGGCAACTTGGCGAGACCTCATCTCTACAATAAATCAAAATTTAGCCGGGGGTGGTAGCGCGCGCCTGTAGTTCCAGCTACTTGAACGGCTGAGGCGGAAGGATCACCGGAGACCAGCAGGTCAAGGCTGCGGTGGCCGGGAGCAGCCACTGCACTCGAGTCTGGGCAACAGAGGAGATTCCAACTCAAAAAAAAAAAAAAGAAAGAAAGAAAGAAAGAAAGCAAAAAGAACGTAATGGGCAGGGGAAACACTCAATATCTGTGAGGTTGGCCTTTTCCTGGGCACAGAGAGGCGTTTGCATCTCCAGGCATTTATGATGAGTTGGACAAGAGGCCTCTTAGGAAACAAACTTTTCCTACATACTTTTAACCAAGAAAAGTAGTAAAACAAGTTTTCAGCGCTGCATAGTGAAGCAAAGGCATTATTATTAGGTGACTTTCCCCGAAATGCTGGCACTGTTTCAAAGATAGTATGTTACTTTGTGACTACCTAAGAGACGCTCAAGAAAATGACTATCGTTTGAATCACATGATCATCTACTCAAAATGATAAACAAAATCCATTTTTTTAAGCGATCAGATAATATTTTCCATGTGCGTTTCTTTATCGTCTTGGTCATATGGAGGCTAATTAGAAAAGATATTAAGATGAAACTAGGAGATGAACATTTTTAATTAACAAGGGAAATGAGTTTTTCCTTCTGTCTTCCAAATCATTCCACAAACCAATCCCTCCCGTCTGAAGCTTGAGGGTCAGCCATCAGAGATGAAGTGGCATTAAGGACAGAACAAAGTTCCAGATTTCAAGGCAGTGGCTAACAATGACAGTGCCTAAACACTGTCCCTGTTATTCCATCTGAGGAGCTAACTAAATGTCAGCCAAACAGTCTCAGTCAGTCATTGGAAGAAAACTTTCGAAGGTGAAGCTTCAAGACAGCCTTCCTGCCCCAGAGTGGTGGCATGTGCCTGTCAGCTCAGCTACTTGGGAGGCTGAGGTGGGAGAATCACTTGGTCCCAGGAGTTCAAAGTTGCAGTGAGCCATGATTGCACCACTGCACTCCAGCCTGGGTGGCAGAGCAAGACCCCATCTCTATACATTTTTAGAAAAATAATAATTGAAATAAAAAATAGTCTTTTTTTTTTTTTAAGAAGGCAGGATTTGTTGCGAGAACAGAAAAGCTCCCACAGTGGGAGGGAATCCGAGGGGGTTGCTAAAAAATAGTCTTCTTAAGCATCACCTTTCCTAGAAGCTTGTATCTGGGATGCCTCTTTGCCAGGGTTCACATCCAGAACAGTATGTGGGTCCTCCCAGTTTGTGACATGTGGCAGAACTCGACAAGTCCTTTCTGACTGGGGCAGGCCCAAAGTAAGGGACTTGGGACTCTGGCACTGAGGGGAGAGCTGGAGAGGCCAGGCAGCTGCCAGGAAAGGCCGGGGGGGGGGCCTCCCTGCTTTGTGCAGAGGGAGAGCCCCACGGTGAGCACTGGACGCCTTGCTTGGCTAAGTGCAGGATGTGGCTGCTCTTGTTGTTACCCTGTCCACTTGCTTTCATTCTCCTGCAAGCATCGTACCTTTTCCAGGATGCCTTTCTCACGTCGCGTTATTTTGTGCTGTTTATGAATTAGGCTGTTGGCGATAAGTCAGCAGATAATGATTTTCTGTTTCATGATGCTGTTGTAGACCTCTTTTCTGCTCACTCATCTCATAACTCCAGAGATGACTTTTTTTTTTTTTTTTTTTTTTTGAGTCAGGGTCTCACTCTGTCGCCCCGGCTGGAGTGCGGTGGCACAATCATGGCTCACTCCAGCCTCAGCCTCCTGGGCTCAGGTGATCCTTCCACCTTAGTCTCCTGAGTAAGTGAGATTACAGACACACACCACACACCTGGCTTATTTTTTTATTTTTATTTTTGGAGAGACAAGATCTCTCTATTTTGTCCAGACTGGTCTCAAACTCCTGGACTCAAGCAGTCCTCCTCTCCTGACCTCCCAAAGTGCTGGGATTATAGGCGTGAGCCACTGCACCTGGTCCAGAGATGACATTTAGAGAGCAAGTGTTCCTGGCAGATGCTCAATAGACACAGATTGGTGGGTTGGCAGACTGCTTGATGGATTGTGGGCCCCCTGCTCCTTGCTTGGGTCACTGTAGCAGAGCTAAGAATAAATACATCCCTCTAAGGAGGGGGTGTGTGCAACGTGAATGTGAGGGACGGGCTGTGCTACCTCTGGCTGAAAGATCTAGAAAACCACTTCATCCAAGAGATTCAGCTCTGAGAGCCTGAGAGTTGGATGATTAATTCCAGAGAGGCATCAAATTGCTCAAAGCCTCGGGATCACAAAGTCATGGGGAGAAAGAGTTCATTTGTAGCCATTCCCAGGCCGCTCTGCAATTTTCTGTGGCTTGGGGCCATGTGCAACCACACAAAAACAAGTGCTATAGGCCTGCTGGTTTCTGGCTGAATTAGCTAGTCAGAAACATGGCCATTTATTCGCCCCCTACATGCTTCATAGTCTCCTACTACAAAGAAGCTAGCAAAGATATCCATTTGAACAGCACCATGAAAATATAACTCCATTGGTATTCTCAAATTTGCAATGTTTGCCTTTAGGTTTAATGTAAAGCATTGAGAACTTGAATTTTATTATAAGTCGGAGACATTTTAAGCTGCCTTGCCTGCATTTGGGGCTGGCTCAGTAGTTGTATGGTTTTTGACTTACTGTGTCTGGTAAAAATAATTGTACAGAGGAATGTTTTTTCTGAAAAACTTCTCTTTTACAATGAAAGACAATTTGGTCAGGCTAATTGCTAAGTTAAGCTTAAGCTTGCCCTTAATCAAGCTCAGCTGATTAATTTTAATTTTATTTTTTTTAATTTTGTGTTGGAGTCTCACTCTTTCGCCCAAGCTAGAATGCAATGGCACAATTACAACTCACTGCAGCCTTGACCTCCTGGGTTCAGGCAAGCCTTTCACCTCAGCCTCTTGAGTAGCTGGAACTACAGGCATGCACCACCATACCCGGCTAAATATTTTATTTTATTTAATTTTGTAGAGATGAGGTCTCGCTGTGTGGCCCAGGCTGGTCTCAAAGTCCTGGTCTCAAACCATCCTCCTGCCTCAGCCTCCCAAAGTGCTGGGATTTCAGGCCTGAGCTACCATGGCCAGCCAAGCTGATTAATTTTAAAGGTTAATGACTATTGACATTTGTAGGATTGTTTAACCAGGTTAGTAAGTAATCTTAAAATAGAAATTTTATAGCCGGGCTCGGTGGCTCAGCCTGTAATCCCGCGCCTTTGGGAGGCTGAGGTGAGTGGATTGCCTGAGCCCGAGGGTTCGAGACCCGCCTGGGCAGCGAGACCTCATCTCTACAATAAATCAAAAAAGATCAGCTGGGCATGGTAGCGCGCGCCTGTAATTCCGGCTACTCGGAAGGCTGAGGCGGAAGGATCTCCGGAGCCCAGCGGGTCGAGGCTGCGGTGGCCGGGAGCGGCCACTGTACTCCAGTCTGGGTGACAGAGTGAGACTCCAACTCAAAAAAAAAAAAAAAATAGAAATTTTATGATAACCACACTCTAAGCCTGATAGGTAAAAATATGTACTGTAAAGCACTACCCATTATCCACCAAAGGAAAAATTGTAGCATATACATATATATATATAAACACACATATTTTAGCAGAAATCCTAAAATTTGTTTAATATGATTATAGCATAGGAACAAATAAAAAAAGTTTTAGCCACTGATGAAATTTTACCAATAATATGTGTTAGAGCGGCTTGTAGCATATTTAAATAAAGTTGAAAAGAAAATCTCCCCTGCCCTGATAGGTAATACATATACATACATACACTCTATTTTACATTTTTGAGTGAATAAAATTCACACGCACAGGACTTTACCTCCAATAGCCAAAGCTTTCTTTAGCTATAAAATGTATGGTCCTTTTGCCAGGAGATTTCAAAATCCATGTCACTTAAACCTGAAAAACATGCCTGCCTCATTGGCCGGTTTTCCTTATGTGATAATAAAATGATCTGTTCTCTAACCTCTCATTTTTATCGCTGGCAAGAATGTGACTGTACTCTAAGCAACAAGACATCTGGTAGCAATCTGCAGTCTCTGAGTGGCCCACAGTTTTATAAAGCTACAGCTGAAACTCTGATTCATTTTTCACAAAGTTAGCTAATGAGTGGGTGGGGCCAGCTTTCCACGGGAGCATCTGCGGAGGAGTCATGTCTTAGAACCCAGGTTAGAGTTCCCTGCTGCGCTTCGCAGCATCTGTCGTGATGAATCCAGGGCTTCCTAAGAGTGGGCAGCAGTAGGCATGGAGCTGCCCAGGTTGGGCTTGAGATCTCCTGCTGAGAATCTGGTCTCCTGCCTTGTCATTCTACTTTTCATTTTATTTGTTTATTATTTGTTTACTTATTTATTTTTTGTTTAGAGATAGGGTCTTGCTGTCTTGTCTAGGCTGGAGTGCAGTGTTGCAATGATAGCTCATTGCAGCCTCAAACTCCCAGCTATTTTTTTTTTTTTGTAGAGATGGGGTCTCTCAACTTTGCCCAAGACAGTCTTGGATGCCTAGCCTCAACCCTGCTTAGTTTCTGAGATAAGAAGACACCTAGCACACGCAGGATAGTATGGCTGGAGACACTGAACTCCTAACCTCAAGTGATTCTTCCTCCTCTGTCTCCCAAAGGGCTAAGATTACAGGTGTGAGCCACTGGGCCCAGTTTCCATATCCTACTTTTTATTTTTACTTTTTTTTTCTGTCACAGAGGGGTGCATTCTGACTTGACACAAGAAAGTTCCCAAAGTCAATTGGAAAACACACATGCATGTGTACACAAGTGCATGCACCCATGTACATGTGCCCACACTCACACATGCGCCCTGGATCTAAAGAGGAAAGCCCAACCAAGACTTGGACTCCCACAGACATGGCTTCCAACTCAACTGAGTTACTCCAAGCTCTGTGACCTTGGAGGAATTAATTAACTTTTTCATTTCCTTATTTATAAAATGAACACAATAATGCTTGCCTTGGTCAGGTGTGGTAGCTCACACCTATAATCCCAGCACTTTGGGTGGCTGAGTTGAGAGAATTGCCTGAGCCCACGGGTTCAAAACCAGCCTGGGCAATTTGGTAAGACCTCATCCCTACAATAAATAAATTTTAAAAATTAGCCGGATGTGGTGGCGCATGCCTTAATTCCAGCTACTCGTAAAGCTGAGGCAGAAGGATCACCTGAGCCCAGCAGGTCGAGGTTGCAGTGGCCATGAGCATGCCACTGCACTCTAGCCCGGGCGACAGAGTGAGACTCCAACTCAAAAAAATAAATAAATAAAATAATGCTTGCCTTGATGGAGATGACAGGATCTACATAATGTTCCTAGAACAGAGAAGAGGATTATTTTATAAGGTCAGGCACCTCCCCTCCACCCCACCCCATTGTGCTGCTGTTTATTCGAAGATCTATTTTAGGTCCTGTTGTTTGCACAAACGCGTTCAGAGGACAGATTTGGAAATTAGGGCTGAGAATACTGGTTATTTCTTTTTCCTGTTGCCAGAAGAGAAACAAATGATAAGCCTGTTTGAAGTTTTATCGGTCATGCAGTTTCCTGTCCACTTAAATATCGGCCCAGGCGTACAGTGGAAAGAGATACTCAGCATCAGGCTGGTTATCGACTTGGTGAGTTATAAAGTGTTGCTTAATTTCCTCTTCTTTTTATTTTCTAGAGCCATGAATAGGTGTTGCTTAATTTCTTTAGACTTGAGTTTGCTTAGATACAAATGATAGCGTTTTACATCAGACTTGCAGGATCATTTGTAATAATATGTTTAATACAAATGGTTGCTACTTTTAACTCTCATATTGCTTAATATTTAAGGACCGTCAACAGTGCCTCAAAGGATGCCCCCGCAAAGGAGAGGACAAATTATGTGAAATAGTGATGACCTCAGTAATAAATAGAAATACCATTCGGCTGGGTGTGTGGCAGTTTTCCAAGAACAAATATTTCCAAATCACTGTTTGATATACTTGTGTGTGTGTGTGTGTGTGTGTGTGTGTGTGTTTAGAGACAAGTTCTTCCTTTGTCACCCAGGCTGGAGTGCAGTGACACCATCATAACTCACTGCAGCCTCAAACTCTTGGGCTCAATCTACCCTCCTGTCTCAGCCTCCCAAGTAGCTTGGACTACAGGGCACACACCACCCCACTCCTGGTTTATTTATTTATTTATTTATAGAAGTGAAGTTTCGCTGTATTTCCCAGACTGGTCTCAAACTCCTGGCCTTAGGCAATCCTCCCACCTTAGCCTCCCAAAGTGCTAGGATTACAGGCCTGGCCTACTTTTATGTTTTTAAATCTACTATATGGGTGGACAGGAAATTTAAACTTTTGATCCATACTCCTCAACTCCAATCATGCACATCCTCAGGAAATACATACACATCTGAATAAGCAGATCATCGCAGCAATAAAAAATAGGTTCTGGAAATACAAACATATTTTAATAAGCAGATCATCACAGCAATAAAAAAATAGACTTCATAACTACACATTTTAAGAAGCAGATCATCACAGCAATAAAAAATAGATTCTGGCTGGGGACCATGGCTCATGCCTGTAATCCCCGTGCTTTGGAATACCAAGGCAAGAGGATTACTCGAGCCCAGAATTTGAAAACAGCCTGGGCAACACAGTGAGAACTTGTCTCTACAGAAAAAAAAATTAGCCAGGTGTGGTGGCACGGATCTGTAGTCCCAGTACTTGGGAGACTGAGGCAGAAGGATCATCTGAGTTCAGGAGTTCAAAGCTGCAGTAAGCTGTGATTGCACCACTGCACGCCAGCCTGGGCGATAAAGTAAGACTCCGACTAAAAAAAAAAAAAAAGATTCCAAGGCCAAATACATATTGCCATAGATTATTTGATTCTATTGACTGTAGTTTTACCATCCACTCTCCTATAGCTCTTACAAATTTAGGACAAAACATACAGTTTTTTCTCAGGAGTCAGTGGAGCTTAAGAGAAGACATTTTCTGAACAGTAAGTTCAAATGAGGCGTTGAAATCCTCTTCCAGCCTCTGCCAACTCAGGAACTGCCTCTGCACCCACATGGAACTACTGAGACCAGTTTTCCAACCTGTGGGCACCTGCTGTGATCCCTCATTCCTCCTCAGACCCTGGAGGTCAGCCAGACCCCATTTCTAGTCAGATCTCTCACTACCAGAGAGGTTTTGAGGACAAAATCAGTACCTCAAATCACTTGACTGTCAGCAAAATCCCCCCGGGTTCAGTAGTTTCCCCAGCTTGCTTGCTTGCTTTTTAAAAAATTTTTAATATTTGAGTCAGGTTCTTACTGTGTCACCCTGACTGGAGTGTAGTGGCATGATCACAGCTCATTGCAGCTCATTGCAGCCTCAACCTCTTGGTCTCAGGCAATCCTTCCGCCTCCGCCTCCCAAGTAGCTGGGTCTACAGGCATGTGTCATCATGCCCGGCTAATTTTTTAGCTTTTGTAGAGACAAGGTCTCACTATGGTGCCTAGGCTGGTCTCAAACTCCTCAACTCAAGCAATTCTCCCACCTCAGCCTCCCAAACTGCTAGCATTACAGGAGTGAGCCACTGCGCCCAGCCCATTTCCCTAGCTCTCTAACTTACATGTGATCCTATAGAAAGTATGTTATGTTAGGCCGGGCATGGTGGCTCATGCCTAAAATCCCAGTACTTTGGGAGACTGAGGTGAGAGGATTGCCTGAGGCAACAGGTTTGAGACCAGCCTGGGCAACATGGGGAGACCTCATCTCTACAATAAATCAAAAAAATTAACTGGGCGTGGTGGTGTACACCTGCAGTTCCAGCTACTTGGAAGACTAAAGCAGAAGGATTGCTTGAGCCTAGCAGGTCGAGGCTGTGGTGGCCATGAGCCTGCCACAAAAAAAAGAAAGAAAGAAAGTATGCCAGGTTAAGATCCTATGGAGAGGTATTTGCCAGTTCTTACCATCACCATAAAAACCAAATTCTTAAATATAGTTGTTGGTCTCTTACTGCGAAGCTGTAATACACTCACCATCTAAATGTCCATTGACATTATTTTTCTTTTTTTTTTTCGCAGAAGGGGCGTCTCATTATGTTGCCCAGGTTGGTCTTGAACTCCTTGGCTGAGAGATTCTCCCATCTCGGCCTCCCAAATTGCTGAGATCATAGAAATGAGACACCGCGTTGGACTGTTTTAAATTTTCATCATGAATTTCTTTACATTACTTGGCTACTCCTCTCCCTCTTCCCTCTTTATCCTGCTCCTCCTTTATTGTGGTTTGATTTCCTCGTCTCTTGCTCATCTCTCCTATTTCAATCAAACTCTCCAAACCCTTTAGGGGATAAAACTGCCCACAGCTGTGGCCATAGCCATGTGTGCTCACTGGAGCCTCCCACACCCTAGGCCACCCTCATGCCGACTGCAGTGCTGGCACAGCCACATCTCCTTAGTTCATTTCTGTTGCTGATAACGGAATACCTGAAACCAGGTTGTTTATAAAGAACAGGAATTTGTTTTGCACTATTATGGAGGCTGAGAAATTCAAAGTTGAGGAACTGCATCTGGTGAGGGCCTTCTTGCTGGTGGGGAATCTCTGCAGAGTACCAAGGTGGCAAAGGGCATCACATGGTGAGGAGGTTGAGTGTGCTGCTCAGGTCTTTCTTCCTCTTCTTATAAGGCCACCACATTCATTCCCATGAGAATCCATTAACCTATTAGTTTACTAATCTTATAATCCATGAATCCGTGAGTGGATCAATCCATTCATGAGGGCTGGATTCAGAACTTCTTAAAGGCTCAATCACCTCTTAAAGTCCCCACCTCTTAATACTGTTACCCTGGAAAGAAATTTCTTTCTTTCTTTTTTTTTTTGAATCTCACTCTGTTGCCCAGACTGGAGTGCAGTGGCCGCTCCTGGCCACCGCAGCCTCAACCTGCTGGGCTCTAGCGATCCTTCTGCCTCAGCCTTCCAAGTAGCTGGAACTACAGGCGCGCTACCACACCCGGCTAATTTTTTTGATTTATTGTAAAGATGCGGCCTCACCAAGTTGTCCAGGTGGGTCTCGAACCCACAGGCTTAGGCAATCCACTCACCTCAGTCTCCCAAGGCGCGGGATTACAGGCTGAGCCACCAAGCCTGGCCTGAGGATTAAATTTCAACATGAGTTTTGGAGGGGACAAATATTCAAACCATGGCACTCCTTTAAGAAGCCTCTGTCACCATCAGCCAGCCCACTCCATAGAGGTAAACACTTCAGATTTTTATTTTTAGCTCTTTAAGTATATGCCTTCATATTTCTAAACAGTGTATTTATTTTGTTTTTTAATTAATCAAGGTTAGACACTTTGTGTTGACTTCTGAATCTAGTAGCAAATATTTAACTAAAATACAGCACCTCTTCTTGCTCCTCTTCTCTGTGTAGTTGTATCTTAAGAGAGGGTTATATTAAGTATTAGCTTTGTTGGGAACTTTTTTTTTTTTTTTTGAGTTGGAGTCTCACTCTGTCGCCCAGACTGGAGTGCAGTCACCACAGCCTCGACCTGCTGGGCTCCGGCGATCCTTCCACCTCAGCCTTCCAAGCAGCCAGAATTACAGGCGTGCGCTACCACTCCCGGCTGATTTTTTGATTTATTGTAGAGATGAGGTCTCGCTGCCCAGGCGGGTCTCGAACCCGCGGGCTCAGGCAATCCACTCACCTCAGCCTCCCAAAGGCGCGGGATTACAGGCTGAGCCACCGAGCCCGGCTTTGTTGGGAACTTTTGTATGTAGTTCACTGCTGAGCCATGTAGTGTACTATAATTATGTCTTCTTTCTTATAACAACTTTTCCATTTTCCTAGAATCAATAATAACTTGTCTTGCCTTTTCTTTCTCTGCTTTTTAATAAACTTAACCTTAATTTTATCCACAAGTTTCATCTAAGATATAAAATTTCAATATTATTTTCCAAATGGTCAAATAAGTCTTTTAATCTAGAATTCCATTTCTTCTACCCTTTTCACCCAACCCTCCCAGAATCCTTTGCTGGACATTTCTCTCCCAGAGTCCTTTGATCTCCTTTTCCAAACTGGCCTAGACAAAGTTATCATCATAGCAATTATCTTTACTGCTTACTGTTGTCTTGTGTTTAATCCAATTTCTTGGGTCATGTGCGTTTTTCTTTTTCATTTATTTTCTTGATTTGGAGGGGGAAAACATTCTTCATTCTTCAGAATGTAGAAGTGGTAAAGTTGAGTCTTTGTAAAACCCACATGGGAGACTTTCTCACATGTCCTTATGCTCCTTGGCTATCCATTCATGTTTAAGAGTGAGGCACTAGGCTGGGCTCAGTGGCTCAGCCTGTAATCCCAGCACTTTGGGAGGCCAAGGTGAGTGGATTGCCTGAGCCCATGGGTTTGAGACCAGCCCTGGCAACTTGAGACCTCGTCTCTACAGTAGAATTAAAAAAATAGCTGGATGTGGTAGCACATATCTGTAGTTCCGACTACTTGGAAGGCTGAGGCGGAAGGATTGCTGGAGCCCAGCAAGTCGGTGCTGGGGTAGCCATGAGTGTGTGTGCCACTGCACTCCAGCTTGGGAAGGAATGAGACTCAACTCAAAAAAAAAAAAAAATGAGTGAGGCATTCAAACATTGGAAACTTTCTGTGTTGTGGTGGAGCTTATTGACTCATGAGTGTCCCTGTGGGATGATCAAATGACCTTTTCACTGGCCAAGCCTCCAATTGTCAGTATCTAGAGGTTTCTGAGTTTATCAGGAGAAGAATCCTTTGTGAGGGGTCAGAGGACATACTGCTGGTATTCTGAATATAAATTCTGAAAAGAAGAAAGTCAGCTTGAAGAATTTTACTTAATACTCCTGTGTGCAAACCCAAGGCTTACCCTTACTTTCTTTTTAATTATCTTCTCCAAAGAATAGAATTCTGGTCATTTAGGGTGTTGCAGATGGTACATGGTTGGGGGATGGCAGCTATCTGACTTCTGGGGGTGGGAGAGTAAACTCTACTTCCCACTTCCTTGTCTTCAGGTGCTGAGTCTTTCAAGTATCTCAAGGAAAGAACTGGTACTCTTTTCAGTAACTCCTCTGCAAACCAAACTCTTCATCAAGCACAACTCCTTTCACTCTGCTACATTAGCTATCATTACTCTATCAGTTCTTAAATATGTCTTCAAATCCTTTCATCCATTGATGTAACCTCCACCAAAATCTCTGTCCTTGTGGTTTTGTGTGTGTATATATATTTAGTGTCAGAATCCTCATGAATGGGATTAGTGACCTTATAAAAGGGCTTGAGGGAACTACCTGGCTTCTTCTATCACTTCTGCCATGTGATAACACAGTGTTCAACCCCTATGGAGAATGCTGCATTCAAGGTGTCATCTTGGAAAGAGAGCCCAGGCCCTCATCAGACACTAAACCTGCAGGTGCCTTGATCTTGGATTTCCCAACCCAGAACTGTGAGCAATACATGTATACTGTCTATAAATTACCCAGGGTAAGGTATTTTGTAATAGCAGCAGGGACACACTGAGGTAGGTCTGTGCACAGAATCAAGGAGTTCATTTAATTGGATGGTGAAAATATCATATCTTTATTTTCATAACTTCTACCTTAAACTTAGCATTTTTTCAACTATGGATATAGGCAATAAACCACAGGTAATGACAATATATATGACTTTGTTACCAAAATAAATCACAGGTTCTTTAACTATCACATGACAGTTATTGTATATATCTCTAAGATCTTTTACACTTGTTAGCAATGATGAGCATCAATAGGCTTGTTACTAGATATTATTATTTATTTTATTTATTTATTTTTTGAGTCGAAGTCTCACTCTGTCATCCAGGCTGGAGTGCAGTGGCATGCTCACGGCCACTGCGGCCTTGACCTGCCAGGCTCAGGTGATCGTTCCACCTCAGCCTTCCAAGTGCTGGAACTACAGGCATGTGTTACCATGTCTGGCTTATTTTTTGATTTATTGTAGAGATGAGGTCTTGCCAAGTTGCCCAGGCTGGTCTCAAACCCTTGCGCTCAGGCAATCCTCTCAACTTGGCCTCCCAAAATGCGTGAGCCACCGCTCCGACCAGATCTTATTATTTAAAGAGTAAATAAAGAAGCATTAAATGGAAGAAAAGGAACCATCATAGATAATGGAAGGGGCTTTTAAGGTCCCGTCAATTTCCCTGGACTTACAAGTTTTAAAAACATTTCCCAGCCGGCTCGGTGGCTCAGCCTGTAATCCCGCGCCTTTGGGAGGCTGAGGTGAGTGGAATGCCTGAGCCCGCGGGTTCGAGACCTGCCTGGGCAGTGAGACCTCATCTCTACAATAAATCAAAAAATCAGCTGGGCGTGGTAGCGCATGCCTGTAATTCCAGCTACTCGGAAGGCTGAGGCGGAAGGATCGCCGGAGCCCAGCAGGTCGAGGCTGCGGAGTGAGACTCCAACTCAAAAAAAAAAAAAAAAAACATTTCCCTGCCTGAATTGTAGAATCTTCTGAGGTACAAAAGGATAACATTTAAATGAGAGCCTTGTGAACCTTGAAGCTCCTTGATTTTTAAATATGAATTGGAGCTAAAACAATGAAAACAATTTTTTTTCAGAGGAAATAATCTTTGTTTTTTTTGTTTGATAGTGCCTCATAGACTGTGTTGACTATGACCAGTGACTAGCAATTGGCTGACTGAGAAACAAAATCTTCTGAGAAGACACTAATTTTATTTATATTCATTTATATTAGTTTATCCTACAGTGTCTGTAGAAGACATACCTCTGAGAGAGACATACACGTTCAGTGAGGCGGACATCAGATTTCCATTTCCTTACTGAAACTTTTGCTTTCAATAGTCAGAAGTGCTGTGAGTACAACAAATGTTTCTGCTAAAGAATCAGCCCTACTTTTCTCCCTCCCTCCCTCCGTCTCCCCTCCTTCCCTCCTTTCCTTGCTTCCTTCCTTCCCTTCCCCTTCCTCCCCCCTTTCTCTCTCCTTCCCTTCCTTCTCATCTTTCTGTCTTCAGATATTAGTTTAAGATTTTTTGGATGCAAGTAACAGAAACCCCAAACTTCACGGTCTAAACCAAGTAGGGAGTTTATTTCCTCACAGGAGGTTGAGAGGAGGATGCTTTAGAATTGGTGACCTCAGCGGCTCAGCGAGTCATCAGGAGTCCCCATTCTTTCCATCCTTCCACTCTTCCATTCTCAGTGTGAACTCTGCCTATTTCACCCTGTGCTCACAAGACAATGGCCATGATCCAAGCCTTACATCCAGATGCGGCAACAACAGTGGAAGAAAAATGATTGTTCCTTCACTCATGACTCTTTTTATAAACTAGGAAGTGTTTCTTAGAATTCTCTCCCCATGCCCAGAAGTCCCCCTCCTTATATCACATGAAGCCAGAAATGGGCACAAGAACATCCCTAGGTAAATCACTGCCAAGGTGCTCAGAACCATCAGGATTAGCTTAAAATACTGAGGTTTGCCTCTGGGTCACAGAGAAGACGTGTGGACACTATGACAAAACTAGAGCTCCCATGGCAGAGGAAAAATGGAGAGAGGCAGGGTGCGGAGGCCCACACCTACAATCCCAACAGTTTGGGAGGCTGAGGCAAGAATATTGCCTGATCCCACGGGTTTGATACCAGCCTGGACAACTTGGCAAGACCTCGTTTCTATAATAAATCAAAAAATTAGCCAGATGTGGTAGTGTCCGCCTGCAGTTCCAGCCACTTGGAAGGGTGAGGCAGAAGGATCACCTGAGCCCAGCAGGTCAAGGCTGTGGTGGCCGTGAGCATACCACTGCACTCCAGCCTGGGTGACACAGTGAGACTGCAACTAAAAAAAAAAAAAAAGAAGAAGAAGAAAGAAATGGGTGTGATGAGCCCCGCAGCTTCATGCATCTTACGGAGCAGCACTTCTCCAGGTGCTTTGGAAAACTTTCTGCTCTTGCTGTGGGATGGATGGCCTTCTCCCGTTCCACTTCCACAAGAAGTGTGAGTACCTCAGTCAGTGTCATTTCTCGGATCTCACAGGAGCAGACTGAGGCCTCTATTCAATGCTGGGGTCGTGAGATCTGCCTCCATGGGCTGTCGGTGGTCCAAGGCTGTGCCCCTCAGCTGACACCAGCCTCCTTTTCTCCGTGTGCTCCTGCATCCTGACTGGGTCATGGTTTGGGACTTCTGCTTCCACCCCATCCTCAGTGTGTGGAGCCTCAGCACCAGCTTGCAATTCAAGATACAGAATCATTTTCAACACAGGCCAAGGCACCAAGACCCAAATGAGTCTCATGGGGAAAGGTTTATCCACCAGGTAGTCTTATGTGTGTGAATCTGACTTGGGATGTTCCCGTGGAATGAAATTTTTAGTCATATTTGTTCTTATGGCTTAAACCCCTGCGAACGTTTTTCAAAAAAGTCTTGAATGTGTGATGAAGGTAGAAGAGCTTATGATATGTACCCACCAACCTTAAAGTGTCTTTGGATTTTGCTGTAAAGGTGGTACCAGATACAACACAATTCTCCTGTAGAGTGAGACTCCTCAAAAAATAAAAATAAGTAAATAAATAAATAAAATAATAATAACACAATTTGGGCTGAGCATGATGGCTTACTCTGTAATCCCAACACTTTGGGAGACTGAAGTGGGAGGATCACTTGGGCCCAGGAGTTTGAGATCAGCCTGGGCAACATAGTGAGATCCCATCTCTACAGGAAATAATAATAATAAATTAGCTAGATGTAGTGGCACATACCCATGGTCCCAGCTCCTAGGGAGGATGACGCAGGAGGATTGCTTGGGTCCAGGAGTTGGAGGCTGCAGTGAGGTATGATCAAGCCACTGTACTCCATCCATCCTGGGTGACAGAGCAAGACTCTGTCTCGACAAAAATTTTAAAAATTAGCAGGATGTGGTGATACATGCCTATAGACCCAGCCATTCAGGTGGCTGGGGTGGGAGGATGGCTTGGGCCCAGGAAGTTGAGACTGTAGTGGGCTATGATTGTATCACTGCACTTCAGCCTAGGCGACAGAGCAAGACCCTGTCTCAAAATAAGAAAACAAAAAATAAAACTAAATAAAAGATAGAATTTGCCTCCTGCCACAGCTCTAAGTGTTCTGATCAGATTATGATACCAGTATATGACTAGTCCAGATTGTAAAGATCGATCTTCTATGATGATCTCCTGTTCTTCTCATTTGCATGTCTCCCTTCTTCCGCCCAAGGTGGCAGAGAGGCTGTAATCTGCCAATCTGTTGAGGGAAGACCATGCGGGTCTGAGCAATACCTCTGCCAGCTGGCTGTCTTGTGTCCTGGTGAAGCAGGACTTCTCTCCTCTAATCCTGGGAGAGCCAGCATTTGGGAAAAGGTGAGAGTCGACTCTTCATAACAAACGCTGAACACCTCTCAATTCTTTGCTTCCTACCCTGTTCCTATCTAAAAATTTGATTTTCTTTCCTCTGAAAATTCCCCATGAAATCACATCCTTCTCTCCTAATCTCTTCCTGCTTTTAGCACAATTCACCTTTGTCTGAGTGCAGCCCACAGCTCTGGACAGAGTGACTCATGAACCAACGAACAGACAAATCCCTTGGTGGTGAGTGTTCACATTGGTACCTGGCCACGCCAAACCTGGCAGAGCAGGCACCCTGAGGGTCTGGAGGAGCTGACCAGGTGTTGAAGGGTCAGAGGTCAGGCGCATAGGCATCAGGGATGCCAGCACCTCCCTGAAGCTGGATCAGACCCAGCCCAGGAGTAAGTCGAGCCTGCAACAGGAGAGTGGCTCGAGGAAGATTCTTCGAAGGGTCATGACTGCTCAGTTCTGGGCTCAGTTCTGCTGGGCTCCCTTTAGAGACTGTGGAACACACTCTATTCAGGTGCGGGGCAGGGCGAAGGATGTGGGGCAACCAGTCATTTTTGGCACTGAGACCTGTATTCATAGCATGTATTCAACCAGGGACAGCCAAGAAGGGGAGAAATCCATGAAGTCCTGGATAGTCAAGTGTCCTGAGAAACTGGCAGTCAGGATTTAGGCACAGTGCTCCTAAGAATATGCTGATTTTACAAATTCCACAGCTCACCCGTGGTACAAACGCCAGACACCACTCGGCTCCCCGGCCCAGTGCTGATAGGCTAGGTCACCCAACGAAGCTGTCAGAAGTCACTTAGGCTGTGCTGTGAGAGATGCCAAATGCTTAGTAGCCCCTCAAATGTCCTCCCTCTTATTAGGTCACAGAACCTCCAATGCCTGAATCATTTATTTAAAGGAGCTAAAAGTCACAATTAAAACACAAATATTGCCCATTAGAGATCTCAGGAAACGTAGTTTGTCCAAGTAGTCAAAAGAGTAGCCTCGTGAATAAGGGCCAGCAACCTTCCAGTTTTGAGGGAAAGTGTCAGAACTCTCTGGAACTTTGTGATACCATCAGTGGAGCAGAGGCAGTAGGAGCAGTAAGGGCCTTGAGCTGCCTGGTGAAGAATGACTTTTTGAGGGAATATGCTTCCTAGGCAGTTTCATTAAAGGCCCAGCATTGGGCCAAGCATTTGGGAGAGGAACGTGGACATCAGCCATGTCCAGACCCAATGCCTAGGTTCATCTGAGGTAACTGGTCCATAATTGAAATCTTGTGTCAGATTGTATTTGCTAAACAGTGACCACAAAATCATCCCCAAATAGTTTATATTTAATTTTTTTTTCGGAGATGGTATCTTACTCTGTTGCTCAGGCTGGAGTGCAATGGCATGATCATGGCTCACTGCAGCCTCAAACTCCTGGTCTTAAGTGATCCTTCTGCTCAGCCTCCCAAGTGCTACTATAAGGTACGAGTCACCGCATCTGGTATTTTATATAATTTTTTGAGTTGCTTGTTTCTTATGATTTTTGCATTAATAAATGAAATTGATTTGTAGTTCTCTTTGTTAAAGTATGACATCTCAAATTTTGAAATCTGTGTTCCATTTCTTAAAATAATTCAAGTGTTTTCCTTCTTTTCTGTGCTTTGGGACAATTTAAGCAGACATGAATGCTAGCTCTTCTTTCAAGGTTTCTTAGAATTTCCCTGTGAAATTAGGTGAGCATTTTTGAGGGAGTTCTTTGGCAACTTTCTCTCTGTCTTGTATGAAAGTCAGTTTGTCCTGATTTTCTTTCTCTTCTGAGCGTCCATTTTGCTAAATTATATTTTCCAAGAAAATTGTGTGTTTCATCCAAGTTTTCAAATTTACTTTTATGAAGTTAGGCAAAGTAGTTCCTTATGATTATTTTAATTTAATTTGGTTTGTGGTTATTCTTCTCTTACTGCTTCTTATTTCATATATTTGCATAGTCTAGTTTTTTTCTTTATTAGGTTAGCTATTGCTTTTCTGGCAGCAACTACAGTTAATAAAGTAAAGAAAAAGTGCTTTTCTTTTTCTTTATTTTTTTCTCCCCAAAGATTCAGTTTACTTCTTGTTCTTTTTCCATTTTTTTTAACTCAGTAAGTTAGAGAGTTCTGCTGTTTTTATTAAGTCAGTCTTTCTCCTTTCTTACATTTATTTATTTATTTTTGTTCTTTTTCTGAGCTAGATGCTTGATTCATTTGCTTCTTTTCTTTATTACTTATGTAAGTATTTAAACCAATGAATGTTCCTCTGAATACTATCTTAGCACTATCTCTCACAGATTCTAATATGGAGGAACTTTATTGTTTTTGTTATTGTCATTTTCTAGAAGTTCTGTGATCTCATTTTATATTATTTTGTGATCCAGAAATTAATAGGGATTTTCTTTGAACATTAAAATTTATTTAAAATAAATTTTTAAAAATTTTAGGTAAAATGGAATTTTATCTGATTTTAAAAATTAATTTTATTATTCTATTGCACAGTGATCAAAGAATGGTGACTATGCTACTTCTACATTTTTGAACTTATTGAAGTTTTTTGGTGTCCTAATATTGTGGTCAATTTTCCTAAATGCTGCATTCTTGAATATTCTTTAAATAAGAATATGCTTTATGTGTAGAGAATAGAGCTCTGTGTGTGTGTGTGTGTGTGTGTGTGTGTGTGTGTGTGTGTGTGTAAAACAGAGCTATCATGTAGCAAATTATATGAGAATTCTACATTCCTGATTTTATTTTTATCCACTTGATTTGTCACAGACTATAGAGACAGGAATGGAACCGGCGCGATTCTGTTTATTTCTCCTTTTATATCCTATAATAACAAGTTTATAAGTACCTTTGCTTTTTTATTTGGTGCTCAGCTATTTATAACTATTATCGTCACTGTGAAGCACACCCTTTAGGTGCTTTTTTTGGTCTTGTTTAATCTTTGTGTGTGTGTGTGTGCCTGAATTCCAACTTACCTAAAGTGAAAATCATGACTCTGTTTTCTTTTGGTGCAATTTCCATTAGTATATCTTTATTCATTCTCTGATTTTCAACTTTCTGATTTGTTTTAGTTGTATTCCATAAATAGTTAGGTTTTGTTTTATGATTTAATTTGAAAATATGTATTCTTTAGTTGGAGTGCTAAGCCCATTTGTATTTGCTATGTGACACCTTTATAATGACAACTTAATTGATACCTTTAACCCTCTATTTATTTAGAAAATATCTATTAGTTCCCTATCTTATGCAAAGAAAAAATTAGTATGTTTTTCTCTTCCTTCCTCTATTACCACCTTATTTTGGGCAGTAATGTAATATTTATTACCACTAGTATTTATTCTTTCAATATGTTAATAGCTTTATTACTTGAGCTGTCAGCTTTTATATCATTCAGGATCTAGAAAAGCAGAAACCACACAAAAACCTTTTTTTTTTGTTTTTTTTTTTTTTTTGAGTTGGAGTCTCACTCTGTCGCCCAGACTGGAGTGCAGTGGCTGCTCCCAGCCACCGCAGTCTCGACCTGCTGGGCTCCCAGGTCTCCGGCGATCCTTCCGCCTCAGCCTTCCGAGTCGCTGGAACTACAGGCGCGGGCTACCACAGCCGGCTGATTTTTTGATTTATTGTAGAGATGAGGTCTCGCTGCCCAGGCGGGTCTCAAACCTGCGGGCTCAGGCAATCCACTTACCTCAGCCTCCCAAAGGTGCGGGATTACAGGCTGAGCCACTGAGCCCGGCCGCAAAAACCTTGAAAACAGATTGACTTCAATTCAGGAATTGGTTATTCCAGGCAACAGAACCTGGAGCCTGTGAACAAGATGAGACGCTAAAAGAACCCAGAGATTACTAGCACCAGAGAGCTGTGACTTCCTCTAGGGGGTGGGTGGAGGTGGTATCTTGTTTGGGGAACTGGGTTACCTGGCAGTAGCTGTGACCTACAAGAACTGCTGCTTGGTGGGAGTTCTAGCCCCGGAGATGAGGCAGCTGTTGGTAGACATGTCGCCCAAGACTCCTCTCCTTCCTCCCACGACCCAGGCTTTGTGCCTTGTCCTGGCTGACTTAGCCAAAAGCCAGCAGACACGGGGGCCTGAGAAGCACAAACTGTGGGAACAGTCCTCTTGTGATGCTACTCAGAGTAGCAAAGGGGCAAGGACTGGCTCTGAGGGTCAGCAGGTAAAGGACCAGCTTTAAGAGGTGTCCTTTGACTACCAGTTACTTTGGGCAAAGTGTTCACAAAGCTTATCCTCCTGTCCACCTTATTTCCCCATTTCTTCTCTGTGTTGGTGACATCGCTGTGGCCTTGTCAAGAATATAACATTATTTGCAGTCTGCTCTGTCACCCCCACCACCCCCTTCCACCATTAGTTCCACTGTTGCGTATATTCAGTACTCGCTAGATTGTGCCCTTGTTTTTCCAGTCATTTCTTACTCTTTCTAGGGTGCCCTCTAGTAGTTTCGTCAAGAGTGACCCAAGGTCCGGTATTCTTTGGGGGCTTTTCATGTTTAGAGCTGCATCTCAAGCCTCACATTTGAGGACACTTAGGCTCAAGATAGCATTCTTGTCCCATGCTTTCCTTAAATATCTTGTGAGTGCTGTTTTGCTGTTGAATGTCTTGAAACATCGCTGTGGAGAAATCCCAGGCCAGCCTGATCCTCCCCTCTCATAAACGACTAGTTTTGTTCCAGGCTGCCAAAAGGGGTCTTTCATTTCATTAAATGTTCAATAACGTTTCTAGGATATTTATCTATGATGACTGTTCAAGGTCAATTTTTCTGCGATCCGTTGTGTCATTTGATTGCATTAAAACACTGTTTTATTTCAGGAAGATTTTCTTGAGTTTGCTTCTAAATATTTCTTTTCTTTTTATTTTCTTTTTCAGGAATTCCACTCTTGTGTTAGAATTCATAAAGACTGGTCAGAGCAAGCTGCACTTCCAGAATTTGGTCAGGCAAAGTGTACAAGTGTCAACCCCAGATTACAAGTGTAAGAGTCAAGAATAGCTTTTGCCCTCTCAACTGACCTCAGTTCTGGAGGAGCTGTGGGCGGCGGGGCAACTGAGAGAGGAAAGGATAAAACAGAGAAACTAAAGAAGCCACTGTCCCATCGTCAATGCAGCCTTCATAGATTGAATCAGGACCAAGCTGTGGGGCAGGAAAGAAACTTATGAACTGAATGATATATTGCAGGGTTTTATTTTATTTTATAATTGATTCTTAAGTTAAAGAGTTATTTATATATAAGGCTACAATTTGATGAATTTTGGTAACTGTTTATAAACTTGAATTCATCACCACAATCAAGATATAGAATGAGGCCAGTGGGTGGTTTATGCCTGTAATCCCAGCTCTTTGAGAGGCTGAGATAGGAGGACTGCTTGAGCTCAGGAGTTTGAGACCAGCCTGGGCAACATGGCAAGGCCTCATCTCTAAAAAAAAAAAAAAACAGAAAGAAGGATATAGTATGGTCCTCTCACTGTAAAATGTTTTCTAGTTGATCCCTTCCACCGAGCTCTGAACCAAGACAAACACACTGTTACCATAGAATTTTGTGTGAATGAATCAGCCTCCATACGTCCAAAAACATTTGTGTTTGACTTCTTTAACTAAACAGCATGTTTTTGCAATGCATCAATGTTGCTACATGTTTTAAGCTTTCATTCCTTTTTGGTGCTGAGTAGTATTCCATAGTATAAGTATACTGTTATTTGTTTATCCATTTGCCATTGGGTTTGCTTCTGGTTTTTGGCTATTATGAAATGCTACTACAAATACTAACATACTTGTCCTGGTGTGGGAATATATGTTTTTTTTTCCCCTAGGAGTGGAACTACTAAGTCTAAAAGGAAATGCATGTTTAACTTTATATAAGATACTACTTTACTGTTTTCCAAAGTGGCTCTACCATTTTGCGTTTGTATTAGCAAAGCATATGAATTCCAGCTCCTCCACATCTTTGTCAACACTTGTTGTTATCGGTCTTTTTAACTTTAGCCATTCTAGTGGGTATGTAGCTGTATTAGTTTCCCAAGGCTGCTGTAACAAAGTACCACAACCTGGTGGCTTAAAACAACAAAAATTTGTTCTCTCACAATTCTGGAGGTTATAAGTCTGAAATCAAGGTGTTGACATGACTTTGCCCCTGCTGAAACCTCCAGTGGAGGGTTTTTCTTCTCTTTCATCTTTTGGGGACCCCAGGAATTCCTTGGCTTGTAATGGCATAGCTCCAATCTCTGCCTCCATCTTCACATGGCCATCCTTTCTCTGTCTGCCTTGATGTCTCTTCTCTTCTTACAAGGAAACTAGTCATAGTGTGTTACTCATCCATCCTACTCCTGTATGACCTCATCTTAACTAATTACAACCCTATTCCAAATAAGACCACATTCTGGGGGTTAGGACTTTAACATATTAGGGAACACAATTCAACCCATAACAGTTGTGATATCTCATTGGGGTTTTAACTTTCATTTCTCTGATGACTAGTGATATTCAGTGTCTTTTCATGTGCTTATTCACTATCTGTATATCTCCTTTGGCCATTTGTTTATTGGGTTGCTTGTCTTTTCTTTTTTCTTTGTTCTCTTTTTGAGTTGGAGTCTCACTCTGTTACTCAGGCTTGAGTGTAGTGGCATGCTCATGGCCACTGCAGCCTCGACCTGCTGGGCATAGGTGATCTTTCTGCCTCAGCTTTCCAACTAGCTGGAACCACAGGTATGTGCCACCATGCCTGGTTATTATTATTATTTTATTTGTTGTAGAGACAAGGTGTCACCAAATTGCTCAGACTGATCTCGAACCCCTGGACCCAGGTAATCCTCTCATCTCTGCCTCTCAGAGGGCTGGCATTACAGATGTGAGCCACTGTGCCTAATGCTTGTCTTTTTAATATTGAGTTGTAATAGTTCTCTATGCATATTGTATCTAAGCTCTTTGTTGAATATTTTCTCCCTGAGTCTATAGTGTTGGGTTTTTGTTTTCCTAACTACATCTTTTGAAAAGCAAGGTTTTGGTGTTAAAGTTCATTTTATCAATTTTTAAAATAGTTTGTATTTTTTGTGTCCTGTTTAAGACATTTTTGCATATCCCAAAGTTACAAAGATTTTCTTCCATGTTTAAACATTTTAGTTAGAATTGAGTTTTACTCAAGATTTCATTAGGATTTAGTTTCAGCCAGAATTTCTCAACCTTGGCACTGTTGATATTTTGACCTGGTTAAGTCTTTGTTAGAGAAGGCTGTTCTCTGCTCTAAAAGATAGTTAGATGCATCCCTGGCCTCTACCCACAGATGCCAATAGCACCTTCCCAATTGTGCTATCAAAAAATGTTTCTAGACATTGACAAATATCTTTGATGGGTAAATTACCCTGGGTTAAGAACCACTTAGATTTGTGGTCCACTTCAAGTAAGTTTTTGTGTATAACGTAAGATAAGAGTTGAGGGGTATTTTCCTTTATGCAGTTAGCCAATTGTTTCAGGACCATTTGTTTTTGTGTTTTGAGTCGGGGTCTTACTCTGTCACCCAGGCTGAAGTGCAGTGACATGATCATGGCTCACTGCAGCCTGGACCTCTTGATCTCAAGTGATCCTTCTACCTCAGCCTCCTGAGTGGCAGGGACAAAAGGTGCACAAAACCAGGCTTGTCTAATTTTTTAATTTTTTGTAAAGATGAGGTCTCACTATGCTGCCCAGGCTAGTCTTGAACTCCTGGGCACAAGCAACTCTTCTGCCTCAGCCTCCTAACATGCTAGGATTACAGGTGTGAACTCACCACACCCAGCCAGAACCATGGTTGAAAAGATTATCCATTCCACTTAAACGACCTTGGCATCTTTGTCAAAATAAATTGACTTGGCCTGGTATATAAGGAGCTTAGAAATTGTCATTCCCATCCTCACAGCAAGAAAAAGGATTGGTGAACAATTCTTCCTAGATCTATTAGAGAATGGAGGTCACCAGTAAAACTGCTGTCCAACCTCTACCAAATTGGAAGACAGACAGATAGACATAGAGAATCATATCTTACTGGAACAGAAGCTCAGCATCGAAATTGCTTCTGCATCCAGCATACAGGTAGGAAAACTTAAATTGTAACTGATAAATTGCTGGAGACTTGGTGTGGACAAATTTGAGGATTAAAAACTCTAAGGGGAGCCAGGCATAGTGGCTCACGCCTGGCCTGTAATTCCAGCACTATGAGAGGTGGAGGTGAGAGGCTTGCCTGAGCCCAGGGGTTCGAGGCCAGCCTGGGCAACTTGGCGAGACCTCATCTCTACAATAAATCAAAAATTAGCTGGGTGTGGTGGTGCATGCCTGTGGTTCTAGCTACTTGGAAGGCTGAGATGGAAGGATTGCCTTAACCCAGTAGGTTGAGGCTTCATTGGCCACTGCACTCCACAGAGCAAGACTTCGACTCAAAAAAAAAAAAAAAGAAAGAAAAGAAAAAGAAAACTCTAGGGAGTCCAGCTTGGGGGTGGGGTGGGGGATATTTACATGAGCTTTACCTCCAGAAGGCCTACCAAGTTCTCACAGTGAAGATCAGAGATTAAAAAAAAACGCCTTAGGGCTCTAGCAGGAGGGGAAAGTAACCAATTAAGTGTGCCAAGAGCATGAACAAGGACATCCCTCAATGGAAACTGTTTTGCCAGGGCCTAATCAACCTCGAGAAAGGAAATTAACAATTCTAGCCTCTTCCAGCTTGCATGTGGAGACCTCACACTCTTCACAAAAATTAAATCAAAACAAATCGTAGACGTAAATGCAAAAAAACCACAAAAAGCAAAACAAAACAAAACTCCTAGAAAAATAGCATATGAAAATATCTAGGTGACTCTGGGCTTGGCCATAACTTTTTAGATACAACACAGGAAGTACGAGTCACAAGATTAAAAAAAATTGCTAAGTTGCACTTCACTAAAATTAAAATCTTCTGCTCTGTGAAAGACACTGTTAGAGAATGAGGACAAGCCATCTTCTGAGGGAAATATTTGCAAAAAACATATCTGATAAAGGACGGTTATCCAAAAGACACAAGTTCTTAAAACTCAACAATAAGAAAAAAATAGCCCAATTTAAAGATGGGCAAAAGAGCTGAAGTTACAACTTACCAAAAATATATAGAAGGTAAATAAGCATATAAAAACATGCACTATGCCATTAGGGAAGTGCAAATTTAAAGCATAATGAGACATCACCACACACCTAGTGGAATGACCAGAAAACTGATAACAATAAATGCTGGTGAGGATGTGGAGTAACAGGAAATCTTCATTACTGATAGATAGATAATATATAGTTAGGTAGGTAGATAAAATAGATAGAAATATAGATAGAAGATAGATGATAGATGATAGGTAGGTAGGTAGATAGGTGATAGATAGATGATAGGTAGGTAGATAGATGATAGATAGATAGATGATAAATTGGTAGATAAATAAATGATAGCTAGCTGATAGGTAGGTAGGTAGATAGATGGATAGATAAATAGATGATAGATCATAGGTAGATGATAAGTAGATAGATGGATGATAAGTAGGTAGGATGATAGATAGGTAGGTAGATAGATAGATGATAGGTAGGTAGACAGATAGGTGATAGATAGATGATAGGTAGGTAGACGACAGGTAGAAGGATAGATAATAGGTAGGCAGAGAGATAGATGATAGGTAGATAGGTAAATAGATGGATAGATGACAGATGATAGATAGATAGATAAATGAGTGATAGATGAGAGGCAGATAAATAGACAGACATATGATAGGTAGGTAAACAGATGATAGATAGATAGGTGATAGGTAGATAGAAGACAAAAAATAGGTAGGTAGGTAGGTAGGTAGATCAATAATAGACAAGCAGGTAGGTAGATAGATAATAGGTACATAGGTAGATAACAGATAGATAGACAGATAGATAGATAGATAGATAGATAGATAGATAGATAGATAGATAGATAGATATGCTAGCAGCAGCACCAGGACTCTGAACCTGAGATCACATCTGAATTAATTTATAGTAGCAATAGTGACCAGAGCAAAAATAGCATTGATCCCTCACTCTAGTACTGCACAGATGTTGCAATGAGAGCCAGAGGAGTCCTGCACATATAATGGGATTGTACCACAGGAAAGACTCCGGAAATTATGAATTTGGGGGCTTACATAGAAGCAGGAATGATCCATTTCTTCTATCTTTCTTGAGAGGAGGGAGAGAGAGAGAGAGAAAGAGAGAAGGAGAGAGAGAAGAGAGAGAGGGAGAGAGAGAGAGAGAAAGAGAGAACAAGAGAGAGAGCGCTTATCTTTTCCTTAATTGGGGGAGGAAGGGAAGGTCCTTATTCCATAATTAAGTATCCAGCACCAGGGGAAATGATACATATTATTACCCTTCCAGTGGCAGCAGATGACCGTACCAATGAAGGACACAAATGGACCAGGTTTGATACCCATAACATGTGAAATGAAAATGTCTCTGGGGGATAAGAGCAGATATTCTTTATCTTTCTGGTATGTCAATATCCATTGTTCAGGAGGTCAGGACTGTACAGGGACCCTGAGAAATACAGGAAGCATTGTCTTTGTGTAAGTCCTCTAACTTTGTTCTTGTTAAACATTGTTTTGGCTATTGTCTTTGGCTATTTTTCCTTTGCCTTTTTGTATAAGTTGTAAAGTTATCTTGCCAAAATAAAGTATTAGGGTTCTAAAGGGGATTGCATTTAATCAATAGTTTAATTTGGGAAGGGTTGTTATCTCAATAATTCTGAGTTTTCCTAAATATGGCATATCTTTCCATTTCTGTAGCTCTTGGGTAATTTTCCTTTGCCACGTTTTTCAGTTTTCTTTTTTTTCTTTTTGCGTCAAGGTCTCACTCTGTTGCCCAGGCTGGAGTGCAGTGGCATGTTCATGGCTCACTGTAGCCTCGACCTCCTGAGCTCAAGAAATCCTCCTGTGCCCACCTCTCAAGTAGCTGGGACTGCAGGCACACACTACCGTGCCTGGCTAACTTTTTTTTTTTTTTTACTTTTTGCAGAGCTGAGGTCTTACTATTTCTTCCACACTGGTCTCAAACTCCTGGGCTCAAGTGATCCTCCAGCCTAAGCCTCCCAAAGTGCTGGGATTAGAGGTGTGAGTCACTGCATCCAGCTTGTTTTGCAGTTTTCAATGTCTATATCTTTCATATGTTGAATTTTATTTATAAGTAATTTTTAAATATTATTTTATAGTTTTTGAAGATTTCATGTCCTAATTTTTCATTGCCAGTTAATAGTAATATGATTGACTTTGGAAATTGACCTTATATTTTACAACCTTGATAAATTCATTAATCTAGTTGATTTATTTTGTAGATTTGTTAGGGTTTTCTTATTTCAATCTCTATGTGTTTTAATTATTTTTTGTCCCTTGTTGCACTGGCTACAACCTCTAATACAATGCAGAGGTGGTAAGAGTGAACATCCTTGCCTTTTTCCTGATCTTAGGTAGAAAGCATTGAGCTTTTCACTCTTGAGTTTAAAATGAGCTGTAGGTTTGTCACAGAAGCCCTTAATCAGTTTGGGGGCAATTCCTTCTATTCCTAGTTTGCTGAGAGTTTTAATCCATTATTTTAAAAATCATGAGTTGGTGTTAGATTTAGTCAAGTGCATTTTCTGCATCTATTGAAATGATTATATGGTTTTATATTCTTTTTTATTAAAATAATGAATTACATTGATTCATTTTGAGATATCAACAAAACTTGCATTTTTGGATCCTACCTGGGCATAATGTAGCATCCTTTTTATATATTGTTGGAATCAATTTGTAAATATTTTGTTAAGAAAATGTGTGGCTCTATTTATGAGAGATATTGCTCTGCAACTTTCTTTTCTCATGATGTTTTTGTTTGGTTTAGAAATCAGACATTTTACCAGTACTTAACATTTCTAGTATTCTTCATTCTGTTTCGAAGATCTAAATTTTTATTTACTTTCTCTATAGTCTAAAAAACTTCTTTTAGCATTTCTTATAATGTGGGTGTAATGATAGTGAATTCCCTTCATTTTATTTATCTGACAAAGTCTTTATTTCATCAAGTATAGAATTCTGTGTGGACAAAAATTTATCTTTCAGCACTTTAAAGATGGTCTTTCATTTTCTTCTGGTCTCCATGGTTTCTGATCAGCAGTCAGTAGTTAATGGAATTGCTAGTCCTTTATATGTTTTATATTGTTTTGCTGCTTTCAAAATATTTTTTAATTTTGATTTTCAACAGTTTGAATTAGATGTACCTCATAGACATCTTTATATTGGTGTTTGTTTATTAAGTATCTGCAAATTTCTGTGCTTAATCAAATTTTAGAAAAATTTTGGCCTTTATTTCTTCAAAATTTTTTCTTCTCATTCTCTCTCCCTTCTCCTTCTGATATTCAATTACACAATTGTTGGACCATGTGATTTTTAAAAAACAATTTATTGAGTTTCTGTTCAAAAAAATTTTTTAAGTTGTTTTTGTTTGTGTTCTTCATCTTGGGTAATTTCTGTTCATCTATTTGCATCTCATTTAGTCTTTCCTCTGTCATGTTCATCCAACTGTTAAATCTATCTGTGAATTGGTTTTTAGAGTTAGGATCTCACTCTGTTACCCAGGCTGAGGTGCAATGATGCAATCGTAGTTCACTGTAGCCTCAAACTTCTGGGCCCAAGCAATCTTCCTGCCTTGGCATCTCAAGTTTCTGCAGTTACAGGTGTGAGGAAATTTTTATTTTAAAAATTTTATTTTTTTGTTCTAGAATTTCCATTTAGTTTTTAAAAATTGTTTCTATTTCTCTGATGAGATTCCCTGTATGTATGCTGGGATTTTCTTTTGTTGAAAACATTTCTATTACTTCATTGATAATAGCTACTATGTCCACTTTAAAATCCTGTCTGTGAGTTCCAATTTGGATTGACATTGGGATATGGTTTAATTAATTTTCTTTTCTCTTGAGAATGAGTTTCATTTTCTTGGTTCTTCGTATGACAGATAATTTTGGATTGGTCCTGGGCATTAAAATGTTAGGTTGTAGAGATTCTGGCTTCTGTTATTTTTCTCCAATGAGCAGGGTTTTCTTTCCCCCTTCTGTTATAAGGAAAGTTTAGTGTGAAAACTCTGTTTCTTGTATGGTAGCTCTGTTCTCAGTTTAGATCTTATTTCCTGAGCTGAGCTGCCATAAACCTGTTTCACATTTGTGTGCCTCAGGGGTCTGTCAGAGATATGGATAGACAGAGTTTTAACATCCTCATCTCTGAATTTTTCCCTTCTGAGATCTCTCACCTCTTCAGCATTCATGGCTTCCTGGCTTCACTTTTCTGGTTTACTGGCTTCATTTTCTCATTTCCCAGGCCAGAAAACCTGTAGGTTTTTTCATGTATGTTACTTCTGCTGGTCTTCATACTACATGGACTGCATGTGGCCACAGGCAAAAAGTCATGGAAATGGGAATTTACTTGTATAGCTCCCTGTCTTACCTCCACCAGCAAGTGTGCACCCCTCATCAGAACCTGTCAGCAGCCAGTGCTTTCAGGTGGTTATGTTTTGTATCATGCTCAGGTTTTATAGTTGTTTCTGCAGAGGGGGTTGTCTGGTTGCATGCTAGTCCATCATACCCAGAAGCAAAATCTGGACTGCAGTTTTGATTTCAGAATGGACATGACCAATCCTTTCTTTGGAGTTGTGCTGCTGTCCAGTGAGTGTGTAGAGAAGGCAAGACTGCCAATGCCTACACAACACATCTGCATCAGCTTGAGCTCTGCTTTATCTTGCTGCAATTTTTGGAAAAAAGAAAAACCTGTTTTCCACGACAAAATGAAAAAAGAAAAGAAAAAGAAAAAGAACAGAATGGACATAATTAGATTTTTTTTTTTTTTTTTTGAGTTGGAGTCTCACTCCTTTGCCCAGGCTGGAGTGCAGTGGCACGCACACACTTGGCCACCCCAGCGTCGACCTTTTGGGCTCTAGCGATCCTTCCGCCTCAGCTTTCCGAGTAGTTGGAACTACAGATGCGCACTTCCATGCCCAGCTATTTTAAAAAATTTATTGTAGAGAGGAGGTCTTGCCAGGTTGCCCAGGTTGGTCTTGAACCCTCAGGCTCAGGCAATCCACTCGCCTTGGCCTCCCAAAGGGCTGGGATTACAGGCTGAGCCACTGAACCCGGCCTATAATTAGATTTTTAATACCTGAAAAAACAAGACTTCCTGTCTTTACCCCAAAGCGACTATGGGATCTGTATAACATTGTTTCCACGAGTCACGAAAAAATTTCAAATAGAGTGTATTTGATAAAAGAGCAGTGATTCAATTTTTTTAAAAATTTTATTTTAAAATTGTGGGGTACAGTTTAGGGTTAGGTATACAGATATTCATTGTGCAGGTACCCTTATTGATGAGGTGTGCCCCTCCTTCCCCAGGCAGATATCCACTACTGTCAATCCCCCCCCACTTCAGTGATACAATTTAAAAAATAAAGTTTCCTTGTGTTAACTCATTCGATACACTGGTTGCAAGTGGAGAGAAATTGTTATTTTCTACTTTACAGATAAGTTACTTTTCTTTTCTTTTTTTTTGAGTTGGAGTCTCACTCTGTTGCCCAGACTGGAGTGCAGTGGCTGCTCCCGGCCACCGCAGCCTCGACCTGCTGGGCTCCTGCGATCCTTTCGCCTCAGTCTTCCGAGCACCTGGAATTACAGGCACGCGCTACCATGCCCGGCTGATTTTTTGATTTATTGTAGAGATGAGGTCTCGCCAAGTTGCCCAGGTGGGTCTCGAACCTGCGGGCTCAGGCAATCCACTCACCTCAGCCTCCCAAAGTGCGGGATTACGGGCTGAGCCACCAAGCCCGGCTATGTTACTTTTTAATGCACAACCTCTGTATTAGTGTATTTTGTGTTGCTATAAAGAAATGTCCAGCCAGGCTCGGTGGCTCAGCCTGTAATCCTGCGCCTTTGGGAGGCTGAGGTGAGTGGATTGACTGAGCCTGCGGGTTCGAGACCCGCCTGGACAGCAAGACCTCATCTCTACAATAAATCAAAAAATCAGCCGGGCATGGTAGTGCATGCCTGTAGTTCCAGCTACTTGGAAGGCTGAGTGGAAGGATCGCCGGAGCCCAGCAGGTCGAGGCTGCGGTGGCCGGGAGCGGCCACTGCACTCCAGTCTGGGCGACAGAGTGAGACTCCAACTCAAAAAAAAAAAAAAAGAAAAGAAATGCCTGAGGCAGAATAATTTATAAAGAAAAGAGGTTTATTTTGGCTCACGGTTCTTGTGTGGTGCCAGCATTTGCTGGGTGAGGCCTGAGAAATTTACAATCATGGCGGAAGGCAGAGAGGGAGCAGGTGTGTCTTATGGCGAGAGCGAAAGCAAGAGAGAGAGAGAAGAAGGAGCCAGGTTCTTTTAAACAACCAACTCTGTGTGAACTAATAGAGCAAGAATTCACTCATTCCAAGCCATTCCTGAGGAATCTGCCCCCGTGATCCATTCACCTCCCACTAGACTCCACCTCCAACTTTGGGGATCACATTTCGAAGTAAACTTTGGAGGGGACAACCACCCAAAGCACATCAAATCTTATCAGTATGGTTATAGTACAATTTTGATTAAATTAAAACTAATTGTTTATATTTTATGATCTGTATTGTATTATTCATAACAGAACCATAGAGCATACTATGAATTATGAATATGTTTTTTGTCATGTACTATTTTCCTTCTAAACATAGTGATTGATTTGAATTTCTTTGTTTATACATTTGAGTTTTTGTTCTCTTGCTTTTCATTTACCTATTACTAATTTACCTTCTAACTTTCTTGACACAACACAATAAATCTCTTGGTGTATTCAGAATCATTACGTGATCTATTGGCTTTATGTTTATTGATTAAATAAAGTCATTTTTATTTTCTTATTTTTAGTATTAGCCTATTTTTTTTCTTCCTTGAGAATGTATCTGTCTTTTCTGAAATCTCCTGCCTCCATTCTCTGCCTTCTCCTAGCTGCTCCTTGTACAGCTGTCATCCTGTGACATCTCTTCATTGCCTCCCTGGGTATCTCTTTCTCCCACTCCTGTGTTAGACTTCCTTTTTCCTTAATCCTGTGTCTTTCTTCTTTTTTATTTATTCTCTCTTTAAAATGAGATGTATCCTCTAGGATATTCCTGAGAAAGAGTGCAGAGGAGGTAATATTTTGAGACCTTACATGTTTAAAAATGTCTCTATTACACCTCATATTTGATTGAGAGTTTGGCTGGGTACATCCTTAACCATTGTCTCTACTGCTTTTATTATGGAATAACATTTCCAATGAACAAAAACAAATAACTGGCCAGACCAGTAATCCCAGTACTTTGGGAAGCCAAAGCAGGAGGATTGCTTGAACCCAGAGTTCAAGATCAACCTAAGCAATATAGTGAGACTTTGTCTTGACAGAAAATTTAAAAATTAGCCAGATGTGGTAGTGCACATCTGTAGTACCAGCTACTCAGGGGCTGAAGTGGGAGGATCATCTGAGTCCAGGAGGCCAAGGCTGCAGTGAGCCATGATTGTGCCACTGTACTCCAGCCTGGGCGACTGAGTGAGAACCCGACTCAAAACACAAAAAAACAAAAACAAATAGCCTTGTAAAAAAGAAAAAAGGTGTATAAATAATAAAGTTCCAGCAGACTTTTTTACCCCAACCAAGCAATGGTCTTTATTTTTTATTTCGTTGAGGTTGTGATTTTGGTTCTGAAGTGGACATGTCACATTTGTCTGCAAGCATTGCTTCCTTGGGGGAGCCACCTCTCTGCCGCTTCTTGTGGGTCTGGTCAATCACAGTGTCTTTCTTTCTCTGACCACAGGGAGAGGTTTGGGACTCAAATTTCTGTTCTGTGATGAATAATAGACAGAGAGAGAGAGAGAGAGAGAGAGAGAGAGAGAGGGAGGGAGGGAGGGAGGGAGGGAGGGAGGGAGGGAGGGAGGGAGGGAGAGAAAGAGAAGCCCTCTGTGCTGGCTATCTGCTATCTGCTTCTGTAGATATGCTCTTGACCATGTTCCCCACCTCTGTGCGCTGGGAGGGTTCCCTTGTCTTTCAGCTTTCTGTTGAGCTAACCAATGGGAGTTCTCCCAGAGGAAGGGGGAGGGATAGAGACCAGGCTGCATGGGTTCCATGTGACCCTCTACCAAATGCCACTGCTCCTCTCAGAAAGCCTTGTCCTTGCAATCTCCATTCTAGTACCCAATAACGGCTCCTTTGCCCTCCCTCTGAGGTCTGTGCATAACAACAACCCTGTAGGTTATTGTATCAGGTACTGTACTAGCTCTTACTGGTTTCCTTAAAATCCAACTCACCACTGTAAATAGCCCCTTTATTAAATTATTATCTTATCGCTGAATTTTGAGTGTGCTATTTTTGAGTATGCTGGATTTGCTAACAATCCTCACAAAGGTGAGCAGAAACAGAGCCAAGAGATAGAGATGGGAACTTGATATACTTTGAGCATCCAGAATCAGCTTGGTCTGTAGCAATCTGTATCCCAGTCTTCCCAGAAATGTGAGCTAAATTGTCATTTTTTTTTTTTTGTAGAGATGGGGGTCTCTCTATGCTGCCAGGCTGGTCTCGAACTCTTGGCCTCAAGCGATGCTCCCATCTCAGCCTCCCAAAGTGTTGGGATTATAGGCATGAGCCGCCATGCTCAGACCTATATTCTCATTTTTGAATAAGCCCACTGGTACAGGGTCTACAGAATTTATGGGAAGAGTGCAGGCTACCTGTGAAGGACAGGAGCATAGTTCTCATCTTGATCAATATTGTGTGGCCAATGGCAGGTTACTTTTTTTCTCAATTTTGTTATCTTTATAACAGGTAAATGTTCACCTACTCTAACTCACTTATCATATCACCAGACCAACCTTAAATTAAAGCCTTTCAGTGCCTAATATAAACTCTTATTTTGTGCTCAAGATATTGGCAATGCAGTTCAAGGTTTTAAAAAATTAGTGGAAGGAGTATTTATTATATTTCCCCAAGAGATCTAGAACATTGCTGGACATGGTGGCTCATGCCTATAATCCCAGCACTTTGGGAGGCAGAGGCAAGAGAATTGACTGAGCCCGTGGATTTGAGACCAGTCTGGGCAATTTGGTGAGACCTCATCTCTACAATTAAAAAAAAAAAAATAGCTGGGCGTGGTGTCGCATACCTGTGATTCCAGCTATTTGGAAAGCTGAGGTGGAAGGATAACCTGAGCCCAGCAGGTAAGGCTGCGGTGGCCATGAGCATGCACTCTAACCTGGGCAAGGGAGTGCAGCTCCAACTCAAAAAGAGAGAGAGAGAGATCTAGAAGATGGCATAAAAATTTCATATATGCTTCCTTATACTGGTAATTCTGAGTCCTAGGGACAGAGCACTCGTAAGAAATAAACATAAAGTGCACTTCATCTGGGTCTGAAGACTGGGAAGCTGGGTCGGTCTGCTGCGGTACATACCAGTGGCAGACACTGAGATGTACTTACTCTGTTACCCCTTCTTCCTACTGACAGTACTCAGATTTTGATGAAAAACCTATATTCCCAGCACCAAGTTACAGATGTAATCTGATCACACAAATCAATGTTTCCTGCTAATCTAGTCTTCCTTAAAGCTAGGGATGGCCACATGCCCATATCTGGTCGATGGCACCCAAGTGAAAGTGGTTTAGGGAAGGACTTCTCAACCTTGGCACTATTGACATTTTGGACCAGATGATTCTTTGCTGTGAAGGGGCTCTCCTGGGCATTGTAGAATGTTTACATTATCCCTGGCCCCTACCCACTATATGACAATAATATCCCCTTAGTTGTGACAACTACAAATGTCTCCAGACACTTTGGAATGTTGTCTGTGTAGTAAAATTGCCCTGGTTGAAGAATACCGTGTTAGAGGAAAGATCATGCTTTGCTGATAAAAGGGAATCAACGTACCTGGTACTTCCTTCTCTTCCCTTCTTCTTGCCTTGAACGTGGACATGAGGATTGCTGCTGCAATGACCAATCTACAACTGTGAGGAAAATACTGGAAGAGTCTCCTTGAAACCATTGCTACGTAACAGCCATCAACCATCCTTTAATGTCTTACTATGTATGAGGGAGGAATTCCTCGTACACTTTAGTGTCCCTATTGCAAGATTTTCTGAACTTTGAACCAACACATTGTCTTAGTTCATTTTTGTTGCTGTAACAGAATACCGAGACTGGGAAATCCATAAAGAAAAAGAGTTGATTTAGGCCATGGTCCTGTGGGCTGGAGAATTCACGGGACTGGCACTGACAAGGCCCGCATGCTGCATCATAACATGACAGAAGGTAGAAGGGGAAGCAGACACGTGCAAAGGGGCCAAACACGAAGTGTGTCTTCACTTATAACAACAGAATCTTGTGGGAACTAATTCAGTCCTTCAAGAGCTAACCCAGTCTCATGAGAACGAGAACTCGCTTGCTACCATGAGAATGGCACCAAGCCATGCACAAGGGAAGAGCCCCCATGACTCAAACACCTCCCATTAGGCTTCCCCTCTTAAAGGTTTTTGTCTCCCAACATTGCTATATCAGCAAATTATTATTATTTTAAGAAATGGGCTCTCTCTATGTTGTCCAGGCTGGACTAAAACTCCTGGGCTCAAGTAATCCTGCTGCCTCAGTCTTCCAAGTAGCTGGGACTACAACAATTAAATTAATCTAATTTAATTAATTAATTTTTTATTTTAAAGATCTGGGGTACAATTCAGGGTTAGATATACAAGCATTGATTATGCAGGTACCCTTGTTGATGAGGTGTGCCCCTCCCTCCCCTAGCAGTTTCCCTCAACTGCCAATCCTACACCCCCCTCCTGGCAGTTTCCCACTACTGCCAATCCCTTTCTTATAATATTATGATAATTGTTCAAGGTTCACTTATGAGTGAGAACATATGGTACTCTTTGTTTCTGTAATAGATCACTGAGTATGATTGACTCTAAATCCATCCACACTGCTGCGAAGTCCATATGTTTGTCCTTCTTTATGGCTGCAAAATATTCCATCGTGTATATGTACCACATTTTTTTATCCAGTCCAGCTTCGATGGGCAACAATTAAATTTTAACATGAGTCTTTGTGAGGAAAAACCATCTACAAATCTCAGCACATTTCTAATAGACTGTGTATAATGAAATACGTAGAGTAAGGTGGGGTGAGGTATGCTTTCTCCTTCAGCTTGTATGCAGCCCTGAAGGTTGCAGGACACAAGGTAAATATATAAAAGTCCATTTATTTTGTATTGTTTTTCTTTTATTGTTGTTATTATTAGATTCAAGGGATACACGTGCAAGCTTGTTATATAGGTATGTTTGTGGTGGTGAGGTTTGGGCTTCTATTGAGCCCATCATCAGGGTGGTGGACATGATCCCCAGTGGGTGGTTTTTCAGCCTTTGCCCCTCTTTCCCCTTTAGGAGTGCCTCAGTGTCTGTTGTTCCCACTCTTGTGCCCATGTGCATCCAGTGTTTACCTCCCACTTATTAGGGAGAACATGTGGCATTTGGGCATCTGTTTCTGTGAAAATCTGCTCAGGAAGATGGTCTCTAGCTGCATCCATGTTGTTGTAAAGAACACAAAAAAATCAATTGTATTTATATGTAAGCTGAAATTTAAAACATTTATAATAGCATAGAAAACTAATATTTGAAAATCTGATGAAAGATGTGCAAAATGTATATATTGAAAGCAACAAATCATGGCTGAGAGGCAAGACCTCCATAAATAGAGACATAATCAATGAGTTCTATGTTGCTAAGATGTCAGCTCTCGGATAGGCATGGTGCCTCATGCTTGTACTCCCAGTACTTTGGGAGGCCAAGGTGGAAGGTCATGAGTTCAGGAGTTCAAGGCCAGTCTAGGCAACATAGCAAGACCCTGTCTCTTTAAAAAAAAAAAGTCAAAAAATTAGCTGAGAGTGATGGCATGTGCCTGTAGTCTCAACTTCTCAGAAGGCTGAAGCAGAAGGATTGCCTGAGCCCAGGAGGTTGAGGCTGTGGTGAGCTGTGATCATGCCACTGCTCTCCAGCCTGGGTGAAAGAATGAGTAGCTGACTCAAAAAAAAAAAAAAAAAAATTTAAAAATGTTAGCTTTCCTCAAATTGATCTGGAGATTCAATGCAATCCCAATGAAAATCCCAGTAGGCTTTATTGATTCTAGGAATTGACAGGCTGATTTCAAACTTTTATAAAATCCCAATTAAAATTCCCGTAGGCTTTATTGGTTTTAGGGATTGGCAGGCTGATTCTGAAATTTTATAAAAATGTAAAGGAGCTAGAATAAGCAAAACATACTGAAAAGACAAATAAGTTGGAAGACTTATGCTACCTCATTTCAGACCTACGATAAGGCAGTCAAGGCAAGGTGGTTTCAGTGTAAAGCTAGACATAAGTCAATGTAACAGAGTAGAGACTCCAGACACAGATACACACATATTTATTTTGACAAAGATGCCAATCTCATTGAATGTGGAATGGATAGTCTTTTCAGCAATGGGTGCTGGAGCAACTGGATATCCATAGGGGGAAAAAAATCCCCAAAAAACTCAGACTTCTGGTTTCCGGTTCAGCATGTGAAGAGCTTGGAAGTCACCACTCCATCCTGGCCACAAGCAAGGAGTTGAACAAACTGAGAAATCAACAACTCTTCTTAGATCCATAAAAGAAGCGAAGTCACAAGGCAAACAGCTACCCCTGTCTGGAAAGACAGACAGTTGAATACAGAGGATTACAATCTACTGGAGCAAAAGCCTTCATGGGAGCCAGTGCTGGGTAGGAAAACCTGAAATTTTATAAAAATGTGAAGGGCAAGTCTGAGAGTTAAAACTCAAGGGGCACTCAGTCAGTGGGGATAGAGGGGCATGCTTTGGGGAATTTTACCTCCTAGAGACCACCAGGTCCCCACGGTAAATATTAGAGAAAAATGCCCTTGCGTTTCTGACAAGGAGTGGGGGTAGAAACCAGTTTGAAATACACCAGAGCACTCTGTTCTTAATACGTCCTGCCCTCAGAAGGAACTCTTGTACCAGAGCCTAACCTGCTGGGTGGGGTCTCTCAGAGCCTCACCGACCTAGAGAAGAGAAATATCCAACTCCAGTCCCTCCAGTTATCCTGTCCCACCTAAGGAGGGTGGGAAACGAGAAGCACAGGTCATCAAAAGACCAAAACCTAATTATGGCACTGTAGAATGCTTCCCCTCCCCCACACCTTACCACCACACAACTAAAGATCCATTTACTGGCATTCCTTCTACCCAGTATATCATGATTGGTCATCAGGAAAGAAAGTAAAAGGCATACTAAAAGAGAGAAAAACACAGTTTAAGCCAGACTCGGTGGCTCACACCTGTAATCCCAGCACTTTGGGAAGCGGAGGAGAGAGGATTGCTTGAGCCCAGGGGTTTGAGACCAGCCTGGGTGACTTAGCAAGCCCTTGTCTCCACAATAAATAAAAAAATTAGCTGGGCGGGGTGGCACACCTGTAGTTCCAGCTACTTGGAAGGCTGAGGTGGATCACCTGAGCCCACCAGGTTGAGGCTGCCGTGGCCGTGGGTGTGCCACTGCACTCCAGCCTGAGCAACAAAGTGAGACTCCACCTCAAAAAAATAAAAATAAAATAAAATGATAAAAGGCAGAAAAAGATGGGAGACAAAAATAGGAACAACGAACAAGGGCAATATATAGAAAACAATAATAGATATGGAAGATATTAATCTAATTATATCAATAATCACTTTGTCAATGATTTAAATGAACCAATTAAAAGATGAGATTGTCAGTGGATCAAAAAAAGACTCAGTATATGTTGTCCACAAGAAGCCCATCTTAAATATAAAGACACATATAGATTAAAAGTAAACGGATGGAGAAAGATATACCATGATAACACTAATAAAGAGAAAGTAGGAGTAGTCTTACTGACTTTAAACAGAGCAGACTTCACAGCAAGGGAAGTTATCAGGGATAAAGAGGAATATTATATCATGATAAAGGGATCAATTCTCCAAGAAGACATACCAATTCTTAACATATATACAAATAACAACAGTGTAAAAATATGTGAAGCAATAACTGATAGAACTGCCAGGAAAAATTATTAATCCATTAAATAGTTGGAGACTTTAACACCCATCACAAATAGACAGATCCAGCAAGCAGAAGGTCAGTAAGGACATAGTTGAACTCAATACCACCATAAATCAACTGGATATAATGGACATCTATTGACTACTTTATTCAACCATAATGGAATACACATGTTTCTCAAGTTCACATGGGACATTCACCAAGATAGACCACAATCTGACCTCCAAAACACACCTTACCAAATTTAAAGACACAGAAGCCTACAGTGCCTGCTCTCAGATCACAATAGAAGCAAACCTGAAATCAATAACAGACAGGTAGCTGGAAAATACTTGGAAATTAAACATCACATTTCCAAATAATACATGGGTCAAAGAATAATTCTTAGGAGAAAATTTAAAAATATTTTGAACGAAATGAAAATGAAAACACAACTTATAAACATTTGTGGGATGCAGTAAAAACAATGCTTAGAGAGAAATGTCTAGCATTGAACATATATTAGATAAAAAGAAAGATCTATAATTAACAACCTATGCTTCCACACCTTAGGAAACTAGAGAAGAACAGTAAATTAAATCCAAAATAAGCAGAAGAAAAAAATAGTGAAAATTAAAGCAGAAATCAATAGAGAAAATCACTGAAACCAAAATCTCATCCTTTGAAATAATTAATAAAATAATACTCCCATAGCCAGGCTAAAAAAAGAGAGAAAACACAGATTACTAATGTCAGAAATGAAAGAGAGGACATCACTATCCATCCCGTGGACATTAGAAGGAAAATCATAAAACATTATGAACAACTCTATGTTCATAAATTTCATAACCTAGATGAAATGGAATAGTGTCTTGAAGACACACCTGCCAAAACTCATATAAGAAGAAATAGGCCAGGCTTGGTGTCTCAGCCTGTAATCCCAGTACTTTGGGAGGCTAAGACGAGTAGATTGAGACCAGCCCAGGCAACTTGGTGAGGCCTCGTCTCTACAATAAATAAAAAATGAGCTGGCGTGGTAGCGTGTGCCTGTAGTTCTGACTACTTGGAAGGCTGAGGTGGAGGAATCGCCAGAGCCTGGCTGGTCAATGCTGGGGTGGTCATGAGCATGTCACTGCACTCCAGCCTGGGCGACAGAGTGAGACTCCAACTAAAAAAAAAAAAGAAGGAGAATAAATAGATAATCTGAGTAGGTCTATATCTATGAAAGAAATTCAATCAATAATTAATAACTTTTCAAAACAGAAAGCACTAGACTCAGATGGGTTTGTTTGTTTATTTAATTATTTATTTAGAGTTGGGGTCACCTAGGTTGGAATGCAGTGGCACAATCATGCTCACTGCAGCCTTGACCTCCTGGGCTCAGGCGATCCTTCTGTCTCAGCCTCCTGAGTAGCTGGGACTACAGGCACGTACCATCATGCCCGCTTAATTTTTTGATATTCTGTAGAGACAAGGTCTCACTGTGTTGCCCGGGCTGGTCTCTAAACTCCTGCATTCAAGCAGTACTCCCATCTTGGCCTCTTAAAGTGCTGGAATTTCCCACGTGAGCCACCACTCCTGCCCTCAAATGGGTTTAGAGGTAAATTTAACCACATATTTAAAGAAAAAATGGTACCAATTTTCTATAATCACTTTCAGAAGATAGAAGCAAAGGGAATACTTCCTAGCTCATTCTATGAGATACATAAATTTTGGCATATTCATAAATTAGATACATAAATTTTGGCATATTCATACTATCCAGAAATACAATGTAAAAAATAGATACACAAAACAATATGGATCAGTCTCAAAAATATACCAAGTAAAATATTCTATACCTTAATATCAACACCAGAAGAGGCCATTATTAGAAAATGAAATGGCAACCCGTTGAGAAGGAATAAATATTTGCGACACATATATCTGACAAAGAACATGCTTCTGGACTGCGTAAAGGACTCTTATAATTCAATAATGAGAAGAGAAAAAAATCTCTTATTCTTAAAATAGGCAAAAGATTTCAACTGACACTTGATTTTAAAAAAAGAGATACAAATGACCAATAAGTATATGAAAGGATACTCAATTATCATTAGTCATCAGAGAAACGTAAATTGAATGAAAACTCTACGCACCCCCCCCGAATGGCTAAAATGAAAAAGACTGACCAAGTCAAATGTTGAGAAGGATAGGAAGCTATAGGAACTCTCATATGCTGCTTGTGGGGATATAAAATATGACACAACCACTTGAAAACAATTCAACAGTTTCTGATAAACTTAAGAATATACTTATAACATGATCCAGCAATTTTACTCTTAGGCATTCACCCAAGAACATTAAAAACATATGTCTACACAGAGATTTACATGAATAATCCTAGCAGCTTTATCTGTAATATAATAACCCAAACCTAGACACAACTCAAATATCCATTGATTGGTGAATAGATACATAAATTTTGGCATATTCATACTATCCAGAAATACAATGTAAAAAATAGATACACAAAACAATATGGATCAGTCTCAAAAATATACCAAGTAAAAGCAGCTGGACCCAAAAGAATACACACTGTATAATTATATTTATAAGAAATTCCAGGCTGGGTGTGGTGGCTCACGCCTGTAATCCCAGCACATTGGGAGGCAGAGGTGAGAGGATTGCCTGAGCCCAGAGGTTTGAGACCAGCCTGGGCAACTTGGCGAGACCCTGTCTCTACAATTATTAAAAAAATTAGTGGGACATGGTGACACGTGCCTGGGGTTCCAGATACTTGGAAGGCTCATGTGGAAGGATTTCCTAAACCCGGCAGGTCGAGGCTGTGGTGGCTGTGAACATGCAACTGCACTCCAGCCTGGATGACAGAGTGAGATTCTGACTCAATAAAAGAAGAAAAGAAGAAGAAGAAAATAAATTCCAGGCCGAGTGCAGTGGCTCACACGTATAATCCCAGCACTTTGGGAGACTGAAGTGGGAAGACTGCTTGAGCCCAGGAGCTGGCTCACAGCCCAGGCAACATAGGGAGATCTTGTCTCTACAAAACTCCAAAAAAATTAGCCAGGCATGATGGCCTGCACCTGGAGTCCCAGCTACTTGGGAGGCTGAGGTGGAAGGATCACCTGAGCACAGGAGGTCGAGGCTGCAGTGAGCTGTGATTGTGTCACTGCATTCCAGTCTGGGAGACAGAGTAAGACCCATCAACTCAAAACAAAGCACAATACACCATAAATCAGCCAATATCTATTACTATGTGTCAGTTTTGTGCCAGGTATAAAAATGTGTCTCTACATTATATCTTCCAGTCCTTATCATAACCTAATGAAATGGGCACTACTACAATTTTCATTTTGGAAATGATGAAACCAAGGCATAGAGAGGCTAAGTGACTCACCCACAGTTAGTAAGTGGCAGAACTGGATTTTGAATCCAAGTAATTGAAACTCAAAATGATGGTCTTACTCACTTATGCTTCCATTCTTGTCTGGCTCCAGGTCACTGTCCTGAAATCAGCCTGAGCACTTATAGGTCTTGCACAGCCTTACTTCTACCATTCTTTTCAAACTCATGAGTCATTTTCCTCCTCACTATTCTGGGGCCATTCTGACCTTATTTGGGGTACATCAAATAGCTTCCTGCGTCAGGACCTTTGCACATACCTTTTACATGGCACAGATTCCCCTCCCCGACTCCTGTACAATTCATGCCTCAGGGTCTGTGGGAGCCATGTGTCTAGAGAGGCTTCCCTGACCTCTCTTGTCCAGAGCCACATGTTCTCCCTATTATTCCCTTTCAATTTAACCTGGAATTTACAGCCCTATCACTTACCACAATTTAAAATTATCTTTCTACTTCTGTGTGTAACTGGTACAGCCGGCTTCACCAGCTTGGAGTGGAAATTAACTCATAATGCTTTATCCTTCAAGTCAGAACCAGCTCTCGTTCCCACTTGCCGAGTTTCCAGGAAGTTCATTATGTCTCTGGGGCTTTTCTCCTTCCATCAAATTGCCCAAAAGCTTCAGGGATTTACTCAGCTCGAAGGAGCCAGTCCTGACATCAAGTACTTTGATGAGACTAAGACAGAGCCTTGAATCGAGTCACTAGTTTACTGTTGTTTAACTGTCATTTCTTCCCACATTGTTACAAGCTGGTCCTGTTCACTGGGACGGCTCACTGTCAACTGGCCTGGGTCCGCTTCTGTTTGTCCAGAACTCACACTTTGGAGCTTTCAGTTCGAGGGAGGACAATGGCCTAGCTAAAGATGGCTTCCAAAAGAACTCACTTGGCCGGGCGTGGTGGCTCACCCCTGTAATCCCAGCACTTTGGGAGGCTGAGGTGAGAGGATTGCCTGAGCCCAGGGGTTCGAGACAAGCCTGGATAATTTGGTGAGACCGCATCTCTGCAATAAATCAAGAAAAATTAGCTGAGTGTGGTGGCGCACGCTTGTAGTTCCAGCTACTTGGAAGGCTGAGGTGGAAGGATCACCTGAGCCCAGCAGGTCGAGGTTGCAGTGGCTGTGAGCGTGCCACTGGGTGACAGAGTGAGACTCCAACTCAAAATAAATAAATAGATAGATAAATAAATAAATAAATAAATACATGACTCACTGTGTCCAATTGGGGGATTAAAAGGAGACTCAGGCCCAGGTGGGGCCAAGACTAGCTCCCGGACCCCAGCCTCTTCCGCCCACCCCAGGACCACATAGGTCCCAGCACTACCCCAGGCCGGGCAGTTTGCATCACTCTTCTGGAGCATTTGATGACAGGGTTCTGCTGAGATCCACTAAGATCCCTTTTGACCAGTGCATGGCCCTCTCCCTCCCAATTCAGAGTGTGGAGAACTCTGGAGCAGAGTTTGAGACCATCTTGGACAACAAAGTGAGACCTCGACTCTGCAAAAGTAAAAAATTTAGCCAGGTGTGGTGGCATGTGCCTGTAGCCCCAGCTACTCCAGGGGTCTGAGGCAGGACGTCAAAGCTGCAGTGAGCTGTAATCATGTCACTGCACTCCAGCCTGGGCAACAGAGTGAGAATCTGACTCAAACAAACAAACAAAACAAAATAAAACTCTCTGGGGCATAAGTTATACTCGAGTCCCCTATGAGGTCCAGCTGAAGCCACCCTTGGGAACTTTCCCTGAGAGCACATCCTTCCTTACCATCCCCCTAGGGCTACCTCATCAGGAAGTCACTTGCTGATGAGTCCACTCTCTTCCCAGGGCCGGCTTCAGGAGGTAACCTGAGACACCCTTCCCTTCTTGGAAACTCCCCTTCAGGACCCTTGGCACGCTCTCTGCCAGCATATCTCCTGCAGCCATCTCAACTTTAAAGGTTCTAAAACACTGCATCTTCCATAAAGATCTCCTTCTATTTCTTCCCTGAAGTTCCTTGGCTCCCATTCAAGTCTGCCCATCTCCTTCCTAGCTCTGATTACCAAGAGGAATTAGGAAAGAAACTTCTGCCTGGGTTCAAGTGGCTCATGCTTATAATCCTATTACTTTGGGGAGGTGGGGGCGGGGGAGGGGATGGGAGGATTGCTTGAGGCCAGGAGTTCAAGACCAGTCTGGGCAATAAAGTGAGACCTCATCTCTACAAAAAATAAAAAAAATTACCTGGCTGTGTGGGCACTTGCCTGCAGTTCCAGCTACTGGGGTTGTGGGGAGGAGGCCTGAGGTAGAAGGATCGCCTGAGCCCAGGAGGATGAGGCAGCAGTGAGCCAAGATGGCTCTCCTGCCTGGGTGACAGACAGCAGTGAGCCAAGATGGCTCTCCTGCCTGGATGACAGAATGAGACTCTTACTCAAAAAAAAGAAAAAGAAAAAACTTCCATGTCCTGGGAGGGACAGCTTGACACACTTGTCTTTTCCTCTCCAGTCACAGGTGATTAAACAGAGGTGGATGCCTGATCACCGCGTCGATCAGCTGCTTCCTCCCAGGAACGCAGAATTGAAAGTCTGAACTAATTTGCATGACCAGCAAAACTGACAAAGTCATGCTAATTTCAGGGCTCAGACTCTTATTGGGTGTGGCCATCATCAGCCTGTGTAAGAATAGCATGAGTAATGAGAAGGGATAAAAAGAGCAATGTGCAGAGAAAAGCACCAGCAGGAGTGGGGAGAGAGCAAGAAAGAGGGAGAGGGAAGGGAGGAAGTGGGAGAGAGGTGCTTTTTTTTTTTTTTTTGCCTTATTTCTGAATAGCTTTCCACTTCCCTTTTCTACCCCTAAGGTTAGTCTGCTTTTTTTTTTTTTTTTTTTTTTTGAGATGAGGTTTCACTGTTGCTCAGGCTGGAGTGCAATATCATGATCATGGCTCACCACAGCCTTGACCTCTTGGGCTTGGGCAATCCTTCCACCTCAGCCTCCCAAATAGCAGGGACTACAGGTGCACCATTATGCTCAGCTATTTTTTTATTGTTTGTCTAGACATGGTCTTGCTTTGTTGCCCAGGCTGGTCTTGAACTCCTGGACTCAGGCAGTTCTCTTGCCTCTGCCTCCCAAAATGTTCGGATTACAGGCATGAGCCACCACTCTTAGCCAATTTTGCAATTTTTAAATTAAATTAAATTAAATTTATTTATTTATTTGAGTTGGAGTCTCACTCTGTCGCCCAGACTGGAGTACAGTGGCCACTCCCGGACACTGCAGCCTGGACCTGCTGGGCTCTGGAGATCCTTCCCCCTCAGCCTTCCGAGTAGCCGGAATTACAGGCACACGCTACCATGCCCGGCTGATTTTTAATTTATTTATTGTAGAGATGAGGTCTCGCCAAGTTGCCCAGGCGGGTCTCGAACCCGCTGGCTCAGGCAATCCACTCTCCTCAGTCTTCCAAAGCGCGGGATTACAGGCTGAGCCACCGAGCCCGGCTCAATTTTGCAATTTTTTATTTGTGAGAGTTCTTCATATCTTTCTGTGATTTCACTTTTCCTTGAACTAGATCACATAAGTTTTATTACTTTCCCTTTTTTTTTTTCTTTAGAATCTCACTCTTTCACCCAGGCCGGAGTGCAGTGGCATGCTCATGGTTACCACAGCCTTGATCTGCTGGGCTCAGGTGATCCTTCTGCCTCATCCTTCCAAGTAGCTGGGACAACAGATGTGCACTATCACATCTGGCTAATTTTTTGATTTATTGTAAAGACAAAGCTGTGCCAGACTGGTCTCAAATCCTGGGGCTCAGGCAATCCTCTCACCTCAGCCTCCCAAAGTGCTGGGATTATAGGTGTGAGCCATCATGACCAGACTTAATTATCCTTAAGATAAACTCTCCCCACAAAAATAGAAATTTCGTTCACTAATTACAAGAGAGTAAACTTCCTAGAATCATAGTTTAGTTTTTTTTTTTTTTTTTGGCAGGATCTCACTCCACCACACAGGCTGGAGTGCAGTGGTGTGATCATAGCTCACTACAGCCTTGAAATCTGGACTCAGTCTTCCTGCCTTGGGCTCCCCAGTATAGAATTATAGAATTAGATTCATTCATTTGTTCAACAGATATTTATTGAGTACCTCCTATGTGCCGGAGTTTGTGCAAATCTTTGGTCCAACTTTCCAACTAGGAGACTGCCTCATTTCAGTTTGCTGGGACATTCCCAGATTTATCCCCAAATGCCCTGTGTCCTGGGAAATTCAGTTCAAGCAAACGAAGACCCTTGATCACTCTAGCTCTAATGAAAGTAGAAACCCACTGTAATGCCCCTAATTGGTCTTTTAGTTGTTGATATTGCACAAGTTAGATTTTAATGGCTAGGAAGTTCTTTATGATAAGTTTAATTCTGTCTTTATATAATTTCTACACTGACATCCTTTTTCTGGTTCTTCTGTTATAATATTTTTTCCAGTGTCTAAAATTTATTTGCTTCTAGGCTGGGTATGGTGACTCATGCCTGTAGTCCCAGAACTTTGGGAGGCTGAGACGGGAGCATTACTTGAGCCTAAGAGTTCAAGACCAGCCTGGGCAACACAGTGAGAGTTTGTCTCTATAAAAAGTTAAAAAAAAAAAAAAAAAAGTAGCTGGGCGTGGTGATGTCTGCTTATAGTTTCAACTACTTAGGGGGAGACTGATGCAGAAGGATTGACTGAGCCTAGGAGGTTGAGGCTGCAGTAAGCCATGATCATGCCACTGTACTCCAGCCTGGGCAACAAAGTGAGATTCTGACTTTAAAAAAAGAGTATTAATGCATTTTTATATGGAATGCTTCATGAGTTTGCATGTCATCCTTGTGCAGCGACCATGCTAATCTTCTCTCTGCAGGGTTCCAATGTTACCAATGTTTATGTGCTGCCACAGAAAGCACTGAGTAAAGTACAGTAAAGCACAGAAAGTACTTACTTTCTCTTTTTTTTTTTTTTGAATTGGAGTCTCACTCTGTTGCTCAAGCTGGAGTGCAGGGGCATGCTCATGGTCACTGCAGCCTTAATCCGCTGGGCTCATGTGATCCTTCCACCTCAGCCTTCCAAGTAGCTGGAGCCACACGCATGTGCCACCATGCCTGGCTAATTTTTTGATTTATTATAGAGACGAGGTCTCGCCATGTTGCTCAGGCTGGTCTTGAACTCCTGAGCTCAGGCAATTCTCTCACCTCCTTCTCCCAAAGTACTGGGATTACAGGCTTGAGCCACCCCACCCGGCCAGTGCTAAATTCTATCAGAGAAATAGATCACACGCTAATGGGATTCATAAGAAAGAGTCATGAGGGTAGCTGTGGAGATTAGCATTCACTTTAGGCTCAAGTACTACCTGTAAAACCTAAGTGCTAAGTTGCAGTTTTCCAAACCAACAGACCAGGTTTATTGACCTAATATTTGCTGCTATCCTAATAGATGAATTCAGCAGCCTTCTAGCATGGCCCAGTCTCCTCCCCAAGGAAACAGAGCACAACCTGCTTCTCCCCAGTACTCCTCATCTCAATCCATGGCATCTCACCCTCAGTGACTCTCAACCCCGGTCACACACTGGCATCACCACAAGGGCATTAAAAATCACCAGGTGTGGTGACTCATGTCTATAATCCCAGAACTTTGGGAGGCTGAGGCAGGAGGATTGCTTAAGCCTAGGATTTCAAGACCAGGCTGTGCAACATAGAGAGACCTTGTTTCTACAAAAAAAAAAAAAAAAAAATCAGAAAAGTTAGACAGGAATGGAGGTGTATGTCTGTAGTCCCAGCTACTTGGTAGACTGAGATGAGAGAACCACTTGAGCCCAGAAGGTCAAGGTTGTGGTCAGCTTGTGATCATGCCACTGCACTTCAGCCTGAGTGACACAGTGACACTCTGATTAAAAAAAAAAAAATCAGACACCTGGGTCTCGCCTCAGAGTTTTAATCCATCAGGGCATGGTGTGGTCAGGCACCAGCGCCTAGAGATCTCTCCCATTCAATTCCCTGTCAGCTAAGGATGCGCTGGATGCTGAGAGCTGGGTGCTCTGGCCAAGACATCTTGGCTGTTCCTTTTCTTTCAAATGCATGCCCCATCCAGCAGCAAGTCCTGCTGGCTCCCTCTTCCAAAGAAGTACCTGTCCCACTGTTCTCCCTCCATCCCCACTGCATGCTTGATCTCAGCCCGGGTCACTTCAGTGATTCTTATCTGAACCTGTCATTGACCACTGGTAGCTTCTGTTCAGCCCAACCAGCAGAGTCTCATCAAAGTACAGGCTCGGTGATAGCGCCTCTGCTCTTCTCAAAACCCTCCTGCTTATCTTTTTTTGAGTTGGAGTCTCACTCTGTTGCCTCGGCTGGAGAGCGGTGGATGCTCACGGCCATCACAGCCTCGACCTTCTGGGCTCAGGCGATCCTTCCACCTCAGACTTCCAAGTAACTGGAGCTACAGGCATGTGCCAACACACCAGGCTAATTTTTTGATTTATTGTAGAGTCAAGGTCTTGCCAAGTTGCCCAGGCTGGTCTCGAACCCTGGGCTCAGGCAATCCTCTCGCCTCTGCCTCACAACGTGCTGAGATTACAGGCATGAGCCACCACACTTGGCCTAAAAAAGAAAAGTCTTTATCAAGCTTGTAAGGCTGCAGATGGGCAAACTGCTGGTTGACTTTGGGAGGCTGAAGTGAGTGGATTGCCTGAGCCCGCGGGTTCGAGACCCGCCTGGGCAACTTGGCGAGACCTCATCTCTACAATAAATCAAAAATTAGCCGGGCATGGTAGCGCGCGCCTATAGTTCCAACTACTTGGAAGGCTGAGGCGGAAGGATCGCCGGACCCCAGCAGGTGAGGTTGCGGTGGCCGGGAGCGGCCACTGCACTCCAGTCTGGGTGACAAAGTGAGACTCCAACTCAAAAAAAAAAACAACAAAAAAATTTCTGGTTGACTCTTTGACCTCATCGCTTGTCATTGGCCTGAAAGGCCCCTGTGGTCACCGTCCCTTTCTATTTCCAGAACTCCTTCAGGGCCTTTGCACTTAGAGACCCTGGCCTGGCCTGCCCTTTCCTGAATGACTTGCTCCCTAACTTTATGCGGGTCTCTGATTAAATGTCACCTTCCTGGTGGTCTCCCTGATCCCCTATCTAAAATAGCATCTACCAACCATCATCCCCTATCCTAGACTTTTTTTTTAAGCACTTATCATCCTCTATTATACTGGAGATGTCAAAAAAAATGTATACACATTTTAAGAGATGTTATTTATGTATTAATAGTATTTTAAAAGTTGAATTGACTTATAGTAGCAATGTGTAGTATGACATTTGCTCAAAAGATGACGTTAATCAAATGGATACTAGTGTTACCATGCAACAGGCAGGACAGTAACAGAAAATGGCAGAAGCACGACTGTCGTTCAAGCAGCTCAACACCATTTTGAAATGGTATTTGAGATTTGAGAACCTGTGGAAGTACAATGACAATGGAGATGTGAGTATGCAACAGACCCTCCAACACGCCTAACAGTGGCACGCATTCATGATAAGTTGGAGGTGCACGGTCCTGTGTGTGATATGCACAAGGGAAGACCTGGGAGGCCTCACACAGTGACAAGCCCTGCTTCCTCTGCTGGGTGTTGGAACTGTTTACATGCTCACCACAGAAGTCTATAATATGCAACTCTTATAATTGCAGAAGTCAAACGTGACTTGTATTCATCTATTTTGGCAGTATATATTGAGTATTACAATTTTAATACCATTTTTTACTTTCTTAAAACGTGTATGCTTTTTCTGGCTCCCTCTGCATATATTTTGTTTGGTCTCCCTCCATTAGAATGTAAGCTGCACAAGAACACTGTCTATTTTATGCTCTGCTGTGTCTCTAGTGCCGAGAACAATAAAAGGTGCTCAATGGGTCGACGCAGTGGCTCATGCCTATAATCCCAATATAGTGGGAGGCCAAAGTGGGAGGGTCACTTGAGCCCAAGAGTTCAAGACCAGCCTGGGCAACATAGGGAGCCCTCATCGCCACAAAAAAATTTCAAAATTAGCTGGGCATGCTAGCGCATGTCTGTAGCCCCAGTTATTTGGGAGACTGAGATGGCAGGATAGCTTGAGTCTAGTAGTTCGAGGCTTCAGTGAGCTATGATGGTGCCACTACACTCTAGCTTGGGTGACAGAGGGAGTCCTGTCTCTAAAAAAAACAAAAAACAAGAAGTGCTCAATAAATGTTTGTAGAAAAAAATGAAGAACACAGGTACGTTTTTTTTTACCTCCCCCCAAAACAGGCACATTTTAATGGGAGAGAAAATGTCTGGTGTTGCTGGAGCACAGAAAGTCCCTGTGGGGTCTCTGGGTTCTGCCACTCACTAGCTGAGTGACCCTGAGCAGCTTATTTTACCTCACTGAGCCTCAGGATTCTCATCTGTCAGATGGTGCCCTATGCCAGTAGCTTAGCAAAGTGCCTGAAACTGCCAGAAAGTACCTGGTACATAGTAGCTATAATTGTGTGTGCATTAACAGGGGCAGGAGTGGGGATCCCCAACCCAGAGGTCTGGGTGCTCAGGGGAAGGCCATCCTCCCTTGGGCAAGGGAAGGGAGAGGGGACGTCCTGGACAAAGCAGAGTCAGGAGCCAGGAGATCTGGCTGGAGGCATGGGTTGAGAATAGTTGGTGACGTGGTCAAGCCTTGTCTCTGAAAATTAGTTTTTCATACTTAATCTCAAAGAGTTTCTTCCAGGATTCAAAATACCACATACAAAGATGTTCTCTTTAAACCATAAAGTGCTGCCTAAAAGCTTTTATTATGATTTCCCAAGTTTGCCTGCGGCTGGCTGTATAAATATAGCCTGTCTTCTCCTTCCTGGCTGAGGTTGCCTTACTCTCCAGAAACTGGTATTCTTACGAACTGGGCAGGTAGGAACATTGCAGGTTATCTGTATCTCTCTCTCTCTGCTCAAAAGACCCATTTTCCCCCCAGGTCGATTTGATATTATTTTAGCCCATTTTAATATGGGCTATTAGCAGTACAAACACATTTCTTTTATTATTTCTTTATGATATTTTGATTCCTTTAGAAAATTATTTACTACTGAAAAATGTCCTGTTTTTCCAAACACTAACATTATCCTGGGTGGACACGGTGGCTTATCACTATAATCTCAATATTTTGGGAAGCCAAGGCAGAAGATTGAGCCAAGAAGTTCAAGACCAGCCTAGGCAACATAGTGAGACCCCATTCCTACAAAAAAAAGAAAGGAAAAGCCAGGCATGATGGTGGCGTCCCAGCTACTCAGGAGGCTGAGGTAGAAGGATCACCTGAGCCCAGGAGGTCAAGGTTGCGGTAAGCTGTGATCATGCCACTGCACTCCTGCCTGGGTGACACAGAGTGAGACCCTGACTAAAAAATAAATAAATAAAAAAACCAAAAAACAAACCTACAAACAAACAAAAACCCAACAACAATTAAACATTACCCTGATTTTTGCTGACATAATCCCTCCGTGAAATTTCTCCTATTTATAAATATATATTACTTTTGCTTGGTTTTGCTCCTATAATCCTCTCCCTATTCTAATCTCCACAACATGGTTGTAAGTTTCAGAAGGATTTTTCTTTTATTCACCATTGTTTATTCAGTCATTTATTCACTCAGCAAGTATCTATGAAGTGCCCACAATGTGCCAAGCACTGTTATATTGGGAGGAGGGGGTAAGCCAAGCACTTAAGAGTAAGAACTATGGAGGGAAATAAAGCAGGGGAGGGGGATGAGGGAGTTAATTATAGGGGTTTCAACATGAACTAGAGATGGCATGTAAAGGCTCATAGAAAGTGACTTTTTTTTTAAAGAGACAGAGTTGCAATCTGTTGTCCAGCTGGAGTGTAGTGGTGCAATCATAGCTCACTACAGTTCCAAACTCCTGAGATCAAGTGATCCTCCTGCCTTAGCCTCCCAAGTAGCTGGGAATACAGGCTCATGCCACCACACTAGCCAAGTTTTTTACATTTATTGTAGAGGCGGGATCTGGCTATGTTCTCCAGGCTGGTCTTGAACTCCTGGCACCAAGTGATCCTCTCACCTCACCCTCCCAAGTAGCTGGGAGTACAAGTAAGTACCCCTGCATCCAGCTCAAAGTGACTTTTCGTAAAGACTCGAAGGAATTAGAGGACATTCCTTTAGTATCTTGCAAAGGAAGGGGGAATGGCAAGTGCAAAGGCCCTGGGGTAATGAGTTGGGAAAGAGAATGAGCAAGGGAGCAGAATAAGGAAGAGGAGTTATAAGAGATATGGTTGTGGAGGGTCCAGGGTACGTGCAGAACCTGGGGTCACCATCAAGACTCTGACCGCTCTGTGTGAGTCTGGCAGGCGTAGGGAGTTTCTGGTCCAAGAAGCAGCACAATCAGGCCTATACTGTGTCAGGGTCACCCTGCCTCTGGTAGCAGCAGTTGGCAGCAGAGGTGTTCTTCAGCCAGCAGGTACTGGAACCTGGCATGGTCTCTTCTTGCATATTTTTATACCACTATGGTCTGAAAGGAGGCAAGGATGCATGCAGGGAGATCAGTGAGGGGGCAATGGCCACCATCCTGGGGAGGCACCATGGGTCAGAGTGGGGTGGGCAGTGGCAGATGTGATGAGAAGTGGTTGGATTCTGGATAGATGACTGCCAGTTATTTGTACTGGAAATATGGCTTCACTAACATGACATCCATTGGGATTAAATCATTCCTTTACAGCTGGGCATCGTGGCTCAAGCCTATAATCCCAGCACTTTGGGATGCCAAGGCAAGAGGATTGCTTGAGTACAGGAGTTGGAGACCATCCTGGGCAACATAGCAAGACCTTATCTTTGCAAAAAATGGAAAAATTAGCTGAATGTGGTTATGCACACCACGTAGTCCCAGCTACTCGGGAGGCTGAGGTGGAAGAATTGCCTGAACCCAGGAGGTGGAGGTTGTGATGAGGTGTGATCATGTCTGCACTCCAGCCTGGGTGATATGATGAGACACTGATTCAAAAAAAAAAAAAAAAAAGAAAGAAAGAAAGAAAGAAAAAGAAGAAAGTCCTTGGCCTAAGTGCATAACCTAAATTCTGCCATCTGCTAGCTGACACAGGGTTTCCATAACCCTGCATGTATGACAGAGTAGGACTTCTATGATGTTATCCAAGCTGCCGTCCCCTCAGGACACTGCATGGCACTTTGGTCTCAGCAGCTTTAAATATATTTTTGGTGATTACTGAGCCCATGGGTTCGAGACCAGCCTGGGCAACTTGGCGAGACCTCATCTCTACAATAAATCAAAAATTAGCCATGGGTGTTGGCATATACCTGTGGTCCCAGCTACTTGGAAGGATGAGGTGGAAGGATCACCTAAGCCCAGCAGGTCCAGGCTGCAGTGGCCATGAGTGTGCCACTGAACTCCAGCCTGGGCACAGAGTGAGACTCTGACTCAAAAGTATATACATATCTTTGATGATTGGTCTAGGGCTACTCCTACAGGAATACTCTCTGCTGCTTTCTTTTCTAGTTCTCGGTAATAGGAGAGCTTTTTATTCCTAATAAGGAATGCACCACCTCACCTTGGGTCTCTGTTTCCGGTATTGCATGCATTATATGTTGTTGTGCTTTGGGTTCTTATCGTCGAAATATTTAACAGTAGAATAATGAAATCTTCAGATTATAAATGCATGGCTATAAAAGCACTCATTATCCTGTGTGTGGATAATAATAATTTTACGTTTATGAGATTGATCCTAAGTCGCTGAATGTTGTCAACTTTCTGATGCTCCTCACATTTTATCTCAGCGTGTTCCTTGACTAGACCAGGAAAAGTTTAAAATCCAGATTAAACAGTACTCATTTCTGGACCCAAACTAAACCGAGAGAGTCCTTTCCTTTTTCCCAAGAGACTATAAAGTAACGGGGTTAAACTGCCATAGAGCCTACATGGTTTGTAAAAGGTTGGGACAGGAAAAACAACAACAGCAAAGCTTTCTCCTTTTCATCCTTCTTCATACTCTTCATATACTTTTATTGTTGGTTTTGCATATGGCAAACAAATGCCACAGTGGTAATAGCAAAAACAGCCACTCTCCACTCACACGTGGTCGTTCTTGAGTCAATGTAAGGTGGTGGAGGGTTAACTATTCATGTCCCCCCAAATCCTGCTCCATCACCTGAAAACTTTTGACCTTGACCAAATCATATGCACTCTCTGAGCCTCAATTTCTTCTTCCATAGCATAATACCATTCCTCCCTCTTTTACAGTGCTACTTTAAGCCCAGGAGAGCCAGCAGCCCCAGCAGAGATAGACTGGACTCACACTCTGGTCACTGGAACCCTTCCCCTGAATGCCAAGGACTTTCCCAAAGGCTGTGCCTCTAACACAGTGCCTTGCTAGAGTATCTCCCTATATTGTTTTTCTTTTTCTTTTTTTAAATTGGAGTCTCACTCTGTTGCTCAGGCTGGAGTACAGTGGCATGATCACGGCTCACTGCAGCCTCGATCTCCTGGGCTTACAGACATGCGCTGTCATGCTCAGCTAATTTTTTTGATTTTTTTTTTTTTAGAGACAAAGTTTCATTATGTTGCCTTGGCCGATCTCAAATTCCTAGGCTAAGTGATCCTCCCACCCTGGCCTCCCAAGTGCTAGAATTATAGGTGTGAGCCACCACACCTAGCCTCTATCTTGCTTTCAGTTACCAAATCCCTATTCATCCTTCATGAGATAGCATTACCTCCTTGTAAAGGCTCTGTGCAAATTACAAAGAGAAATAATAGTGTCAAGATTAATTAATACTATATTTGGGTTGTTTTACCCTTTCCTGAATTGTGTTAATTTTTCAACATTATCAGTTTCAGTTTTCCAAAATTTATAAAAGTTTCCAATATTACTGGTAAAACTCTATCACTTGTTAATTACTGTTGAAATTTTTTTCTATCAAATATCAAACTAACATACAACTTTTTACTACCATGATCACATTGCAAATCAAATTTAACAACCTGCAAGATAACCAAAGGTGTAAATAAAATGGCATCCATACAATGTCACATGGTTTGGCAAATTCAAAAGGGGATCAGAGTCAAGTAGATGGCAATAAATAGCTTGGGGATTTTCTCTGTCTTAATTGCACTTTGCTATAATCCTGGGGAAATTTCTACACAAAAGTCTAATTTTCAAATTCCTCCATCCAAGTCTTATTAGTAACTTTTATAAATCTCATTGTGTATAAATAAAGACTATAGCGAAGGAAAGTATTTAGAACAAGACATATGCTTGTGTAGAAAAATAACCAGCTGGGGGCTCATGCCTGTAATCCCAGCACTTTGGGAGGCTGAGGCAGGAGGGTTATTTGGGGTCAGGAGTTTGAGACCAGCCTGGGCAACATAGTAAGATCCTGTCTCTACAACATAAATATAAATGAATAATAGAAAAATAATCATTTGGCCACATGCAGTGGCTCACTCCTGTAATCACAGCACTTCAGGAGGCTGAGGCAGAAGAATCCTTTGAGGCCAAGAGTTCAAGACCTTCTGGGCAACATAGCAAGACACCCATCTCCACTTAATTTAAATAAACAATTTTTAAAAACTCAGCTTTAAGCATTTAACTTGAAGCAAATTTAAACACATTTAGCTAACTGTCTTAAATGGCAATAAAGTTTTTTTTTAATGTTATGTTATCCCATTGTAGACTCAGAATACTCCTGTATTCAGCAGAAAAAAAGGTTAGACCTCAATTAGTGCCCTGCTCTTCCTCTGTTCTGATCTCTTAAAAATCTAAGATGCCTCTGAATCAAAGAACATTTAGTTACTTGGAGAGTCCACAAAACCAGTGAATTATTTGCTGTCTAGAGTTTAGTCTTTTTTTTTTTTGAATCGGAGTTTTACTCTGTTGCCCAGGTTGGAATGCAGTGGCACACTCAGGGCCACCGCAGCCTTGACCTGATGGGCTCAGGCGATCCTTCCTCCTCAGCTGTCCAAGTAACTGGAACTACAGGCACGTACCACCATGCCCGGTTACTTTTTCTTGATTTATTGTAGAGATGAGGTCTTGCCAAGTTGCCCAGGCTGGTCTCGAACCCCTGGGCTCAGGCAATCCTCTCACCTCCATCTCCCAAAGTGCTGGGATTACAGGTGTGAGCCACTGCGCCTGGCCTAGAATTTAGCCTTTCGAAAGCAAGTGCTTCTACTAGGTTTTACAAAACTGTTGCTTTAACCCAGGAGACTTTTCATCTCTCATTCTCCCTGCCACGTTCTGAACTGGCTTTCACGTGTGCCCAGATGCCTGTCCTCTACAGCTCACCAGAAGCTCCTTATGTAACTGAGAAGCTCTTCACATACAACTAGATTCCGGCTCTGGGCTTTCTGGCAGGTAGTTGCCCTTGTTTTATTGATAGTTTCTGACAGAGATTAGATTTACTTCCAGATGCAGAGACCAGATAGGTAAGGATACACCACTCATTACATTTACAAGTACTTTTTTTCAAAGAAATTATTCATCCAGATAGCAACACACACGCCATCTTCTTATTAATGCCCAAACGACCCAGTTCCAGCAAGTGCTAAGAGAAAAGAATCCACTAATGAACTATTTACGACAGTGCCCTGTCACTCACAAGGATTAAGCACTCTCTTCCACCTACAGACTGTCCTGGGTTATTTTTATGGTTTCTGAAGCCATCTGTTCTAACCTGTACTCTCAGCTATTTGGAATACAGATGTTAATTACCTTTTCAACGTCTGGCTGCTTCTTGCTCAAAGCCTGCAATGCCCCCAAGCAGCTGTTGGTTTCCTAACACTCACGCGTTTTCTCTAGTTTCTCACAGCAACAAAACTCAGGACTGTACTCTTTCAAATGTCTTTGGTTAGAGGGACACGGATCTGCCCTGTTGGGAGAAGGACAGAATGATACTTCATCTGTCTGCACTTAGCACCCAACTAACACAGGCTTCTCCCTTTGAGTTGAATACAACCAACTGGATTCTAAACATCGAAAGCATCTCTTGAACAGGATGGGCATGAACACGTCAGAGAGGCTCCTTCTCACCCCCAACTCTATCCAGTTCTTCCTCTGGAAAACACGCTTTTTTTTTTGAGTTGGAGTCTCACTCTGTTGCCCAGGCTGGAGTGCAACCTCGACCTGCTAGGCTTAGACGATCTTCCACCTCAGCCTTCCAAGTAGCTGGAACTACATGCATACGCCACCATGCCTGGTTCATTTTTTATTTATTGTACAGATGAGGTCTCGCCAAGTTGCCCAGGCGGGTCTCGAACTCATGGGCTCAGGCAATCCTCTCACCTCGGCCTCCCAAAGTGCTGGAATTAAAGGCATGAGCCACTGCGCCAGGAAAACACAGTTACTTCCATGATGTTCACAGCTGGGTCATTCCTAATACAAAGCAATCCATCAGGGAAGTATGCATCTGTAAAATGCCTTACTGTCATTTATTTTCATTTGTGGGTCCTATTGAAGGGATCCTAAAATCTACTCTACAGTGGTTATTGGTTTGTCAACTGGCTTTTTTCTTGTTCCGTGTTTCCTGCTTCAGTGAGTTTCTGTGATACTGAGGAAACAGCTTCCAAACTGTCTCTGAGCCTTGTTTAGAAGGAAAATGTTATTTTTCAATGGTTGTTGAGAATGACTCAATCCTACGCCTTAAAAATAACTCATTTTCCTAGAAATGAAGTATTTCTTATTTGATAAAGTCTTAGATAACTTTTTGCTAATTATAATTGCTCATTTTATTTTAAGAAGCTGCAGAGGGAAGAGTGTCTTGCAGCTGAGAAGAATGGATTTTTGTGCAATGGAAGGAGTTCTTGAATTTTATTATTTTACTCCCAACTGGTAGTTGATAACTGAGCTAGATAACAAACAAGTCAGAAAATGATGGAAAAAGAAGAGCTCACTGTGCTAGGCAAGAATAAATTCTCAATAAATGTTTGCAGAATAAATAAATTAAATAGAGGAAAGGGACCCTGAAAGTTTAAAACAGGGCTACAATCAGCAGATTCTCAGGGCTTCTGGGATCAAACTCCATTAAAAACATTTAGACCACCCCATTTTGAACATGAGGATGATTTTGTCATGGGGACGAATCGTGTTTCTTCTTTGATTAAATTCTAAAAGATGAAAAGAAAAAAACAAGATGAACATCAAGAGAAGATGAATGAGATAAAGAACAGATGATGGATCAGGTATGCTACATCTGTAATCCTAGCACTTTGAGAGGCCGAGGCAGGGAGGATCGCTTGAGGTTAGGAGTTCAAGACCAGACTGGGCAACATAGCAAGACTCTTGCTCTAGAAAAAATAAAAATAAATAAATTAGCCAGGCATGGTGGTGTGCACCTATAGTCCCAGCTACTCAGGAGACTGAGACAGGAGGATTGCTTGATCCCAGGAGGGCAAGACTGTAATGAGCAAGACCCTGTCTCTAAAAAACAAAAACAAAAACCAGAAGATAAAGACAAAGAGAATAAAAAATAGACTATAGCCAGTTAAAAGGAAAGTGTTAGAAGATTATATAAATGTCCTCGCTTTTCTTTCCTGCTTCTCTCTCTCTCTCTTTCCTTCTTTCTAGTATTTAAGACCAGAGTTCCAAAGGGAGTTTCGAGAGCAATTTGGAACTGTGTTAAGTAAGACAACACCAGGTGGCAAATAGCAACTTATTTCTCCTTGCCAGCAGGGTTAGAGACTGCGCATGCTTTTTATTAGGAGAGCTGGGGGTGGGGAGCATGGCTGGAGGGAGAGAGAGGTGGGAAAAGCCACGTAGTATGTGTTGTGACTCAGGCCATGCAGTGATGTTTGGCTCTCATAAGAAATTCTTCTAACAAGTGCATGCTTTCTCCTTTTCATCTTCCTGCCTGCTAGAAAATTGGTTATAGGAACATTTAGGATATTTTTCTCTGGTCCAAATATTTACACAGGAGCACTGTGTTGACACTGCATGGCTTTGGATGGCAGTGAGCAGGCTGCTGCCTCTCAGGACATGTAAGTGCAGAGGGCAGGGCCTGCCACGCCCGTGGGAAGGGAGCTGGCTGCAGAGACACTCCAAGATCCCAATTGCTCTCCAAGTTGTGGGTGGGACTTTTTGTCTGAAAAACATGATAAGGGCCTTGGTTCTGAGCTTTTTCATGCATTTATATCCTATTTAGGTTTTATCCAATGGGAAAATTGCATTTGGGGGAATCCTAGAAACTGTTTAGATGGCGATAAGTAGATGTCTTTTTTTTTTGAGTCGGAGTCTCACTCTGTTGCCCAGGCTGGAGTACAGTGGCACACTCATGGCCACCACAGCCTCGACCTGCTGGGCTCAGGCGATTCTTCTGCCTCAGTCTTCCAAGTAGCTGGAACCACAGGCGCATGCCACCATGCCCGGTTAATTTTTTGATTTATTGTAGAGACGAGAGCTCCCCAAGTTGCCCAGGCTGATCTCGAACTCCTACTGCTGTCGTTATTTCAGCTCCTATGCCCGCTAGAACCTTCTACACTTCTGCTGTGGCAGCCTCTTGAGTGTTGTCTTCCTCCTTGTTAGTGAGACTCCTTAGCAAAGTTCTCTTCCTTCAGAACTTTCTCTGCGATAGTGAGAAGACAGGGGGAAGACCAAGCCTGATTCTAACCTGAATTGCAGCAGGGAAGGTTTGTTCTCTCTTTTTTTTTTTTTTTTTAGCATTTTTAACTTTTGTTTTTTATGTGAAGGTCAGTGGGTATGGATTTTCTTGAGGGAATTAATATAAGGAGAGAAACATGCAGATTCAATAGAGGAGAATTGTATAAGCTTTGGACACTGGCATTGGGCACTCTGGTGTTGTCCGACTAGACCCTCTGCCATGAGACAGGCCATTCGGAGAGACACACATCTGACATGGTCTTTCTAGAGGGGACCTCAGACAAATCAAGTCGAGAAGTGTTGGCTGTGCCTTAACCTGTCCCACTTCCCAACCCCTTGTTGACAAACAGGACCACATTGCTGTGGAGAACCTCAGGAGACCACTGAGGTCTTGGGTCAGTTTGTGCCATACTCCTAGCTGCCTGACTTCTTGTATGTTTTTGTGGGAAGTCAGCCTTGTCAGAACTTGGGCTGAAGCTGGGTGTGGTAACTCATGCCTGAAATCCCAACAATCTGAGAAGCTGAGGTGGGAGGATTGCTTGAACCCAAGAGTTCTAGACCAGCCTAGGCAACAAAGTGAGACCACCTGTACAAAATTTTAAAAAAAGATCCAGACATGGTGGCATGTGCCTGTCGTCCCAGCTACTTAGGAGGCTGAGACAGGAGATCGCTTGAGCCCAGGAGTTCGAGGCTGTGGTGTACTGTGATCAGAACACCACACTCCAGCCTGGGCAACAGAACAAGACCCTGTCTCAAAACAACAACAGCGAAAATGATATAATAGCAGAAATGTTTGCATTATGAGGTAAGCCCAGGTTCTGGTGTATCTGGTTCTCCTTAGAAGGTGCTCGAGGACTTGTGGTCTTCTCACACAAAGTGAGATAGAGAATTATCAAAACTTTCTGATAGTTCAGGTGATCAGTGTTAGATTGATCTGGCAATATGCTTCTATAATTTTTTTGGAAAAGTACTATTGTCTATTTTATCAGAATATTAGGTCTTAGAACTGTGGCTTATCCATTCATTACAAAGTTATTGAGAACTTACTCTGTCATCTGATAGAAGTTGGATGTAAAAAAGACGAACAAGACATCATCAGTTTGGAGGAACTCCAAGTTAGGGGAGAAGCTGTATAAACATCAGACATATGGTGACGTGGGCTGTCAGCCAGATCTGGGGAGGCTGAAAAGATGTCATTGAGCAGGTGATAATATTTCTTTTGTTTTTATTTTTGTAGAGATGGGGGTCTCACTATGTTGCCCAGGCTGGTCTCAAACTGTTGGCCTCAAGGGATCCTTCAGTCTCAGCCTCTCAAAGTGCTGGGTTTATAGGCATGAGCCATTGCACTTGGCTTGATATTATTTCTTGCAGGATGAATAAGAGTTTGCCAGGATGAAAGCAGGAGAGAAGAACATTCTGGAAAGATGGTATAGTATAGGCAAATGATCAACAGTCAACAAAGACCTTGTATTATTGAGCAAATGGATCAGAAGCTTGGTGTGAGCAGGGCATGGTATCCTGTCTTTGGTAGATACAGATGCCCCCCCAAGCCACGCCTCTCAGGACTGAGAAGAAGGCGAGAGCAGTGATTACTCACAACTCTGGTGCTCAGATTCGGAGTTGCACGGAGACTAACTCATATCCAAGAGACAGCCAAAGGCCAGGCTCAAAAAGCTTATGAAATGACTCACTGGAGTATGGGACCATGGTACAAACCCTGCACAGCCAGGGAGTTTGGTGAGACAGAGGGGAAATGCTTGCTGATATTGGTGAGATCCCTTTAAGGGGCAGCCTAGGGCCGTGCAGATGCAGGAAGGCAAGGCACCCTAGGGGTGGAGAGGTGATGATGAGTCTGCTGACATAGGATTGGGATGGTGACATCGTCCACCCAAGGTGCTGAGTTTTTGCCTTTTCCCGCAGGCAAGGGTGAACTGGTAGTCTATGCTTATATCTCCACAGTGGGCAGAAGGTTTAGGGAGGAAAGGAACCAGGATTGACGTTCATGTTTAGTGAGGATGCTGCTGCTGCACTTCTGGGGATGCTGTTAAGGTCTGGAGGAAGTCAACGGTAGTGGAGATGGAGAGGAGGGATGGATAAACTTGGGAGGTGTTTCTGGGCCACAACTAGCAGGATCTCACAATGGCGGATAAAGATGAGGAAGCAGGAACGGTTCAGAGGATGGCGGGAAGTCTGGCTGGAGCTGGTATGGAACTCAGGACAACTAAAAGGAGCCATCATGAGAGTTGGTATCCCCCCTGCCACTGTGCTGACCATTTCATGTGGGTTATTTCTTTCAATCTTTCTTGCAACTCTGTGAGGGGATAGGGTTGTCCCCACTTAAAAGGAGAACTTAGCCAAAAGCAGTGGCTTGCATCTGTAATTCCAGCACTTTGGGAGGCCAAGGTGGGAGGATTACTTGAGCCCAAGAGCTCAAGACCAGCCTGGGCAACATAGCAACACCTTCTCACTACAAAAAAAAAAACCCAAAACAAACTAATTAGCTGGGTGTGGTGGCATGCATCTGTAGTCTCAGTTACTCAGGAGGCTGAGGTAGAAGGATCACCTGAGCCAAGGAGGTCCAGGCTGTGGTGAGCCGTGGCGGTGCCACTACACTCCAGCCTGGGAGACAGAGTAAGACCCCGAATCAAAGGCAAAGAACTGAGGCACAGAGAGGCGAGGTTGCTGCCCACCTTGACACAACCCACAGCTGGATCTGGGCAGACAAGTTGGGCTGTGTGTGACCATTGCCCGAATATTTGGACACCTAGGAGTCACTGAGATGACCTCAGGAGCCAGACAGGAGAAATGACATCTCCCTCAGAGCAGCCAAGAGGGCTCACTTCTTTTTGTTTTTATTTTTTGAGTTGGAGTCTAACTCTGTCACCACGCTCATGGCCACCGCAGCCTCTACCTGCTGGGCCCAGGCGATCCTTCCGCCACAGCCTTCCTAATATCTGGAACCACAGGCATGTGCCACCACACCTGGATAATTTTTTTTATTTATTGTAGAGACGAAGTCTTGCCAAGTTGCTCAGGCATGGTGGAACATTCCTGTAGTCCCAGCTACTCGGGAGGCTGAGGAGGGAGGATTGCCTGAGCACAGGAAGTAGAGGCTATGGTGAGCCATGATTTTGCCACTGTCCTCTAGTCTGAAAGCAAAGAAATATAAAAGCAAACACACAAACACACACACACACACACACATGCATGAACCAACGATCCATAGGCTTATTGTGATCATTACCTTTTCGATGAAATTGGAAAACTTGATTTGAATACCTCTTACATAAACTCCAAGACTATTTTGAAGATGGTCACTGTGTTCCTTTCTTCTTTATTCAACTCTAATTTTGAAGCTTGCTTTCTCAGCTGGCTGGACTCCTCTCAGGTCCCTCGAGGTGTGAAGTGACATCACCATCTGATCAGCACCTGAAAACATTTTGGCTCATTTACAAAATGGAGATTGTGAATGTGTCCTCTTCATTACATCTGCCCATCTAAGCGTACTGCTATGCGAACACCCTGGTGGACAGCCTGCTCTGCCATTTGTTTTTAAAACAAGCTTTTCAGTCTTGCGGGCTGAGATGATTCTGTTTAAAGGGTATACACTGTGAATCACAGTTTCAAAGAAAGACAGCAAATATGAATCTCGGCCAAGCAATTTGTAAAGCTGGATTGCTGACAGAAATCCAGGAAGCAGCAGAAAAACAACCAAACACAAAAACACAGGCGAGTGGCTGGATGTAACCTGAAGGAACACAGTGGAACAGGCCAGGATGGAACCAGGGAAACAGGCAGGAGTGATCCAGAGAGGAATCTTTCTTGGAAAAGCAGAGAAAGCCTGTGTAGTGGAGTCTTGAGACCACCCGGAGGCCCAGGGTGCCGGACTCTTCTGCATCGAACATGCTGTCTTCACGGGCTCCTGGGGTGTGTTCCATAGAAATGGGGAACTAGACTGGATGAGGTGGCTCACTCCTGTAATCCCAGCACTTTGGGAGGCCGAGGTGAGAGGATTATTTCAGGCCAGAAGTTTGAGACCAACCTGGGCAACATAGTGAGACCTTGTCTCTTACAAAAAGTAAAAAAAATTAGCTGGATGTGGTGGCTTGGGCCTGTAGTCCTAGCTACTCAGGAGGCTGAGGTGGGAGGATCGCTTGAGCTCAGGAGTTTGAGGGCTGCAGTGAGCTATGAACATGCCAGGGCACTCCAGCCTAGGTGACAGAATGAGACCCTGTCTCTAAAAAACAACAACAAAAAAAGAAAGAAAATAATTAATAAATGAAATGTTCTTCAATTAGCCTCATAGACTTTACTACATAATCTATCCAATTATTTATTAGATAAAATTTCAGTAATTCAATCAATACCAATCTCTCTCCATGGTTACTACGGTATTTCATGGTATTTTCCTCAATGATAATAATAATAATAATAATAATAATAATAATAGCTAATCCTTCTTGTGCTTTACCTTCAAAATGTATCCAGAGTCTCTCTGCTCTTCACTTAACTATAAGCTTCTCAAGGGAAGGGACTGTGACCTATTCTGTTCACTCATGTCTTTACAGCACCTATAATAGTACCCAGCACATAGAAGATGCTCGTGAAATGTTTGGTGAATGAGTGAATGAATGTATGAACAAACACCCTGGCACTTTGCCAGGAAATACACTACAGCGCTACATGTTTTATTGATTCATTTGCTCTTCATCAAAGTTCTATGAGGTAGGCGTTTATTGTTTCTATTTTACAGATGAGCAAACTGAGTCCCAGCTAAGTTAATTAGCTTGTCCAGCATCACATGGATGTAATTGGCACAGGCAAAATCAAACCCAGGCTCCAGATTTCACTTCTCAATACCGCAGCTCTTTCTGGTAATATAACCGGCCTTCAAGCTTCATGTTCACTCTTAGTTATTCCTTGATCTCCTTGTGTTTAATTTCCAATAATGCTCTTCTAACAGGTCAAACTATTTTAGACCAAAGACTTCTTTACATGCAAGGAAAAACATCTTTAAAGCACATATTAGTCAATATTCTCATTGTTTGTGCCAAAAAGACCTTGAATAAGTTTATTTATTTATTTAGAGTCAGAGTCTCACCCTGCTCCTCCAGGCTGAAGTGCAGTGGCAGTATCAAGGCTCACCATAGCCTCAAACTCCCGGGCTCAAGTGATCCTCCCACCTCAGCCTCCTGAGTAGCTGGGCCTTCAGGAGTGTGCCACCACACTTGGCTAATTTTTTTTTTTGTAGAGAGGAGGTTTTGGTATGTTGTCCAGGCTGGTCTCAAATTCCTGGGCTCAAGCAATTCTCCCACCTTGGCCTCCCAAAGTGCTTGAATTAGTTTAGGTATAGAACAAAACTAAGGCTGGAGAAAGAAAATAATTACTTTATTTTCTTTAAATAAAGAAATATTACTTAAGGAGAATCCTAAATTTACATTTTCTTTTTTTTAAGGATGTGAGGTACAAGTCAGGATTAGGTACTCAGTTCTTTGTTTCTGTAATAGATCACTGAGTATTAAAGACTCTCAATCCATCCAAGTTGCTGTGAAGTTCATAATTTTGTCCTTCTTTATGGCTGTGAAATATTCCATTGTGGATATGCAACACATTTTTTTAATCCAGCCCACTTTTGATGGGTAGCACGGTTGGTTCCATGTTTTTGCTATTGTGACTAACTAAATTTACATTTTTTTAAAGTGAGGATATAAGCCATTATGTATTTTTAGTAAAAATGTATTTATGCTCGTTTTCTCCATGTTACAACATTAAAAAACTTTTTTTTTTTAGTCAGAGTCGCCTGGGCTGGAGTGCAATGGCATGCTCACCGCCATGCCCTGCTAATTTTTTGATTTATTATAGAGACAAGGTCTCACCAAGTTGTCCAGACTGGTCTCTAACCCCTGGGATCAGGCAATTCTCTCTTCTCTATCTCCCAAAGCGCTGGGATTACAGGCCTGAGCCACTGCACCTGACCTAAAAAAATTATTTTTAAGAAGGTAGTATGAGGCAAAGTTGCCCAGGCCATAAAATTATAAATATAACATTTTAATTATTAATTTATACATAGCCTTAATAAGCCTTCAGGGCAATTTTATCTCTTCAAAGCAATCAGCTATATGTAAATGATACGGTGTTAAGAAAAATACAGGCTTCACTGTAAAGAGATAGATAAAAGCATATTATCTCACCACAAATTGCAGTCTGTGCTGTGCCATCCTTTTTCTCAAGATACTTCACTGGGTGCATTTAAGTTTACTTGCTCAGGAAAAGGAAAATCAAAGACAGCTTCTATTTTACCACCGTGTTCTGCGGAGTTTGCTTAAGGACGTTTTTTCAATTCAATTTGGAACACACGACTGATTTGCACCTTAATTAAAGCTTCTTTTGTTATGAATCTGCATCCTTTCCACCCAAATGTCCTGTCAGCCCCTACCCCTGATGTCTGCCCAGCTGATGAAACTCACACTCCAGCCATCATCATTCCCACAAGAGGGTCATTCCTTTTGTACTGAGGAAGAGGATGGTAAGATGAGGCAGGGCAACTTTGCTGAGTGTGTGACTCTCTGTATGTGTCTTGGATTTTCTGACTACAATCCAATGGGACTTGGAAGTGAGTGAGGGCATAGAGCTAAACCCAACTCTTAATTTTTTTTTTTTTTTTAAATTTTGAGGCAAGGTGTTACTCTTGCCCAGGCTGGAGTTCTGTGCCACAACCATGGTTCATCACAGCCTTGGCCTCCTGGGTTCAGGTGATCCTTCCACTTCAGTCTCCTGAGTAACTGGGACTACAGACACACGCCACCATGCCCAACTAATTCTTAAAATTTTTTTATAGAGACAAGGTCTTGCTACCCAAACTCGGTATAGTAGTAACTGTTGTAAATTACATCCATTCCTCACAAAGAGTCATCGACTCTTTACAATCATTGCAGGAAGTTTCCTGGGTAATTCAGAAACTAATTTCTGAAAAATATTTGCCAACTCACTACTGCATTATTTTACTAGAAAACCAAAGCTACAATTGCATTCTTAAGTGCTTATACAAACATTATTTTTCCTATTGGAAAATGTTTTACGATGAACATGGAAACATATGGCTATATAATTTGTGTCTATTTCAAATTTAACTGAGTTAGTGGAAAGAATCGTTATGGAATTACATGAAGTCTCTTTTCTTTTGGACATTTCTTCATTTGATGAAGTCTCTCAGACAATGCAAATGTAAAATCTGAATGACTTGAATGTGAGGAAAAATACACAGTGAAATTGTCATATCCCAAAGGCCCACTTCCATTCTATGTGCTAATTTAGAAGAATCTCTCCCAGAAGAAAGCAGGTCATCTCCTACTTCCATTTTTCAAACACTGGTCATGAACCCTGGCTGAAGATTTAGGTTTAACTTTGGGAGGAACTTCTTTAGCAGTTGTCTTTTGACAATTGCAGAAGGTTCTCCCTTTGTAAATAAGGATGCTTCTGAAAAACAAAACAAAACAACAACAACAACAAAAAACAAATGTATGTTCTTACCAGACAATGTTTATAAGTTTAAGTTCTATCAGATTTTCTGATAAAAAATATTAGCTTGAAGGTTAGGCACTGTGACTCACCTATAATTCCAGTACTTTGGAAGGCTGAGGCAGGAGGATTGTTTAAGTCCAGGAATTGGAGACCAGTCTAAGCAATATAGTGAGACCTCATCTCTATAAAAAAGAAAAGAAAAGAAAAAAAAACTGCCTATAGTCCCAACTATTGGGGAGGCTGAGGTCTTAGCTCAGGAGATCAAAGCTGCAGTGAACTTTGATTGAGTCATAGACTCTTTACAATCTCTGTAAAGAGATTGTGCTCCAGCCTGGGCAACAGAGTAAAACCCAACTGAACAAAATAATCCAAAAAAAACCACATTAGATAGTTATCTTTGATGTTTTTTATGCCCCTTTGTGTATAAGGATGTGTAAGTGCATGCTGATCTCAAATTTTATAATCCAAGTTTCTACATCTTCCATCTTTAGGGAGAAAACCATGCTCTTCTGCATACTGCCAATTACCTGGCCAGAGCATCCCCTGCTTTAAGGAACATTCACCTCCATGTGTTGGTCTACACAGGATGTCTGAATCCATACGTCCTTCCCAAGGATGCCCCCTTGCCAACAGCATGTCTTCTCTGATCTTGGATTGGTCCTCTCTCCCAGGCCCCTACTGATGTTTCCACGTTTATTTTGGGGGGGTCATTTTTGTTCATTGAAAATATTTAATTTTTACAGGTATACCTTGGAGATATTGCTCAGAGATATTGCGTCCACTTCCAGACCCCCAGTAAATTTCAGTGAAGTGACTTGTACCAATTGTTTGGTTTTCTAGTGCATTTAAAAGTTATATTTGCACTATTCTATAGTCTATTAAGTGTGTAATAACATTATGTCTACAAAAAATGTGCATACTTACAATTGAAAATTAGCCGGGATCGGTGGCTCAGCCTGTAATCCCGCACCTTTGGGAGGCTAAGGTGAGTGGATTGCCTGAGCCTGAGGGTTCGAGACCCACCTGGGCAGTGAGACCTCATCTCTACAATAAATCAAAAAATCAGCCGGGCGTGGTAGCACATGCCTGTAATTCTGGCTACTCTGAAGGCTGAGGCAGAAGGATCTCTGGAGCCCAGCAGACGAGGCTGCGGTGGCCGGAAGTGGCCACTGCACTCCAGCCTGAGCAACCAAGTGAGACTCCAACTCAAAAAAAAAAAAAATTGAAAATTATTTAAAAATTTATTATTTTTGCTAAAAATTGCTATTGATCATTTGAGCCTTCCGTGAGTCATCATCTTTTTGCTCTTAGGTCTTGCTTGATGCTGCTAGCTACTGACTGATCAAGATGGTGGTTGCTCAAAGTTGAGATGGTTATGGCAATTTCTTAAAGTAAGATGACAGTGGTGTTTGCCACAACTGACTCTTTCACAAAATGTTTCTCTGGGCTGGGTGTGGCAGCTCATACCTGTAATCCCAGCACTTCGGGAAGCTGAGGTAGTAGGACTGCTTGAGGACTGCTTGAGTTCGAAATCACCCTGGGAAACATAGCAAGACATGTTTCTACAAAAAATTGTTTAAAATTAGCCGGGCTTGATGGTAAATATCTGTAGTCCCAGCTATACAGGAGTCTGAAGCAAAAGGATCACTTGAATCCAGGAGTTTGAGGCTACAGTGAACTCTATGCATACCATTGTACTTCAGTCTGGGTAACAGTGCAAACACCTGTCCCCTCCCCAAAAAAGGATTTCTCTGTAGCATATAATGCTGTGTGATAGCACTTAACCACAGCAGAACTGTTTTCAAAATCGGAGTCAATCCTCTCAAAGCCTGCCACTGCTTTATCAACTGTTTATGGAATATTCAAAATCCTTTGTTGTCATTTCAACAATGTTCATAGCATCTTCACTGGTGTAGATTACCTCTCAAGAAACCACTTTCTTTGCTCATCCGTAAGACACAACTCCATCCATTAATGTTTGGTCATGAGATTGTACAAATTCAGTCACATCTTTGGGCTCCACTTTTTTTTTTTTTGAGTTGGATTCTCACTCTGTCGTCCAGACTGGAGTGCAGTGGCCTCTCCCAGCCACCGCAGCCTTGACCTGCCGGGCTCTGGCGATCCTTCCGCCTCAGCCTTCCGAGTAGCCGGAATTATAGGTGCGCGCTACCACGCCTGGCTAATTTTTTGATTTATTGTAGAGATGAGGTCTTGCCTGCCCAGGTGGGTCTCAAACCTGCGGGCTCAGGAAATCTCACCTCAGCCTCCCAAAGGCCCGGGATTACAGGTTGAGCCACCGAGCCCGGCTAGGCTCCACTTCTTGTTCTCTTTCTCTTGCTATTTCTACCACAGCTGCAGTGACTTCCTCCACTGAAATCTCAAATCCCTCTGAGTCACCCATGAGAATTGGAATCAACTTCTTCCAAACTCCTGTTCCTGTAGATATTTTGAATTTCCACTCATGAATCACAAACATTCTTAACAGCATCTAGAATGGTGAATCCTTACCAGAATGTTTTCAACGTACTTTGCTCAGCTCCATCAGAAGATTCACTCTATGGCAGCTACAGCCTTACAAGATGTATGCTTTAAATAATAAAACTGGAAAGTAAAAATGACTCCTTGATCCATGGGCTGCAGAACGGATGTTGCGTTAGTGGCATGAAAGCAAAACTGATCTTGTACATCCCCAGCAGAGCTCTTGGGTGACCAGATGCATTGTCAAGAAGCAGTAATATTTTGAAAGGAAAACCTTTTTTTTGTCTGAGCAGGCTTCAACAGTGGGCTTAAAATATTCAGTAAACCCTGCTGCAGACAAAGGTGCTGTCATCCAGGCTTTGCTCTTCCATGTCTAGAGCACAAGCAGAGTTGATTTGGCATCATTCTTAAGGGTCCTAGGAATTTTGACATGGCAAATGAGGACTGACTTCAGCTAAAAGTCACCAGCTGCATTCTCCCCCAACAAGTCAGCCTGTCCTTTGAAACTTGGAAGCCAGGCATTGACTTCTCTCTCAATGAGAAAATCTTAGACTACACTCTCCTGGTTTCTCTTCTATTTCCCCAGCTGCTCTTTCTTTGACTGTTGGTCTCTTTTCTCCCAACCACTAATTGTGCTCTAACTGAGACTCAGCCTTTGAACTTGTTCTCTTTTCCATCTATACTCATTCCCTTAGTGATCCTATACAAAAAAAGAAAAGAAAGCTTTAATTGCATCTTCCTCTAATAGAAGACTGTTTTATCTATATTGAAAATCTGTTGTTGGCCAGGCGTAGTGGCTCATGCCTGTAATCCTGACACTCTGGGAGGCCAAAGTGAGAGGATTGCATGAGTCCAGGCATTCGAGACCAGCCTGGGCAACATAGTAAAACCTACAATAAATAAAGAAATAAAAAATTGGCCGGGCGCGGTGGCTCAGCCTGTAATTCTAGTGCTTTGGGAGGCCGAGGCAAGAGGATTGCCTGAGCCCCGGGGGTTCGAGACCAGCCTGGGCAACTTGTGAGACCTCGTCTCTACAATAAATCACAAAAACTAGCTGGGCATGGCAGCGTGCGTCTGTAGTTCCAGCTACTTGGAAGGCTGAGGCAGAAGGATCTCCTAAGCCCAGCAGGTCGAGGCTGCGGTGGCTGTGAACGTGCCGCTGCAATCCAGCCTGGGAGACAAGAGTGAGACTCCAACTCAAAGATAAATAAATAAATAAATAGCCAGATGTGGTAGTGTACACCTGTAGTCCCAGTTACTCAGGATGCTGAGGCAGAAGGATCACCTGAGCCCAGGAGGTCGAGGCTGTGGTGTACCGTTATTATGCCACTGTACTCCAGCTTGGGTGACAGAGTGAGACTCCAACTCAAAAAGAAAAAAGGAAGAAAGAAAGAAAACCTGTTGTTTAGTGTAGCTACCTTCATCAGTGATCTCAACTCAGTCTTCTGGAGAACTTGCTGCAGTTTCTCCAACAGCACTTGCTGTTTCACCTTCCACTTTTGTGTCATAGAGATGGCTTTCTACCTTAAACCTCATGAACCAACCTCTGCTAGCTTCCTATTTTTCTTCTGCAGCTTCCTTGCTCTGGGTTGGACTTTGGCTTGAGGGAATACTGCGGTTGGTTTGATCTTCTGTCTAGACCACTCAAACTCTCTCCATATCAGCAATAAGACTGTTTCACTTTATCACTAGTGTATTTGCTGGACTCCCATTTTTAATGTCCTTTAAGAGCATTTCCTTTGCATTCACAACTTGGCTGTTTGGCACAACAGGCCTAACTTTCAGCCCATCTCAGCTTTGGGCATGCTTCCTCACTCCGCTTAATCCGTTCTAGCCTTTTGGTTGTTTTTTTTTTTTTTTGAGTTGGAGTCTCACTCCATTACCCAGGCTGGAGTGCAGTGACGCACTCACTACCACTGCAGTCTTGACCTGCTGGACTCAGGTGATCCTTTTGCCTCAACCTTCCAAGTAGCTGGAATTACAGGCACACACCACCACATCCTACTAATTTTTTAAATTTGTTGTAGAGATGAGGTCTTGCCAAGTTGCCCAGGTTGGCCTTGAACCCCTGGGCTCAGGCAATCCTCTCACCTCGGTCTACCAAAGTGCTGGGATTATAGGCATGAGCCAGTGCATTCACCCTATTTCTAGCTTTTGATTTAAAGTGAAAGACGTACAACTCTTCCTTTCACTTGAACATTTAGAGGCCATTGTAGGGTTAACTGGACTAACTGAGATATTTTTGTGTCTCAGAGAATAAGGAGAACAGAGAAGAGGGAGAGAGATGGGGAAACAGCCAGTTGGTGGAGGCACCAGAACACACACAATGTTTATCAATAAAGTTTCATGTATTTTAAGGGTACAGCTTGTGGCACGCCCAAACAACTATAATAGTATAATTATATAACTATATAATATTATATAATATAATAAGTAATATTATATAAGTATATAAGTAATATTATATAACTATAATCAAAATTCACTGATCAGGGATCACTATAATAGATATAATAATAATACAGTTTGAAATACTGTAAGGACTACCAAGATGTGGCACAGAGACACAAAGTTAGCACCTGCTAATGGAAAAAGTCTATGGCACCCATAGACTTGTTAAGTGCAGGGAGACCACAAACTTTCCATTTATAGAAAAACACAATGTTCACAAAATGCAGTAAAGTAGAGCATGATAAAACAAGATAAACAAAACCAAAACCTTATAGTGAGTATTTTACACCAGAATTCCCCAAGTTTTAAGAGGACTGAAGTAACAAAAGCTCTAAAAGAAGATCCACGGGTCACAATGACGATAATTTATTTTTTAGACTTGGGGAAAATGAACCTACATGGTTATATTTAATAGCTATTGTAAGGCTGAGTGCAGTAGCTCACACCTGTAATTCCAGCACTTTGGAAGGCCGAGATGCGAGGATTACTTGAGTACAGGAGTTTGAGACCAGCGTGGGCAACATATCAAAACCTCATCTCTACAAAAAATAAAAAAATTAGCCAGACATGGAGGTACATGCCTGTAGTCCCAGGTACTCGGAAGGTTGAGGCTAAAAGGATCTCTTGATCCAAGAAGTTCAAGGTTGCGGTGAGCCATGATCATGCTACTGCACTCTAGCCTGTGCTACAGAGTGAGATCTCAACTTTGAAAAAAAAAAATAGATATTGTACTTTGCAAACACGTAATATAGAAAGTTCACATCACCAATTTCACTCATAGAAGCTGGCAATAGTAAAAGTTAATGACATGATTCCATTCGTTCCAGGTTAATCATTCTATACAAGTTAAGGCAAATTTAATTTACCAGTCTGTGTATTTATTTGTTTTTATTTCATTTAAGATGTTTTTCCTTTTGTGGATTTTCAGGTGGGGACACCATCTGCCATCATGAATAGAAACAGAATGAGGAAATATCCTAATTCTTCTCTTTCTCTCACTAAAATTAAACAGTTTCTATGCTCTCAACACTTCTGAGAAATGTGTGGGTTTTTTCCACATCAATAACCAATTCTCCAACGCTCTAGACACCAGCTGGATGTTGTACAGTTTATTTCCATTAAATGCTGACACTCTCTACCTGGAATTAGCATCACAGGCTGAGTCCAGCAAGGCTGTCCCCACTTCAGACGCCAGTTGCAAGTCCAGAGCCTCTGGGACTTCTAACTGACTTGGTTACAAATGTGAGGTTCCCAGGACCTCCTCCTCATGTCGGATAATTTGCTGTAACAGCTCTTAGAACTCAGGGAAACACTTTATTTACTATTACCAGCTTATTGTAAAGCATATCATAGAGGATACAAATGAACAGCCAGATGGAGAGGGACATAGGGTGAGTTCTGGAAGGTATCCAAGTACAGGAACTGTTGTCCCTGTGGAGGGAAGGTGCCTCCCTCTTGTCATACGGATGCATTCACCAACTTAGAAGCTCTCCAAATCCCATCTTGTAGGGTTTTTATGAAGATTTCATCACATCAGCACAATTGAGTCAATCATTGGCCAATGGTGATTGGAGTCCATCCCTAGCTCCTTCCCCTTCCTCAGAGGCTGGGGATTGGTATTGAAAATTTCAATCCTTTAGTCACATAGATGGCTTCTCTGGCAATCAGCCTCATCTTGACACAGTGATGCCATTAGCACTGAAAAACCCCTCTGGAGATTCCATGGGTCTTAGAAGCTTGTGTGTCAAAGACTTGGTGGGGACTAAAACCAAATATCATACTAAAGATGTTCCTATCACTCCTATCCATCAGGAAATTTATAAGGGCTTAGGGGCTCTTGGAATAGAGATCAAATGCATATTTCTTATTATGCCATGTGCATCATTTTAACCCCCCACATCAAGGCCTTTTGATGATAATGTCAGCATATTTTGCATCTGTGATGCCCCCAACATGTCCATCCTATAATCTTAAGTGATGAGGTGTTCATGAATGCTTTCCTGGAGTTTGCAACAACCTCTGAAGTGGTGTTCATTCTTCCATGATTGTCCTCCTGGGGTCAGCCTTCCACAAGGCCAACAAAGTCGTTGATCTACTAAAATCCCAATCTGACCACATTATGCCACTGCTGATAGACTTTCTTTTGCTCCGATGTCACCAGTGAGATAAAGTCCCAGATTCCTCACAGGGCACATGGTGCACCTTGGAGAGTAGTTGCTACCATTTCCATCTCATCTCTCACTACATCTACAGAAGTAGACATTTTGGGGCATGTGCTTAGATCATGTTGTGCCCACCTGGTCATTTCATCTGTTTGAAGCAGGTGTAATTTTCTTTTCTTTTCTTTTCTTTTCTTTCTTTCTTTCTTTCTTTCTTTCTTTCTCTCTCTCTCTCTCTCTCTCTTTCTCCTTCCTTCCTTCCTTCCTTCCTTCCTTCTTCTCTCCCTCCCTCCCTTCCTTCCTTCTTCCCTTCCTTTCTTTCTCTGGAGTACATTGGTGCCATCCTACCTTCCTTCAACTCCTGGGTTCAAGCAATCATTCTGCCTAGTCCTCCTGAGTAGCTAGGACACCCAGCTAATATTTCTTATGTTTTGGCTACGTTACCCAGGCTGGTCTCAAACTCCCAGTCTCAAGCAATTCTCTTGCTTCAGTTCCCAGCCTGAAGGCCTTTCTTTCTTTTCTTTCTTTCTTTCTTTCTTTCTTTCTTTCTTTCTTTCTTTCTTTCTTTCTTTCTCTCTCTCTCTCTCTTCTTCTCTCTCTCTCTTCTCTCTCTCTTCTCTCTCTCTTCTTTCTTTCTTTCTTTCTTTCTTTCTTTCTGTCAGAGTCTCACTCTTATGCCCAGCCTGGAGTGCAGTGGCACACTCAACACCACCACAGCCTCGACCTGCTGAGCTCAGGTGATCCTTCTGCCTCATCCCACCACACCCAGTTAATTTTTTTGACTTATTGTAGAGATGATATCTTGCCAAGTTGTCCAGGCAGGTCTTGAACCCTTGGACTCAGGCAATCCTCTTGTCTCCACCTCCCAAATTGCTGAGATTACAGGTGTGAGTCACCTCACCTGGCCCAGGCATAGATTTCTAATCATATTCTCTCACCCAAAAATGTGCTATTAGATCAAGAGAAAGTGAGCCCAGTTCTGCTGGAGGCAGCTCCTGGAGGCTTCTGTGCTGTGGTGAGAGATATTTACAAAGAAAGAGGAATGAAGAGAGGGAAGATACCATTTCCTCAGGCACTTAGGAACAGATCATTCCAGTATTATACAAACTCTTCCAGAGGGGATAAAAAAAGAAAGCTGGGACTTGTATAACTTATGTATTGAGGTCAGTATGATCTTGATATCAAAACCAGAAAGGACAGTAATTGCTAGTCTGACCTAAGAATGTGGATGCAAAAGCCTAAACAATATATGAGCAAATATATCATGACCAGTTAATATTACCCTCAAGTTGATTAAACATTAGAAAATAGATTTTATCAATGTGATTTGCCACATGAACAGATTAAAGAATAAAAAAGCATAGGGTCATCTGCACAGATGCAGAAAATGCAATTGTAAAATTCAACATTCACTCATGATAAAAATTTTTAGTAAACTAGGAATAGAAAGAAACTTCCTTCTAGAGCAAAAATAATTTCTAATAGTGAAATTTTAAAACATTTTGTCCAAGACCAGGATCAAGACAAACATGTCCTTTCTCAACCTATCTATGTAACACTCCCCCAAAGGATCCAACCAGTGAGGAAAAGAAAGAAAAGATATGAAGATTAGGTGGCACATGCCTGTAGTCCCAGCTACTAGGGAGGTTGAGAAGAAAGGATCGTCTGAGACCAGAAGGTTGAGGACATGGTGAATGATCATGACTCTGTACTCCAGCCAGGGTGGCAAAGTGAAATCTTAATTCAGAAAGAAAAAGAAGGAAGAAAGAAGGAAAGAAAGAAAGAAAGAAAGAAAGAAAGAAAGAAAGAAAGAAAGAAGGAAGGAAAGGAAGGAAGGAAGGAAGGAAGGAAGGAAGGAGGAAGAAAGGAGGGAGGGAGGGAGGGAGGGAGGGTGGGTGGAGAAAGATCTAAAAGGAAGACGTAAACATTTTATTTATTCATGATAGGATTGTGTGCATAGCAAACCCAAAAGAATGTATAGGAAAATTATGGAAATCAATAGAATCTGGCCAGGTTGCTGAATACAAAAATCAATGCACAAATGCCAACTGCATTTTCATGAAACAGCAAAAGTAGCCAGAAAATATAAATTTGAAAAAGATATTATTTACAGTAGCAGCAAAAGTATAGAGTAACAAGGGAGAAATCTTCCAGAATGAGCAAGTTCTTTATTAAAACACTTAAGATTTTATGACTTGACATTAAGGAAGGGCTAACAAATGGAAAGATGTATTGTATTCATAGATGGAAAAATTCAATACCAATAACTTCTAAACTGATCAATTTATTTTTATTTTTATTATATTTTAGATATGAAGCCCTCTTATGTTTCCCAGGCTGGAGTGCAGAGGATATTCACAGGTGTGATCAAAGCGCACTACAGTCTTGAACTCCTGGGCTCAAGCGATCCTCCTGCCTCCACCTCCTCAGTATCTGGGTTATGCTTGTGCACCACTGTACCAACTCTGATCGATTCATTTTAATTTTTTTCTTTCTTTTTTTCCCCTCTACTGGCATGTATATAGAGCAACAATTCATTTTAAATCAAGGTCCCAAAGGGTCTCCTCTGCTCCTCCCTGCCTGGAACTTGACAAATTCATCCAAAATTGTATGAAGAGCAAAAGATGAAGTGTCCTCTAAAGAATCCTGAAGAAGTGAGTTTGTTATATCAAAACTTATTACAAAACTATTGTAATAGGCCAGGTGTGGTAGCTCACACCTCATTCCAGCACTGTGGGAGGATCGGTTGATGCCAGGAGTTCGAGGCCAGCAAGACCTTGTCTATACAAAAAAAAAAAAAAGTAACTGGGCATGGCTGCATGCATCTATAGTCCCAGCTACCAGGGACACTGAGGCAGAAGGGTCACGTGAACCCATGAGGTCAAGGCTATGGTGAGCCACAATCGTGTCAGTGTGACAGGCCTGGGTGAAAATGAATCCCAATACCCCTCCCCCGAAAAAAGCTATTGTAATAAAGGCAATTGGTTTTGGCATAAGGTTAAACAGACCAATGGAAAAGGCTTTAAAAACCCAGTTGACAAGCCGGGCTCAGTGGCTCAGCCTGTAATCCCGCGCCTTTGGGAGGCTGAGGTGAGTGGATTGCCTGAGCCCGCGGGTTCGAGACCCGCCTGGGCAGCGAGACCTCATCTCTACAATAAATCAAAAAATCAACCGGGCGTGGTAGCGCATGCCTGTAATTCCGGCTACTGGGAAGGCTGAGGCGGAAGGATCGCCGGAGCCCAGCAGGTCGAGGCTGGTGGCTGGGAGCGGCCACTGCACTCCAGTCTGGGCGACAGAGTGAGACTCCAACTCAAAAAAAAAACAAAAACAAAAACAAAAAAAAAACCCAGTGACAAAAAAAAAAAAAAAAAAAAGAACCCCAGTGACAGACTAATGCGAATATGGAATATCCATACCTAAGGAGACATTGCAGATCAGTGTAAAAAAGGACTGACAGTGCAATAAATGCTGTTGAACCTGTTGGCTATCAACAGAAAAAAGTGAATTGGATTGCTCCTTTACACATACAAATCCATTCCAGGTGAATTAAAGGCTTAACATCAAAAGGCAAAACTATGAAAGAGTTTAGAAGACAAATAGGGGAATATACTTATGATCTCAGGGTAGGTACAGGTTTCTTAAACAAGACACAAAAAGCACTAATCATAGAGGAAAATAACAATACATTCAACTATATTAAAAATTTAAATATTTGTTCATGAAAAGACAACCCTTTTTTTTTTTTTTTTTGAGTTGGAGTCCCACTCAGTCGCCCCGACTGGAGTTCAGTGGCTGCTCCCAGCCACCGCAGCCTCGACCTGCTGGGCTCCGGCGATCCTTCTGCCTCAGCCTTCCACGTAGCTGGAACTACAGGCATGCGCTACCACATCCGACTAATTTTTTTGATTTGTTGTAGAGATGAGGTCTCACCAAGTTGCCCAGGCAGGTCTTGTGCCCGTGGGCTCAGCCAATTCACTCACCTCGGCTTCCCAAAGCACGGGATTACAGGCTCAGCCACCGAGCCCGGCATGAAAAGACAATTCAAGAGTAAAAAGTCACATACTTAGAGAAGACATTTGCAACATATGTCATTGACAGATAATTAATATACACAATATATAAATTAATCAAACAAATCAATAAGAAAAACACAACCCAATATAAAAATGGACAAAAGGCACGAAAATGCACTTCACAGAAAAGGAAACACAAGTAGCACATAAATATATAAAAGGTACATAATCTCATGTAGTATCAGGACAATAAAGATTTAAACCATTAATAAGATACTGTTTCCTACTCACCCCCAAATTTATGTATGTATGTATGTCTATATGTATGTTTATATTTATTTATTCTGAGTCGGGATCTTGCTCTGTCACCCAGGTTAGATACAGTGGCGAAATCATGGCTCACTGCAGCTTTGTCTTCCTGGGTTCAGGCAATCCTGCTTCAGACTTCTGAGTAGCTAGGACTATAGGCACTTGTAACCATGCAGGGCTAATTTTTGTAAAGATGAGATCTCAACGTATTACCCAGGCTATTTACTAATTCCTAGGCTCAAGTGATCCTCCTGCCTTGGCCTCCCAGAGTGCTGGGATTTCAGGCATGAGCCACTGCACCTAATCCCCAAATTTAAAAGTGTAATTATATTAAGCACTGGAGTGAATGTGGAGAAAGGAAATGTTCACTTTGGAAAATAATTTGGCAGTGACTAGTGAAGTCAACATATGCAGAACCCATGACCAAGAAACTCCTAAGTAATATACTCTAGAGTATTTTTAGCACATGGGCACAAGGAGACGTGTGCTGACAGTCCATAGCAGCCTTGTTTGTAGCAACAGAACACTGGAAACAACCCAAATGGACGATGACCATGCATGAAATGAACGATAGCAACATGCATCAACATGCTTGAATCTCAATAATACGACGTTCTGTGAAGAAAGCATGTCATATGCTATATACTGTACCTTTCTGTGAAGTATAAAATAGGCAAAATTAAACATGTTGCTAAGGAATAGATACTTATTGGGCAAAACAAAGGAAAAAGGGGGATGGTTTACATGAAGTTCAGGAAAGAGGAGAAGTGAAACCCTATTGAGTAGGGGCTTACCTAGAAACACAGTGTTTCTGGGTAGCTAGAAGTATTTCTTTCTAATAGGGGATTTACAGGGATGATTATTATTATGATTCTTTAAACTGTACATAAGAGAAAATATCACAGTTGTGAGAATGAGAAGGGGGCAGATAGAAAGAGAAAGACTCTTCCCATGCTCAACTGCATTGTTGTCCAGTGACATCCTGGTATCTTTATAATAACATTTTTCTTCTTTGTTTATGAATGTTGTATGCCAAATTGTGTTCCTCCAAAACTCATCTGTTGACATCCCAAATCCCAGTAGCACAGAATGGGATTATATTTAGAGATAGGGTCTTTAAAGAGGTAATTAAGTGAGAATGAGCTCTTTCAGGCGGGCCCTAATCCAATATGACTGGTGTCCTTACAAGAAGAGGAGATTAGGACACAGACACACAGAGGGAAGACCTTGTGAAGACACAGAGAGGAGACAGCCATTGATTTCTGTTATGTAAACCACCCAGCCCATGGCACTCTGTTGTGGCAGCCCTTGCAAACTCATCCAAATAGGCTGAGTTCTTTTCTGTGATGTGCAGAGTTCTATTTGTTCACCTGCCCTGCATTTTAATTTCAAGTGTTAGGCATTGGTCCTGCCAGTGCATGCCTTTAGAGTCAGTCTTGTTGTTCCACTGCCTAGATGCCATTCTTAAACTAGGTTTCTCTGCCCAGGACTTCAAAGTTATCCTGTTCTGTGTCTATCATGACAAGGACTACTTTTGACTATAACTATTGCTTCTGTGTCTCTTCATTCCATGGTGTGTGAGCTGTTTGAGGGCAGAGTGACATTCATCTTTGTCTTCTCCAGTAGCTAAGTGCTAAGCACATAGTAGGTGATCAATGATTGTTTGCTGGGTGTATGTACTACTATGATGGAGATCTTACTCAGAGAAGGCAATTCAGAGGAACACTGACAGAGCAGTGGACTCCTGTGCTATTCATTTTATTTATATTTATTTAATTTTACCTTGAAAGAATGTACACATTCTCGGGGGCAAGAGAAAGGAACACTTAATACAAAAATTACTTTGCATTTTTCATATACTTTTCTTTAAAATAAAAAGCAAATGTTGTGACCAGGCATGGTTGCTCACATCTATAATCTCAGCACTTTGGGAGGCCGAGGCAGGATCACTTGAGTCCAGCAGTTTGAGACCGGCCTAGACAACACAGCAAGACCTCATCTGTACAAAACAACAACAACAACAACAACAACAACAACAGAAAATCATTTGGGAATAGTGGAGGCTGAGGTGGAAGGATCACCTGAGCCCAGGAGGTCACAGCTGCATCGAGCCATTATCGTACCATTGCACTACAACCAGGGCAGTAGAGTGAGATCTCAATTAAAAAAAAATTACTTTGCATCTTTAATACACTTTCTCTTAAAATGAAAAAAAAAAATGTCAGCTGGGCTCGGTGGCTCAGCCTGTAATCCCGCGCCTTTGGGAGGCTGAGGTGAGTGGATTGCCTGAGCCCGCGGGTTTGAGACCTGCCTGGGCAGCGAGACCTCATCTCTACAATAAATCAAAAAATCAGCCGGGTGTGGTAGCGCATGCTTGTAATTACAGCTACTCGGAAGGCTGAGGCGGAAGGATCACCGGTGCCCAGCAGGCGAGGCTGCGGTGGCCGGGAGCGGCTACTGCACTCCAGTCGGGGCAACTGAGTGAGACTCCAACTCAAAAAAAAAAAAAAGAAAGAAAAAGAAGAAAAAATGTCACCACCCACTCTCCCTATTCCACACCATAAAAGAAAGGACAGGATTAAAATCCTAAACCAATAATCTAAAGGACACACAAACATGACAACTGTCTGTTGCATGACTCATTCAACAAATACTTGCAGCCATTGAAGGCCTACTGGAGATAGTGAACCAAACATTTCCTGTGCGGATCTTATTCTTGTGAGAAGAGACAGTGAACCAGACAACATCAGGCAGGAATGTGCATGTGCCATACAGATAAATAACAAGGTTACGGGTTGGACGGGGTCCCATTAGGTGAAGTGGTCAGGGAAGCCCTGTCTGAGAAGCCCATACTTGGGCTGAAACCTGATGACAAGAAGCAGAATGTTGGGCAAATCATTGGGAAGAACATTCCAGATGGAGGAAATAGAAAGTACTGAGCCCCAAGGAAGAACAGAGGAATAGGAAGGAGGCCAGTTGGGAGGCAGGGGAGGGTTTCCTGGGCGGGGGGGAAGAAGAGTAGAGAGTTTATGGAGGGGCCAGGGACTGGAGCACACAGGGTCTCAGAGGATCCAGAAGGCTTTTATTTAAGTGCGGTAGAAATTCATCTTGGGTTTTTTTTTTTTTTTGAGTTGGAGTCTCACTCTGTCGCCCAGATTGGAGTGCAGTGGCACGCTTCTGGCCACCCCAGGGTGGACCTGCTGGGCTCTGGCGATCCTTCTGACTCAGCCTTCCAAGTAGCTGGAACTACAGGTGTGTGCTACCATGCCCGGCTAATTTTTTTGATTTATTGTAGAGATGAGGTCTCGCCAAGTTGCCTAGGCGGGTCTCGAACCCGCAGGCTCAGACAATTCACTTACCTCAGCCTCCCAAAGCACAGGATTACAGGCTGAGCCACCGAGCTCAGCCTCTCTAGGGTTTTTTTGTTTTGAGTTGGGGTCTCACTCTGTCACCGAGGCTGGAGTGGAGTGGCATGATCATGGTTCACTGCAGCCTAGACGTCCTGAGCTCAGGTGATCCTTCCTCCTCAGCCTTCCAAGTAGCTGGGACTATAGGTGTGCACCACCACACCTACTGACTTTTCTATTTTTTGTAGAGACAAAGTCGTTCTGTGTTGCCCAGACTGGTCTCGAACTCCTGTGCTCATGGAATTCTCCCATCTCAACCTCCCAAAGTGCTGGGATTACAGGAATGAGCTACCATATCTGGCCCATGTAAGGGTTTTAAGAGGAGGAGTGGTGTACTCTGATTAAGATGGTTGTGCTTGCAAAGAATCTGGAGAGAACTACATAGATTCAGGGCAAGTTCTGCAAATGGAGTCTATAAACTATGAGGATGAGGGCAAGGGAGGACTTGGTGATTTTCATGTTTATGACTTGAGCAACCAGGTAAATGGTGGGACTATTTACTGAAATGTTGAAGCCTGGGAGAGATGAGGATGTGCGGTATCAAGGGTTCTTCTCAGGCATGTTAGATTTCTAACTCCTTTTCCGCATCCAGGAGTTGATGTCTTATGAGCAGAAAGAGGAGTCTGGGTCTCAGAGGGAGAGTGGGCGCTGGATAACAAGTGTTACTGAAGTGTCAGGTAAGCAAGGGACAGAGACATGACCAAGAACTTGGAAATGAGGCCATCATATGCGACCCTGACAAGAGGAATTTCCATGGAACTGTGGAGAAAAAAACATGATTTGAGAAGGTTACGAGAAGATAGGAGGCAAGAGTCTGGATGGCAGAACCAGACAAGCTCTTCACAAAGTATTGCTCTAAAAAGTAGCGGAGAAATGAGATCACTTTCTAGAGGGAGACTAGGAACAAGGGAAGGCGTTTGGTCCTTTAGTTGTTCTTCAAGATGTGAGATTCTGGAACCTGCTTGTATACTATTAGAAAATGATTCAATAGAGAGGGAACTATTGATGAAAAATGCTGGGAGTAAGAGAGGAGATAAGAACACAATTTGGCTGGGCATGGTGGCACATGCCTGTAGTTCCCACTACTCTGGAGGCTGAGGGGGGAGGATCACCTGAGGACAGGAGTTTGAGGCTATAGTAAGCCATGATCACACCACTGCACTCCAGGGTAAGACTGTGTCTCTTAGAAAAGGAGTTATTGGCCAGGCTCGGTGGCTCAGCCTATAATCCCAGCACTTTGGGAGACTAAGGCGGATGGATTGCCTGACCCCATGAGTTTGAGACCAGCCCAGGCAACTTGGCAAGACCTCGTCTCTACAGTAAATAAATACATAAATAAATAGATAATTAAATAAATAAGTAAATATGGGTGTGGTAGTGCGCGCCTGTAATTCCAGCTACTTGGAAGGCTGAACAACTTGGCAAGACCTCGTCTCTACAACCAATCAATCAATTCGGGTGTGATAGTGCATGCCTGTAGTTCCAGCTACTTGTAAGGCTGAGGCGGAAGGACCGCCGGAGCCCAGCAGGTCAAGCCTGCGTTGGCTGGGAGCACGCCACTGCACTCCAGTCTGGGCGACAGAGTGAGACTCCAACTCAAAAAAAAAAAAAAAAGAAAAAAGAAAAACTGAGTTATTATCAACAGAATGTGACTAAAATTTCAGTTTGAGAAGAAACAAAAAAAACAAGGTCATTCCATAACTCTGGACTGTAGAATAAATATTATAATAATGTGTATTATTATTATTATTTTATTTTATTTTATTTTTTGAGTTGGAGTCTCACTCTGTCACCCAGACTCGAATGCAGTGTCCGCTCCCGGCTACCGCAGCCTCGACCTGCTGGGCTCCGGCGAGCCTTCCGCCTCAGCCTTCCAAGTAACTGGAACTACAGGTGCACACTACCACACCCGGCTGATTTTTTGATTTATTGTAGAGATGAGGTCTCGCTGCCCAGGCGGGTCTCGAACCCGCGGGCTCAGGCAATCCACTCACCTCAGCCTCCCAAAGGCGCGGGATTACAGGCTGAGCCACCGAGCCCGGCTATATGTATTATTAATTATAGTATTTATTTATTATATATTTTATTTTAGTATCTATTTATTATTAATAATAGTAACAACGGCAAAGGGGAGATAATAACCATTTTTATTATGCACTTTCTATAAGTAGTAGAGCTTTGTTGATATTATCACTCAGATAAAACCCACATGAAAAGAAATATATTATTTTTACAAATGTTTACAAATAGGAAACTGAGACTTGGAGAGCTTCATTTGCTTGTGATGAAGAGGTAACAGATCTAGGATCCAAATTCAGACTGGCGGATGCCAAAGCGCTTCGATTGCCCAATGATGCTCAGACGCCCGTCTGGCAAGCCCCCTCACAAGGCCTCTCCTCCCTGTTTCCCACAGCCCCACAGGCCCTGGGCTCCCACCAGTGAACACCTTGGCTTGGTGGTATCTGATGGTTGCCAAGACACCAGGGATCTATCACACTGTTCTGTTTAGAAGCTGCTTCATTTTTTTTTCTCAGTTGAAATTGTTAAATTTTTTTCTCCCATGACTAAAATAGTTACCATTGTTAATACAAGCACTATTTTCACATACCAACCATTGCCTGAAAACAAAAAGTCCTGTGGGAATAAATATGATCTGTTCAGGACAAGTCCTAGCAAGCTGTGTTTAAGGTTATTTATATTTTCTGAAGGCTCTTTATTTGGAGTTCATAAATAACTGTGTGTGTTTGCATTGCACTCTGCTTGAGAACAAGAACAGTGTTTTTCACTACTTTTTATTTCCTTTGTAGTGCACTAAGGGCTTGGCATGTAGAAACCATGCTTCAAGGTGGGACTATTGCTGGGTTGGTGGGAAGTGTCTGTGGACAGCTAAGGCTCTTACTGAGTTTCTTCCTATCTGGGTCATGAAGAGCTCCAGGGAATGAGGACTTGATTGGCTTGGACCCTTGATTGAAAAAGCCTTCTTTCCATTTTTAACATCAACCTGGAGAATGATAAATTGCTAAACTTTAAAAACTATCTTAGGCCAAGGCATAGTGGCTCACGCCTGTAATTCCAGCACATTGGGAAGTGCCTGAGCCCAGCAAGTCAAAGGCCGCAGTGTCCATGAGCGTGCCTCTGCACTCCAGCCTGGGTGACAGAGTGAGACCCCCAACTCAAAAAAAAAAAAAAAAAAAAAATATATATATATCTTATCCTTTGTGCATGTATGCCAAATAAGAGAGCTTCATTATCTGAGGATAAAAAGGCCATGTATGGTGGATTACTTCTGTAATCCCAGCACTTTGGGAGACTGAGATGGTTTGAGGCCAGGGGTTTGAAACCAGCCTGGGCAACATAGGAATACTCTCTCTCTCTCTCTCTCTCTCTCTCTCTCTCTCTTTTAAAGCCACTTTCCTGAAATCCACTTCCAATGGAGAGCAATACTTAATATTAATAAGTTTTTTTAATGTTTGGAATATATTTGGGAAAATGAAACTAAAAAGTGTGAAAAACTTGAAAAACTTTAAATTCATGTTTAAGAAGATTTAGGTTATGCTATGTCATATATATGAACTAGGTGTTAGAATAAGCCTAGAATGCATAAATTATTTATTTGGGGAAGAAGTTGAACTTCTCTGACACAACTGCTGCGACAATTTTTGTTTCATGGTTGATTTTGCTTCATGGTTGATTTTAAAGGATGATCATAAAAATAATTGTTTTTATAAAAATACTCCCAACTTGATCCATTTTCCCAAGGGCCTTTCTTAATCCTTTGATGTTTATATCATTCTTCTTTGAAGCACCTATCTTGCATCACACTTGCAGATTTTCTCTTTTATTTAAAAGAGATCTTCCTAATCCAACATCATTTCTGTGAAAACCCACCCGTTTCATCTGATCGCAGCTTCCCTGTGTGCACACTTGCCCTGGATGTTTACAACCCTGACCATCTGATGGTGAGTGTACTGTTGTGACACTGATGAGTTGCATTTGAAAGAGACACAGCCGCGAAACAGGAAATGCCGTGACGATGGTTATGAATGGCACTTTGTTTCTGGTCTAATTTTTTTCTTCCCTGAGGTATGTAATTTCAGAGCTAAGATAATAACTTTTGCTCACCTCTATTTGAAGAAGAGGAGGAAAGAGAGAAAATGATTGGGATGATGTAAAGTGTTCGCTCACGCTCCCTTCTCACTTCCTCTCTGTTGGGTCTCTGGCTATTCTCCTGAACAGCATCCTTCCTCCTCCTTCAACAGGAACCCCAGTTACTAACATTTCCTACCCGCCTCCTTTTCTCCTCAACCCCAAGCACCGAAGAGGAACAAAGGAAAGAAAACTGGAAGGGCATGAAGAATAGAGTGCTTTTCCTGGATGGTTTGGACATGATAAGATGGATCTGGGGCCTGAGGAAAGGTAGGAAGATTGCACCTTTAGTCCCCAACTCATTATTTACATTCTCAGTGCACTCAAGGACCAGGGTGTAGCTCTGTGGAGCAGCTGCTGTAATCACAGCCCTTCAGGGAATGCTGTCATGCTACCTCCAATTTCCCCTCCCTCCACCTACCACCCACCTCTCCCTACCCACCCTGTCACTGCTGCCCGGCCCAGGCTTGTAGCCGCTGTTGCCACTGAGGCTGCCAAGGCCAAAAACTAGGTTAGATGATCATTCTGTTCCAGAAGTCTGAAACCACAACAGAATTCCTGTACATCTATAGGTTATGTGCTATCTAGGCTAATTGTAGCAGTCTGTGTTAATTAAGTGGATGTTTGTACTGACACGAAAAGATATCCAAGACATGTTAAGGGAAAAAAAATTGCAAAATTATATCTATTATAAGATAACATTTTATTAAAAATATATTTACACATATATTAATATATATTATATGGGAGAGATATTTTTTATAAATGCACACATATGTATTTTTAATATATTTAACATATATATTAAAAAACAGACCTGGGGCTGAGTGTGGTGTCTCATGCCTATAATCCCAGCACTTTGAGAGACTGAAGTGGAAGGATTGCTTGAGGCCAGGAGTTTAAGACCTCAGCCTGGACAGCAGAGCAAGAGCTCACTCTCTCTCTTTCTCTGTTTTTTTTTGAGTTGGAATCTCACTCTGTTGCCCAGGTTGGAGTAAAGTAGCACAGTCACAGCTCATAGCATCCTCAAACTCCTGGATTCAAGTTATCCTCCTGCAGCAGACTTCCTGTGTAGTTGGGACTATAGGCATGTGCCACCACGCCTGGCTAACTTTTAATTTTTTTGTAGAGGTGAGGTCTATGTTGCCCAGGCTGATCTTGAACTCCTGGGATGAAACAATCCTCATGCCTTGGTCTCCCAAAGTGTTAGGATTATAGGCATGAGCCACCACGCCTCATCTCTTAGAGAGTGGGGCAGGGGAGAGAAAGAGAGAGAGAGAGAGAGAGACAGGCCTGATTGTGATGAAGTGGGAATGAAGTGAGAGCACATACTTTCTCTCTACATTCTCATGATTCTTTCCTCTTTCCTCCTCTGCCTCTGCTTCACTACTTCAAATAAGAGTGAGCAAAAATTATTCTCTTAACTCCAAAATTACATACCTTAGGGAAGAAAAAAAAAACAGGACATGAACAAAATTTAAGTTAAAATGTAAAGGTCATTAAAATTTAAGTGACCACTGCATCATCAAGGATAATAATAGATATTAAATGGAACATGGCACGAGCCAGTTTGGAGGAACCTCCCAAGTAAATTCTGAAAACTGGTTCTGCAAAACTGGTCCTCTCACCCACTTTGGGGATGTAAGATAGTAGAGATAAAGGACTTTGTGAAGAAATTTATCTGAAGAGTTCTGCTATGGAGGGCAAGGAACAGGAAAGTGCTGAGTCCTTCATCTGAAACCCAGAGAGAGGGCTTCTATGGACAATTATAGAGCTTGGTTTTAGTTCCTTGAAGCTGGGGGACATCATGAATTGCCACCCACCTAATTTACACCCAAGGAAACTAAAGATGCTTGTGACGGGGAAGAGAAAGAGAGAGAGAGAGAGAGGAAGACTGTGACTGAAAACAGCTGCATTCCCATGGATGACCATGTTTATGGATAATAAGTACATGGCTCCTTCTCAAAGACCCTGAGCCAGGAGGGAGGAGGAACCAGCCTGCAGTCACTTTAAGTCCGTTTCAAGTGCAAAAGGAGCGCCAGGGAGGGCCAAGAGCCTCCATTGGTGAGAGTCTGAGTGAGGAGTATATCTCCAGAGACCCAAGGGCTGATATGGGTTGTAGTCAACCGAAGAAGAGCCACCAGCCAGGACTGAGAGCCTAGCAGGGGACCTCCAAAATGCCTCAGAGGCACCTTGGAGAGGAGGCTTTAGCTCTAAGCAAGTGTCAGCCCAGAGAGTGCCGCTCAGCTGCCAAGTAAGGATGTACCTGTCCATCGCCTTCTTCTCCTCCCCGTTTCCCTTGACTTTGCCAAGTGAGCAAGTGGGGAAGAAGAAGAAAAAGACCAGACCCCATCACCTTCAGGGAAAGAAAGGTCTTTCCTTTGAACAAAGGCTGAATTGATGAATAAAGTCTTGGACCCAATTTCTGATTTGACACTGTACTTTGTGATTGTAGGACAGTCTCCTGAATGAGAAAATAAAGGGTCTTGCCAAGTTTCCAGTCAGTGGCAGTGATAAGTTTCCCTACCAAATGTAGGGAAAATGAAAAGTAGCAGAGGAAAACAAAAATAACACTGAATTTCTATGACACTTCTATTTTGTATTTGTGGAAAGACTAGATTCATAAACAAGGTGAGATGTCCCGAAAGAGGATATATAAAACTCAGCATCTCTGGGTACAGGGAAGTGGGCATTGCTCATTTTTTCTCTTATCTATTTCCATTATGTTTGAATTATATAAACAGAGCATGGTTACTTTTCTAATTTAATTTTCTAACTATGATAATAAATTTCCACCTAAAATTTTCGTGGAAGCTGGGTGCAGCTGCTCACACCTATAATCCTAGCAATTTGGGATGCTGAAGCAAGAGAATTGCCTGGGCCCAGGAGTTTGAGACCAGCTTGGGTAACATAGTGAGATCTCATTTCCACAAAAAAATAAAACAAAATTAACTGGGTGTGGTGGTACATACCAGTAGTCCCAGCTACTTGGGAAGCAGAGGTGGAAGGATTGCCTGCGACCAGGAGATTGAGGCTACAGTGAGCTGGGATTGTGCTACTGCACTCAGGTTGAGTGACAGAGTAAGATTCCAACTCAATAATAATAATAATAGTAATAAATAAAACTGAATGTGAAGGCTCATGCCTGTAATCACAGTACTTTTGGACACTGAGGCAGATGGATTGGTTAAGCCCAGAAGTTAGAGACTAGCCTGGGCAGCATAACAAAACTTGATCTCTACAAAAAATAAAAAATTAGACTGGTATGATGGTGCCCACCTATAGTCCCAGCTACTCAGGATGCTGAGGTGGAAGAATAACCTGAACTCAGGAGGCCAAGGTTGCTGTGAACTGTGACCATCATGATCATGCCACTTCACTCCAGTCTGGGGAACAGAGTGAGAACCCGACTCAATAAATAAATAAATACATGAATACATACATAGTGAAAAATATAATTACCTTTGATGTTTCAACGATATGAGGAAAATATCAGAAAGCAAGCAAGACAAAAAAATAAAACAGCAACCATCGTGGCTAACTTTTGTAGGACGCATTACACTTAACAAGACATTTTCATTGTAATCATTTCACTTGATTGCTACAACAACCCCAGAGTTATGCACCTGAATTATCTCCATTGTAGAGATGTAGAAACAGTGTCATAATTGCTGGTTGTTTAGCTTGGTCACCAACACTGTCAGTGGAGAGAAGGCTCTAATTCAGATCTTCCGGCTTTTAATCCCATATTCTTTTCGTTTCACAACATGGAGTTCTGTCCTGCAAGGATGTTTAGTTGTCAGGAAGTATTCTCCCAGCCCACGCCCTGTGGACTGCACGTGGTCCTCTAGTGGACATGACAAAATAAAGCCAAGCAAATCCAGTCTACATTGCAAGTACTCCTGAACTATATTTTACCTCCCCTCTAGACATCGGTATCTTTATGTGTTTAATACCTTTTCCTTACCTTCAAACTGATACTCTTTCTGATTTCTATACCTGTCAATGAATGTCCTTGTTATTTTGCCAGTGTCATAGTCTCAAACTGTAGGAACTTTAGTTATGTTTGATTTCTCCTTCTCATTCAATTCTGTATCTGGTCTTTTATTTATTTATTTTTATTTTTTGAGTCAGGGCCCAGCAGTGGCAAGATCAGAGCTCACTGCAGCCTTGACCTCCTGGGCTCACGCAATCCTCCTGCCTCAACCCCTGAGTAGCTGAAACTACAGGCACACACCATCATACCTTACTAATTTTTAAAAAATTTTTTGTTGAGACAAGGTCTCGATATGTTGCCCAGGCTAGTCTTGAACTCCTGGGCTCAAGCAGTCCTCCTACCTCAGCATCCTAAAGTGGTGGAATTAAAGGCATAAGCCACTGTGCCCAGCCTAAGTCTTTTTGATTGTTTTTCAGGGGAACTCATAGATCTGTTTATAATCAATTTCCCGGCCCCCATCCCCCCCACCATTAGTACAGATGTGCAATTTCCTAAGTGGCTGACTGCCAATCATCCATTTTAAAAATTACCTTTTTCTGGAAGCTTTCCCTGGCTACCTCTGACCACAGAGGCTTCTAGCCTTTGTGTGCCCATGGTAAACTGCACACTGTATTATGACGACCTATTTACTTCCATCTCCAGCCCCCTCTCCCAAGAGAAGGACATCCTGGAGGGCAGAGACTATGTCTTATCTTTGTATCACCATTATTTAATACAGCGCTTGGCAAAATACTAATTGCCCAATAAAAGTTGAATGCATGAGTGAACTTTTTGCAAAAGACTCAAAGATCTACAAGAGTGCCTTTGGGGCATGTGACATGCATTGTATTGTGCAGAAGTGGAAGGGGGTGCTGGGAGGTGGCTGAGGCACCAGGATCTAGAGTTAGCATCCAGATATGCCAAGAGAGGGCACTGGGAAGGATGAGCTGACTTCGAGACCATCACCTACAGATCTCCACTCATTTCTAAGGCTGGATAGCTTAAGGACCCTTGGCGAGTTTCTGAGGCTCTCGGGAGAAAGCATGGCAGCCCTGGTCTCCAGTATTCAGCTGTGGCGAGGGGTCACCCCAGGGCTTAAGGAGCCATAGAATGTCCCAGCCAGGGTCAGGAGGGATGGGATACAGCAGAGCAGTGGAGACACTGTGACAGAGGCCATGCCAGGGACATTAGGAGTGAACTGGAGGCCCAGCAGCCCATGGAGGAGCAACCCTTCAGAGGTATAGTCCTGCAGAGCAGCTCTCCAATCAAGGGGGGTCCTAATATCCCAAGTCCTAGCTGACGAAGGCAGGTTGTCCCCCAGAATCTCTGCTTGCTACAATTTGGCCAGGATGGTGAGCTGAGGCAGGGAGGCAACCCCAGCCTAACTGACTCCTTTCTCCACCAGACACTTTCATGACCCCAGTCTTATGCTTCAAATCCATCAGAGACCCCTCACTCATTACTATTCAAAATTGGAGACTGGACTCAGTGGTTCAGGCTGTAATCCTAGTACTTTGGGAGGCTGAGGTGAGTGGACTGCCTGAGCCCACAGGTTCAAGATCAGCCTCGGCAACTTGGCGAGACCTCATCTCTACAATAAATCAAAACAGACCACCGGAGCCCAGCAGGTCAGTGCTGGGGTGGCCATGAGTGTGCCACTGCATTCCAGCCTGGGTGACAGAGTGAGACTCCAACTCAAAAAAAAAAAAAGGAAATTTTTGTGCAAAGGCCCGCCACTATCCGGGTTCCTCAATGTACCTGTCACCTTTTCCTTCCAGCCATTCAAGAATCCCCCACTTCCACAAGGCCTGTCTGGGCACCACTACTTTGCAAAAAGGCTTCTGTGATGGCTTTCTGCTCTTGCCCTGCCTGGATTTCTTTCAGAACCACCCTTAGAATGCAGGGAGGTAGGGATGCTGTTCTCAGCTCCACTGCTGGGCTCAGGAGGACCCATTCTCTTGGGAGAGTCAGGCAGCAACTAATTAATGAACAAGTAACTCTACAATATGCCAGTAAGTGCTATGCAGAGAAATCAAGCAAGGGACTGAGAGAGAAGAGGGAAATGTATTGTTATTCTCTGTTGAGAAGGCATCAGGATTTCCTGAAAAAGGTGACACTGGGAAGAAGCCTGAGGGTATTGAGAGGGGAGAGGAACCACCCAGATCCTGCGAGGAAGAGCATTTTGAGGTTGAAGGAACAGCAAGTGCAAAGGCCCTGAGGACCTTTGCCCACTTGGCCTGTGCAAGGATCAGCAAGGAGACCAGGGCTGCTGGGGCAAGTGAACAAGGGAGAATGGTAAGAGCAGCTTGGGAGTGAAGGGTGGATCATGTGGGCCCTTGTATATCACTGTAAGGACTTTGATTTTATCTGAATGGGATAGAGAGAGGGTTTGAAGCAGAGAAATGTCATGCCTGGTTCACAAGATACTCAAAGCACCAGTCCATCTGAGTGGAGGGCTGGCGAGGGCAGGGAAACCTGGTTCTATTGTTCACCAGTACAAAGGTTTCTTGCTTCTGTATGTTCTGATCCAGGACCGGAGACCCACTGCCTTGGGTTGCCCCCAAGTGAACCTCCCCAGCTGAAACAAGCATGTTGTCTATGCTAAGATGGGACTCAATGAAAATTCCAAAGCACCAGGAAGAGTTTTTGAAATTGAACTCCTGGCTTAATAGAGTAACTTGACAGAGGAAGGAAGGATGAGTCAGTCATTTAAAATCAGGTCCAGAGGATTAGCAGGGTTGGATGTGCACTGGCCCAGCATACCAGAATCATTACACAGAATGCCGGGGTACTGGGCCCTGGGCTTCTTCAGAAGTGGCCTCAAAACCACTCCCTTCCTCTGACATGTCCAGGTCTGGCTCTGGAGAACTCTTACCCATGGGGAAGGGGACTTTTCTGCCTCAGGTGGGCTGGGGCAGTGCTGGAGAGGTTTGCAGGCTGGTAACCTAGATAGGTCTGTGGGCCTTGGACCCAATTTAATTCCATCACACTGACTCCAGTTGAAGCGTATCTTTTACTCATCCAGATTGTTTCAGGATTTGAGAATTTCAGCCATTTAATCTCAACAGGGTTAAGCCAAAAAGAATATTGTTCCAATTATTAACCTCAATGCATTTTTTCTCTTTACTGAAAAAATTGCTTGGCTACATTTGTTAAATAGTCTTTAAAAGTCAATTCACACACCCTTCCCAGAAATCCTTTAGAGTTGAGATTTATCTAAGCATTGGTGTGAGGCTTTATGTGAATTCATTTCTTCCTTTTTCTTTCAATCATAAAATGTTAAGTGTCCTCTGAGTGCTTAAAAATCATTTCCTTGATCTGCTCCCATTCTTATCCCATTTTTTCAGTGTTTTGGGGGGAGGAGGGGAAGCCTGGTGATCTGGCTCATGCCTGTAATCCCGACTTTTTTGAAGGCCAGGGTTGAAGATCACTTGAGGTCAGGAGTTCAATACCAGCCTGGGTAACATTGCAAGGCCCCTGTCTCTACACTTTTTAAAAAAAAGTTAGCTGGGAAAGATTGCATGTACCTATAGCCCCGGCTTGGGAGGTCGAGGTGGGAGGATCACTTGAGCCCAGGAGTTTGAGGCTGTAGTGAGCTAGGATGCTACCACGTCATGCCAGCCTGTATGACAGAGCAAGACTCTTTCTCTAAAAGAAACCTATAAAACAAAATAAAGTCTCAAGCCTGTGAGCTCCATATTAAAATAAAAAAAGACTTACAGTATTTCCTGGCATGCCCACCTGGGAAAGAAGGTAGATGACCTTCTACCCAGCAGAGAATTGTGGTTTAAATGTTGAAATTCCCCAAAGAGCAGAGCAATCTTACTACGTGCACCTCTGGTTTCTCTCAGTAACTTAGAAGGCCAGCACTTTCAGCCTCAACAGGTTTTTTTTTTTTGAGTCAGGGTCTCACTCTGTCACCCAGGCTGAAGTGGAGTTCAGTAGCACAATCATGCTTCATTGCAGCCTCCGCCTCCTGGGCTCAGGCAATCCTTCCACCTCAGACTCCTGAGTAACGGGACTAAAGGCATGAGCCACCATGCTCTGCTCATTTTTAAGTTTTTGTTGAGATGAGGTTTTGTTATGTTGCCCAGACTGGTTTTAAACCCCTAGACTCGAGCAATCCTTCCACCTCACAGTCTCCCAAAGAGCTGGGATTACACATGTGAGCCATGGAGCCTGGCCACAGAACTCAATTCTGATCTTTGCTGACAAAACTGGCATTTATAAAGTGGTATGTGAGATCCACCCCTCTATGCCACTGGATTCTCCAAATCTTGCCTCAGGTCAGCCTGGACCATTAGAAAGTGAATGGCTTAGTTTGATTTACTTGATTGTCTGGCAGATTTGTCCTGGTGGAACACCTTACATGGATTTCACCAGTATGGTCCCTTATTCTTCAGCTTTTGGGCCTGGGAAGGAAGGACATTTGAGGACACTGAGGCTCTGAGTGGTGGGTCACAGCAATCACAGGTGCTCGCTTTTTGCAAGGAAGTGCGTCTTTCCTGGTGACACAGGGCTTTCTAGAAGTGGTGCTCTCAGCCTAGACTCTAGCTTTTGCAAGATGGAATCTGTCAGCAGGTCATTGTGGCACATCTTCCAGCAGTTTCTGGAAAGTGGAACAGGAGAGCAAGAATACAGTAGACACTTTGGTGATGGGAGCTGAAGGACTGGTGGAGGGTGACTCAGCTGGTTGAGGGTGAATCTTTTGAAAGATGCTCTATTGGGGCAGGTGAAGACTTGTATATGTCTGGCCAGGACATAAAAGTTAATATAAGCTATACATGGTGTGGTGTGGCACACCTGTAGTTCCAACTTCTTGGGAGGCTGAGAAGGGAGGGTCACTTGAGTGCAGGAGATCAAGTCCTGCCTAGGCAACATAGAAAGACCCAGTCTCTTAAAGAATAAGGAAGCTGTCAGGCATGGTGGCTCATACTTATAATCCCAGCACTTTGAGAAGCTGAGGCGGGAGTATTGCCTGAGCCCAGGAGTTTGAGACCAGCCTGGGCAACATAGCAAGACTTCTTTCCTACCCCCATGCCCCCTGCAAAAAAATTAGCTACTCAGGAAGCTGAGGTAGAAGGATTGCCTGAACCCAGGAGGTTGAGGCTGTGGTGCACCATGAGCATGCCACTGCACTCCAACCTGGGCGACAGAGTGAGATCAGACTCAAAATAAATACATAAATAAGTTAATATGACTCCATCTTTTAATCGCATGCTGGTGAGTCAAGTGCCATTTGGCTCATATCAGCCTCTAAGATGAAGACACAAATGCTGGACACAAGGGGCAAGGGAACCAGGGAAGTCTGGCAGGGTCTCCTCTGTCCTGCACAACTTACTTCCGTCTTGAATGATGTCACTCCCTGTCCTTTTCATGCCTGGTACTTTCCATGGGTTGGGGTCATTCAGGCTCCTCCTCTCTTACACTTTTCTCTTTTTCTGTTTTCCTTTATTGACCATTACTTTCACCCATGCAATTCACATGAGCTCATGCTTCATAGAAAATTTGCTGTTTTTCACACCAAAAGGAAAAAAACAAACAGCCCCATTAAAAAGTGGGCAAAAGACATGAATAGACACTTCTCAAAAGAAGATATATGGGCAGCCCAACAGACACATGAAAAAGTGCTCAGCCTTACTCATCATCAGAGAAATGCAAATCAAAACCACATTGAGATACCATCTAACCCTGGTAAGAATAGTCATCATTAATAAAACAAACCAACAGATGCTGGCAAGGATGCGGAGAAAAAGGAACACTTCCACACTGCTGGTGGGAATGCAAACCAGTGCAACCTCTTTGAAAGAACTAGAAATTCACCTTCCATATGACCCAGCAATTCCCCTATTGGGAATATACCCAGAGGAACTCAAATCATTCTACAAAAAAGATACCTGCACACATATGTTTGTTGCAGCTCTATTCACAATAGCAAAAACATGGAACCAACCATGCTGCCCATCAAAGCTGGATTGAATTTTTTAAAACGTGGTACATATACACAATGGAATATTATGCAGCCATAAAGAAGGACAAACATATGGACTTTGCAGCAACTTGGATGGATTTAGAGTTGATTATACTCAGTGATCTATCACAGAAACAAAGAACAGAGTACCATATGTTCTCACTCATAAGTGGACCTTGAACAATTATAATATTATAAGAAAGGGATTGGCAGTAGTGGGAAACTGCCAGGGGAGGGGAGGTGGTGGGATTGGTAGTTGAGGGAAACTGCTGGGGAGGGAGGGGCATACCTCATCAACAAGGGTACCTGCATAATCAACATTTGTATATCTAACCCTGAATTGTACCCCACATCTTTATAATAAAATTAAAAAAAAATTTTTGCTGTTGTTAATCATTTAATGTTGCACAATATCAGGGAAGCTCTACAGAGCCTACATGCAGATTTATTTATTTATTTACTTGAATTGGGGTTTCACTATGTTGCCCAGACTGGTCTCAAGCTTCTGGACTCAAGCGATTCTTCTGCTTCAGCCTCCCAAAGTGCTGAAATTACAGACATAAGACGGCATTTCTGGACTGTCTTCTTTGTTCTTAATGATTAACTTTTTATTTTTTAGAGATATGGTCTTGCTTTGTTGCCTGGCTGGGAGTGCAGTGGCATGACTATGCCTCACTGCAGTCTCCAACTCTTGGTCTCAAGTGATCCTTCTACCTCTGCCTCTCAAAGTGCTGGGATTAGAGGTATAAGCCATGGTGCCTGGCCTTATTGTTAATGATTAACTTTCTAAGGATGAGAATCTGGGTAATACAATGCTAATCTTACACACGTAGGGAGTGTATTTATTTCATGGTGCAGAAGAGCATGACTGGATATAGTTGAAATGATAGTCCATGTGGTCACACCTGCCCATTTGCAGATAGGCCTTAAACTCAGAGAAATCCCAATTCTCCAAATTCTCTGGGGTCTTCAAAACTAACTGAATCAATAAACTGAAACAGAGAGGTGCAAGTTAGGTAAGGGTCATAATTTTTTACCTGAAATATGTAGAATTTAATAAAGTAAACACACTATGAAATGTTTATATAACATTTGACCCTTGACTTTGCTGGTTTTGCTTCTCACTGGGATTGGGTTTGCTTTGATGATTCCCTTGGGCCAGAAACAATTTGGTTGAGCTGAACATTTCACAGACATGAAGGTGGTCTGGCTCCATTCCAGCTTTATGGTTGGATGTCAGGTAAGGAGTGTATTAGTGAAAGTGTGTTCACAATTTGTCCTGAAATCTTATGAATTTGACTCAAGAAACCAAAGGGTCTGACATCTGAAATTACACAGCATTAGTTTCTGATCAATTATTTTTATTATTATTACTTTTGAGTTGGGTCTTACTCTGTTGCCCAGGCTGGAGGGCAGTGGCACAGTCACGGTTCTCTGCAGCCTCAACCTCCTGGGCTCAAGTGATCCTTCTGGCTCATCTTCCCAAGTAACTGGAACTACAGGCATGCACCACCATGCCTGGCTAATTAAAAAAATTTTTTTTGTCAAGAAAATGTCTTGCTCTGTTGCCTAGGCTGGTCTCAAACTCCTGGCTCAGGCGATCCTCCTGCCTTGGTCTCCCAAAGTGCTGGGATTACAGGTATGAACCACCATGCCCAGTCTACATCAATTATTAATATAAAGGGAATCACTGCCTCTAGATAAACTAGGTAGATTTAAATAAAGCTGGAAGGCTTTATCTGGTTACTTAAAATGATGTTATTATCATTCCTCCTTTGGATCATATTTTTGAAAAACTGTCCTGACCCTTATTAACTATTGATTAGTGAAAGGAATTGATGTAAATAAAATGGTACCGATATACCCTGATGTCATCTCTTTTATGAAAGCTTGCCTCCCCCCCAGTATGCTGTAAACACTTTGCTGCCACTTAATATTTAATGACTTGAATTATAGTTATTGAGGTTGCTTCTTATTCTAACCTCTCGAATGCTCTTCCCTCACTCACCTTTAGAATTGTCATATTTAGCCAGCGCTTTCTGCATGGAAGGTCTGCATTAACTGTCTGTGGAATCAAATTAAGGTAAGTTGAGTACAGACTTGACAGTTCAGGAACCTTGGGCTTTGGTCCTGGTTCAGTCACTGAATGGTTGCAACGACTGTCCAGTCATTTCTTTTCCTTCCTTCCTTCCTTTTTCCTTTCTCCCTTTCTTTCTTTCTTTCTCCCTTTCTCCCTTTCTTTCGAGTTGGAGGTCTCACTGTGTCACCCAGGCTGGAGTGCAATGGCATGATCACAGCTCACCACAGCTGGGACAACAGGTGCATACCACCATGCCCGGCTAATTTTTTTTTTTTTACTTTTTGTAGAGACAAGCTCTTGCTATGTTGCCTAGGGTGGTCTTGAACTCGTGGGCTCAAGCAATCCTCCTGCCTTGGCCTCCTGGACTGCAGAGGTTACAGTAATTTCTTTGAGCCTCTGGCTCCTCCTCCTGCTTGTCTTTCCCTCTTCCTCAGCATCATCATTTATTATCCTGTCCTGCACATTGTTACCCTTCACCTACATTAGGTTTACTAGACTCTGCTATGTTACACACTCCCATGTGCCAGCATGAACTAAGCATTTTAATACATTGTTTAACTCTCATAACTTATGTGATTGATGCCATGGGCTCCACTCTACAGCTGATAAAACTGAGGCTGGAGATAGAGTGAGTGTGTAGGCTGGAGATAGAGTGAGTGTGTGGTCCAATTAGGATTTGAACCTGAATCTGTGCTGTGTCTGATGTACTCTGGCTATTATTGACATTTGACTTTCGATTCAAATTACTTTGAGAAAGCCTCACTTTAAACTAGTACACTCAGACCTAGTATACCCTGTAAACTAATCTTACCCTCCCCTGCAGTACAGGAAAACACCTAAAATTATCAGTGATCATTGTTGTGGATCCAGGTACTAATATAAGAAGCAGGAAGCCCTCAGCAAGAGTTGGCACAGTTGTCACAAACTTCATCATGGGGTAGAAATGCTGAATGCTGCAGCTGAGTGAATCCAGGAGAAGTGTGAGGATGCTTTCCCAGGACTGTGGGGACTTCATTTCTGGGTCTGCCTCAAGATTTTTCTGTGTCCTTGTTGAGTGACATCAGCCCTTGGTCAACATCCTGGAGGGAGATGGGGGTAACACTTGGCACCTACTAATTGCGCTGGTTCACTGGGACAGGTGATGGAGCGTGGAGGTCAGCGTGGTCACAGTGTGTTTCCTGTGACAAACTGTGATACCGGGCCGGTGGGGTGCGGCAGAGCGCTGGGGCTCTCTGGAAGGCAGACCAAGCTCTTTGTCTAGTTTCCTTGTTTTAACGTGGGCAGTGGCGTGGGACGAGGGAGGTGGTCAGCTCTTCCAGATGCTGAAGTTCTAGAAACAACTGGCAAAAAATGAATTTAATAGAGTCTGGGAGGGCTTGGGTCAATGACGACATTTGGCTGACATTGGCCAGTCTTTAAACACAATGACAGACGTTTGTGGAGGAATCACAGCTCCGGAGTAAGACGCACGGACTTCAGTGACTTTCCTTAACTTGGTCCCCTTTCTCTGACGAGAACTCAAGCCCAGCGTGAACCTCATCGTGGAGTCGCAGCCTCTCCCGGGGTTTGCCTGCGTCCAGCGCCAGCACCTCGCGGGGATCCCCACCCCCGAGGCGCGGCATATGTTGTCCACAGACTCGCGTCAGGATTGCTTATGCTGCAGATTTTTAAATAAATCAGTGTATCTGAACTGCCGATTTTAAGTTCTACACATTGAAGCGGGCGGGTCACCACGGGGTGAACTGGAAACTTCAAGGTAAATAGTGGCCCGGGGAGAAAGGCCGGGTCGCGTCGGAGCCCCCCCAGCGTCTCCCCGGAGCAGACGAGTCATTTTTGCTTTTCACGCGTAACCATCGCCGCCCGGCCTGGCAGAGCCCGCCAAGCCGTAGCGGGGAGGCGTGTGCGACTCTGGGTCCCTGCCGGCGGAGGGGCTCGGCTGGAGCGCCCGGCCCGGTCCCCGTCGTCCCGGGGGGCGAGGGGCACTCAGCGACCGCACCGCTCCAAAAACCTCGGCGCGGAGCAGAAACTGCTTCCCCCAGAAGCGACTGCACCCGAAACCCTCCGGTCGGAGGAAGGGGATTAAAAGTGACAAAGAAAGGGGCGGTGGGGGGGGATCGCTAGGGCCCTCAAGGGGCGTGGAGGGGGCGTCCCCGAGGAGGGGCGAGCGCAGCCCCGGCGGGCAGGGAGAGGGGGGTCGAGGGCGCGGTGCCAAGGCGCGGGGGGCGGCGGCGCCGCGGAAGGGGCCGTGGAGGCCACAGGCCGGGGGTCCCGCGCCCGCCCGCGCCCCGGAGGGAGGGAGAGGGGGGCCGGCGGGCGGCGGGGGCGCCGGGCCGCGGCCGTGCGCTCCGCCCCGCGCGGGGAGCGGGCCGCGCCTCCCCCCGCCGCATGTGCGCGGTGTTGTGTGCCCGCCTGCTCCTCCCCGCCCCTCCCCGCCCCTCCCCTCCCCGCGCCGCCGTCCCCTCCCCCCGCGGCCCCGAGTGAGCGCGAGCGCCACACAGCCCCGGGCCGCTGCCGCCGCCGAGCGCGCCGAGACGCCGAACAGGTGGCCGGAGGCTGCGGGCGCCGCGGCGGGGAGAGGCGAGCGAGCCCCGGGCGAGGCGAGGGCGACGGGCCGGGCCGGGCATGCGAGCCGAGCCGCCCCCCGGCGCCGCCTGCCCGCGCCCCTAGCCGCCCGCGCCCCTGCAGCGGCCCCGCCGCGCTCAGCGTCCAGCCCCTCGCCCGGGGTGCTCCGGCCGCGGTCAGCTCGGGGCGCGGGCCGGCCCGCGGCGGCGGCATGAAAGTGACGGTGTGCTTCGGGAGGACCCGGGTGGTCGTACCGTGCGGGGACGGCCACATGAAAGTTTTCAGCCTCATCCAGCAAGCGGTGACCCGCTACCGGAAAGCCATAGCCAAGGTGAGGGGCCGGGGGCGCACGGGGCGCGGGGGTGCGGGAGGAGGGGGAGGACTAGGAGGAGGAGGAGGAGGGGGAAGGCGCCGGGATCAATATGGCGCTTCCTGGAAAGGGGAGGAGGGAGACGGAGCGGAGGCGGGGACAGGGAAAGTGCGGCGGCCCGGCCGGGCCTCGCGGGCGCCCCCCGCCCCAGGCTGCGGGCGGCCAAGTTCCCCGCGCGGGCCGGGCCGGCGGGGCGGGCGAGGGCGCCGCCCGGGGAAGCGCGCCCGGACCCGCGGTGCCGCTCGAACGCCGCCCCCTTGGGACTCCGCCGCGGGGCCAGCAGCGCCGCGGCGCAGGCGGCCCCGGCGTCTCCCGGAGCTGCAAGCGGAGCGGAGCCCGAGTCTGGCGCGGGGGGCGCGGGCGAGCCTGGCCGGGCCCTCTCCCCCGGCCGCCGGCTGCGGGCCGTGCAAATCCAGCCCCAGGCCTCTCCCCGCTCCCAGGCCCCACGGGCAAAGCTGCGGAAAGGGAACTTCTGGGGCGCGGGGAGAGTTTATCCCTCACCCGACGGGGGTGGCTGCTGCCTTCTCCCTCCAGTCCCTTCCTCCCGGCGGAGCTGGGCCGCAGCGAGGAGCCTTTCCCTCCCTGCCCGCCGCGCGTGTCGGGGGCTGCGGGGTTAGGGGAGCCGCCGGTTTGGGGGCGGGAAGGCGGCACCGAGAGGCACCCCCGCTTCCCCGCGCCGGCGAGCGTCTGCGGAGCAGAGAATCTCGGCGATTGAGACGCTCCGGTGCGGGCGCCTTTAAAAAGCACAACCCCGGAATGGTCGCCGAATGAAGTTTTCCTGCGAGGACCGCAGCTGGCACCTCGCTGGAACCACTTCCAGCTGGTGCCTGGGCTGCGAGGCCAGGGCGGATTTCGGAGTCGAGTAGATTTCCCTTTGGCTTGGTGAAGTGATAACATTGTCTCCACTTTGCTGCATTCCTCTACAATGTGTCAGAAGTGAAAAGGCATTTTGTTAAATTGTTTTTATCGACTGTGGCTGTGTTTGACAACGGCCCACGCTGAAGTTTCTCTTAAGCACCCGGGGATATTTCCTTTGTAGTAATGTTGGGTGGAAGGCGTATGCAGTGTGGTGCAGTGCTTTCTATTTGTTCCCAAAACTGGGGTGGCCTGGTCCGGGAAAGCTTTGGGGCTGCAGGTGAGGGAGCAGGTGACTCTGTCAGTGCGAGGTGACAGCCCGCAATTCTTTCTGAAATTAAAAAGAAAACATACACACACATTATTGTTTTGTTTTTAGTATTCATTGGAAAAAATAGCATGGACTTGGCCTTTTAAATATAATTTTGGGGGACGTTTAGGAACCTGACACAGAATGGAAGGTGTTCACTTTAACAGCTCTAAAATGTTCCTTACAGTTGGGTGAGCTCCTGTTGAAAAATCAAATAAAATTAGTGGAAATTGGACATCTGTTTATCTTGCAAAGCTAACAAGGGGTAGAATCCCTCTAAACATAAACATTTAAGGATTGTTTACGAATGACAGTTTATGATCTGAATGATCTAAATGAATAATCAAATTGTCCATGCCCACTGGAAATCAGCAAAATGTGAAAGGAAAGAGAAATACAATAATATGTACTCTGCAGTGTGCCCAGGATCCTGAATCTGTGGAAGGTGGTTGGCGTTTCCTCTCACCTTACTCATTTTACCTGCTTAAAATTAGTCATATGTCATCATACACTAAATGGACATTGGTAGATTTGCCTGTTTGGAAGACGCAAATGTAGTTATTTGACTGACTTGAGTCATTCATTCGTTCCACAGAAATTCTTAAACATTTGCCATGTCCACGGCTTTGTTCTGGATGCTGGACATCCAGGGGACCCACTGACTGCTTTGTAGAAAATGGACAAGAGACTGGCTCTGTGCTCCTCCAGATGAAGAAGCCAGTGTATACCATGGTGCTGAGAGGCTTTGGTGACAGAGCAGGACCTTATTCTAAATGCCAGCAAGGTTGTTCACCAGAACCTGGGGACACAGAAGAGGAAGTGCAGTGTTCTTCTGGGAGTTTGAAAAGCATCACAAAGAGAAAAAGGGCCTTGAGGTGAAGGAAGGGAGAGTGATGGTGGCCTTGGAGTTAGAGAGGGATGAGAGGGAGGGTCAGATGGATGGCTCACCAGTCTCCATTATTATTTAAAAGTGCTGTAAGTGCAATTTACAGTTCAGCAGGTAAATTTGGAGGTGGGCTTTGCAGTATACAAAGTTCAATCATTGGATCACAGACAATTGACTCTTAGATGTTGCAAAAGCACGAGTGTCTTCTAGGTCCGTTTGTATTTTTCCCTCTCATTGCCAGATAATGATTAATCCTTAGTTTTTCTTTTCATTTTTCCCATCCTGTGTAAAGTGGCTGTGAAGCAAATACATATTAGCACCGTTTTAACTTGTATTCTCTTATCTGTTCTTTGCCCATATTGCTTAATAGAACATGACAAATTCTGTATGGAGAATTGGGTGGCTGGGGAGTTGTCAAGTGGTGTTTAGGTTGCTAGGTGACATGTGGCATGATGAACTCCCATCTGGTGGGGGAAAATGTGGGTAGATCATGTTGATAGCTTTGTATAAAAATCAACCTAGCCCAAAAAAAGAAAGAAAGAAAGCTCTCAACCTGCAGCAAGCACTTTGGGGTGTGGTGGAGCTAATTTTTTAGCATTACATTAGAGCTGTTTTCATGTTAAACCAATCGGTTTTTCTGATTGAAATATATTTTTTTCTCTAGTGTAAAAGTGTTTCTGTGGTTACTGATGGGTGGAAATGACTGTTCATCCCTGTCCACTTGTCCTCATCCAGGGCTACACATTGAGAACCGTGTTGCACGTATGGTCCTCTTGAGGGCTGAGTATGGGAGGGCTAGTTGTGTGTTCCTGTGCCTGTGGCCTGACACCATGACTCCTGAGGGGCACAAGATGTACAGGACCACCTGGAAGTGTGTGGTTTGTTGAAGGGCTGCTGTGTATGCAACATCATGCCCTGTGCAGAGATACAACACTGAATTCTTGCATTTTTCAAAAAGAGTATAACCTAGGAGACAGGAAGACTGCATACAACTATAAATAGCAGTAGGTGGTAGCATTAATTGGCCACAGGGTGGTGTAGACAGCAATTGCTTCTGGAATTTGGAGGTGGGAGCTGTCATTATGGGACTTGTGTGTGGAGTTGCATTTAGTCAACAGGGTTTGTGCTGGCCTTGATCTGGGCAGTGCTTGCTAACGTGGTAGTGCAGTGACCTCAAAAAGCACCTTCCTGCTGTCGGAGGACAGGGACTCCAGGTCTGCAGGTCTGTAGTTGGCATCCCAGCGTGTGACTTGGAAGAGCATCAGCCGAGATCTGAGCCTGGGGAGGGAGGCATTCTCATTGGGGAGCAGTATGAGCAGGTGGTTCCGGCATTCAAGGGCCAGTTGGACTTTGGAGGGTTCATAACAGGTGGTGCACTAGGATCAAGCTGAGGCGGACCGTGAGTGGCAGGGCAAGACACTGGGCACAGAATTTGATGGTGCAGGAAGGATCAGGTGTTGGGTAGGGTGACAAGCAATCCTCTAGGAAGATGACCTGAGCAGCCATTTGGATGAGGTCTTGGATGGATGATTCTTTAACATTTCGGTCTAAAGAAATGCCGCTCACTGCAAAGGTGCACTGAGCACTGCTAGGACAGAGGGAGGGGGAATAAGGAGCACACAACCACCACCTGTGTACCATGTCCACTCTCGGGGGAGAGAGGGCTGCTAGAAGCCCAAACCTTACCTGCATGCTAGTTACCTGTGTACATGCACATGCACCCCACAACTCTAAAATAAAAATACAAGAGTGCCACTGCACTTCAGCCTGGCCACAGTGAGGCTCCAACTCAAAAAATAATAATAACAAAAAACAAATTAAAAAGAAAGAAAAAAATGCCCCCCAATATCTCTCTTCTCAGGGGGTAGGAGGAACTTTGGATCGGGTTTAGAGACCTAGGTTAAGTAGTCATTTGACCTTGGGCAAGCCAACCTTGCAAGAGCCTCATCCTCTCAAAGGTGGAATATTCCCTGGAAGGACTAATATGGATATTGAACAGGATGACCACCAAGAAACTCCGTACGGGCTGTTCTGTCAGGGTTGATGGAACTGCAAATATGTTTTATCCTCCAAATGGTTTTAATCCTTGGGAACTTTCCCAAGTGCCCCAGAATTCCTGCTTGAATTTTCCCTTTTTGCTTAAAAAGACTGTGATTTAATTGAAGAATAGGTCAGACTGTTAGTATTTGCCTGTGTTGCACCACCATTGGGAGAGCAAATTGTGTGTGTACGTGTGTAGGGGGCAAAGAGGGTCAAGGTTGCCAGTTCTGGCTTTACAACAGATGGATTTTCTGGGCCTCTGTCCCTCAAGCACCCTTTGAATTATTTAGTCGCAACCTGTTGTGCTGCAGGTTGAGTGCCTCTTATCCAAAATTCTTAGGACCAGAAGTGTTTTGTGTTTTGGGTTTTTTTTCCCTTTCAGATTCTGGAATATTTTCATACATATAATGAGATATTTTAGGGATGAGATCTAAGTCTAAATGTGAAATTTATTTATATTTCATATGCACCTTATGCACACAGCCTGAAGGTAATTTTATACAATATTTAAAATAATTTTGTAATGAAACCAAGCTTGTATTAAGTATTATGCATGGAATTTTCCACTTGTGCTGTCATGTGGGCACTCAAAGTTTTGATTTTGGAGCATTTTGAATTTCAGATGAAGAATGCTCAACTTATATATATATATATTTTTTTTATAATCAGTATTTTTTATTATCGTTTTGTAGGGTACAGTTAAGGGTTAGGTGTACAATTACATTTCATTCAGGCACCCTATTGATAAGAGGTGTTTTCCCAGTCCCAGATAGATATTAGCTACTGTTAATCCCATCCCCCCCCATAATTTCCCAGTACCATCAGTCATTTTCTTATAGTATTACATTGGATGTTCAAGGTCCATTATATGAGTGAAAACATGTGATATTCTGATCTTTGTTTCTGTGAGAGGTCACTCAGTATTATAGACTCTAGTTCCATCCAGGTAGCTGCGAAATCCATGATTTTGTTCTTTTTCATGGCTGCATAGTATTCCATCGTGTATATGTACCACATTTTTTTAATCCAGTCCTCTTTTGATGGGCAGCATGGTTGTTTCCAGGTTCTTGCTATTGTGAATAACGCTGCGATAAACATACGTGTACAGGTATCTTTTTTATAGAGTGATTTGTGTTCTTCAGGGTATATTCCCAGTAGGGGGATAAGAGAGTAGGGAGACAGCCTACAGACTGGGAAAAAGTATTTGCAAACTCTAGGTCTGACAAAGGCTTAACATCCTGAATCTACAAGGAACTGAAACGTACTGAAAAGAAGAAAACAATCAACTTATATTTTTAAAAGTTGAGCCTATGGACAGAAACGTTTGAAGATGTGCTTTCTTTTTGTGGGGGACTGTTGATTGTCAAAATTATAGAAGTCATGGTTTTTATGTAAAAAAAAATCTTCAGTCAGGCTCTGTGGCTAACGCCTGTAATATCAGCACTTTGGGAGGCCAAGGAAGGAGGATTGCTTGAGACCAGGAGTTAGAGACCAGCCTGGACAACATGGTGAGACCCTGTCTCTACAGAAAATAAAAAAAAAAAGCTAGGTGTGGTGGTACATGCCTGTGGTCCCAGAGACTCCGGAGGTTGAGGCAGGAGGATCACTGGAGCCCAAGGGTTCAAGACTGCAGTGAGCTATGATGGTGCCACTGCACTTCAGCCTGGGTGACAGAGCAAGACATCATTTCAAAAAAAAAGAAAAGAGAAAAGAAAAGAAAAATCTTATGGTTGGCGTGGAACTTTTCTGGGAATAAATGTGTGACTGCATGTTGTTACACACTGACAAGCTTTTTGAAACTTTTAGGAAAGTAGTTATACTGTTGCAGAGATTGAGAGAAAATAAAGGCAAGCATAGAAGTAGTGAAATGGAAGCTTTATTGTTTTATTAACATTTTCTGCCTTCCCTCTCAAAAAGGAAACAGAAACTTACCATGTTTGAAAGACTGATCTGAGATTCCAGGCTCATAGCCTCCTGCTGTGGTGCCTCTCTACGCTGTTCCCTCAAGTCCTGCTCCTCACACAGCCCATTCTTCCTGGGGACCCCCTCGCCTCCTAGCCTCTCCAAGCTCTGTGCTCCACCCACCTGGACTGCGTGCATGTTCCTGCCTCCGTGCTGGCATTTTCTGTTTCTTCTGCCTCAGTGTTTGCTCCCTCTCCGCACTCCTTCACTGAACCTTGGCAAAGACCAGCCA